>OZ025298.1:80636167-82000559 GCA_964019185.1 Maratus speculifer | reverse complement strand
GGTGAAAACTATGGAGGGATTCTGAGCAATCACTCTTTTTTTTTCAGCTATTTCATGTCAGTTGCGTCATTCCTTCAAGATATTTAAATTCCGGTGTTCACCAGTTCATTTAAATCATTCAGCAAGTATTTGAAGCTATAGTCAAGGTGCTTTTTTAGCCTCATATCACTATTTTATTTTTTTCGCAATTGAAGGGCATGAGACTATCCTTGGAACAACCATATGTAATTTTGTTTACTTTATTTATATGTTATTTGTGCGTAATAACGTTCTTTTACAGTTTATACTTTATGTACTAATATTGGCACAAAGGCTTTGATTCATGATAACAATTATATAATTTATATAACCGATTACTATAAATCTACATAATTTAAGCAATTTAGATATTTTACGCAATTTATATAATTTTAGCAATTTGCAAAATTTAAATAAGTTAAATCGTTAACGTAAAATTGGGATGAAAAGGATCTCAAAAGATTAAATATTATAAAATCCCACGTTCCGTTGTTTCCATCGTAATGCATTTTAGCGTAAAATATACTTCATACTTTTACTTCACTTTATTACACGACTCTGCTTGTATTCTAACTTTTTCCCATTTGAAAAAAAATAAAGTCTTCCAATTCGGAAATAAATAAAATTGTTGTTTATAAATGAGAGAAAATGTACTTTGAACAGATTAATGACCCAGAATATTTCACGATCTCTTGTTAAAAAGCTTGTTTATAATATCTATTTATGTTTAAACTTACTAAACTTATTTCTAACTAGCTGATCCGCCCGGCGTTGCCCGGGTCCGTAAATTAAACGTAATATTAAACGAACTTGAAATTTGTATGATTTTATCATTAACTCGTTACATGCAGAAATGCATTGTCTGAAATACGTAGCCACTGACTGTGAGAAAAATCGGTTTTAAAAACAACTAATATTAAGCTCTAAAAATACTCAAAATGAGCAATGAAAAACGCGGGAGGGAATATGTATCCAACGATTGCATCATTTTCGTGTAAAAAAGTTGATATTTACCCGTAAAAATCACTGTTAAGTCACGTAACTAATTATTATTTTCACATACAAATCCCAAGTGAAATATTTTGAATTTCAAACTAATTATATCACTCTTAAATCCGACTATACCATGAATGAAATCGATACACGATGGTAGCTAAAAGGTTGGTATATAGTACTATAATTTCAGAACTATTTGACAAAAGTAAGTGTTATTTTTAATCAAATCTTGCGTATAGGTTCACTCTGTGTATAGATTCCTAACCTTAAACTTTTATACCGTAACCAGAACCTGTCTATAACCTAACAGCGACATAACAGTACCCTACCGTAAATTAAATATAACAGAAATGTAACCTAGCCTAAATGTATTCACTTTATTGTAACATATCCTTATTCTAACCATAACATAAATGCAATTTAACTTAACCTAACTTAACCTAACCTAACTTTAACTTATCCTAACTTTAACCTAAATAATATAATAGAAAAAAACCATTTTAAAAAATTACTATTTCTTCGTAAAATATGTTTCAGCTGTAATTCGTTTCTTTCAATTCGTTTTATCAATACAAAATTCCTTCCTCGTGCTTTTGTTTGAGACATTAAAATTTCAGCGATAAATGGTTTAATATTGCAAACCACGGAGTAAGACACTTCTTACTCCGTGTTGCAAACCTTTTTTCGCTTTACTTCGCCTCCATCTATCTTTTTCTCCATGGTGTACAGCAGCTGTGATTTAAAAAAAAAAATCCTCATTTAAACTGGCAGTTTGCCAGTCTATGAATTTTAAAGGTCTGTCCCAGCTTTTTTAATTATTTCTGCGAAAATTTTATGCAACCAATCAACCATAAGGAAATGAAATGGAAAATAAGCGAAAAAAGGCGATTTTTTATGAGAGTGAGCTTTGGAATTTAATTAATTACTCAGTTAATAAATAGAATTTCGAAATTCTGAGCCTCAGGTGCATCAGGAGAGACATTGGGCTACTCTCAAAAAAATTTTGAGCTTCGTACGTGCTGTAGATTTTGCTAGCCATCGCAGACACACACACAGACACACACACAGATACACACACAGACAGAGCGTTTTGTTCTTTTATTAGTTCAGATGGATAGATAATAATCTATTATAAAAGATAATAACTTACAAAATTTAAAAGTCCCGCCAGAGAGTACTGAGAGGAAGAGTTAGCTTTATTATTCCTTACTTAAAAAAAAAAAAAAAGTTATATTATTCAACATACAACAGTTAAATTAGTACAACACAATAACAGGAGGTTCAATTCTTGTTTTTGACACTACTAATTATAAGTGGGAATTTCGATAAATTAATAAACTTTATACAAGCGATCTTTAAGCGATTAATATTTGAAAAAATTCGGCATTATAATGAAGTGCCTGCTTTTTTAAAATAACATGATGGGTGAAATTAACCAATGAGCTTAATCAAGATATTAGTAAGTATTGTTCACATACTCACTCATTTCGAAATCGGTTTATATATGCGAGTGGTGTCGCAGGCAAATAGGTTTTTCAAAATCTCACCTCCTTTAGAAATTCAAAATATTATTACAAACCATTTTTTATCATAAAGACAAAACAAAAAAAGACTCCGTAATCCTTGTAATAAGATTAAACACTTCAGAAAAAAACATTTTTTTTCTTTTGCATTATTATAAATTTAAATTTTTTTATAATTGTATGTTTCCGCTATTTTCAAACATGATGATGGATGAAGTTGATGAACGAATTCCGTCTAGACATTGGTTTGTTCTATGTACACATTAAGTTATATTCAAATTGGTTCATAAATGTGCATATTATCCAGGACAAAAAACAGATCATGTCAAAATGTCAGCTAAAAATTCAGAGTGCTATTACTCAACCATTTTTTAAGATACAGACGAAGCAAAAAATTCTCGGCTGCCGTTGCATGAAGCTAAAACACATAAAAGAAAAAATTTTTTTACCTTCTAATTTTTGTGTACCTAAATTCAAATTTAATTAAAAGTAAATTAAATTGCCGCCATCTTGAAATAAGATGGCGGATGAAAATGGCGAAAAAACTCGATTCAGACTACTTCTCTAATAACTATAAGGGTTGTAACTCAGCTTTTTAAAAGATATCGACTAACAAAAAATACTCTGGAATCTTTGTATCAAAATTAAAATCACAGCAGAAAAATATTTTTCAATTTCTGTTTTTTTTTACTTAATTTTAAATTTTAATTAAAAAAATTAAATGGCCGCCATTTTGAAACAAGATAGCAGTTGAGACTGGCCAACAAACTTGGTTCAGACATCGGCATATATTATATGCACACCAAGTTACAAATAAATCGGTTCATAAATACACGTATTATTACGTGACAAAAATCAGACCGTTTCAAAATGTCATCCACACTTGAAATTAAAAATGCTATAACTCAGCTATTTTTTAAGATATAGACAAAACAAAACATGCTCTGGGATTTTCGTAACAGGTTCAAACACATATAAGAAAAATATTTTTCAGTATCTAATTTTTTTAAACTTAAATTTAAATTTTATAAAAATTTAAATTTCCGTCATTTTGTAACAAGATGGCGGATTACGCTAGTGAACGAACTCGGTCGAGACATTAGTATGTACTATATACTCACTAAGTTTCATTCAAATTGGTTCATAATACGATAGTTACAGAATGACAGACATCAGATATATATATTTATAAATAAATATAAACAAATATATACCGGGTGTCCAGTAAATGACTGACCCATTTTAAAATTAAATAACAAAAAAACGGTTTGAGATAAAAATGCGCGGTTTGCAGTATTGTTATTAGAATATCAACAAATTTTAAAGTACGCACTTCCTTAAAATTGTTCGAATTTCGGCCAAAAGATGGCGCTAGCTGCATCAGGCTGCAGAAACAGAGTCTCTTTTCTTCTTTTCAAGCTCATGATCTTTCCGGCTCATTTTCCAGAGTCGAATCTGAGTCGAAGTGTTGAATCGACTCTCCACTCAACTGCAGAAATAGGGTTTCTTGGTTGGAACGAGATTTAAAATAACATTTAAGATTGAACTATGATCAATTTAATGTTTCAATGTTTAGCATCAATTGCTTTTTTTGCTTGCTTTCAATTGCTGTTTATTGCTTTTTTTTTACGGATATTCGGTATTACACTACACAAATATAACTTCAAAAATTGTAATCTACACAATAAAAAATTTGAATTTTTTGCTGCATGTCACTCCCCCGCTTTTATAGACTATATTTCGTTTGACCCATGAGAATGCTCCATAATTGGGTGAAGTAATCGTTTTCTATAAAAGCAATGGAGTGACGATGTTGCAAAAGCGTCAATTTTTTTACAGTGTAGGTTTTTAAAGCCGATTCGTATTTCAACTCATCGAATCCAAAAGGAAAAAAATATAGAATTGGGAGATAGTAAATGAAAGAAAGGATCGGGACAGTGGATACTGCGTTGGCTTCTGAAACGTTTTCAACACCTTTTCTCTCATGTAATATTAATAAAACTAGAAGTAAAAGAAACGAAACTTTATTTCAGTAAAAAGTTTCCATAAAAATGTTTTGACATGAAATTGTCTATAGATATTTTATTTTGTTTTGGTTTATTTTATGTCGGCCGATTATCTACACGTGAAATATAGGCCTAAAAGTGTGCGATACCCTCCGTGGGGGTCTTTCTAAGGGAACCTAACCCGTATTTACACAAGGAAAACCAATGTTCCAAAAAAAACCCACGGAAAACACCGAACGGTTAGGCCGACGGACGCGATTGGGTTCGAACCCAGCACCTGCCGTCTACGAGTTGAAACGCCAGAACCTATCGCCCACTTGTGGGGCCATAGATATTTTAGATATAACTGAATGTCTACTTATTTTTGTTCAATTTTATAAATTAAAATATTACAAAATAAATTGAACATTCGCATTTTTCATACATATTTTAAAAAAAAGATAACAAATCATATTTTTAATAATATTCCTTATTTCAAATCAGATACAGGAGATATTTTCAGACTGCCTTTTCTTGTTCTTTTCCTCATACAGAATAATTTAAATACGGGGGGGGGGGGGGGGGGTGAGGACGAAAATATATTTCAGGATTTATGATGCTTTTTGTAAAAAAGTTTTGAAAAGGAGTGACTATAAGGATATAAAAACAGGTACTTTTTTTTCTTTTTAAACATCCTTCCATTGCAGCATAAATACGTTTGCTATCCTGAGTGGGGGAGGGAGGTGTGTGCAAAAGACATCTTAAAATCTCTCATGGCTTTCGTAATAAAATTTTTAGATACGTTAAATGACAAAATATGAATATAAAGTAGGAATGAATTCGGTTTTCGGAAAAAATAATATTTTATTTTAGGCAGGTTTTTGTCTTAGCAGGTGATTTGCATGTTTCTTTCTATTTCAAGATATATAATTTTTTATGTTTAAGACATGATTTGTTGTAGATGGATTCCTTTATTGTAAGATTTAAAAAAATCAATGAACCGATTTATAAGTAATTGACCCGTTTTTTCATAAACAGGGGACTTGGGAACGCTATTTACATACCATTGTTTTAAACATTTAACTGATTGGCCCCTACAGCGTACTAGAAATAATAGTTTTCTTCTTCCATCACTTAAAGCTTTCTGACACTACTAAAATTTTTAAATGCAATTTCATACTATTTAGTAGAAGAAACATTTAAATTAAATCTGACGATTATTTTAGCTTAAGAAAACTGGCGTTTATCCCATATTTTCAATTTACTGTACATAAAAAAGAGAATCAGTTAAGCGATTAAAATAACATATTCCGAAGAGAATTTTGAAACATTAAAGAACATCCTTTAAATAATTTCAAATGTTTCTAGAATTGTTAAAACTATTTTTAGGTTTTTCAATAAGTGTTTGCATGTCATAAATATTTATTTATAGATTGATACACCTTTGGTGATGTTTTACAGTGATTTTAAACTAGTTTTTGTGATATTTGTCTGAGGAGGTTAATACAATAGACATATTTCACTCTTAAATGTTATTTTAAATCTCGTTCCAACCAAGAAACCCTATTTCTGCAGTTGAGTGGAGAGTCGATTCAACACTTCGACTCAGATTCGACTCTGGAAAATGAGCCGGAAAGATCATGAGCTTGAAAAGAAGAAAAGAGACTCTATTTCTGCAGCCTGATGCCGCCAGCGCCATCTTTTGGCCGAAATTCAAACTATTTTAAGGAAGTGCGTACTTTAAAATTTGTTGATATTCTAATAACAATACTGCAAACCGCGCATTTTTATCTCAAACCTTTTTTTGTTATTTAATTTTAAAATGGGTCAGTCATTTACTGGACACCCGGTATATATATATATATATATGTATGTCAACTTTTGAACGGAGGGTGGCTTTGAGGTCTGAAGGTCATGATAGGAGAAAATATACCAAATTTTTCCAAAAATGCTTTCTTCCAGATGGCTGCAATAGTTTTAGTGTTAATTTTTACTTTCGGTAATGAAAGCTACCTAAAAATAATTGCTAGCTACATTCATGGAAGAGAAAATAATTTCAGATTTTTTAAGTGCCTAAACAAGAGTTAATGTTGCAAATGTTAATGTTACTTAAGCAGTGTTATTAATGTTATGTTAATGTTATTGCAGAGTTAATGTTACTTAATGTTGCAAAAATCAGCACGAAAGCTGTTTTCCAAAAAATGATTTCTTTGTTACTATTCTGTAGGTAACAGTTCAGGATATTATCTTCCTGAATTTCGCAGCGGAACTTATAAACATTTTGATGCTTAAAAAGAACAATTTTTAGCTATATAAAAACTATGATTATCACGTAATAATAATAATAAATTTTATTATAACTTTTAATTTTCATGTTGTTACATAACATGGGTAATTAATCTCCTCGTTATCACAAAGTGAATTTATTTAAAAGTATAAAATTCGGATAAT
Organism: Maratus speculifer; assembly: GCA_964019185.1. Classification (NCBI taxonomy): domain Eukaryota; kingdom Metazoa; phylum Arthropoda; class Arachnida; order Araneae; family Salticidae; genus Maratus; species Maratus speculifer. The sequence continues at coordinate 81,993,586 of OZ025298.1, read as the reverse complement.
GTAAAAAACTATAGTACGATTTGAAATAAACAATTCTTTTACAGATTTTGATGGCTTCAAATATATTTCTCTCAAACCTCATATGTGAAATAATGAATGTAGTCAGGCAAAGTAAAAACATTTTTATAGCTAAAAATTCTGATCCTCTAACATCTTTATAGTTAAATATTTAATCAAAATACCTCAAGTAATATTTGAAAAGCAAAAACCACTTTTAACTCTTAGCACTTGTATATCCAGCGTGACGGGACATCATCTTTCTTTGGAGAATTTGTTTTGGGCACCAGTAACAGAAGGAAAATAAAATATGTGTTATTTAATTAGAAAAATTTTCGAAATTATGTCCTTGAAAGAAACTTTTAAAAAAGGGTGTCAACCGTGTAAAATTTGCACAAAAAACACCTGAGTTGAAAGGGTTAACCTCATTTTCAAATGTCCCTTAAATCGAGTGTCCTTTATTCAGAGATGAATACTTCCAATACCAAGGAACTGCAACTGGAAGTTTTGTCTCTTAAATAGAGGTATCCCTTATTTTTAGGTTTCACTGTTCAATACTTTCCCCACATAAAATAATACATATGCCTTAGTTATAAATTATACTTTTAATTATTTTAACACTTTCTTGCGTGTTTTTCTTAATATTTGTAACAAAATGACATTCTTTAGTCACTTTAAGAATTGATATCTTGCAACTCAACAGTAACAAATTTTTCAACCCGCAGGGCAAATTTCTTTTTTCTTTATTTACATTTTCTTTTCGTCAGACAATTCATCACTTGATAGCTCTGTTGGTTTACTTCTCAAGCTTTTACGACACACAGCGAAAACAACACATTTATTCGAAGAAGGCGTGCCAACCTCCCCTGATTTTCCCCTTCCGAAATCCGAAAAAAAGTTCGGTAACTAAGATAGATTGCCTTTTTCTGCTAAGTTGAGGTGTTTTTCTTCCGCTTTATCTAACAAGGCAAAAGAATGTTTTCAACTACATATAACACGCTAGCTACTTCTATTGGAAAACTAAATAAATAAATAACAGTTGACGGTGTTGAGTTTTTACAATGTCCTAAATGTCTCTAGACAATATAGATAGCTATTTGATGTATCAGTTAGGTAAGGTTGTCTTTGTTTGAAAAGTACATAAAGCTGTATTTTGGCTTAGTTTCGTGTATTTGTGAGATCTGTAGACTTTTTTCTGTTGTTGTTTGCTTATATGCATTATTTTTTCCTTTTTTAATGCATTAGGTGGGAAAAATACATGCAAATAGGATTAAAACGATCTATTGAAATGATAATGTAGAAAAGGAATAACATTAAAACTTCTTTTTGTGAAAGATTTCCATCACATTTCATTTTTTTTTCATTCTATATCTTAAATGTTCACGTAAAGTAATAAACCTATTGTTGCTTTATGTCTTTTACAGACATTTGCTACATAGAAATTGTAATGCTGTGCATGATACTATACTCTAATGGTTTCAATTGCATTTATAATCCCTCCTAAGCATTTATATGTCTCAGTGGAAATTTTTCAAATACAATTGGATGTACATGGATTTTTTTCCAAAATGTTTACCTTATGATACCAAACTAGAATTCATTCCATAAATAATATAGGATTTGTCATAGTTTGTAGTATATAACACAAAATTTTAAACTCATTTTTAATCTTTACAAGTTGCAGCACATTTATTTTTAAGTATAGTACTAAAATATGTTTGCCGGAATTAAATATCATTTCGAATTCGTACATTTGAAACCTCTAAAAATTTTTAAAGACTAAAAAAATTCTAAAAATTTTAAAATTTTAAAAGCGTGATTTTTTAAAATCAGAAATTAAAAGAAAAATTCATGGGCTCAAATTCATGTTTTTTTAAAAAATTAGTTTTAGTGATGTATTTTTAAAAACTACATAAATATTGAAAACAAACATTAATTATAACTAGTGAATTTTTAATTGAAACTGATTTCTTGGAGATTCAAATATGAGAATCTAAAATATCATCTCCATTACATTAAGCAGTTTCGAGTTATTTAAAAAAAAAATTACAAGCTTTTAAAGTTTGTACTGTCTAGAGTTCGTTGCGGATACATAACAAGGAATTCAACATCAGGTGTTTAAAACTTTAAATCTTCAGAATTCTTTAATAAGTTGTTAAAACATCTTCCAGTTTGATATTCTAATGTGTTGTATACCGGAAAAGGCATTAGTATGTTTACAGAATATATAGTTTGTAATATTATGTTTATGCATATAGTATTGCAATTTCAGCATAGAACCGGCAACTAAACATGTGCTTGTATTTTAAATTAAAAGAAAACCTAATTTACAATCAATTGACACTTTTTTAGAGGGGGGGGAGGAAAAAGGCAATTTCCGGATTTAAATAAATGGGGTTCTTTACCTTCCTTTTTTTTTGCGTTGTAAATTATTTCGGTTGTAATCTTAAAACAAAATCAATGACAAAGTGGCCTGAATAAAAATAAATGTAATATTATTCAAATTGTTACTTATTTAAAAATTAGTAATTTATCTAAAATATCATCTAATCAGTGATTTAACAATTACTGTTATTTCTTATAATTTTACGATTTTTTTTTAACAAGATGATATATTACATTACTTGCTTACAGGGAGAGGATCTGAGAGGAAGAGGATCCGAGGTTTGTGTCACCGAATCCAGCGAGCATTTGTGTATTGATAGAATATAGTCAGTATATAAAACATATCATAAGGATAAAGTGAAATATTCAGGGAGGCGTTAAAAAACGACTCCGAAAGTTCACCTATTATTGAAGCAAAATACATAATAAAATAAATTGTGACTTGTGAGGGCGGGATGGCACAGTAAGATTTGCACCAGACATTTACTTTTCTCACTCTTCGGCTGTCGGCGAGTTCAAAAACCGTCCAGGCCATTTTTTTTACAGACAAAATTAGTTAGTTATTTTCGGACAATAGTATCTGATTATTTATAAGTATGACAAATATAAATAAGAACAGTCTTGTGCACACACGCACACAAACACACATATATCTATATCTATATCTATATCTATATCTATCTATCTATCTATATATATATATATATATATACTCGTTTATTTATAGAGAGATTGCAGTTTTATGGATCGAATGGAAAAAAATAGAATTATTCAGTCGACAAAATTTTAATTTTATTCATTTTTATTTACAGATATTTCTACGAATATATCACTGTTCTTCTCCACAAAGTAAATTAAAATACGCTACATAAAATTAAAAAATGCTATTTCATTTTTGTCTTGTCTAATACCTATCAATTTAAAAGATTATATTTTTACGATTTTTTTTCTTTTTTTAAATTTTGATAATGTATTTTTTTTTTTTAAACTATCGCATCTCACCCTTTACGGGGACATTTTATCACGTATTTTTGCAGGTGGTTGTTAAGGAAAATAAGTTTGTTAGTACATTATAGAAAATAAACAGCGAGGGTTTACAATGTTTATTCTTTCTGCTGTCACCTGCTGCAGAGCAAATAAGTCCGGAAATTTGTTTTAAAGTTTTGAGGTGATTAAACGTTGCTCTATATTAATTAAAATGAAAAAAGTTTTTATGTAAAAATTTCTTCTGAAAGAAGCTTCAAAACGTCATTTGTAATGGTACGCATTTAATTTTTAAATGCATAGTATTGAATTGAATGTAAATAATGTAAAATAACTATATGCAGTTTTAAAATATATGTAAGTTATTCTAAAAAAAAAAAAAAAATCCTTTTCTTTATATCCATAGCGTTTCAACGAAATCCTCTTATTTTTTGTGAATAAATAAATATTTATTAATGAGCCTAGAAAAATGGTCTTATTTATATTTTTCATAAGTATAAATAATGAGATATCGTAGTCCGAAAATAATAAATCCTAATTTTGTGTGTGAAAAAAAATGACCGGGACGGAATTTTTTAACCCTCCGACAGCCGAAGAGAGAGAAAAGTAAATGTTTGGCGCCCAGCCAACTTTGCTATCCAGTCCTCGCGAGTAACTACAATTTATTTTATTACATATTTTGCTTCAATATTGGGTGAATTTGGGGGTCGTTTCAGAAGCCCCCTCCCTGAATATTGCACTGTATCATTGTGATAAGTTTATATACTGACTATACTCTGTCAATAACGAAAGTTTCTTTGGATTCGGTGACACAAGCCTCGGACCTTCTCCTTGTTAGTGTAAATTAGCTTAAGTTTTGGTTTTACGGCATCCCTTTAATTTAAAAGAGTGATTTACTTCACAGAATAAGCAGTGAAAAAAAACAAAGCGTGTTTTTAATATCATGAATGTAAATTATGTTCATACAGTGAAATCAGGTGCTGAACTACAAACATTTAATGAAGCATCATGAAGAAAGGAGCTATTAAAACTGTAATAATTTTATGTATAATCACATATATATATGTTTTAGCAAATATTGTTTTCTTCATAATACGCTGAAAAAAAAATAGTTCATAATTTGCATTCTTAATTTAAAACGTGCGTTAACGTGTTTATATATTTAGAAATGGCATCCTAAATAATAATGAAAAAAATATATGCAAATAACTTTTGAATTAGATCTATATAAATAATCAGTCCTATAGCTAGCTTCCATGAATTTATTAATTACTTAACTTTAGTGACATTGTGAACGTATTATTTATATCTTCAAGTAATTAATAATTTCAACTGACTCAATAGTTATTGACCTAAAAAAGAAGCAAAAAATGATAATTTGTAATTAAGAAACTAAAAGTTCTGAAATATATTTTGTGAGAGGAAAAAATAACAATTATTCTTTCACAAGAAAATAGATTACAGGGTATTCTTAAACATATCTAGATTTTTAATTAGTTCAATACGTATAATCAGTCCTACAGATGAAAACGGGATATAAGATCAGGAGAGGTAATTATTACCAGGGGATAATTGGGACCACCGGCTTAATGGAGAAAACTGTGTGTGGTAAAATTTTGTTTAAAATTTTGTTTAGGTATTAGCCTCATACTGTATTTTTCTTTTTAATATTCTTTATCTCTTGTCTGAAGCATTTTTGAAATCAAAATAGCAATATGAGCAATGTGTACCCAAATTTTTGATAAACGGATTCGTCAGCTTTAAGTTCTAATGACCATAACTACCCCAAATAAATGTGTGTAGGCAAGTACAGAGAAGCAATATTATGAAAATAATTTCCTCTCTAGTAGGCTTAATTACCCCAAATATTTGTGATTTTGAAGTTTTGTAGGGATAATTATAACAAATCTTTTAACTTAATAGAAAAAAGGGGGCTATGAGAATTAAATCTTTTAATTATATTGTTAAAGGGACGCAGTTATTTCTTACGTACAAAAAAAAAAAAAACACTTTTTAAAATAGAAAAAAAAAATTGTTGAAAATATATAAAGTGGACATAATTACCCCTTCTGTCCCTAATGAAACAAAATTTATTGCTTTTTCTCCTACCACAATTTTGCATTAAAAATGTAATTCATGCATACATACTTCGAACTTGCATTTTCCCATCTAAATAAAATTTTATTGGGTTTTAAACAAAATCTTAATGCTTGAAAAATACAAAAATTAATTGCCTTAGAGTGCTTCCTTGTACCTCGTATGCAAAGGTGCAGTGAAAAACTTACTGAGGTAGAATGAAACCCTCCAAATGGTGGAAACAGTTTACACACAATATAGTTTTTCTTTTTTTTTCATTGATGAAGGAGATAAATGCTAAAGCTAAAGAATTTATAAAATACAAGAAAAGGAAGTTTATAATTAATAATACATTCTTGATAAAAAAAAAAATCTAGTAGTTTCAGAAATAACTCCCCTTTTATAAACCTGACTCAGTTCAATTAAAAAATAGCATTTCTGTTATTCTTTATGTTAATTCTGAAAGGAGGGGTAATAGTTTCAACATTTCAGTTTTTTTAAATGTAAGTTTCTGAATAATGCAAAAATTTAAGAAAAAAGTACACCTTTAACGGTCATAAATTTGTTATAAAGTAAGCAATTTTTTTTATAAAAAAGATAACTACTCTAGATGCACAAAATTTTTAGGATATATTAAGGTGAAATTAAACTACATTTAAAAAAAATACTTGGATATATTGTATTTTTAAAAACCTCAAGAGGTCAATTTCAAAGTGATATTTAAAATTTTCACATTTCACTGCGCACACAATACCTCATGCTAATTTCATTGCATTTGCATAAATTTTACCTTAAATTAAATATAATGCTCTGTCAGAGTCCGCTGATCATATTCTACCATTAAACAAGTAAAGGAGTAAAATAGCATTAGCATAAATAGCATTGAAATATAAATTCCTTCAATTAGTAGCTGAAGAGCTTTTATGATAAAGGTAATATGACACAAATAACATTTTGAGAAAACAAGCTGTAAAATTCAAAGTATCTATTAATGGGACTGCTCATCCAGCTTCCAAATTACCTTCCGTAATATAAACTCTATGGACGTTTGATGCATTCGGATATTTAAAATATCACCTAGGGAAATTAATATTTTAAACTTCTTTCTTCGATCTAGTCTTTTTAATGGATGTTTCTCTTTTTCATAGTTCACAAAATATTTCTAAAGTATGTGCTTTTTTGTAATAGTTTAAGCGTTAAAGTTGATAAACTGTGGGTAAAAATTAAACACATCATATAAAATTAAATATATACTTTAAAAACTTTTTGAAAACTAAGAAAAGCACACACGTCTTTTAAGAAATGTATACAAGGAATAGAAGCTATAAATATTAAAATTTAGAGGAGCTATTTTAAATATACAAATGCATTAAACGCCAATAAATTTCACATTAGTGAGGGGAATTCGGTAGTCGAGTAACCAGCCTCTTTAACATTTGTTTTCATGTTTGTTTTGTTGATGTTTTGTTCATGCGTTTTGTTAACGTTCATTTCTTTTCGTGAATTAAAATCTGTCTAAGTTTTTTTTTAAACATAGTAATTTAACAAAAGGTAGTAGACCGCTCATTACCTTCAATTATATAATTAACTCTTTTTAACACATATTACCTTTATCACCTGAGCTATTACATCTTCTTAAGAGAAATCATTTATGTAATGTATCAGAATGCCAAGCCTGTACAGTTCAACGTTATTAGCGGCTACTCCTTTAAATTTCAATGTGCACATATAGCCAAAAACTTATATAGAATGACCCAATAAGATAATTAAAAAACAGTATTGATATATTTTGCTATAAAAATGTAATAAAGGTTTTAAAAAAATGCTCATATTCTTTTTTTAAGGGTTTAATTCCCTAGAGTTTTACATAAAAAGTTTATTTGGCTTTATTCTGGTATAATTTTTTTGCCTGTCTTTAAATAAGGTGACTTTTTCCATATAAAAAATGGTGGCAAGAAGAAATCTAAGTTTTTAAACTAAAATTTAATGCAACAGTTAAGCTGGTAAGTAAGTAGACTGTAAATGAATTGTATTAAGTGGGCACATTACCTTGAAGTTGGTCAAAATATCGGTCAAAATATTGGTCAAAATTTTTATATTTTCACACCTTATCTTTACGCATATGGCAATTATATCGGGATATATTGTAAACTTTGTTAATAGATCCTGCACAATAATCCATACAAATGAAAAATTTAAACTAATTTTTCTCCTTGTTTATATTTTTATAACTTAATTGTTTGATAAATACTAAGGTTTTTTTTTTCTTTTTGGTAATTTAGACTGAGGTTAGATTTTTTAAAATTTGTTTATGTATTAAATATTTTAGTGCATAAATTTAACATTTAAGTTTATAGTTATTTTTTTATGTTTAAATTAAGTGTTTGTGAAATGCCCTTCATCATTTGCAATACACAAATAACATGAAATTATATTAAATGTAAAATCTCATACATCTAAAAAACAATACACAGTTTTATGTAGTATATTTTAATAAATGTGGAAGAGAAATAGAATAAAAAATATTCATATTTAAAAAACTAGTAGGGATTTTTTTAAATTAATTTTTTTAATTTAAATTTTATTGACATGGGCTCTTCTACGAGAGTTTTTTCTCTTTAAATTTTAGTTAATTCTCATTCTAAGTATTGTGTCAGTGCATATTATTACAGTATTATTCAAAACTGATAATAAGGTTTCACATGTAGTACGTCCCCTTAATTATTATTTGGAAAGCAATAATTTATCCAAAATATATTCATATTTAAAAAAAATCATTCCCAATGTCTCAAAAAATAGTTAATTTTAAACCCAACCTGTCTCCAAACTACTCGGCATCACTTTATTTTAAAACAGCGCTATATTTCATTCAAGAGGCAGAGAAAAAAAAAAAAAAAAAAAAAAAAAAAAAAAAAAAAAAACAATATTTTTTCTCCAAACGATGGAACTATTTACCACTCGTATAGCAGCACCCCACCCTCAATTATATGGCCTTTCCGTATATATCATAAAACAAAAGAAAAGCACCAAGAACAAAGGGCGTATCTTAAGTAGCTATTATCATACCATCATTTTACAAAATGTCGACACCTAAGGATAAAACATACAGGATCTTTCTCTCTGCATACCATCTCTACCTTGCGTGAGATGTATTTTTCAATACTTTTTCACCTTCTTGGGAGGTCGGGGCTGTAATTGATAAGTGCTGACAAAAGGAAGAAAAAAAAATAAGGTTGTTCGTAGACTGTCGGGAACTTCTGATTCATTGACCACCAAAGTTTTACCGGGGTGTTTTATTTCTATTGCATAATGGAAGCCATTCCTCAAAAATTGGAAATGGTATTTGTTGATATATACCCGTTCTCGAAAAAATAATGATTCGTTTGTTTTTTGTGCAGTTGCTGGTATTCAAAGCAAGAAAACTTTATTTAATTCTTAATGACATTTTGTTTGGATAGAATACTACTGCATATCAGAATATTCTATTTTATATGCTTACAATATGTGTAATTTTTATTTTTTAGGAAATTGTGAATAATAAATATAAAATTGGTATATCTCCTCTATTAGAAATTTGTGCAGTTATTTAACCGTTGTTAAACTCAACAGCTGTCTTAATACATTATTAAATATTCTTGACCAAATATGTTAACCATATAATGATCAAAAAGCAATTATATTGCTTTTATGTAACAGCTTTCAATAAAAAAGGTTTGAAAGACTGGATATTTTGTAGTAAATATTTAATAATGAATCTTATAAAGAATTATTTTTATACCTATCTGTATCTTTAAATAACTAAATAATGCGTATATTTACTTTTTAGTAAATGTGAAATAATGGCATCTACAAGAGAAAAATATCTCTTATTATCTCTCTATCTCTTCTTTAATTGAATAATGTTAAATCATAAGATGAAATGAATTATTCCACATCTGCCAACCTTTACGCATTTTTGCTACCGCTAAAATTTTACAGAGATTTTTCATTTATTTAATCATAAGATTTCGACGTTTAAATAAAACAATATTTACTATAAAACTTTTGTGGTAAGAAAAATTTGTAAAAGTTGGCAGCTATGATTATTCCATTTTGAATTAATCCTAAAATTTATAATGTGAACTTTAAATTTACTTAAAAGGTTTAATAAATAATATGAATGATAAAAGTTTAAAATAAACATATTGTTTAACATCCCAGAACTTTTGGCTGACATTCGCAGTCTTCTTCTAAAGGATATTGTCATCAACTCTAGTTTTATTCATCTCTTCGTTGAAGTGGAAGAGTCTATTATTCTTGGAGATAATTTGAAGTAGTGCTTTGGATTATACCTATGCCTATGAAAATTATTTGGTGTTTAACTTTTATGCTATTTAATGTTATGTTTGGCATATTGCATCATATTACCTCGTTAAAAAAGTGATTGCCTTAACAAGGAATTTATACGTATACCTTGATATTGGACGTATAATAAATAGAGATTGGGTGCATAATTTTTACTTTGTGTCCATTATTGCATTTTGTTTAAAAATTAAACATGACGTAGCTCTGGATTGCCGGGAAAAATAATTATTTGCTTTGTGTTCTTTGATTCTTTGCTTGATCTTATTTTTTTTCCCTTCCTGTGAATCTTTTTTTTTTTTTTAAATTCATAATATTTTTTCTAAAATAAAATCAGTAAAGTAAATTATCATAACTATTATTTAATTACATCGATTAGTTGCTGTAATCTTAGTTATAGATACTTTCCTTTAGCTTGTTCCAAAGCATTATTGGTGGCATAAAATAAAAATATTTTTAAATGATGATTTATTTTGCCTTTACATCTTTTCAGCTTTTTGGCGTTAGAAAAGGAGGCGGGGAAATTTTTCAATTCAGAAATTTTTTTATATTTATATTATAAGAACATACGAGATGGAACTCGTCGAATTTCGGCGAAAGAAATTATTTAAGACAGAACCGTTTCATTAACTTCTAATAAACTTTAAAAATTAGTTACAGTAAAACATACATCGAACATCACTTAGTCTGACTATTCAAGCTAATATTATTTTAACATAACGTTACAAAAATCCTTTTTCCATATTCGAATATGTAATTAGTAAAATATACTCAAGATAAGTAAATATGAAAAAAATATCAATTAAGATTTTTATGATTCCTATTACCGAATAAAAATCACAAGAAACTTAATCACAAGATTTAATCACTGACTCAATCACAAGAATTGTTTTTCTGCATGAAATCTAAAACCTGCGTTATTTTCATACTCTTAAAACTTGCATACTCACCTCTCCTATCGGTACTCATTATTTAAAAAATGTTTTAATGTTCAGTAGGCTATTATAAAACATTTTTTTTTTTCCAAATTTAACTTCACGTTTGTCAGCTACAAATTTGCATATCAAAATTGTCACTCTTTGCTTGATATTTTGTTTTGAGTATCACGGAGTAAAGCTAAAAATAAATTTAAAACTTTCAGATGCATTTTACATAAAAAAATACATATACTTTTGTTATAAAAATCAATTGTCTTTTAAATATGACGTCATTTTCTCCCAAATTTCTCTCATTTCAAGGAAGCATTATATCTTACGCCTCATCAGTTTCAACGGAAAAAAAGTATTAGAATTTAACAATTTTTGAGGTAAATGTTTGATTTTTAAAGGAAAACGTTATTTTCCGTTTAAAATTTTTAAAGTTATTTTTAAATGTTATGAGAACATGGCAACAAAATTTTCTATTTACTCTGTAACAATGGAAATAAACTGATTGCCATATTTTAAAGATACTTCCCAAAATTTTTTTAAATTCAAAATAAAATATAAAAATTAAAATTAAAATAAATTAAAACAATAAGAAAAATCATGCGTTAAGCATGGATTATGAAGCACTTTCGAACAATTCATGAGATCTTTAACAAAACTACGTTAATTAGGGAAATGAGGGTATACAGTAGCGGTCAAAAGTTTCCGGCCAGCAAATAAATTTCATTTAACTTGTAAGTATACCCATATGAAGAGGAATATCAAAATGATGCTAAGACATTTTATTGACATAATGATTAGGAACTTACTTATGCAAGAACATGTAAATATCAATAAATTTAATTGACAATATTGAGTATAAAGGAAAACGCATGTTCTCAAAAGTTTCCGGTCACCTTCGCAAGTTTGTAAAAAAGTGATATTGTAATAAAAAAATATAGTGATCAACAACATTTACAATTATTATATTATCGTATTCCTATTTTACTACCTTTAGTAATAAGTACTGCGGCGCAGCAACGTGACATTCATACAATCAACGGTTAAAGATCGTTTATAGTACGTTTTTTTCCACATATCTTACAATTTTGGGGAAATTGCGGCTGAGTTGGAATATTTATAGTTCCGTAGACTTTTGCCAACTTCTTTCCAAAGATTTTCCAATAGATTCATGTTGGGCGTTTTTGCTGGGCATTTCAAAAACTAAATTTTTGTGCTAAAACCATTGCTTGACGAGACTTGCATACATTATTTATGTCGTTATCATGTTAAGAAAATTAGTTGCGACCAAATTTTTATCCCTAATAAGGCAGAAAATGATCTTGCAATATATCCTTATACATTGCATCATTCGTCTGGCTGTGGATTTCAAATAACGGACCGATACTTTTTGAAGAAAATTCTCCCCACAGCATAACGTATCCTCCGCCATGTTTCATTGTCCGAATAACATAGGTCGAATCATATCTTTTGTTATTAGGTCATCGTACGTTGTGTCTGGCATCACTTCCAAAAGCGTTTCGAATTCAATTGATGGAAAAATAGTACTTTTGTCCAGTTTTCTCTTGACCAGACTTTGTGTTTTTTGGAAAACGCCAGTCGGGTAGGTTAATTTTTTTAGGTAGATTTCGTAAGAAATACAACCTATTGCAATCGCACCAGTTTACCTATCTATCTATCTATCTATCTATCTATATATATATATATATATATCACTTTTTTATGGACACGATAACTTCTATAATTCTTCACCAATCTCCACCAAACTTGGACATAAAATCAATGGGGATAAAATCTTGGATGAGTTCGTTAATGGGCAAAATCGGACCAAGGGGGTCGGAATAGGGGGCGTTTTTGTGAAAACCGAAAAAACGCCATAACTTCTTAATTAAAGTAGATATAGAATCGGTTTAAAGTTTATATTACTTCTTAAAAATGAGCCAAAAGTATATATATGGCAGATTTTTGATAAATTTAGAAGTGGGCTCAAGGGGCGAAAAAAACAGGGATTTTGAGAGAAAAAAATTCATAACTTCGTCAATTTTCAAGATATCAAGTCCAACTAAATTTTTTATAAATGTTCTTAAAATTATCTAAAACTTTTGTATTTACAAGTTTTTGATAGGACCAACTTTTACCGATGAAAAAAATTAAAACGAAAAGAAAAAGGGCGTTGAAAAAAGAGAAAAATCCATAACTCCGTCAATTTTTAAGATATCAAATCTGATTAAATTTATTTCACATCTTCTCAAAAATATCTACAACTTTTATATTGACAAGTTTTTCATAGGACCAGTTTGTATAGCAAAAAGAAATTAAACAAAAATAGGAGTTGGAGAAAAAAAACCTCAAATCCAAACGGCTTATATTCTGACTCATTTTTAAATTCATTTTTGATTTTAAACGCATCCAAATGGTCGATCCTCTTATTTAGAAATTGTAAAAAGTGACACATTGGTTAATTTTCTGATAAAGGCAGAATAAATTTCAAAAAAACGCTACCAAAAAGGGTATTTTGAACAGAATTTCCGAAAGTCATCGGGACTGAAAATTGAAGGAAGTATTCAAATAAGAAATCGCGTTTTTTTCTGACTCGTTTTTAAATCCATTTTTGTTCTCAAACGCATCCAATTTACAGATCCTCTTATTTAGGAACTATATAATGTGATGCATTGGTCAGTTTTTTGATAAAGACGGAATATATTTCAAGAAAGGCTACCAAAAAGGGTATTTTGAACAGAATTTTCAGAAATCATCGAGACTGAAAATTTAAGGAAGTGTTCAAATAAGAAATTGCGTTTTTTTCTGACTCGTTTTTAAATCCATTTTTGCTCTCAAAGGCATCCAATTTACAGATCCTTTTATTTAGGAACTATATAATGTGATGCATTGATCGGTTTTTTGATAAAGACAGAATATATTTTGAAAAAGGCTACCAAAAAGGGTATTTTGAACAGAATTTCCCGAAGTCTTCCAGATTTGAAAATTTAAGGAAGTTTTCACATAGCAAATTGCGTTTTTCATGACTCGTTTTAAAATCCATTTTCGCTCTCAAATGCATCCAATTTACAGATCCTCTTATTTAGAAACTATATACTGTGACGCATTGGCCAGTTTTTTGATAAAGATAGAATATATTTTTAAAAATGCTGTCAAAGTGAGTATTTCGCACAAAATTTTCCGAAGCAAGCATGATTAAAGAATTAAGGATGTATTCAAACAACAAATCGGTTATTTTATGACTCATTTTTAAATTCAATTTTTTTCTCAAATGCTTTCAACTGACAGTTTTTTGTTATTTAGGAACTGTATAATGTACTGTTTTGGTCGATTTTTTAATAAATTTAGAATCTATTTCAAAATATGTTGTCATAATGGGCATTTGAGCTGAATTTTTCTTAAGATGATTCTGATAAAACCAGTTTTTGCAGGAAAATGAAATTAAAAACTTTTCATAAACGGCCAAATGAAGTTATTAAACTGGGTTTATCTCTAATCATATATATTTTTTTGTTGAAATGAGCACACTTCGAAATCTACCTCCGCCTATAGGCCCAGCCGACAGGGATTTTTACGTATGAAAAAATTTTGAACACCGACTCTTCCAAAAAGTTCTGTATCACGTCAGCATCATGAGGCGGTAGACCAACTTATTTCAGCAATATTTTCATTCCGTAAATCGCAATGTATTGCAATGGAATTTTCATGCGAGTTTTCAATTGTTTTTCTCCTGATAATTCTGTCGGCAGGAATAGTCATTTTCTTTAGTCTCCTGGACCTCTGAAAGTCCTTAAGGCCATAGTCATCTTCATATAATTTTTAAATATCGTTTGCAATCGATTTGACAGATCGATATCTTTGCCGCAATATCTCGAGAAGATTGGCCTTTTAGCGACAAACTAATTACTACAATTGCGAACAATAATTGATAATCTTTTCAATTTTGAATTTAAACTATGCTATACATTTTGATTCATTCATAAACACAACCAAAAACACTTTACCGATAGAAAAATTTAAAGAATGATAAGTGGGCGGAAACTTTTGCACAAGCGAACTTCGAACTCTACCCCTTTGCATGAAGTATCTTCAGTATCCAATAAAAAGGATCACATGGTCAGAGGTCATTTACATATTCCTAACTTTTGAAGCAATTGTGCTTCTTCTTTGCTTAAATCTTTTGGTAAATAAATCGAAGAAACTAACTGGCCGGAAACTTTTGACCGCCACTGTATAGCCAAATATGTATTCCAATACTTTTGAACAGCCCTGTATTTGATATGTCAGTTGATATACATATTATAAAATGGAAAATTTAGTTTAGCAAGAAAAAAGCTTAAATGTTTTTTGAGCAATTTGTACTAATAAATGGGAAACATACTTGAAAACTTTTGTTCAGCCCTGTAGCTTATCTTGTACCTTTATTACACGTCAGTAAGAAGCTAAAATTCATTTTAAACTAAAACACTCTTAAAACAACTGAAATCACATTGTTATAAATTATCATTCATAAGTATACATGTACACAATTCTTTGCGTGGCCCTGTATATCATTTTATCTATATTCTGCAAGCATTTCTTTGTAAATTGAATGCAGTTCTTCATAAAAATGTGTACCTTATTTAAGAACCACCTTTAAGTAATTTACGCTCATACTGAGTAAAGTTGGTGAGCTCTTTTGGATAGCCCTGTATATCAAGTATAACATTTATACACACCCTTATAATGTACAAAGATTTAGTGAAACTTAAATGCCTATATCATAATTAAAATGTATTACATCCATCCACTAGCCATCATCGGATACGTATACAGACTGTCGGAAGGAATATACTATTTGAAATCTTTTGTGAGTCCCTGTAAATGCAATGTACTTCATATTATGCAAGACAGTATCGTATAATTTATATTAAGCCTCAGTGACATATATCAATTTTGTTATGCATGAAACAGTTTAATATATTTTTAAAATGTCGCACACAATCCTCCCTCCTTTACCATTATCCAATGGAATTCCTTTGTGTGGCTCTCTAAAGCAATAATAGCTATATTTTCATCACATATTTTATAGAATGCATATTTTAGTGCACCTTTTAAATGCATGCAAATTTTAATATGTCTGACAGGGTGTAAAATCTTTAAAACCCCTTTGAAACGATTTTTCCCCATACGCCATAATGTAATGGAATATTTTTGACTCTCCCTGTAAAAATAACTAATCATAGCAGAAACTTAATTTTCAATTGGGTTCGTGCTAGGATAAAGGTTAATAACATACAAAAATTTCAGGGCGATTCGAGTATATTTAAACTTGTGACAGCGCGGACAGACGGATAGGCAAACCGAATGCATAAGCACTTTTCAAACTTTTGGAAAGTGTTATAAAACGTTAAAATTCATTTGAAACGATTTTCCCCCATAAGGCGTAATGTAATGGAAAACTTTTGACAGTCCTTGTAAATAAATTAATCATGGTAGAACTTCATTTTGAATAGGGTTCGTGCTAGGGTAAACCTAAATAATGCCCAAAAACTCCATGGCAATCCGAGTATATCTACGAGAGTTACAGCGCGGCCAGACTGCCAGACAAACTGAATGCATAAGCATCTCTCAACTCTGTTGGAAAGTGCTAAAAATAACTTGAACAAGCGCAACTGCAAACGACTACTTTTCATTAAAAAAAATAATTATCAAAATCGGTTCAATAAAAAGTTCAGGGCTGATTATTCTGGTCTTTTAAGTAGAGAGATTATTTGTACTTTTCCTTATTATACAAAATACTGAGGAGAAATCCTTAAAATTAAAGATTTGAGTGGAGTTATAGATCTCGCACAAAATCCCTATTAATTCAAATTTAATTAATCTTTCTCAATTTTTTAACCTTTTAAATTCCTTCTAAAATTTACTAAATGATTATGTAAATTTCCAATACTATTGACGAAAAAGGCTTTAAAAGTTAAAATTTTAATGAATTTATAATTCAGTACATAAAAAGTTAAGGGAATAGCATAAATACCAGGCAATCCTTTTTTCGGAATTAGGCCTATTAAGACATGAAATAAAAAATGTTTATCTTTTTTCTTGGTATTAACGCAAAGATAAGACATACCTTTAATGATACGTTAAAACATGCTTAAAAAAATGGATGGATTTGTGCAAAAATAGGCCCAATAACGAAAAATAAAATGGCTCTTGTGTAAGCTATATCATTCAGATAACGGCAAAAATAACTAAATGGAATGCACTGAAATGACAAAAAATAATATTTATGGAATGAATCAAAGAAAATTAATCAGGTAGTGAACATTTTCTCCTACCCACGAATCTTTCGCTATTAAATTATAAACAGAATATCGCAACCCATTTTGATCACGCAATAATTACATACTCAATATCCAATTACTATATATCATTTCAAAGGCATTATTAAAGAATCCATAGAAATTCTATGAAAAAGAAATCAAGTGTTTGTGACCATGCACTGTCTTACAATATCGCCAATATACACTACATGGCCATTGATGACCATCAACTTGCAATTTTAGACATTTTGTTAAATATCTACACAAATATATGAAGAATTATCCTGAAACTCTAAGTGTATAAGTATAATAGTACAGGTCATATATTTCCATGAAGATTTTTTTTTCGAAAACTTTATAAGGGACCGTCAACAAATGAATATTTTTTGGATAACACTGTCAAATTTAATTTAGCAAAAGCACTCAAAATTGTAGATTATCATTAAGTGGCTTATTGTAATAAACTGTTTTCATTTTTATGTCGATAGCATGTATCCTCGTAGAAAAATTAAGGTTTTTATAAAAACAGTCCCAAATTTTTTCAAGATTTTTGCTTATAATTTGCAGAGTTCTTAAAATAAAATAATATTATTTTCTGAAAATATGACAAACAACAATTCACATAATATACTGTAATTAGAATTAAAAAATAATAAAAATTGTATGAAAAATGAGTAGGTTTACTAAATAATTTTTCACTGCGCATGCGTCAAATATATCAAAATTTCATCGTCATATTATGTTAGCTAAATGCATAGAGCAACTTTTGTGAAAGTTGCAAAATCATAGCTTGAAAATTCTGAAAATAAATGTCAGCAGATTAAATTTTAAATCTGTTATTCCCAAAGTGAAGCAAAAACAAGAGGGGTTGTATCCAGATATTCATTGATTAGTGTCAATATAGAATACACAATATGGGACGTACTACTACATTTGGATAAAATCCCTCATTTATTTGCTTCATTTTGAGAACAACGGATTTTGTGCTTATTCTATAGACGATTACTTTCAGAATTTTCAAACTATGATTTTACGACTTTCACAAATGTTGCTCTATACATTTAGCTAACACAATATGCAAATGAAATTTTGATATCGTTGACGCATGCGTAGTAAAAATTATTTAGTAAACCTACTCATTTATCATATAATTTTTTATTATATTTTCATTCTGATTACAGGGTATTGTGGCAATATCATTAGTCATATTTTCAGAAAAGAATGTTACATTAAATTAAGAACTTTGCAAATTATAAGCAAAAAACTTGGCAAAATTTGGGACCATCTTTGTAAAAATCTTAATTTCTCTACGGGTATACACGATATTCGCAGAAAAATGAGCACAGTTTATTACAATAAGCCACTTAATCATAATCTACAGTTTGAGCGCTTTTGCTACATTAGTTTTGACAGGGTTATCCAAAATATATTCATTCTATTTTAATTTGTTGCGGCCCCCTATAAAGTTTCGGAAAAAAAATCTTCACCGAAATCAATGACCTGTACTATTACGTTTATACCCTTAGAGTTTCAGGATAATTCCTCAATTATTTTTCTAGCTATTAAAAAAATGTCTAAAATCGCAAATGGGCGGTCATTAATGGTCATGTAGTGTATTGTCAAACATCTTGAAATGTTACATATACAATAAT
This sequence comes from Maratus speculifer, assembly GCA_964019185.1. Taxonomy (NCBI): domain Eukaryota; kingdom Metazoa; phylum Arthropoda; class Arachnida; order Araneae; family Salticidae; genus Maratus; species Maratus speculifer. Next base: position 81,974,923 of record OZ025298.1, on the reverse strand, counting down.
TTTCTTCTTTATAGCCAAAATCTAAACCATTTTTCTAAAAATAAAAGACTACCAATTCAAAACAAAAGATACATTTTGATGAATAATGAGAGTAGATTACAATATCCCCTGAAGAAGTCTGCAGATAAAAGCCAAAAATACTCGGAAGTACTCATAATAAAATGTACATTTTAAACTTATATATCTATACGTTTTCCCCTTTTAATTAATTGATAAATTTTTAAAGTTCATGTCATGCATTTTACTTTTATTCCTTCTTATATACTATGTAATAAATATGATTTATTCTTTTTCTTTTGCAAAAATAAATACCTTTGATTTTTTTAAAGAAACATACGCATTTCTTTTAGTGGAAGTGACTTCTATCGTTAATTTAATCTGAAAATAAATATTTTTGAGTGTCACAAAGAAAAAGATTCAGAATGTAACTTCTTTTTAAGAATTTGCAAATATTGTTTACGTTTCCTAGAACTATGGTGAAGTAAGTAGCTACAAAAATATAAAGATTCATTCCTTGAATTTCTGACATAATCCAAAAGAGACGAGAGACAATATAGAGACAGTTTTTATTCCCATAGGCATTTGAGCCTCTCTTACATTCAATGTTAATAATATGTGTTTCCTGGAAAGATACTTGACAACAAGTTTTGACTTTTTAAATCCAAGTTATAGAAATTCCTTATCTGCAGTATCTGTGAGAAAATCTTTTATTGTTTATTTACTTTATAATATAAACACACCTTTCGTGACACAACCAGAATTCTAAATGTTTTGGAAATTTAAAGAAAATGCGTCCTTAGATTTTCAGAATAACAAGCAAGGCCTTCATATCATATTTACAGATAACTCAGTTGCGATGTTTTGTTCTTTTTGAAGATAATATATTTTTTTATATATAGAAGGAATTTATAAACATATTTTTTATTTACTTTTATCCATGTAAGAAGATTTGTCAAATAGAACAAGAGAGGACATTTTTATGACAGTATACGCTGAAAAATACTTAAAGAACTCTTTGTGTAAATATTTGTATATTAGTTGTTGACAAAAGGATTATTAAAAAATATTCTTTCAATAGCAAATGTTTATATAAAAATTATAAAAAAACTTTTATTCGTGCATTGTTTTTACTAGTCAGTGAAATATAAAGTTAATTTAATATCATACAGAAATGAAAAATACATAAAAATTAATACTTTTTCTAAATGTTGACAAATTTAGTCCTATTCTGTATTAGTAAATGATATATGGTAGGCTTTTAGTAAGATCTAAATAATGATAGTATACAAGCGTTGTTCTCAGTAAAAGCATTGTTACACCTCTGGATTTATTTAAAAAATATATAATGAAAAATAATTATAGTTAAAAAATTCACCAGTAAAAGGCACTATCTTTGTTGTATACCCAAGAAGTATAAATGAAAAAAAATATATCGACCATCATCCGATCGCTATTCGATTTAATCAAAATTTGGTAACTAGGGAAAATTACTTATTGAATATTGCCTATCTCTAAACACAGCAGCAGCAATAAATGCTTTTCGGAAGTTTTAACCTCGGAATCATCTAAAATAAGAACTGATCACCTGTACGCAGTAACTCAAGGAAAGGTGACCGGATGATTTCGATTGAACATAGTTTGTTAAATACCGGCCAAATTGTCGACTAAATATAATTAAACTTGAAAAATGCAAAGAACATACTTCATATATATCGTTGAAGATTTTTTTCGCAGACATAATTGGAGATCAACTATTATTGTAAAAAAAAATGAAGTTTGCAATATCCCATGTAACAATCAATTCTCAAAGTGCGCTATTTAATGAACAAAATGACAGTGTGGTTCCAATTTAAATATTCTGTGCATTTTTGTAAGCATAGTATCCATACATGTGAAAGTGCTAATGCAATAATTTTTCTTTATTGCATACAATGTTTCGAACAAATGTTAACACTATTTTCTATAATAATAAAAAAATAGTAGAAAAAATATACTGCAGTTAAAACATCAATATATTAGATAGACTTCGTATAAAATACCGCTTATTGCAGTCAATCCTGTGCATGATTTTCTGAAAATTTTTTGCAGATCATGATTCCAAGACCTTAAATCTACGATCGTTAAAAAAGCGTAACTATTTATCTATCTATATATCACTCCCTATATATATAACTTTTTTATGGACACGATAACTTTTATAATTCTGCTGAAATCTCTTCCAAACTGATATATACATAAAGTCCAAAGGGCATAAAGCCTCAGTCAAGTTCGTTTTAAGGGTAAAATCGGGCCAAGGAGGTAGAAATAGAGATCAGTTTTGTGAAAATCTTAAAAAGCCCATAATTTAATTGTTAAATTAGATATTGAATTAGTTTAAACTTTATATTACTTCAATAAAATGGGTCAAAAGTTTATGCATGACAAATTTTTGATAAAATAAAAAATAGACCCAAGGGTAAAAAAAAATAGTGTTAAATTAATAACTTCGTTATTTCTCAAAATTTCAAATCCAATTAAATTTATTATAAATTTTTTAATAGTCTCTAAAACTTTTGTATTTACAAATTTTTGATAGGATCAACTCTTATTGCAATTATGTAAAAATATCAAAAACGGAAACAAAAAGCTGGGAAGGAATTGAAGAAAAAAATCCATAACTTCGTAAATTCTTAAGATATCAAACTCTTAAGAAACCGATTAAAATTATTATGCATTTTCTCATTAATATCTAAAACTTTTATACTGACAAGCTTTTGATAGTACCAATTTACTTAGCAAAATCTCAAATATAAACTTATTTTATTCTGACCCATGTTTAAATTCACTTTGCCCTCAAACACATCCAATTAGAAGGCTCTCTTATTAAAAAAAACAATATAATGTTCTATATTTGTCGATTTTTTTATAAAATCAGAATACATTTCAAAAAATGCTGTCAAACAGGGTATTTCATTCGATATTTGCTTAAGGGGATTCTGTTAAAACTAGCTCTTTCAGAAAAATAAAATTAAGTATTCTTCAAAAGCAGCTAAATAAAGTCGTTAAACAAGGTTTATCTCAAATCAAATTTATTGTTTGTTTTTGAAATGAACACTTAAGCTCGAAATTTATCTCCGTCTATAAGCCAAACCGACAAGGATTTTTGAATAATTGGTTATATATAGGAATTTATGTGCAATTATTTATAACATTACCTGCGTAAAAGACTCCACAATTTTTATTTCATACATTTGTATTTAGCTATTTAGTTCAACCCATATAAAATGTCCAGTCAAATATTATAAAGACTTAAATTGATATAATGAGTTGCTTCCCATATGATGGAAAATCGCCTTTTAATAAAGTTACCTTTTAGAAAGAAAATTAGTATATTGCCTCAATTGTTTTCCTCATATTTGACTGGACTCTTTGGTGCATATACAGTTAAAATTTATTATAAGGTGGTCTGGTGTAATAACGCCAGGCGGGGTAATAACGCCAAGATCTAATATTATGCATAATTATGAAATAATCTGGTAAATGACACCCATGTGCTCTGCGCAGAAGGGTTTTCAGTCATATAAATCGCAAAAAAAACAGCTTCAAGTTAATTTGTTCCGTTTGTAGGTTTTATTGCTTTTACAATCAACTAAAATTAACGCTTGATCTAAAATTTGCGAGACACGTTTTATGATGTGAAGACTATTTTTTTTTTTTTTTTTTTTTTTTTTATAAGGAAATATTTTGTTTATTACATAAATTATTAGTGCATTTCGTGTACTTTCGAAATGTTGTTGAAGATTTTGGATATCTTCTCGAGATAATTTGTAGTTTAAAATGTACTGCGCAATAACTATACCGGGGTAATAACGCCAATCCTAGGCATTAATACCCCGGTTGGTTCCCAACAGTGGCCGAGCTACATCCTAAATACTGATTCAAATAAACGCAGTTAAAACTGTTCAATGTTTCTAATAATTCTGTTTAAACGGTCCTTTTTAAGCAAAAAAAGCTCACGTCTGATATTATTTTGCCTCCCCCCCATACCACACCTTTATTTTTCCCACAATTTCACAAAAAATTAACATTTTCAATAGCTTAGAATGCAGATTGTCAATTTCTAAGTTTGTAGAGTTTGTAATTTTAGAATTGGGCAATCTATATGTCATTATTCCATCTTATTTCATCTTTTTGTTTGCATGGTGTTATTACCCATATTGGTGGGTAATAACGCCAAATGGCATTGGTCAAGTAATCACGCCATTACATTTTATTAATACATATCTGTTAAATATTTTTTTATATAGATAGTCAATGAGTTTCTGTATCAAATCATATATTTGTTTGAAAAATACAATCTAAAACTGAGCCGTGAAAATTGGTAGAACCTTAACGTGGCGTTATTACCCCAGGGTACCTTATATAAATACCCTCAACTCATAAAATATTATATTCATTTTTTTAGTTGTAGTATATTTATAAATGTCAACATCTCTTATTTTTTCTGGAATCTGATCCAAGTCGAATTGGTGTCAATCCGAAAGATTCATTTAATAAAATTTTCAAAAGGAAAATTAAAATATACCGTACTGAAAGAACATACATTTCCACGCAGGTTTTTTTCAGCTTTCAAACATTCTTGTCTCGAGCCATACTCCGGAATAATTAAGATATGTTGGCATCTTTGGTATATTTTGTCTACGAGCTGTTTTTACAGCGTTTTGATTTTTTTGTTAAGTTTGGTTGAAATCTCCGTGTTCGATAAAGAGAAAATATGAATTTTTCATTGAAATAAAAATTACTACACGAATATAACGTTCTATGATTATACAAACACAAAAAACTATAAAACAAGATACGCATTATTATTTGCTAAAGTGACAAACCGTTTTCAGCATTTTTTTTTTTTTTTTTTTTTTTTTTTTTTTTTTTTTTTTGAACAATCGAAAAATTCATTTTATTACAAATTTATTTTTGGTCCTAACTGCATCGGCTACTAAATCTTCCCTGAAAGAAAATAGTTTACCCATGCTCTTTACATCCTTGATTTCTAAGACAATTCATCAATAATTTTGATAGATATCCGATAAATCGTGTACAAACAAAAGCATTTGGTCACTGTCCCTTAACTTGCAGAGGCCAGTGTAATATAAGTCGAAATATTCAGTGTTGTTTCTGGTGTTCAAATAAAACATCATCTAATTTTTTTTTTTTTTTTTTTTTTTTTTTTTTTTTTTTTTTTTTTGTAGAAAGTTTTGATTTTTCATGAAGTTTAAAAATATTCATGATAAAACTAGAACCGATAATCTAAAATATAACTAATTAGAAATGAATTTGAGGAAACCTAATATGTGTTAAATCGTGGTACCAAAAGTCTTTGCCTGTCGACTTATATTAATCAAAATCTATATTTGTTAATTAAAAACACACAATTATTTCTGTAAAAGACGGCTAAAATACTTAATAGTTCTGATAAATGAACTATCCAGAAAATTCAAATACAAAGAAGAATTTGATCTCAGTAAACAAAACTAATTTAATAAATCGGTATCTTCATACAATTAGCTGCATAGCAGGGTTGGGAAAAAACCAAAAAAAACGGTTTTTTTGGTTTAAACCAGGTTTTTTTGGTTTAAACCGGTTTTTTTAAAACATCCCTTTTTATTATATATACATGCATATTTATTGATAAAAATAGATATTTTTGGGTTAAAAGTAGTATAATTTCATTTTAAAAAAATTTAAATTTAATAATTACAGTAAATTTATGTAGAAAATAGGAAAAAATCATATTTTAATTTAAACAGTATTAACAAACAGTCTTACATTCAAAGAATAAACTGCTCTACACAATGAAAAATTGATACACTGAGAGTTTTTATAAACAATCTTTTGATTACTAATACTAAACATTTAGATGTAGTTTGATAAATATAATATTCTTTTCCATAGTTATTAAAATAGTAAATTTCAAATATTTCTTAGCATTTTGTTTTTGGGATGACAATTTGAAGTCAATATTTTTTATCATTAGATTTTGCAGATAACAGAAAAAAATAATAAGATTGTTATTATTAAAACAACTAGTACCCAATCTTTGAATATTCTCTTATTCAACATCATATTTTCATTTTAATTCTTCAAAATAATCTCCCCATTTTAGAAAAAATTCTTTTACAGCTTGAACAAAATCTTAATGATCATTGTATTAAGTAAATGTTATTAATTGTGTTAAATAATCTGCACTTTAAAAAAAATTAAAATATTTTATACTAAATATTGAATATTTTTAATCTATTTTATATTTGATCAATTAACATGTTTGAAGTTTTTTCTTTAGAACAATAGATATGTTCACCAATGCATACTGATTTTGATTCTATAATTAAAAAAATGAACTAAACCCACTATATCTAACGCTTATTGCTGAAATAAAGTGTTAAAAATAGAAGTTATTTGTATCCAACAATCTGAAACATGTAAATTATAAAGAAAAAAAGAGAAAATGTTGTTAGATTATTTCTAAAAAAACCAATTGGTTTTTTTGAGAAAAAAACCATTTGGTTTAAACCGTGGTTTAAACCATGGTTAAAACCAATTGGTTTAAACCGTGCCAACCCTGCTGCATAGATTTGATATTTGCTCAAAAGATATATTTTGAAATAATTGATGTATTGTTAGATATTGAAGGATACAGACAATCACTGTTTGTGTAATGATAATTTATTTATAAGACGCGCAGTAATTCAGCTATTATCACCGTACACTGCAACATTAGCGGTCCGAGGTTCACTCCCGTGTATAGCCATACTATTGTTTACTCAACTTTTAATCTTTTTAGAGACAAAACATAAGTAAAGAATATGAGTTAGAAAAATTCGAGTGGTTAGTCTTCAAGCTGACTCATTGATCATATGTACCATAAACAACCCCTCATGATATGTGATAAAAAAACAACGACAAAAATAAGTAAATAAATAAAAAGAGAAAAAAAAGTCGGAAATTGTATGTTAAACGTAGTATATGAGGCGCGTTCGTACAGTAATTAAGTTTTAAATATATTCAGATGTTGGTATAATAATGTACAGTACAATTGAAACAGCATTGCAGCCGAAATATTTTGTGTGTCCCTATAAATACTATCTGTTTTTTATTATACAGCAAGTAAGTTGTTCTAAATTTCAACAACCTATATCAATTTCATAATATATGAAATAGTTTAAAATAATAAATATGTGCCCACAAAAATATTCCCTTCGATACGATCGATAAAAATTTTCAAATGTTTTAAATATATTTAATAACCAAACAACATATGTGAATATTTCAAAAGATTGTTTATTTTTTCATTATGATGTATAAAGCTGATAATTATATATCACATCTAATGATTCTAAATCTAATGACTGATCATTCTGCATCACTTTTTCTTGATTAATTTATTGGATTGAGAAATGTAATAATGTAATAGGAAAACGAAATACTTAATTATAGTGTGAATTTTATAAAAACGATCTATTACATTTAATTTAATTTTAATTCACCTGTCTTAGCATTAAATTATATACATTTAGGAGATATATTTACTTTAAATTAATAAAAAAGTAATCCAAGCTCATTTTATTATTTATATAATTAGCAATATTTCACAAAATTTCTATATCCGTGGAGAGTATACAAAGTATTTTCAATCCTAAGAAGATCAAGTGGGATTTTTATGTCAGCAAATATTTCTGAAATGACATCAGTAGACAAATTTTTATTTCTTTAACCTGTTTTCACGTTATTTAAATGTCTGTGTATTATTTAAATATAGCATTAATAGTCATTTATGTACTTATATTTGTTATTGATTATCACCATGAGAATCAAATACGGAACAAATTAATTATAATGCGAAGTCTAATTAAGTATTTTTAAATTTAATGAATGTTCATTGAAAATTTAAAATAGTAATTATGTTTAAAAATGCACTCTTTAGACATATCGTGATAATTTTAAAATAGAGTATATATAGAGTAAATGATATATACGGACTACAAAATTAGAGCATGTATCTATCATATTATATAATACGTAAAATAAGTAGATTTTCATAGTGATAACTGAAAATATTCATTGCAGTTTTTTTTTCAAAATTACTGCTGGTTACGTCTAATCATAGACAATATTTTCGGTAATAACTCAGAAAGAAACAGTTCATCATTCAAAAATGCAAAAGATATATGTAATTACAAACATCATAAGTTAAACAAAAAAATCCATTTTAGTGTTAAAGCATCTTTAATAATGTATGACTTTATTTTATTATTATAAAATGAATTTGTAATACTTTTGAATTTTTTTTATGAGAAAGATAATTTACACTACAGTTTTGTAACTCTCTATAGTATTATCTAATTTATTGTAAAACGAAAAAAAATTATATTTAGCAAATTTCTTCAATCTATCCAAATTAGTACATTTTTTAAATTATAATGTCAAAATTGTTTCGACTGGAAGGAAAATAATATTTTAAATTAAAATTTATATTTTAGTTTTGAAAATTATTTATATGCATTGATGGCTTAAAATAATATGCAGCGATGCTAGCACTGTGCTACAAATGTCGCATTCCTACCACTATATTCGTTTAGAAGTTCTCACCTTATTTAAGTACAAAATTTTGGAGATTTATTAAGGTGAAGAATGCTGCTATAAATATTTAGAGGTGAAAATTAGCCATTTGTGGCAAAGGGCTTACATCTTTGTAATATGTCAATAATATATATTAAAAATCTACATAAATTTTATGTTAAAGTGCTTCGAGTACAAGATGTAATATATGGTAATAAAGGAGCAGCTGTAAGAGTAAGAAATAGATAGGTGATAGTAAGAGTATAGTAGGAAATAGTAGGTGATAGTAAGAAATTTTCTTCAGTTCTTTGATTTAATAAAAGAGTCTGAAGTTGTAATAGCCACTGTTATTAACAAATTATACAAAGATCGCCGTAGAACCAGCAGAATCCTCGTTTGTTGACTATCCTTTGACATTAATATCATCAACGGAAGATTACACTGAGGAAATTTTAAAAAGTAATAATTTTTTACAAAAGAGAAATCATCAAACAGCAGTCAACAAGTGTGGGACGTTTGATACACAGACCACGATCAACAGACCACGATTTTAGACCACGTTTTACTCAATGATAGTAGCCAACATGTATGCACGCGAATGAACATCTCTACATTCTCCGATTTTGGAATATTATCACGGAAATTCACTATGATGACACACCATTTAGAATATTATCACAGATGCCGCCAAATAAGTGTAAAGCGTTCTGCATTAAGGAGTCTGTCCCTACAAACACAAACCCTCGCGAAATAATGCTAAACCTATGAGGATATTGTTTACCTATTCTCGTTTGTATTTCGACATTTAGAAATACTTTTTTTGCTTTGTATAGCTGAGATCCATCACTACATAGGTGATGAATGTCTTTCCTTTAAGATATAGGGATGAAGTAAGAAATATTATAGAGCAGGTTTTAAATAAGTGAGATATTTAATAATTCCACAGTTGTGCTCGAAAAACACCCCTTTTTAAAGATGTGCGATTTCGATTTTTTAAATTGATTCAATTGATACTATAACCAACTAGATTTAATAGATACTATAATTTTGTCGTGGATGTTTCTATATATAACACATTTTCAGTTTTCTTCAAAAAAGAAAGGTAAAGTAACCGAATGTGCCAATCCTAAAACATTATTCTATTTCATACTTGCTGAAACTTCAAAATTTGCTATCACAGCTTCAAATCTAAGTGGTAAGCTATGACCATTTTGAGCATTTAAAAAATATAGATTCATTAATGTGTGTGTATTTTAAAAGAAAAAAATATAAGTATTTTTTACAAAAAAAACGTTAAATTTTGGCCCACATCCTCTTAGACGTCTGCAACTAAATTCGCAATTCAAAGAGTATAAGAGCCCCACCTGTTGCGCAGCTTACACCCAAGCAAAATAAGGATCTATTTATGTAAAAGTGTGAATCAATATGAATTTTGGTTAAATTCCATGGATTAGTTTTGGGCATAACTATCGTAATTTATCGCCCATCACTATTCCTTTCTTCCTATTAAAATTGAGATCAGATTTGATTTTACATTTGTTGTGATTATATATATTTTTAATAATGTACATAAAATATACTTAGGTGCATGAATTAACATAATTAGAAAAGTAGAAAAAGTAGTTTGAGAGTAGAATGAGTAGCAGACGACAGGCGCTGGAACAGTGTCACTACATGATATCAAATGTCGGCTTGTCAGTTACATCGTTTTAGCTTAATTTTAATAGACACATGGCTGTGCCGCTGCTTCCCATTTAAAAATAAAAAGGTATAAGTATACGTGCATCTTATAATTCAGTTGTTCACAACCAATAAGACCAAGTCCATTATTAAGAAAGTGAGATAATTATTTTGAAAGTGCTTTGAGGATCCATATAGCAGTATATACACTGGTGTGCAAAATTTAAGAACGGAGTCCCAAAATGCCAATTTTCAAGGGATTTTCAAGCGATAATTTTCACGCGAATATTCAAAAGAAAGTAATATAATTTGAATAACTACTATCCCAGCTAGTTCATATAACCTCTTCATTCAGGTCACATATGGTCACAAGAGTCACAGTCACTAAGGTGAAACAAAAAAATAGGAAATCTCATACATCTCTTTTATGAGTCTCAAATGACTACTACATGTGACTCCACTGTCAGGTCATTGCGACTGCTGCTTTGTGAAGAGTCACCAGGTGACTTTAAAGTGTCGTTTTATTGAGACTCTCGTGTGACCGTCATTTGGAGGCTCAATTTCAAAGTCATTGTGAATGTTGTATTATGTTACGAATCGTAGCACCTGCTATCCAGTCACGTGATTGTTTTTCGGCGCCGTTGGGCCGATCGTCTGTTACGAAATCATGTGCTAAAAGTTCAGATGTGCTCGAAGGATGTTTCTCGACGAGAGAAAAAGTAACTCTCGCTTAGTATACATGTAAATTTTATGTTTATATGTTTAAGTGTTTTGTAGTTGTGTTTAGTGTGTGTTGTCCAAAATAAACGAGTAAAAAGACTCCATTTTCAAGTATTATTTTCGTGTACTTTCGAATTCGCGAATCATAAAATTTTTCATGGTGCCACATTTCAACCCGGGAAGTCATTGTGTTAATGACTGTTTGCAAGACTTTCGAATTTAAGACTTTTATAAGTGTCAGTGACTCTTTTAAGGATATCTGAATATCAAGAATGTGTTTATAAATTTCAAGACTGTGATTTGTGCTGCCGCTCTTGGGGATTTCTCAGTCTGAATTTATCGGAATAATACTTCGCGTCTTCACATCGCGAATAGAAAAGGTATTGTAAAATTATTTTGATTTATTCTTTTGATCTATATTTTCACTATTATGGATCTTGAAAAAATTAGAATTAAAAGAAAGGTATTGAAAACCGCAATAACCGAATTTATTACAAAAATTGAGGCTTATATAGAAAGTATCGATTTTAATGATAAAAGTCATTTTGAGCACTTAACAGAATATTTAACTAACATTACGGATAAACAAAATGAATTTAAAACTGTTAATAATCAGGTTCAGGAATTATTATCGGATGGAGCAATTTTTGAGAACGCTATTCAGTCATCTATAGAATATGACGATGGAATAAATGAAACAAAATTTAAAATTAAATTAAATTTGAAGAAATTTAAAATTGACTCTGATCAACCTGATACTAGTTCTTTATTTAACGCGAGTAGAACTCCTTATTTCAATGCTAGACCAACAACAATAAATTTACCAAAAATAAACATCCCGACGTTTAAAGGGGATCCGAATATGTTTTTGGAATTTATGAATAGTTTTAAAAGCAGTATTGATGCTAATGAAAATTTATCCAAGGTGGATAAACTTATTTATTTAAAATCCTTTCTGTGAGGTGAAGCACTTAAATCAATTTCCGGTCTAGCCCTGACCGAGGCGAATTACCAGCAGTCTTTAGACTTGCTGCAGAATCGTTATGGTAAACCAGAAATTTTGATAAGCGGGTTTATAAACAAATTATTAGAACTAGAACCGGTTAGGTCGAGCACGAATATTAAGTCATTACGAGATTTATATGACGAATGCGAAGTAAGCATTCGTAATTTACAAGCTATCGGGGTCGCGTCGGACAATTTCGGATATTTATTGATACCGATAATTTTAAAACCGATACCCCATAATTTAGTTGTAGAATATCAGAGAAAGAAAAATGCGGAAAAAGCTGGTGACGTAAATGAATTGATGAAATTTATAAAGTTTGAAATAGAATCGCGAGAAGCAGCAAATGCAGTGTCAGGGATTTCCTTAAAAAATCAGGAAGTAGCACGATATGAGAAAAGGAATTTTAGAACTAAACCAAATGTTCCCTCTTCAATCGCGCTTAATACTGTTGTAAAAAATGTTTGCATATTTTGTAACGCGAATCATTTAAGCTTAAAGTGTAATGAAATTACCGATGAACAAAAAAGGTATAAGTTGAAAAAAGATGGAAGATGCTATCGTTGCTTCTTGAAATCGCACGTAATATCCTTGTGTAAGGTAAAAATACCTCCTTGTGAATTGTGTAAAAGTTACCAGCATAATTATTTATTTTGCCCGACTAAAAAATTGACAAAAGCGCGTCCCGATGAAAGCTCAGTAAAAGCCGATGATTTTAAAAATGAAGAAAGTCAAACCGTATTTTCATATGTAATTAAAACTAATAATTCTCCCGAAAAGTACGCAACATTGTTGCAAACCGCCTGTGTACGAGTGCAGGGTACTGGTAATAAATTATGCACGAGACTCTTATATGATTCGGCATCCTCTAGAACATTCATTACAAAACGTTTAGCCTCGGCGTTGAAATTAAAACCTGTTGCCAAGGAAACGCTTTTGGTTTATACATTTGCGAATCGCGATGCCATAGAAAAGGAGTTTAATGTAGTAAATTTAACTATTATTAGTTGTCATCATCCTTATGAAAAAATAACTGTAAAAGCGCTGGTTTCTGAAATCATTAGCGGTACTAAGATAATGACTTCTGTTGATTATAAGTTAATAGATAAATTACGATTAGATAAACATGAATTGGCCGATACATTTATTCATTCGAAACCGGTCCAGATTTTGCTAGGTGCGGACTATCTGTTCAAAACTATAATAGGTAATGTCGAAAAAATTAATCATAATTTATTTAAGCAGCCAACAATATTTGGCAAAACCATTGTCGGTCAAGTTAATAGTAATAATTCGCAGCCAACTTCCTGTATGAATGTAATTTGTTTCCCTTCAGAAAATTATCTTAGAAAATTATGGCAAATTGAGTCCTTTTTAGTCGATTCAAATGATCAAATGCAAGAGGAGACTTATGAGGTCATTAATCAATTCCAGAAAGAAATCATTTTTAAAAATGATAGATATATGACCCCCTTGTTATGGCGTAGCGAATTAGATAAACAGAATTTGTCTAATAATTACCAGGTAGCAGAAAGGCGTTTCGCACGTTTGGCGAAAAGGTTAAAGAATGATAAATCTTTGTTTTTAAAATATAATGAAATTATGAAAGAGCAATTAAGCGAGGGAATTATTGAAAAATGTAGTGATAATTGTTCTGTCAATTTCGTGATGCCACACTCTGCTGTTTCTAGGCCAAGTTCTTCTACAAAAAAAACAAGGATTGTTTTTGACGCGAGCAGTCGGGAAATAGGGGAGAAAAGTTTAAATCAATGTCTTTTTGCGGGGCAAAATTTGAATCCTAATCTCATAGATGTGATATTAAATTTCAGACAGTTTAAAATTGCTTTCACGGGGGATATTGCTAGGGCCTTTCTACAAATTCAGGTATCAGAAAATGATAGAAATTATCTATGTTTTTTGTATTTCGATGACTGCGACATAGATAAACACAGTGTTTTGTATCACTTTAATCGTCATTGTTTCGGCGTCACCAGCTCTCCCTATGTTTTAGCCTCTACAATTAAAAGCATATTGGTAATTATAAGGATACGGAACCCGCCGCCTATGAAATGATTAATAAATATTTGTACATAGATGATTTAATTTACGGATCATCTACAGTCGAGCAGGCTATGCAACTAACAACTACTGCAGTTTCTATATTTAAAGATGCAAATATGCAATTGCGAAAGTTCGTTACTAATTCTCCAGAATTAAAAGAAGCTTGGAATGGTAACCCGGTTATAGAGATTAATGAAAACTGCGCCGAATCAAAGGTATTGGGGTTAAACTAGAATGTTGAAGAGGATTTTTTGGCTATAGATTTGGCATCTTTAGTGTCAATAGGTGACAGTTTGGAATTCACCAAAAGGCATGTTCTCCAGACAGCCGTTAAAATATTTGATCCAATTGGATTTATGTCACCCTTTTTGATAAGGGTAAAAATTTTCCTTCAAGAATTATGGCAGAGTGGGCTAGACTGGGACGATGAATTTAACGAAGAATTTAAAATTAAATACAGAACATGGTATCAGGAAATCGAATTGCTAGACCAATTAAAATTACCCAGGTATTATCACTCCAGTGAAGTGCAGGACAATGTAGAACTACACATTTTTTCCGATGCTTCCTTGAAATCCTATGGAGTGGTAGCCTAATTCCGGTTTAAAACATCCGAAGAAAATTATAGGACATATTTTGTTATGTCTAAAGCCAGAGTAGCCCCGTTGAGAAAAATAACACTACCATGCTTAGAGCTTTTAGGGGCTCTAATAGCTGCTAGAATAGCTAGTCACCTTAAACTCATTTTCACGAATCTAGATAAAATAGTACTGTGGTCAGACTCGACTATAGTACTACATTGGATCAAAGGAGTGGCATCCAAATGGAAGCCGTTTGTGGCTAACAGAGTGATGCAAATTCAGGACTTGAGCAACCCTAGTTCTTGGCTGCATGTAAATAGCAGCGATAATCCTGCTGACATGCTAACTAGGGGACTGTCAGCGAAAGAGTTAATAAACTCCAATCAGTGGTGGTACGGGCCGGAATGGCTCGGTAAATCTGAAAAATTTTGGCCTAAGGACGATAATTTAAAATTAAAATCAGTCAATCCTGAAATTGAAGCTAGAAGTAAGATAGTTGTTAATACAATTATTGCCAAGGAGAATATAATTGATGTACACAAATTTAGTAGCTTGAGAAAATTATTGCGTGTAACAGCCTATGTATTTCGTTTTATCAGATTACTAAAGAAAAATCGTGAACCAATACGTACACTTTCGGCGGAGGAAATCCGAGAAGCCGAAATCTTCTGGATAAAAAATTGTCAAGCTGAAATTTTCGAAAAAGAAATCTTAAGCCTGAAAAATTCCAAGCCACTTCCTAGAGACTCTAGATTGCTTTCATTGAACCCTTACCTCGATTCAGATGGAGTTTTGAGAATCTTAGGACGACTCCATGACGCAAATTATTCGATGGATGAGAAACATCCAATAATTCTTCCGCCAAAAACCAAACTTTCAGAACTTATAATTTGCGATGCCCACTACAGAGTTTTTCATTCTGCTGTTGCCCATACACTTGTGCAGATTAGAGAAAGATTCTGGTTATTAAAGGCTAGACAGTATGTGAGAGCTGTGCTTAAAAATTGCATTATTTGCAAAAGATTTTCTTCAACTCCAGGCGATCAGACGGTAGCGCCATTGCCTAATGATCGAGTAGAACAGTCCAGTCCATTCAGTGTGATAGGATGTGATTTTGCAGGGCCATTATACGTAAAAGACTGTGATAACAAACAATACATTTTATTGATTACATGTGCAGTTACTAGAAATGTCCACTTGGAGCTTGTCGGCAACTTGTCGACACAAACATTTTTACTAGGTTTCCGCAGGTTTGTCTCTCGGCGAGGATTACCATCTGTAGTATATTCGGACAACGCCAAGACTTTTAAACGTGCGGACAATGACTTGAAAAACCTTTGGCGGATTATGACTCATCCAGATGTGCAAGACTATTTGGCTTCTCATCACATACAGTGGAAATATATCATTGAACGAGCAGCGTGGTGGGGGGGATTTTACGAGCGAATGGTTAGAACTATAAAAACTGCTTTAAGAAAGACACTCGGGAAATCATTGCTAACTGTTGATGAACGACATACTGTTTTAGTTGAAATTGAAGGAATGGTCAATTCGCGACCTTTAACATATGCCTCGCCAGAAGGTCAAGACCCCCTACCATTAACGCCTGCTAATTTTCTAATTGGGAGAAGAATTTCTTCTCTGCCTCCAGTTCGCCTTCACCTTGAATCGAATATCTCTTCCAGGAAAGAATTAATTAAATCTTTTAATTATCGTGAGAAATTAATGCGCTTGTTTTGGACTAGATGGAAAGGGGAATACTTGTTAAATTTGAGGTCAGCTCATTTAAGTTCGAACAAAACTAATTTTCCTCAATTTAAATTGAATGACATAGTACTAATCAAAGATGATAAATTACCCAGAAATTTCTGGAGTCTAGGAAAAATTATTGAATTATTTCCTGGAAGAGACGGCAAGGTAAGGGCCTGCAAGATAAAAACTGAGAAATCTATTCTCAGTCGACCAGTACAGTTATTGTATCACATGGAAATTTGAACTGATTAACTTGTATATACTAATCTTGTTTTTTTTTCTTATTTTAGTTGAAGTTTTGTTGTATTTAGTTGAAGTTTTGTCCTTGTAGTATGTATAATATTCCATATTTATATTCATGTTGTATTAAATTGATATATAATTTGTGATGAACATCCATATGTTCATGGGTGGGCAGTGTTACGAATCGTAGCACCTGCTATCCAGTCACGTGATTGTTTTTCGGCGCCGTTGGGCCGATCGTCTGTTACGAAATCATGTGCTAAAAGTTCAGATGTGCTCGAAGGATGTTTCTCGACGAGAGAAAAAGCAACTCTTGCTTAGTATACATGTAAAATTTATGTTTATATGTTTAAGTGTTTTGTAGTTGTGTTTAGTGTGTGTTGTCCAAAATAAACAAGTAAAAAGACTCCATTTTCAAGTATTATTTTCGTGTACTTTCGAATTCGCGAATCGTAAAATTTTTCGTATTATGATAAATCCCCAAACAATGTCCCATTAAAGACACATGGTGAGTTTTCACTACTTTTCACAGTGATTGCTTCACAGTAGGGTCTCTGTTGCCATTTGACAAAGTCTTGTGACAGAAAGTCACCATGTGACTTTAATGTCTCATTATTTGGTTATTTATAATAATGCAACATTCACATTGACTTGGAAATTGAGCCTCCAAATGACAGTCACATCAGAGTCTCAATAAAGCGGCACTGTAAAGTCACCTGGTGACTCGTCACAAAGCAGCAATCGCAGTGACCTGACAGTAGAGTCACATGTAGTAGTCATTTGAGACTCATAGAAGAGACGTATGAGATTTCCTATTTTTTTTGTTTCACCTTAGTGACTGTGACTCTTGTGACCATGTATGACCTGAATGAAGAGGTTATATAAAGTAGCTGTTATGCAGGGATAGTAATTATTCGAATTATATTACTTTCTTTTGAATATTTGCGTGAAAGTTCTCGCTTGAAAATCCCTTCGTCCTTAAATTTTGCACACCAGTGTACTTAGAAGGTTTACAAGCTAACATAGTTAGAAAAATATTAAAATTAGTTTGAGAGTAAAATGAGTAGCAGTCGACCGGTACTTGAACAAACATATCAAACTTTGGCCGGTCATTTATACCCGTTTATCTTAAATTTAATGGACACGTGTCTGTGATGCATTTCCCATTTAATAGCAAAAAAGTATAAGTATAAATGTATCTCATAATTCAGAGATCTACATTCATAGAAAATGTCCAGTTTTAAGAAAATAAGATCCATGTTTTATCCAGTCCCCAATTAACGAAAACCATAAATGGATGACGTACATGAGAAAACATAATAAAAGGTATATTGCCCAGTTAAACTGATGGCATTGAGCTCACACGCTACGCATACTAATTGTACATTACAGCCTTATATTTTCAAGGGTTAATTCCGTTCGAAAAAAACATTAAGAAGGGGAAACGGATCTCCCCTTTCTGCTTTTTTATACTTAATCATTGAACCTCCTAAATTATCATGGACATGCTTTATCATATAAAAATCTATATCCAAAATCAGAGCAAATCGGATAATTCTTAATAAAAACCCATTTAGCATTTATATAATTTAAAAGGAGTTATTCCCCTCTTTTATACTTAACCATTAAACTTCCAAAACTATTCAGAGATTTGAACGAAATCTGACAATTCTGCTTGAAAAATCCATTTATACAAGTTAAGGGGAGGGGCATTAGAGCCCCCGTTTCCCCTGTTTATACTTATTCAATGAACACCTAGTAACAGCCACGGATTCGCCTCATCAGAATGACCCTATATCTAAATTTTGAGCGAAAACTGTTAATTCTGCATGAAAATCTCGTTTATATCAATTAAGAGGAGGGGCATGAGCCCCCCGTTCCCCCTGTTTATACTTATTCAATGAACACCTAGTAACAGCCACGGATTCGCCTCATCAGAATGACCCTATATCTAAATTTTGAGCGAAAACTGTTAATTCTGCATGAAAATCCCGTTTCTATCAATTAAGGGGATGGGCATGAGCCCCCCGCTCCCCCTCTTATACATATCGAATGAACTCCAAAAACTAATCAGGGAAGCACCTTATCAGGATATACCTATATACAAAATTTCAAGTGGATCCGATATTTTTATCATGAGTTATCGCGTTACGCACGAACGCACATACATACAGAACGGACGGGCACATAAGCTCTCAGGCTATGATAGCCTGTGAGCTAAAAACAAGGTTGAATTACTTTGTAAGGAGATAAAACACGCTTTATGCATCTTCCCAATGATCATGGTCTACTGTGGTTGTCAATACCAAATAATAACATCTTGGTCCAAATGTCGCATGTAGAGACACAAAAAAGCACAAATAAAATTATTCTAAATGCTTCTAAAATTTTTAAAATTATTTCTCTTGAGGTGTGTGTGGCGAGATCACGCATTTTGAATTATCAGTTTTCATAAATAATTCCCATATTGGCATCTAAAACAAAGTTATAGTCTAAAGCTATAATTTACTAAAATAAAATAATCCATATTATTTATAAATATCATCCATTTACTAATTTTTCCTTAGTTTTATAACTATTTTAAAACAATCAATATATTCAATAATATTCTTTTTCAAATATTACTCAGTTATTTATTTCAATATACTTCTTATGCATTATTATTCTTTTTAAAAAATTAATTTAAAATTATTTCATATTTGTCATTCTAGTTTAAATAACTATACCTCGGATTTCCTTATTTCACTATTATAAGTAAATAATAGTACCAAAATCTGTTTATATATATCGGTTTTCTTTTTTTCACATTACAGGACCGTAGTACATTCGCATGTATTAACCCATTAAAGGCCGGTTGAGATAAAATTGTACCACACTAGTTCTAATCATTTTTTTGTTTAAATATTAGCTAATTTGAATGAAACATTATCTTTGTTTGACTAATTAAACTTCGTTATAAACTAAAACAAAAATATATATTTTAATAAAACTCGTATCAAATGATTTTTTTCATTTTAAAGAAAAAAATTCCAGATTTAATGGGTTAAATATCTGTTTATCTATATCAATGACATGTCGCATGTTCCTGAATTTATATCCCACTTACACATTTGCGACCTCTTCAAATTTCTTGTATTTTGGACTTTTTTTTTTATCATAAAAGTATTAATTTCCCTTCATTTTTTTTCTTTTCTAATCTTATGAGAAATTTTTGGTTTATTTTGGATTGTTTTTCAAAGATTTTTAAGAGCTAAATTTTGATATCTCAGGCCTAATTCCGTCACACTTGCCAATTAAACCTGCAAGCTCCTCTGGTGATTTTGTAATTTATTCATAATTATTATGCATTTCTGGTTTCCACTGTATAATTTTTGTTCATCTTTAGAATTATGCTAATTTATTTATACTTTTGTAATATCATTTTAGTTTTATATATGTACAGGATATCCCAAAATTATTGACACAAAATTTAAATGGAGTTAAAAGACATCACAATGATTCAGATAAAAACAGTAGCCCATGTTGAAAAACGCTTTCCTGGCACGGTAGCTACGACTCAAAACACAAGAAAGAAAGAATATGAACAGAGAGAGAAAGCATGTCAATTATTCTTAGTGTTGCAAAAATGCGGATACAATGCAGGAAAGTAATGAGGATCATATTGCGCGCATGAAGGCAGCTGGTGTGGGAGTCCGGGACACTTCCGGTATTTTCAAGAAAATTAAATCTTCCATGCATTACGGCCCGTGGTCGTAATTTTGAACCTCTACTTTTCCGACGATATAGTATCATATATGTTCTTTATTTATTTTTTTTTTTTTTTGCTGTTCTAAGGGTAATAAACACGTTTTCTCCATTTATTTGTGTCCTGTCTTTCTTAAGTTTTGTGTCTTCACTACCGCGCCAAGTAAACGGTGCCGACCATTGGTTGTTGTGCAAATCTGAATCTTTGGAATGGCCCCTACCTCCCTTTAAAGTTTGTCCCAATAATCCTGGGACATCCTGTATATATTTAATAAAATAAAATAAGTAATATATATATTAAAAATATAAGTAAGTAATAATAACATAAGTAACTAATATATGTATGATAAAGTAAGTTCGTAAGATATCGGGACCACTGATTGTGAGATCGCGATTTTCCGGCCGTTGCTTTCGGCGTTTTGATTATTCTAGATCGGCGGAAGGCATTTGTGTAGGCTCCACTACGCTTTCGATGATCACATAAGTTATGTAGTCGTGTAGGTATTCGCAGGTAAAGAAAACAATCTATTTTATGGGACGTCGTTTATTAATCCTTTTCTCGCATGTACGTTGAAAACCAGGATCGCGTTGGTTTGACTGAAAAATTCTAAATTGGTCTGTGCCTAGACAGCATGCCCACACTGTAAAAAAAAAGGGTCGATCTACTAAAAAAACTTTAGTGATCCTTGTAATTACTAAAAAATTTTTAGTAATCTTAGTCGGTTACAAGAAAATCTGTAAGAATTACTAGAAAAAAGTTAGCAAAGAAGAGAGTTAATAGTTTTATATTTGTAATAGCTATTGCTAAAACTCACTTGGTGTGGCCTTGATAACATAGTGGTTATAGAAACGGACTCCAGACTAAAAGGTCCCGGGTTCGATACTGGCCACCGCCAAATACACACCGAATGTATGTAGTGTAAGTACTCGTTAGTAAAGGGATTATGAAAATCCTGTCAGAGAAGTTAGCTAGGTTTGGTGCTGCCATCTATTGCAGTTTTGCCGAAAATATTCCGCTTCAGAAGTCTGGATGCAGCTCGAAGGAAGCTCCTGCCCTTCGGCCGCACGTAATGGTTATTAAAAATAATTTTGCAGCTATTACTAAAATTTGCTTGGTGGCTCATAAATTTTTAAGTTAGTTATACAAAAAATTCTTTTGTTCAGTTTACAAAAGAAATGCTTGTTTCACTTGCAAAAAAAAAGTTTGTAATGGTTACTAAAAAATTCTGTGGAATACAAATTTACTAAAAAAATTCTAGTAACCTCTTGATTTGTTTTTACAGTGCATATGTAAGCCTGGAGTGAAAAAAGAATCAGAGTTTCGCTGCTCCGAACTATAGAAATGAAGTAACTTAACTTATTTCTGTCAGATCACGAGACTACACGAATGAGAGTTATTTAATTATGTTAAAAAGGATCTAAGCACTGTAATGTAAGAAATTAGCGGCTATCTAGGTCCGTTAGCTAAAACCACAAAAAGAAGAGTTGCGCTTAAGACAGCTTTTGGATATTAAAGAGTGTCCAAAAATGATATCTGAAATAACAAGGTGTGCAGGTTGAAAATAAAGTTACTAGGGGCGTACTGTTTTTAATCATTAAAATTAAGGTTAAACGGAAGTAATATAGGACTTTAAATTTTATTCATTTAAATTTTAGTTTTAAATTAAAGATTTTTTTAAAGGGGTTAACTCGAACCTTATTTTCGCGAAGATGTTTCTTCCGAAGCCCCACAGGGGACCGTGAACAAACTGAAAAAGAGTTAAATCTTTTGGGTAACCCTGTCAAAACTAATGCAGCAAAAAAGTTCAAACTGTAGGTTATGATAAAATGGCTTATTGGAGTAAACCGCGTTTATTTTTATGAATACAGCATGTATATTCTTAGAAAAATAAAGGCTTTCATAAAAACAGTCCTAAAATTTGCCAAGTTTTTTGCTTGTAATTTGCAAAATTCTTAATATAAAAAACTTCGTTTAATAAAACATGACAAATAAAATTATGCATAAGATACTGTAACGAAAATTAATAAAAATAATAATAATAAATTGTATGAATAAAGATCAGGATTACTCAGTAATTTTTCATTTCGCATGCGTGAAAACAATCAAACAGTAATTTGCATAAAGTTTTAGCTAAATGTACTGAGCTATCTGTTTGAAATTTTCAAAAACATAGCTTGAAAATTCTAAATATTACCGTCGATAGAATAAGCTCAAAATCCACTGTTCCTAAAAGGAAGTAAAAATTTGAGAGTCTATATCCACATATATATTTTTTAAATGTCAATACAGTTTACATAATATTACATATAATTGACTGTGCAATGTTATACACTCTATTTAATATTACATAACTATATATTAGTATTGCATGCAGTATTACTATTATATTTGGTTACCACCTTTTTTTTTTTTTTTTTTTTTTTTTTTTTTGTTTGTTTCCTTTTTGGAACAACCCATAAAAATATTTTGAAATTTAAATTGTTTTGCAATAATATTGTATATAATATTGCATTGTATATTGCAATAATATTAAATATGATGTAATTTCTTCTATTTCCTCCTTTTAATGCATATCGATTTTATTATTTTAAAATTTAATTTCTCTTTTAAAATTCATGTGAAATACTTCTGTAGCTAGCAAAGAAATATTCTTATTTGGAGTGTTCTATACTATGCAACAATATTTCAAAAGATTATTCAGAAAGGTAATATCGATGTGTTGTTTAATTTATTTTTTTTTAATTTCAACTATTTGGCGATATTATTATATGGCATATGAAGTAAAATACTACATTTACGGCTTTTAATGCATGTTAATACATTTATTATTTTAATATTTAAATGTTTTTTAAATTCACGTACAAATATAATTATGACAAAATTTCAATATTTTCATGCTTTTAATACGTAATAATTTAATTCAAGTTTGTAAGGTTTTTATTCCTTTTTCTGTTTATAACAGTCGCGTGTAAATATTTATTTTTTATTTGAAAGAAATATTATTATTTGTGCTGTTTTTACAAATTAGCATAGACTTAAAATATACTTTTCTAAAATAAATTTCGAAATGCTGAAAATTTAAATTTACAATTGAAATAAAACATCAAAGAATTAGTCAAATTAAAAAAAAATAATTGCAATCTGCACACTGGAAACTTCTAATCCATAAAGTGATCTAAAAAAGTTTAAATTCCTATGCTTAGTTTTTGCTCCTATAAAACCTTTTAATGAAATGATTTTGACCAACATTAACATCAAATTATTCTAAAATTATTCTATTTTAAAAATTTCTACTTCAGAGTGTTTATCAAACATATTTTTATAATACTATCCATTTTTATGTTTTATTATGCAGTAGGTTTCTTAATATTAATGAAGTAAGACCCCCCCCCCCCCCCAGTCGCAAAAACTTCAGTGACAGCGTTACTTTTCTTTCTTAATAGAGAGATGCTTAGTATTTATTTGGGTACTTTTTATGTAGAAAATTAATTAAAAAAATCAGTCGGGTTATTTTATGGGAAGTGTTTGTCACGTAGATATTGCATTAGCAACCAAAAAGTTTGATAATTTATCATTATATGAATACTTATTTTAAAAAAAAAGATAATTTTATTAAAATATTTTTTTAATCAGATAATTTTATGAGAAAATATAAATTAAATATTGTCACATGGATCTTACATAAGCTATTGAAACGTTTGATAATTTCTGATTGTATGATTGCTTATTTAAACAAGAAAGAAAAATCGTGCCTTAAGCATGAATTATGAAGAACTTTCAGACACTTTCTGAAATTATTAACAAAACTTCGTTAACTAGGGAAAAAAGGTGTTACTGTCCATACCCAAATATGTATTACAATACTTTTGAACAGCCATGTATTTGATCGGTCGAATGTTGTACACATTATAATGAGTAAATTTAGTTTTGCAAGAAAACGCCTATTTGGTTGAAAAATTTCTTTCAGCAGTTTATACTAATAGGGGGAAGCATACTTGAATATTTTTGTTCAGCCCTGCAGTTTATTGCATGAAAGTATTTTGCTAAAATTTAATTCATACAAAAATTATCTTTAAACTGTGACGTGGCTTGGAGTGTCGCCGGTGACGTGTCGGTCAAATGAGAACATAGTTTAAGTAAAGTTAAAATTCAACACTTTTATTTACTGTCTTTGGGGAATGGGGATTGGAGCCAAAGTTCGATTTTTCTAACAACTAAACACAATGCTATGAGATTAAACTGTGACTCATACTCACATTTACGACTAAGTCCGTCTCAGAGCACTAACCACTGTACTTCTTTTCAGGCCGGTGTCAAATCTTACTTTAACCTGTAAGAAAACAGCCCGTGGCTGCACAAAATCTTTTATTCTCAAACACTCACAGTGCTAAGTAACTCTTACCCGACTTGATTGCTGAGACTCTTCCACCTTCAACTGCTAGGCAACTCTTAGCTTAAAGACTCTTAAGCTATCTCGGTTCATCTCGCCCCACAACACAACACTTTGCTGGCCCACCTCGTCGCACAACACTTTGCTGGCTGCTCTCGCCACACAACACTTTGCTGGCTGCTCTCGCCACACAACATACACACTTACTCCAACTCACAGCTTTTATACATTGAAAACAAACTGAAGACGGAGCTAGAAATTTGCATAAAACTCATAACCACAGTTAACTGTATGCCGAGGGCACTACACACACTCCGGAAAGTTAAAGTTGCATAAAGGATAGATGTTGCTTTTGCGCCCAACATGTTAGAACATTGACGTCACGATCTCACTCAAAATACTAGAGTGCTTTTATTACAAAGGGACACTCCCTCACAAAACTATTTAAAACACATTTCTTGAAAATATTATCCATAGACGACTCTGTATCCAATTTTTTGTCAATTGGCCCTGCATATCATTTTATCTATATTCTACAAATATTTCTTTGTAAACTGAATGCAATTCAACGTAAAAATGCATCACTTATTTAAAAACCACATTTAAATAAATTACGCTTATATTCAGTAATCTTTCCGAGCTGTTTTGTGTAAGCCTGCTTTTTAAAATTGTGTAACTATTAGCATTTATACACACTTTAAAATGTACATATACTTAGTGAAACTTAAAAGCACATATCATAATTAAAAATGCATTTCATCCATCCAACAGCTATCATTCATAATATACAGTACTTCAGAAAATATATACAATTTGAAATATTTTGTGTGTGTCTGTAAATACTATGCACTTCGTATTATGCGTGGAATAAATCATATCAAGCCTCAGCGACGTGTATCAATTCGATTATACATGAAATCGTTTATCATAATTAAAATACATCGCAAACAATTTTCCCTTTTATTATTGTGTAATGGAATTTTTTTCTGTGGCCCTGTAAATCTATAACTATTATTTTCACCGTATAATTTACTGAATATATATTTTATTTCACTTTGCAAACGCATATAAATTTAACATATTTCAAAGGGTATAACACATTTAAATTACAATTGAAATGGTTTTTTCACATAGGCAGTAATGTAACAGAGAATTTTGATTATCCCGTTAAAAATACTAATTATGGTAGAAACTTCATTTTCAATAGGGCTCGTGATAGGACAAACGTCCTAAAGTTTCTTTGCAATCCGAGAATATTTACAGATGGCCAGACGGCAGACAATTAAACCGAAAGCATAAGTACAATTCAACTTTATTGAAAAGTGCTAAAATAAAACACAGTATTCCATGGAACCTATCAATTATCTGATATGTTTTACCGATATGAATATGTTTATGATACAAGAAGAAATGCAATGAATGGAAATAATGAAAGCATCGAAAACCTGCAAACGAAATTTTAGTAAATGCTTAATTTATATTTGAGTACCTGTCATGTAGAGCATTACAGAATCTACATTTTAGTCAGGTGCTTTTATGCGAAGCCATACATTAAAATTTGTTACTTTGATGTTCGATTAATATCGTAAACTTTGATAATTTCTTAGTATGAATATGTAATTAAAACAAGCTAATAATGCACGGAGTCTATGGACATCTGATATAGTTTATCGTATGGAAATATTTAAGATATTAGATTAAATGCAGTGGATGCGAATAGTGAAAGCAACACAAATGTGCTAACGAATTATTAAAAAATGCTTAATTTTTACTTGGGCGCTTTTAGCTAAGTTTATATTTGGGAACTGTAAAGCATTTAAATACACATTTTAGTTCGATGATTGTATATATCATATTGAGAATATATAAATGAAAGTTTCTCCTGTGGTTATTACATTAGGAATCCAAAATTTTTATGATTTTTGATTGTATGAATACTTAATTAAAATAAAGCCATATTCTAGGATTTTTTAACCCATTAAACTCAAATTAATGCCAGTCGTAGTTATGTTGTTATGTCCTTACATAAACGGAATTTGTGTATGAACAAAAGTTTATTTTATGCACGATAAAAGAATTTACAAACACCTTTATGACAACGAGTAAAAACAAACGATAGATAACATATTGTAATTTAGTCACCCAAATTTTTATAAGAAATTGTGAAATTGGATAATGAAATTGCATCTTTTTTATTCTGCAAAACTATTATTTACAATTCCAATGTCAAATTATACCATTTAGATCGAAGTTGTAAAATTGCGACACATAAATTACATGCATACAATTGTATGTCCGTACATACATAACTACAGACGTATAAATGAAAAGGTAAATGTTGATCTACCAAACTAAATTATTAAAATTATTTTGGTTAAGCTATTTGTACTCATGTTTTATCAGAATTTTCTAAACTAAATTTGAAACTTCGATGTGAATACTACACTCACATTACATGAAGGAAAAAAGGTAATAAGTTGTATTAATTCCATTTGGCAGAAAGGTAACTCAAGCGACATGAGCATAAATTCATTCCCAAAAAGATAATGTCATTTATTCTCCCCTTTACTTCAGGTAGAAGCACAGATGGATAACTCTTTACCAGTTACTTATTCAGCAGAATCATCGCACGAATCAAAGGGCCAACAGCCTGTGACGATGTGAAAAAAATGATAAAAGAAAAGGTAGCAATTAATCTTTTTTGCTTCGTGTTTTTCTATTCATTGGCTTCCATACTTTATAAGGGCTTCTCCCTTTCCTTATTTTTTTTCTGATGGACTCCGATGCGAAAAAAAAAAAACAGTGTAACACATTATGCGTATACTCTAAGATTGAATTATACCGTGTAAATTAACTTCTAATTTAATGAAATAAAAAAAAATTGCGTGATTTTAATTTAAATTGTAATTAAAATTATGTTCAAAGTGCCTTCATTTAAATTATATTAATTTGAATTTGCAAATAATATGATTAAAAAGTCATGTTTCGGCAAAGTTGAGAGCAAAAAGGGAGGTTTTTTTGTGCCAGAAAAAAGTATAATTCTTGACTTTAGTGGGAGTAGTGATATATATCTTAAATAAAATAGAAGAACTCATTCTTAACTAAGTGTGAAGGAAGTAATACTCTGTAAAGTTGTCCTATACACAAGAGGATTTATTATTTGTAGGACAAATTATAAATTTTTCATTATTTCTTTAATAAACGTCATATTCGTATCTTTTATAAATTAGGATTTTATATTTTCATTTAATAAAATTCGTCTTCATATGTGTTTAGTATTTGAAAAAAAATGTAAACAAAGTGTGAAAATATTTTAGTTGAGCTATCATTTATCTAGGTCACTTTGCACGTGTTTCCATATATGAAACTTAATTGTATTGTACTAGGAAGATTTGTATAGTAAAAAATATTTCAAATTATATATATATATTCATAACATACTATCCATATGCTGTAAAACCTCGATTCATCGTTTTCCAAGGGGATGCGGGAAAAAAACGATGAATGCGGATTAACTTCAAAATACGAAAAAACACAATATTTATACCTTACTACTGCATGCAATGTATGCAGTGTACTGATAAATACAAATATGTTGCTTAGTAAACAATAAAAGAAATAGATTGAAGTTATAGAAAATTAATATTTATTTTAAAAAATCAATTTTTTTTGTTTTGTTTTTTTGTAAAATTTTTTTTAATCAAAAAATAAAATTTCAAGATGTACAACACTTTTCTGCTCGTTTCCTGCAATTCCATATGCGTATTTAAAAGTTTATTCAGTTTCAAAAGCCGTAATTGCATCATACAGACTTTAGAACTATGATGGTTTAGCTTCATCGGTATGAGCGTTATCATCTGCTTCTTCGAAATTATTTTAATTTTTTGCATAATCACACATCTCTCCTATGTTTAGGACACCACAGATCGCAACATCTTGATCAGTGGAAGCATAAGCGCATCCCCTGCTATATACAACCATTCTTCATCGGCATTATTGTCGCTATTATTAATACAAGCAACTCAAATGACTTATTTTAAGATAAAAAGAAGTAATTCCAGTTTGTGTGACATATGAACTCGCATAATTTTCAATTTCATTTCGGAGAGGAGAAAAAAATTACAACGATGAATGCCGGAAAACGACTTTATAAAAACGATGCTTGCGGGTTTCTTTAACATCGTTTAAATACAATTTGTGCAGGGACCGTAGAAATAAAATGATCAATGCGAGAAAACGATGGATGCGAGAACGATAGATCAGGGTTTTACTGTATAAAATTGTATAAAAGAAGTATATGTAATATGTATGTAACCGTTATATAATATTATAAATCGTCATCTTTCTCGAATATAATTAATAATTAAATTTACATTAAGTTTTGGTGGAATTCTATATTTAGTGACATAAACATTAACTTTTTAATGGAATATCATTAATTATATTTCCAGTGATTATATGACTATAATATATTTATTAATGTATTTTTGTAGAGAAAGATATGTTGCAATTACAGGGAAAAGTATTTGTAGCGTATGTATTTTTCAAAGAAGAATTATATTTAACTACGTTTCTGCTTAATGAAATTGGATATTAAAACGTTCAAGGAAGTTGAATATTTCCAATTGAAAATTTACACGTTTTGCCATTCATTGCAGAATTATTATTAATTCTATTAAATATTTGATTTGGGTAAGTAATTAACATTTGTGTTTTTGTGTTTTTAAGCTTAGATTTTCTTAAAATTAATGTTGAATTGATTAACTCTAATCATAATAGGATGAGAAAATATATCCGAGAAACACCCACACACAAACATATGTATACGTCATTCAACTGCCCTCATTGCATGCATGGTCACAGTGACGTCACAATGACGTCACTGTAAGTCATTATGGTCACATCACATCTGTAACCAAAATGCCACCACTCAGTGACGTCACATTGTGACTAAGATGATATTTTCTTATAAATCTTTAGAAATTTACAAATATTCTTCTAAACATGTTATTTACTTTAAAAAACATGTGTCTGGCAATTTAAATACGTCGATTTAGTCACAGTTTCATCAAATAGTTAATGTCAAAGTAGTCACAAATGACACATTTTTCACAAATTTGTCACAACGTGACTTCAGAAAGTGGTCACGAACGAGCTGTAAAACTTTCATAACAACTTCACATAGAAGTCACGTGAAGTCTCATCGACAATCGATGGTCACAATGTCACAATGTGACTTCACAACGACGTCACAGTGACGTCACAATGCCTTACGGGTGTAAATTTAATATGTTTTGAATGGAAATATAATTGTATATAATGTATAGTCATAACAAGACGCTTTTTATTAAACCTTCTCTGCACCATGTGCCACATTTTGCACATACCTAAAAACGATATAATTCTCATTATGTGCCATGAATTGCACTAAGAAGATCTCTGTAACTGATCAAGTACAGACCAAGAAATGGAATACCACTAGTATTGTTCATGTCAGATGTCTGCATTTGATAAAAAAAATTAGAATTTATTCTTCGGAAACAAAACGAGACAAAAAAAAATCTACCAAGCTATTAAGGCAAAAATTGTTGGAATGTTATTCCATAAGCCGTGAATAAGTGAGTTCCTCAATAATAAAAAGAGTTAAAAGCTTTACCTTTTAGTTGACACACATTTACTTGAAGAAATAAAGTAGAATAATGATGAACAAATACTTGGAATACATTTCACAACACAAAAGAACAGATGCACAGTCTTCACAATATTTTTAGAAACACGACAAATAAAGAAAAATAACTTTGAAACATATTAGCTTCAGTTTGAAGCAGTTCTTGATGAACAGTAATTATTTCTTTGGAATGAAAATGTATAATAATGGATTCTTAATCCCTGACAATATTTTGCTGTCTACTACCACTTGAGTCACATTTTAAACTAACTGTTCTAAAGTTCTCTTCCAGTGAAAACAGAAGAATGTCTGGTGCTGCCATCTGGCGGCAGATTTTGGTACAAAAGAAGCAATTATCTAACATCTCTCCCGTTTTGTGATAGAATCTGACACCAGATAGATAAGGTTTCTGCAATGTTCAAATTTAGCCTTTGGCAATGGCTTTGTCATTATGTCTGCTATCATTTCATTTGTTGACAGATATTTGACATCTATTACATTTTTCATTTTCAAATCTCGTATGTAGTGATACTTTGTATCGATGTGTTTAGTTCGCGACTTGAACTTTTCACTTTCAACCAATTTAATTGTTGATTGATTATCTTCAAATATTTTAATTGGGTAATGTTGTTTTAATTTGATATCTTTACATAGTTTTAAAATCCACAATACTTCTTGAGTTTCTTGTGACAGTGCCACATATTCAGACTCGCTTGACGATAATGTAACACATGTTTGTTTTATTGAGAACCAAGAAATGCAGCTATTGCCTAAGAAGATTACATTTCCTGAGGTAGATTTTCTATCTGTAGTATCTTGACCCCGGTTAGCATCTGAGTATGCAACTATATTAGGATAATCTTCTGAAGAAATATGAAGTGCAAGATCTTTTGTGGTTTTTAGGTACCTTATTACCCTCTTAACAGCATTCCAGTCCTTTTGTCTTGGATTATTGCATCTTCGACTTAGGATATGCGTAGGAGCTGTAATGTCAGGTCTTGTGCATGAAGAAATATATAAAAGACTTCCGATAGTTTGTCTATAGTTATCATTTGATGATAAAAGATTTTCTTCTTTATCTAAACTATAATAATTTGTTTCCATTGGGGTATAAGTTGGTTTGGCTTCTTCAAGCTGAAAATCTTAACTAGTTGATTTATTTTACTTCTTTGTGACAGCAAAAAACTTCCATCTTCTTTTCTGCGAATTTCTATACCTAAGAAGTATTTTGCTTCTCCTAATGATGTTATAGGATAAGACTTCTTTAAATAGTTTATTACTTCATGGACTTCATTTTCATCATCTGAGCTTATCAACATATCATCTACATATAGCATGAGATGAATTGTCTTCTTTGATTTCTCTTTTGTAAACAAACATGGATCTGCTTCACTTTGTTTAAATCCATATGCCTTTAGAATATTTTCTATTTCTTCATTCCAGAACTTGGCGGCTTGCTTGAGACCATATATGGCCTTTTTTAATTTATGGACTTTGTCTTTATTTTCTTTATCTTGAAAGCCTTCTGGTTGAAGCATGTATAATTCTTCATTGTCTAATTTACCATGAATAAAGGCTGTTTTAACATCTACTTGGAATACTCTGGCTTTACGATAAGCTGCACAGGTCAGAAAAGCTCTAATAGTTGTATGTTGGACGACAGAAGAGAAGGTTTCATCGTAATCAGTGCCTAGTTGTTGAGTGAAACCTTCGGCAACTAATCGTGCTTTGCATTTTATTTCTTCTCCATTTTCATCACATTTTGTTTTATAAACCCATTTACAGCCAATTGCGCGCTTACCTTTTGGTAAAGTAACAAGCTCAAATACTTAATTTTCCTTTAAAGAATTAAATTCTTCTTTCATAGCTTGAAACCATTTCTGTTGATCTTTTAGTGGTAATTTTAAAACATCTTTAAAAGTTTCGGGATCTTGATTTTTGGAACAACAGTCTTCAGTTTTTTACAAAACTGAAAACCTTTCAGGTGGAATTCCTTTTGTCTCTCTGCTAGAAATTCTTCTCTGTGAATTAGCTTCACTTCCTTCTGTTGTTGGGCTATCTACTGATTTTTCATCAGTTTCTATTTCTTCTGCAGTATTTTCTATTGGAATAGATTCACAATCATTTTCAAGACTTTCTTCTGAAAAATTGAAATGTATTAAATCAGAAGTTCGCTCTTCAACATTTTCTGGGAAAAAAAATTTCACCGTTCATATTTTCAAAAAATTTTACTGTTCTGCTTATCACAATTTTTCTTCTACCTGTATAAATTCGATATCCCTTACTTCTTAAATCGTAACCAACAAAAACTCCTTCTATGGCTTTTTCATCAAATTTTTGCCTCTTCTGTTTATGCACATACACATATGCTTTGCATCCAAATACTTTAAGGTGACTCAAATTTGGCTTATGCCCATTCCACAGTTCCTATGGTGTCTTTTCAGTTGATTTTGGGGATAATCGATTTTGCAAGTAAGCTGCTGTAGCTACGGCTTCTGCTAAGAATGTTTTTGGTAATTTAGCGTTTATAAGCATGGCTTTACACATTTCAATTAGTGAGCGATTCTTTCTTTCCGCGACTCCATTTTGAGACGGCGAATATGACGCTGTTGTTTCATGATGTATTCCTAAGTTCTTTAGGTAGTCACTAACATATTCATTGCAATATTCTGCTCCATTGTCAGTACGCAAGGATTTGATCTTTAATCTAAATTTGTTTGTTGTTGATGCAACATATTCTTTTAATTTATCAAATACTTCATCTTTAGAGGAAATAAAATATACCTGTGTATAACGAGAATAATCATCAATAAACGTAATGAAATATCTTTTTGATTCCATACTATTTGTTTCAGCAGGACCGCAAACGTCGCTATATATCAGATCAAGTGGTTCTCTACTTCTGTATTGCGTTTCTTTTGGAAATGATTTTTCTGTTAGCTTAGCTTTTATACAACTTGAACATTCAGTATTATGAGAACAATTATTCACAGTAATACCTAAACCTAAATCATCCTTTTGAATTTTCTTGATGGATTCCAAATTTCTATGACCCAGCCTTTGGTGCCATTTTAGAATGCAATTGACATTAGAACAAACAGGTAGTATTTATGAAACGCTGTATACTTTTTCATTTGTGGGTATTATTTTTAATCTGTATAACCCCTCATCAGCTTTTGCATCTGCAACTAATATGTTACCCTTTTTAATTAAACACATATCATCTTTAAATGTTACAACAAAATCTTTCTCAGTGCAAGACTGTACAGACAATAAATTACTGTCTAACTCGAGAACATAAAGCACATGATCTAATGTAACTTTATTTGTTTGACCATTAACTGTTTCAATATTAAAAGTACATTTGACCTTTCCTTTTGCAGTTAATTTAGTTCCATTAGCAATTGTAATTGTATCTTTACTTGAATTCTTTAATTCTGAGAACAATTCTAAAGAATAGATAAATGAACAGACGCGCCTGAATCAATAACAAATGTTAACTTTTTGTTTTGATTTCCATTTTGTTGAGATTTCATAACAAAACCTGAAAAATTTGATTATTTCATTAATTCATGATAGTTTTGAGAATTTGGTGGATTTTCATTTTGACTAGCAGTAGAAGCAGAGAAATTATTTTGTTTTTTAAACTGTTGACGTGATCTAGCTTGAGTAAAATTTGTTTTTGTTTTGTTATTGTTGTTATTCTTTAAGTGAAAACAATCTTCACGGTTGTGATTGATTCTTTTACAATGAGAACAAAATTTTTGTTTATTCAAATGTTTTGGTTTATCCCTATTACCCTTTAAAGCAATATATTCAAATTTTGTTGAAATTTGTTTAGTTTCAACTCTTCTAAGATATTCATCAATTAACTTGTTTTGAACATATTTTAATGATAAATCTGTGTCATATTTGCTTTCAATAGCAGTTATAAAGGTACTATAAGAATTTGGCAAAGAACAAAGCAAAATAGCTATTAAATTATCATCTTGTATTACTTCACCTATACTTCTTAACTTTTCTGCCAATTCTAAGACAGAATTTATATGTTCCTGCATTTTAATACTTTCATTATATTTAATGGAATGCAACTTCCTAAGAAGATAAAGTTTATTTGTAAGATTTACCCTTTCATGCACAGATTTCAATTGATCATATGTTTCTTTAGCACTTTTAGCATGTCTAACATGAACAATTTGAGAATCTGAGATATTTAAACAAATTAATGCTCTAGCATTTCTATCATTTTTCACCCAATTATCATAATTTTCTTTTTTAAGTTCAAATACAACATCATGTAAACCTTCTTTGATTAACAATTTTTCAATTTTGAACTTCCAAACAGAATAATTATCATCAGTTAACTTATCAATATAATGAGATTCTTTAAGACTAGACATCATTATATAATAATATTTGCTTATTTCACAGTGAATAAAAGTGTGTTTATCTTATTAATTTACAACAATAAAATATTATAAACTTATATATAATGCTAATGATGAAATAAGAACATAATAGAATTCTTGAGAACAATTTTAAAAGCTACTTCTGGTTTCAGATTTTTTTTTTCTTAAATATTCAAAATTCTTTGTTTAAACATAAATTTATATTTTCAACTAATACATAATAAAATTTCAATAAGAAACAAGCAAAATAACTTCTTTTCATATCAACAAAAAATAGTTTTGGTTTCAAAACAAGAACAAGTCTTTGAATTTTCTTTTATATCATTCACTTGTGAGAAATACAATATTCAGAAAATAATTATTTCAAATTATTTCTTTTGAATTTAAATATTATATTTTCTGTTTTGATATTAATATATTTAAATTTTGAGACTCATTTCTCAGTCTCATAATCAACAATGTTGGAATGTTATTCCATAAGACGTGAATAAGTGAGTTCCTCAATAAAAAAAAAAAGAGTTAAAAGCTTTGCCTTTTAGTTGACACACATTTATTTGAAGAAATAAAGTAGAATAATGATGAACAAATACTTGGAATACACTTCACAACACAAAAGAACAGATGCACAGTCTTCACAATATTTACAGAAACACAACAAATAAAGAAAAATAACTTTGAAACATATTAGCTTCAGTTTGAAGCAGTTCTTGATGAACAGTAATTATTTCTTTGGAATGAAAATGTATAATGATGGATTCTTAATCCCTGACAACATTTTGCTGTGTACTACCACTTGAGTCACATTTTAAACTAACTGTTCTAAAGTTCTCTTCCAGTGAAAACAGAAGAATGTCTGGTGCTGCCAACTGGCGGCAGATTTTGGTACAAAAGAAGCAATTGTCTAACATCTCTCCCGTTTTGTGGTATAAGTTGGTTTGGCTTCTTCAAGCTGAAAATCTTAACTAGTTGATTTATTTTACTTCTTTGTGACAGCAGATAACTTCCATCTTCTTTTCTGCGAATTTCTATACCTAAGAAGTATTTTGCTTCTCCTAATGATGTTATAGGATAAGACTTCTTTAAATAGTTTATTACTTCATGGACTTCATTTTCATCATCTGAGCTTATCAACATATTATCTACATATAGCATGAGATGAATTGTCTTCTTTGATTTCTCTTTTCTAAACAAACATGGATCTGCTTCACTTTGTTTAAATCCATATGCCTTTAGAGTATTTTCTGTTTCTTCATTCCAGCACTTGGCGGCTTGCTTGAGACCATATATGGCCTTTTTTAATTTATAGACTGTTCTAAAGTTCTCTTCCAGTGAAAACAGAAGAATGTCTGGTGCTGCCATCTGGCGGCAGATTTTGGTACAAAAGAAGCAATTGTCTAACAAAAATTACTTTTATTGTTCTTAATGAGTACTGAAAAAGAATAATACAAAGAAAATTGAAAAATTTTAAGCAGATTAAATTTAATAATTTAAACTTATTTAACGGGAAAATACATCCACACAGTACTTAAAAACTGAAATTATATATATAACGCCATAAAATATGAAATTTTAGCTGTAAATTAGAAATTTATTTATTTATTACTATTTTTGTTATTTATTATCTTTCATTAGACCGATATATGGATTTCAAAGGGTTTTTTTTTAATATAAAAATAGAAAAAATCATGAATTGAAGGATTAATAACTGCTAGATGCAGGATTTATGTATAATAGTGCCCAAAGACAAAATAAAATAAAGATAATATTGAAGCAAAAATAAATGCATTTTATATCCCTCATATGCTGAGTTTTCTTTTCTTTTTTTTCTTGGCGCAGCATGTCCCTAAAGGGATTTTGCGCCATTAAACCGTATACAACTAACCTTTTTTTTTCTTATTGTTAAGCGTGGATTACATTAAAAAGTCTGAGTTTTCTGAAGAATTTGCATTAAAACTCATACATTTAAGGATGTTAAGCGATTTTTATGATCTAATTTTCACATCTTACTAAAGTACAATATACAGCCAAAAAATAATGAAGTTTTATTTGAGTCCCGCATATCCCCTTGAATTTGTAGATCCTTGGTGTTTTTAGCCTCATGAATATTATTTAATCTTGTCGTTTACGGGCAATAAAGAGAAAGATTCTGCTGTTCACTGCATTTTTTAGAAAAACATTTAATTTTCCGTTATAAAAAATGATCTGTGATCACATAGAAGTGATGAAATCGCAGTTTTCTGCTTTCCATAGTGAGGAAACATTAGGAATTTCCTCAATTTTTACTCACAGTGTTGGTTATGACCATTATCCTTTCGGACCAATACGACCCTTATGCCTTCCTGGCGTAATAGCTTCTAAGAATACTATTACGATTTGGATAAAGTATTCGTACTTTGTAAAATTCACCAGAATATACATATTAGGAACATGACATCATATGGAAATTAGATTTATCACTCCTGAAATTGTAGCGTTTTCAAAGAAGATGTGTAACGGATTAAAATAAATTAAATTATCATTTTGTTAAGAGAGTAAAGTGGATGTTCTGGATTTAATTACAGAATCTTGATAGAATTCTGCTAATCAATTAATGTTTAATTTATTTAAATTATCTAAAATTTATTTAAATTTTTTTTCTCCAGAAGTAATTTGAGAAGATATTGTTTATGTTAAAATTATAAGATACAAGAATGAAATGCCTCAAAATAAAACAAGATGAGTAGAAATAATAAAATTTTAATAATATTTCTAGAAACCTGAAATGAGGTTTTAACATATTTAATTATTGTAATTTAAACTAATGTAAAATGAACTTGAGCCTAGCATATTAAGAAATAATATGCTTAATTTATCAATTTTCTTAAAATTGAATTATTACTTTGCAAGATTACTTTAATTTTAACTAGAGATTATAATTAAGAATGCTGAAACATATGTAGAACATATTTCATAAGTATTTAGCAACAATATCGTGTATAACTGTTTATTTAATAAACATTTACTTTTGATCATATTGATATAACAAAAATGGTTGAATAAGCCATATTTTATTGTTACAAAAATGTATGCCTCTAATAAAAAAAAAAAGAGTACTAATAAAAATACAGTAGTAAAATTTCTTCAAACCTGAATTTTTTGTTCTACCATTTTAAATAAAAATATTAATTTAACATAAAATAAATTTGTGAGTAGCATATCAGTAAATAAAACATCTAATTTATAAATTTTAGCTGTTGTTAAAACTATCACATAGCAAGATTTAATTTTAACTCGGATTTATTGAGCAGGAAGGCGAAAAATATAGGTAAAACGTAACAGTATTTGACAAGAAATGAACCTGTGTAAAAGTTTATTTAACGCATTGAGAGCCATGGTGACTGACACTTAAATATCTGTTTTGGTCGCGTCAGTCACCGGTGACTGACAGTGCAAAATGTGAGATTAAATTAAAAAATATACATTGTTTTTAGTAATTATTAAGTATAAACCTGTAATAAATAAAAGTTAAGTAAATTTTAAATGCTATCACATAGCAAGATTTAATTTTAACTCGGATTTACTGAGCAGGAAGGCGAAAAATATAGGTAAAACGTAACAGTATTTGACAAGAAATGAACCTGTGTAAAAGTTTATTTAACGCATTGAGAGCCATGGTGACTGACACTTAAATATCTGTTTTGGTCGCGTCAGTCACCGGTGACTGACAGTGCAAAATGTGAGATTAAATTAAAAAATATACATTGTTTTTAGTAATTATTAAGTATAAACCTGTAATAAATAAAAGTTAAGTAAATTTTAAATGTTATCACATAGCAAGATTTAATTTTAACTCGGATTTACTGAGCAGGAAGGCGAAAAATATAGGTAAAACGTAACAGTATTTGACAAGAAATGAACCTGTGTAAAAGTTTATTTAACGCATTGAGAGCCATGGTGACTGACACTTAAATATCTGTTTTGGTCGCGTCAGTCACCGGTGACTGACAGTGCAAAATGTGAGATTAAATTAAAAAATATACATTGTTTTTAGTAATTAATAAGTATAAACCTGTAATAAATAAAAGTTAAGTAAATTTTAAATGAATTTTCAGTAATTATTTAAAAACATTCTTTTTCGGTTTTATGTTATATTTTAGATTGACAATCATCGGTGACTGACGCGGTCTATATGGAAATTTCAATATTTTTCACAGGTGACTGAAGTGGCACTCAATATGTTAATAAACATTTACTTAGAAACGTATCTAACTAATATAAATACTGGAATAAAATGCCTTTAAAAGCAAAAGGAAAAATATGAATAGTAATAAAAATATAGCCGAAACATTTTTACAAGTTTAAAATGGCGGTTTATCATATTAAATTAAAATATTAATTTAAACTAAACTAAAATAAACTTGAGCATTGCATATCAATAACAAAAACTTTTAATCTATTTTCATTAAAATTTAACTATTACATTGCAAAATTTACTCTTGACTCCAGTTCATGAATGGATGGTAAAAAATGCTAAAACATTTATATGCATAATGTTTCGTAGAATTGACAAAAAATGGTTCTGTCTAAGTGTTTATTTGATAAACATTTATATATGAACATAAAACATATTAAAAATTTCGAAAATAAAATGCCTTCAAAAGAAAAAAAAAGTAGCAATATTTTACAATCTTGAAATAATGTGTTAACATATTATATTAAAGTATCAAATTAAACTAACGTAAAATAAAATTGAGTGTAGCTTATCATTAAACATAGAATATAATCTTTCAACATTCCTTAAAATTTAATCATTACATTGCAAGATCAATCTTACTCCAGGATTATTGTGATGGAAGCCTAAACATATTAATAAAATATTTCATCAGTTTTTGACAAGAAATAAGTCATTGTAATTGTTTATTTAATAAGCTTTTATTTATGAAAATATTGTCAAACCTCTGTCAAAAGTATAAATTTGTATGATTTTAAAGTCAACATGACAGTATATGTTGTTATGTACTTTCTTCATTTATCCTTCTTTTTTATATTAAAACACTCAACTTGTTGTGAAATTTTATATAAGGGTCATTCCACACCAAATCAGCAAATCAGGTGTGGCTGACATGTTACAGATTTTATTGAAAATCATCATATAAGTAGATCATAATCATTTACAAGGAAACGCAAAGTAGTAGAGTTCAGACTAGTTTATTTCAGTATAAAAAATTACATTAAAGTTGAGACGAAATCGAGGTCTTGTGTACATGCTTGAAATTTCAAGTTTGATTATTTGCCGTAGGAATGGAAAGATTGTAATAAAAATTATTTACACTTAAGAATGAACTATAAGTAACAGATTAGCATAATTTAGTAATTGTATTTTTATTTTATAATTTAAAAATAAATAAATAAAAAATAGTGGAAAAAAATAAAATATTTCAGTTATATTTTTTAAAATGAAGGACACTTTTTCCGAATTCAAATTTTTTTGCCATTATAGCTAATTGAATATATTTAATACATCTATAATTTAATTCTTGCCTTTTTCATTCCTTAATGAAAAAAAATAAATAAATAATGAAAAATGCTGATTAAGAAGTCAACATTTTTTTCATTTTTTTGGAGACTAATAAAAGTTTTTAAAAGTTTTAAACTCTTTGATATTACAGATAAAAGTGTATATTTTAAGTATACGGAGTTTTATTCTTGCTTTCAGTTTATTTTTGCCTCAAGAATATTTTTAATTTGTATAGAAGAATAACGATTTTCTTCTTAAAATAACTCTATTTTAATCTTAAATTCAAGTAGAAAACATAGATGGCAGCACACATCTTTTTTAGAAAGAAATTTGCAAAAAAGCGCGTGTTTTCAAAGAAAGATTGTCTTTTGAATGTCTCAAATATTAGTTTTTTGAACCCATTTTTGTTATGTTAGAAATTAAAAAGGCAGTATTGAAACTTTTTTAGTGTGTCATGGACTTATTGATTCTTATGTACGTGTAATATTGTTGATGTAGGAGCTGTCCTTTATCTATTTTTTTGAGGTAACATAAGAGGAATAATTATGATTTTGTCATTTTTTTAAAGTTTCTAAGTTTTTTTGAAGATGAAGGAAGTTATATATAGTTCAAATATATAGTTCAAATAACAACTTTGAAACTTTGAGAATTCGATCTTCATACATAGTACTACATCTTGCATCGATTTCACAGATGTTTTTTAAATCCTTTAATTTTTATAACATTTCAAAATTTTTAAAAATTTCAAAAATTTAATATTTACAACCAATTTATGATTAATTATGATATTACCAAATTATTGTTATTCAATAAATATAAAAATTGATATCCAGAGATTTCAATATTGTAAAAAAACTTCATTTTTGTAAAATAGTTTTCAAAATATAGAACTTGAAACCTGCAACTTTCGATGATTATCCGCAAGCCATTCTATATCACAAATTTTTTAAATGTCCAAAATTGATAAAATAATTTATTTTTCGTCAAAATATTGTGCACACATACATTTGAATACAAAATGATCACGTATCTCAAATTTTATTAAAACCGGATTCTATGCAGCCACGGCTTTGTTTACATTTTTGCTCATTTGGCATGGAATGACCCATAAGCATATAATACGATGTGCATTCATAATATTTTAATGGAAATGAAAAATATAATTGATTTATAGCAACTTACAATTTACTTTTAATCCAGTATTCTGTTACTCTTAAATAAAACTAAATAATCAATGAAAAATTAAATTAAATTATTATAGAACCAAAAAATAAGAATTTTAATGTAATCACGTCTACTTGTAATGACTCAGGTTGAGAAAGTAAAATATCAATTAGGAAAGAACAACATCGAAGATTAAAAATCAAATTGCAGAAAGTTATTACGAAACTTACATAAATTTCCCGCATTGTTCAAATTTAATTCCCAGTCCCAGAAGAGAGAATACTGAAAAGCGTTTGATTTGATTATCCTAAGTTGTCCGAATATTTATTATTTCAAACATTTCATGGTTTACTTAATGTCTCAGTTCGTGCTTCATTTATTTCTGTGAAGAAATAATACAAAAAAAAATGACTTTTTTTTAAAACATGAATGACATTTCGCGAGTATCAGTCGGTTAAAAACCTTCTGAGAATTCCAAAATAATAAAGTTCCATAACTGTGATATTTTATTTAACATCTTTTAAAAAAGCCTTCGAAGTTCAATGAATACTAGAAGTTGAATTTTGCAAATATTTAAGATATCTTTCGTTATTTTTATTGGTATGTCAGCACATGGAATGTGGGCGTCTGCACTGAAAAAAACTGGCCTATACGCTGAGGTAGGTTTCGAAGAGTGCTCATTTCAAAAACAAAAAATAAAATATGATTAGCGATAAACCCAGTTTAACAACTTATTTGACCGCTTTTGAAAATTTTTTAATTTCATTTTTCTGTAAGAACTGATTTTATCACAATCATTGTAATCGAAATTCGGCTCAAATGCCACTTTGACTACATATTTTGAAAGATATTCTCCCATTATTAAAAAATCGAACAATAAGGCACATTACATAGTGCCTTATAGTTATTAAATGCGTTTGAGAGCAAAGTTGAATTTAAAAATGAGTCATAAAATAACCAATTTGTTATTTGAATACATCCTCAATTTGTTAATCATGATCGCTTCGGGAAATTGTATGTGAAGTGCCCACTTTGACAGATTTTTTAAAAATAAATGTATTCAACCTTTGTCAAAGCACTGACCAATACGGTGCATTATACAGTTTTTAAATAAGAGAACCTGTCAATTAGATGAGTTTGAGAACAAAACTGAATTTTAAAATGAGCCAGAAAAGAACATATTTTGTTATTTGAAAATCTCAATTTTTAAATCACGATTGGTTCGAGAATTTGAGTTCAAAAAACCCATTTTGGCAGCCTTTTTTGGAATATATTTGGCCTTTTTCAAAAAACTTGCCAATACGTCTTATTATATAATTCCTAAAGAAGAGGATCTGTATTCTGGATGCATTTGAGAGCAAAAAATGCATTTATATATGAGTCAGAAGAAACGCAATTTGTTATCAAGTTTTTGATCAATTTGCAGTCACGATCACTTCAGGAAATTCTGCTCAAAATACATTTTTGGCAGCCTTTTTTGAAATATATTCTGCCATTTAAAAAAAAAAGGTCAATACGTCACATTATATAGTTCCTAAATAAGAGGACCTGTAAATTGGATGCGTTTAAGAGTCAAAGTTTTACATCAGAACTTTTTAATTTATTTTAGATAGAAGTCCCTGGCTCGATCTGAAATATAATTACATGGCAGCGGTCATAACAGTTCATCGAGGTGGCAGTCCTTCTAGTGATAAATCGTTAATATAATAATTTAATTTTTTAATTTAAGTGGTTTAAAACGTAAATTAAAAGAATAGAAATAAAAATCAATAATAATAATA
The DNA here is from genome assembly GCA_964019185.1 of Maratus speculifer. NCBI lineage: Eukaryota > Metazoa > Arthropoda > Arachnida > Araneae > Salticidae > Maratus > Maratus speculifer. Next base: position 81,931,631 of record OZ025298.1, on the reverse strand, counting down.
ATCACCTAAGCCTTAAGATTTCTAAAATTTTCAATTTCATAATTTTTAGTACGCACAATCTGAATTGAAATGTCTGAAATTCAGTAACTTAAGTATCTGAAATAGAGTGTTTAATTTTCAGATTTTTAAATAGCCTTAACTTTTTGAGACACTTTTTACGTCTGAATTTCAGATATTTCATGCGTCTAAATTGCAGCCACTTTTTAGTGAGCATTTACTTAGCCATATTCGATTATGTTGAATCCTGGAAAAATATTTGGCATTGGTTCTGCCACTATCTCACCGAATTCATTTTTGGAATTCCAAAAGTATTGATATGCATTTTTCGTAAACATGATAATTTATTTTTCTCGACATGGTACTCATTATAACCAATATTTTGAGCTCGTAGAGTAGAACAAGATTAAAAACAAAGATATTTATTTATAAACAATAAAACCTATCAATACGGGACATTTAGAGAATTTCTTCGCAATTCGGAGGTGTCTGCTTTTTTTAGTTAAGTGTAAATAAAGCATTACAGATTGTGAATGAAAAATGTATTTCCTAATCGTGGAGTTCTCTAATTAGGAGTGTCCAACGGAGGCTTTTCTGCAAAACTTTCATTTGGATAACTTCATTTAGCGAACATTTATCTTTTTCAATATAAGCATATATATTTACTCCAGAAAAGCGAACACTTTCGAATAGCAAATAAAAAGCGTTTCAGAAATCTTGTTTTTCTATTTTTACATTTTACTACAATTTTTTTTTTACTTTATTCAGCTTTAGAAGTCTGAAATATTGATTATATTAGAAACAAGTTTAAAACGTAAGCTTTACAAAAATTGCATACATAATTGAGGGTCTTTAACCCGTAACTGGTATTGCCGGTCTCACGGATCGGCCCTCTTCTCGATTTAACTTGAAATTTGCGGCTTAGTTATAGATGCTGCTGAAATTAGTTTAGGGCGGAAGTATTATCACTAGATATTATTATGGATTAACATTAATTATCATAGTCCTGTACATAAAGATAAGTATAGAAACAGTATCCTACAAGTCTATTTGGCTTTTTATTCGTGTTTTCATTAAGCGGTCTGAGAGACCGTGTCGTACTTTTAGTGTAACAAATTTTCACCGTACCTGTTACTGGTTAAAATAGTAAGGTGAGGGAAAGGATACTGCCCAATTCATCCATGCTTCAATCAAACCCCTTTTTTGCAAAAATTCCAACCCTGCTTTATGTTGCTTTATATATGTGCTAAATAGACGTGTCCGGTATTCAGGCATGTTCGTTATAGAGGTTAAAAACTTTCCATAGTTTTTAATAACTTTATTTAGCATAAAACTTTTTTAATCCAAAACTATAAATATGCGTTTATTCTTACCTCACAAAAGCAAACACTTCCAATAACTCAACCAATTCCGCAAACCCGAAATGTCCGCTATTGACATATTTTTCGGCATTTTGTTTAATATATTTTATGTTTTTAATTTTGTCTTACTCAAGAAAATCAAAAGTTTAATTATTATCAGTGCAATATCGAATTAGATTTAAGATATTATCTTTGAGAAAATTGTGTACAAATCCTTCTTCTCTCGCTCAAATGAAAAAAAAAGAAAACTTACTCTCTTAAAAAGTCAGCCACAAAATAGCTCAAGTTGAGCTGAAATCCACTCATCTCAATGTTGAAAGGCAGCTTCTCAAAAAAGAGTTGAAATAACTTGAATTTTAACCAATTTAAATGAAGTTGAGCTATTTAAATAACCAATTTAGATCAAGAAGTTTTAATCGTTTGAAAAACAACTCTTTTATGATCGAAAAAATTACAGCTCTTTCGTTTTAAGAGTGTATATTATTTAAAAGTTATATTAAAAAAATTATTTACCATATGAGCAAGTTTCTATATCCATAACAGAGGATAATCAGAAAAGCTACTTTATATCAATTAAAATAAATAAATAAATACTCTATATTAATAACATGAAGAAAAGAATACTTAATAGTTTTCGAATTTCCTTTGTCTTAAATATGTATGTTAACATCTAATTCTCATATTTATATTTTTCGTATAAGTGCATATAAATACTGTAATGAAAACCACAGTTTTAAGTGCAAAGTATAGTTACAGATTTTTATTTTTTCTCATTTTAAATTTCAAACCACTTTGTTTACGTCATACATTTGCATACACTTTTTTTGTTTTCTAAACATATTATTGGCTGTTCGAGAAGAGGATTTAGCATTATCTGGATTTCCATTTGATTTCATATTACTGGCAACTCACTTCGTTTCGGGCGCGACTGACGCTCCGACTGAAGAGAATGGCACGCTTTCCAAGCGACTCCCCAGCAGCCATAGAATAAAAGTGCTATTATATGTAAAGATTTCAGGCGACAAAAATCGCCTGCGTTTTTTCATTTTCTAACAATTTTATTAGCTGTTCGAGTAATGGCTTTTCCATCACCTGGAATTCCAAGCATTTAATTGGCTGTTTCTGGCGATTCTATAGGTTTCAAGCGTCAAAGGCGCTCCGACACAAAATAGTTGTTTGCTTTCAGAGCGACGTCCCGAAGCCACAGGATAAAGTGGAAACGCCTGGAATTTGAAGCGAAATGCTGCTACACGAGGGGTCGAAGTCGCTTCAAATTCAAGGCGTGTCCAGGTTATCTTATGGTTATAGGGAAGTCGCTCGGAAAGCAAACAAGTATTTTTTGTCGGAGCGTCTTTGACGCCTGAAATGGTGCGATTCACCAGTAACAGCAAATGAAATGCTTGAAAATCAGGATGATGGGAAAGCCCATTTTCAAACAGCCAGTGAAATGCGTAGAAAACATAAAAACGCAAGCCATTTTTGTCGCTTGAAAATTTTACGTACAATAGCATTTGAAGTGCAGTTATGCGCAAAAAATTCTATTGAGAAAAATCGCTTTCGTTTTTCCGTTTTCTAAGAATTTCATTGACAGTTCGAGAAAAAGTTTTACCATTATCCTGATTTCCAAGCATGTGATAGGCTGTTACTGGCGACTCGCTTCATTTCAGGCGTCAAAGACGCTCCAACATAAGCGAATTGCACACTTTCCGAGTGACTCCTTAGAAACATAGTATAACATATAGACGACTCTAATTAGAAGAGACTTTGATCCCTCGGTTAATAGTACTAAAAATTTACCAATCTATGTTTTCTTAGGGTGTGCAGCGCACGTCACGAGCGTACTCGGAAAATTTTGCAATGAATACTTCTCATGGAAGAAAGGAATTTTAAAATAATTCATTTATTGCATTATTTTTGTGGTAAAAAAAATCAACGACAATATTTCTTTATCTCTCCAAAACATGGTTTTTATAAAAAGAAATACATATCTGTGATCACACAGAACAAATTTAAAATTGTCTAAAACTTAATATATTCATCAGATAAAAGTTCATTTTTTTTCTATTTTAGTATGAATGGAGATTTTAAATATTCGCAATTTGTTTGAGAACATCTATGATCCAGGGCAACGCACGGAAGAACAGCTAGTATATATGAGGACCTCAGAAGCCAAGGAGTACAAGTGACATAATTTAGATTTCGAGTAAATTGAGTTCAAAGTTAAGAATCAATTGTAATTGAATGAATTGAGATAGGAGTCTTTTGCATATTTCTTAATGTTCTTTGAACTCTTATTTCAACAACTGTTTAGAAAAACAGAGGATTAAATTTTATTTTCAATGTATAGCTAAGCAATATTTATGATCATTCGGCACTTGTACCCTTTGGCTTCCAAGCAGTAATGAAAACTGCTTGGAAGCCAAAGGATACAGGTGCCGCATTAATACAAGAAATAAAAAAAATGAAATAAAAACATGAATTTATAAAAAATGAAGAACAATGTTGATATAAATAAATGAATGGACAAAATTTTAATTTAATAAAAGTTCTAAAAAGAAAAAAATTACGAAATAAAAAAAATGGAAATACGAAAAATATAAGATCAATGTTGATACGCATGAATGAAACAACAAACTTTTATTCTAACATAAAATTTAAAATTTTATTATAAGTTTTGAAAAAAAATGAAATTTTCTGACACTGTCTAACAAAGGTAAAATTGAATATATTTTCAGTTTATCTGTCTGTCTGTCTGTCCATCCGGTCGTCTGTCTTCGCTCTAATTCTCGTATATATAATCGAATTGCGCTGATTTTTTTTGGAAATTATTAACGCTTATCCTAGTACGCACTCTATTTCAAATAAAGTTTCTTTCATGATTAATTTATTTACTGGTACAGTTAAACTTTTTTTCGTTTCATTACGGACTCAGGGGAAAAAATCATTTCAAATGAATTTTAAAGGTGTTACACCCTGTCAAATATATTAAGATTTATATTCATCTACGAAGTTCATTAAAATATGCATTCTGTAAAATATGTGGCGAAAAGAAAAGCTAATATTCATTTACAGGGCAACATGAAAGAATTGAATTACATAATGGGAAAGTGGAATTTGCTTGCAACATATTTTAATTACATTAAACTTTTCATGTATAATAAAACTGATATACGTTCATGAGATTTAATATAAATTATATTGCGTTCAAGCGCGTTCATTATATTGCGCATGAAGTTCACAGCATTTACAGGAACACACAAAATATTTGAAATGGTATATTCTATCCGAAATACTTAACATTACCGTTATGGTTGATAGATGGATGAAATGCCCTCTTAATTATGATATGCGCTTTTAAGCTTCACTAAATTTATACATATTACATGATATGTATAAATGCTACATTGATATACAGGTTGCACACAAGATCTGGTAAAGGTTCTTGAACACGAGTATAATTTACTTAAACATTGTTTTTAAATAAGTTATGTATTTTTATGATGAGTTTCATTCAGTTTACTTAGAAATGTTCATAGAATACAGATAAAATGATATGCAGGGCAACACACAGGATGGGATACATGGTCATCTATGGATGATAATTTCTTGAAATATTATTTCAGTAGTCTTAAGAATGTTTTATTTGTAACTAAATTTTAGCTAAATACTGGCGTATAATACAGGTTCTAGGTAAACTCCAGGTACGAACAAAAGTATACAAGTATGTTTCCATCTATTAGTACAAAATGCTGAAAGAGAAATTTCAAACTGTTACACATTTTCTTCCTAGTTTTTTCCATTATACAATTTATAGAGGGTGTACAGCAAATAACACCCTGATTTCAAAATTAAATTTCTCAAAAACAAAGGACAATAGAATTATGCAGTAAACGGTTTGTTTATCACGTAAGCTGTAAAAATCTTATACAAATGTTTCGAACGGTAAATATTTTGAAAAAAATGTGTTCTGATTGCAAAGAATGCTTTGATTTGACATTTTTCTTGCTTTAGATTGCTGCCAGAGAATGTATTTTTCGGCTTAAAATGCCATATTTCATAGTTTTTTTAAATTAAATTTTTGAAATTCCGAAATTCTAAAAATTTACTTCGAAAAATCTTTAAAATATTGCATTGTAAGCTGAAAAATTATTTCTCTGCAGGTATTCTAAAACATGTAAAATGTCAAATCAAAGCATTCTGCGCAATCAAAACGCAATTTTTTCAAAATATTCACTATTTGAAATTACTGTATAAGAGTTTCGCAGCTTACCTAATGAAAAAACCGTTTACCGCATATTACTATCGATCTTTGTTTTTGAGAAACTTAATTTTGAAATCAGGGTGTTATTTGTTGGACACCCTGTATATATAACAGACAGATCAAACACAGGACTATTTAAAAGTTTTAAAATATATATATTTTTCTATGGACAGTAACACTTTATTACCTTAAATTGTGAAATTTTTAAAAAGATTTCACGATATCTTCGAAAGTGTTTCAGAATCTATATTTAATGTTTGCTTTTTCTTACTTGTTAACAGTTTGCATTTATTTAATATAATATTTAATGCATTAAAAAGCAAATTCTAAACAGAAAAAAAAACTGACGAAACACATTTTGAAAAACGACATACAACTCCAGTTCATAAGGTTTAAAACGTCACACGGTATAAATAATTTAAAACTGTGATTAGTACAAATTGGCGTATGATCGTGTTTTTGTACCAATCGACGTTTAAAAATTATCAAATTCCTCAAGCATTTTCAGAGTCATGAACTAGCCTTGCAAGTCGTTGGTCGCGCTTCAGCTATATAGACGTTAATGAATACACCTGCACTTATACCCCTTGGCCTCCACGCGTTTCGCGGTTTCGGGAAAGAGGTTAAATAACTGACCCCTAAAACTCAGTGCATAATTAAAAAATCACTCATATCTCTTTATCTACAAATAAATATACTTATTTCCAGATAGCCTGTGCACTTAACTCATTTTTTTTTCCATTTTGTATACCCCTTGGCTTCTGGGTTCCTCATATATAGTTGCAGTATGCACTAGCTGTAATCTAAATGGCTGTAATATAATTAATGGTATGAAGTATTATAAATGGTATGAATATTAAATATTAATTTTAATTATAACATAATTAATATGGATAGCATACTATTTATAAATAATATATGTTCTACTAAATATTTTTTATTAATTTTTATTTATTTTTTCCTGTTTTATTAACTGTAACTAATATATTTTTTTTTTATTCTATCGGTAAATTTACTTTATTGTATGACTTGTAACATGCGTTAATAAAGGAGTTTACAACTGACATTATTTTAAAAGTTAAGTTAGTATAAATAATAGTAATTATTAATATTCCATATTAATACTTTTCATGTTTAGCATTTTTTTATTATATTTTGTTTGATTTATTCATCTAGTCATTAGGGTACATAATAGAACAAATTTCTTAGCTTATATCTCCATCTATTAAAGAAATCGAATAGACTAGTGCTTATATTTGTAAATTATGTAACCCTGACGACTGATGTACAATATTTTTTTTCTGAGATTTTTCATTGTCCTGTTTATATGTCTGTTTATATCAATTTCATAGAACTTCAAAATTTACATATTTGTCTACCTTGTTTATTTCTAAATAGAAGTTTAAAAATTAATTAATATACCTTCCTGGTTCAGTTACTCCGCTTTTGTGAAGCAACTGGAGCCATGAAAAAATAAAGATGAAATGCAGATATTTTTTTAAACATAAAAATGTAATTTTGAAAATTACCGTTTGCAAGATTGAACTTAAACAGATTTATTTACAAAGATTCAGGCTTTTATTCAAGTCAAGATTATCTTTTGGAAGATGGATTGTCAGAATCTACAAAGTAACATTGCAAAATCAAGGTTAATCTGTCCCACTTAATTTTATTAAGAATAATCTAATAATTTTAAGACAAAAAAAATGATGAATTTCTTTTTCATAAGGTCCACTTATAACAAAATTTGAGAGAAGTGAAACATCGATTGAGATGAACATCGCTACAAAATAAAAATAAACAAAATTTTATCATACTTAATTTTCTCATTCTGGGCATTTAAAATAGCAGTCCACAGAGAGAAAAGATTAAAAGGGTTGTTTTAATTACAGAAAAATGTCTAAATATTTATTTTATCAAAATGGTTTAAACTTACTTAAATTTCCCGTTTTACTATATGTTTTTATAGAAAAAAACTCAGAAAAAACTGATATCGTAATCGTATTATTGAAAGAAATGTAGCTTGAAATAGCGAAAAAAAAATGAAAAAACTGTAGAACATAGCCTGTTTATTCGAAAATTTAGCCCTCTAACAAGGGGACCACCAGACATGGTGAATACAGATTTTGATGATTTCAAAGTATGTTGTAGGGGTCATACCACTAATTATTCTGGTGAAAAGGTTCCTTCAAATGGGCCTTGGTTTTTGAGAAATTGGGGGTCAAAGTTCAGCGTATATTTCAAATTCCTAATTGTACAGCATCAGAATGTCAATTCGTGGCGCCGTGACAAATCACGTGTTTATAAAACGGAAGGTTGTGAGTTCGTATCCATCCTCGGCATCCATTTTCTTTTTTACTTATATTTATATTTTTTACAGGTTAAAAATTTTAAGCAGAATTGGGAATTTGACAGCTTTGAACCTTTTGATATTTTCTGAAGAGGACAGTTTACTTTTTCAATACTTTATAATTCCTATTATTTTAAAAAATATGGCTCAAATGGTGAACTCACTGCAGTTCAGGGTTCAACTAAAAGTACATTTTGCAACAAATAATTAAATAAAAATGCGTATTTAATTAAAATTCTGAAAAAGTATAAGAAAATTTGAATATTTTAAAATCTCCACAATTTTAAATAATAATATTTTTAGATTAATCAATCACCCTTTTTTTTTCAAATGTGTATCACACAATACTGTGCATGGATTTTTAGATAATGTAATGCTACATTTAAGATATATTTTTAATTGACATAAGTTGTGCAAAGTGGTGAAATCTAACACATCTTCATATATACTTTTATTAATAACAATTATAATAATAATAACGTTAAGTCTAACTTCATGCGCATATTCAACGCGTCAAATAATTCAAATTGTACAAAACATTTTAAATATCTGTATCAAATACAAAAAAAGCCTTAACATTTTGAAACATGAAAGCGAAGTAAATATAAACATAGAGGTAAAAAAAAAGTTTAAAGTTATCATTTGTGTGGGAATTGCGTAGGGTGTATTAACAAAATTTACAACATGTCAAGATATGATTGTCGTATGGATTAAAAAGAGGTAGTAAAATATTCACAATTAAACAGGTATTCATTTAATGTTCCAAAACAAAAATCGATTTTTTGATCAATTTTGGGGTAAACTGTCCCCTTAAGAAATAAAGTTTACGTTTATGAACTTTTAGAGAAAATCAGTATTTTTTTACTGAAATTTTTAATCTAAACGCAAATCCGATTTAATTTGTGTAAAACGTAATTTTTTAAAACTTCCTTGAATACTTAATTCGTTATAAATATGTTTAAAAATACATTAAAAGATTAAAAAAATAAATAAAATGTTTAATCATCTTTTGTATAAGTGCAAATATATGATCAATAAAAAGAAATCTTTATATTATGGAGGAAAGGAAAGCAGACGAAAAAAGAAAAAAATAGTATTTTTTTATATATCGTAAATTTTATTAACAGGCGATTTTTGCACTTCAATTGAATTACGGAAAGAGTGTTTTTATTTGCAATAAAAATAAATGTAATCTGTCATTTCTTATTTGTGCAAACGATAAATCTTGTTGAGATTGAACTTGTGAGATAAATGTGTTTACAGAAAATTGGAAAATTGAAAATTTGGATAGCTGGTAACAACTTGCATTTTAGCATTACTGTATTAATATTTTATTACTCCTTCGAAGATATGCATTACTTGAATTATCTAATCCTAGAAACGTTTAAGAAATTTCACGCGAAAATTATTTTGTATTATTTATACAAAAAAGGATAAATTTTCATTTAAAATGCTATAAAATAAAATAAAATAACGATAGAAAAAAGAAAAATCATTATTTCAGAATTGTGCATAAAGTAAAAAATGTAGATAATATTTAAGAAAAAAAAGTTCTAGGCTTAAATTAATTTTTCTGTGTTATCAAAAGAAATATTAGTTTAAAAATTGCAGAAAAAAAATAAATTTTCATGAAAAAATTCAAAAATGTAAATGCAATTTATTAAGAAAATATAAAAGTTGTAGCAATTTCTCTAATAATAAAATTACTTAAAATTTGTAACGTGTAAAAAATATAAATATAAGTAAACATGAAAACAGAAGCCGAGGATGGATTCGAATTCACAACCTTTCGATTCACAAACACGTGCTTTGGCACGGCGCCACGACATTGACACCCAAATGTTGTACAAATAGGTATTTGAAATATACGCTGAACTTTGACCCCCAATTTCTCAAAAACCAAGGCCCAGTTGAAGGAACCTTTTCACCAGAATAATTAATGGTATGACCCCTACAACATACTTTGAAATCATCAAAATCTGTGAGCACCATGTCTGGTGGTCCCCTTGTAATTAAATTGTAAGTATTGTTATAATTGTTATTAATTTGTTATTCAATTCTGGAGTTTCAAACCATTTAATACTCTGATGCGTTTAAATCCTGTGATAAAAAAAGTCATCAAGTTTTTTTTGTACAATATTTTGTATGTTATATGTCTATTACTTAATAATTTATAACTGTAATAAAAATAACAATAACGGAATAATCTTTAGGAGAAACTGTAAAATTATCAATAACTTCATTAACGTCCGCCTTACAAGAAAACAAGACGAGAAAGGGAAATATCATTTGAGAAGAACATCTATACGAAATAAAGAAAAAGAGATGTGTTATTGTAAACTTACATAATTTTCTTGTTTTGGACAATTTATTAATTGCAAACAATTTTATTTACTTACAGGAACATGCCGGAATATTTTTTTTTGTGAAATTTCGTGAGTTTACTTAAATTTCCTGCTTAAATTTTGGTTTATATAGAAAAAAAAATAAGGAAAAGATATTGATATCGTAATTGAATTTTAGAAAAAAATGTTAATTTGAAATAACGAAAAATAATTATTATTTGAAATAACTTTAGGACATAAAACCCTATTGATTTAAAAATTCAACTCAGGAAGAGTTGATTTAATTGTCTTTTTCTTGTATTTTAAATCATTTAAATACTCTTATGCATGCTAACCAGTGTGGTGGGAGAGAAATTGTGTCCTTTTAAAAAGAATAACATTTGTTTTGCTGAATATCTATTATTTAATAATACTACTAATAATAATAAGTTATCTTAAAAAAAAACATACAAATTGCTCAAAAATTAATTTCACTTATAACTAAACAAAACACGAATTGAAAATATCGATTGAAAAGAAAATCACTACGAAATAAAGAAAAAGACACAGTTATTGTAAGCTTATTTAATTTTCTCGTTCTGGTCAATTTAAAATTGCAGTTAAAAACAAGAAATGATTGAAGAGCATTTTATTTCATTACAATATGGTATTGGGAAATTTGTTTATTTAACCTTTCTAAACTTACTTAAATTTCCTGTTTTAATTTAGGTTTCTGTCCAAAAAATCCAATGGAAAATCTTTATATCGTAAATGAATTGTAGAAAAAAGTAGTGAAAAAAATTAAATTAATGGCACTAATTGTTGTATATAGCAACTTGTTGATAAAAAAAAAATGCTGCGTTTTAAGAGTTGTAGAATGATGTTATTTAGGAAATCATTTCATGCCATTACACCATTAACTCGAAATTCGCATTAATAAATCGAGGGGTCACAGAACTTCAACATGTACCATTTAAGGAAGATTTTCAGTATGAAAAAAATGATACAACCGAATTTTCTGGTTTTGAAATTTTTCGCACGTGGTGTTTGATTTTCCTTAAGACTTTTAGTACTAGTGAGAAACCCGGAATTGTATTGGCTATTGGTGAACTGAACTTCTTTGCCTGAAAGGAAAAATTCTATTTTACGATTAACAGTACTCCTTCTCATTTCATCAATTGTATTTATTAAAATTAATAATATGATTGGCGTCTTAGCTGCACTTAAATAAAGCATATATATTCCATATGCTTAAAATAAAAGATTTATAAAGAACATGTTGTAAAACAATAAATAATTTTACGTAATAAGGATAATTTTTAACAGTAAAAAAATCTTTCGTTTATTAATTCTAATAATTTTATATTTATCCGCTTTTAAATTTCCAACAAAAATTTTTAAAGTAAATTAAGAAAACATATTTATTACATTTTAATTATTAGGAAAATTTATCTATTACGAAAATACCGTAGAAATGATGCAAATTTTAAAAACGGGATTAATTAACTATATTATACTTAAAATTAAAAAATTAAAAAGTAACATATTTTACACAGATAATTATTTTTATGTATCAGTAATAAAATAAATAAATAAATAAATAAATAAATAAATAAATAAATAATAATAATAATAATAATAATAATAATAATAATAATAATAATAATAATAATAATAATAATAATAATAAAACATTTAATATGTTATTTCTAAAAATTTTATATTTATTTGTTTCTAAAGTTCCAACAAAAAATAGTTTTAATGAGAGATTAGAAAATTTATTATTGCATTTTAATAGATATTTACTACACAAATAATAATTAGTTTACGATTAAGAAATAAATAAAGTGGCTATATTAATTTAATTATTACTAGTTTAATAGATTATTTATAAAAATCTACTTGACAATAAAATTATTAAAAAGGTACTGATAATAAAGACCGACTGATTAACAGGTTTATAAAGACCAAATCAAAACCCTAATGAGGACATAACTCACAAATGCAAAACCTCTTGACCAACACAAGTGTTAACCACTAGACTAGACGCTGTCTTTAACAAAATACATCGTGCATATTTTCTCTTTTCAGGGAAAGAAGCTTGGTTCACCGACAGGCAATCAAAATTTACAGTATTTTGCACTAATGCTAAAAGTCTTATGAAAATCAAATTTCACTTCCCCGGACTCGTACGAAACCTGAGTCACCAGCTGATGGTGCACATAAAAACGTACTGGTGCCTGAAAAATATTTCGAATGTTATTTCCATTACATATTATTTTAACACTTTAATTTATAATAAGAGTTGATAATTTTATTAATATATATTATTTGTTATTTATTTTCAAAACAGTTAACATTTAATTTTCCCCCATTTGACATAATTTTTAGGTGCATTCGGAATTATGTAAAAACGTAGTGCCTATAGTTGTCGTTCAGTCCGTTTGTCTGTCCGTCCATTTAATCACGTATAATAGAGCAAAAATTATCCAACCGAACAGTTTGAAATTTAAACATATAACTGTTGTATCATTTTGTCGAGACATATCAAATTTTATGAAAATCAAATGCATAGTTTAATTACAGGGACGATCAAATATATTTCGTTACATTACGGTCAATAGGGAAAAATAGTTTAAATTGCATTTGAATGATTATATACTCTTTTGAATATAATAAAATATACATGTATCTATGAATTATATACAAAAATATACATTCTGTACAATCTGTGCAGCAATGAAAATTTGTTATTAATTTACATGGTCACACAATAGCATTCCATTGCATAATGGTGTAAACTGGAACATTGTTTGGAGCACTATTTAATGATATTAAACTATTTCACATTTTATAAAATGGACGTACGTTGCTGAGATTTGCTACAAATTAATTTTTGTACAATAGAAAGAGATAGTATTTACAGGGACACACAAACGATTTCGGCTTCTATACTGCATCCAAAGTACTGTATACAATTACACCAAGATCTGAATAGTTTAAAAACTTCTTTATAGTGCAAGAGCACCTATTTTGCTGTGCTTGTCGAGCAATTTCCAACTTGTTGACTTTTCATACAAAGCAATCAAAATTCTAATTCAACTTTCTACACCATATTTGTGTTGAAATTCTGTTTAATCTTCCACAGTAAAACTCGATAACTTAAAAACTTGAAAAAAAAAATATTTCAACTTAAAGTGCGCCCTTAGGAGCTAGAAATATATGATCTAGTCGAAATATGGATTAAACAATAAAAATTTGCAGGTTCTTGTGTGCACTGTAAAAATAAAAATAAAAATTATAATTCTAGAAATGTGAAGTTAGAGTAAGAAATATGTAAACTTACTAAGATTTTATCTGTACTATGTATAACAAAAATAGTGTGAATGTACAAAACTAGATTTTGAAAATCTGCAAATTTCTTTATCTTTACAAAAGATCAGTAATCTTACTAAAATTAAATTTTACCCGTAACACTGGTTGCAATTGAAAAATAAGTTACCAATTTACTGATTTTTTAATTTTTAATTTTTTTATACAGTGTAAACGTGCTTCTGATACATGAATGATTATTGTTGCCGTCCCATAAACATATTCTTTTCTTGCCGTCACACATTCTTTTTTTTTTTCAGTACAGAGGCACAAAATGAGTTTTCCAAACAACATCATTTTAAAATTCTTAAACATGTTCATTTCTAAATCTTTAGACTAACATAGACTACAAATGTTTCTAAAGATTTAATTATTTTCTCCACTTCAAGCTACATTCTTTCTAAAATTCCAATTACGTTATTTTCCCTTTTTTTCTAAATGTACCTGAATTAAAAAGGAAAATTTATGTAAAGATAAAAAAAATTTGGAAAAGTAAATATTCTGACAAGCTCCTGTTCTAAAATCAAATGTTTTTTTAATCTTTTCCTTTCATGAACTGTGATTTTAAATTGCCCAGAACGAGAAAGTAAGGGAAGTTTACAATAATATTTCGCTTTTTTTTTTCCCTATGATGATTTTCCCAATCGATACTTCACTTTCTCGTCGTGTTTTGTTCTAAGTGCGCGTTATTGAACAGCAATTTTTCAATCTTTAACTGGAGATTATTTCAAAGTATTGTTATTATTATTAAATAATAGACATCAGAGATAAAAAAAATTTTAAAAACATTATTACGTTTTTGCTGCATGGTTTGTAAGCTTCAAAGGATTCAAATGGTCTAAAGTATTAAAATTCGCATAAAGTAATGGTTTCCATATCGAAATATAGAATTACTTTCATTAAGGGGACGGTGGACGTTAAAAATTTATTTTATCCATTTTTATCATAGTAATATGAAATTTTGTGCATGTATACATTTCACCAAAAGCATATAGAATACCTTCAAAAAATGTCCAACGTTATTAAAATTTGTAATTTTTTTTACAAAAATTTAAATTTTTAAACAAAATTGTATAATGCTCCTCGTGCTTTAATTTTTGAAATATTTTCTTGCTTTTACATTTTTATCACTTAAAACTATATTATAAACAAATTTGTGTAAGATTTTTTAAATCTCTTGAATAGTTAATATTTTACAAATTTTTTTCTAAATTCCTTATCGATTTTCATCAAAATTCTGCCTTTTAATAAGTAAAAAATAAAATTTGACTATCTTAATTAAGACGAATTTTGAAAAGCTTACACAATTTCTTTTTAAACACTATCAGGATACTTTCTTATCAATTTCATAAATATTGATAAAAAATTATGAAGCAAGGAGCCATTCAAAAATCTAAAAACGTTGAAAAATTAGTTTTGAGAAAAACAGATTTAAAGTATATAAATACATGTATCTTTATTATTTACTCCTTAAAACCTTCATAATGGATATTTTAATAAGAAAAAAATATTTAGGTACTATTATACCCCAGAAATAGACCTTTTTTCTGACGATTTTGCTATAGATGATTTTGCTCAAATAAAAGTCCACTGTCCCCTTAAGTGAAAGATTTTTTTACATTGCGAAAAAAAGCAACAAGAAATATTGCAAACCTCTTCATTTCCACTAATTGTTAAAGTTCCAACAAAATTTGATGCATATTTCTTTTCTGAACTATAATGCTAATTTTTTTGTTATTATATAAGACCAGTCTCTAACATAAAGACATTCAGTAAAAAGAACTGATAAAAAATTTCATGCTCCACTTATAAATGTTTTATGCTATTATTATATTTCTTAATAAGAAACTGATTCTATAAATTTCATTTATGATAAGAGCAATTGTGTTTTGTATTGTGAACAGAGAACAATGAAAAAAAATCCAGCAATTTAAGTAAAATAAGTAACTTTGGTACAATGAAATATTCCTACAACATGCTGCAATTAAGTGAAACTGCTTTAAGTTCCAATGAAACAGGAACGAATTTTATTCTAACTCTTACTGTATTAAATCTTTTCCTTTTTTTTCCATTTTAAGAATAAAATTAATTCTACTTAAAAAATGTTAATCTAATGTGGTAATGTGTCCAAATAGACTCACTGAAGTTTAAAGGTTATTTCATTTTCTGGAATCTAACAATTGTAAGTATTTAGTGTACCATTTAATTCATGTTTAAATGATATTAGGCTAATGAAGAGTTTTTGAAGAAGTCAGGAAAACTTCTATTGTATTATAACAAGGTAAAACTTATTGCAATATAACAAGATTTAACAAGTGTTACAACTATCTAATAGGGGAGAGTGGGGATACTTGAGCATAGGGGATACTTGAGCCACCCCTATTATCTCTACAGTTGGTTAATTTTTCTTTCTAAAACTGTCAATATGATAACATATTTATAGTTCTGAACATGTAAAAAAGAAATCACACATCTTGGTACCATTTTGAAAATGTAGTGATTAATAGTTGTCTTTTCCCTATCTGAAGTAAATATTTGGGTGCATGGCTCTTTTGTTTTTTTTGTAATCAAAGTTTTGTTTAAAGTTGCAACTATATACATATATTCAATAAGCATAATTTCAATTGTATTTTGAGTCTAAAATAGTTCTAATAGCTGCATGCTTTATTTAGTAAAACTCTGGGAAACAAAAATAGTGATAGTGGGGATACTTGAGTCAATGAGAGTGGGGATACTTGAGCCATGTCTCAATCATCCCCACTAGAAATTAAACATGTGTGAAACAAACAAAAAATAAAATTCCATCCTTATATTCACTAATAGATATTTTTCTGGATAAAAGGGAGAATATTTTTCATTTTATTTTTTTTCTTAAAAAAATAACGACCTAAAAATGTTTAAAAATGTATATTTTTTAAATGAAAATATCTATTTTATTTTTCATTTTGACTAACAAAATAGCCTGTCTAGATAAATGTAAACATAGTTTTCAATTTAACTTTCATTAAATTAAAATAACTTTTTAAAACGGTTTTACAGGCTGTAATCTCTAATACTTTAATTAGTTAGGTCCAACATATTAAAATATTTATTTTTTAATATAACATATTAAGATTAATATTTTATATTGAAATCGTAACCTCTGTTGCTGTAACTTTTTTTAACTAAGAAAATTGAAGAAAAATTGGTAAAAAGAGTGCACAAAAAAAAACAAGAAAAGCAACAAAAATCCCAGTTCAAACTTACCTGCATGGAGCCAAAGAGGAAGACAAAATCTTTTCCTGTGAAATCAAAAAAGTGTTTGAAATAGTAGAATGATACATCTGGCTTAAATTCTGACAGCTACTAAATTAAAAGCATGAGTTCGACAATATCATTAGAGGAAAATTCTGTCAATGATGGTGATGATGTGAAAAGAAAACCTTCTATTGATGGTTGGTTACTAATAAAATATGCCAGAAAGAAAACTGTAAAAATACTTGTTGGATAAGTGCTTAATATTTTGAAAATAAAATTTGCCCGAAGAATTGCAGATTCCAAATTTAAATGGCTCTGAACTGAGGATGTTTCTACCGTCGTTATAACTCAAGTTGAAATTATCCTCCGACAACCAGTTTTAACGACAAAAAATGATCGTATTACTAGCTTTGTTTTCTCAATTGGTTTTGAAGGACTTTACGTTTCATAATTTATCATTCTGTAAAATGTTTGTGCAAAAAGTAAAGCGAAAAAAATTACTTTTGTAGCTATTTTTCCTTAGTGGCTCAAGTATCCCTTCACCATGGTTCAAGTATCCCCGCCATGGGGATACTTGAGCCACGATGTAAAACAAAAAATAAACATTTATTATACATAGAAAAATAGTTCAAAATTAATTGAAAGTGGTTTTTAGTTGAAGAAAAAATATCAAATTTTCATTTTCAATATTTTATTTTATTCTAAAAAAATATAAAAAATTGAAAAAAAATTAAAATTCCAAAAATGGCTCAACTATCCCCATCTTCCCCTATATATTTTTTAATTTTATCACCCAATATCCGTTCAGAAAAATATGCTATATTTTAAATTTTAAGAGTGAAATACGTGTATGAAATAATAAAAAATGCGCAAATGGGCAAAGTGAAGTACGCAATTTTTTATTATTATTGTTTTTACTAAATATCAAAATAGAAAATAAACCATAATATGAAAGACTTCGGCATATACTATTATTTCGATATGTAGAATTTAACAAATTAATTATTAAGACAAAAAAGTACTCGATGAACAGACACGTGCAATTAATAATTCACCAGACAAGAAAGTGTTGATTTATAAAAATCATGCTATTCCCTAATAAGTAAATTATGTTTTAAAATTTTGTAAAAAATAATGATATAATATTAGATTAAAATAATTATAATATATCATAATATAATATAATATAATATAATGTATAATATATATAATATCATAAGATATTATATAATATTAATATAATAATGTAATATTTTTATTAATCTAATATTATTAAATTAATATAATATTAGCCGATATTACACAAATGTTGTATGTTTTATAATTAGAATATAATGTTGTATTATAATGTTTTAAAATTCTGTTACAATTAGAAAAAAAAATTCTACTGAATATATATCAAATATTTATTTACAATTACTTTTGTTACTTTCAAATGGTGCGTTTTATATTGATAACATGGTAGTTCTCTGACTATTGGATAAAATTGGAAAAAATATTATTAATTTAGTGATTCTCAAGTCCAAAATTTTGATGACTGCTAGATTAATCAATCTAAAAAAAGAAGTCGTAAGTTGCACGTGAAACAAAGCAAATGAGGTGCATTTTCGTTACTATAAAGAAATTTCAAAAATATACAGTACTTCGTATACATTACAGTATTTGAGATATTTTGGGTGTCCCTGAAAGTACAAAATGCTTTCTATTACACAGAAATTAACTTGTAGCAAACCTCAGCAACGTGTAGCAATTTTATAAAATGGGAAATCTTATCTATCTATATAATAAAGGCCAAACATATCTGTGCGTAACGCATACGTCATGTTTTGAATGGCAACACTTTCCGATGAAATTTCGGTTTTGCAATTTTCGCAATTGTAAATTTTGAAACTTCTAGACATTGCACGTTTTCAATCTTTATACCATCGTTTAGAGAAAAAAATGCACTTTTAAATGCCGTTTGTTAGAAAACTGTATCTCAATTTGTTTTTGAGATATTAATTTTTTTGCAGTTTTTGGTTCAATTTCTCTAACGGTGGTAACTTGAGTATCGCATTTATGTGGGAAAAAGAGAAAAAATAGCCATAGAGTAAAAAAGAAAAAAAATAGAGATGCAGTTTAGTGGCTGGAGATGACGCCAAAAATGTAACCCTAAAATTTGCTGCATTGCATCAAACACAACGGCGTGCTTTCACAAAAAAAGAAAAACTTTTAGCGATGCAATTTTAATTCATAATACAATGAAATGCTATTTTATATAGCTAAAATATATTCAGATCTTTTTCATTTAGAGAAAAAATGATGTTAAAAAATTCGGTCTCTGTTCCATGTGATTGTTTTGTTTGGGTCGAATGAGGGACTTACATTGGAAGAATAACGCCCATCAAACCGTTTTAATCGCATACTGCACCTCCATCTATCTCTTTTCTCTATGCAAAATAACAGATCACTGTATATTTTAGTTGTCATTTTTTCATAGCAACTAAAAAAAAATAGTAATTAAAAACCTGTTATGTCAATATTGATAGAAACATTGCGCAATTCGTAAATAATTTCCTCCGTTGTGCAACAAGTGACAATTATCATGGCATCATAAATAAAGTTAAGTGCTTGTTAGCGTGACCTTGGAAACAGTGATTACGAGTGAACAATTACAGGTTTACAAAACTGTCAAAACTTACAAAATGACTCTTTTTTTATTAATAATTGTTTCTACATTATGATTTATGTGTGCATCGATTTAAATTTCATTCTGTTCTCAGTTTTTGTAGCTTGATGTAAGCACTACCCTTTTGCTGTGTTTTTTCTCGCGTGTTAAAAATAAAGTAGAAAATGAAGAAGCGTGGATATAATAATTTGTGTGTGTGTTTTACAGTTACCATATAATAATGTTATATGTCTTTATCAAGATGAATTAGTGCAGCGGATATATCAACATGTGAATATGCCCGGTTCCCTTCCCTTATGGTGGATCTAATTGTTGGACACTTAAATGAAGAAGAATTCATCGGGTGAGTACCATTTACTCTCCTATTTAATTCTGATTAATGATAAGAATTGAAGATAAACAATTATATTGAGGTTATAGTGAAAACTCACGCCGTTATTAAGACAAACGTCTAACAATGATTATGAGTACGATCTAAAAAGATATATCAATTTGATAACATAGTGATATACTAATTTCACACAAATAAAAAAAATTGAATAAAAAACAAATAAAAATATAAGATTAGAATGGCCACCTTAAAAGATAATTATTCAATTGAAAAATTGACAGCAACGAATTACAGTACATGGAAATTTAAAATTGAAATGCTCTTAACTAAAGAAGAGCTGTTCCATGTAATAACCGATAATCCACCGACCCCTTTGACCGATCAATGGTCCAAAAATGATAGGAAGGCCCGGGCATTGATAAATCTAACTATTGATGACTCACAAATAACCCACGTTAAAAACTTACAAACTGCTAGACAAACATGGGATGCATTAAAAGAAATCCATGAGAGATCAAATCTCACAAGCAAATTGTTTCTTCTAAGAAAGTTATATAGTATAAAATTAGCAGAAAATGGAAATATGATAAATCATATTACAAAAATAATGGAGCTTGTTGATCATTTGGCAGCTATAGGCGAAATAATTGATAATCACCACATTTCCGCGCTCCTCCTGTGCTCTCTGCCCCAGTCTTATGATAATTTAATTACTGCTCTCGAAAGTAAAGAAGAAGCACAATTAACTCCGTCATATATTAAAAATAAGTTGATTGACGAGTTTAATCGTCGAAATGAAAACTATGAAAGTATTGATAATACAGCGAAAGCTTTTAAAGCTCAGAAAAAGTTTCCAGCTAAAAAAGAATCAAAATATTGTTCGATTTGTAAAATGAGAAGCCATAACACACAAGAATGTTGGCACAATAAAAACAAAACACACACAACACAACAAAATCAACACAACAAAAATTACAAAAAACACTATTCTACATCACTCGTTTTTCAAAGGGGTGAAAACAATTTTAAGAATGAACAAGCATCGGAATCGTATAACAGGTTTAATCGCTATGAAGGAAAAAACAATACATGGAGAAACAGCGAAAACAAAGATTATGCATTTATAACACAAGGGATAGAAAATAAAACATTCATCGTGGATAGCGGTAGCTCAAGTCACATTGCATCCTCTGAATCAATGTTTACAGAGATAAAATCGAGGGAAAAAACAAACGTGACTATCGCAAACGGAAAAAAACTTATCGCTTACAGTTCAGGCGATGTAAATTTAAATACGCTGACATCGGATAATAAAATTCATAAAATAACACTTAAAGATGTACTTCTAGTACCTGAAATCGAAACGAATTTACTATCAGTCAGCAAAGCAACCCAAAACGGATGTGAGATAGTATTTAAAAATGACCGATGCACTTTCAAACTTAACGGAGAAATCTGCTTAGAAGCACAAAAGGTAAATAACCTCTATGAAGTCCAGTTGGCTAACGAAAACCACGCGAACATTACACAAACGTGCAACAATAAAAATTGTCTAGAACTATGGCATAGAAGGTTAGGACACAGAAATCTAACATCGATTAAAGAAATTACACAAAAGGAATTAGTAAGAGGTATCCAGATAAACAATTGTAAACATAATATAGATTGCGAACCGTGTATTAAGGCGAAATTAACTGATGAACCCTATCCGAAAGTTGCTCAGTATAGAGCAAGTAAAAGGCTTCAACTTATTCACTCGGATGTTTGTGGATCTTTTCAGACACCCACGATTGGGGGGAAATCATATTTCTTGACTTTTATTGATGACTACTCGCGATTCACAATAATCTATCTATTGAAAAGAAAAAGTGAAGTCTATGAAAAACTCAAAAAGTTCATTGCGCTGATAAGCAACAAATTTGGTGAAAAACCGAAAGAAATCAGAACGGATAATGGGGGAGAATTTACATCAGATGAAATTGAGAATTATCTCAAATCAAATGGGATAAAACATCAACATACAGTCCCATATTGTGCAAGTCAAAATGGGGTGGCTGAACGGAAAAATAGGTCGTTAGTTGAGATGGCTAGGACAATGTTAAATGAATCAAATCTACCTTTAAAGTTCTGGGGGGAAGCAATCTGTACGGCAAACCACCTACAAAATAGACTGCCTACAAAAGCTAATGCAAAAACGCCATATGAATTATGGACAGAAAGACAGCCAAACTTAAGTTACGTTAAAGTATTTGGCTGCAAAGCCTTCGCTTATATTGATAAAGCCAGAAGACAAAAATTAGATAATAAAGCTGTTGAAGGTATTTTTGTGGGATACGACAATGAATCTAAGGGATACCGCATATATGTAGGAGGAAATGAAATAAAAATCGCGAGAACGGTAAAATTTCTTGAAAATAAATTCAAATACGTAAATGATAAGCCTGAAAATGAACAAAAACAAAATGAAGACGAAAAACGCAATTGTAAAAATCTCGTAGAGATAGAAATTTCGAACGGAAAAACAACACCATCTGCGTCTCAACAACAAATTGTGGAACTAAGGCGCTCAGATAGAATAAATAAAGGCGTACCTCCTGATAGGCTAATATATATTGTCAAAGATGACAAAATTAATGAACCAAAGGATTATAAGGAAGTTAAATTAATGGAAAACTCTCCGGTAAAACAGAATTGGATAGAAGCCATGGAGAGCGAAATGAATTCTTTAAGAAAAAATAAAACATGGTCAATTGTAGATCCTCCACCGAATAAGAGAATAATAGGTTGTAAATGGACTTATAAATTAAAGCGTGACAATACCGGAAAAATCCAAAAATATAAGGCACGTTTAGTAGCTAAAGGATATACGCAAAAGTTCGGAGAGGATTATGACGAAACCTACGCACCGGTCGTATCGTATACTACGATAAGAGCATTATTAATAGCGGCGTTGCACCAAAACTTAAATGTTAAGCATATAGATATTAACACCGCGTTCTTACATGGGGAACTTGATGAGGAGATATACATGTCGCAGCCGGAAGGATTCGTTGAACCAAACCAGGAAACCAAAGTTTGTAAATTAAATAAGGCAATCTACGGACTTAAGCAAGCCGCGAGAGCGTGGCATAATAAAATAACAGAAACACTAAAAAACATGAATTTCATTCAAAGTAAAATTGACACATGTCTTTTTACACAGAAAAGGAATAATGAAACAACCTATATAATAACATACGTCGATGACCTCTTAATTGCAGGAAAAGACGAAACCATTGAGGAAATAATCGCGAACTTAAATAAAGAGTATGAATTAAAGAATTTAGGGGACGTAAGCAATTATTTATCCATGAACATTCGAAAGGTAAACAAAAGCTACTTAATTAACCAAACTTCAAAAATTGAAGAGTTAATTAATAAATTCAATTTACAAGAAGCAAAACCATGTAGTACACCCATGGAAACGAATTACACTCACTTTAAGGATGATGACAATATTTTACCAAACAACACACAGTACAGACAAGCCATAGGTGCACTCTTATATCTTGCCACAGTGAGCAGACCTGACATTTGTGCAGCTGTCAACATCTTAAGCCGAAGGAACGAAAAGCCAAGAATGAAAGATTGGAACAGTGTAAAGCGGGTCATGAGGTATCTTAAGACAACAAAAACCTTTAATCTAGTTATAGATGGAAATTCAAAACCAACGCTAGAAGTCTACGCGGACGCTGATTGGGGTGGAGACACAGAATCAAGAAAATCGACAAGTGGTAATGTATATTTGCTAGGTAAAAATCCCATACTTTGGTCAACTAAAAAACAATCCTGCATAGCTTTATCTTCTGCCGAAGCTGAGTACATCTCAGCAGCTAATGCAGCTAATCAAGTCAAATGGCTGGTGAATTTACTTGAAGAACTCAATATCTCACAAACATATCCTATAGAACTCTTCGAGGATAATCAGTCGGCTATCAAAATGATAGAGCTTGAAAAACATTCAAGTAAAACAAAACACATTGAACTTAGATATCATCTCATAAAACAACTGAAACAAGATGGCATAATAAAACTCGTATATTGCCCAACCAAAATCATGATAGCTGACTTATTCACGAAACCCCTGCCCAAACCTCTTTTTGAAATTCACAGGAAGAACTTGCATCTGAGTGACAACACAACTTCAGAAATTAAGGAGGAGTTGATAGAAACATTGCGCAATTCGTAAATAATTTCCTCCGTTGTGCAACAAGTGACAATTATCATGGCATCATAAATAAAGTTAAGTGCTTGTTAGCGTGACCTTGGAAACAGTGATTACGAGTGAACAATTACAGGTTTACAAAACTGTCAAAACTTACAAAATGACTCTTTTTTTATTAATAATTGTTTCTACATTATGATTTATGTGTGCATCGATTTAAATTTCATTCTGTTCTCAGTTTTTGTAGCTTGATGTAAGCACTACCCTTTTGCTGTGTTTTTTCTCGCGTGTTAAAAATAAAGTAGAAAATGAAGAAGCGTGGATATAATAATTTGTGTGTGTGTTTTACAGTTACCATATAATAATGTTATATGTCTTTATCAAGATGAATTAGTGCAGCGGATATATCAACATGTGAATATGCCCGGTTCCCTTCCCTTATGGTGGATCTAAATGTTGGACACTTAAATGAAGAAGAATTCATCGGGTGAGTACCATTTACTCTCCTATTTAATTCTGATTAATGATAAGAATTGAAGATAAACAATTATATTGAGGTTATAGTGAGAACTCACGCCGTTATTAAGACAAACGTCTTACAAATATATCGTCGGCTATAAATCGTCGGTTCGTGCATATGCAACACGACACGAACCTAAAAATTTTCTTTGAAAAAGCCCGAAAAATGACGAGAATGAAAAATGAAATCGATAAAAATATTCCAAAGAACTATAATCTGATAAGAGCAAGACAAAATAATTTCCGTGAACATAAACCTGACTTGAACCTAAAAAATTGCATTTAAAAAAAACCTGAAGTTTTATGCAAACTACTTCTGAATCCGATCAAAATATCAGAAAGAACCATAACCGGATTCAAATATGAGAAAATTATTTCCGTGAACATGAACCCGATCCGAACCTAAAATTCCATTTGAAAAAAATACCTGATATTTGAATCGAACCAAATATGAACCTGACAAAAATATTCCACAGAACCATACCCGGATCCGAATAAGAAAAAAAAATTCCATGAACATGAACCCAATCCGAACCTAAAAAGCTAAACTAAATCTGAATCTGACAAAAATATTCCAGAGAAGCATATCCTTATTCGAACAATGCAGAATAATTTCTGTTGATGCGCAAGCCAACCTGAACCTAAAAATTCCATTCAAAAAGCCGAAATCTGAATTGAACGACATCTGAACCCGAAAAAAATATTCCAAAGACCCGAAACTGGATCCGAGAAAGACATAATAATTTCCCTGGACATGAATCCGACCAGAACCTTAAAAATCAACTTGAAAAAATACCTGAAATCTGAATCGAACCGAATCTGAATCCGACGAAAATATTCCAAATAACTATAACCAGATACGAACAAGACAGTATAATTTCCATGGACATAAACCCAATCCGAACCAAAAAATTTGTAAAAAAAAAAAATATAAAAGAAAAATCTCGAAATTTAAACCAAACCTAATCTGGACCTAAGAAAAATATTTCAGTGAATTATAACCTCATTGGAACTAGGTAAAATAATTTCCATGGAAGTACAACCCGACCCGAACCTAAAAATTCCATTTGAAGGAAAAAAAAATCCCCACGAAATCTGAATCGAACCGAGTCTAAACTGAACAAAAATATTCCAAACAACCATAACCGTATCCGTAGAAGATAAAATAATTTCCATGGACATAAATCCAATCCGAACATAAAATTCGGATGTTCTTTAAAATATAATGCGCTCCGTAGCGGTGGAAAATGAAACTAAGTACTTACAAAAAGGTCTCCATACGGGCATACTCAGAAAAATCTGAAAAAATTACAGAATGTTCTTCTCACGAGGATATATACGCTTATAAAAAAATTTCGGCGGACCTTCCTTATAACGTCCGTAGAAAAATAATAAAAATTTCGTTTATTTGGCGATTTATCTCCGGTTGGCGAAAAAACGAAATTTTGAAAAATAAGCTTTTACGCTTCGAATATTTTTTAAAGAAAAAACTGGCTATGTTCAATTTATTTAAATAAGTTTAGTTTAAGTATTTTTAGTTTTGCATTTTTACTTTACTTTAAGTGTAATTTTGTCATATACGTTTATATTTACTTATAAAAAAATGAAATTAATATATTTTATCATTTAAAACACAATTTAAATTGATTAAAATTGCTCCAAATTGAAAAATACACTGTTAAAAATCTGCTGCATTTTATTGCAACGCACTCCCTTGCTTGTATAGAAAACGGTTACTTGGCCGTGAAATGGAGCTTTCTCATTGGTTGGAATAGAGATATTATATACAAGCGGTGGAGTGCGTTGCAAAAAAATGCAGCAGATTTTTAACAGTGTATGACACGTTCAATTCACCGTGCTATGGAGCATTCTCATTGGTCAGAAGAGAGATATTTTATAAAAGTAGTGGAGTGACGTTGCAGTAAATGCTGCAGATTTTTAACAGCGAAGTCAATTAAAATCGATTTTCAGATTCGTTAAAATCGTCTGCTTTTGGCGAGGAAATGCACTGCTCGCCAAATCCCACGTCGCTTTCAGCTTTTCACGCCAATTATTCCAAACTATTTTATTTTTTTACATATCTAATAATGTAATTCCGCCGCTAATTTTCACTGATCCTTTATTATCTACATGCGTAGTTTAATTCGTATTTTTTTTCAAAAAATTCTGAGTATGCCCCCAATGGAGACCTTCCTTGTCAGTGCGAGATTTTTAAGATATTTCGTTTATAGTTAGTGTTAAATTAGAACTTGGTTACGGTTATGTAACAGTTAGGTTGCAATTACGTTCTGGTGAGTCTTATGTTATATTTAATTTCCGGTTAGGTTACAGTTAGGTCATGGTTAAGGTTAAGTTGTGGTTAGGTTGTGGTTAGATTATGGATAGGTTATGGATAGGTTATGATAAGGTGACGCCCAGGTTACATTTATGGTATATTTAAATTACAGTTAGGTTACTGTTAAGATACAGCTAGGTTACAGACAAGTTATGATTACAATACAATTAGATTACGGTTAGAATTTTGTTCACAGGATGAACATTAGATAAGTCACTTAACGGTAATTTTAAGGATGAATATTAACACTTTAAAACGAAAATCACGCAATCGTTGGACATATATTCCCTCCTGCGTTTCTTATTGCAGTCATTTTGGGTATTTTTGCAGCTAAATATTAGCTTTTTTAAACCAATTTTTGACACAGTCAGGGGGCACGTATTTAATATAATGTACACTGTAAACAAATTGACCCTTTTGCTGCATCATCACTCCCCCGCTTTTATAGAATATCTCTCTTTTGACCTATTAGAATGCTCCATAATAGGCTGAAGTAATCATTTTCTATAAAAGCGGTGGAGTGACGATGCAGAAAAAGGGTAAATTTTTTAACAGTGTATTTACACATATTTCAAGTTAAAGATAAAATCATAAAAGTCTCAAGTTCGTTTAACAATATTATTAAGGAGCTGGGCAACGCCGGGCGAGTCAGCTAGTTGTTTAATATATTTAAAACGCACCCCAACATTGTCTCCTTCTATACTACATGTAATAGAATGCTTTTGTGTAGCCTTGTACATTAATAAAAATTATTCGCTGCACCACAGATTGTACAGGATGTGTATTTTAGTATAAATTTCATCGAGCATATGAATTGTATTATGTTCGAAAGAGTATAATTAAAATGTAATTAAAAATTATTTTACCCATCGACCATAATATAAGGAAATACTTTTGATTGTATCTGTAATTGAACTATACATTCGATTTGCATAAACTTTGAAATGAATGAACAAAATTATATAATAATCACCTATTTTAAAATTCAAATGATTCAGTTGGTTAATTTTTATATTGTAATGTGCAGACAGACGGACGGATTAAACGGCGACTATAGGTGCTACGTATTTCCATAATTATGAATGTCATTAAAAATATAGCGAATTAGTGCATAAAAATACGAGATCATATCTTCATAAATTTTAATCAAATGATTGAATTAGTAGATATAGAATTAATGTTTCTTAAAAAATATTTCATAAGTTCCATTATAATGGACGCAAGCAAAATAATAATAATAATAAACACTTATAATAAATAGGGATAATAAAATATAATACACAGGAGATGAAATATTTTTATGAATATTTTTTGAAGAATTGTTTTTCATTTATAATAATTGGCAAAAAAAAAAAAAAAAAAAAAAAAAAAGACAACCAAATGTAATTTTGGCTGAGAAGAAGAATACTGTAAAAATAAGAAACTAGAAAGTTTTTATAAAATTTATTTAATTTTCTAGTTCTGAGAAATTTAAAATCCTAATTGGAAAGTATAAAAATTGAGTTGATTTTATTCCAGGAATGTATTTGAATATTAATTGTATCAAAGTTGTATTAGCTTAATAAATTATGTGTTTCAATTTCCATTTCTTTAAAAATAAAACTGTAACAAATTATTAAAATCGTAAATGATTTTTTTTAATAAAGTGGTTTTGAAAGAAAATTAAATAAATGGACATAACTTTAAGATATAATAAAAAGATGATCTAATATACAAAATGTTTTTTTTTTTTAATTTCAGAACTACATTATTTTTAGGACTCAAACTTGACGCGGCGTTCAAATTTTTAGTGTTTAATCACTTAAAAAGATTAGCATAATTATTTTGAAAACATTGAGTAAGTAGCTGAATCGAAATTTAATTATTATTTCTTAAACGAATATAGTTCGATTATTTTTTAAAAATAAAAATTAATAATAAATACGTTTATATTTTCACAAAAGTTTTGAAGTATAGTTTTTTAATCATGTTCCCTTATGACAAAATAATCATAAGGGAAAATGATTAAATGTTGATTGGAGAGAAAACTACTACGGAAATTTGAAAGCAGTATATTATTCTAAACCTTATTTATTTTTCTCATTCTTAGAAATTTAAAATCGCACTTCGAAAAAAGACAAGATTGACTGAAAAGCGAACGATATAATTGCAGGAATGCGTCGTAAAAATTTTGAAAAATTATATTTTAAACATGCTCATGCCAAACAAACAAGGCAAGAAAGTGAAATTTCGATTAGTAAGAAAACAAACATGAAAATGAGAAAGAGAAATTTTATTGTGAAGCTTACTTAATTTTCTCATTCTGGACGATTTAAAATCGTAGTTCAAAAATTGAGAAGTTTGATTGATAAGCGAGTGATATCATTCCAGAAATATGACACAAAACTTTTGAATAATTGTATTATAATGATGACCATTTCAAACAAAATAAGGCGAAAAGGAGTAATTTTGATGGATAAGAAAATTACCACGAAAATTAAAAAGCGCAATATTATTGTAAAGCTTACTGAATTTCTAATAATGGCCAATATAAAAACGTAGTTTGGAAATAGAAAAGAATGATTGAAAAACGAATGATATCATTGCAGAAATATGTCGCAAAACTTTTAAATAATTGTATTTAAATCATGATCATTTCAAATAAAATATGGCGAAAAGGGGTAATTTCGATGGGTAAAAAACTACCATGAAAATTTAAAAGTGAAACGTTATTGTGAAGTTTATTTATACTTCTCATTACGGGTGATTTAAAATTGCATTTCGAAAAAAAAAAAAAAAAGATAAGAATAATTGAAAAGAAAGTGATATTTCTTGAAGAATGTGTGATAATTTTTTGAAGATTTGTGATTTTGAAGATTTTGAAGATTCATGACCTCTTAAAACAAAATACGGCTAGAAAGGAAAATTTCGATAGATAAAAAACTACTCGAAAATTTGAAAGTAAAATGTTAGTGTAAAGCTCATTAAATTTTTGCATTCTGGTTAATTAAAAAAATAACAGTAGATGGATCGAAAATCGAGTGATATAATCGCAACTATGTGGCATAATATTCATAATGAAAGCTTTCTTCGCTTAATAAAAGCCGCATATCAATTTATATTACTTTAAAAGCAATACAAAAAAACTAAAATTAATATCACGACTTAATTTTGGAATGAATGTGTCTAGAAACTAAAATTATATTAGTGTGGATAATTGTGCCACGATAGCTGAATGATAAAAAAAAGAAAAAAAGAAAGAAAGAAAGAAAGAAATGCAGAATGATATTATTTGGATGAATCATCTTTTGCAATAGCTTAGAAATTCTTAATATATAATCACTGAAATAACGAAATCTCCATGCTTTTGTAAACCTTAAATAAGGGGTTGCATTATTAGGCATCTAATAATTATTTCTTAAAACAATATTTCATAATTTTCATTCTACAAACGAAATGTTTATAAACTTTTCGCAACACTATTTTTTAAAAATACATTTTGTAATATAATTTTCTTATGGATATTCTCATAACATATGTAAAAAATTTTTGTTTTGAAAAAAGTGATGCAAGATAGAGTATAAAAAATACACTATATGGCCAATGGTGACCGATCCCTTGCGATTTTATACATTTTTAAATGTATATATATGTTTTAAATCAGAATGAATTTGTCTGAAAATCCATGTGTAACATGACGACTAATAACTCTTTGGTCAGTGAAGTGATGACTCAACAGCTTCTGTACCTTTTACACCGATATCAAGTGCTGCACCACCCTACATAAAAATTATCTGACAATTAAAAATTAGCAGACAATGTCTCTCTTGAAGTTGTGAAACGATAAAATTTGTCAATATATTATGATATATTTCTGCGTTAATGGTACACGTCACTGGTCCTGTTTCAATAATGTTCTCAAAAAAGAATGGTCAAACTATGAATTAGGTTGTAAAATCATATTAAACACGGGTGGTGCGAAAAAACAAAAGTAATTATTTCGGAATCACTATGGTGCGAAAAGTTGGGATTGGTAAATACAAAAATAACAAAAAAAAAAAAAAAAAAAAAAAAAAAAAAAAAAAAAAGAATTTTTGGAATTGGACATTATCTTCTGATCGCGCAAATCGCATAAACAACAACAAAATAGGAATTTATGGAATCGGACATTATCTTCCGATCGCGCCAACCGCATAAACAAACAAAAAAAAGAATTTATGGAATCGGACATTATCTTCCGATCGCGCAAACCGCAAAAACAAACAAAAAAAAAGAATATATGGAATCGCACATTATCTTCCGATCGCGCAAACCGCAAAAACAAACAAAAAAAAAAAAGAATTTTTGGAATCGGACATTATCTTCCGATCGCGTAAACCGCATAAAAATTCGAAAACAAAATATGAAATTTTCAGATTTTTTCAGAAAATTTTGAAAATTGTTACATACATATATTTTTATTTCTATAGTGAAAAATATGTGCAGATTATACTATTAATAACAGTAATTTTAAAATATTACGTTTAGAGAATAATTTCCAATCGCGCAAGCTCAATAAAAATCAGGAAAATTTCAATTTTAAGCGATTTTTATAAAATAAGAAAAGTATGATTTGAGGTTAGTTTGCATTTGAATGTTAACATATGCATATCTTGTCCATACTTACCTTGTTTATATATTTTCAAAAATCTAAACAACCCAAAACTCACCATGGGGAGGCGGCTGCATTTCGAGTTACAACTACAAATTTCCCTCCATCCAACCAATGAGGGAACCTTTTAGACGCAACTTCGTACTTCAGTTTGATGGTAAATTCTGATATCATGGACCTTGATTTCAGAGCGATCCTAATGAATCCATCTCTTGATTGGGGCCTACATACCTTAAGTGATGCTTCCGTTATCAATTTGACGCACCGCTCTACAGCTTGCGTGTGGATCGGTAAATTATTTCACATACCAAACTGGGACATCATCTGATTGGTTTAGGAATGAATTACTTCCATGGTTACTCTATGTAAAATGGGTGGAGATGAAAATTTTACATTAATCCAATCAATTAATTTCGTAATCAATTAATTCCGACGCATTGAAGTTTAAAGAAGAAAGGAAAACGTTTCTGATATTTTTAGCTTTAGAAATTATCTGTCTGGCTTTTAACACTTCTCTTAGCCCAAGCTCTCTTATATGCTTCCTTTTATCGAAAACTATTGCCATTAGTAGGCTTGCATCGGGTGAGCAAAATATGAGTTTCTTTCGATTACAGGGAGCACCACTTTCTACAGGTCGTCAGGCAAATATCAAGATGCTTCTATTGCTCTGTACAAATAAATAGTTCCATCTGTAATGTACTACCGATGTTTATTATAAACCAAACTGAAATGTAAGATTTCAAAATAACTGTAATTATGGCTTTTAAAGAACCCGATTGGTTGTTCACGCTCATGTAAAATCGAAGAACTCCTTGTTTACATTTGTCTGTCCATTTCTGGAATTTCACAATCAATTGGTTGAAAAATTTTCACTGGCATATTTTTACAGCCAATGAGTTTCTGTCCAATTGGTCCCCTAAATTATCTTGAGCC
This sequence comes from Maratus speculifer, assembly GCA_964019185.1. NCBI lineage: Eukaryota > Metazoa > Arthropoda > Arachnida > Araneae > Salticidae > Maratus > Maratus speculifer. The sequence goes on along the minus strand of OZ025298.1, from coordinate 81,899,109 downwards.
AGTCGTTTCTCCATCCAAATGTTGAAAAAAATGGCGAAAGGTAATTAAACAAAATGGAATAAACAAATAATGCACTGCATTGGTTGTCCAATATGCGCTTCAGGCTGTCTGATACCACCACTTTTCCACCTTCGCATCTCTTCCTGCCACCGAACACTTCCACAGAGTGCTATTTCGTGTCAGTGAGAATGTTAGCGAATTTCGTTTGTTAATATGTGTATTGTAATATTTTAACTACATTAACAAGTGAAATTGTTACGGATACTCATACATAGATGACCAAGAAAATTACAAGACAATCTTTTCATTGTTTCTATATGCAGTCATGCAAGAGACTTTCTGCGAAATATTCTTTTAACGCACAAGGAGGTTCTTTGATGTTGCTTTAAGAAGAGGTTTCTATTAGCTATTTATTTCTATCAACTTTTTTTATATATAAAATTTGGCTTTTCTTTGTCTAGAATATAAGATTTCATTAATTTATTAAACGTATCGTAGTAGGAATTAATTATCTGAATGATCATATAATCAGAAACTATTGGATTAAGGCCTTCCGATAAATGTATTTTATTTTTTGTGCCACTGCACTGCTGACAGAGGATAAACTCACTTTAATGTTGTTGAGTTTACTTGCTAATAGAAATTCAAAGCAACATCGAAGAACATCCTCGTGTGTTGAAAAAATATTTGCCCGAAAGTCTCTTGGTTGACCGAATATAGGACAATGAAAAGATTGTGTATTAATTTTCTTGGTCATCAACGTATATGTATCCGTATCCATTTCACTTTCTAATGTAATGTACACCAGATAAGGCAATAATACTGAAAACTACTATAAAATTGAATAATACGTATAATCACAGAAGCCAAAGATCATTACCGATGATCAAACATTAAAATTGTATGGGTATGCTTGAAGAAAGACTAATAAAATAATAAATAATAAACAAACAGATTAATAAATATATTTATAAAAGTTTTTACAGAATAAGTCTTATATATATCTGAAAGAGGGACAGATAAAAATGATCGAAAAGAGTACAAGTAAGCCATAGTAGTACTACATATTAATGGATTGTATGAATCTGAACAAGATCAGATGGAAATAACTCTAAAAATATTTTAGTATCACTGAGGAAAACAAATAATTCGTGAAAATGACAAAAATAGAGAAGATATTTAAATGTTTTAATCTGATTGTCTCTGATGTTTTCGTTTAAAAGCAAGGATTTTCAATTTGATTCACATTCATAGTCAAACTGGTTAATTAAGGTTAATACATTAAAATTCCATAGAGTAACATTTATTTGATAACCACCATATATGGGTTCAAACATATATCGATAATCATAAAAAGTATATCATAATCAATAATCGATCAATATCGATAATCAATCAATATCGATAATCATAATCAATAAAACTAATTGTTAAATCGGTTTTGTCAAGAATGAGAAAGCAATTGACTTGCAGATTGAATTGCTAATATTGTAACAATAGGATACTCACAAAACTTTTCATCAGGCATTAAATATTTTTAGTTCAGAAGAAACAGGATGTATTTAACACGTTCTTTTGAACTATGAGGAAAAAAGTAATTTTTGATTTCGTTTAAAAAAATTTCTAATAATGTTATATTATATTACATAATAAAAATAAAAAGTCATATAAGAAAATATTTACTGTCTAAAATATATGTAATTACGAATCCTTTATTTATGAAACATTATTGAAAACATACTTTAATTATAATTTTTAACTCTGCGTGGGTAAAATATTTTTCGTGTCTATAGAACTATTTTGATGCGTCCGGTAAAATATTTCGCATTATTATGTTACATTTTGCAAAAATCATTTTTTTTTCTATTACACTTTTTTAAAAATTTTTCTATTATCCATGAATGTTTCTTTTATCTCACGTTCTTAATTAAACTGAAGCTTAGTGCTCGTAAACAAAAGTATTACTTAAAATTATAAAGTGTAAAAGTAAATATCAGAAAAAAGCACGATTAAAAAAATTTACTCTTGTGTTAGTTGGGATTAAATATTGTCAATACCAGGTTTAATTTTTAAACCATCATGTTAAGAGTACATTGACGTTAAAAGAAAATATTTTGTTTATGGAATTACTATATTTTTTATTTTCTTTATTAAAACGAAAAGCGAGTATTTGTACGTAAATGTACGTTATAAGATCTATTTTAAAAGCAAGTATTTCAATTATATATATATATATTTATTTATATATCTGTGTGTGGGTGTTTTTATGTATTAAAATTTTTTACTGTAAAATCTAATGCATAGAATAGAAATAACAGTAATGAGAACAATATTTGACATTTTTTATTTACGTCCGTATAAATTAAATGTACCAAGAAAAAAATATCAAAGGATCTTAAAGATTTACCGTTAACCGCGCATTGGATTTTGCATGGAGGAGGAAGAAAATCAAATTTCAGAATCACACCACTAATCACATGTATCATTTCTGGGACATATTTAAGGACATTTTAATTTTCATTATGGGGCATGTATTTGAGTAATATTTTCACTGCAACTGATCAAGAACAATACAAAAAATAGAGTAACACTTATATTGCCCATGTCAGATGGCTGCATTAGACAAAGAATCATAATTTGATCTTTGGCGACAAAATGAAAACTCGATTTAGGTATGATAAAAATAATAACATTAAGATGAATGTAATGACCCAAATTAAGGTATGATTTAGCCTCATAACTTTTGCTGAATATTTAGAAGTATTGATATAAAAATGTTACAAAGTGTTTAAACAGATAAAATTAATTCATTCAAGCCTATCTAGTTTTAAAATATAAGAATTGAATGTTTTAAAATCCTAAGTAACACCATACAACGCCGAATTTTTGCTGAAAAAATTTTGATTAATTTAATTATTTTTACGATGTTTTCCCATTACTAGACCGAGGGATAGTTTTCCCATTCTTTTTTTTTAAATAAAAATAGAAAAATTTGTAATGAAAAAATTATTGCGAAGAATCAATAAATGAACATAATTTTTAAATGACCGATATTTTTCAATATGATTTATAGCTAAATATTTTCAGTGTGTTTACATTTCAGTACTGAGAGACTATATATTGAACCTAAGACGGCCAGATAAATAACAGAAGTGATTGCTGAAATTCGGCATTTTTCTTAGCATATAAACTTAAATATATATATATATATATATATATCTGTGTGTGTGTGTGTGATTTGTTTTGCGGTATAATCACCACAAACTGTTTTTGAGTGATATTAATTCTCATTTGTGTGCATAAACTCCATGGCATTTCTGGATGCATTGGCTTTTATTGCTAGATTCTTATTTCATTTTTCTTTTTTTACTTAATCAAGTCTTGTAATCATTTCAAAAATCGGACGGATTTGCTTATTTAAACATTGGAGATACCAATAAAACATATTTTAAGGTAGGGAAATGCCGCTCTCTGCGTATCTGTATGTGCGTTTGCAAATGCCCAAATCGAGATAGAGACTGCAAATTGGATATGTTTTTAGTATGTAATAATGGAAAAAAGCTTTTTGAATATCAATAACCTGATTATTAAATTTTTTTTCAGTTTGCCAAAATAATTGTTTTGATAAAAGATACATAAAAATCGAATTTGTTTACCTTAAACCCGGTATATATACAAGATGATTCATAATTATCGAAACAATAGGATGTCTCTTATAATGTTGCGCCAAGGCACATACTTCCAGTTGCAAAGTTGCAAATTAAAAAAGGTGCAAAATGTGATGACATAAATTAATGGAACGTGTAATAAAATGGAGCGTAGACGCCCCATGGCGTGTTTAATTATGTCATAAAATATGAAAAAAAATTAAAATTAAATATGAAAATATTTGATAAAATATGAAAATTAAATTTTTATACAGATGCCGTCGGGAAAAATTCTCAATTAGCAAATTATTACTTAAAAGAATTCTTAATTTTCTTAAATTAGTTTTAAATTTTTAATATTTTTCGGCATTAGTGTTCTTTCGGATGTTTATCAGAAGATCATCTTGATAGGAGATATCTAACTATTTTAAAATGAATATCATAATTACTGACCTGAAAAATAAATTTTGTGGATTCTTCTTGAAAACTATGATTGAGCTATATTAGAAAAAAATTCATTATGCGAATGTGATTATGCGAATATCCCCTTATCACTTTTTATGTTCCTTCTTCGGTAAGACAACCATTTATTTGCATGATTTTCATGATTTTTCGAGTTCTTAATTTTTTAACATTTTTCAGCATTAGCGTTCCTTCTCATGGTCACCAGAAGATCATTTTGATAAGAGACATCTAGCTATTTAAAAATGCATAGCATGATAAATGACTTGAAAATAGATTATGTGAATTCTTTTTAAGTAACAATGATTGAGCTATATTAGAAAAAAAATCAATCTGCGAATATTCACTTGGCACTTTTTATATTATGTATTCTGTAAGACAATAGTTTTATTTTGTAGACAGACAGTTTATTTGTATGATTTCCATGATTTCTGGCGTTCTTAACTTTTTAACATTTTTTCAGCATTAATGTTCTTTCCGATGTTCACCAGAAGCCCATTTCGATAAGAGTCATCTAACTATATAAAAATATATATCATGATTAATGACCCGAAAAAAAATTGTGGATTCACCTTAAGCAACGAAGATTTGGATATATTATTAGAAAAAAAGATTTATTCTGTGACATGGCTTTATCCTTTTTTTAAGTCCCCTGTTTAACTTCCCTAATTTCACATTTTCTTAATTTTTTAACACTTTTCAGTACTAGTGTTCTTTCTTATGTCCATGAGATGCCGTTCCGATAACCGACATCAAGTACATAAAAATGTATATTATTGGTTAAAGACTTGAAAATTTTTTTGTGGATTCTTCTTAATTAACTAAGATTTATGGGCCGGGAGGGCAATCAGCTCATTGAGTTTATAGATGAAAATCTAGGATTAGTTATATTTCCATTCATATGTTAGAACGAAATCGGTCTACCAAGTAATATCTTGGTTGAAAAAACACTAAAAACCCTATTTTTATGGTTGACTTGTAGATTTTAAATTGCGCTTTCCTGCATCCAAAGTTATGAAAACATGGAGGATTGGGAACATGAAGACATAATTATAAACATATGAACCAACTACTAAAATTGGAACTTTAGGTGTTTTCCACCATGATATGATATGGCAGACCGATTGCGTTGTTATAAGAAAATCTAGATTTAACCAACCCTAGATTTTCATCCGTCAACTCGATAAGATGATTCTCTGTGCTGTCACCTCTCGGTATTTTTACAGTATTAGAAAAAGAAATCATTTTGCGGACTATCATTTTCTAGGTCTTCTTCTAGAAGACATCTGCTTAATTTCATGGTTTCTCGCGTACTTGAATTTTAAACATTTTCTTACAATGGTGTCTTTTTCTCTGATTTTCGTCAAAAGCCCGTTTTGTTGTAGACATTAATCTACATTAAAATATGTAGAATTCATAACCTGAAGTAAACTATTTTCTGCATTAGCCGAAGTTAATCAGATGTTATATTAAGAAACACATATAGTAAATGTGCACATTATTTCAATGATTTAACCTGACAATAATCAGAATATAATTTCTTAAGCAGAATAAGTAGCTAACATATGAAATTTGCCGTTTCCCCATACTGTGTCAAGAGGACAGTGCTACTTACTGACCTTTCATTGCAAAATAGAGCCCTTCTTTCCCTCCTACAAAATATTAGTGCCTTTCTTGTCAATCAGTTTAAAAAGGAACCTTTTCACTTTTATCCATAAAAATTTTGATTGCAAAACAAAAATTGACATATTGTTGTAAAAATATTAATCAGACTTTCAAACATATATATATATATATATATTAATTGAAAAGAATACCTTTAAAAATCAAGACTTTAAAAGTCCCTTAAGAATCTGAAAAAAATCCTTAAGTTTCCATAACGTGTTATTAAGAAACCTAACGTGACCGTTAGAATAAAAAAAATTTACACTTTCTATTATGCAACACACAGATTTTTTAAGCTTGGCTTAGAAGAAGTTCTCAAATTTGCAATGCTTAATCCCAGTAATGAAAAAATCCTTCCGGCAGTACCGGGAGGATGAAGTAGCTTTCATATACTTATTTATTTATTTATTTATTTTAAATTAAGTTATATTATTTAAACATGCGAAGCTCATATTAATGGAACCCGATTGTATAAGAATGAATACTAGTTTTTGTCAATACTGAATACTAATAGGAATTTTTAGAAATTAGTCATCTTTTATTCAACCTGGTTTTATTTTAAGCGATTTATAGGATCGCCAAATTCCACGATATCATGAAATGTATGCCATTTTAAAGCAATATGATGGATAAAACAAACCAATGACCTTAGTGGAAATTTTAATTCATTTGCACATGCATACTCACATCGAAATTGATTAATATATACGAGTACTGTCGCGGGCAAATTGATTAAAAGCATAAAATGCCACCCACATTAGAAATTCAAACTGCTATATTTCAGGCCTTTTTTTAAGGTAAAGACATAGCAAAAAATACTCCGGAATTCAATATTAAGATTAATACTTTAGAAAGAACCTTTTTTCAATTTCTATTTTTTTGTTTGTACATCATTATACATTTAAAAGATTTTTCACAAACTTAAATATCCGCCATTTTGAAATAAGATGGCGGATGAGAAGGCCAGTGAACTCTGTCAAGACATCGGTATGTACTATGTACACATGGAGTCATATCAAAATCAGTTTATAAATATGCGTATTATCGCGTGACAAATTTCAAACCGTTTCAAAATGTCAACCACACTAGTGGTATAACTCAGCCATTTTTCAAGATATAGATGAAACAAAAAATGCTCTGAAATCTTTGTATCAAGGGCAAACACACAAAAGAAAAATCTTTTTAATTTTTTTACTTTTTTCACCTAAATTTAAAATTTAAATTATTTAAAAAAATTAATATTCCGACATTTTGAAACAAAAGGGCCGATGGAAGATGTATGCACCAAGTAGCACCATGCTACGTATGCACCAAGTTACATTAAAATTGGTTTATGAATACGCATGTTATCATGTGACGAAAATCAGCTCATTTCAAAATGTGAGCAGTTCGAGAAATTAAATGCGCTATAACTCAGCCATTTTTTAAAATACAGACAAAACAAAAAATGCTCTGGAATCCTTGTATCAAGGTCAAATGCATAAAAGAAAAATCTTTTTCAATTTCTCACTTTTTGGTACCTAATTTTAAATAGTAAATTTAAAAAAAAATTAAATGGCCGCCATTTTAAAACAAGATGGCGGTTGGAACTGGCTCACAAATTCGGGCCAGGACTCATTATGTACTATGTACACACCTATTTACATCCAAATCGATTGATAAATATGTGTGTTATCACGTGACAAGAATCAAATCGTTTCAAAAATTCAGCCATAAAAGAAATTCAAAGTGTTATAACTCAATCGTTTTTTAAGATATAGACAAAATAAAAAGTGTTTTGGAATCGTTGTTTTAAGTTCCCCCATATAAAAGTAAAATATGTTCCAACTTTTAATTTTTTCGTATTTAATTTTAAATTTTAATTAGAAAAAGTAAATGGTCGCAATTTTGAAACAAGATGGCGGTTGATGCTGGCCAACGAACTCGGTTGAGACATTTGTATTTATTATCTACATATCAAATTTCATCCCAATCGGTTTATAAATAGGATAGTTACAAGATGACAAAAATCAGATATATATATGTATATATATACAGGGTTGTTATAATTAAAGTTCGCCTATTCAGAAGGCTCTAGAGCCGGTTCTATGGCTCCAGCCGAATCAGAATTTCCCTAGTACGCAGTTGAAGACATGCGCACTGAGAAAATCGAAAAAAAAATTAGTTAAAATTTTTGCCAGTAGGTGGTGCTGCGCCAATATTTAAGCCAATATTTGCAGATTCCTTTATTTTGGGGGGATTTTTGAAAGATTCTGCATTTAAAAACAGATGTCAGACAATCTCTGATCTGAAACACAGCATTAGACTTCACATTCGCTCAATCTTACAGGACAGTTTACGCAATGCTGTAGAAAGCACAATTCTGAGAATGGAATGCATTATTAAAAATGGCGGAGGATTCATTGAGCATGCATCATGTTATTCTTCGTTATTTCCTTACTACCGAGCGACATGTTTTATTATTGTTGATGCAGATTACATCACATGAAATGATATTCATTTTTCTGTATTGTTTGGAGTCATAGGTCAGGCTTTAGAGCTGTCTGAATAGGTGAACTTAATTATAACAATTCGCAGCTCGTTGAAGTTTGTTGAAACTTTTAAATTTGTGTGTTTCGTCTGGATTGACTGATATTGATATAATGAATCTGCAAACATCGCCTTAAATATTAGCGCAGAGCCACCTAGTGATAAAAATTGTAACTTATTTTTTTTTTCGATTTTCGCAGAGCGCATCTCTTTAACTATGTACTAGCGAAATTTTGTTTCGTTTGGATCAATAGAACCGACTCCAGAGCCTTCTGAATAGGCGAACTTTAATTATAACAACCCTGTATATATATCAACATTTTAACGGAGTGTGGTTTTGGGGTCTCGGGGTCATGATCGGTGAAAATATACCAAAAATTTTCCGGGAGTGCTTTCCTCCGGACAGCTGCAATAGGTAGTAGCTTTTTACTTTTTGTAATGAAAACTACCGAACGAAAACTCCAAAGTTAGTTAATCTATAAAAAGTCGAAAGACCAAAATTTTCATGAGTCTAATATTCTATTCTCATGCATACAGAAGATTAAATTTAAGATCAATTGAGTATTTTTTCTAAATACTTTTTTAAAATGATATCAATATGCAATTCTTCCACAATTAAAACATATTAATCTCAAATTACAAGGTATTTTTTCCATAAATTTTCATGTACTCATATTGAAAACTAAAAAATTGACAAGCAGTGTTTATTATGGTTTTAGTTTTAACGAATAGTAATTAGAAAAACTATTTGATCCTGTATTCTTTTATTTCCTTTTTTAAGATTTTTCTTTTTACTGGGATGTCATCAAGCATTAACCTTAATCACCAGTCACCACTAGGATATTCTTCCTGAAACTGTACTAATAAAATTAAAAATAATGGCGGGATTTTTAAAATTATATTAAATAACTGCGAGAATATTTTTTGTCTCTTTCAAATAAATTTATATTTATGCTATTATAAAAAAATTTCTTCATCTTCGATAATTTTAAATTATTGAATAAAATTTTGTAGTTGATTTATTAAAATGTTTTAACTATATACAAACGAAAGAAAATAATTTTACCAGACTCGTTAGCATTTTGCAACAAAAATTTAGGATGTCTGCAAAATATTTTAATTACTGTAGAAATTCGTATCATCTCGAAAAATCGAATTATTTCGAAGAAATTTTTATACTACAATATCACTTTTGGCTGTTTTGCATTTTCGTTTTCAGAAGAAATATAATATTAAATATTTGAAAATATAATCTAAATTTTAAATTATATGTTTGCGACAATTTTTTTTAGTTCGAAATACCACGTCTGCATTAGAAAAGTGCAGATTATTTAACATTACAAAAATATATGCAATATACTCATGTTATAAATATGGAGACAACGACCTGAATTATATATTTGACTTCTACGAATAGAAAAACTTTATTTTGAATATGGGGGAATTAGATTTTTCACATTATCATATGCAATAAAATAAAATAAAATAAAATAAAATAAAATAAATTCAAATTCAATTTTATTGAAAATTTTAATTTCATTTACTGATTGATCTTTTAAATGCCAGGAGATTTTAGACTATTGCTTCTATTAATGGCAAAATTTAAACTTTTACATCACCGAATGTCTAAGAAAATACACATTCAAATGTAATTTGATTGAAAACTTTTATTTTATCTACTGATCTACCTTTTAAGTAATGTATTTTTAAAAAAATCTAATCAAAAATTGAAAATTCGTTTGATACAATAATGTAAAATTACTTATTAAAAAATAGCAAGATTAGTACAATTGAAAATATGTTGTATACGCTAAGTGAGTGCAAGTGAAAAAAAAAACATTTTATTTTCTTTATCTTAAATATTACTAATACACATTTGCTAATACAGTCGAACCCCGTTATAGTGATTCCGGTTTATAAAGAACTCCCGGATATAACAAACGAAAATTTTCCTCCCGCCGTTTTCCTATTGTATTTAATGCTATTTTATACTTTTATAGAGAACCTCCAAAATCTGCAGAATCGGTTATAACGAACACTTCTTCCAGTCAACCATGATTATTTTTCTCTTTTTACCTTTCCGCTGTCGTGAAAACAGGATTTCGACTCTAATTTTATAAGAAAATGCATACCGACAAGTGAAACATGGTGCAAATTGACGATAAGTCTTTTTATTAAAGAGTAGCAAGAACTGCATTCTTTATCTTTAACGGTAGCTATTCTGCAGTAGTGATCACGCCCACCAGTCAGTTATTTTATATTTCTTCTATTGTAACTGTTTACAAACACAGCAAACTTATAAAACAGCTAATTTAATAAGGCTAATTTATTTAAATAATCTATTTAAGAATGTTTTAAGATATGGCAGCATTGAAAAAATCATTATTGAAGATGTAGGCATCAGGTAATAATATACGTATTTTGTAAACTCTAACATTTTTTTACTGTTCGGATATAGCGAACCACCGAATATAGCAAATAAAAAAATCGGTCCCTTTAAGTTCGTTATAACGGGGTTTGACTGTATTGATCTCCCGTGATCGAGTCCACATTAAAGCATTGCCCCCCATTGCTGCAATGTAATATAAAGTGACATTGAATTGCTTAGTGAATAGTTGTTAAAATTTTAATATACACATTATCATTAAATCCAACTTCCTCAAATTCCTCATTTGATTAAGAACTTTAATATGATAAATTGACGACTCGATCCAGTATCATTATTTGCGTATGATGTATTTTTTCTAAAACAAAAATCGGTTGTATTGTGGTATCAGGTTGGTAATTATTACTAGCAAGTAATTGTGGCCAGTACAATCTTGGAGAAAACTGCACTGTAGAAAAAAAAATCTCTAGTCCTACAGATATAAAGTTGCCAAAATCTGTATGCTTACTGACATTTTATTTCTACACTGTACAAGAAAAGATGTAAAATTATAAAACTAATTTTCGTAAAGCTACTCATATCTGTAACTTTACAAACGAATCTGCTAAAATGACAGTTATCATACTAAAATTTTATCTGTAACCTAGGTTGCAGTTACATAAAAAAATTTAAGTATCCCAGTTTCCTAAAACATTTTAGTAACCTTACAGGTTTTTTGATTTCCAGTCCAAATCTGTATCTGTTACATGAATTTTTGTTTTACATGAATTTCTAGGAACCCCAGTTTCCTAGAAAATTTTTAGTAACTTTACAGCTTTTTTTTTACAGTGTGCGTATGGTAAAATTTTGTTTCACTATAACATATTAACTTTATAATGTAGTTTTCAATTTAAATATTCTTTATCATTAGTTTGAAGCACTTTTGAGATCCAAAGAGAAATTTGAAACAGTCTATTTAAATGTTTAATTAACAGATTTGTCAGTTTAGAGTTCTTAAACTCAATAACCCAAACGAATTTGTATAAGCAAGTATAAAGAGAAAATAAAGTTTCGTAATTAATCTACTTGCAGTCTTATTTAACCCAAGCTTTTGGAATTATGCTTCTTTATTGGGGTAGTTATAACTTTTCTGTTAATGTATTAAAAAACAATTATGAGAATTATCAAACTTTTAAGAGGTTTTCTTAAAGAGTAAAAGTTATTTTGTACGTACTAAAAATACATTTTTCAAAACGACAAAAAAAAATAAGTAAAAAGTTGTAAAAAAAATAAAATGTTAGTAAAAAAATGCAAAAAAAAAAAAAAAAAAAAAAAAAAAAAAAAAAAATGAAATTAACAAAATTGAAAATGTATGAAATGGTCATAATTTTTCCTCCTGATTCTGCTTATATTGTAGAATATCATAACATGTTTCACAACATAAGCTTCGATTTTCTTGTGATCTTTTTATATTCTACTTGTGTATTTTTTCTAATAAATCTTCAATTACTGGATATACAGTTCTATGATACTAGAATAGTTGTTTCATGTACCTATAGCCGATACTTTTGGAGCTTATAGAAGGTACACTGTAAAAAAAAGGGCCGATCTACTAAAAAAAAATTTAGTGATCCTTGTAATTACTAAAAAAATTTTTGTAATCTTACTCGGTTACAAGGAATCTAAAAGAATTACTTGAAAAAATCTAGCAACGAATAAGAGTTAATAGTTTCACATTTTTAATAGCTATTACTGAAACTCATTTGGTGTGGCCATGATAGCCAAGTGGTTATAGCACCGAACTCCAGACTGAAAGTACCTGGGTTCGATGCTGGCCACCACAAAATATGCACCGAATGTATCCAATGTAAGTACTTGTTAAATAAAGGGATTATGAAAATCCTGTCGTAGCAGTTACCATGGTTAATGATTTCTGAACTTTCCCTTCCCTTTAGAAACATGTCGAAATAGAGCAGGTAGCAGTGTTTGGTGCTGCCATCTGTTGTGGCTTCGCCGAAAATCTTCCGTTTCAGAAGTCTGTCTTTTTACCCACTGGATGCAGCTCGAAGGAAGTTCCTGCCCTTCGGCACACGTAATGGTTACTAAAAATAATTTTGGAGCTATTACTAAAATTTGCTTGGCGGCTCGTACTAAAAGTTTTAAGTTAGTTATACAAAAAATTCTTTTGTTCAGTTTACAAAAGAAATTTTTGTTTAATTTGCAAAAAAAAAAAGTTTGTAATGGTTACTAAAAAATTCTGTGGAATACAAATTTACTAAAAAAATTTTAGTAAACTCTTGAAATTTTTTTACAGTGTAATTACGGCTTTTTCAACTTGCTTTTAGTATATTTTTCTTAACTTGAGTGATCCATAATTGTATCATTTATGTAAGAAAAATCCAATTTGCTTTATTTATTTATATAAAGCCATAAGTTCTGTCACTTAGTTAACCTTTTCAGGACCATATGTTAGCTGTTAGTGCTAAAATTCTGAAATTCTTGAAATGGATTCGCTTTGTGCTCAAAATAAGAAATAATAAGAGGTTTTTTATATATTTTTTAATTAAAATTTAAAATGATTCGAAATGGCATCATTGGAACTTATGTAATGCATCAATTGAAATAGTTAACCATGCCATTTGGCACCACGTGATATGATGTATAATAACATTTTTATCAGGACAGATATACAGTGGGTCAAAGTATTCTATATATAGGGGAGATTGGAGAACATGTGAACATTTCACATAAATAAAGCTTTTTCTCATTACTGGGTTAATTTCTGTAAACAAAAATTACTGAATATAGAAAAAAGAACTTTTGTTGCACTCGGTAATTCTTTTAAATTACCTTAATAGTTCTTCATACTTTTTTTAATAATTTTTTAAACTCAAAAAAAATTGTTCACTTGTCCCATCAGTCTGGCAGTTGTGAACACTTATGAAGTACATGCAGGGATAAAAGTGCTGCGCCAAAAAAAAAAAAAAAAAAAAAAAAAAAAAAAAAAAAACGATGGGTACCACTAAATTTTTAAAGCATTCCTCGGCTTAGTTAATTATAAGATTTCTATGATTAAATAAAGCAAAGGATATTATTGAATTTAATGTTTAAAAGCAGCTATTTTTGGCGCAGCGCTTTCATTTCTGGGAACATCTGAAAACGGGGGAAAATTATCTTTTTATACTCTTTTAATTATGTTATTTATCTGTCGTCATAATCATTAGTTATATTAGGTGTTAAATCCACTATAAAGAAAGACATATTTATAAATTTATCTAGTTTCTAAGAGATATATTATGCACAAAATTATAAAATAAAATTGTGTTGATTAGGAGAGGGAGGGACAATTAGGTAATTGATTAAATATTGATGCATTTAAATAAATAATAATGAAGTAAATTTGAAAAAAATGAAAAGCTTTTAAATTTTGCTTAGAGATTTTTATTCCAAAGAGATTTTTGAGAAGACATTTAGAAAGAAATTTATCGAAAATCAACGAAATACGAAAGATTCTCACTCCTGTATTTCTTTTTAGTTCTAAACTAATGATAGAGAATGGTTTTTCAATGGTTTTTTTAAGCCCCCCCCCACCCAATTATTTTTCATAAGCCCACCCCCAAATTTAACTTCTTTTGCTTTTAAAAGAGAAAAATGGAGCTTACAGTCAGGATTTTATGGACTTCTTAAAATACTATTAATATCTATCTCCATGCAAAGCATCAAATATTTCATAGATATTTCAGAGATAAAACAAAGCCACCGATGCAAGTTTGGAAGAAATAGCGTAGAAAAATTTGCCATGTAGCTTAACGCAATGCAAGGTATAAAAAACAACAGTGTATAAAAAATATAATAATGTATAAAAATATTGTTGTAAACCATTTAATAAAATATTGCACAATGTTATTACATTTTAGAAAACATTAAATTTATTTAAATTATAATTGGACGTAAACGAGATTGTTATTCTTTATATACTTGTTGATAGATGTTATAATGGAAGTTTCAATACAAAATCAAATGTTACGTGACCAAAAATCTTATATTTCAGGAAAATTATCCATATTGGATGAGACATTATTTCTCATGAAGTTAATTGAAAGAAACATAATCATAGAATTATTATTGGAGCAGTTATGTACTGTTCACATCTGTCCCAACTAGTCTTTTCACAAATTTCCCACACAGCCATTAGAGTTAAAATGGCAAATCATTAATATGTCTCAATTTTAGAAGTTTTTTTAATCAAAAATATTTATTAGTATTCTTATGATATGTTAAAACATTAAAATTAAAAAAAGAAATATCTATCTATCTATCTATATTCATACACACACACACACACACACACATATATATATATATATATATAATAACTAGTAAAAAATTGTGATGCTCACATGTTCCTCATGTTCACATGTACCCCCATCTCGAAAAATATTGTGCACTAATTTTTATAAATATATAAATATTTTCTTGTGTATCAACGAGAAAGATTTAGTATTTTTAACAAATATGTTTTTAATACTTTATTTTATGGTGCAATTGTCAATTATATCTCTATAATTTCTCCCTTTTCTCCCCTTTTCCAAGTTGTCTTGCGGCCATTAAGAGAGAATATCATTAAAATTATAAAAAAAATATCTCGAAAATTAAAATTTAAAATTTTAAAATTCTAAAAACATTTTTGAAATTCGCGGATCAATGTAAAGAGATTGTACTAATTTCATTGCAAAATGTTAATTTTTTTACGACGAATAGTTATAAATATTAATCAATCTGTTAATCAGTCGTTTCATAAATTAGTTTCGTTATGATTTTATATTGGGTTGGGGGAAAAGTAATTTCGCTTTTTCCCCAGATACCAACAGATAGCTTTACAGTCGCATATCTCGAGTAATACTTACTCAAATAAGCCATACTACAGCATTTGAAAGTAATATTCTCTAGAATATTCTGGATGTAAATGTAGTATCATCTGTTTATACAGTCAAAAGTTATTGCGTTTTAAAAATAGACATTCCAGAAGATCATTTTCATTCCATTTTAGTTTTTTACTTCCACATAGGGCAAAATGCGGCGCAAATTCATCGAAATTTGTGTGGCGTTTATGGTGATCAGTGTTTAAGTAATCGCATAAATCAGAATCTATTTGCTCGTTTTCGTTCCGAAAATTGCGATGTTAAAGATGAACGTTTCCCTGACTGGCCAATACTTAAAAAAGTCGATGAAATTTAAAAACAAAATTGAGGTAGACCGACATGTTTCTACCCGCATCATTGCTACGGAACTAAACATTGACCATAAACCACTTTTGAACCATTTACATAAAACTGGATACCAAAAAAACTCGATACTTGGGTTTCCCATGAACTTACAGTGAGAAATTTAATGGACAGAGTTTCCATTTTTGAATTGCTGCTGAAACGGAATAAAATCGAGGCATTTTTGAAACAAATGATTACGGGTGATGAAAAGTGAATCACGTACGACAACAACGTGCTAAAAATTCATGGTCGAAAAAGAAGATGATACTGAGTGTTTGGTTGGATTGGAAAGGAATTTTCCATCATGAGCTGCTCGAACCTGTCCAAACCATTAATTCAACTATCTACTATGAACAACTAATGCGATTGAAGCAGGCAATTAAAAAAATCCGGTCAAAATTGATCAATAGGAAAGGCGTTGTCTTCCATCGCGACACCGCTAAAACACACATCTTTAATCACTCGGCAAAAACTGTAAGTTCACCCACTGTATAGTCCGGACCTAGATCCGACCGATTACCATTTGTTCCGACCTCTGCAGAACTTTCTTAATGGTATTAAGCTGGATTCAAAAGAGGCTTGTGAAAATCGCCTTGCTCAGTTTTTTGCCCATAACTCTCAGAAATTCTACAGTGACGGAATTATGGTTTCACCAGAAAATGAAAAATGGTCATCAAACAAAACAACACATATATTATTGATTAGTTGTTTAATTTATATAAATAAATTCAGTTTAAAAAATACGAAAAGAAGCGAAATTACTTTCTGCCCAACCCAATATATATAATGTGGATATGACAATCGTATCTATTGAAACATGTATCTTAAACCCACTTTTGATCTAAAATTAAATGATTGAAAAAAAATACTTTTTGCAAAAAATAAAACTAATAATAGTTATATTGTAATTATGAAAATACATTGCTTACATTTTTTTTTGTTTCAATGAGTTTTAAAATAAGTTTATGTTGTTTGCAACCCCCCCCCCCCCAAAAAAAAAGCAATTTAAGGCTTTAAATATAAATAATTAAATCTAATGATAAAATAATAAACAGTGGCGTAACACAAATATTTATTCTAGTGTATCTGATATATCACACACTTTTCAACAGAAACACATTTCAACAGTTATTAAGTTATTTTTATAAAATATTTAAAAAATACACGTACAGTAATCAATAACTTAAAATTTATGTATTCTTCATAAAACATGTCAATAAAACTTAATTATAAGAAATCCGACACTATGTTGAGAGATTTAGAGTTAATCTATAACTATATAGATTTTATGCTACAATTTATTTCATGAAATCATCTATCAGGTTTTATATGCTACTGTTATATTCAATTTTTTGTGTTAAAAAATTGATCCTGTTTTTTTTTTTCAGGCGTTCATCAAGTTCTCCTTTTTCTGTTCTAATGCTGAAGAATTTTTGATTATCGAATATCTACCGACGAAAACTTGAGAAGGCGACCGATTATTAACTAACGTCGGAAGATTTTAAGATTATACATCTTCAATCATTTTTATCGACAGCTAAAAGTTTTCTAACTTTGTAAAAAATGTTTTTCATAATAAAACTTGCTGTACACTGATTGAAGAATAAAAAATGCGAAATTATCGTCGATATATTATTATATTTTTCATGATGAAATATTTCAAAAATTTTAAATTTCATATTTTTTTAAGATTACTTAAATACACAAAAATTTCTTAACGAATTAGTTTATAAAGGTATAAAGTTATCCAAAATTACTTTAAACCCAATGCTAAGATGAGTTTGCGTGTGTATTTAAAGTTTATTTAATTAATTTTAAGAAAATATAATTGTACAGTTTCTCGCTCAAAGCAATTTAAATAAATGTAGTACTAAAACTTACAAATATTCCAAGAGCATGAGTTTTATCAGTATAAAAAAATAAAAATAGCCGACTGCTTATTTTATTTTATAAAATACTTATTAATATAAAATAATCTATGGCTACTGGTAAGGTCAAATTGAATTCTAAAATATGCATTTGCAAAGATGTTTGTTCTTGACCTATATTCTGTGATTTAAATTTTAAGAAATTGGTGGCAATTAATACTGAAAAAAAATCTTAAAGACTGACTGCAGTTTAAAAATGTATATATACAAAAAGAAATGCTTGTTTAAAAATATTTGCATTTAAAAAAGGAGGAATAAAGTAGAGAGATATTTAAAAAAATTATAAACAATCGAGGAGAAATAAATGCAATAACAGTTTTTCCTTAAAAATTCATACGTTTTATTAAAAATTGCGATCGATTATTCCATATTAATATACACCAAACAGTGGCACAGCTTTCTGTTCTGACGAATATCAAATAAATACTTTTTTTTTAAAAAAAGATATTGTAATGTAACGTGTTTTCTTATTGTTCGTTTTTTTATTTGTTTTGAATCGCTCGTAGAATTTTTGTTAAAACTACATTCATTTATTTAACTACATTATAACTAAATTCATTTCACTTAAAAAATGTGTTAAAGATGCCATAAACATTTGTGCTCGTTATAAAAAATACAACCATGGCCCACATCATAACACAGACTCACTTTTTTGTTTAAAGTAATAGTAAGGTTTTAAGAGTTCATCAATACATTGTAAATGTGCAAGTTTGGTAGTTGAGCATTTTAAAAACGACGAAAACTCTGATTAATGCAGTAAATATCCGAGAAGGTGAATTTTTTAAGAAAATACGTTTTAAGGTTGTTCAAAACACAGAAATCTTCATATTTTGTGAAAAAATATCGCATTAAAAATTCCTCTGTTTTTTCTGCTTAAAATGATGCTTAAATGATGTATTTATCTTATGTGGAACAGAAAATATTGATTTTCGGTACTTCTCTATTATCCCGTCGACCAATTTCGCCAGATTTTTACAAATCGCCAAACTAATAGCCAATTTATACATATTGACGTAATTTTTATTTTAAATAACGAAAAATCAAATAATTAATGGAATATTAATAAAAATTCAAATAAAAAAACGAAATTAAAATCCCTTAATGACATTTTAAACACGTGAATCGTACATAATGTCATTCGATGTGACATTCACGATCATCCATTATAGGCATTTAATCTTATAGTTTGGCGATAATTTTTTGGTCGAAGGGATAATTTAGAAGTACCTAATTTTCTCATTTTGTTTTGTTTTCAAAATCTAACTTTCAAACAATGGCTGCCTTGTACACGACCTCTTGTGAAAATACATTTTTTCCACGATTTTTTTTATTATTATTATTATTTCTTACATTTAAAGTGTTATAAGTCAAGCACCGTACACAATAAGTGAATGTAACTTGTAACATGTCATTTTTTTATTATTTTCATTTCAATTTGAGTGAGCAAATTAAAAAAACAGGTATTACTTTTAAAAATATGATTTTTTTTTTTTTAAGTCGCATTATTTAAAAAATTTTTGACTTTAAATGTTTTTAAGTTTTAAATAAAGTAATATTTTAAAACATTCTTAGTAAAAATTAAAACTCATATGTTTCTGTTTGTTTACATGAAAAAAATTTGAAATTCTATAAATAATATTTTCATTTATAACGATTTTAAATTACACTATTTTTTCCGTAAATTTTAATATTTATATTTTAAAAAATCTGAGAAGTTTTATCATGTGATTTTGTTAACAAATGATACAGTTAACGACTACAAAAAATTTCAGATTTTTAACTCAATAGATAAAAATTATTTAAAAATATGTCCTGGACCCCCAACTCCAATTATTATTCCTCCAGTCTTCGTTCGACAACCAACAGCTAAAAATTACTTCACTCACAATAAAATGATCTTATGAACTGTTTTTTATCCTCCTCAGTCCTGAGACGAATTTTGCGTGGGACTACAAAAACCAGTTTAAATTATTATAAAACTTCTTCAAAGATGCATCAGTCTATATATCGATGCTTCTAATATGCACACAGTTATTTAAAAAGTATAGATGTAGTTTTAACAGTTTCAGAAGCATTTAAATCAATTTAAAGGTGTATTTTTAGTGTCGCCTCCAGGCGACATCAGGATTGAGGAGGATATTGCTGTAGAATTGAATAATCCATCCTTCAAATAATCCATAATTCGCGATGTAGAATTTACCATCTTACCTATTTAGTGAAACGAAAGCCAAAAAAATCTGTCAAACAAAACGAAATAAAAACAAAGTAAATAAATAATTGGGAATTCATATGAATTCAACACGAAGGGAATTCGATGTTAACTGTCGTCAAAGTCGAGACTCGAATAAGTTAAAGGCCAGTTGAAAACAGATGCCCATGCGAATTTGGAAACCACATAACACACTTGTAAATTTCATCTCAGCAATTACTATCATCAAAGCAAAACGACCGAATTCAGTCAAGTTACCATGCGTCTAATCGGTATATTTTCATATGTATTATGTAATATGAACATTGAACAGAATTAGCTTAGTTAGAAAAAATAGCAGAATAGAAAGTTACTCTTCTGAAGTTTTCGGTAATAAGTTGAAGATCTTTTGCGAAGCTCTATATGTATAACATATAGAAAATATAAATACCAAGCCATATGCAAAAAAATAATTACTATCAAAAGTACACACCACAGTTGAAAATTATCTTCCAGCGATTATTTCTCATAGGCAGTACTGCAACAAAAAAGTTTTATACGCCTCTTTGAAAATTTTTATCGCATTACATTATATGGTTATCATCTTGTAGTACACATCAGTAATGTATATCAATTTCAATTTGTTTGATATAGTGTAACATCATTCAAATGCACTGGAAAATATTTTCCCAATATACCATATTGTAATATTATTTCTGTGTGCCTTTGTAAGAGATCTATAAATGCTATACAAGTTGTTTTCAATAAAGGACATGCTATGGCAAAGCTTAATGATGTATGTGTTACAACATTTCAACTGCAAATGACAGACAGACAGAAAACTGGTTTTAAAGATAAATTAAACTCATAAACAATATTTATATTTGTTAAAAAGCGATAAATTGCTCTTATTCATCTTATTAGACTGGTATGAAATTTGACTTCTCTGCTGGCTAGAAATAATTTATTCGCAGATTCATTGCCAAATCACCTGGTTTATTTCCATATCTAATTCGAATTGCCTTTAACTGTTTAGAGCCCATATATATCTATGTTGCTTTATATCAGATTACTTTGTTAGATAGATTTTTATAGATTTTTACATTTAGACTTTTGAAAAAAAATATTGTTACCCTAGTAGCAAACCAATATGGGTCCAACTTTGCGCCAATATTTCATCTATTGGAAATTTTGCCAATAAAACGTCAATATTGCTCCAATATTGGGATGTTTACATTTTGCCTTTATTTAGACAACATTTGCAGCCAATATTAGGCCAATATTGGGATTTCATTGGAAATATTGCCAATAAAACGCCAATATTGTACAAATGTTGGCGTTTCATAGAAAATATTTTCAATAAAATTCCAATATTTAGCCAACATTTGCGATTTATTGGCAATATTTCCAATGAAATCCCAATATTGTCATAATATTAGCTGGAAATATTGGCTAAATAAAGGCAAAATGTAAACATCCCAATAATGGAGCAATATTTCATGCCAATATTGTGCCAATGTGCAACTATTGCTCCAAGATGTAGCCAATATTGGTCCAATATTGTTTGGCTACTTGGGTAGGGTTTCGGAAATACAGTGTTTTTCACACAAATAAAGCCAACGCGATTTTGTGCCGTAATCGCAGACGAAACAAAACTACGAGAACGAAACAAATGTATAAGGAAAGACTATACAGAAATGCATATTTATAAGGATTACACTCACAATCCCTACTTGATCAGGAAAAAAATGAATGCATAAAAATAGAGGGGGAGAAAAGTTTTCCGCTGAAATAAAGCTAGTACTATTAATAGCAATTAGGGTAACATCCCCAGTAATTGGCACTTTATGAATTTTTCTTTAAACTTACTTCAATTTTCATTACAAAGAAATAAGATATTTACTTGGAAATATTTTTAAATCAAAGAATGCATATCTGTGCATCTATTTTGCCCACTAAAAGCAAAAAAAAAATGGAAAAGTATTTTTATAAAAATATATTTATAAAAAGTTGCTGAACTCACCAGTAATTGGCACCTAGAGCACCGATGTATGACACCTTGCGATCCAGTCATTGGCACAAGTTTATATTTTTAAAAAAACTTTACATTTTGCATTGGGTTTAATCGCTTTAAATGAAATTACTGTAGATGAAGATGCCATATTTCAGGTTTTTGAGAGTAAGAAATCAGCATATTAGTCTGAAATGTGAACACTTTTAAACAATACAATATACTTATATTAATACCCAGTAATTGTCATGCTGTCCCCAGTAATTGTCATATGAAGCTTTAATGGATTCCAATTACTGATAATATTTCATATTTTCAAATAAAAACAAATGATAAACAAAATTAGTCTATAACTTTAAAATACTGCCAAAATAAGTGGTTTAATCTCAAATTCCTTGCGAATTCCCTGTAATTGGAATAGGTGCCAATTACTTGGAACTAGCAAAATTGAAGCACCATTAATTGGCATCTAGCATTAATCCAGAAATCCAAATATTTGTGTCGAAAATACTTTTACACAATTAAAGTAACCCTTTTTAACTAAAAAAAGCTGTTGTCAATTAAAATTTAAAATATATTATAAATCATATAATAATGAATAGAAAAGCATGCCTTCCTTAAACCAAAGAAGAAGCATTTGCAACAAAAATGGCTAATTTCATACAAGCCATAATTGTTTCTCTTTCCTAGGCACTATTGTCATCTAGTAGCATAAATCAAAGTTATAATCTTTAACGTAAATGAGCATATAACTGGTATATGGTCTTGCATTTTTAAAAGACTGGATATAAATCTTATTTTAGGACATATTTGTAGGATGTGCCAATCACTGGTGCCTGCCAATTACTGGGGGTGTTACCCTATATCCGCCATGCTCACATATGATTTGGAATATACGAATTGGCATACCATTTACCAATCCCTGGAAGACATTAGCATCAATATTATTGCAGGTCTCAATGATGGCGGCCTTCAGTTCTGCCATAGACTTGAACTGCTTGCCATTGGCATTGAAAGTTCTATTGAGGATACTTCACGGAATTTCTTGGGATTGAGATGAACGTAGAAGGCAGGCCATTCTATAACATGTCCCCAATTATTTAAAAACTACTCCTAGCTGGATTTTTCAAAGGTTATGCGGCGATTACCTGCTGAAAAATCAATATTAGCCCACCAGTTTTCTTTTCAGTTGTCAATAAATGAGTTCATAGCCATTCTCGGTATTTGGTAGCCTACATGTCACCTGAGGGGATTGCCAGATTAAGTTTTCCGCCATAGTCAAAATTTCCAAACACCATTAATAAGCCTCCATCTACCCATGTTAAGCCTTCCCATGTTGAAAGTTATACGCAAGCAAATCAGAGTCGATGTGGTCAAATATCATCAAACCTGGGAGGACCAGTGGTATCTTGTTATATTCCCAGATAAGAAAAAAATTAGTTTGGATGACTCAGACTGTCCTGGTTTCTATCGTTATGGCATAGGATAAGTAGTGGAAATTTTCTCCCACAGACAAAGCGGTGGAGGCTTATTAAACGTGTTGCCAGGCATCAGCTAAACTGGAAAACTTAACGTGTTTCATCCCTCAGACCGCATGTAGGCTACCAATTACCATAAAATTTTTAGAAATCCTTTTATTGCCAACTAAAGAGAGAACTGATGTATTAAGTTGGATTTTACAGGAAAAAAACACTTCCATAACCTTTGCAAAACCCTCCTAAGAATGTTCTTTTCATAATTCAGGATTTGTTATGGAATGCCCTGCCGTGTACCTTCATCTCAATCCTTAAGAAAATACATGATGTATCCCCTCAGTAGCGCATTAAATGCTAATGGCAGACAGTTCAAGTCTATGGCAGTGAATTAACGCCATGACTAAAGAAAAAGGTAACTCTGATGCTGACATGGTCCAGCGGTTGGTAAATAGTATGCCACATTGTATGTTCTAAGTCATGTGTATGCATGTCGTATATAATTGCTATTAACAGTAGTGGCTTTATTTCGGCGGGTCACTTCACTCCCCCCCCTTTTTTATAAATTCATTTTTTTCCCTAAAACATTGAGGCAGGGAGTGAGTTATTCCGTTTAAATTTGCATTTATATAAAGTTTTTCTTAATATAATTGTTTCGTTATCGTTGTTTTGTTTCGTCACCGATTACGGCACACAATCACAATGGCTTTATTTGTGTTTGACATACTGTATTAATGTTTTTCAGTATGCTCTAAGCAAGCGTCACTTAACTCGGCTATTTAACTTAGGCTACATCTTAAATACAAAATTAAGTAAAAGAGCATATATCATTGATAGAAAAGTAATAAACGAGTAGTATTATCATTTTATATACATCTTATTATTTAAATTAATTTGGCTTTTAATTGAATATTTAAACAAATTAAATAACAATAATTAGAGATAGAGAAAATTTGATTGGTAGAGATGACTGATACGTCGGCTTTATTTATTATTTAGTTGTTATATTCATTTAAATTAATTTGGCAATTATGTAAAAAGGTAATTTTTAAATTGATATTTTACTAATTCTCTGCTACGATAAAATTATATGAAGAGTCGATAAATACATGCGTTTCCTATAACATAATTTTTAAATATATTTTTGGATCTTAAATTTGAAGTAACAAATTGTTTTTAAGACATTTTAGTATTTATTTGAGAAAAATTACCAAATAGGTGTTGTCAAATGTGATATTTTTAGAATGACATTTGCTGATGGATAATTACAGTTGGCCAGGTTGCTGTAAAATTGCCCCTATTTTTAAGCTCTAAAAAGAAGATA
Source organism: Maratus speculifer (assembly GCA_964019185.1). Taxonomy (NCBI): domain Eukaryota; kingdom Metazoa; phylum Arthropoda; class Arachnida; order Araneae; family Salticidae; genus Maratus; species Maratus speculifer. The sequence continues at coordinate 81,874,251 of OZ025298.1, read as the reverse complement.
AAATGATATTAATAAGCAATGAAGAAATTTTTTTTTTGTAAATATGCTTTTACCATTTAATATGTTATTATTAGATGAATTATGATTATAAGCCATAGAAACTATTGAGAAGTCTGCAATAGCACGTTTAAAAAAAGCATGTTTTGTTGGTTTAAAAAAGAAACTGCTGAAAAGTTATCCACTATTTTATTACTTAGAGGTCTGCACGGGCCCGGGCTTGACCCGTGGCTAGTACCCGGCTCGGCAGAATTAGAATGGTTTTTTCAACGGGCCGGGGTGGGCCGATAAAAAAATTTCAGTCCTACCGGTCCGTTCTGAAGATTTAAGTTGAAACGATAAAATATGAGCTATTTTTAACGAAAATGGTTTTAATGAGAATAAATATAAATGTGCGTCACGAACCATACTAGTTTGAATGCATAAATATAAAACATGTAACTTGTATAGTGTATAGATCGGCATCGGACAGTTACATTGTGTGTATTCCGTTTTAATATTTTTTTTGCTGACTCGTGCCGGGCCGAGATCAAGCTTGCATTATTTTTCTACATATAGACTAGTCGGATCAGAACTAGGCTTAATTGTTCTCAAGATCTTTCGGACAGACAACATGATTTGTAAAATTATTAACAGCGATAACGAACTTATGTTAGCTTAATCTTTGTATACATACCTCTTGGTGATTTTTAAATTAATTTCTCAATAACGCGAAAGTTTGACACATTTTCTGATTAATTTTTAATTGTAAAAGTATAAAAGTGATAAGCCTGACTATTGAAGGGATTTGAAATCGGATAGCGTTTTTCATTTTTGGTAAATAAAATACTTGTATAATCTTGTTGAGATATAAGGGTTTCTCAAATTGTTGCAGGTTTTTCTCCCTTCCCATGCTATCGCTTCCGTAAATTCTATTCGAAACGCTAACTATGACAGTATTTTATTTGCTATCAGTATTCTTTAATTATCTGTATCAAAAATGGATAACGCCATTCGATTATATAGTTTCTGAATAAAGACCTGATAATCTTATGTGTTTCTGAGAAAATATGAATTTAGAAATGTCCAGAAAGGATCTTTTTTAATTTAAGAATGAATTTGGATTTTAAATTTTTTTATAAAATTATATAGAAATATTTTTACGAATCCTCTTTTATTAAACTGCTTCAAAAGTTACCATGTTTTTTACTGTCTTTCTTTTTTCTTTTATTCTAAGCCATATTAAATTTTTAATAAATATTTATTCGAATATTGAAAGCCTAAGAATCTAAGTTTCATTAATATTGCTAATATGTATTTCCTGTAAAATATACTGCAAAATCATTCCATAGATATGTATGCAGTATTCTTTAAAGGAATTTTAATTATTTGATAAAAATCTGAATTTTTTAGAAATCGTAGAAATTATAATGAGCCAAAACGGGCAGGGCCTATTTTTGCAGATTACTGTACGGGCCGGGCCCTGGCCTAGCAATTCCGGCCCGTGGAGACCTCTAACTTCCCTAATTGCCACTCTTAACCTAACGTAAATGTAAGTGACGTGTGTTGTAACATTCTTTGATATTTTATCAATGCCTTAAAATGTAAACTGTGGAGCTTAAAATCCAATGGTAAATAAACGTTTACTTACGTAGAAGCCTATAGTGTGATTTCTGGAATTTATTCCCAACACTTCATTGTTATAGTTCCGAAAATCACCAGCAGATGACACTGTTCTTTCACGTATTGTAAAAGGTTCTCAAAATGCTCTTGCAATTTTAAAATGAAAAAGAAAAAAAATTGTGTCACTAGTAAAAAAGCAGAAGATTAAAATTTGAATGGAAAATAATTTGAAAAATGATTTGAAAAATAATTTCAACAGCTAAAATTTAAAAAAAAGCGCTAATTTATTTATCGAGACGTTTTTATGGTTGAAAATTTTCGTTTGAAAATCTTCCTTCTATAAACGATCATCTAAAAATCACAAGGCTTCAATTAGAAATAAAAACCATGGCGGATTATCTCACTTTAGATCGATGCCAATTATTCTAACGATAGCAAAATTGATTTCACTTTAAATATAGACAGTAATTTAAAATGAAAATTAAAACATCATTACATTTTATAAATGCATATGATATTTCTTCCAACTGACACCTTAATTACTTACAATTGAATATAATCTATTTTTTAAACACATAAAACTAAAAAGCTAAAAAACTTTTCACCCAATTATTTTAAAGTAAAGTTTTTTTTCCAAATAGAAATTGAAAACCATAAAAATTAAAAGGACAAAATTTACCTTCTGTTAGATCCTTTATAGCTGTTTAGTTGATATGTAAGCTGCCAAAGGACGTATTAAATTTCAAACTCTTAATCCCCTAGGAGAGTAAAAAAGCAATGAACGATATAAATGTTTTTATATGGGTTTTTTTTTCTAGTTAACGATCAAATTATTTTTATACTTTCGTAAAAATAATTTTAGGAAAAGAAAGTTTTTAGCATTAAGTATTTAAGAAACTAAAATGCTCAGTATTTAAGCGAGTAGCTTTAAAGATGATTAATTTTAAAATCTATTTCACTCTACTTGAAATTCAACAGATATGCGTATCTTTAAAAGCTTTCAAATCAGTGTTTGTCTAAATAATCCTAGCACGATTCTTGAAATTAATTTAAATAATACTTTCATAACGATGATTTCATTCCATTTGGAATTCTTGAATAACCATTTCTTTTAAATTTCTAATCATTTATGGAAACAAATCTTCTATCAAATGGCTGAAAATGAATTTCACATAAAAGATTAATTTAAAATTTCTGTATATATTCCAGAGATTTTTTGAATTGTGGAGATACTCGTTTATCATGTCAAAATTGATTAAATTTGATAAAGCATTATTAAATTTTACTTTTAACATTTTCAATAAGACCATTATGCTGGTATGGCACATAATATTATGTTTTGGGCTTCGTTCAATATCTTGTAATGGTTATCATGTTTTATAGCTTTAGGAAAAATTGCATTTTAACAAAAAAGCTCTATTTTTAAATTTTAAGAAAATATAAGCATATTCTCAATTTCAGATTGTAAATCTTTATAAAATTTGTACATAAATAGTGAAACCTCTAATATCAGAGTCTATTCAGATGATATGTAAATTTTCCATATGTGTTGCATGATGCTGATTAAAGCTGATTTCTTCACATAAGGAGATGTAACATAAGGACTTACAAGTAAAAGTCATGTTGTGAATACAATGAAAAGTAGTTGTGACCCCATTTTAACTTTTTTCAACCAATCAGAAAATGGGATATATTAATATCATAACATTAGATATCATATTAATATGAATTCGATAGTGTTCGATTAACCTCTAAACTCGATATTACTTTTAGGCCTCTTTTCAGTCGGGATTTTTTTTCTACAGTTTGAGTCATAAATATCGAAACAATAGGCTACCTCCTTAAATATTGCCCCTAGACCCATACTTCTAATTGCAAAAAGTCATAAAAAAGATGAATTTTTTGATTAGATAAGTTGCAACTCTATGGGGGAGAGGTCTATTTGAAAAAATCCGAAAATTAAATTTTTATACGGCCCCCGTAGGATAAAAATTCCAATTAGGAAAACTTTCCTTATCCAGTCCTGAATAAGACAAAAAAAGTTACATCTTCATATCTTCTAAACTCACATAGTTATAACCGTTTAAATAAATTATCAGGTTTTAAGGGGTTAGACACAAATTGAAATATGCGCAGTTGAAAAAACAATTACTTTAACAGTTCTAGGAAACGTATAAAAAATATGTTTGCAGTTAGAATTTTGATTTTTTTTTCTTTTTTTTTGTGGTGGTTAGCCATATAATTGGCTAAGAAAAACACATCCTAAAATTTATCATACAATTTATAAAAATTTCATATAGTTAGTACTGGTTTAAACGAGATAATTAAAAATCTTTAAACTCGAAGCATTATTTATAGGATTTCAATTTCTTTCCATTTATTTAAAGATGAAAATCTGATTTTAGTTTTGTTCCAGGGTTTTGTTTTTAATATTAATTTTAAAACTATCAAAAATATTTATTGAAAAAATAATATAACTTAAAATATCATATTTTCAAAAGTAAATATTTTTTTTTCAAATTTGCCAAAACAAAACTACTGTAAAATAATAAAAAAGACATCCTCCAAGTTCTTTTTCTTTGCCAATTCTTAACTTTTAATAATTTAAAGACAAGAAATAGTGGGGAAAAAATTCATTATGCAAAAAAATGAAATGTACTGTTTAAATGTTCATCAGTTATTTAAAAGAATGGGTTTTGTAAGATGTTTTTCTCTAAGATGGGTTTTCTCTTTTTTAAATTTAGTTCTCACCACTTCAAGCTTCTAATCGTCCTGGAGAGGCTATTAAAAAATTTGTATTCTGGGCTCAGGCCTGGCCATGACCGAGACATTACTTTTTTCTGAAGACTTGCCTGCCCGGACCTAACGTATTTTTCATACCGGACGGGACTGCTTCCTTCTTCTTAGACCTGCATTGGACAGAATTTTCAATCCCGGTCTCGAAGAATCCGTATTAAAATCACTGTCTCTGACTGACCTTATACGTGCATAAAATAAATAAAATTTGATCCAATCAAATTTTTTACAAAAACTACATAGATTTTAAAATTGCTTTTATTTTACAAAAAAAAGGAATTATATTTTCAAAGGCGAAAAACTGCAATAAAATACAATAAAACCAGTGAAAAAATTCTGCCTATGACGTAATTCTGTCTTAAATGGAAAATGTGTTGATCCATGCAAAATAAATAGAATAATACTTGAGAAAAAAATAAACTCCATTTATACCTTCTAGGAAGGATATTTATCTATAATGTATTTTTTCCCTATGTTATTCCGTTTTAAAAATTTTTACTGTATAACATTTTTCAAAGTCTCCGACACATGGGATATGGATTAACGATATTAAAATGTAAATGAAACATTTACATATACATAGAGATTCATTGATAAAATAAATATATCACAACCTTTGATGCTTCTTTAATAATAAAAAGTATCAATATAAAAAACGAAAAGCTCTAATAAGTATTTTTGGTCCAAACTCCTCCATACGAAACATTTTTTAACCACACCGAAGTAAAAAACTATGTAGAAATTCACGGCTGAGCAGGCATATTATTTAAACTTTTTTCCAAGGCCGCTCCGGGTTATAATTTTAACATTCTTCCCGGTCGGGTCGAACTTTTTCACCTGTGGGTCGGTTTAGGTCCGGACCTAGAAATTTCGATCCATGCAGACTTCCAGTGTAGACTACCAAGTTTTTTCGAAAACAAGTTTAGATTTAATTCAATACGCTGCTTTGTTATGCCCAAATAAGAAGCACTGTCTTAAATCGACATTTAATAAGGGCCAATTTGTGAACGATCCCCCGTTTGCTTTCAAAATTAATCAAAAACATCTTCCTTTACAGGCATGGTTTAGTGGTGTAAGTCGTGAATTTTGGAGAATTTTGGATTTTAATATTTCTGTCAGGTTTTTAGATATGGAGATGAAATTTTTGTTGTTCAATTTAGGAATGCATGAGGAATAATTTCCTAATTGGGAATTTTGCCTTACGGGGGACCATAAAAAAATTTAATTTTCGAATTTTTTTCAAATAGACCCCTTATAGAGTTGTAACTTATCTTATCAGAAATTTCACCTTTTTTATGAATTTTTGCAATTGGAAGTATGGGTCTAGAGGCAATATTTAAGGAGATAGCCTATTGTTTAGATATTTATGACTTATCATGTATATCTATGGAAGCTTTATAAAACAAAAGTAAACTTGTTAAAATAGCGCATTTAATATTGTTAAAATGTCACAAGCATAAAAGATGCTTATATACAATAAAATATCTTCAAAACCTTACAAAAATTTAAAATTTCTCTATCGCAAGGGCTAGTTGCTAAAATTTGGAAATTAATAAATTTTTAAAACTATTTTTTTTAATTAATAACGTCTTTGATATTTGTGACATTCTAATATATGAAATAAATCTTTTAACCAAGTTTCCTTTAATCTTAATTTGATGTAGGTCAAGGTAAATGTGACATTGCAACGCTCTGTATTTATCATATGTATATTTTGTAGAAGCTCATTAAGGTCACAGATGTTATTCCCAAGATGCACATAACATTCATATAATCTACACAACTGAATAGCTTTCAGGAGCTTAATCACATTTATTTTTAGACTTTTTTGATGTTTTTGACTAGAATTGTTTTATATTTGTGTAATTATTTGGTATGCCAAAGATTTAGGTACTAAATAAAAATATTGAAATGAGTAAAAGGAAAAGGAAAATCAAGCAATTTTTATCATTATACGTCTCTATAGAAAAAGATAAATGGTATATCTTTTTTTTATCGAAACGTGGAAAAGTTATGGTTTTTCGGTGGAATTTCAACATGATTTGTAGGTTTATTATTTTTTCAGTCTAATAGAACTCTTAATAAAATAAAGTACATGAGTAATGGCCTGCATGCTTGTAATTTAATAATAATCGAACACATACGTATTTGAAAAAATGTCATTTTAATGTTTTATATGTACTTCAATATTTGTGGTACATATACAGTACATTTGTAGCATATGTATATATATATACATTTTCAGTCTAATAGAACTCTTAATAAAATAAAGTACCTGAGTAATGGTCTGCATGCTAGTAATTTAGCCACTTAACCGTCTGCCCCGAGATAAGTCGGGGGTAAAAGCACTATTTCCTCATACCCTTCGCCGGTTAAGTGGTTAATAATAATCGAACACATATATTTCAAAAAATGTCATTTAAATGTTTTATATGTAAGGTATTTGTACCCTATATGGACAGGGCTCTCAATATGTACACCCCTAATATTTTTAAAGGTAATAATTTTAATCGAGAGATGGCTCAACATTTTCGCGAAGAAAAGCAGTTGAAAATATAATTAAGGCTGGAAAGTGTAAAAAAGCGCGCTATTAGTTATTTACGAGGAAACCTATTGTTTCGAGATGTGTTGATCTTAATTACTTGTAAGCTTAAATTCTTATTAGATATGGTAAAATTACATTAAATGTTGAAAAGTGGAGTATTTTAGAAAGCTAATAAAACATATTTTCGATTGCTGTTGCGCATTTTGATTAAAAATATTTTCCATATTCATTTGTTACTAGATTTAGTAAAACAACGCCCGTTTTCCAATATGGACAGCTTATGTCCCCATCGACTACAACTACAAGAAAGAAGAAAATTCAACATTGTCAAGCAATAAATTAAAAAGGCATCAAAGTGGTAAAATCTTTGTTCAAGAAGATGCCATTTGAACAATCCCCCAAAATCTTCCTCCAAAAAACCCTTGCAGAAAAATAAAAAGAACCCCCCCCCCGCCAGTAAGATATCTGTTGGCGAAATCATAGGCACCAATGGTATGACTTCCACAACAAAAGAGAGCTGGTACTGCTTCTTTTGCAGTATTGATGCTTTTTTAAACATGCGCCATGCATCACATGTGGCAGATATGTTCATGAGGATTTTATGGGACTTACTGCCCATGGTGAAAAGTTTCTATTTTGTCCATGCTCTGAGGACTGGGTAATAACAGATGGAAGTTCGCAGACAGATGCTATAAAGCTAAGTAAAACCAACAATATTATTTCATAATATTAGTAACTAAGAGGCTTTTCATGGGTCTTCGAAGGGTAAAAGCCGAAAATGATCCTTCCTTTTCAAAAATGCATGTTCTAAAGATATTTACTGTCCCCCTTCCTCCTCCGAATACTTTAAGATACATTTTTCTTTATTCTCTCTCCTCTAAAATTACTTGGAAAAGTTGCTCTTCCATACACACTGTGTAGAAAGTCAATAAGGAAACACCTGTCCATAATAGGGACAGGTTGTTCCTTATATGGACACATTAACCACATTACATTGAACACAGTAAACATTTTTTGTTTTTATCATATAAATTAAACGAGAATAATTACAAGGTCGCTAATTTTAATAATGATAGTCAATAGTCCAAGGATAGTGGACACACATTTTTGGAGTCCTCTGACTTGTACATGGGGTGAAAAAAATGCATTTTTCTTAAGGTGTCCATATAGGGTACAGGTACTATACTTCAATATTTGTGTTACATATACAGTACATTTGTAGTGTATATATATATATATATATATATAATTATTTCATATTGCCAGAATTACAAGGTGAGTTCAATAATGATTGTCCCTATTGAGTATAAAATACTTGTACTGCAATAGTTGATGTGGAATATGGGAGCTTAATGCCTAGATGCCTTTATGTTCAATTTCGGAATCATTTCTACTATACGAATATTTTTGGTGGGAAGAGCAACATTTTAAAACCTATTTTTAAAGTGCTATTGAAGAGAAAGGGGATTGAAGGAGAAAATATGGTTTGGATCCTTTGGGGCTAGATTTGTGACGGTGGAAGCGACGTGGCTACATCACTATGATCCCGAGTCTAAGGAACATAGCTACGTCTCATCCTTTGTCACAAATCTAGATCCATAAGTTCCAAACCAATCTTTCAGCCGCAATCCCCCTTTTCACCTCTCTCTCCAAAAATATATTAACATAGCAGCTTCGGTTTTAAAAATCAACATATAGACATTTACGATAATACAGGCGTTGATATTTCAAATCAAACATTGAAGTCCAAAGGTTTTATATACACTTGTGATATTAATTATTGAACCAGACCTGTAAAATGCCTATACTCTACTGTCTTACATATTAAACTATTGAATGTAAAAGCTTCAAATTTTTTGCACGTCTTCTTCAAGACATAGGGAAGTGGATTAAATGAAAAATATTTTGCTCCAAAATAGTGATAGATTGGAAAATAACGGAGGGGGATATATTTTTTCATTATATTTTCAAGCAGATCTTTGAATAACTAATAACTAATTTAAAAATATTTTTACTTCCACATTCTTTAGTTTACTATTAAAATGGCTGAGACAAACAGAAACAAGAGTGATCTTTTAATAGTTTCGTTTTTACTTTGTAAGTACGGAAGCCTAATTTAAAAAAATACATAAACTTAATACTACGGCAAACAAATAAAGAAGTATTTATAAAAACAAAGGTAATTCTGCAGACACTGATTTTATGAAACGTCTGCGAGTAATTTTTATAAGATATTAAACATTTTTTTAAACTCAGAAGATAAGATTTTGGATTTAATCATTCCGTTAATAGACATTTTAAAATTCATAAACAGTTTTCACAGACAGACAAAATAAATTAATACCTTTGACATTAGTTTTAAAATCAGTATACGATGTTATATATATGTTATTTTTATATTATGTTATATGTTATGTATATGTTAATTGCTGTTTTTACTTATTCCTGTGTAAATTCAATTATACAGCTAAAAGTGTTTAATGGTGGATTAATAGCATAAAAAACCGATAATCCGGTTTAGGAAACTTATTGATAATTAAAAAAATTATCCGTAACCGTTGCAAATATAAAAAGCAGGGAAAGAAACTGTTTACATATAAAGTATTCTAAATCCCATATATTATACATTTACATATAAAGTATTCCCATTTACATATAAAGTATTCTCCAAAATCCATTCTAAATCTTATCTACCGTAATTTCGGGTGTATAAGCCGCGGATCAAACAATTCTTTTTGGACCTAGAAATCTTACTTAGTGACCGAAGACAAATGTTTACGGCGATCAAAGAAGTTATATATGTTTCTTAAAAATTTCTGGGTTAAAAAAGAATTGTTTGATATGCGGCTTATACACCCGAAATTACGTTTTTTTTTTTTTTTTTTTTTTTTTTTTTTTGAATCATAAGCTTAAAAGTTTATTGTATGTTTTGTAAAAAAAAATATTGTATGTTTTTGTGCGGGGTTACATTATATTTTTGTAGATTTAAAAAGAATCCCTTTCCTGTGAAGGGTCCATAAATATAGTTTGTTGCAGGTGATGGGTACTCTGAAAATATCTATTAATAAATAGATAGTTGTAGCTATGAATGTCTTTTAAAATACCATGTTTCAACAAACGATTAGTGAGGCATCAAGATCAGTGATTGGTTATTGAATAACTAACATTTCATAACTCTTCTAATCCATACTAATATTATAAATGGGATAGTGTATGTGTGTGTCTGTTTGTTTGTCTGTCTTTCACGGCAAAACGGATCGAAGGATTGACGTGATTTTTTAAGTGGAAATATTTGCTGGAATGGAAAGCGACATAGGCTACTTTTTGTCTCTTTCTAACCCCCCCCCCAAAACTTCCCTAAAATAGGGGGAGTTGAAGTATGTATGGAGCATTCTGCAACTTCAAGGTAGAAAGCTAAAGTGTTACTCATGAATTCGGATAGATGGCGCTGATACGTTTCTGAAACAAGATAACGTTGTGTGCTCTCTATCTGTACTTAAACGCGGGCATCGGTCCGCGCTTCACAGTATATAGTGCATACGGTACCTATACTCTGTTATTTGACGATTGATTCATATTGATTTAACTGCTTTCGATTTTTGGCTATTCGTGTTTAGCTTTGCGATTTGGTATTGTTGTCTTTGTTTGTTTTTCCGATTTCCGAAAACAAACTCGGTTTCGGATTTGGTTTTACCGTTGTTGTTTTTTGGATTGGATTAATTCGTTTAGTTTAGATTTATAATTTTCCTGGACTTTTAAGGAATAAGACAATCGCTTTGGTTTTGAATTTAATTTTGCTTTGCGAATTGGTTTGTTGCTTTTGGTTTTAATCAAATATATATAAAAATAATAAGTAAAATTTATTTTCCACGTATCCCTCAATAATTCTGTGAGTTTTTAAAAGGTCGATTACATAACTTGTTTATTATTTGTGGCGAGCGAAGCCGCGGACAAAAGCTAGTTTGATATATATATATATATATATATATATATATATATATATATATATATATATATATATATATATATATATATATATATATATATATATATGTATATATATATATATACATATAATACATACAATAAGCGATATCAAGCTCAAGAATTTAATGAGCGTGATATCTCAAGCGAGAGTTGAGTGATAATGCGTGGAAAGAACAAGGTTTTCTATAGTTTTCAGCCATGGCGAGTTTGGTCGATTTTTAATGCAAAGCTCGGAGAAGCGTGTATATGATAATTATTATTCAGATCTACAGTGATATTTGAATTTTAAGTATATATATTTTATGTCTATTAAACCTTTTTGGCCTTTGAAGAATATTAGCTTTGCTTAAATAATAAGTTATTCCCTTAAAATCCCACATATATTAAAATAAAGACTTTCATGTACTCATTCTTATGTGACATACAAAAAGTTGATTTATTACATATAAAATCTATTCTTCATTTCTTGCTTTAACAATTCAAAAATCATATAATTATACTCAGATATTACTTTGCACTTCGCATACAGGTTATCCCCCCAAAAAAGTAAATCAGTTTTCATTCTTCAATTTTTGGAGACGCAATTTAAATTGCAAAGATATTCAAAACAAAATAAGAAATACGACTAAGTTAATAAAACAGTCTTGGTAATAATATGTAAAAAACTAGACTTTTTAAATTTTTCTAAGATCCTTTAGACAAATTTGAGATATTAGAATTTCTTTTACATTAAAAAAATTCATATATGTAAAGATGTATATGTCCGCACACAGGTAAATTGTGGAGCAACGCCATATTCAGTGTTAAACATTGTGAATTAAAAAAAAAATTAATCAATTCGAAATAAAAATTTGTGAAAAATCGTAAAAGAAGATTAAAACTAGGTGCTATACTGTAAGATGTTTTGCGAATTCTGACTGCGAATTGACTGATTAACTAAATTAACTAATTAAATTAATGAACTAATTAAATTTTTTGAGTAATGCTTGAATCGGTGTTAAATATCAAATAATAAATTACCAAATAATAAAATATAATTGCTAAGTTATGATATAAAAAACAGAAAAAACTTAGCAACAGACTGATTTTTTTTTTCGAAATTCTGCATTAACTGTCAGGTAAATTGGCTAAATAATGCTTAATTAGATTAAAGACTACATAATAAGTTAGAAATTTACATTTGTGACACATCATAAAATAAGTTGAAACTAGGCAATACACTGCAGAAGTGAGAATTCCGCATTAACAGACGGGTAAATTTGTTGAATTATGCCATAATCGGTGTTAGATATTGGGGACTAAAGATCACATAATGAATTAGAAATGTAAATTTATGACATATTAATCGGATAAAACTGAGCAGTGGACGAAAATAATTTTTTCGAATTCTGCATTTACTGACAGGTAGATTGTGTCAATTACACTTAATTAAGTGTCATTGAGAAATAAATAATACATATCAAATTGTAAATGTAAAAGTGTAACATAACATAAAATAAGTTAAAACTGATGCAATACACTGCAAAAGTTTTTGCAAATTGTGCATTAATTGATTGGTAAATTTGCTGAGTAATGTTTTACTCGGTGTTAAATATTATCAATTACAAACCCCATGATAAATTAGAAAAGTAAATTTGTGAGATATAAAAAAATCCTCGGAAACACACAGAAAAATATTTTGAAAATTAATCGTGAAATGACATTTTAATCACGTCTTCTTATCTATTTTTCATACATAAAAAAAAACCTTTTTAGCTGCGATAGTAATTATCTAAATAGTAAGTTCGTAATTATATAGTCTTCGTTCAATCCGCCCCTCGGTCTGTATATAAAAAAGAATAAATTACCCAATAACCTAGTCATTTTAGCAAAAATAGGGGGAAAAATTTGAACAAAGCTGGATTTTTGCGCAGGTACTGGTTATGTTATGAGGTTAAACATACTAAAAGTCCCCACCGATCCGATGTCAGCTGTCGCCGCCAGGGGGCGCTAAAGAGCTTGAAAATCGGTTTTTTGTGAATATATCAAGAACAATGGCATTTAGAAAAAAAAAAGCTCAATTACAAAGTTGTAGATAATTTTATTTCCTATAAAAAGTGACATTAATATTTGTTTGTCACACCAACACTTCCCTGTCAAAAATTTAAAAAAGTGAACATATTTGAAAGTAAAATTATAAAAATTCGAAAAATCTGCTGCTACTTTAAAATAAATTATGTAAACAGATGTAAAATTCTCACCTTTGAATGGAGAAAGTGAATATATAATATACATTTATGTTTATTTTCACATTACTCTTGAGGAAAACCATTTAGCGCGTTTTCTTTGTTGTGGTTTTCCACTTAGTGGCATTTTCCACTTATAGTGGCTGGCTTAATCCAAATTCAGTTGTTTAACTGTTTTAGTAGTTCTTTGCACAACTTCAATTTCTACACACGATTCAGATTCGTCACTATCTGTATTTCTTTCTTTCGTTTTTGTGCTGCTTTCTGTTTTTTTTGTTTGCCTTTCAATATCATCACTGAATTCAGAAGTAGCGCTTCCCTCCTCCCTTGCAATGGGCAGGGTACATGTCAATATCTTCCTTATCTTCAAATTCAATTTTACTTGCATTATGATATGGAATTACGCAGTAATTTATGCAAGTATAAGAACATTGCAATCCAAATTATCGGCATCCAGATGCTTTTCCACATCCTTTGGAGCAAGTAGAAAAAATTGATTCAATAATATTTTTTGGTGCGAGCTGTAAGGTAGCTGGAATTAGAGGCAAGTTGGGTGTATTTTGCCAGCATTAGTTCTCAGAATATAGTTTATTGCCCAACCGGCATTATACGAATGTGATACTCGTGTTTATCGTGTACTATTATGATATTAACACGTAAACTGTGCAATCTAGCTGCATCTTCGGTATGCGGCAACGATAAAAGGCTTTTTTTTTTTTTTTTTTTACCAACAACAACTTTTTTCTTGAAACATACATAGCGGTGTTTGTTCAGAGAAATTTCTGCTTTACCACCGTATAAAGCAAGAAAAATAGTTTTTCCTGCCTCGGAAACTTCAAATTCGGATGCTTGGTCACTATTCAAAATGCTGGCAGCTTGTATATTATGATCTTTTTCCTTTTTCAAAAAAATTGCTAACGACATTTTACCTTTCCTAAACATCGCTGATGTCGATTCACAACCTGAAAAAGCGAGAAGGAAAATGTATGATCTTTCAGAACAGCATCATTGTTAAGATTGTGCGATGAATACAGGGGGGGTTGCAACTCATCCTCTTCCTGGCTTAATAAAAAATATCTCTATTGCTGGAAGTGCTAAAGCAGTCAACAATACGAGCAAGTCATCATCATTGCCAATAGCAGCAGTAAGTGCACCAGACTGCATAGATATGAAACGTGTCTTCTTTTAATGATTAGATTTTTAAAAAAAATTCTTTTTTGCGATACTTTAGAGCTTTTCTTTTTCTTCTATATAAAAGCTTCGTCTATTGTATCAGAACATAACAAACAGTTTCCCTTAAATTCAAACAAAAGACTGTCATTTCTCAATTTTTTCTTCAATGGAGTATAATTTGTGCGGACATTGGTGGTTTTTCTGCAATAGATTTATTGTATGATTTACTAGAATTCTTTCCTGTATAATTTTTCCTCAGTTTGGATGAACTTTAGAATCACTTTTGTTTTTAAGCATTTCTTCAAATATTTTCTACTTATGGTCACCTCTTTCCTAACTTGCTGTCACAAGGAGCTTCAGTCCCTTTTTTCCTATTTTTACATAATCTTTCGAAACGCAATCCTCACCGCATACAAGACATACTATTCTGTCAATCTGCATTTTTCGCTTACAATCAGCAATTAAGAAAGAGTAATTTTAAACTGTCATATCTATTTAACAATTTCTGTAACATGCTTTGAAAATAAAATTATTCCCCTCCTAAAATCTCACACAGGGGCGTGCGGAGAGAAAACTGCGCCCGGGGCAAACTTTCAGTTTGGCGCCCCCAAATTTTTTACGTGACAGAAAAAAGATTTTGAAAAAAAATATTCTCGAAAATATATGACTTGTACAATTTTGTTTATACATAATGAGATTCAGAGTCATTCCTCATGTATATTTCTCGATATTTGACAAAACGTTTGAAATCGCAAATGTCAAGATTTTTTTTTTTTTTTTTTTTTTTTTTTTTTTTTTTTTTTTTTTTGCTGTGATTGTACAGGGCCAAAACTATGTACCCCATTATATAATAATATAGAGGAAAAAAATATTGTTTGTGTTTCTATAATGTTAAACGATTTCAATTTTTTTTTTTTTTATAAAATTGATATATCTTTCCGAATTTTACTGCAAGTTGATTACTATACATAGAAAGCATTTAGTATTTATATGGAAGCAAAAAATTTCCGATATTGTATTGTATCTGAAGTACTGTATTTTTAAACCTTCGTACGAATGAACCTGACTTTTTACATCTGACGTCCAATTTTTTACTTGTTTATTTTAAAAATAAGAAATAGATAAATTAAAAAAAAGAATATTTGTTATTTATTTTGTAAATCAATTTATCCCGTTTTTGTACAACTAAGTTATTGAATTGAAGTGATAAAACTTTTTTAAACACCATAAAATAAGTTAACTGCGCAAGGCCTTTCGAAAGAACTTAGTCTTTCTTCGTCAGGCGTAAAAAAGACGTGCGTCTACAATGAATTTAGTGGCACGACTGAAGGGGAATGCGGGAGGGAGAGGGAGCAAGCATTCCCTCCCGCATTCTCCTTCAGTCGTGCCGCTACATTCATTGTAGACGCACGTCTTTTTTGCGCCTGACGAAGAAAGACTAAGTTCTTTCGAAAGGTCTTGCGCAGTTAACTTATTTTATGGTGTTTAAAGAAGTTTTATCACTTCAATTCTGTATAAACACCAGCTTCAATTTTATACATTAAGTTATTGAAAATTGAACTCATAGATGTTGTTTATATTTTAATTGTAAACTAGGTGTTTCAGTTTAAAAAATATATATAAAGCAACGCATAAATAGTTTATGTACTGCAAATAAAATAATATGTTTTACTGGACCTCCCTTTTCCTAAAATTTTTTATTTTATTTAATACAACTGATTTTTTTAATAAGTACACTTAATGATATTAGAAAACATTTTCTGAAATGTAAATAAACTTCCTTATAATTTGACGAATCAGTAATAGATGATTGGTTATGTGTCATTCCATGTAAAATGAGCAAAAATGTAAAAAAAGCCGTGGCTGCATAGGACCCGATTTTAATAAAATTTGAGATACGTGTTCATTTCATATTCAAATGTAGTTCTGCACAATATTTTGACGAAAAATAAATTATTTTATCTGCTTTGGACATTTAAAAAACTTGTGATATAGAAGGGTTGCGGATAATCGTCGAAAGTTGCAAGTTTGAAGTTCAGTATTTTGAGAACTATTTAACAAAAATGAAGTTTTTTAATAATATTGAAATCTCTGGAAATCAATCTTTATATTTTTTGAGTAATAATAATCTGGTAATACCATAACTAATCATAATTTGATTGTAAATATTGAAATTTCGTAAATTTTTGAAAAATTTTAAACGCTATAAAAATTAAAGGATTTAAAAAACATCTTTGAAATTCAAGCAAGATGTAGTATTATATATGAAGATAGAATTCTCCAAGTTTTAAAGTTGTTATTTATATCCTTCATCTTAAAAAAAACTTAGAAACTTTTTAAAAAAATGACAAAATCACAATTATTCCTCTTATTTAACCTCAAAAAACAATTAAAGGACAGCTCCGACATCAACAATATTGCACATATATAAGAATCAATAAGTCCATGACACACTAAAAAAGTTTCAATACTGCCTTTTTAATTCCTAACATTATAAAAATGGGTTAAAAAAACTAATATTCGAGGCATTCTAAGGACAATCTTTCTTTGAAATAATGCGCTTTTTGCATGTTTCTTGGTAAAAAAAGGTTTGTGCTGCCATCTACATTTAATATTTGATTTTAAGATTAAAATACAGAAATTTTATCAAGAGAATCGGACTTCTTCTATACCAATTTAAAATATTCTTGAGGCAAAAAAAAAACTGAAAGCAAGAATAAAACTTTGTATATACAAAATATACACTTGTATCCGTAATATCAAACAGTTTAAAGCTTTTGAAACCTTTTATTCGTCTCCAAACAAATGATAAAAATGTTGAATTTTTAATCAACAGTTTTCACTATTTAATTTTTTTTTTCTCAAAAAGGAATGAAAAAGGCAAGGATTAAATTTTAGATGGATTAAATATATTCAATTAGCTATACTGGCAAAAAAATTTGAATTTGGAAAAAGTGTCCTTCATTTTAAAACACATAACTGAAATATTTCATTTTTTCCGCGATTTTTTCTATTATTTATTTATTACTAAATTATGCTAATCTGTTACTTATAGTTCATTCTTAAGTGTAAATAATTTTTATTACAGTCTTTCCATTCCTAGGGCTAATAATCAAACTTGAAATTTCAGGCATGTACACAAGACCTTGATTTCGTATCAACTTAAATGTAATTTTTTATACTGAAATAAACTAGTCTGAACTCAACTACTTTTCGTTTCCTCGTAAATGATTGTGATCTACTTATATGATGATTTTCAATAAACACACCTGATTTGCTCATTTCGTGTGGAATGACTCTTATACACAAGGAATTTTTTTTACAAACTAACAGTTTTTTGGTGCATTCGTAATTATATAAATACGTAGCATCTATAGTCGCCGTTTAGTCCTTCGGTCTGTCCGTCCGCATACAAAAACTACCCAATCGAATTATTCGAAATTTAAGATATAGAATTGTTATTTAATTTTGTTGAACCATTTTAAATTTTATGAAAATATGATGCATATTTCAATTACAGGGGCAATAAAAAGTATTCGTTTGCATTACGGTCAATTGGAGAAATAGTTTCTAGTGCATTTTGATGGTGTTATATTTTTTCGAGCATTATAAAGTTGGTATGGATTTATGAAGTAGATACTAAAATATACATTATGTACAATCTGTGGTGCAAAGAATATTTGCTATTAATTTAGAGGGCAACACAAAATTATTCCATTAAATAATGGTACAGGGGAAACACTGTTTGGGGTGCGTATGAATAATGTCAAACTCTTTCGCATTTTTTGAAACTGATATACGTTGCGGAAATTTACTACAAGATATTTCATCTACAATCGAAAGCGGATAGTATTTATACGGATAAACAAAAGATTTTGGATCCTCTACTCTATCCGAAGTACTGTATTATATTGCACCAAAATCTGGATATTTTTGAAACTTATAGTACAGATGTACCTCATCTGCTACTCTTGATGTTCAGTTTCTAACTTGTATAATTAACATTGGTTCCTGCTGTTTCTGTGCAATAAAAGCAATGATTAAAAATATCGGATGCAATATCCAACCATGCCGGAAATCTCTTACATTCCTTTACATTACCAGATGTTGTTGAGGTGATTAGAAACGAGTAATTCATGTCACCCAAAATATGACATCGGTTGCACATGCAAGGTCATGTACATCGCTTTTTCCACCGATTTACTTTTCCTTCAATTATTTTTTATCAATTTAAAAATTTATCTTATATTTGTTTACCAGATACTGTTGACGTGATTAGGAAGGAATGATTCATGTCATTCAAAATACAACTCCGCTTGTACATGAAGTGACATGTACAGGGTGCGTTATAATTTCATGCAGATTTTAAAAATCTACAACAAACGAAATAATGCTCGGAAAAAATTTCAGTTTGCACGAGTATGATCAGACAAATTTTGGATTTTTTTCCCAAGGATAATAAAAAACGATTCCAAAAATAACCGCTAGAGGGAGCTCACACCCCATTTTGAGACATTTTATGCAAATCAGACAAACACAAATAAACAATGAAACAAATCACAATAAAATGACACTCTGCATTTATTAAAAGGTAGTAAAAGATGCTCAACATGTGAAAATTTCGCAATGCAATACTTGTGGATTCACCATTCTTGTAGAAAAATTTAACTACCATATCTCAATCTGGTAACGATAGCATGCTAACGATAATGAATGAGGAATCCATCTCCAGCTACATATTTTATTGCTAGCCTGATTTGCTTAAAACGCCTCAGTTGGACGTCTAAATGTCCTCTATCGGTAACTTTTGGAATCATTTTTTATTATACATGGGTAAAAAATTAAAAATCCATCTGATCATACTCCCGCCAAAAAAAAAAATTTAGAGCATTACTTCTTTTAGTATTGATTTTTAAATTTTGCACGAATTTATGACGCACCCGGTACATCACTTGTACTACCGATTTTCTTTTCTTCCAATTATTTTTTTTAAGAATTTTAAAAAAATTCTTACATTTGTTCACCAAAAGGTGTTGAAGTGTTTTTGAAACGAAAGATTCATGTCACCCAAAATATGACATCGGTTGTACATGAAGAGACATGTACTTGCTTGTTCTATCGATTTTCTTTTCTATAAATTATTTTTTATCAATTTAAAAATTAATCTTACATTTGTTTACCAGACGATTTTAACGTGATTAGGATCTAATGATTCATGTCACCCAAAATATGACCTCTGTTGAACATGAAGATACATATACATCGCTTGCACCACCGATTTTTTTTACACTGTAAAAAAATTTCTGTAAAGATACTAAACATTTTCTAGGAAACTGGGATTCCAAGAACTTTTCACGAAACTGTAACAAGAAAAATCCATGAAACCGATTCTGAAACTTGAATTTTTGCTGTTACCGTTACAGGAAAAGTTCTTGGAATCCCAGTTTCCTAAAAAAAGTTTAGTACCTTTGCAGAATTTTTTACAATGTAATTCAAATGTTTTATATCAGTAGAATGCGAGCTTGAATTTATATATTGTTCCTTTATTCACTGAAGAAAAAGGTCATTTAATTCATATGAAAAATTGGTATAAGTGAGTAAATTTCTTTTGTCACGATTCCAATACTTTTAATGATACAAATGTGCGAAATGTTTGTCATAATCTGACTAGGTGAGAAAAAAATAAATATTATGGTCATATTTTATTTAGTTATATAACACATAGAAATTTGAAAAGTGCAACTTTTTGAAAAGAAAACAATAAGACTCTTTCTTTAACTTACTTTTACTTTTTTTTTCAAATTTGCATAACCTACCTTTAACACATTCTGTGTAATATGATGTATGTTATCATACACAAAATTATGTATCTTTGTTCTCGTAATTTTTTTCTATTTTTAAATATATTTTATAATGAACGCACATTTTCAAATAAATGGAATGCTGCAATGCAGATTTTCTGCTTATATTCTTTTTATGAAAAAGCAGGGGCACTATTTTCAATGCATTCCCCACC
Source organism: Maratus speculifer (assembly GCA_964019185.1). NCBI lineage: Eukaryota > Metazoa > Arthropoda > Arachnida > Araneae > Salticidae > Maratus > Maratus speculifer. The sequence continues at coordinate 81,853,910 of OZ025298.1, read as the reverse complement.
CTTTGTACATGTTATATCCTAAATTATGGCAATTTCGTGGGTTTTTATGCCATTTTTTAGTATATCATCCGATGTGCTTCTTTAAATGGAAACCAATTCTATAATATTAAAAGATTTTTAGGGTATCTTTTTTTACTAAAAAAAGCAGCGGAAAAATCCTTACTAAAATGAAAAAATGGAAAAAGTTATTTTTCAATTGATGACAAGTATAATGAAATTATAATTTAAATTATAAATTTATTTATAAATATAATTAATTTAATATTATTTATAAAGCATACTAATAATATTTTACGATATAGTATAAAAGTTTTTAGAAGACTTAGTACTTTGTAAAAAAATTTTGACATATGTTTCACATAATATCAAACGCAAAATGTTTGAAAAGTCTGTTGAAAAATTATATCAAAATGTGTAATATTGGATATTTGAGTAGATATACATATTTATTTTTATTTATTCACAGCCATCTTACTCGTAAACTAAAGTACGCAGAAAGTTTAAATTGAGGAAAGTAGTAGTTAAAGCCTAGATAACAACGTTTATTGATATATTACTCTAATAAAATACTTAGTGGCAGTATAAAAGAAAAACACGTCAAATTTTGCTTAAAATCCCAGGAAAATAACAACGATAATGTAAATAGATGATTTTTAAGTTTTGAAATTTAAAACAGTTTTTACATTTTATTTAAAATTTAAAGTATATTAAATCAACTTATTGGGTAAACAAGTTGGAAATTGCACGCCAAGAGTAGAAAATGAGGTGCATTCTTACTATAACAAAGTTTTAAATATATTCAGAAATTGGTGTGATAGTTACAGTACTTCGGATGCAGTATAGTTGCCGAAATCTTTTGTATAACCCTCTAAAAACTATTTCTTCTCTGCTTTCTATTATACAGGAAGTAACTTGAAGTAAAAATGAGCAACGCATATCAATTTCATAATATGTGAAATAGTTTAATAGTTGTGAAACGCGCCACAAATATTGCTTCTTCCTATTTCACTATGCGATGGAAAACTTTTGTGTGACCTTGAAAATATACACTGTAAAAAAAATTCAAGAGGTTACTAAACATTTTTTAGTAAATTTGTATTCCACAGAACTTTTTAGTAACCATTACAAACTTTTTTTTGCAAGTGAAACAAACATTTCTTTTGTAAACTGAACAAAATAATTTTTTGCATATCTAACTTAAAACTTTTTAGCATGAGCCGCCAAGCAAATTTTAGTATTAGCTCCAAAATTATTTTTAATAACCATTACGTGTACCCGAATGGCAGGAGCTTCCTTCTAGCTGCATCCAGTGGGTAAGAAGACTTCTGAAGCGGAAGGTTTTCGCCAAAGCCGTAATAGATGGCAGCACCAAACGTTACCTGCTCCGACAGGATTTTCATAATCCCTTTAATTAACGAATACTTACACTGCATACATTCGGTGCGTATTTCGTGGTGTCCAGGATTGAACCCGGGACATTTCAGCCTGGAGTTCGATGCTATGACCACTAGGCTATCACGGCCGCAGCAAATGAATTTTAATAATAGCTATTAAAAATATAAAACTATTAACTCTATTCGTTGCTAGCTTTTTTCTAGTAATTCTTAGAGATTTTCTTGTAACCGAGTAAGATTACAAAAATATTTTTAGTAATTGCAAGGATCACTAAATTTTTTTTAGAAGATCGACCCTTTTTTTTACAGTGTATATCAAATATTCTTCATACCACAGATACTAAATGTATTTTTAAGTATGTACTTTCTAGATGTATATTAATTCTATTATGATCGAAGGAACATAATATCATTAAAAAGCACTTGAAACTATTTTTTTCCTTTGACCGTAATGTGACAATATCTTTTTTGATTGTGCCTGTAATTAAACTATACATACGATTTTCATAAAATCAGAAATGGCGCAACAAAAATATGCAACACTTATTTATTTTCAATTTCAAACTATTCGGTTGCTTAGCTTTTGCTCTTTTAAATGCGGACAAACGGACAGACAGACGGACTGACTGACGATTATATGTGATCCGAATTTATATAATGACAAACACTAAAAAAGAATAAAATCTAGAAAGCATCTAATGTCACATTTAAACCTGTTCATTTTAGATGCGTTTATGTATTATAAAAATTCATTGCAAAAACTAAAATTCTCGAAACTACTTTTAATAAAAAAACAAGAAAAAGAAAAAAATGATTAGTTCGGAAAAACAAATAAAACTAGAGTGGTTTTTTTCAATTGTGTGTGGTGTTTTTATATTTCAGGTATTTAAAGTACTTTTACTGTAATTTCAAGGTATAAATGCATGCTATAAAAATATTTGTAAAATGTTTCAATTAATCAGTTTTCTATTTACCGTATTTTCGGGTGTATAGTCCGCACCCTGTGTATAACCCGCACCCCTAAATCGAGCAGTGCAGTAAAAAAAGTTCGCGTATAACCCGCGGAGATGCATCCGCGGTGCATAGTCCGCGGGCTATACACCATTTACGAACGTATATTTCGACGAGGGTTCTAAATTAGAGGCCATTAGTCATAATTTTTAACACAAATTTACCAATTTTTTTCGTGATGCATAATATCTATAGTAAATTGGGCTAAAAAATTAAGATTATCAGTACCATAATATGCATCATAATATGTACCGTAAACGCCGCGGCGTTTACGTGTTTTAAGATAAAATTTCAAGCGATGCGGCGTTTACGCGCATTTTTTTCAAAGAAGCGTAATATTTTTTAAAAAAAATTCCGAAAAAAAAATCGATGATAAATTCAAAATTTCGGACATAAAATGTATACGTACCTTAGGTCATTGGTTCCCAAAAGGATCGAAACCTCGGAATCGATCCGAAATGCACCAATTCCGAAAAGGAACGATTCCTCGGACTGTATCTGAAATGAAACGACTCCGGAAAAGTTCGATTTCTAGAACTCGTTCCGAAATGAAAGGACTCTGTAAAGGAACGATTCCTCGGAATCGTTTCGAAAAAGACTGACTGCTCTGAATCATTCTGAAATGACATAAATCACGCACTTTTTTTTGTTCTTTGCAACAGGGTCGGTAGATTTTTTTTTAAATAAACTAAAAATGATCTTAAATTGAGAATTGTCGAGATTGGAAGGGTTCCGGATTTTGGATTTTGTACTCTACAAATATAATGGCTATTATACATCTATCAGTGCAATACTTGGCGATAGTTGCGACAGTTCTTCCATATCCAGAAATAACTGTATTTAAGCAGCAAAAATAGCCTTTACAAACATGGGAGAACTCTCTAAATTTCAAGGCATAGCAAAAAAATTTACAAATTTCGATGTTTTTTCGAATTTTTTACGGTTTAAAAGTTGTAGAAAAAATATCACGATTTAAAATTTTTTTTAAAATAATCTTTGTATAACCCGCACCGTGTATAAGCCGCAGCGGCTTTTTGGGACGATTTTTTCTTGTATAAGCCGCGGACTATACACCCGAAAATACGGTATTTTTAAACATTTTTGTCGACTTTTTCTGCTGTAATTTTTTTCTTACTCTATGATAAAATTGGATACTACATTTTCAAGAGAATATCTTAATCATTCAGCGCCTGAGTTAAAAAAAAGTGGTTAAAAATGTTTATTTTTATATGTATATAATCACTTACCGATTAGATTTTAGGAAAAGCAATATAATATTTGTTTAGCAGGAAACGGAACTTTGATAATTTTCGCTGTAAAATACTTGCATTGTTTATTTACATAATCTCTGGGAAAGGGAATCTAAACTCCATGTAAAATACATTATTTATGAAAAAAATATTCTGAAAATTATCACAAAAAATTCCTGTCACTTAGGCCTAAAGCCTGAGGCAAACTTCGAATTTAAGTACTAATTTCAATAAAATCTAAAAAAAAACATCAGAAATATACCAAATTTCTTCTACAGAAATGCGTAATAAAGATTTAAATATTTTTTTAATCTAATTTGTCCACATACACACACGGATTTATAAGCAATAGATTTCAAATTAGTGAAAATAAATTCAGGGAACTTTATAACGTTAACATACGCCAATACTTTCATAGTCGAGTTTTTTATCATGTTTTATTACATCATTTCAAATGCACATGATGTTAAAATTCACCTGGTTACATTTATTACATTTCCAATATGAAGTAATATTCATATGCATTTTATCTTTTTTAAATTATTTATTTTGTTTAAAATTTTTACCTTTAAATTTTATTACAGAAAAGTAATAATTTTTTTTTAATTTTTTTTAAATTCATCTAAATATTTATGTTATTTACATTATTCACGTGAAAATCTTGCAAGAGAAAAGTAATTGTTATGGTAAGATCTTATTATTAATTTTTTTAATTGATGGTAGCTGTTGTAAAGAAAACGATATGCCGGAAAGAAAATTACTGATCGTTTTAGGTCATTTTCCTGTGAAAGCTTGTTTTATCACAGCTAGGTTTAAACGCTATTCAAAAATTTTAAACCTCCCAATTTTCTCCCTTAGGCTGATTTTGCCTATCTGCAATATATAAGTATATTTACATATAGTGCAATATATAAGTGCAATGTATACTTGTTTCTAGTAAGGTACACTGGGGTAATAACGCCACGTTAAGGTTCTACCAATTTTCACGGCTTAGTTTTAGATTGTATTTTTCAAACAAATATAGGATCTGATACAGCAACTCATTGACTATCTATATAAAATAAAATAATTTAACAGATATGTATTCATAAAATGTAATGGCGTTTTTTCTTGACCAATGCTATTTGGCGTTATTACCCACCTATATGGGTAATAACGCCATGCAAACAAAACTATGAAATAAGATGGAATAATTGCATGTAGATAGCCCAATTCTAAAAATACAAACTCTATAAACTTAGAAATTGACAAATTGCATTCTAAGCTATTGAAAATGTTCAATTTTTTGTGAAAGTGTAAGAAAAATAAAGGTGTGGTGTGGGAGGAGGGGATGAGGCAAAAGAATATCAGACCGTGAGCTTCTTTTTGCTTAAAAAGGACCGCTTAAATAGAAATATGAGAAACATTGGACAGTTTTAACTGTGTCTATTTGAATCAGCATTTAGGATGTAGCTCGGCCACTATAGGGAATCAACCGGGGTACTAAAGTCAAGGATTGGCGTTATTACCCCGGTATAGTTATTGCGCAGTACATTTTAAATTACAAATTATCTTGAGAAGATATCCAAAATCTTCAACAACAACTTAAAAGTACATGAAATGCACTACAAATTTATGTAATTAACAAAGTATTTCCGGATAAAAAGATAGTCTTCACATCACAAAACGTATCTCGCAAATTTTAGATCAAGCGTTAATTTTAGTTGTTTGTAAAAACAATAAGACCTAAAAATGAAACAAATTAACTTGAAACTGTTTTTTGCGATTTATATGACTCAAAATCCTTCTGTGCAGAGCACATGGGTGTCATTTACCTGATTATTTCATAATTATGCAAAATATAAGCACTTGGCATTATTACCCCGCCTGGCGTTATTACCCCCGGGTACCTTACTTTATGAAATAAATATGCAAAATATACATCTATTTTTTTTAGTTTATCAGAAATAGATGGTTTTTAAAGTAGAGGTAGCTTTTCACAATATATTAGGTAATAGGATAAGCGTCACAATAGTGTTATTATATATATTTTAGGTTCAATTATATTACATTTTTACATTGTGTCAGTAAAATTCTCTCTTCGATGTAATTTGACAGAATGCCTTTTTAGCATTTTCCAACAAAGTAAAAAAGTGCTTGTGCTTTTGGTTTGTCGGTATGGCCGTCTGGCCGTCTGTCTGCGCTCAGTCTCTTAAATATACTCAGATTGTCATAAAATTTTGGAAGTTATTGACGCTTACCCTAGTACGAATGTTATAATATTACCTTCAATTTATGTAATTTGCGTTTGAATGTAATAAAGTATTCAAAAATTCTGTTGTACACTTGAAAACATTCCATTATTGCGAATATCGTTCTTACCGATGTCACATTTTCGATGTCGCATTTTTGGCTTAAAAGCAAATTGTTTGGTGACAAAAGTAAAATGAAAATCGTAAATGAACAAAAAACATACAACTCATAAATACACTGTCTTTTATATAACTACATCTACTAGTTTCTTTTATAAATCAAGTGACGGAGAACTTAGATAAAGATTTAAAATATATTTAAAAAAATAAGAGCAAATACTTATAATAATAAATCTCGGAATATTAATTTGAATAATTTGTATTTTTTTTTAACAAGATACAAGAACTGAAAATGCCAAATTCTGATTAAATTGAAATCTTTCTTGTTGTTTTAAACTTTAAATATTACAAATACTCCTTTAACGTTACAATTAAATATTTTCTTTTATAATATTAATCTCTAAATAAAATATTTTCTTTCCTTTTTTAAATAAAATTAGTAAGAGTTTTTTATTTTTTCTAGTCATCCTTGGCAACCAGTTTGGTCTCCCGTGAATGTATACTAAGCATTAAATCATAAGCAAAAATTAAATCACACAACTTCAAATGTTAAATTATGCCAAAATTTCCATGGTCTAGTTAGTATGCTTCAATCCTGTTTTACAAACTCAGATGACATTCTATTGCTGAACGTTCATTATATTTCCGATATGACGTAATATTTGCTTTAAAAAATATCCATTTCCCTTTTTAAAATTTAGTTTATTTTCCATTTTCACGTAGAAATTTTGCCGTAAAAAAGTTATTACGTAATATTCAAATTTTCTTAAATTTGTCAAACTATTTTTTTTTCAATTTTTACATACAAATCTTTCCATAGTGGAATAATTGTTATTATAAAATTTTTATTGTTTTTTTATTAATTGTTAGCATATATAATAGATGACGTGTATGGCTACAATGAAAAAAATGTATATTTTTTCCTGACATTATTCTGTAAAATCTGCTTATGTCAGAACCATGTTGAGGCGATATTAAAATGTTTGAATTCTCCTCATTTTCACCCGTTTGACCAATTTTGTCCAATAGCATTCCCTGCTGAGACATTAATTATCTCAATGAATTTGTCGAGTTTGAAAACGATTTGTGCAAAATAGTGACTTTTATAGTGCGACAATATTTAGTGCATACATATATACATGATCATTTTAGATGGGGCTGATTTTAGTTTTCCCGGTGTCATGTAATCAAAAGTTGTGAAGAAATTTTTCAAAAGACTTACTATGGTAACAACTGCAAGTGTTTCCTACAAAATTTACCAAAAATTTGACTCAACTTATAAAATTTGCTAGTCGACTTAAAAATATACTCTCGGCAATAAACTAATGTTTAATTTTTAAATAGTGTTAAAATATTAGGATGAGTAATCAATGCGCTTCAGCTTAAGGGTGTTCTTAAATCAAAAAGGGCAACTTCGTGGCATATACTTTAATTTATTTTTGTTCAGAAATACATGAAAATAGTAGGTGTTGTTATTCAGAAACTGTCAGAAACTGTTATTCAAAACTGTTGCACTCATTTTTCGGTTTTTTAAAAAACACAATAGAACTATCATAACAAGCCTTCAAATTTGACGTTTTTGAGCACGTTTCCCGACGAAAGCAGAAAAAACGATCGAAAAATGAGTGATCACGTGATCGAAATAGCTTATAACTAGATAGGTAATTTAATTATAAAATGGAAAAATAAGTTCGATTCGAAATCCCTTCCACAGTCAGGCATTCCAATTTTATATCATTCCGTTAAAAAATGAGTTTGTAAATGTGTCAAAACTTTTTCCGCTTGTTGAGCGAAGCAGTTAAGAACACCCTAAAGATATTATTTCAAAATTATTCATTATTTTTATACTTCGATTCTGTTTAAATCTTTCTTATAATTTTTAAAGTGAATGTAACATTAACTTAAAATTCAACTTTTATCAAAAATCATAAAAATGTTTACCTGAATGTCGAAAATAATAATTTCCTTTACTTGAAAATAATATTATTTTTATTGATCTTTAAAAATAAATAATTTGTTTTTGACATGCAAAGAAAATATTTTTCAGTTATTAATGTCTTATAATTTAAAACAGAAAAATAATACTTTTTAAAAAAAATCTCAGGAAAATAACAATGATAATGTAAATAGATGATTTTTATGTTTTGAAATTATAGACAGTTTTTATATTTTACATAAAATTGAAAGTGTTTTAAATCATCTTACGTAAAAAAGTTAGAAATTGCCAATAAATCTAAGAAAATAAAGTGCGTTCGTGCTAAAACAAAGTTTTAAATATATTCAGTTTTCGATATGATGGTTACAGCACTTCGGATGCAAAACAGTGTCCTAAATCTTCTGTGTGTCCCTGTAAATGCTGTCTGTTCTTTATTACACAGGAAGTAACTTAAATCTCAGCAAGAAATATCATTTTCAAAAAATGTGAAATAATTTGATAATACTGGAACGCGCCACAAACAAGGTTCCCCTCCCCGTACTACTATGCAATTGAATACTTTTGTGTGCCCCTGTATATTTATAAAAAATACTCTTTGCACCACAGATTGTACAAAATGTATTTCTAATATATACTCCATAGATGCATATGAATTGTATTATGTTAGAAAAAGTGTAACATCATTAACATACACCTTAAACTATTTTTTACCATTGCCCATAATGTAACGATATCTCTTTGATTGTTCCTGTATAAAACTACACATACGATTTTTATAAAATGTGGAATGAATCGACAAAAATATGCAACACTTATACATCTTAAATTTCAAACTATTCGGTTGGGTAACTTTTGCTCTTTTATATGGGGACAGACGGACGGACTAAAGGACGACTATTAGTACTACGTATTCGTATTATTACGATCGCACCTTAAAAAGCTTAAAACCTATAAAAATCTAATTTTAAATTAAAATCTGTTCATTTTAAATGCATTCATGTGTTATTAAAAATTCACAGCAAAAACTAGTACTCTCAGGAGTACTTTTAATAAATATATGTATATATATTTAACTTGAAAAAACAAATAAAACATGAATAGTTTTTCACAATATTAAATTTTTTTTGTCCCTTAATTTAAATATTTAAATACTTTTGCTGTAATTTACGGTGCTTTAAATGACCTCATAGAAGTATTTGTATAATGTTTCAAATATTCATTATTTTATTTATTTTTTAACTTTTTGAAAATTTTCCTATAGGATTAAAGATTTGTGTTTACTTTTTCTGCTATAAATTTTGCTTCTTGCTCTATAATGTAATTGGATATTATATTATCGAGAGATTTTCTTTATAGTTCAGCATCTGAATAAAAAAAGTGGTAAAAAAAAGTATGTAAAGTATTGTTTTTCTTTATATTTACTTACCGGTTAGACTTGAAGGAAGACAAGCTAATATTTGCTTAGCAGAAAAGAAGACTTTAGCTTAGGTGTAAAATACTTGTACTGTTTACTTATATAGAAAAATCTCAACTCCAGGTGAAATATATTATTAATGAAAAAATTAGCTTGAAAATTATTACAGAAAAAAAATCCCTGTCGCTTATGCTTAAAAACGGATGTAAATATCGAAGTTAAATACTATATTTACCAACCAATAAAATTTAAATTAAGATCAGAAATAAAATCAGTTTCTTCTACAGAAATGAGAACTAGAGATTTGAACGTGTTTTGACAAATTTAATGTAGGGGAAGGTGCAGTACCTTGAAACGCTTTTCAGTAAATATTTTTTTTTTTTTTACATTTTACTAACATTTATTCTTATTTTAGAACCGATTAGATATAAAGTATATATATTTTAAAAAGCTATAAAACAATGAAAAGATTTATTTGTTAAGCTTAAGTTGAACATGGAAGTATTTAAGCATTAAAACACTTTAATAATTTTAATAGTATTACATGTTGAAACAAGCTGAAATAATGCCTTGAGTTGCAAATTAAATACAACTTAAATGTTCAGCATACACTGTTAAAAATAAAGGTGACAAACCACCCAGACAGCAAAGGATATCGAATTCTATTCGGCCGGTTATCCGAATTATCGACTGAATATCAGCAATCGTCCACTGATATTATTATGATGTCTATAGATCATACTCTGTTGACATAGTCCAATGCTAGTATCGGCAGCAAATCGCATTAACTAATGGATTTGATTTGAGGATATTTGCTCCAAAAATTTTATCGGCTTTTTTTTTTTGTGTGTTGACCATTGCCCGACAATTTGTAGCTCTCAACAATGCCCCCCTGCAGTTTCAGTTTAATTCCGAATCACCCCTCATACCATGCATGGTCACAGTGACGTCAAAATGACATCACTGTGAGTCACCTTGGTCACATCACATCTGTGACGAAAATACCACTACTCAGTGACGCCACATTGTGACTGAGATGTGACTTTCTTAAAAAAATTTATAAAATTACAAATATTCTTCAAAACATGTTTTATACTTTAAAAAACATGTTTCTGGCAATTTAAATATCGTCGCTTTTGTCACAATTTCGTCGCAATAATAATGTCAAAGTAGTCACAAATGACACACTTTTCACAAATTGGTCACATTGTGACGTCACAAAGTGGTCACAAGACGTCACATGTGACGTCACAATAAAGCTCTAAAACGGCCATAACGACTTTACATTTTAGTCACTGTGACTTCACCTCGACGTCACGTGACGTCACATCGACAATCGATGGTCACAAAGTCACAACGTGACTTCACAACGACGTCACGTTGATGTCGTTGTGAAGTCACATTGCGACTTTGTGGCCGTCGATGTGACGTCACGTGACGCCGATGTGAAGTCACTGTGACTAAAATGTGAAGTCATTATGGCCGTTTTAGAGCTCGTTTGTGACGTTACATTGTGACCACTTTGTGACGCCGATGTGAAGTCACTGTGACTAAAATGTGAAGTCATTATGGCCGTTTTAGAGCTCGTTTGTGACGTCACATTGTGACCACTTTGTGACGTCAAGATGTCACCAAAATGCGAAAAATGTGTCATTTGTGACAAAATTGTCATTAAAACTGTGACTATTCTGTAACGATAGTGACAAGGTTGTGAGGACAGTTTGCGATTATTTTTTGATTTGTGACAAATTTGTCACTAACTTTGTGACGGTGGCAGCATTGTCAATGTTGTGAAGTTACACTAGGACACAATTATACAGATATGAACAATGTTATACAGAGTAAAATCCCTTACATCTGTAATTTTATTATACTTTGGCGATACATCTCATTTAAAACTTGGGAACTGCTATAAAAAGAATGTACCAAAACAAAGTCACTGAATCAAAATGTAATGCCATGCAGACTTTAATCTTTGATACATTTTTTTCTGTTGCAATAAATGAGAATATTTAAGACAATTGAATATTCGATTCATCACAATTATTTGAAATTTAGCAATTTGTTTTTCTAATAAGCATTAAAATTATCATAAAAACACTTCCTTTAAGGTCACTAGTCACAGAAAAAGACCCGGATGATAATGTAAAGTCTGTGGGAGCTTTCTTTTCAAATATCTCGCTCAAATTTTTATATTTTTGCATGATTTTTGCAATGGATAGCTGAGGGCGATCTACAACCGGCCTATTTTTTACTTTTTCAATTTTGCTTATATATTTTTTATATTATGAAATGATAGTTTCAATATCAGAACCGGTTTAAACCGGTTTTGAAATTTAAAATATTTTTACTTTCTTCTATCTTCAATAGAAGAAAGTATTGTAATCGAAATTTTCTTCGACTTCCGGTTTTCGACGGATTTACACGTTTTAGGGGTCAGAGATTCCAAAAAACATGTTTTTACAAAATGTCTGTCTGTCCGTGTGTCTGTGTGTCTGTCTGTATGTCGCCATTCTACCATCAAAAAGTGTATGAAGTTATGCATAGAATTGAACCAAATTTTTTGTGAATGTTTTTGGCTGTAGCAAGCAGGTCCTCTTTCAGTTTTGAAATATTCCGCCGGAAGAGGGCGCTGCAATCGCGATTTTTGTGCCATTTTCAATATTGTACCGACCAAAAGTATATGAAGTTATGCATCGAATTGAACCAAATTTTTTGTGTATGTGTATGACTATGGCTAGTTGGTCCTCCCTGAATTTTAAAAAAATACGTTGGAAGTGGGCGCTGCAATCGCGACTTTTGTGCCTTTTTTAGTATTGTACCGACCAAAAATTTATGACGTTATGCATGGAATTGAACGAAATTTTTTGTGTAAGTGTATGACTATGGCTGGTTGGTCCTCCCTGAATTAAAAAAAATCTGCCGGAAGGGGGCGCTGCAATCGCGATTTATGTACCATTTTTAATATTGTACCGACCAAAAGTACATGAAATTATGCATCGAATTGAACGAAATGTTTTGTGTAAGTGTATGGCTATGGCTAGTTGGATCGCCCCGAATCTGAAAAAAATCCGCCGGAAGGGGGCGCTGCAATACCGAATTTTATGCAATTTTCAATATTGCACCTCATAAGTGTATGAAGTTAGTTCTAGAACTGAACTAGACATTTTGTATATGATTATTTTTTGGTAAGGCAAGTAGGTGCTCCCTGAATTTGAAAAAAAAATCTGCTTATCATTCTATTGTCCATCGGCTCGTGCAGAGACGGAAATTTGTTTTTACTCCTATTAATTGATTGAAGCAGAAATTTAAGATGAAAATCAAAGTTGGTAAGGTATTGAATTAAAATTATTAAAGCATTAAAATGAGTAACTATTTTTTTTTAATATTAAAATGTATGTATGAGATAGAAGAAAGTTTTGGGATTGCCACATCCAACTAGTTTTTTTAAATCTGAAACCAAAATTGAAAAAGTAAAAACTAGGCTGGCTGTGGATCGCCTTCAGCTATCCTATGAAAAAAATCATGGAAAAATGTTAAAATTTTAGCAAGATATTTGAAAAGAACGCTCCCACAGACTTTACATTATCATCCGGGTCTTTTTCTGTGGCTAGTGTTGCAACTTAAAGGAAGAGTTTTTTCTTTTTAATTTTAATGCTTATTAGAAAAACAAATTGCTGAATTTGAAATAATTGTAATAGATCGAATATTCAATTATCCTAAATATTCTCATTTATTGCAACAGAAAAAAATATGTAACAAAGATTAAAGTCTGCATAGCATTACATTTTGATTCAGTAACTTTCTTTTGGTACATTCTTTTTATAGCAGCTCCTAAGTTTTAATTGAGATGTATCGCCAAAATATAATAAAATTATAGATGTAATTGATTTTACACTACATAACAATATTTATAACTGTATAATTGTGTCCCAGTGGGACATATTGGCAATGCTGCCACCGTCACAAAGTTAGTGACAAATTTGTCACAAATTAAAAAAATATTCGCAAACTGTCTTCATATACTGTCTTCTATGAATATCAAAATATTATTAAAACATGCAAAGAGGAATTATAAAAAAAATTAAAGCTAAATATTTATTAGTATATTAAACAAAAAAAAAAAAAAAAAAAAAAAAAAACATTAAGGGGATATCCATAACTGGAAGGCTATCTATCATAGACACATCTACCTACTAAAAATTCCGACGATAAACAGAAAATAGAACAACAAATACGTTAATTATAATTATTAATATTTTATTTATAATATTAGAAAGTATTTATAATACCCACTTTAATCACGATGTATACTAATACTACATATAATGGATATTTTGAAATTTACCTCTGTAAAATGATTCGTTAAAGGAAATAATAAAAGTGTCTGGAATGAAAAATAAATAATAAAATACAGTTATTACTTTTTAGCTTCAAACCGTTCAAGTATTTGCGTTATTTGTTTTAAATACAATCATGTTTAAATTCTTATTGATTGTCTTAACTTCCAAATTCTCTCTGAAAACATTCCAATAAGAATATTTACAACTGAAACATTTTCACCCACAATGACTTTCTATTCAAAAATTTTATAACATTTCACAGGTTAAAAAATACATTAAACAATCATTAACGTTATTGTTTTTTTTTGTTTTTTTTGGTTTTTTATTTAATATCAAACATCTACGATTACTTTTAATAGTTCTTCTCGTTCTCTTATAAATTCCTCTTCTGAGCGGATGCATTTTTTTTTAAAATAACATTATGCAATGTTTCCGATAATTACTTAATACAAAAATTAAAAAAGGATGTTTGTTAATAATTTTATTCTATAAAAAAGCTTCTTTATTAGAATATATAATAATCTTTAAATGTTTAATAATTCTATTAACAATTTATAATAATATATTTTCATATGATTTTATGTTTATGGAAACATTTTAAACAATTATTTTAAAAAAGGAAACAACGCAGATTAAAATGCAATTAAAATCACTACCTTTGACAACCTAATCCAAATTATTGATAATCAAGTTTTTTATATCAAGAAAATAAATAATGGATGTATTAGACTTTATTAAGTTAATAAAGCATTAATGTTTTATAGCATGTTTTTGAGAAGGTAATTAAAATCCTTCTCAGAATAATAATAATAATAAATGCAACCACGAAAAATAATATTTTTCCATACCTTTTTTCCATCGAATTCATTCATTCTAGTTATTCTTTTTGTCGCACAAACTAAATCCGATAATAATTAAAGTGGCAAAGACCAAATCATTTTAACAGTCAAAGCCCCCTTAATTTTCTCGGACTTATGTTTTGCCGCTTCGAAGACTTGTAATGGACATTCTTGTTTAAATTGCAAATCCGTGTCAATACGCATCTGCTCACAAGTCAAATCTGCCATAAATTCCAGTAAACTAACTTCTCGCGTCTTCTATCATCAATTTAAAATATTTTTGTTTACGTTTATTTATTGTTTCGCTTGCAGACTATAGACTCTAGCAAGAGTCCTAACTATCGTGCAAGGCACTCTCGTTACCAGGGTTTGTCAACATCAGCGATATTTTATTTTCCCAGTGTGCCTTGCGCTAGTCAGCTGTTGTTGTGATAGTAAACAGAAGTGTAGGTTGTTTATTTCAGTAAAATTTCTTAAAAGGTGTTAAAAAATAATAAAATATCAAAATTACATGTTAAAAAAATGTTTAACAAAATAAACAAATAAATAAACAAACGAAAAATAAAAAATAAATAAAAAAAATATTTCTCGCATGTGACATTCCTGTTACGTCATTTCTCATATGGTTTTATTTTTCTTAACCGGAGTTGTTTAATCTTTGGTTACGAGAGTAGCCTGCACTGACTCCCGCTAGAGTCCTGTCTTGCAGACGATTTTCACTTTGCATGCGCATGACCGTTTTGTTTTTTCTTTTCTTATGCAATATTTTGGAGTTTAAATACGCAATAATTTTATGAGAGTGATTATGATAAATTTTTTTTATTTGAAAAATTTTTTACTGTATTTTTATTTTTTATTTTTATTAGTTTCAAAACAATTCAAGTTAAAAATGAATTATAAAATCCTTTTTACTTACCCATCATACGTAGTATAGGGTAAGTCTTGCAATCGTTTTGAAAATCGAAAAATTTTTTTAGACGGATTTACAAATTTTAGATAGTGGAGATTCCGAAAAACATATTTTTAGAAAAAAAATTTTGCCGTCCGTCTGTCTGTCTGTCTGTCTGTCTGTCTGTCTGTCTATCTGTAAACGCTCTATCTCCCTAACAAATTGAGATAGAGACTTGAAATTTTGTGTGTAGTTAGTATGTAAGAATGGGACAAACCCTATTTAATATCAGCAACCTCGATTATCCGGAACTATTTTTTTCGGACTCTTGAAAAATTCGTTCTGATGAAAGGTACATAAAAATTTTCGCATATTTTTGTTCTAAGGAATGGACGTAAAAGGCAATAAAATAACACACATTTTGCATATAGAACGAAGTCGATCGGATTATTAGTTGCCGAGATATTTGTAATCTTGTTTTCCACATTCTTCGATTTTTCATGACCCTGTATTTTATTCAAATTTCAATGTAAAAGTATATTTTAATTGGAAATGAGACGCTTAATCCGACGCAGTTAATTGTTAGTTAATAGAATTATTATTTTTGGAGTTATAAGGATGTTTCTTTTACGCAGTTCGGTACTACTTGAGTAGTTTGGCGTTTTATATAATTTGTCGAAATTGGTACATCAACAGTTCTTTAATATAGCATTACTATCAGTGTTCTCGCTGTCGCTCGCCAATGCGCCAAATTACGACTAAATTTTTCATTTGGCGAGTAAACAAGAGATTACATTCGCCAAATTGCTAGTGCTCAATTTTTTCTCTTTCGTTTTTATACATATGCATACATATATATATGTATCATATTTCTTAATATTTGTAGCTGATAGCTGAAATTAGATTAATAACAATTGCTGTCACAGTTATATAAACTTAGGTTATTTTAGAACATATTGAAAAAAAGGGGGTATATTAAAGGATTAAAGATACTTTTTTGTGCTACATGGCGAATCTATTTTGCTAATACATACTTTTTTCATTTGGCGAATGTTTTTTATTTTTAATTAGCCAAATTACTAACGTTGATCAAATGCCAGCGAGAACACTGATTACTATGTATATTAACAACATTTAAATTTTGTTTATGAATTGCAATGCATTGTATAAATAGTTTCACATGTTTTATTTTCATATACATATCCATGATGGTTAAGTATTACGGTGGCCCCCAACGACTAGTTTTTTCTTTTTTTTGTAAATAATAGTTAATAATAATCACAATTAAAGTTTATTAGATAAAATTTTGTTTAAGTTTTTAAAGATTTAAAATAATAGATTTAACGCTAATAATAAAAAAACTTGTTTTAAAATAAAGTTTGTATCACATGTGAACATACATAGTATTTTCTTAATACAAAAAAAGGGGGTTTATAGAGGATAAAAGCTTTTTATTTGTGTCTTTCGATTCGATTTCGGTCTAAAAATCTTTTTTCAGTCTATCCTAATTAATAATTATGTGTAATACATCCATTTTTTAATACAAATATTGAGGACATTATTTGCAGTGGTAGTACAGTGACGTCACAAAAACTTTTTCAATTGACAGAAAAATATTTTTTCCATTAAATAACATCTTTTGAAGAATTTTTGTATTTTTTTAAATTATGTAAGAAGGTCACATTTCAGTCACAATGTGACTTCGCTGAGTGGTGGCCTTTTGGTACAGTGACGTCACAAAAACTTTTTCAATTGACAGAAAAATATTCTTTCCATTAAATAACATCTTTTGAAGAATTTTTGTATATATTTTTTAATTTTCTAAGAAGGTCACATTTCAGTCACAATGTGACGTCACTGAGGGATGGCATTTTGGTCACAGGTGTGACGTCACATTTCAGTCACAATGTGACGTCACTGAGGGGTGGCATTTTGGTCACAGGTGTAACGTCACATTTCAGTCACAATGTGACGCCACTGAGGGGTGGAATTTTGGTCACAGACGTGACGTGATCACAGTGACTCACAGTGACGTCACTGTGACGTCACTGTGACCATGCACTATGTAGGACGGGACGTGACTGCCTGTTCCCTTTCAAGGACCTTTTTCTCCCACTTTCCCCAACCCCTCAAAGGCTGCAAGCAAGGTCATTCAGTGAAGCAGCCCCTTAATCTGATATCGAAGAGAAATGGTCATGTCCAATCTATGTGACGCGTGAGAGTGAATATAAATTTCTTTGAGTTTTCATAAAAAATTAGTAATTTTTCATCTTTCAAAAATGAACGATTGCTCGATGTACACCACGAGCATATCTAGAAATTTGAAAAAAAATTTGGGCTTGTTTTTTATGGAATTACAAACCGTTATTCATACTTAAAAAATTGCTTGAAAAAACTAAAGAAAAGGGAATTATATTTTTTGCGCAAAGACTATTTTTTCTATTTGCATGAAAGCATCTAAAATAATGAATATTTGAGGATAAAATTAAATCATTAAACAGCTATTTGCATTTTTTTTCTTTTTCTGACCTAAAATTGGCAAGAATATTAAAAACTGACATAGTTTATGGTAAAATGTTTAATTTCTTATTCATGTGGCAAAAATATTGCCACAAGAATTTTTGAATGAGCAGATATTTTCTTCTTCTTTCTTTTCTTTTTCTTTTTTTTTTTTTTTGTGTGTAGGGAGGGTGGGGGTTATGGAAACTCTACTTATTATCAAGAAATTTCGATGTATTTGAGAAAATAAAAAAAGAACTCTGATTATTTTCTAAATTTAATCATTAGCAGAATACGCAAAACATTTTAATTTATTATTAATATATTATTAGTTTAAATCTGATTAAAGTCTTAATGTTCTAAATTTTTTTGATAGTTAAAAAACATCTATTTTTACTTGTTTTAAAAAATGAGATGCTAAATTTATTATTTCAACTACTCAATTACATAATTTTACTTAAAAAGGGCAAACCTATAATTTGGTAATTTAATTTTTCTTTTGGTTTCCTTTCTCTCTTATTTTTTTTCTTTTCTTTCTTTCTTTTTTTATATTTGGTGTAGGGAGGGGGAGGAATTCGGGAAACTCTACTAATGATCAAGAATTTTCGATACATTTGAGGGGGAAAAATAAGAACTTGCTTTCTTTTCTAAATTTAATGCTTTACAGAAAACATGAAACCTTTTAATTTATTATTAATATATTATTAGTTTAAATCCGATTAAAATCTTAATGTTCTAAGTTACTTTGGTAATTAAAAAAATATATATTTTTACTGATAAAAAAAAGATGAGATGCAAAATTTATTATTTCAACTAATTAATTATGTATTCTTACTTTAAAAACAGATTTGGCGCAAACAATTGTTTTAATATTCAAAATTTTTTACTCTTGTCTACATATGTTATTTTCAGTTTATTGAACTAAGTTACGCAAAAAATATAGTCTTTATACCAAGTATTTGAATTAAGAGTACAACGGTGTATTTAATTATGTTTGTTACATATGAAAACTATTTTTAAGCATGGATGACTATTCATTATTTTTTAAAATCAATGGATAAAATTTCTTGTAATATCTATAGACTTACTTTACATTACTTATCGAGCTGCCATTTATTTTATTTTTTAGATGAACGTGTACAAATTTTTGTAGAAAATTTGCTAAGCAAATTATTTTTGCCAAAAAAAAAAACAACACTTTAACGAGCATATTTTACTTAAATTAATTTCAAAGCCACAGAATAATAATCAAGAAGGGAAAAATGTAATTCGTTAAACATTACTTTCAACACAAAGCGAATTTTTAAAGGGTGGGGTTTTTACAGATAATAAATTTAAAGAACAAGAAGGCAAAAAATCTGGAAGAAAGGATTGAGAAGGAGGGGGGTGTAGAAAATAGCAAGAAAACCGCAAGGATGTAGTAGTCATAAAAGAGGTCGGCAATACGACCTAAACTTCTGCACACGATATCAGGATCCTACAATCCTCAGATCGTTTGCCGCGCGGCCAAAGAGCCTTTCCAGCCGATTTCAAGAAATGAGGTCGCGCAGACGAAAAATAGTCAGGTTGGGATGTTTGGCTGGCGTTCGGCCGGGGATTATTTGCTGTTTGGGCAGTTGCATTTGGCGCCCAGGAGTGAAAAGGTGTTACCATTTGACACCCGCGGGCTTGAAAGTGTGTTTAGGGTACCGTTTGATATCTCACTGGGTGACTCACGCTAATTAGGGTGCGGCGCAATGCATACCGTTTGAATACTTTCATCCCTTAGTCATTTGCGCATGCTCTGTATCCTTGCCCTTCAACTCGCCGTCACTGGTGCATCAAAACAGCAATTTCTCCCCATGATGACTATCACTACTATACGCTATCCAAATTTCGTTTAGAAATTCGGATGGCTAACATTTGGTGAGTTTCTTTATATAAAGCAACCTTTGAAGTTAAGGACATTTGAACATTTCAGGGAGACTTTGAAGGAGAGCTCGATGGCCGGAGAGCGCTGAGCTTTGAAGGAGAGCGCTGAGCTTGTAATCAGAATTGTTGTGGGTTCGAATTCTTCGAGGACTAAAAGTCGGTTTGTGTATTTTTTATTTTTTTTTTATTATTGGCACTCTGGATTAAAGGTGCCATTCTGGCTCCTATAGGGGTGTTACCAGTGAGACAAGAATTTCTTCCCTAAAAGGTGAAATGTGTCACCATTAGTTTTAACAGTGTAATCTAGCGGAAAACGTGATGTTGTCAAACAGAAATCTATTTATTCAAGCTGTGAAACAAAACACCTAACCAACGGTGATGTTTCAATTAAAACACAATTTCAATAACAACTACTTCGAATGTCGTAAAATTTCTTCTCTAATCCTTCGCGTAGACCTAAATCACCTTTATAGGAAAGAAAAAGATAACACATACATTCGCTTTGCTTTATGTATTCTACAGAATGAGCGAAGAGACTAAATTGTACAGTAGAACCTCGTTAATGTGAACACACTTAATATGAATTACTTTTAACATGAACAGTTCCCACTGTCCCCGTCAAAATGAATAGGGTTTCTAGTGTTTTTTTCCTTTTAACATGAACACGTTTAACATAAAAATTCGCTTAATATGAACAATTCTCAATGTCACATGAGAGATTTTGACAGTTAATATGAACAAAATTCCGAGAAAAGTATGAAAGCTTTTTTTACCCTAGAAAACAACGAGTTATTCTTTAGAACTTCATGAAAGAGTGTTATTGCCATTGGAATGTTCCCACTTTTGAACAAAGAATACCCGTCGTCTACTACATGTCACCAGGACTAGGGAAGGTTTCTATGAAACTGCTTATTTTCCGATTTATTTTTAAATTCCTTTTTGCTCGCATACGCATCAAACTGGCAAATGGTCTTATTTACAAAGTACACAAGGTGCTGTGAATGTCGATTCTTTGATAAATGCCGAAAATATTGCATTAAAAAACAATCAAAAACGTCATTTTGAACCGATTTTTCCGAAGCGAGAGATTGTGAAAAAAAGTGTCAGACTGAGAAGATAATTGTTTATAAATCAAATTCTAATTAATTGAGCGTAAAATGACATCACACGGCCCATTATACGCTTCATCAAAAATCCCCTCAGCAAGTCTCGTGTTTCGACTTTTAAAACTATGTCTGAAATTGTATCAGGAAATTTTGAGCAGTTGAAGGTGGAAAAGCGTTTTATTGAATCCACCCTTAAAAATAGTATTTTTATGCACTGTTTCTGTATTTAAAAATAGAAAATTTACAGTTTTCTATTACAAATCCCATATGAAAGTTCATGCATTCAGTCATTTTTTCCCCGTTTACCTGTATTAATTCACAAGGACATCCACATGTACAATATAATTGCTCAAAGTGAGTCTCAAAGTTCAGCAATCTTTAAGTTTGCGAAATAAGCTCGATATATTACAGACGTAGATTTGAGAAATTAAAAAAAAAATGAGATTGCAAAGAAATATGGAATAGCTAAAAGTACGATATCAATGCTTTTAAAAGATAGATACAAAATAGAAATAGCTTACGCACTAAAGAAGTTTGCACCAAGCCGAAAAAGAATGAGAGTCGCCAGTAATGAAGAAATTGAAACAGCATTAATCAAATGGATGAATGTAACAAGAAGTCTGAATCTTACCATTACTGTTGCGATTTTGCTAGAAAAGGCTCGCCTTTTACGCGGATGATTTAGATGTAAGATATTTCTTAGGCTCATTAGGATGGCTTCAACGGTTTAAGGATAGACACGGAATAGTTTGATAGAAAATTTGTGCTGAAGCGGCCGCAGTAAAAGATGAAATAGGGAACGATTTCGTAATCAATAAACTGCAATCAAATTTAAATAAATATGCTGAAGAAGATGTTTTTAGTGCCGACGAGACATCTTTGTTCTGGGAAGCACAAAGAACTTTAACGGTTAAAAATACAAAATGTTCAGGTGGAAAGTAGAGCAAAGAGATATTAACCCTTTTAATTGCCTGCAACACGATTGGAATGGAAAAAATTACCATTGATGGTCACTGATGGAAAGGTTGCAAAACCTTGCTGTTTTAAAGGTATAAAAACATTACCAGTGACTTACGAGTCGAGCAAAAAGGTGTAGATTACCATAGAGGTATTCCAGAAGTGGGTCAAACAACTCAACAGAAAATTTGAAAGAGAAGGCAGAAATGTATGTTTGATTTTAGACAAATGTAGCACTCAGTGCATCGGTTCCGGATTTAAAGTAAACCGTATTGAGTTTTTACCTCCAAATAAAACTGCAAAAAGGCAACCATGTGATCAAGGGATAATTAAATGCATAAAAGCAAACTGTAGAAGAGAAATTCTCCTTCAAACAGTTTCTTGTATCGATCAAGGAACATACTTTTCCATCAATTTGTTGGATGCATTAAATGTACTTCGATCTACGTGGAAAGAAGTTTCTGCCACTGCAATCCAAAATTGTTTCCGAAAAGTTGGATTTTCTTCCAAACAAATTCTTTCACAAACAGAAGAAATAATAAAATTTGATTCTTCAGAAGCCAAAGCATGCAGCATACTTCCAGAAAATGTCACATTTGAGGAATATGTAACAATGGACGATGAAATAATGACATCCGATACAGTTACGGATGAAGAAATAATTAAGGAAATTATAAATCACTGCCGATAATTTACACTATTCTTCTGAAACATAAGAGGAAGATGATAACAGTGACTGTTCAGAATACAACAATGTATCCAGTATTGAAGAATTTAATGCATTAAAAACTGTTTGAAGATTTGTGATTTAAACAGAAAATTCTAGCAAATATCTGGCTGTTATAGATAGACTTTAAGATTTTCGCAAAAGAATTGTTGACAGAAACAAAAACAATCGCAAATAACCAATTTTTTAAAGCCGTAATTTTGATTTTTTCCCCAGGTATCTATACGTTATAAATAAATAAGGTAAGGATCTAAATATTATTTTTGCTATAATTTAGTCTTCTGAGTGCAAATAGATTTAATTTCTCGTAATTTAGTTACAAGTGTAGGATTCAGTATTTAATATATATCTATCGGGGTTAATGGGACATCTTTAAATTTTATGATGTCAAAAATTCAATTTGCATTCATATGTTTTATTTACATAATTACTTTTAACAGTTTTTATTAATGGGTAAAAAAGATATAATTATTAGTCTAATTATTAAAATTGAAATGAGTCTCAATTCTAAAACAAAGTTTTCTCCCACTAGACCCTATGGGAAATGCACGTTTGTTCCTGAATTCTGAACCACTGCATTAAAGTTTATTGTAAATTAACTGTTTGGTACAAAATAATGAATAAAAATGAGCATAGTATATAAGTTTCTTGATAAAAGTCATTATTGATAAAAACTGGTTTAATTGTTAATCAAAACAAATATTTATTGAATATAAATGAACATAAAAAAATATTTTTTGTTACTGATAACATGAACTACGGATAACATGAACAAAAATTTAATTCCCCTTGAGGTTCATGTTAACGTTGTTTGACTGTATTAAAAAAGCAGTAAAAACAAGCAAACGTAAATTTCCGGAAATTCGCACCTATTTCTAAAAGTATGAAGTTCTAATAATAATGAGTTAAATATTATAAGCTGTGTTGCGCCACACTAGTTAAAAAATTGAATACACGCGCAAATTATGAATACTTGAGACCATTTATAGGCGAATCGCGAGGCCTTCATAAGCGAATCATCGTAATCCACTACAATGTAAAAACTCTCAAATGAACTAGTACGGTTCCTATGATATGCAAGGTCTTGATAGCAGTAGCTGCATACAAACAGCGATGCCTCTCAAGAAACCAGAAAAGTGCTAAAAAATTGATTAATTTGCAACATTCGTTCCCTCACTTCGGTAAAATTACACAACTATCATACGTTTTGTGTACGAACAGAGTTCTCACTGTATGCATATTGACAGAATTTTTATAGAAAGGATAAAATTATTTTAAAACAAAATGTGTTTTGACTTCAGTCACAACCTCTTATGCAATACGTTTTCCAATTAAAAACTTCCTTGTTAAAAAATGTTTTTCGCGAGTTTCTTGATCGCAGCTCTATTACTGAAAGTGGCAGTTAGCTTGATATTATATTTGTTCTTAGCTGCATACTGCTGCTATTCTCCTTTATAAAGTTAAGAAAATTCATTTTTTCATTAATAATTAATTTTATCCTTTGTCCTTCTGCTTCTTCGTAAATCAAAATCGCCAAATCTCACCAAAACATATTGCTGAAACTGAACTACTATTATTATCTACTATATTAATCTTTCGTGAAATAGTCAATTGCGAAACAACGAAAAATTAGCATTCGCTTTCTTTCTTTTGAAAATGGTTCCATGAAAACAACTAGTAAACTTTATTTTTTTTTACTACGGAAAAATATCATTATTTTTTTTTCGCAGAAAAACATAAGTATTTTTCTGCAGGATTAAACATTACGTATGCATAAGCTGGATTAAATACTTAATTTAGGAACAAGGCTACAAATACCCCTTTTTTATAATAATCCTAAACAAATCAGCTTATTATTTTCAAAGTGTCATTTCCAAAGAAATTACCTTTTTGCTTGCCTGGAGAAATTTCAATATTTAATACATAAAGTTAGCCGAAAGTAGTTAATCTTAATCTTTTCAGGCGAATAAGAAATTTTCTTAATTAAATGTCTTTATTTACATTTAAAATAATTTGTTGTTGTTTGCAGTATGAATTTCATCAACGGTTTTCTTGCAGAAGTAAAAAGTTTTTTTAATTGTTTTCTATTTTTTTCCATTATTTTTATTTTATGGTTTTTAATTATGGCTCAACTTTCAAATATTTTTTTGAAAAATTTTCTATATTCTGAACTGATGCATTGTTCACAATAAAATCTTCATAAGTCTTCACATTCATTTTCAAAAGAACTGTGTATTTTTATAGGTCACAGAATTTAAAGGTTTAAATGTACAACCAATAAAAAATATCTGTTTCTACAATTTATGTACAATGTTATTATACTTTCAGTTTGCAGCTAAAATCTCAAATACGTATCTACTGAAAAAAAACTGCAAAAACCATTAAGTAATACAATATTAAATGCATATTAGTATTAGTGCAAATAAGTAATTAGATTTCTAAAGCAAAAGTGTTATATTTGACCGAAATCAGTGTTTGGTATAGCTAATACGAGATAAAATAAGCATTAATTTGAAACGTAAAATGAAATGAATCAAGTTTTGACTGCCTACCTAAAGAAGAGCATTGTATATTGTTTACGTACTCAAAGTTCATCTGTGGTTGTTGTATTATGAGAACATCGAACAAGACGCGAACATACTCTGTTAAAAATGTGCAACTTTTTTTGCATAGCCACTTAGCCGCTTTTATAGAACATCTCTATTATGTCCAATGAAAATGCTCAATAATATTGTCAAGCAATCGTTTTCTATAAAAGCAGTGAATTAACTATGCAGCCAGATTTTTAACAGCGCACAGTGGGGCAGGAAGCCTCCAAAGTTGGCAAAAAATAAAATTTACTTTGAACAAAAAAAGCACATCACGGATTCTTTTGTAGAAGAAAAGTAGTAAAATTTTAAACTTTTACATAAGCTAAATAGTAATTTATTAATTAATTTACAAACCTTTTTCAATATTTTTTTTAGAAAAATGAGTTAAAAACAAGAATTTAAGATAGTTTTATACTAATTAGATATTTATAAATCATCCATAATATCGCATTAAAAAATGTAAACATAATTAGTAATTTTAATTATTCTCAAGAAAACCTTATAATGAATATTAGCGACTCGTTTCGAAGGATTGGATCAACCTTTCTCAGACAAAATGTACGTATTACTATAAAGACAGCAGAAGAAAAACTGTTTCTGTTGTTTTAGTGCTAACACACACTTTTTGTTTTCCTGTTTTTCAGATCTTAAACTCATACATGTCACGTACACTAACGAATATGTAGAGCTAGATCTGTATAACCGTTTTACTTTTGATATTTTTGATCGTCCAGAACAAGTTCAGACGGAATATGAAGATGGGCACGTTTGCTTTTCATTGGCGCTTCTGTTTGTTTTTCAAATCGAGGAAATGAAAGCGATTTGCCAAGCCACTCTTTGTTAATTCTAAAGCATTTCCCTTGTTTCGCCAGGCTTTTGCTCATCGAAATTTATATTAAACTTTAAAACATTTAATCTTCTTTTCATTTTAACTACTTGTTCGTAGTTTCTCCGATTATGGAGCTCTTATACCATAAAATCACATTACTTTTCAAAAGTATTTTGTTAAAACGTTCCATGATAATCAGTTTCATTTAAATACATTGTTTTGTGATAAACAATGCATTAAAATTCGTATTTAACAAAGAAAATATTTATAATCATGTTTGGCACACCCGTACATTAACAAAAATTTAAGGATGATTAGCTATAAAAATGACCATAGAATTAAAAAAGTGGCAAAAAGGAGCAAGATTTCCAGGCATATTTGTCCTGTTAAAACTCATACTTAGTAGAAAAAATTATAATTTACACTTAACTCGCCTTAACTCATAACTAAAACCTACAATGTTTGTAGACAGTGTTAATTTTTTTTATAAATTTCACCACTATATATTCTAAGCGTCTGTATATCTATAAAAATCGTATTAAAACAAATTGAAAGTTAATGAATTATTGTTACATACTTGTAATTAAAGGTTCCATAGTCAAAAAAATTTTTTTTAAATTATTATAGCGAAATTAACAAACGAATGTTGAAATAAAATTATTGATTTTTTTTTCACTTATTATCAAAGCACAATATGCAGTTTAACTTCTTTCTCTAGTGACGATCAAAATAACTTTGCGCAAATTTTAATACTAGGAAGATGTGTACTGACATCTGCTCTATTAAAGTGACGTATGTCGGTAGTTCAAAATAAAATTTCATTTTTTCGATTTTTTGCCAGTTTTGAAGGCTTTTTGCCCCACTGTGCAGCGTAGCAATCTCACACATGTCCAATTGGCGATATGTTCGCTGAATGCGCAGACCATGAAAGAATCTATAGGTGTTCTGCCGACAAGAAATCTTGGACACTCCTTGTAACATATATACGGGCATTATACTGTTGTAAGATAATTACAGGAATGACTTGAAATAATGGAACGAATTCATGCACCAGTAGCTCAGTGATGTACCTATTGCTGTTCAAATTATTCAACATTCGTAGCAGCTTTGATCGTCTATGATAAACAATCGTATCTTAGACCATTACGCCGGATTTTCATGCACTATGACATTAGATAATACCTCGAAAAGGTAACTTTTCCCGGAATAGCACGAAAACAAGCATCATAGTACAACTAACTAAAGTAATATTTTTTGAAAAAAAAAAAAATAAAACATTTGTTTTTGGTTTTCATACAAGTCTCTATGTTCACGAGTACATTTCGGTCCCAGTCGTTGATGGTTTTGCGTGAGGAGAATTCCGTATAAATGAGCTCTCTCAAGCAGCCCACGTTGCAGTAGACGTAGATGAATTTAAGCAGCAGACATACCATTAGCAGTTGACCAATGTACTGCTGATTATCTAGATGTAGCTGTATGGTGCGTCAGCTTATACTTTCCTGGTGGTCTATCGCGGGTTGATGTCACCTTTTGGAAGAATCCATATCAGACCTTTTTTTCTTGCGATTTTAATGTATCGTTCTGCCTCGCTTCTGTCTGCTTCGGACCGTTTTCACAGTGCCTCAATGCCAGTATCAATACCGAAACAAAAAAGGAAATATACAGACTTTTTGCGTCATTGATTATATTTAAATATTATATCTGTTGTTAGAGTCTTCCGAAACTTAGAACGATATTGTAACATCTTTTTGATAATGTATTTCTTGATTGCATTTTCTCAATTGACATATACTTTATTCCCTGCAACACAGAAGAAAAAAACGGATATTCGTCAATTACGAGAAATTCTTGATAGCACTGCTGCTATGAAAATTTCCATAATTTGAAATAAAATATATGTATTTATGATAGTGTAGTTGTAAACTAAAAATATTCCTGAGTAAATGCACTAAAAAATAACAATTGTCATACCGTTCAGCTAAACTGAAAATAACATTTCGTATACTATATACATTCTAGAATTTTAACTCTAATGCAGCGCAGTTCCTTTTTACTTGAAAATTTCGCTGGGGATATTTAGAAATCCTTATCCCAATACAGCGTAAATATCAAATTATATAAAACTATATTTTCTATAAACTGAAAATCCTCTTATCAGTACCCCGATACTATTTGCTATACATAAATAAAATGTTCTCAGTGTAATAAAATATTCCATAATATTGATATACTTTAGATTCTTGAATAAAGAAATGCATAAATACACATATCCTTCGAGAGAAAATATTTGAAGCTGTGAAATATATAATTTATTTTTGTCCATGCTCTTAAATTTATCTTCTGAAAAGAAGATACTTATTTTTTTATAAACAAAACATTGTGTTGAAGACATTTTTTCAGATAATATCATTGTTTTTCTTGTAGATTTAAAATGCGAAATATGTAATCCGCTATATAGTTTTGAACAAAGTAAATGATTTTTTTCTCTCGGAGGAATATAGAATTCAACAGCTGTTTTTTTATTATTATTGTTGCAAATACAGGCAAAAATTATATATTTTTTTACTTGTTTTTATATATATGACATTAAATAATAAAATTGTTTTATTTTTTACACTAATTTGTTTGTAAATATATGTTCTCTAAACAATAATTTCCATGAAACATCTTTTTAGATAAAGTACACAGCTTCATAACTTGTAATATGGTTAAATATTGGAGTATTGAATAATTTTTGGCATTTATGGACTTTTTACTATATTTCGTTACGTAACTTCGTTTCTATAAAATTTGGGATTCAATAAAAATAACAAAATATTTGTAAAATGACAGCTAATGCAAATACGTCTATTTGTTTACAAATGTGTGTGTCTAAAAACTAATCGCATCCCCTATATGGCCAAACTTTCCCAGAAAATTTTAGTGTTGGAGGTTTTCTTATATATCTAAAGATATAAAAAGGAAAAAAAAATGTTTGATTGACTAGTACTGTTGGGTCTCAAATCACTCTTTCAATTTTTCAATGACCAGAATTATTTCTCATTCTGACTCTCTCAATCACTTGGATATCCTCAAATAAACTTTTCTATTTTAAAAAATTCCAATAAACACTTGCCAATGATCATCAATGATCTTGCCGTTGCCATCAACTCCTTTCTTCTAATTCAGTATGGAAATAACTTTGCAATTAATTTGCCTCTTTTCTTGTCTCTTTTCAAATTATAGCTTAAAAATTAATCCTTTATTTCATTAATTTTCTTAGCTGTATTTCTTTTAGTTTTCTTTTTCAATTTACTTATTTTATTTTATTAATTTACCATTTTTTGTTAATTTATTTTTATTTAATTTACTATTTTCTTTTCTGTTGATTTTAGTTCTTTTCCGTAAATCATTCTGGTGGCACTTTTCTCTTCTATATATGTACCTCTCTTTCTTGTCTTTACCGTTCAGCTAGCGCCGCATTGTGTGTTCCTCGTTGTCCTGTCCTTACTGTTCATTCGTAAACCTGTCCCCATAGGGGCCCGTCTTTATTTTGGCAGATGAAGGTTTTTTTTTATTTCCATCACACAACATGCACAGTGATTACTTTTGCTTTATTCTGATTAAAATAATGTTTTATTATTTAATCTAGAGGTATACCTCACCATGAGAAACTTTTTTATTTTTATAAATTCCAATAAACTTGTCAATGATCATTCATCATCTATTTTTCTCTCTCCAGCGTGAAAAATACTTTGATAAGGCGTTTCCCTTTTTTCTTGTCTTTTTCCAATTTATTGTTAAATATGTATATATATGTATAGATAAGACCATTGACTGTAAACAATATGAACATTTGAATTTAATAGAAAAAAAAACATATTGAACACGAGGAAAAAATTAAATAGATAAATAAAATGAATGATAGAAATTTGTAGAACCAAAGCAGAATTCTCAAGCCCTGCTTTGGAACTTTGGTGCTTTGGAACTACAAATAAAGTGTGTGGTTTCATCATTATATTAGCCATGAAAAAGCAAAATAATACGAATTTGGGGCTACCAACACACACAAAACAAATTAACAAAATAAACAGACAAATTAATTAACAAATTAATTAACAAAGAGCAACAAATTACTGAATTAGCGATAAAATTGAAAAAAAGAGAAAAAATAAAATTAATTATCGTACACATCTTAATATTAAATTAATAAGTTAATAAAAAGCATAATAAGTAATAACAGAAAATTAAACCATGCACCATAGTTTACCCATATATTTATTTTTCTTTTCTTTTTCTATTTTATTAATTTAGTTTTTTATTTTATATATTTGTTCATTTACTTATTTCCTTTTATTTCCTTTACTCTTTCTTTTTTCGTTAATCTTAGGGCTGTTCCATTAATCATTTTGGTCACACTTTTATTTTCTGCATGTACACCTTCCTGATTCAGTTAACGTCACATGTTGTATTCTTTAAAAACTCTCCTTTGTGCCCTCATTGTACATTAATAAACTTGCCCGCTGAAAAGCATATGTTTACTATGGCTGATGTAGGGCTGTCTAAAGTTTACAACACAAAATATGTCCTGTATATGTCTTTGCTTCATTGTCATAATTACAAAATTGTATTGCTTAATCTAGAGTTACATTTTACGAATTCTTCCGGGAATTCAGGTTTATAAAGAATATATTTGATAAAATATTTTTCAGGAAATCATTAATCATGAAAACAATTTGGGATGAACACTAAAATGAAGAAAGAATTTCTGGATAAAAATAAATTTCTGGAATTGACATGTGCCATACCTATGTGAATCTTATATTTTACACTTTAATAGCGATTTTCTTTCGGTAAATGACACATAACACTTTATTATAAATTCAATAATTAAAAAGGAAAAAATAATTTTGGAAAACGTGGATCAACTGCGGCTAATCTCTCCAATACAGTAACTCATTCAAAAAGGCAGAAATACATTGGTGTTATAATAAAACTAACTAAACATTAAAATTAATTTTATTTAAATTTTATTTGTAAAAATAGCAAACAGATAAATGATTTTCTGCTAATTGCTTTATCTTATCAGTTTTTCAATATTTTGATACTATACAAGCATTTTTTAATTTAATGTGTGCCTAGAAACATATAATTCGATCTTGAAATTTTTTTTTCGTAGAACTGTGATAATTTTGATTTGTGTTTTCAAACAGAACTGTAAGATCAATATCAAATTTAAAGGAAGGAAAAATACAAAAGGAGAAATAATAAATCATATATAAATATATAATCTTCAGTCATCTGCTATTAAAGATCAACTGAAATTCGACTAACGTTATCGTTAATATATTTCTAAATGTCTGATCTTTTTGTTTACATAATATTTAACAAATATTATATAAATACAAAGATCTTTATTTTACGAATGAGTTTTGCAGATTTTCTTTGTTTTGAATACTTAATACGTGATTTATCACTTGCTAACTAAGTGTAGAACCAACAAGGTGAAAAATGTCAAAACCGAAGATCGTACCCGAAACACTTGGAATAGCGCTCCAAGTGCTCTACCATTTCATTTACGATGACGATGCTCAGCCTGGCATTTTCACACCCATATGTTGGTAAAGCTGTAAATATAGTACAGGATGGTATAGTCTTCATGAGTACACAATCCTGAGGCGTAACATGGGACACAAATATACTCAGCATCGGTGAATACGTTTAAAAATTTCAGTTAATTTTGCTAAGTGAAATTAATTGGTTAAATGGTAATTAAGTGCTGGTTAAATTTTAGAGCACTTGGAGAGCTATTCCAAGGGTTTCGGGTACGATCCCCGGCTTGGACATTTTTCATCTTGTTGGTTCTACGCTTAGTTAGCAACTGATAAATCATGTATTAAATGTTCAATAATTTCAGATAGAAAACATAAGTAGTAAGCAGATAGTAAACGTTTCAAACATTCTCCTAAAATAGCAGCCAAACGATAACTCAAATTGAGCCAAAATAGCATTATCTTACGATATGAAAGCTACCTTCTCGTAAATAGTTGAAACAACTCGAGTAAACGAGTTTTTTAGGCAATTTAAATCAAGATGGGCAATTTAAATAAGCATTTTAAATCAATATAAGTAAAACATTTTAAAAACAACTCACTCTCGATCCATAAATTATAGTTATTTCGTGAGTTTCGAAATCCATTCTTTTGTTAAGAGTGCGGGAGTACAAATTGTTCTGTTTTAATGGGCGCGCAGCGCTCATACACCTGTTAGTGATTGCGGCGTTGACGAGTTTCGTACATTTTAGTGATTCCCGCAATGCGACTTTCGTGGATCCAGTGATTTTTTTTTTTTTTTTTTTTTTTAATGGGCGCGCAGTGCTCATACACGCGTTAGTGATTGCGGCGTTGGCGAGTTTCGTACATTTTAGTGATTTCTGCACAGAGACTTTCGTGGATCCAGTGATGTTTTTTTTTGTTTTAATGGGCGCTCAGCGCTCATACACACGTTAGCGATTGCGGCGTTGGCGAGTTTCGTGCATTTTAGTGTTTCCTGCACAGCAAGTTTCGGGGATCCAGCGATGTTTGTCTGTCTGCCTGTTGGTTTGTTTGACTGTCTGTTTGTTTGTTGATTTGCTTGTTTATTTGTCTGTCTGCTTGTCGGTTTGTTTGTTCGTTTGTCTGTTTGTTTGTCTGTTTGTTTATGTATGCCTGTCTGTGTGTTTGTTCGTCTGTCTGTTTGTTCGTCTGCCTGTTTGTTCGTGTGTCTGTTTGTTTGTTTTTGTCTGTCTGTCTGTTTGTTCGTTTGTCGGTTTAATTGTTTGTTTTTGTCTGTGTGTCTGTTTGTTTGATTGTTCGTTCGTCGGTTTGTTTGATTGTTCATTCGCCGGTTTGTTTGTTTGTCGGTTTGTTTGTCTGTTTGATTGTTTTTACGTCTGTTTGTTTGTTTGTCGGTTTATTTGTTTGTCAGTTTGTTTGTTTTTACGTCTGTTTGTTTGTTTGTCTTTTAGTTTGTCAGTTTTTTTATTTGTCTGCTTGTTTGTTTGCCTGTTTGTCGGTTTGTTTGTTTGTTTGTCTGTTTGTCTTTTAGTTTGTCAGGTTTTTTTCTCTGTTTGTTTGTTTGTTTGTTTTTCTGTTTGTTTGTCTGTTTGTATGTTTGTTTGTCGGTTGGTTTCTTTGTCTCTCTGCCTGTTTGTTTGTTTATTTGTAGTATCGTCAAAAAACGGAAATCAAGAAACCATATCTTCCGTTTAAAAAAGGGAAATTATCGGCAGCATGGGGAATTTCTTGGGTGCATTTGTGATAAAAGCCAAAGTTTGGGGCGGGGTATAGACGCTAGTGTTCTTCCTGCCTGTAAAATTTTACAGTAAAATTTACCAAATTTAATCGGAGCATTTTCTTCATTTTATAAGTCACAAATTTCTGTTTTTAAAAGCCGGTGACAAAACATAAAAAATTTCGTAAAAGATTCCCTTCGCGAAGAGATTAATAAATGTCTGTATCAACGCTATATATTCATAAAATTTAAACTATCACACAGTAAAACATTTGTGTAATATTACTCCATAAAACAGGTGGCAGCTTTGCTGTCACCAATGTTATGGTGTAATTTTTTTTACTTATATAATGGTGTAGTTTAAACATGTTACTGGTGTAACATTACATATTAGTGTAATGTTGCACTGGTTATCTTGATGTATCGTTATTCCACAATAAACTTGGTGGAAACTTGGCTGCCACCAACTTTATGGAAAAGCGTTACACAAATGTTTTACAGTGCATCACTGGGTACAACAAACTAGCGCAGTAATCTTAAAAATGTACAAACGCACGAAATTGTCCGATAAGCCGAAAAAAAAAGAATAATTTACATATATTTTGTTGTAATAAAAACATTACAACAAAATGTATATAAATTAACTGACATTCCTATTCTGGAAATTCCACGCTAAAAAAAGTTGAATTATCATCATTTCGTAATTTTCCAATCACAAATAAACTAATATAACTTTCCAGAAAAATAATCGAACACATACACATTATTTCAAGATAAATCACACTGACGTGTTAAAATTTTAAAATAAAAAAAAAACATAAAAATGAAACAAATACAAAAAATATTAAATTTTAACTCAGCCTCATTTTAATTTTCAGATATTGCATTTAAAAATCAATACAAAATGCCTTTTTCCTCCCGAACTTTACTTGGGACAAATTACGAATTATGCGGTGTTGAGATGTCGAAAAAGTACAGAGCTGAGTGTTCAATGTTGAATTTCAGAATACAGCATCAATAATGCCAATAAAACGATGTTTTCAGTTGGCGTAACCAAAAATACGAAAAATGTGACATTTCCAAAAGAGCCGATTCTTTGTCTAGTTCGGTTTTCGTTGTCGTCAAGTGTTTGGCTTGTTCTAGGATTCAGCCTAATTGTATCTATTTTTTTCCAGAAGCGAAATTTTACTCTAAAATAGCAATATAAAACACCGTTATTCAAAACTTATTTTCTACCTGTATTTTTTTATTTTAAGAGAATATTTTGATACGAAGATAAAAAAATAAATATATATATATATATATATAAATACTTTTATAAATACATCCAAAGTTATTCAGACAATACCATTAAATAGAATAATGAAACCAGTCTTTTTACAATCATATTATTAAAAACAGTTGAAGTTTGAAGAGAAATAGAAGGCAGATTATCAAATTACTAAGAAATATATGGATAAATAGACATTATATAACCAGATTAATTCATATATTACTATACAATAACCAATGAAACCAGTATTTTTCCAATCAACTTATTGAAAACAGTTGAAGTTTGAAGTGAAATAGAAGGCTGATTATCAAAATAATGCAAGATAAATGGTTAATAATACAGTAGAAGGCTTTTTCATTAAATTACTTCATCAGGGGTGTATAGTTTAACAAAAAATCAAAAACATCCAACCAGTTTCTGTTATAAGACGTGCTAAAAGCTAAGAATTCGTCTCAAAATACACCCGACTGGCCGGAAGCTATTCACATGACAAATTAGTAGAAAGATACTCATTGAAGAAAATAAAATCATTATGACAAAATAACAATAATATAATATTCCTTTAAAAAGTAAAAGGGATATATATACTAAAATATTTACCATTAGCCAAATCCTAGCAAGATTGTATTGCAATCAGATAAAAACTACATGTGACTTACCAACAGTCAAGGTTATGGTCATAGTATAAAATCACATAGATAATAAAATAAAGCAGTAACAATAATTATAAAAATTAGTAGAACATATATTATACTATATAATTCATAATATACTTAGAAAAAAAAATAAATGCTACTATTAGAAGTATTATATTTTTATTTTTAATCAATTATTAATATTACTATATTAATTATTTAACTAGAGTATATTACTACAACTTCTAGCAGAAAAATAACTTTAGTGCTGCCATCTATAGGATTGATATATTAATTATATTATATGTTTATGGTGCTGCCCTCTATTATAGGAAACAAAATTAACTAAATTATTTAATAGCTAAGAATTTCCAAAAATAATTTCTATTCTAATATTTTACAAATAATTTTTAAAAGACAAATACAATAGACAACCATATCTTATCTAAATAACTTGATCACTTTTAAGTTATGCATATTAGTTTTTAGGTAAATAAACTTTAATACTATGTGTAAAGTATTTTTTTTTTGATAATGTATAATAATCAACCATTGCGTATTAACCATACAACATCGCCCTCCTCCGTAATCTAACATCTAACCCACCCAACCATCCTATTATTCATATTTTTTAATTTTTTTGTATTTTTTTTGTATTATTTTTATTTTTTATAATTTTTTATAAAACATTTTTTTACGCAATGTGTTAATTATTTTTAAGATCATCTAATAACTTATTATATATTAAAGACCATAGGAGTTCTTATCAATAACATCATATGGTGCTGCATTAATTAGCTTGTTAATGATTGCAATATTTATTGAAGAGAAAATAGACAGTTTATACTAAATAAATGTTTATACAGATAATATTTTTTTAACCAAATGTAAATGATAACCATAACTTATAGCCGTTTCTTGTACAGTTTTTAAATTATGCATTTTAAATTTATGTGAACAATTATTTTTAATTCTATGGGCAAAATTAAGTAATATATTGACATAGACAGATTTATGTAGGCAAGAATTATAATGAGTAAAGAGGTTTACTTTAAAAAGAAAGTCATTACGTTTATCATAAATATCAAATAGAATTTTATTATCAGAAAGAGTAATATTAAGATCAAGAAAGTTAATTTTATTATTACGCATATCATTATAACTGTATTTTAAATTTTTGTGGTATGTGATTGGTAGCGAATAGTTAGATGACTTTTTAGAATATAAAATTATTATATCATCAAGATACCTGTATAAAAAACAATTAACAATAGAAGTATTACTTTCATAATAATGTAAGTAGAGATCAGCACAGATGGATGATACAATCCAACCTTGTGGAAGACCGACTATTTGTTTAAATATTGTATTATTAAATAATATATGATAAAGAATAAATTTGGTTAAAGATTTGAAGTAAGATAAAGATACTTGTATGTTAAGAGAACTCCTATATTCCTTGAATAATATATTTATGATCCTGAACATATTTGCAATATCAATTGTATTAAATAAATCATTAAAGTCATGTGTTTTGATGTACTTAATGTTTTGTAAATTTTTTATATTATTTACAAGATGTAAACTATTTTTTATACTATAGAATTTATTATTAGTTTTTGCAATATCTAGCATTTTTGTAAGTATAGTTATAATTCTTTACCTGCATTATTGTTATAAGTATTACACCCAATAGTTATAGTACGAAACTTTATAGGAATTTTATGGAATTTTGGAATAACCACAATGTAAGGATAGTTATAATTATGATTTTTTAATTGTAGTAATTTATAATATTGAGCAATATGTCTATTTTTGATAATAGTATCAATATCTGTTTTAATGAAATTTGAACTAGAATTTATTGCATGATTTAATAATGTAGAGTAATAATGTTTACAAATGAAAGCATAGTTGTTAGGAGATTTATCAACATATGTTATAATAAATTTATTTTGTAAGTTTTTTATTTCATCATTTAATTGTTTAAAATTTAAATTAAAGGTATTGATATTCCTATAAAGTTCAATATCTAATTTATCTAAAACATTAAGTTTCCATTCAGTGAAGTATTCCAGAGGCTTATTGTAGTCTATCGAAATTTTATAAATAAAAAGATTTAAATCTAAATTAAACTGTTTTATGATTGATTTGATATTAGTACATGAAGGAACATGATATTTAGTACCATTAGCCATTAAATTGCGTAAAGAATCATTTTCAACTATATTAATATCCCCAGTAATAATGTGACCATGATCTTTATTTACGAAGTTACTATAACAGGGATCATTACAATAACATGGATAATTAGTATTATTGGTTAAAAATTTAGAGAATTTATTGTAGTTAAATATTTTACGTCCAAGTTTAACATTATATTTGAAGGATTTATGTATAGAAAAATTGTTTATAGGGAAATTATGATTTTTATCATTAATAATGTTATGTAGATTAATTTTATTAAGTACATTATTGGCAAAAGTAATTTTGAGTTGAGTATTATTAGTTTTTTTGTATGTATTTTTAGAAATTTTAACATTAAGAAGATTAATTCTATAGTACAATAGATCAAAGTAAATATCACTAAAATGTAAAGTTAAATCAATAGATAGAAATACTTTATAATATAAATTTTGATGTTTGTTTTTTATTGAAAAAATGTGTTTCCTAATGTCCATCCATTAATACGAGTTATTATATTCAGATTCCATCTTAATTATTTGTTGTTTGATCACATTTCTAGAAATATATTGATTATTAGTCTTATTTTTACCTCTTGTTGTATGTGTAGTTTTTTTATTAGCAGAATGATTTAATTTTGCATATACGTACTGCTATAATATTCATAATTATTAGTATTAGTAAAGACAATGTTAGTACGATTAAATAATTTAGAATTTAGACCATAAGGGTATAAAGAATTACGAGATTTAATATAAATTGATTCATAAAGTAATCTATCATTTAGATGTTTATGCATACTTAAGATTTTGATGGTTATATTTTTAAAGTTATGATGCCTGAAATGTATATGTTCAACATTAATAGAGTTGTTTTTTAAAATATCCTGTCTATGTTGATTGATTCTTCTATGCAAAGGATTACATGTTTGACCTATATATTCTAACTTACAGATGTTGCAATTAATTGAGTATATTACGTTGTATGCTTTACAAAATGTCACATAGTTTTTAGAACCGGAATTATTATCAATTTGTTGTGTATCTGCATAAGGGCAAGTTAAGCATTTGGGAGATAAACACTTTTTAAATTTAAGTTTAATCTAGGGACAATATGACAGGTAACTGTTTGACGATCCAAAGAAATCCCTATCTATTTCTTTGTACCGAGCATTAGACATCTTACATTTTGAAGAGTCTAAATTGCCAGTCGCTAAATTTGTTTTGTAACTAGTCATCATAAGAAAGATTATTTATATCCAATAGGATAAAATATATTACATAAAAATTAGAATAAGAACAATTTATAATACAATATAAATTTAAGCTAAAAAAATTGACATAATATATATAACAGTTGAAATCTTGGCTATTTGAATAAAAAATATAACTGACAAAATATATTGAATAAAAGTAATATATGTACCATTTAATTCCCTAATTAATTAATATCACTAATAATGATAAAATAAATGTAATTAAATTAAAAAAATAATTTACAAGAAAAATAAATTGAAAGAACTTGATTACATAAATAATTATATATACAATATTTACACGAAAAGAAAAAATCCCAAACTTAAATCCAAAAGTAGTCTCATATTAAATAAATTATGCAGTACACATATACATAATATCCTATAAATAAAGCCCCCATGTTTAATTACATATCAACTAAATTCCATTATGGTAAAATCCGATGTTATAACAATGGTAGATATCTCCTAAAAGTATTAAAGAAGGAGCAAGAATAACAAATTGAAGAAATACATCATTTCATGCGCTGTGCAGCATCAAAGTAATGTATTTTTAAATTAAAAAAAAAAATAGATTAATTTATGCCAAAATGGGCCCAAAGTGAAATAATCCACTAAAAGCTGCAAGAATTCATGTTATCTTATGATAACATAAATGACATAAAAGATTAAACTATCCCTTAATGATTGCGCTTATGCATCTTATCATTATGGAAGTTGAATATATAAATACTTTTATAAATACATCCAAAGTTATTCAGACAATACCATTAAATAGAATAATGAAACCAGTCTTTTTATAATCATATTATTAAAAACAGTTGAAGTTTGAAGAGAAATAGAAGGCAGATTACCAAATTACTAAGAAATATATGGATAAATAGACATTATATAACCAGATTAATTCATATATTACCATACAATAACCAATGAAACCAGTATTTTTCCAATCAACTTATTGAAAACAGTTGAAGTTTGAAGTGAAATAGAAGGCTGATTATCAAAATAATGCAAGATAAATGGATAATAATACAGTAGAAGGCTTTTTCATTAAACTACTTCATCAGGGGTGTATAGTTTAACAAAAAAGCAAAAACATCCAACCAGTTTCTGTTATGAGACGTGCTAAAAGCTAAGAATTCGTCTCAAAATACACCCGACTGGCCGGAAGCTATTCACATGGCAAATTAGTAGAAACATACTCATTGAAGAAAATAAAATCATTATGAAAAAAAACAATAATATAATATTCCTTTAAAAAGTAAAAGGGATATATATACTAAAATATTTACCATTAGCCAAATCCTAGCAAGATTGTATTGCAATCAGATAAAAACTACATGTGACTTACTAACAGTCAAGGTTATGGTCATAGTATAATACACACATATATATATATATATATAGGAAGATGTATTATTTAATGCAGTGCATATCGTCGTGTAATCCAACAGTTTTTTTCTATATTCCTAAGATTTAAAAATGGTATAAAGTAGCACATTTATGTGATTTATTGGCAGGTCGATATTAGTAAAAAGCAAATATGGCAAGAGTGGATTCAATATACCAAGTGCAAGCAATTGACACACAAATCCTGAGTCGGTGGGGACAGAAGTTTTTATAATTGCATTCACTGTGACGATAAAGGAAATTTTTTGAGGGCAGTAGTTAAGCTGAACAGATAATTCAACAGATCATTCTTTTTTTTTTTCATTTTTCAGACGCCAATTTTTTTTTTATTCAACATCTGCATGTTTCTTTATATATATATATGTGTAATAAAAAAAAATTGCGCCATTTTTGTTCTCTCTTAGATTCAATTCTAAATTTGTGGAACATATATCAATCTTAGTTTCGTAATGTATTAACTTGTAACAGCTAAATTTCTTTTTTCTTATTTTATTTATTAATAAATTATTGCTTGCTTCTCAAAACGGCGGGAGGTATTTCATAACCTTTTTACTTTCTGGAATATTCCCGGGATTTATATTTTATTTTTTTATTTAACATCGCGTGACAGAAGTCAATACGCGTTGCTAAAGGGCTTGTTACTTCCGAGGAAAAAATATAGTTCCTGCCGAGAACCACCTGCTAGGACCAATCGGAACTGATCATTTTTTTTCAGTCTTCAAGTTCTTTATTGATGAACTCATAAAATAGATAAAGTCTTCCCCGCAATCACCTTAGCACACATCGACACTACAACTTTCGTTATCTAGTCCACATCATCAGATATTCTAATTTAGCGGAGAAATGAAACGTGCGTCTTGATAGTTTAAAGGGCAATCGCATTCTAACGCTCCTCAAAAACCAAATGAAAAAACATTTTCACGACAAAACTAGCTCCCCCCTACTCCGCGTCAATCATTTTAAAAATCCAATTAGGATTAACTCGAATCTCAACGAAAAAAAAAGATCAGTTCTGATTGGTCCTAGCAGGCGGTCCTCGGCAGGAACTATATTTTTTCCTCGGAAATAATAAGCCCTTTAGCAATGCGTATTAACACCTGTCACGCGATGTTAAATAAAAACTAAAATTAAAATTCCGGGAATATTCCAGAAAGTAAAAAGGTTACGAAATACCTCCCGCCGTTTTGAGAACGAGAATCATTGAACGAGAAAATGATTCCTGGTATCGATAATTTATCCTATAATATACCAAAAATATGGCATAACATCATAAAATTAAAATCCTATAAAGTTTGTTTCTGTTTGCAATATTTTAATTTTTCCCCACGTGTAGATTTCCTCACATATTTAACCTTTTGATTAATTTCGATTTTACTTTATTAGAAATATTATCTCTCGATCAGGAAACAAACTTTTAGACATTTCAATATCATATTTTCCTGAAGATGGCCGTAAAAGACGGCTCGAAATGTTGACATTTTATTTTATTTTAATTGTACAAGTTCTTATGAAAGTTCTTGTTTTGTGCACCATTGTTTTGTATTTTTTACAAATACATTCTGAGTAGTTAAATTTTATGGTGCAATTGCCCAGTATATGTTTATGATAATTAAGAATTTTATTTTCCCAGTTATTTTCAACGATTTTGCGTACTTCCAATCTTATACACATGCATGGTTTGCTTTCCCTTTTTTTTTTTTTTTTTTTTTTTTTTTTTCTAAACAGTGTACACGAATTTCTGTATAAGAATTAGTAATTTTACGACTAAGTTTGCTTATTTTCATCATTCAATTTATCACAGTATATGGCCGATTACAGGCAGCATCTCATTTACTTATTGCAAGTTATTGAATATTTTTTCTCAGCATTGTCGCTCAGACTAATCCCTTTAAGGGAAGTCCTAGAATACATATGACATAATGAATATTTTAGAATGCTTATAAGTTTAGCTGTGTTTTGTGCAGGCAGTTCATAATGTATCTTTTAAAAATTTAATTTTTTCAAAATTTTTACATACAGAAATCGGCAAACAAACACATGTAGAATCCAAAATCTTCAATTTTTTCGGAGTATAGTTTAATTTATTCTTATTTGCTTTGCAGGAAATGTAACATATTTAAATAATAGTTAAATACATTTTGGAATAATTCTTTATTT
Source organism: Maratus speculifer (assembly GCA_964019185.1). Lineage (NCBI taxonomy): Eukaryota > Metazoa > Arthropoda > Arachnida > Araneae > Salticidae > Maratus > Maratus speculifer. The sequence goes on along the minus strand of OZ025298.1, from coordinate 81,811,698 downwards.
GCAAGTATTTTTCTTTTCAATATTCTCCTAATTTCTAAGAATCTTAAATTCACAGTTATCTAGAGGGAACAGGAAGATGCCTTGTTGATAAAAGATTCTAATTGATAAAAATCCAGAAATTGGAAAAATTATAGAGAATGATTCATTAGAAGACTAAAACATACTTTAAAAAATAATGAATAAAAGGCAGAGTCTTGAGTAAATCCATTTTTTTTCTTTTATGCTCTTATTCCCCTCATGAATTTATTGGAATCCATGCAGTATTGCTTATATAGAGGAGATTATTGTTCATCTATTAAAAGATAAACGTGTATTGGAGAAACTATAGTTTAGAAGAAATTCCAACTTTCTAAAAGAATCCCCATTGGACTCAGGAACTTATGAATAAATTCGATATTGAAAAAAATAATGCATGTTAATTTAAAAAGGAATTTGATTAAAAATTACTTACAGCAACATAAAGTGATAACAAATTGACTTTTCAATAATGTTTTTATTATTCCTTATAAAATTTATTTCAATTTCTAAATTTATAAATCGGTTGTTTTAATAACTTATTAAAACAAAAGTTCAGGTTAGCATACCATTTAACGAAGACACGGATGAGAAAGCGAGGTTTATCAGAATGTTTTAATAGTCGTTTAAAAATCTAGTAAATTCTTTATAAAAAATTATAAAAAAGAATTGCCTGTTAAATTTGTCTTTAATTTTTATTATTTGATTTATTTGTCAAAGAAATTTTAATTTCTTTACGGGAGATTTGAAAAAGAAATGCTGAACAATTTATATATTTTAAAATGCAAAAGTGTTAATCTGTTGCAACGAAATTGAACTTGAGATAGATTTTGAAAAAAAGTAATGCATGGAGGTTATTTTAGAAATCGGTAAATTCATGTACAGTTTATGAAAATCGCATCTAAAATGCCGTTTTTTTTGGTCATTATTTGATTGTATTAAAAATTAAATTTTCCGATGCTTAGAAGTTTAGAATTTTTTAGTAAAAGAAAATCATTAGTAATATACATATAACAAAATAAATATTTTAGAATGGTTATCTGTATGCATTTTTTTCAAGCTGTTAAGAATTCGCTTTTTAAATATTTAGATACTTTCACCACTTTTATAGACAGAAACTCACAAATAAACATGCAGAATCCAAAATCTTCAAGTTTTTCGAAGTGTAGATTAATTTATTCTTATTTATATTGCAAGAAATTTGACACAATTAAATAGCTGGGAAATACATTACAGAATATTTTTTTATTTGAAATGCTTTTCTTTTCAATATTCTCCTAATTTTTTGATAGTCTTAAAATTATAGTTATCCAGAGCAAATAGAAAAATGTTTGGGTCCGATTTTAATTTTTAATCATAATTCTAAAAAAAAAAAAAAAAAAAAAAAAAAAAAAAAAATGTTAAGTACGGAGAGAATGGCTCAATAAAGGAACAAAATATACATTAAAAATAAAGACAAAATCAATGAAACAACTAAGAGACTAGATTAAAATTTATTTTTTTCTCTTACAATTTTCTTCCTCTCATGGATTTACAGGAACCCAGAAAGTATTGTTTTCATGGAGGCTGTAATTGCTCAGCTCACTATATAGCCGAAGATGACCGGCCACTTGCGATTTTAGACTTTTTGTTAAATATCCAGAAAAATACATAAGGAATTATCCGGAAACTCTATGCATGTTAATATAATAGTACAGGTCAAACGTATCCGTGAAGATTTTTTCCAGAAACTCTGTAGGGGACAGTAAAAAAATTGAAAAATAGCGAATACCTTTTTGACACCCCTGTTAATACTAATGTAGGAAAATAATTCAAACTGTAGGTTATGTTTAAGTGACCTATTGTAATATACCGTGTTCATTTTTAGGTGCATAGCACGTATTCTCGCAGAGAAAGATTTTTATGCAAACAAACCATAAAATTTCCAAGTTTTTTGTTTATAATTTGCAGAAAATAATGTTCTTTTTTTTTTTAAATATGGCAAACAGCATTGTACACAATACCCTGTCATCAGAATTAAAAAATAATAAAAATTGTATGAAAAATAAGCAAGTTTTCTAAATAATTTTTCATTGCGCATTCGTCAACGAGATAAACATTTCATTTACATATTTTGTTTGCTAAATGTATGGAGAAACTTTTGAGAAAATCTCAAAAACATAGTTTGGAAACTCTGAAAGTGACCGTCCATAGAATAAGCTCAATCTGAGTTATTCCCAAAATGAAGAAAAAGAATGAAGGGTTTTATGCAAATATAGTGTACGTGCCATAATGTATATTCTGTATCCATACTAATCAATGGATATAAGGACACAATCCCTTATCTATTTGCTTTATTTGGAGAATAACGGAGCTTATTCCTTGCTTATTCCTTGCCTTAACATTGGAGCTTATTCTACAGACGATCACTTTCAAAATTTACAAAGTATGTTTTTGAAACTTTTACAGAAGTTTTTCTATACATTTAGCTAACGCACTATGCAAATGAAATTTTGATATCGTTGACTCATGCACAATGAAAAATTATTTACTAAACCTGCTGATTTTTCATATAATTTTTATTATTTTTTCAATTTGGATGATAGTGTATTACGTACAATGTTGTTTGTCATATTTTTAGAAAATAACATTACTTTGTATTAAGAAATATGGAAATTCTAAGCAAAATACTTAGATTGTTTTTATAAAAATCTTAATTTCTCTACGAGTATGCATGCTATTCACATAAAAATAAACACAGTATATTTACAAAAATCCACTTAATTATAATTTACACTTTGAGTGCTTATGCTACATTAGTTTTGACAGGGTTATCCAAAAGATATTCGTTTTTTTCAATTTGTTGACGATCCCCTATAGAGTTTTTAGAAAACAAAATTTTCACAGAAATGTGTGAAGTGTACTATTATGTTTACACACTTAGAGATTCAGGATAATTCCTCTTGTATTTTTCTAGATATTTAACAAAATGTCTAAAATCGCAAGTGGCCAATCATCTTTGGTCATGTATTAAAAAAGTAAAGCATATTGTTGAAACTACAGTTTAGAAAAAATTCGAACATAGTAAAGGAATCCCTATTGAACGGAGAAGATTATGAATAAATTTTATAACGAAAAAATAATGCAGGTGAGTTTTGAAAGGAATTTCATTAAAAAATTATTTACAACGACACATAATTATAATATATTTATTTAACAATAAAGTTTTTATCAACTCCCAAAGTTTTTTTTCTTAAGTTCTGTATGTATGGCACATGCTTTAATATCTTCTAAAACCTAATTTCAGATTAGTATACTATTTCATGAAAACACGAATGAGAAATCTAGGTTTGATGAAAGGATTTACTAATAGTCTTTTAAAAGTAAAATAAATATGAAATGTAAAAAATAAAAAAGATAATTAATTTGTCTATTTAAAACATCTTTTATTTATATTATTTCATTTATTTAAAAATGAAGGGGTTAAATCGTAGTGAAAATTCTGAAAAAATAAAAAGCACTGAAAAAGTTATATATTTTTAAGAACAAATAAATTAATCTTTTTTTACCTTATTGCACTTTAGACAGATTTAGAAAGAAATAATCCTAAAAGATTTTATTAAAAAACATAAGAAATTGGTAAATTCATATACAGTTTATAAAAATTTGCGTGTAAAATGCCAATTTATTTTTTTTTCATTATTTGACCGCTTACAGTAGAGAAACATTCGATGCGTCGAAGTTTCAAAAAATGAAATAAAAGAAAATGATTTACGTGTTGCCGCAGGTAATATAACGTTAAATTAACTCAAATAGTTCTTTTAGCTTTATTGTAACGTACATATAACAAAATGAATGGCTGTCTGTATAGCTGCATTTTTGCAAAAAAAAAAAAAAAAAAAAAAAAAAAAAAAAAAAAAATCCGTTAAATTTACTTTAAAAACTGCAGTAAAATTAGATATATATTTTTTTTTATTACATGTAATTTTAGTGCAAATTTTCTAGCAAAAACTGTTGGCAATATTGCTGCCAGCAATTTTTGCCGCAAATTTAACGGATTTTTACAGTGTGTGCAGGCAGCACATTATGTACCTTTTAAGCATTTTGATAGTGTTACAATATTTACACACAGGAACTAACAAATAATGTTTTGTAGAATCCAAAATCTTCAATTTTCTCAAAGTATGTTTAATTTATTCTTATATGCATTGCAATAAATGTAAAATATTTAAATAAATGGGGAAAAAAACATTACAGAATAATTTAATGTTTCCATTTTTTTAATATATTTAATTGGTTGATAGTATTTAAATTACAGTTATCTAGAGGGAATAAAAAAAAGTTTTAAACACGACTTTAAATTTAAATCCCAGATTTCTAATTGATAAAACACAAAGAAATATCAAGTATGAAGAGAATGGCTCACTAGAGGAACAAAACTATACTCCTAAAATAAAGACAAAAACTATGAAACAACTCAGAGACTTGATTAAAATCGATTTTTTTTCCTCTTACGCTCTTTTTTCTTTTATGGATTTATAGGAACCCATTCGGTATATCTTTTATGGAGGAGGTAATTGCTTGGCTATTAAAAAAATAAAGCGTATTAGAAAAGCTGTAGTTTAAAAGAAATTCTAAACTTTTTAAAAGAATCCCCATTGGATGGAAAAGTTTATGAATAAATAAGGTAACGAAAAAATAATGCATGTGAATTTCGAAAGGAATTTCATTGCAAAAATATTTACAGACACATAAAATGGTAGCATATTTAATTTTCAATAAAGTCATTATCAATCCTTATAAAATTTATTTCTCGATTTCTCTATTTATGAAATACGTTTTAAGAGCTTATAAAAACTAAATATTCAAATTAACATACTATTTCATGAAAACAAGAAACAGTAATCGTGGTTTGTTAGAATTCTTTATGTAATAAAACTCTAACTCATGTTACTGCCATCAACAGTTCCGGTCTACCCGCTTTATATTTTTATACAGTGCGTGCAAAAAACTATTAGAACAGTTAAAAATATTAATTTTTTGATAAATTTCAAAACAAATTAGACTTTTTTTCCTTATAATATGTTTAATCATGCTGAAAAGCTAATAGACAAATAAAAAAATTCAACTGTTAAAATTTTATTACGAAAATAAAGTTATCACAACACGTCGTCAATTCACTTATTAGTTTAAAAAAAAAAAAAAAAAAAAAGAAAAGAAAAGAAAAGGGAATTCTTTTTTCGACCTCGCCACTTAATATTTTTAATATATCACTTAGTATATTAAATTAATTCTTTTCTTAAATGTCATGGCTTATGGTATCATTTTTTTATCTCTTTAAGAAATAAGTAAATGTCGTAAATTTTACATGTTTCAGTTCTAAATGTAAGTTGCGTATTTTAAATAAAATGAATAAATGAGTGGAAGAATTATATTTGGTAGAACTTGATTATCCCGTTGACCAGAAAAACAAACGCCAAACTATAGGATTAAATGAAGATAATCGATGGTCGTAAATGTCGCATTCACTTGACATTACATAAACACAAAACACGTGTTTGTTACCTCAGAAAGTGATTTTGGTTCTACTTGGTTATCCCGTTTACCAATTTCGGCAAATTATACAAAGCGCCAAACTGTTTGCCCAGTTATATAAATTGACATAATTTTTATTTAAAAAACAAAACAAATAAATTTTTAAAACATAATCAAAAAATAGAAAAAAAAATGAATTTAAAATAACTTGAAGCTGTAATAAACACGTATCATAGTTAATGTCAAATGAATGTGGCATTTACAATCATTCATTATTGGCATGTAATCTTATGATTTAGCAATAGTTTTTTGGTCGACGGGTTAATCAAGTAGTGGGGTAAAGTCTGATAAAACCTTGACCCTAATGCTTTTCTTTTTATTATTGCGCACTATGTGAACAAAACAGTCAAAATTTATAATAAAACGATAAATTGATTCCTGGCAAAGAAAAAAAATATTCATTCAGTCGCGAACAATGGCGATTGAGATCATAAGGACACTTTTTTAGAAGTATGCAATGTCCCAGATTTGTCCGACCTGGTCTGGCAAAACCGTGAACTGAAAAAAAAAATATATTAAGAGCACATTGTAATCACATCGCAATTATACTATTTATTAAATGAGAATTGGAATTTTATACTTTTAGAATGTGAATCTGTATCAAATTTACATAAAATAACAATGTTTTAAGATATACTTTAAGAATTTAAATTTTAAGCACGAAAATCACAAATGAAAGTTCGATCTTGTTCATTTGCATCGTTGCATGCTTCATGTGCCATTCTCTGCAGTGAAGGCACTGTATCCAACTCTCCTCAGGTTTAGATTGTTCATATCAGCTGTTTCAAGAGATGCATACTTCACTTTCCTCTTCCTCCTCGTTTGGTGCAAAGTTTTTTTTTATTTTTTCTTTGGACTCTTCTTTTTCGCATAAGCTATTGACTTCTCTTTCTGCCATCATGGAAAGTTTTTGCTTCAGGTTTTTTTTTTCCTTGTCTTGTTCTTCCGATCTTTTTTTTTTCTTCTTGTTCGAATTCTAATTTGTAGGGGATTGAAATAAGGAAAAATGTTTCCCTCACCACTTATCAGATTTCCTGATGGCTCTAGGATCCGTTTCTACTAGAATAGGCTTTATATCGTGTGCTGAGACTGCAAAAGTATGCTTGATATCTCTGCCCAGACTTTGAAACGACGTAGAAAAACCCAAAACTTCCCAGTTATGTCCGACCATCTGCATCCCGGTTTTGACCGACCATTATGATGAAATGTTACTCTAGATTTGTTAAGATAACTCGTAGACACCAGTACAAAACGTTAAAATAACATGTAAAGACTACATTATCATAAGTTATACTTACCTAAACTACATCCTTGGGTACTCAGGACTGGTAACGTAATATTGAAGACGTCGAATTTTTAAATTTTTCATGTGAAAGCTTTAAAAAATCACAACTGCGAAATGCGTTCGTTTACACGACTTCTCCTTACTGGGAACTGACATGCCGCTCGCGTTGAAGTAAGCCAAGAAGTTTCCGCTAAACACCAACACAAATGAAGCCTGCTTACCTGTTTTATCCACCTACCCGTTTTTATCCAACTTTCCCCTACCGTGATTTTTAATTAAACTTTTTACTTGTATTTGTATCAATGTTTTGCTAATTTATTTGTTCTTTCGTTAGTTAAAATCACATTGTGTAAGTTTGTATAATTTGGTGAAATTGGTCCTCAGACTTGTCAGATAGTAAGTTATAAATGAAATCGATAATACTCGAAAAAATATGGCGGGAACATTGTTTGGTGGTTTATTTCCTGCGCCCAGCTAAGATAAATACACCGAATTTTTGATTTCTCTACCAGAATCTTAAGGAAAGTAAAGGATTGAACATGTAAATTGAATAATGGATAAAACTAAATTGATAAAATATTTAGCATTACATTTAAGGGTAATCGAAAAAATTTCTCATTTAAACGGCCAAATAATGAATAAATAAATAAATAAATAAAATGGCAATTTCTGATAAATTGGTTATGAATTGACCAATTTCATATACATTTTTAAAAAATCTTCAAGGATTTTTTTAAAAAAATCTACCTCTATTGCAAGACGTTTTCAGAAGATTAACCCGTTGGCACTTAAAAAAATATATATTGATTAGCTTATTTTTGTCCCCAAAACTTTCATTTCAAAATTAAAACTTAAAAAAAAATGCTGATCAATTTATATATTTTTAAGTGCCAACTTGTTAATCTTTTGAAACGTCTTGCAATAGAGGTAGATAAAAAAATCCTTGAAGATTATTTAAAAATACATATAAAAAATTTATCAATTCATAAACAATCTATCGAAAATTGTCATTTAATTTACTTATTTATTTATTCATTATTGGACCGTTTAAAATCAGAAAATTTTTCGATGATTCAAAAGTTAAAAAATTGAAGAATCTGAAAAAGAAAATGAAAGAAATTGAAATACAAGAAAATCATATAAAATTTGCCTTTGGTTAATATTCCTTAAAATAACTTAAGGAGTTTTTTTTTTTTGTATTATGGTAATATACATGTAACATAATGATTATTTAAGACGTTATCTACGTAGCTGAATTTTGAGCAGGCAGTTTATAATGTACCTTTTAAATATTTTAATATTTTTACAATTTTTACGTATAGAAACTAACAAACAATTACTTGTAGAAACCAAAATCTTCAATTTTATTGAAGTATGATTTAATTTATCCACATTTGCATTGCGAGAAATGCAAGATATTGAAATAACAGGGAAATACATTGCAGAACAACTCTTAATTTGCAAATGTTTTTCATTTCAATATTCTCCTAAGTAGTTAATAGTCTTAAAATTAGTTATCTATAGGGAATAAAAAGATGTCTTGCAAACCATTTTAAAATTACATACCATTATTCTAATTGACAAAAATCGAAGAAATATCAAGTATAGAGATATTAACTCACTAGAGGAACAAACTATAGTTAAAAAATAAAGACAAAACCTGTAAGAAAACAAATAAAGTGGTTAAAATATATTTTTTTCCTTTTACGCTCTTTTCATTTTATGGATTTATAGGAACCCATTCGGTATTGCTTATATGGAAGAGGTAATTGTTCGGCTATTTAAACAGTAAATCGCACTGGAAAAACTATAGTTTAGAAGAAATACGAAACTTTCAAAGAGAATCCCTATTTTACAGAGTAGCTAATGTATGAATTCAATACCGAAAAAAAAAGAATGCATGCGAATTTCGAGAAGAGTTTCATTACAAGATTATTCACAACATAAAATGATAGCCTATTTATTTTACAATAATGTTTTTATCAACCTGAATAAATATTAATCCTTAATTTCTTTATTTATTATATATGTTTCAATAGCTTAGTAAAAAATAATTCAGATTTGTATACTATTTAATGAAAACACGGATCAGAAAGCATGGTTTGTTAGAAGGATTGAATAGTTTTTTATAAGTCTAATAAAGATAAAATACTGAAAAAATAGGAAATTTGCCTGATAAATTTGTCTTTGAACTTATTACTTGATGAAGTTTTAATTTCTTTAAACACGAAAGTTTGGGGGCGGGGGAACTAAACTATTGCTGAACAATTTATATATTTTGAAGTGCTAAAGTATTAATATTTTTAACCAAACTAAACTTGAGATAGATTTAGAAAAAAATAATTTTTAAAGATTATTTTAAAAGACATAAAAATTGGTAAATCATATAGAGTTTATAAAAATTACATGTAAAATGCCTTTTTATTATTATTCGATTGCATAAAAAATGAAAGGAGGTGGCCTAATAAGGGCCATTTTTCGCCCATCAGCACCTACACGTGACATACATTTTTTTCATTAGTATACCTCATAAGAAAATAACATTATCTTGAATGAAAGATTAATAATTGATGAAAAAATAAAATATAGATTTAAGTAAATATTATGTGTATTAATGAGCATAAATACCATTGTCATTAGTTTTAATCCATATATTCAATAGTAAATACAACAATAAGTGTAAATTTAAGATGAATGGAGCTGACTAAGATTATTATTTCAATATATGAAATATCGGAAATAATCAATTTAAAAAAATAATAATAATATTGTTTCAGACCTTTTGGACAATGTGTTCCTGTGTTTTAGGTTAATTATTTTTATTATTGATTGCTTCACCAGAATCACTAATGGACCATCCAGTGGCCGCGTCTTGTATAGTATATGAACATATTCAATGTTTGGTTTTTTAATTTTGATTGAGCTATGGCGCATTACAGTAGTATTGTAAGCCAGAAACCATAATATGAAAACAACGTACTCCCAGCACTCTACGACACTTTAACATATTTTACACTGACAGTACCATCACATTATAATGTTTCGCTATGATTTTATCCAAATATTATAGGTTTTAGAAATTGTGCGCCGAAAAATCAAATTTTGGTTACGAGAGGTGTCCCTTAGCATCCTCTGTTGAAAACTGTTGCTGCTTAATAATCTTGACATTTCATGTTCAATATTCATTTCGTTCCAATCAATCCCGGTAAAGTCTATCAATACTCCCAACATCATTTGGCTTCAGCCACTCTCTGATATTATATGAATATTTTTTAATATGTTTGTAAGTATGTTAGAGTAATTGCTATTTGTTTCCGCCAAGTAAGGAACGAAGACATCCAAAATGTAATTCGAAGTAGTGACGAATACCATACACTTAATGAAAGATCTGCATTTGTATAGAAAGAATAGATGTTTCTGGAAAGAATAGTTCACTCTTTTAGATATAAATGTACGTGCTATTGAAAGCAATAATCACGGTATCATTGTCGTCATTCGGAATAAACAATAGGGCGGAGCGTAAAAAACTTTTTTTCGAAATTCTTTTCTCCCTAGCGTGGAAAAGTTTTGTAGTGGTATCACTAACATACTCACAAAATTTCACAACAATCAATAAATATCTTCCGGTTCCACTTCTGGGTCGAAATAAGCAATTTTAACCAAAAATGTTGTAATTTTTCACATTTCAGTAATATTTTTAATTTTAAATTGTTTCTTCTCCCTAGTGCGGAAAAACTAAAAGAGTACTCATGAAATACAAGTTCAAAATATTAGAGTAATTAAAAAATATCTTCAAGTTTCACTCTGGGTTCTAAATATGAGAAATTTGTCGAAAATGATACAATTTTTCTCATTTTAGTCATTTTTTTGTTTTTCGATTTTCTATTCCCACTGATATTGTAATGTTCGAAGAATATGAAAGAAACATAACTAAAAAACTTTAGAATAATAAATAAATATCTTCCCGGTTTTCTTTCGGAGTCTAAAAAAGTCAAAGTAGCCAAAAATGTGTAAATTTTCACATCAGGGAATTTTTTTTCTTATCAATTTTCTCTTCTCGCTGGAGAGGAGAGTATAGAAAATCATATGAGAAACATAGAAGAAGAGGTTATTGGTAACACTTGCTCTATGTAATCGCATCCAGGTTCTTCTATAAGTGTCAACTATTCTTCAAGCAATTTTTGTTGATGGACATTTCTCTCAATATTCCTCTGAATTAAAGTTTGATCTTTTCGGCGGTCAAAATAAAATCTTTTCAAAGTATTGGCGAATATGAAACTCTAATCTTGGACTTGGTATTTTATGCGATATTTATTTATTTCTCTTCTTGTGTTATGCCTGTCTATAATATTGAACATGTCGTCATGTGTCACAACCTCTTAAGTCTTCAAGAAGTGCGTCTGTTACTGTTACTACAACTCAGTCGGACACTCCCATTGTGTCTCAAGTTCTGGCTAGGGCAGGACGACGGATTATTCGTGATATACTTATAAAATTTATGTTCGATTGCAATGACACTAAAGGTTTATCACTAAGATCGTGATACAGTTATTCATCAACAAAACTAAATGATTTATATAACTAGGTCTTCGATGAAGCAGTAGTGATTGTTTTTTCCCTTTTATACCGTTTCCTGGAACTTTCTTTTTCTTTTTCAAGCCTGTTCATTCATTTACTAAGTTTCCGTGTTGTAGGCCGTGTTTACGAGTATATCAATTCGGTCTATCGACAATTTCCTGGAAGTTCTTTGATCCTCAAGAAACTGTCTTCCAATTCTGGAATTTCTTTATCACGTGGGCATTTACATCCTTCCAGAGATGTACACTTATAAGAAAAATTTTCCAAACAGTTGTTTTATTTCCCTTCCAATAGGAAAATTTTCAATTTGGACTTCGTCTGTTCTTTAGAGTCAAATTTCTTTATCATTATATGAACCAATCATTTGGACTATTCTATGCCTAGAAACCGCTGGAAGTGAGGCAGCTTGTCAAATTGCTTGAACCATTTCAGATCATAATCCGCTATCACCCCAAAGTTGGGTCAGATTTTTAATTATATTTCGATTTATTTCTCACCAACAAAAAAGTAGATTATATCGTCATAAGTTGGTAGAACGTCAGTTCTTAATTCTATAGAATTCCAAAAAATAGGATGAGAGAGATCCCGTGTACTGCGCCTTAGTAGTGATATTTCTGTGTAACACTTTACATGCACACTATTACACTATTAGTTTAATACAACATTAAAAATTAAAATTTTGTAAACACTTTCAGATGTATTATTTTTCAATAAAATATAGAAGCAAAAAATGAATATCCTCATTACTAATCTAACACGGGCAGAGCATTAAACCAACGGTAACACTACACTAAATGAACAGAAAGCTGAACTTACTAGACGAATTTCCCTCAAATAGATTTAATTCGACTGTTCTATGATTTTTTTGTGTATATTAATGCCCTGTATTTGCTAGTTTAAGTAATAAAAGTCAAATCAGAAGATATTTATTAATCACTTTAAATTTTTACACTTATATTTGTTAGAGGATTTTCTGAATTTTCCGTACCAGCGAGTAGAAAAAATTGATAAGACAAATATACCTGAGAAAACAAAATTTACATAATTTTTGGCGTCTTTGACATTTTTAGATGCCGAACGGGAAACCGGAAGTTATTTATTGATTATTCTAAATTTTTTTCCCTATGTTTAAATTATAATTTTACAACATTTTCGTGCCAGTGAGAATAGAAAATCTAAAACTAAAAAATATCACTAAATGGGAAAAATTGCATCATTTTTGATAAATTTCCCATATTTAAGCTCCAAAGTGGAACCGGAAAATATATTTTATTTACTTTAATATTTTGGACTTATGTTCCTTATGTACTCTATCAACTTTTCCGCTCTAGGGCGAAAGAAAATTCGAAAATTAAAAAATTTGCTAAAATGTGGAAAATTACATCATTTTCTGCTATAATTGCATATATCGACCCAAAAGTGGAAACAAAAGATATTTATTGATTGTTGTGAAATTTTGTGAGTATGTTAGTGATACCACTACACAACTTTTCCACGCCAGGGAGAAAAGAATTTCGAAAAAAAGTTTTTTACGCTCCGCCCTAATAAACAATCTTTCTGCTGAAAGCCTCATATATTTTTCAATAACTTGTCTTCTGGTGATGTGTTCCATTCTACGGTGTTTTGGAACAACGTTCTTAATCAAAGCCTGATTTTCATACTTTACAGAAGATATTGTTATTTTTCTTATACTGAATAACGGTGACAGAACACCATGAAAGAGACCGGTTCTTTGTTTTATAAGTAACACTGCAAAGCAAGCACGAGGTGACCGCTTTTTTGAGGAAATTGTATTTTGGACTTTACAAGTTTAAAGATATAGTTAAAATCAGGCATAAATATATCCATGAGTATAAAATAATAGATTTCGGAAAAGTGTCTCGGTGTACCAAAATCTAAGCTTTCTTTGCTATTTTTCTGATATTGTTTTAAATATTTTCATGCATCGTATTTTATAAACGATGTATTTTCACTTACAGGACTTAAATCTTACAGAGTCAATTTACCGATAAAGTAATATGAGTTTTAAAGCATCGTTTTCGCGACAAAATATAGATTCTAGTTTCTATAAAGGCTTGAGTTTCAAAAGCTTTTGCTACAATAACGAGGCAGTTCTTACCTTTACATATTATACAACAAGTGTTAGAGTTGTGAAAATGACATATTGATAAATGTATATTAGGTTTCTTATTTGTGGTCTCATCAAATTTAATCTTTGAAGTATAATCTCTTATTGTTACATCATAAGAAGAAAAAGAAGTTTTAGAGCTTGGAGAGCACGAAATACATATTATTTGCATTTAGAGCACTATTTAGAACCACTCTGAAAATCTCAGTTTTTCGAACATCTAAGTATCTATATAACTTTTCTGTTAGAACAGATACGAAAAGTTTTCTGAGAGACTTTACAACAATGACATTGGTATCCAAGCATTATTTATTAGTAATTTTTTAATAAATATTTACTACGAAACTATTTTAGAAAACAGCATTCACGTCTGAACAACTTAAAAACTTTTTAGATCGGCAAAAGAAGTCTGAACGCGCTTCGATAGTAGTGCATTTGATTCTCTCACATGATATTTTTTTTTTCTTTTACAGGTAGAAGCACACCTTGAACCCGAATAAAATAATGCTCATATAAAAGCTTATAAAGAGTAAAATCATTGCATGTCAAAATTAATGGGGTTCATCGAGCGCCTCTTAATAAAAAAATAATTCAAAGACAGAAAAACCGTCAAAAATGCAGAAAAAAGCCAAAACACTCTACTTTCGGGTTATAATTTCCATGACTTACTATTTTATTTATCACGTAAATTTTATATTAAACAAAAATACATATATTTAACTATACAAAGCCACAGAACAATAATCTGAATTAGAAACTTTTTTTCCGGGTATGTGATGGGCGAAAATAGCCCTTATTGACCCACGTCCTTTTTCGAAGTTTTGTAGTTTATAAAATGGAAGAAAAAGAAAATTATTATTACTATATGGCTAACAAAATGAATATTTTAGAATGGTTATATAGATATCTGCATTTTTGTGCAGGATGTACAGAATGCATGTTTTAAATATTTAAATATTTTTACTAATTTTAAATATAGAAACTGACAAAATAACACACACATAATCCAAAAATCTCCAAATTTCTTGAAATATAGTAAAATTTACTCTTATATGCATTGCAAGATATGTAACATATTTAAATAAAAGGGAAATAAAATAGATAACAGAACAATTATTTGCTCGTAAATGTTTTCTTTTCAATATTCTCCTAATTTGTTGATAGTCGTAAAATTGCAGTTGTCTTGAGGGAAAAGAAAAACGTTTTGGATCCGATTTTAAAATTAAATCTCATAATTCTAACAGACAAAAAACGAAGAAATGTCAATAGTAGAAATAATGACTCTATAGTGGAACAAATTATACTTAAAAAATAAACACAAAACCCATGGAAAAGACAAAAACTTGATTAAAATCGATTTTTTTTTCTCTCACACTCTTTTTTCTCTCATAGTTTTAAAGGAACCCATGCTTATCTGTAGGAAGTAATTGCTCGGCTATTAAAAAAGTAGTGCGTAATGGAGAAACTGTGCTTTAGAAGAAATTTCCAATTTCTGAAAGAATCCCCGATGGTCAAAGAAGATCGTGAATAAATTCGATAACTGAAAAATAATGCATGCGAATTTCGAAAGTAATTTCATAAAAAAAATTGTTCACAGCAACAAAAATTAACAGAATATTTATTTTTATTAAAATTTTTATCTACACGTATAAAATTTATTTCTCAATTTCTGTATTTTTGATACATGTTATAAGGGAGTATTAAAACATGAAAACACACATCAGAAATCGAGGTTTGTCAAAAGGATTTTATAGTGTTTTTAAAATTTGGTAAACATAAAATAAAAAATAAAAAAAAAATAGAAGGTGATAATCGCGTCAGTTGAATTTACGTTTTTATTTTTTTATTCTTAGAATTTATTGATGAAATTTTAATTTCGATATGGAAGAATTGAAAAAACAAAAATGTAAATTAAAATAAAAATGGAACTAAAAATAAAAATAAAGAATAAATAAAATAAATTCTGAACAATTTATATATTTTATAGTGCAAATGATTTCATCTTTTGTAAACGTGCGATAGATTTAGAAAAAAAAAATCCTCCTTGAAGATTATTTGAAAAGATATAAGAATAATAAATTCATATACAATTTATAAAAAGTTGCATGTAAAATTTCTTTTTTTTAATTATTCGACAGCATTAACCATTAACGGGTGCAGAAATTTTCATCACATGAGCGTGCGCGTGTTGTAAATTGTACAACAGGCGAAAAACAATCAATTATTGCTGCTTTATTTTAATTTTACAAATAATTTATCTTACAAATATCTTATAAGTTATCTCTGATCACAATTTATGAAAGTATTCCGCAATACACTGATTTTTTTTATAACATACCAAAGAAAAAGTTTAGATTTACAAAAAAGCTACTTGCCTCTACAATCACAAAGAATAAAAATTAATAATGAATCACTAAACAATAATTAATTAATTTCGAATTAACAGAATTAGTACTATATTTTATATATATTAGTCGCTTCCCATATCAAGCATAATATTTGCTTTTTTGAAAGCTGTTTACAGGTAAAGTTTGCACATTCCATGCACTGTTAACAGATTAAAATGACAGGTGCAGCTGATTGCGCAATCTGAAATACAAATAGCTTTCAGGGACTGGGTACATAGATGGAATAAACGAATACAAATGGTTACTAACACCCACTACTGCTTAAATTTTGTTTAAATTAATAATAATAATAATAATAATAATAATAATAATAATAATAATAATAATAATAATAATAATAATAATGTTAATATTTTCCTTTTTACAACGGCACGCCCGATGGAAGGTTAAAAATGAAATTTAACGATGTGTCGAAGTTTTAAAAATTGAAAGGAAAGAAAATCATTTAGATGTTTCCATTGGTAGTATGATATTAGAATAATGCTTTTTTTTTTGTTTTATTGTAGTATACATGTAACAAAATGAATATTTTTGAATGATTATCAGTATAGCTGCATTTTTGCAGAGGTTGTTCATAATGCACCATTGAAAAATGGAAGTATTTTTACTATTTTTATTTATAGAAACTGACAAATAAACAAATGTAAAACCTAAATTATCTTCAATTTTTTGAAGTATGGTTTAATAGTTTCTTCTTTGCATTGGAGGAAATGTGACACACTTCAATAGCAATAAAATGCATCACAGAATAAATCTTCATTTGCAAAATCTTTTCTTTTCAATGTTCCCAAAATTTGTTGATTGTCTTATTATTACAATTTTCTAATGCGAAAAGTAAGTTGTTTTGCATGCGATTTTAAAATTAAATCCCATAATTCCAGTTGACAGAAAACGGAGATATGTCAAGTTCGGAGAGAATGACGCACTAGAGGAACAAACTATTGTTTAAAAAATAAAAACAAAACCCACGAAAAAAACCCAAAATATGATTAAAATCGATTTTTTCACTTACAGTTTTCTTCCTCTCATGGATCTATGTGAACCCATGCGGTACTGCTTTTATGGAAGAGATAATTGCTCGGCTGTTAAAAAAGTAAAGCATATGTTAGCGAAACTGTAGTCTAGAAGAATTCGGACTTTGCAAAAGAATAACTGTTGGAGGGAGAAAATTAAGATTAAATTTGATCACTAAAAAGTAATGCATGTGAATTCCGATAGAAATTTCATTATAAAATTACTCACAGCAATTATTTAATAATAGCATATTTATTGTTCAATAGAGTTTTCATCAACCCTTATAAATTCATTTCTAAATTTCTGTATTTGTGTTATATGTTTTAATAGCTTATCTAAACATAAATATAGATTAGTATATTATTTCATGAAAACATGTATAAGAAACCGAGATCTGATAGAAGTATTTAATAGATTTAAAAAAATCTAATATATATAGAAAAAAAATATTAAAATTTGTCGGTTATGTATGTCTTTAATTTGTATTATTTCACTTATTTATGAATAAAGTTTTAATTTTGTATTGAAAGTTTAAAAAAATTTTGAACAATTTACCGTATATCCCAGCGTATAACACGCATTTTTAACTCTGAAAAATAACTTCATTTTTCCGTGTGCGTGTTACACGACGAATATAAAATGGTTCAAGCAAAATCATAAGAATAAAACATTCCAAATTTTTAGAATTATATAAATGCATTTATATATTTAAATAAACAAAGAAACTTAAACTATGTAATTTCTAAATAATTTAATCTTACTTATCAGATCACAGAAAAAGTTCTTTGTACTCGTCCTCATTTATACTTTTGGGAATTTCATCATCCCCACTCTCATATTCATTTATTTTATCTCAAGTGTCGTTTTCATCTAGCCATAAATAGTCATCCTCGGTACCATCAAGTGCATTAGAAATTCCACATTGTTAAAATGATTTAACATTTAGAAAGTTTTTATTTTTAGTCTTTTTTTCGTGGGAAAAAATTGATGCGTGTTATACGCCGGTATATGCTTGATATAAAATTATGTACTCTCAAATTAGAGGTGCGTGTTATACTCCAGGGTGTGTTATACACCAGGATATACGGTATATGTTTTAAATGAAAACGGCTAATCTTTTGTAAACCTCCTGCACTTGAGATATATTTTGAAAAAAATACTCCATGAAGATTATGTTAAAAGATGTAAAAAATTGGCTAATGCATATACAGTTTACACAAAATTGCTTGTAAAATTCCCATTTTTTTATTCATTTTTTTCATTATTCGACCTCAGAAACTAAGAAAACGTTCGGTGTTCGAATTTAAAAAATTGAAATAAAAGAAAATCATTCAAGAGTTTCCGCTGGTAATAAGACATGAAAGAAACTCAAAGACATTAATTTTTGCTTTATAGCAATATACATATAACATAAAAAATATTTTTGAATGGTTATCTTTAGAACTAAATTTTTGTGCAGCCTGTTCATGATAATCTTTTAAATAATTAAAAAAGTTTATTATTTTTACATACAGAAACTGAAGGTTATGAATCAATTTGATAACGAAAAAGTAATGCATGTGAATTCCGAAATGAATTTCATTAAAAGATTACTCACAGAAATATAAAATAATAGTATATTTATTTTTAATAAAGATTTTATAAACCCTTATAAAATTTATTTCTTGATTTCTGTATTTATTATATATGTTTCAATAGCTTAATAAAATCTAAATTAAGATTAGCATAATAATTCTTGAAAACACTGATCAGAAAGCGAGGTTTGTTAGAAGAATTTCATAGTCTTAAAAAAATTTAGTAAAGATAAAATTTAAAAAATAGTAACTTTATCTATTATAATTTGTTTTTAATTTTAATTATTTCATTTATTTTTTGATGAAGTTTTAATTTCATTATGAAAGTTTTGAAAAAAAATAAAACAAAACAAATATTAAATAAATTTTTCTATATTTTTTTGTGCAAATGGGTTAACCTTTTATAATCTTATTAAACTTGCGAATACTTAGAAAAAAAAATAATCCGTGAAGATTATTTTAAAAGGCATAAGAAATCAATAAATTCATATGCAGTTTATATAAAATTGTATTAAAAATATCGCTTTCCTTCTCTTTTTGGGGGTTCCGTACTTATAAAGTGAAAACGCAACCATTATAATTTTATTCTTGTGTCTTTCTGTGTGCCTCTCACAGCCAGTTTACTAATTTACCTGCGATCTACTCTGTTGAGCTGTCTAAGAGACAGACCAGATGTCATGAATTCCAAGGTTATCTGAGTAAGAAATGCTCGCTGGTTGTCGTGCCCAGGTAGCTCAAACGGTAAAGCATTGGCCTCGTAAACTAAGTAACTAGGTTCGATTCCCGGCCTGGGCAATTTTTCGCTCAGTTGGAAATATTTAATTCGTTTGATAACTTTACCAATTAGTTTGATTGAGTTAGAAAAATGAAATTTTACTCATAATCTATGAAACCTGGAAAGCTCGAATTGAGGGAAGTAATAAAGACTATTGCCCCAGATTTTACAATTTATATATATACAAATTACAAATATATTTAAGA
This sequence comes from Maratus speculifer, assembly GCA_964019185.1. Taxonomy (NCBI): domain Eukaryota; kingdom Metazoa; phylum Arthropoda; class Arachnida; order Araneae; family Salticidae; genus Maratus; species Maratus speculifer. Next base: position 81,792,141 of record OZ025298.1, on the reverse strand, counting down.
GCACAAAGTAAATTACTTGGATAAAAAAAATAAATTTTCTTTGCATATCGTAGAGATCTGCACGGGCCGGGCTCGGGACTTAATTTTTTTTCCTGGAGTATCGGGCCGGGCCGAGCCTAACTTATTTTTCTCCGTACGAAGCCGAGACTGATTTCGTTTTTCTTAGTCTTCACGGACCAAAATAATCAGTTCCTGTTGAATCTTTCCGCATGAAAATTCTTTTCTCGACATGGAAAAGTCTGTTCATAAATCAGTAAAGTTTGACTTGGTCCAAAAATTTTTGCAAAATAGGCATATACTTTTAAGTCGTAATTATTCTACAACTGAACATTTGAATTTATTCTTTTTAAAGAATCGTAGATCACTAGGCGTCTTAATATAGAATTAAACACATAAAATAAAACATGATTATGACGGAATTTACGTTTAAACTGAAATCTGCAAATTGCTTTAAACTGTTCATTCATACAAAATGAATACAACAATACGCGAGAAAAAAATGTATATTAAACATTTACATCTGCTAAGAAGGAAACGTATTTTTTTCTTTCCAATGTCTTAAAAGATTTTTTAGATTTTTTATGTGTTAATATTACTTATGATAACTGAAACATTTACATAGAACAAACAAAGGTTCATTAAAAGCGTAAATATCGCAGCCTATGGCACTTCTGCATAAATAGAGATTGTAAACATAAAAAAATGAATAAGATTTTTTTTGGTCTGAACACTTCCGTTAGAGTTAAGATCAGTGTTCGGTAGAAATTCACCCGAGCAGGACCGGGTTCGGGCGGAATTTTTAACTTTTTTTCGGGCCAAGCCGAAATTTTAACCTTCGGACCGGGACAATATTTCTTTCGTTCGGGCCGGGCCGGACTCGGGGCAAAATTTTTAACTTTCGGGCCCGGCTCCGGCCTGGAAATTTCGGCCCGTGCAGATCTCTAGCATATCGTATGTGAGATCGTATGAAAGCTCTCCTTATACTGAACACAAAATATATATATTTCAATTTTAGGTGTTGTATTTTCGGAGATATCGTCGAAAATATAGTGCAAAAATATGTTCTCCTGCATGTAATTTCGAATCTGCAGAAACTAAAATTTTGAAAATATAAAAGTTATATATATTCATTTAAACCTTACACGAAAACTATAGAGATTACTCCAGATGGCGTAATTTTTGAGTAAAGCACATTTTTCTTTTACAAACAAATTCATATTTGTGGCCATTGAGCAAATATTTTGAGGAACGTTGGGGGTAAGTATTGTATCAAAAGTGTAAAAGCAATGTTGATAATGATTTTTGAATTAATTCGTTGATAATTAGCCGAGATAAAACCCTTACATACAGCGACGGTTTGGGCATGTATAATGACAGGGGCGGCGTACTAATGCATACCATCGGCTTCGAAAGCCTAGATAAAAAACTTTAATAATATATTTGCAATACCTAGTAGCAGTATAAAAGCAGTGAAATTCATGTTGTTGTAAACATACTAAATTAATTAGAATTAATCACATAAATCAGGGTTCGTATGTTTAAGAAAATTAAAAAATATATATCAATCAGTACCGGGATTTTTTTAAGCATAGTTTGCCTTATTTAAAGCAAACATTCCTTACTGCGACTAAAGAGGTCAATACGTTGCGAAATTTATTATATCAAAAAGCCTAGTTTTTTAAATCCCTATGCATGTGAACCCTTCATAAATGCTGTTGGGTTCACCCATAGTTTGCTTTCAGTAGGTTTCTCTTTACGACTATTGTGTATTTAAAAATTAATTAAAAACCTTTCTGCAAAAACCCGTCACGGACCAAAAAGATTTTGCATTGCTGCACAAGCTCATTTATCATAAAGCTATGTTTAAACATTGAACAACGGTTTGTGTTAGCTACACTGGAAAAAGAAAATGTTATTATTACGCTGAATTTAGTTTTATGAAGTGTCAAATGAAGCTTATATATGCACTACCTTTTATTTGCAGTACCGAGTTAAGTTCCTTATAAACAGAAAGGGTTAGGATTAAAAAAAAGTTATACTAAATAGCAATATTTGTAACTACTTAGGATCTAAATCTTTTTGAAATTTTATGGTATACTAATTCCTACTTTTCTGGTATCGACAGCTATAACCAACCCTATTTTGTAAAGTTTTTTTTATAGTTACAAAGTTTTAATAATCTTTCTTCAATGATATATTTTTTAATAATACAGTTTACTCCTTCACGATAAGAGTACTTTTTTTAACCACCGGTTTTTCAAAACGGTTGGTTGGTTGATTTTTGTCGTCCGATTATCTACGCTAATGGGATATAGGACCAGGGGGAGTGCCCTCCGTGGGAGTCTTTCTAAGGGAACCTAACCCGTGTTTACGCAAGGTTCGAAGAAAACCATGGAAAACTTCGAACGGTATGGCCGACAGCCGCGATTGGGTTCGAACCCTGCCGTCTACCAGTTGAGAGGTCCGAACCTCTCGGCCACTGGTGGGGCTTTTCAAAACGGACAATTTTCCATAGTTGAATTGCGAAAATGCTCCAATTAAATAAGGTAAATATTATAATAAAAATATCTGATAAGAGTAATGAAGGAGTTTGATATTTTTACATGGCACGTATACCAGTTGCTCGTACCCAAAGGATTAACAATACATATGTTCATTCTACAAAATCCTCTGAGCACGAGTAACATTCGCACTTGAGCGTTTATTTATTTATTTTTATTTTCATTATTTGACCACATTTAAAAGGATATTTTTCGATGTTTCGAAGTTAAAAAAAATTGAACTAAAAGAAAATCATTTAAGTGTTGCCACTGGTAACATGATGTACAAATATATATATATATATATAACTTCATATACAACACATATATAATGCATATAACAAAATGAATATTTTAGAATTTTAATCTGTATAGCTGCATTTTTGAACAGGTAGCTTATAAAGTACATTTTAAATATTTTATTATTTTTATAATTTTTACTTACAGAAACAGACAAGTTAAAACATGTAGAATCAAAAATTTTCAATTTTCTCAAAGTATGTTTTAATTTATTCTTATTTGCATCACGAGTACCATAACATATTTAAATAAAAAGATAATGAATTACAGAATATTTCTTTATTTGCAAAAAAGTTTTATTTGCAATATTCTCCTAATTGGTTGATAGTGCTAAACATACAGTTATCTATGGGGAATAGGAAGATGTTTTGGATGCGGTTTTAAAATTAAATATGATAACTCTAATTGACAAAAAAACGAAGAAATGTCAAGTTTGGAGAGAATGACTCAGTAGAGGAATAATCTATACTTAAAAATTTAAAGAAAAAAAAATGAAATAACAAGGAGACTTGATTAAAATCGATTTTATTTCTCTTACGCTCTTCTTCCTATCATGGATTTATAGGAATCCATGCGGTATTGCTTTTATGGAGGAAATAATTGCGCTGCTATTAAAAGCGTAAAACATATTAGCGAAGCTATATTGTACAAGACATTCGAAGTTTGTAAAAAAATCCCCGATGGAAGGAGAAGATTATGAAAAAAATCGATAACGAAAAAATAATGCATGTGAATTCCGATAGGGATTTCATTAAAAAATCAGACTAACATAAAGTGATAGCATGTGCATTTTTTAGTAAAGTTTTTTTTAACACTTACAAAGTTATTTTCTCAATATTTTTATTATATGATTTTATCCATTTCGAGCTGACATCCCTTCCAAAAAAATATTTGGTTGGCACTATTTATTTATAATCAGTTTCCTTTACTGGTTAAGTATATATATAAATAAAAAATCCTATAATTAAAAAAGCCCAATATTACATTTATTAATTAACGGCGCCGAAAACAAATTTTACATGTGTTTTTTGACGAACCATATATGCTCAACATTCCAGAAAGTGTTATTTACTTAGGAAATATCATGTATGCAGTGCAGTACGTGAACAATATTTTATTAAAACATGGATCAGATACAGATGTTTCTTACTAGGTTTAAACAGCTTTTTAAAAGTATAGTGGACATAAAACATTTTTTTAAATATATGTTTTATTCTTTATTTTTGAATCAAAAATCATTTAACTTCTCAACAAATTTTTGTAAATTTTAAATATTTATAAAACTTTATTTTTTTTTCTCAACATTAGGCATTTAACTTAAAAAATTATTTTAATTGATTATTCCATTTCACGAAATAATAGAATCCATATAAAGCCCAATCCACAAAAAAATGGACACGAGGATGAAAATTTAAATTTCTTTAAATATGATCGAAATTTTGCGTATTAACTTATAAGAGTGTACTATTTCATATTTTATCAAAAAAGAATTAAATTTTTGTCATTAACATACTTATTTTAATTAATAAAGTGACACTATGACTTTGTAAAATAGACTGCGGCAAAAATCTTTACATTTCATGGTTTCGTACAGCTAAGCAAACATTCTAAAAATCACCAAACTTGGATATATATGATCTGACAGCTGTTATTGAGAGTTTTTGTCTGCAGAGAAGCATTCATTAATCTCCATTACAAAAGGTAAGCATATTTAATTACTCTTAATTATTGTGTCACACCCGCAACAAAAAGTTACATTTATATCTCTACAGAAAAATATTTTTGATTTAAAGTTATGAAACTTTATATTCAAAAATAGTTTATTAAGATACTTTGAATTACAGACACAAAAAAATTAATTAATATTTTAATTATAATTATTGAGCGTTGCGGACGTGACATGTTTCTGTTGCGGGTGCGACATTTAATTAAAGTCACACCCGCAACGCCTTTTAAAATTGAATACAAATGTATATTTGAACAAATTATATGTAAATTTATATAAGAAAAATATGCTGTAAAACATGTACTTGGCAGCTTTAACTATATCCTTTTGATTTAATAAAGTGAATTCCAGTTAATAAATAGAAATTTGCATCATCTGAGCATGTGACACTGTTTGCAGTTGGATTTATTCAGTTTGGATTAATAAAATTGTTGCTTTACTACAAGAAAATAATTCTATTAGTGATATATGATTAAGAAATTAATTTAAAATGTAAGATTTTTATAGAAATTAAAAAAAGAAAATTACGAAACAATATTTCAGCAATTTTGTTTAAATTTGTTAATTTTGTTTTGTTTTTTATATGTAAATTTTTTATTTTGTTATTTGATAGTATTTATCTAATATATTTATATAATAGTATTTTTAAATAAGTAAAGCAATATTAGGGGAAGATATTGTTCCCTTTTAATTCAAATTAAATAAAAATTAGAAGTAAGAATAACAGAAACTGTTAAAATGTTTATTAAGTTAGAATAAAATGTATATAGTCAGTTTGAAATTAACCAAAATTTAACATAATTAACTTTATGTAAGATTAGAAATTTCAAGGGATAAATATTAACAATTTGTTAAGCATATATTTTTGGACTTGAAGTGCTATATTTATTCAGTTTACACATTAATTTCTTCTCTTTTGCAGAGAATGAATAGTACAGAAAGATCATGATATCATCGGAAAAAGATTAAAGAAAACCCTTTTAAATGTGAAGAATATCTACAACAAGAGAAGGAAAGAGACAAAGCAAGGAGAGAAAAGGAGAGACTATTTAAAAAAAATCATGGTAAAGGATGGCAATCCTTTTGCATTTCATCTCATGGTAAAGGAGTTGTCGACGTGGTTGGTGCAGTTGTTAAGAAAATGGTAATGCTGGCAACGCTCTGCAACTATAAATTCAATCTCAGATTTTGCCATGTGCGTAGAAAAAGTCCTAAAAAATATAAAAGAACTTTGCTGAATATGAAATTTCAGAAGATATTGTGAAAATGCTTCAGGCATGCGGGCACCAAGCACAATCGGAGTTCAACATTCAATCGAAACATGTTATTTCTACTGACGTAGGAACAATTAATGTAGAAATTACTTCAAAAAGTGATCACAAGAGAATTTGTTTGTTATTATATTTTGTCAAAAATATAATATCCAATGATAAGAGTGCAGTTGGAGATTTTGTTCTCCACACTTAAAAAAATGTGAAAACTTTGATGGACAAATGAATGGGGATGATATAGAATAAGAGTATCTGAAAAAAAAAATTAAGAAAATGCATATATTTGGCTCAGTCAGTCAGATGTATCCATACTTCGACAATTATATAATATCCAATGATGCATGTGCAGTTGGAAATTTTGTAGGAGTTGTTTTATTCTCAACATTTAAAAAAGTGAAAACTTTGACTGACAAATAAGACAAATGGATGGTGACGATATAGAATTAGAATGTTTGAAAAAAAGTTAAGAAAATGTGTATATTTGGCCCAGTTAGTCAGATGCATCCTAGGCAAAAAAAAGAGCATTTTTGTAAAAAAAAAAAAAAAAGCTACCACCACCAGAAATTATAAATTCAAGATTGGAAATGAAATTTGTTTGATATTTTCCTCTCTGATATTATAAATTTAATATTGATTAATTCTTTAATTTAAAAAATCTGCCTTGAAAATATTTGTGTATTTCATTATTTTATTGGCCATACAAGTCACACCCGCAACAGGGCGTCACACCCGCAACGGAAACTTTGACTATTTTCTACAAAAGCAAAAATTGAGTAAGTAATTTAATTTTTTCATAGATTAATTATTTAAGTATTACTGTCTAATATTTAAAAAAATCAATTCACTCAGTTGTCATAATTCACAGAGTTTTGTGTTTTTGCACTGAAAGATGAAAATGCATGTCCATTTTATGTCACACCCGCAAACGGTGGAAATTATTTTTTTTAATAAATAAATGATACTTTGGATAATTTTCAGATTTGGATAAATGTATATGTAAGTGGTCTACATTGAAATTCTTACAAATTGAAACCAATGCTCAAAAATATTTTTGCTGGTGACTAATTTAAGTTGTGTAAATGTCACACCCGCAACTTTGGATTGGGCGATAAGGTACCCTGGGGTAATAACGCCAGGCGGGGTAATAACGCCAAGTGCTTATATTTTGCATAATTATGAAATAATCAGGTAAATGACACCCATATACTCTGCGCAGAAGGGTTTTGAGTCATATAAAAAGCAAAAAACAGCTTCGAGTTAATTTGTTTCATTTTTAGGTCTTATTGTTTTTACAAGCAACTAAAATTAACGCTTGATCTAAAATTTGCGAGATAAGGTTTTTGATCTGAAGACTATATTTTTTATCCAGAAATACTTTGTTTATTACATAAATTTGTAGTGTATTTCATGTACTTTCAAATTGTTGTAGAAGATTTTGGATATCTTCTCGAGATAATTTGTAGTTTAGGATTTACTGCACAATAAGTATGATAATAATGCTGTCCCATATTAATATATAAACCCCATTCGGATATAGTTCGGCCACTTTTGGGAATCAACCGGGGTAATAACGCCAGGAAATGGCGTTATTACCCCGCTTGATTCCCAAAAGTGGCCGAACTATATCCGAATGGGGTTTATATATTAATATGGGACAGCATTATCATCATTGTTGAAATGGTAAGATTAAGGGGGGGGGGTGCCCAGTACTTAAAAATAATCTCGCTATTTTATTTTTTATTATATTATATATATATATTTTTTTTTACTAATGTAAAAAATAATTTTTAACTCTTGCAAATAAAACTATATCAGAATGTTTTCGAGATTCAAATTTGAACATCTTCATAAATCAGGTTTCTATTAAATTTCCACTGGATTGTTCAATTGAGTTAGAAATTTTAACTGTCCGCTTTCTCAGCGTTCGGTTTTTCAAAACTTTATAAATTTAACCTTTAACTAATGTGACAGAAATTGTAACGTATGAATGAGATGCGGTTTGTGAGACCACAAAATTGAAAGATGAATAAAAGGCGGGAATAACTCATAGGATTGTGTTTTTGTACTAAACTTTTTATACAAGAGTATTATACTTAATATTCACCTATTTAGTCCCTGGTGATAGTACTAAAATTCCAAATGAAACAAAATTTCGGTAGTGTTTGCAGTTAAACTGAAAATTACAAGTTTAACTAAAAAATTAAAAGAAAAATAGTGGTCTACGAGACCGGTTAAAGGTTAAAATGAGATCCATGATTAAAAATCATAGAATACTGTTCCTGCGCTAAACTTTTGTACAGAATTAATTCTAATTAAATTTAATCTATTCAAATATTTCTAACAATATTACGAGAACTCCAAACGAAAGAGAATTTCAGTTGTAACTATAAGTTAAACTGGAAAATACAAGTTAAACGCTATTTTTTTTGGGGGGGAAGGGGGTACAGTGTTCAGTCAGATTGCTAACAGCAGTTGAAGATTAATTTTGTTGCTAATAGAGAGATAATATAACCATATGAATTATGTATAAAATTGAATAAGAGATCTCTTTGGGATAATATTTTTTAATCAAAAATTTTATTCAATTTATTAAAAATTTATTAAAGCATGCTCTTTAAAACGTCGACAATTTAACTGTAAGTTTGGAGAATCCGCATCAGTGTGGAGTTATGGGTAAAAAACTATTTACTAGATTACTATAATGGTATTAACCCTTAACTGCTGTGACAAAAATTGTCGCATAACTTACTGTGAGTGGCCTGACAGACCGCTTAATCTAACGATTAATAAAATGTTAAATTAACTTTTAGAATATTATTTTTGTATTGAACCTTATATACAGGACTATTATAAATAAAATTCAGCTATTCAAAAGTTTCTAGATATAGAAATAGGACTCCAAATGAAACAAAATTTTCCCGGTATCTATAGTTAAACTAAAAATTGCAAGTTAAACTCTGAAACTTGAAAAACTCAGCGGTATGTGAGACGCTAACAGCAGTTAAGGTTTAACAAAAATATTTATTACATATAACTGTAGTTATTATAAAACTTCACATGACTAAAATATTACATTATGAATGGTTAAAACCATGCAATGTTTCTTATAATCATATTTAAGCGGGACTTTTTAAGCAAAGAGAGGCACAGGGTGTTATATTCTGTTGAAGCTCCCCCTCACTTCTTTTTCTGTCACTTTCACAAAAAAATAAATATTTTCTATCGCATAGAATGCATACATGGGAATATAAATATTGATTCAAATAATCCGTGCAATGTTTCTAATAATTCTATTTAAATGGTCATTTTAAAGCAAAACGTAGCTTAGAATCTGATATTCTTTTGCCTCCTCCCCCCGCCACCACCACAGCTTTCTTTTTCTTTCAGAGTCACAAAAAAATTGTACATTTTCAATAGCTTAGATTGCAATTTGTCAATTTCTAGAGCTCTAGAGTTTGTATTTTTAGAATTGGTCAATCTACATGCCATTATTCCATCTTATTTTATAGTTTTGTTTGCATGGCGTTATTACCCATATAGGTGGGTATTAACGCCAAATAGCATTGGTCAAGAAAAAACGCCATTACATTTTATTTATGCATATCTGTTAAATCATTTTATTTCATATAGATAGTCAATGAGTTGCTGTATCAGATCCTATATTTGTTTGAAAAATACAATCTAAAACTAAGCCGTGAAAATTGGTAGAACCTTAACGTGGCGTTATTACACCAGGGTACCTTACTAAAAGATTAAAGTTTTGTTTAAAAAGATTAATGCTTTATTTAATAAATGAAATAATGCTAATTTTAGGTTTAGATATCTATTTACGGCGAATATGTAACAATATTCAAGCAAAAATAAATACAGGGTAAATTGTAACTATCAAAACAATAGGCCACCTCTTTTAGTATTAGCTCTAGTCACGTTCTTTCAGATGCAAATTCATAAAAAATTACAAATTTTGATGAGATAATTTTTAACTCCATGGAAGGTGGGCTATTTGAGATAATAATAATAATAATAAAATCATTTACGACCATATTAGTGTAAAGTTTTTAATTAGAAATTGTATCTTTTGAATTAAATGAACAAACAAAAGTAAAAAAATCTATCTTCATATCTCCGAAATTCACGGAGATATGCCATTTGAATAATTTATTAGATTTTAAAAGATTAAGCATAAATTGAAACGCGCTTAAGAAAATGTTACTTTAACATGTCCGTAAAACATTTAAATTATATTTATAGAATTTTAAATTTAATTTTTCTGTTTTTTTTTCAATAGTTACTTATATAATTTGAAAACAAAATCATATCCTAAAATTTCTCATTTTTTTTAAATTGAATGACTATTATTTTTTATTTAAGTTGGGTAATTTAAAATCGTTATAGCTAAAAATATTATTTGCCAAATTTCATTTTTATTTTTCCTTTTATTAAATGCGGAAATCAAAAATTAAAATTCTGATTCCAACATTTTTTTTTTTTTTACATATTGATTTTAAAAGAATTTAAAATATTAAAAAAAATGATCTAACTTATTTCATAAAAATCAATTTAAAAAAGTGCATTTTTTAAAAAGTTCAATGTCAAAAATGAAAAGCCCCCCAGGGGGATACCTTCTTTAGGTATTCACGGGCTTCACAACCCCGGGGCACCTGAGTGATCTTTCTCCTTTCCTTTTCCTCTTACTCCTCTTGTCTTCCTTTCATCTTTGTTTCACTCTCATTGTGGTTTCCTCTCTGGAGTTGAGGGCAATTCTGTATGGGCCGATGTCATCCTGTATATCGACTCATGGAGAATTGTAAACCACCCACGTGTTGGCCGTGCGTGGCGACCCGTGTCCCTGGAAAGGGGGATCCTGGCAGTTGAGGGAAACCAACACACTGCTTTGGCCTCTGCTTCAGGTAGACGGGAGGTGCATATTGGTCCCGTATGCATCAATCGGCTGGTCAGCTGGCTTTTGTCACTGGCTTTAGGGATCAAGTGAGCGAGCAAATACTAGTCATCTCGTTAAGGGTGGAGAATGACATAGGTTTGTCTTGTGACCGTATGGGCCCTGGTTAGCACTGGTGCACGAATGTGCATCCCCTTGTTGGGCTCGGTAGTGGGTGGTGCGGCCGGGGTCTGAAATTTATTATTTTTAACATGGATGGGAAAACTTCATTTCCTTCTATGTCTCTCTCCAGTGGAGAGCACCAAACTGTTCCGACTTCGTCCTTCACACGCTTTTTTATTGTTAAACGCACTGACAGCCACTCCGATAGTTCCTTTGGCAAAACGTCACCATTTGTCATAGCAAAAACTTTCCAGTCTGCCTTAGGGGATGGTCATACTCTCAAAAAATTAAAATCTGGGGATTTACTAGTGGAGGTTTCTACAACTAAACAATCACAGATTCTTTCAAATAGCTCTACAATAGGCCCTTTTTCTGTTTCTGTTCAGGTGCATAAAACTCTAAATACAAGCCGAGGCGTTATTTCTGAACCAGATCTTTTATTCTCTACGAAAGATGAACTCTTAGAAAACCTAAAAGACCAAAATATTATAGATGCACGTCGTATCACGATCCGTCGGAATGGCCAAGTCCTTCCTACAAAGCATGTCATTCTCACTTTCAATAGCCCTACTTTACCAACAAGAATCAAAGCTGCTTATCTGAATTGTCCTGTCAGACCGTACATTCCTAACCCTCTCCGTTGTTTTAAATGTCAGCGATACGGCCACACTAAAACTAACTGTCGCGGTTCCCTTACCTGTGCACGCTGTGCAGAAATTGACCACGACAGCAATTCATGTGAAAAATCAGAACGCTGCGTAAATTGCAAGGGTAATCATACAGCTTTCTCTCGCTCTTGCGCAAACTGGATCCGTGAAAAAGAAATTCTAACTGTAAAAATAATGCAAAATCTTTCCTACCCAGAAGCTCGTAAAATTGTAGAAGCCAGAACCCCGTCTGTCGGTGTATCTTATTCAAGCCTATTGAAACAGCAGTCTAAATCTGTAAGACATATTAGTACCCAGACTGACATGTCTATGTCATCAAAAAAGTCAGCCAAAACACAATCAATAAACACCCCAATCAAAGAATCCCGCGATATTTGTTTACCTTCGTTAGAACCTGTTACTATTTTACACACACCTACTCAGACACAAAAATCTTCTGCTCAATTTAAAAGTCAGAAATCTCAAGCTCAATCTAAGGGATTATCCAAACCTCTAAATGAAACTAAGGCCGTTACCTCACAAAAAAATGACCCGAACTCATCTGCATTAAACTCTAAAAAACCCAACTCTAGTCAAATAGTGAAAACTGGTGTTCAGAAAGAAGGGACCAAGGCTGGGATCCAAACTGCTACAAAATCAAAAACATTACAGAAATCACATATGCTTAAAAAACAAACTGAAACCATAAAAACCCCAACTCCAGCAACCCGACGGCGAAAGACTGTCGTTAAAAGATTGCAGAATTCATCGCTCAGTCCGTGCAAAAGAAATTTTAAAGATCCCAGGCAACTGCAGCATTATGTCCAAGAAGCTATGGAATCCGAGTCTTACGGCAGTGGCTCGGATTCCGAGGAAAATACTATGTTTGAAGAGTATGTGCCTGGTTAAATTAATTTTTTTTATTGGTCTTTGTTTCAGTTGTATTTTGTGTTTTCTGTAGTACTCTTCCAATTTGGTTATCGTGCCACTATCTTACTGTTTTAGAATTTTTAACTAGTTTTAGAATTTTATCTTTTTTACAATTTTAAATATGTTTGTCTGGTTTTAATTGATTTTTAATTTCATGTATTACCGCATTACCTTTACCAACTTAACTCATATATACAATGGATTTTTAATGCAACTTTCACTTTTTACATTTTGTTTTGAAATTTAATCTTGTCTTATTCTTACCATAATCTAATGATTTAGCATTTTACTGTTTTTGCCTTCTTATATTTACCTGACCATATCCGGATGGGAAGCCCCCCATCCGGATATTTTGACGTTGTCTTTTTTTCCTCATTTTTACAATTTTGTCTTTGGTTTGGCGCAGCATGTCCCTTAAGGGATTTTGTGCCATTAAAACCTATACAACCAACCAACCAAAAATGAAAAGAAAAAGCACCTCAAAATTTGCACCCTTTTTCCCCTTACAATTTTAATATAGTATTTTAAAGAAATGATGAAAAAAAGACCGATTATGTGAAAAAAAACCGCATGTATAGTTTTAAATAAAGATTGTCTCCACATGAAATCTTCAAAAAAAATTTTTTTTTATTGCAGGCAATTAAGAAACCCTTTCGTGTACCATTAACTTCCGACTAACTAACTTTTTATCTTCACACCTCCTTTCTGTATTTTTAAATGTTCAATATTTGATTTTAAATAAAGTTTTTTTTCTAAAATACCTATTCCAGTTTTTTTCATAATTTAAACCCGCAATGGTGAGGCCGTAAAAAAAGTTTGTATTTTTCTAACCCATCTTATTTCACTAAAAAAAAAAAATAAATAAATAAAAATAAAATAAAAACGCTGAATTTATGGCGCAACAAGATTCCCAGCACACTGTAAAAAAAAAAATCAAGAGGTTACTAAAAATTTTTTAGTAAATTTGTATTCCACAGAATTTTTTAGTAACCATTACAAACTTTTTTTTGCAAGCGAAACAAGCATTTCTTTTGTAAACTGAACAAAAGAATTTTTTGTATAACTAACTTAAAAATTTTTAGTATGAGCCACCAAGAATATTTTAGTAATAGCTCCAAAATTATTTTTAATAACCTTTACGTGGGCTCGAAGGGGAGGAGCTTCCTTCGAGCTGCATCCAGACTTCTGGAGCGGAAGATTTTCGGCAAAACCGCAATAGATGGCAGCGCCAAACATTGCTACTGCTCCGTCAGGATATTCATAATTCCATTGTTAACGAGTACTTACACTGCATACATTCGGGGCGTATTTGGCAGTGGCCAGTTGCTAACTTTTTTCTAGTAATTCTTACAGATTTTCTTGTAACCGACTAAGATTAGTAATTTTTTATTTTTTTTAGTAATTACAAGGATCACTAAAGTTTTTTTAGTAGATCGACACTTTTTTTTTACTGTGCAGTTTTGCTGTAAAAATTGCAGTAAAATTAGACGTAATAAAAAAATTACACCAATTTTAGAGTAATTTTTACGCCAAAAACTGCTGAAAACCTTGCTGCCAGCAGTTTTTACCTCAAGTTTAACGATTTTTTTTTCATACTGCGTTAAAATATTCCCCGTCCCCCGGGACGGGCTGGGGCTCATTTCCTTTCAAAACTATCGGGCCGGATTGAACAAGCCGTGGTTTCTCATTCTTTTCGGAATGGTTCCGAATTTCACATTGTTTTAAAAGTCGTCTAGGCCTGGTCGATCGTACAATGTAAAAAAGATCCGTTAAATTTACGGAAAAAACGGCAGGAAACAATATTGTCAGAGCATTTGCTGTAAAATCTGCAGTAAAATTAAATGTAATAAAATATTTCTATCTAATTTTACTGCAATTTTTACCGTAAACTTAACGAATTTTTTTTACTGTACATATTTCATTTAGGGAACTTTCTTTACAAAAAGTAAAAAGCTACCTATCGCAGCCGTACGGATAAAAGCATTTCCGGAAAGTTTTGGTATATTTTCACCGATCATGACACCCAGACCCCAAAACCACCCTCCGCTCAAATGTTGACATATATATATATATATCACTTGAAGAATAATGTGTCCAAAGTCCCGTGCCATAGTGAAAAATGAAATCAAACTATTAAACTTTAAAGGAAATAAAAATCGAGCAAGAAAAACAAAATAAAGACAATATAAAGAGGCTGTGGATCTCATCAGCGGTGGGCAGTTTTAAAACACAGCAAATGCATATGAATGGATATGGAAAAGGACTATTATAATGCAGTGGCAGTGGGTTTCGATCAGAGTGTTACAATTTAAAAAATCAAATGTGCAAAAACATTTGAAATCATAACACTTCACCACCGGACCCAAACGCCACAGAAAACAGCATATAACACATTTAAAAATTATACTGCCGAAATAAACAAGTGTGCAATATAAATTAAAACCGAAATAAAATTGTATTATCTAAGCTTCAGAGACAAAGTCACGCAAAACAACTAAAAACCAGCATCCAAAATCAATCCGTATTTGTTTCCATGTCGTTGCCACACGATTGCAGACATCCTTGTAAAACCGTCCAAAAGGCTTTAAGTTATACAAAATCATTAACTGTCAATCATATAGCAATTACTTAAAAATGCAAACTGTCAGTAAAACTAGTATATTTATTAATAGAGGTTTTAGAGGTAAATTATTCTTATATTGTAAAATATTAATTAAATGATGAAGTTCCTTTAAAAAAAAAATTTTATTTGAACAGAGCTTGTAGTAACGAAAAACTTGACCAATAATTATATTTATGTAAACACGTTTATGAATATTTGAAGTCCAATTAACCAACTGATTAACTTTAAAACTAAAATTATCTCTCTTATTATATATTGAAATTTGCAAATCATTTGAAATGTGGATTTTTAAATCGAGATAGTCAGCAGCGTTATTGTTTTCATTAGTTTTTTTCAGGACCAGCATATCAGGATAAATATCAGATGAAATTTCCAAAAAATTACGATCACAGTTCAAAATAATTAAATCATCGATGTATCTGAAAGCCAGAAAGTTAACATCTTTATTTACACTAGAAAACTGATATTCATAAAAAAATAAAAAGAGATTAGCTGCTGTGGATGAATAACTTGTACCCATTCCTATCCCATCACTTTGTAAATAAATGTCTGAGCCTGTATATACATAATTATTATATAAATAAAAATTACACAATAATCTAAATAAATTAAGATCCAAATCGGTGTCATCAATGATCTAATCAATAATTTTAAATAAAATATTATTAAACTCTGTAATAGGAATGTTAGTGAAAAGGTTTTCAGAATCATAAATTTGTATATTCTGTATGTCATTTTTAATCAATTCATTTTTAATTTCAAAGCTATTTAAAATAATCCAATAAACATTACTATTTTTATATTTAAATATTAAAATATTCAAAATCTTCTTCAACATTTCTTCAAACCTGCCATTAAATTCGTTACCGATGTTGTTTACATTACTACAAATAAATCTATATTTAACAGGTGTTTTGTGAAATTTGGGGGTTGCGAATAGAAAAGGAAAAAACAAATTTTTAACTTTAGGCAAAGGAATATGAGCTTCTTCAGAAAAAGCTAAATGTTTCTTTATAAGCGTTTGTATTGTAGATTCATATAAACTATAGGTCACACAATTGTTGAGCTCAGCATGTATCAGACCAGCGTAAAAGCTTTTTCAGATTATTGCAAAGTTATTACAGGCTTTATTAACTGAACAAAAAACAAAAGAATTTTTTAATTTTGAAATTTCCCTCTGTATATCTAAATTAAGTTTGTGGAAAGTATAAGTAGAGTCATTCATGTAATTGATTTGAAAAACTTTAAAATCATCCAAAATTTTTAGTTTCCAATCGTTAAAAAGGCGGATAGGCTTATTGCACTTATAGCTTAAATGATGTATGAACGTATGTAGCTCTGATTTAAAAAGACTGAAAGACTTTTTTAAATTCATTTTCCTGTTTAATCTGAATTTTGTTCCAAAACTCATTAGATGTTTCAATTCATCATTAGATATGAAATTAAGGTTACCGGTCACTACATGTTGTGAATTGTTATCGTAATAGGAGGAATTCTGATATGAGCTACAATCTCAAGGGACATTTAAATAGGAATCCAAATTCTGTGCAATTTTTCTATAATTAAATAATTTATTACCCAAGGTATTGACGTATCTGAAAGTTGAAATAATAAATAATTTTTTATGGGAAATATTTCATTATGTTTAATAATAATTTTATTTAAATATAAGTTATCAAAACATTTTTGTTGGAAAGTACTCACAAAATATATTTTATCCATATTGCACTGTTTAAATTTACCTATTTTATACAATAAAAAGTCTGTTAATAAATCTTTAAATTGCAAATTATCACAGTTAAATTCATTAATTTTTTGCTGTAAGCTTCGTAGAATTTTAAATTTTGAACTAAATAAAATAGTTTTAATTTCTTTAATGTTATAATTTTTAATAAAGTGATTGTATAAATCAAGTAATATAATGGCTGGATTTATATTTTTATATCTAGTAAACAATGTTTTGTTAGAGTGATTCCCTCTTTTACCTCTATTGTACTGAAATGAAGATTTATAAACTGAAGAAAACAAACTATATACACTCATTTAATTATCTGTTTGATAGCAAAGCTTAGTATTTAACCCATGTGGATATAATGATTTAGCATGTAGAATGTAAAAACTTTCACTTCGTAAACGAAATGCGTTATCAAAAATTTGTCCTAAAATTTGTATACTAACATTTTTAAAATCATGTAAGTGAAAATATTTAATTTCAAGAGTCGAATTACCGGTGTTTCTTTCAGACATAGATCGATGATTATTAATGCGTTTATGTAGCTCGTCAGAAGTTTCAACCACATATTTTTGATTTCAAAGCATGCAAGTTAACAAATATACAACATGAGAAATTTTACAGAAATTGTAATTCAGGTCTATTGTACTATTAGCATAAATGTTTACCGACAAGTCCGCATTCGGGTAATTTTTACAACGTTTATCTGTGCACTTTTTTAGTCCCATAGTTAAAGTAAATGATGAATTTTTTATTTAAATTTTGTCGAGCGAGTATACTTGTTGCAAATACAAGATAACAAATAAACAAAAATGGACACGAAACAACCGGCTCTAATCCGAACACGATGACAAATGCAAAACGATATAGTGCTATAGCAGCATAATTACCGAAATGCAGAATATAGTTCAAAAAATTTTAAAGTTTTAAGTGATCTTAAGTTCACAAAAAATCCACATGATCAGCACTATAGCTGCAATAATCACGTAAATTATGTACATAGCACTTGAAGAATAATGTGTATCGGCAGATCCAAATTCCCGTGCCACACATTATTCTTCAAGTGCTATATACATAATTTACGTGATTATTGCAACTATAGCGCTGATCATGTGGATTTTCTGTGAACTTAAGTTCATTTAAAACTTTAAAACTTTTTGAACTATATATATATATATATGATTTTTGTCATGCTGTAACTATCATTTATGAACCGATTTTAATGAAACTTGGTATGTACATACTATATACAAATGTCTCGACCGTATTCGTTGGCCAGCATCATCAGCCATCTGATTTTTCAAAGTGGTAAACATTTAATTAAAAAAAATAATTTGAAATTAAATTTGAAAAAATAAAAGTTGAAAAAACATTTTTCTTTCATATGTTAGAACTTAAAATAACGATTCCAGAACACTTTTTATTTTGTCTATATCTTAAAAAATGACTGAGTTATGGCACTTTGAATTTCTAGTATGGCTGACATTTTGAAACGATTTGATTTTCGTCACGTGATAACACGCGTATTTATTAATCGATTTGGATTTAATTTGGTGTGTATATAATAAATTTGAGGCCTGGATCGAGTTCGTTAGCCAGTTACATCCGCCATCTTGTTTCAAAATGGCGGTCATTTCAATTTTTTTAAATTAAAATTTAAAATTAGGCACAAAAAAGGGAGAAATTTTAAAAGATTTTTTTATGCATTTGACCTTGATACAAAGAGTCCAGATCATTTTTTGTTTTGTCTGTATCTTAAAAAATGGCTGAGTTATATCACTTTTAATTTCTAGTGTTGCTCACATTTTGAAATGATCTGATTTTCGTCACGTGATAACATGTGTATTTGTAAACCGATATGGATGTAACTTTGCATGTACATAGTACATACAAAGAACTGGCCAACGAACTAGTTCCAGACATCGGTATGTACTATGTACATACCGATGTCTGGACTAAATTCGTTGGCGAGTTCCATCCTCCATCTTGTTTCAAAATGGCGGTATATTATTTTTTTTATTTAAATTTTAAAATTAGAGGCAAAAAAGTAAGAAACTGAAAAGATTTTTCTTTTGTGAGTTTGACCTTGATACATAGATTCCAGAGAATTTTTTGTTTCATTTATATCTTGAAAAATGGCTGAGTTATAGTACTTTCAATTTCCAGTGTGGTTGACATTTTAAACGGTCTGAAATCTGTCCCGTGATAATACGCATATTGTTATAAACTGATTTGGATATAACTCCGTGTCTACATAGTACTTTTCAATGACTTGACCGAAATCACTGGCATACTACAACCGCTTTTTTCCAAAATGGCGGCCTTTTAAGTAAGTCAAAAAACTTTTAAACGTATGATGATGTACAAACAAAAAATAAAAAAATGAAAAAAAAAATTCTAATGTGTTTTATCTTAATAATCAATTCCGGAGTATTTCTTGCTTTTTCTTTACCTAAAAAACGCCTGAGATATTGTAGTTTGAATTTTTAATGTGTGTGACATTTTTTTTAAAAATTAATTTGCCAGCGACAGCACTCGTATATATTCATCGATTTCGATATGAGTTTGCATGTGCATAGTAATTAAGATTTCAACCAAGCTCATTGGTTTGTTTCGTCCATCATGTTTTTTTAAAATGGCATAAACTTCATGATATCGGTGAATTTGGCAAACCTATAAAACGCTTAAAATAAAACCAGCTTGAATAAAAGATGACTAATTTCTAAAAATTCCCATTACTATTCAGTATTGAAAAAACTAGTATTCAATTTTATATATTAGGGTTCCACTAATTTGAGACTTTTTTTTTAACAAGACGAAACTGAGTTTGTTCTTCCTAGCTCTGCAAAGTCTGAATTTTCAGTCCCACTCTTGACCCAACCTGTATTTAAAACATTCTCTATGAGTAGCCTGATTCATAGGAAAATCTTTAAAATTTGGCTCAGCATAAAAGTTTTTGAATAAAATTCATAAATATTTAATCGCCATTATTTTACAAGTAAACTGTAAAAAATTTATTTTTTTATAAGATAGAAGATTTCAAGGCAATAAAATTAAAATACCGTAAATCCTTTGAAAAAGCTATGTATGACCTGTTTTAAAATGAGAAGTATCCTGTTTTAAAAGGTAAATTCTGGATATACTTTAAAATTAATATAACAATATCTGAAAAAAAAGGCATAAAATGAATAAATTTACACTTCCTAAAAGGAAACAAGTCTAAAACGCATTTTTTAAATGATATACCTTTTAAGAAATATTTACTTTTTTTTGTAAGTCTGCATTGAATGAAACATGGATGAATGATATTAATAAATTAAACATTTATATCGGTTAGAGGTTCGTGCTAATAAATAAATAAATAAATAAATTTCGCAGCCTAAGTCACTTTTTTAAAAATGAAGATTAATCATATTAAAATTAAAGATAAAAGTAAGTATTTTTGATAGAACTCTTCGTACGAAACTATATTTAGCAATATCGACGTAAGAAAAAAAAAAAAAAAATTAGAAATTTAATAAATTCATTTCTGGACACGAGCTGAAATTTTAACTGGTCAGGCCGAACATTTTCACTTTATCAAAATTTATATACATACCATTCACACCTGTATTCAGTTTTTAAAAAATTGGCATTTTAATTTGATCATTTTGAAATCATTTTAATTCAAAACTGAAGTCCGGATTCTATTAGCTGAAACATATAGTAAACAATTTATATTTTTTCGTGTATAAATGAAATTTTGTAAGTGAAACTAAAATTCACCAGGATTTATAACATATGGTATTCTTGACACAGCATGTGCTTTAATTTAATTTATTTTCACTTTTAACAAGAAAATGGCAACATAAAAATACAGTAATACGCTTTTTCCTCCTTTGTTTTTAATAGAAATGGAGTACTTCTGTCACCACAGTTAAAAATCAATGTTAAACATTACAAAAAATTAATAATTCAAAAACAAAAAAAGTTACACTTTTCAAAGAAATTGCATTTAAAAGTACATTTTTCTCCCTATGCAATTGTGTAAAACTTAAAATGTGCAATGTTTATAAGTTAAAAAAAAAAATTGAAGTAACAAAATTGCAAAACTGAAATTTCATTTCAAATGTCAATGTATTGTGATTCGCAAAATGACATATGCGTTACGCACACATACGTTTGGTCTTTATAACATAGATAGATCGGTTATATACAGGGTGATTCCAAATTTTTCTTACAATAAAAGAGGGGTGATAGTACACATCATGACAAACAATATTAAATAGGAGACCAAGGGTCCAAAATGTTTTACAAAGGAGATAGCCGCCATTAAAATTTAGGGACCAAAATTTCAAATAAAAATAAAAAATGGAAAAATCGGTCAATTGATTTGCGGTTTTCACTAAAATTAACCTTTACGTCGACATTTTCTTAAAATTAAATTATAAAGATAAATTTCAAAAAATGCCGATAGAGGGCGCTTTAGACTTTGGAATAACAAACAATTATTTTTTGCCAGTATTTTATGCATCTCATTAAATGTTTTCGTAAGCTTAGACTCAAACTTAAATTTTGAGCTGAAAATCTGAAAGTGGGAGTGGTTAAGCAGCACAAACTGAACTGTGTTCAGAGGGATCAAATTTCAAATAATTATAACAAAACGGAAAAATTGGTTCATTGATTTGTGGTTTTTAGCAAAACTATTCTTTATGTCGGTATTTTCTTAAAAATAAATTATAAAGATAAATTTCAAAAAATGTCGATAGAGGGCGCTTTAGACTTTGGAGTAACGAACAACTATTTTTTGCCGTTATTTTTTGCAATTCATTAAATGTTTTCGGAAGCTTAGACTTAAATTTTGAGCTCAAAATCTGAATAGTAGGGAGTAGTAAGTAGCACAAACTGAACTGCGTTTAAGCGGGGGGGAGGGGGTGTTCAAACTTAAAATAATTATAGAAAATTGAAAAATTTGTCGATTCGTTTGCGGTTTAAAATAAAACTATTTTTTAAGTCAGTATCTTCTTGAAAAAAAAAATTAAAGATAAATTTAAAAAACTTCCATTAGAGGGCGCCTTAAACCTCAGAGTAACCAATAATTAATTTTAACCATTATTTTTTTGTTCCAATTAAACTTAATTAATATAATAATAATAATTCAAAAACTTATTAAATGTTTTCGGAAGCTTAGATTTAAACTTAAATTTTGAGTCCAAAATCTAAATAATTAGGAGTAATTAAGTAGCACAAATTGAAGTGTCTTCAGGAGTTGGAATTTAATCCTTCCCCCTCCACGAACACAATTCAATTTTTCACTACTTAAACACTCCCAACGATTCAGAATTTGAGCCTAAAGTTTAAGTTTATGCATTTGAAAGCATTTAATGAGATTAAAAAATAACAGTTAAAAATAGTTGTACGCTACTCCAAAGACTAAGGTGCCCTCTATCGGCGTTTTGTTAAATTTATCTTTAAAATTTCTTTTCAAAAAAAAATGCTTATTTAAAAATTAGTTTTAGCGAAAACCGCAAACGAATCGACCCCGTTTTTTATAATCATTTGAAATTTGAACCCTCTGAACACAGTTCAGTTTATCTACTTAACCACTTCCAACTATTCAGATTTTCAGCTCAAAATTTAAGTTTAAGTCTAAGCTTACGAAGCATTTAATAAGATGCAAAAAATAACGCCAAAAAAGAGTTGTTCGCTACTCCTAAGTCTAAAGCGCCCTCTATCGGCATTTTTTAAAAAATTATCTTTATATATTTTTTTAAAGAAAATATCGACATAAAGAATAGTTTTAGTGAAAACTGCAATTCAATGAACCAATTTTTCCGTTTTTTATAATCATTTGAAATTTGAACCTTCTGACCACAGTTCAATTTGTGCTACTTAATCACTCCCACTTTCAGATTTTAAGCTCAAATTTAAGTTTGAGTCTAAGCTTACGAAAACATTTGATGAAATGCAAAAAATACCGGCAAAAAATAGTGGTTCGTTACTCCAAAGTCTAAAGCGCCCTCTCTCGGCCTTTTTTGAAATTTATCTTTATTATTTAATTTCAAGAAAATTCCGACATAAAGAATAATTTTAGTGAAAACTGCAAATCAATCGACCGATTTTTCCGTTTTTTATGTGTATTTGAAATTTTGGTCCCTAAACTTTAATGGCGGCTATCTCCTTTGGAAAACGTTTTGGACCCTTGATCTCTTTTATTATTGTTTGTCTTTATGTGTACTATCACCACTCTTTTATTGTAAAAAAAATTTAGAATCACCCTGTATATATATATATATAATGTTGTGCTGTATCTAGCCTGAAGCACTCATTCAATACGCATATTCTTAGAATGTTACCAGGTTTTGACTGTTACATTGTGTCATTTAAAACTTTAACCATATAATTTATGGCAATTCCGTTTGAGAAATGCTTGATTTTCAATCGATGACTGCAGACACTATTGTCGGCCTTAATGAAGTCTTTGTTCAAATCGTAAAATGGTAAATAAGCAATGAAAATAATAAAAAATAAAGGAGTTTCTCCATGAAAAGAAAACTAAGGAACCTCCTAAGAGGTATAATGACGATATGTGCTATTATTAACACATATCGTTGAAACAGTTCCCCACTTAAATACTGAATTAATTCTTACGCATAGTGGATGTTTAAAGAAATTCAGAAGCAAACAAGCTGTTTTCACAACAGAAATCGAGGCAGCAATTATGTCAACAAGATGAAGAATCGCAAAAAATGTCTAAAATTCTTTATGTATATATTTAGTAATTAAAAATCTTGCATTTCTGGTCTATTCTTCGCCGTTTTGGTGAAATTCGCAAGGATGCAATTTGTGACATCGTGCGTTTCTGATTGATATATAACCCTTATAGAATGCATGGTCACAGTCACGTTACTGTGAGTCACTTTGTTCACATCACATCTGTGACCAAAATGCCACCACTCAGTGACGTCATATTGTGACTGAGATGTGACTTTTTTAAAAATCTTTAGAAATTTATACATATCCTTCAAAACATGTTATTTACTTTAAAAAACATGTTTCTGGCAATTTAAATATCGTCGCATTTGTCACAGCTTCGACACAATGTTAATGTCAAATTAGTCACAAATGACACATTTTTCACAAATTTGTCACATTGTGACCACTTTGTGAAACTTCACAACCCTCATAGCATGCATGGTCACAGTGACGTCACAATGACGTCACTGTGAGTCACTTTGGTCACATCACATCTGTGACGAAAATGCCACCACTTAGTGACGTCACATTGTGACTAAGATGTGACTTTCTAAAAAAATTTTCACAGTTCGTCACAATGTTAATGTCAAAGTAGTCACAAATGACACACTTTTCACAAATTGGTCACATTGTGACGTCACAAAGTGCTCAAAATGTGACGTCACAAAAAAGCTCTAAAACGGCCATAACGACTTCACATTTTAGTCACTGTGACTTCACATTGACAATCGATGGTCACAAAGTCACAATGTGACTTCACAACGACGTTATAGTGACGTCACCATGTCTTACGGGAAAAGAGATCTAAAATGGCCATAACGACTTCACATTATAGTCACTGTGACTTCACATCGACGTCACGGGACGTCACATCGACAATCGATGGTCACAAAGTCACAATGTGACTTCACAACGACGTTGCAGTGACGTCATCATGCTTTACGGGAACAAGAATGTCAAGCGAAGAAGTCCCAATGAAAATAATTCTGCAAAGAGTCCTGCCAGAAATGCGAATGATCTAAAAAAATGAGAAATAAACAAAAATCCCAAGGCTGGGAAAATCTTTGGAATAAAAATAAAAAAAAAGAAAAAGAAAGAAATAGCTCTTTTAAAAACATTTGAATTCATCGTAAATATCAGAATTTAATCAAAAATGATGGGGAAATTTAGGAATAAACTGAAAACTTTATATTTAAGAAAAATGAGTAAGATAATGAATAATTAAAGGAGGATTCGACAGAATTAATGATAGATATTATTAAAGAATAGGAAATTAGTGAATATGGCGGTAATTTAGATTAATAAAAAGAAAATAAAAGGAGATTTTTCGAAGAAAAAAATAATAATATAACTCATATATGCGTGTTAGTCGGAATGGATTGTTACATGTTTTCATAAGTGGTTGCATTATATTTTCTTAGATTATAAAATATTTGATTTTTATTTTATACAGTGCAGGTAAACAAGTATAATATTGCTTTTTAATTCTCTGGAATTCGCTCCTTAAGAAAATAGAGGAAGCCAATACAAAACAAAGAATTAAAAGCTTAAAAGCAAAAGAAGTAATCAGAAACAAACTAATAGTCTAACCTAATTAGTACCACATATAATGGTACAATGCAATATTTTTTCCTGTCACCTTTTGTCATAAGAGGATACAAAACATGTGTTAGAATCTCAAATAAATAGAGACACATGAGAGATAAAAATGTTGTTTTAATAATTTGTTTAGTATATATTGGAACTAAAAAGCAAAAATAAGAAATGATTCTCTGTATTAATGAACAAGAATGGTTGTTTTTTACAAAGAGATTGGAGTTAGTCTGATATAAACAAAGTTATATTATTGAATGAAAGAATAACACGGTAAAACAAAAAGAATTTTGCAAAAAATATTACTTCAATTTCGAATTTATTAATTCATTTTATGGCTCCTAGAAGATAAATAAAAATAATAATTTTTAAAATTCTCTGGAATACATACCACATGAAAATAGAGAAAAACCTTAGCAAATAAATAATCAAAAGGTGATAATACAAAAAAGCAAAAGAAGAAATCAGAAACAAACTGATGATCTAACCTAATTAGTACCACATATATTGGTACAATACAATATTTTTTCCTGTCACCATCTGTCACGAGAAGAAATAAGACATGTCTTACAATCTCAAATAAGTAGAGACACATGAGGATAAAAATATTATTATAATAACATGTTTACTACATATTGAAAGGGAAAAGCAAAAATAGGAAATGTTTTTCTGTATTAATAAACAAGGACTGCTCTGCTTCTACTAAGAAAATTGAGTTAGTCTAAGATAAACAAAATTATATTATTGAACGAAAGAATATCACGGTAAAACTAAAAGGACTTTGGAAAAAAAATAATTATTTCAAGTTCGAAGTTATTAATTCAATTTATTGCTATTTCAATTTTATGAATTTAGAAAACTCGAATGCCTAGAAGGTAAAGATGAATAATAATTATAATTTTTATAATTTTCTAGAAAACATTCCAAAGTATTAAGTCCATAAAGTAGAGGAAAGCCTTATCAAATAAATCATCAAAAATGATAATACTAAACAGCAAAAGAAGAAATCAGAAACAAACTGATGGTCTAACCTAATTATTACTACATATATTGGTACAATATAGTATTTTTTTCCTGTCACCTTTTGTCATAAGAGGGTATATGACATGTGTTACAATCTCTAATAAATAGAGACACAAGAGAGATAAAAAGTGTTGTTTTAATAACATGTTTACTACATATTGGAAGAGAAAAGAGAAAATAAGAAATGATTTTCTGTATTAAGGGGACAGTTAACCTTTATTTGAGCAAAATTGCCTATAGCATAATCGATGCAAAAAAGGTCTATTTCTGTGATACTATAGTACCAAAACAGTTTTTTTATTAAAATATCATTTGTGAAGGTTTTAAGAAATAATTAATAAAGGTAAGTGTATTTTTATATTTTAAATGTGTTTTTCTTAAAACTAACTTTTCAGCGTTTTTAGATTTTTTAAATGCTTCTTGCGACATAATTTTTGGATCAATATTTATAAAATTGATGAGGAAGTATCCTGATATTGTTCAGAAAGAAATTGTGTAAGCCTTTTTTAAAAATTCGTCTTTATTAAGACAGTAAAATTTGATTTTTTTACTTATTAAAATTCAAAATTTTGATGAAAATTGATATGGAATTTAGAAGAAATATGTAAAATATTAACTATTCAAGAGATTAAAGAAATCGTCGGATCTTAAACACAGATTTGTTTATAATAGAGTTTTATGTGATAAAAATGTAAAAGCAAGAAAATGATCTCAAAAATTAAGACACGAGGAACATTATACAATTTCGTTAAAAAATTTAATTTTTTTAATTTAAAAATTTTAATAAGATTGGAAATTTTTTTGAAGGTGTTCTATATGTTTTTGGTGAAATGTATACATGCTCAAAATTACATACTTCTATGATGAAAAAGATAATGTCCACAGTCCCCTTAATAAACAAGAACTGTTCTGCTTCTACTAAGAAAATTGAGTTAGTCTAAGACAAACAAAGTTATATTATTGAACGAAAGAATATCACGGTTAAACTAAAAGGATTTTGGAAAAAAAAATAATTATTTCAAGTTTGAAGTTATTAATTCAATTTATTGCTATTTCAATTTTATAAATTTAGAAAACTCGAATGTCTAGAAAGTAAAGAAGTATAATAATTATAATTTATAAAATTTTCTAGAATACATTCCATATTAAAGTAGAGGAAAACCTTAACAAATAAATCATCAAAAAGTGATAATACAAAACAGCAAAAGAAGAAATCAGAAACAAACTGATGGTCTAACACAATTAGTACCACATATATTGGTACAGTACAATATTTTTTTCCTGTCATCATTTGTCATGAGAGGAAATAAGACATATCTTACAATCCCAAATAAGCAGAGACACATGAGAGATAAAAATATTATTTTAATAACATTTTTGCTACACATTGAAACGGAAAAGCAAAAATGGGAAATGTTTTTCTGTATTAATAAACAAGAACAATTATGTTTGTAATAAAACTTCGAGTTACTCTAAGATAAATAATGTTATATTATTTAACAAAGAATATCACGGTAAAACTTAAAGGATTTTAAAAATAAAATAATTATTCCAATTTCGAAGTTATTAATTCCATTTATTTCTATTTCAGTTTTATGAATTTAGGAAACTTCAATGCCTAGAAGTTAAACATAAGTATAAAACTTGGAGAGTTATACAGGATGTCCGCTCTCAACAGTGGCCAATGGCTAATTTTTAAACCGTTAGTCATAGACATATAGTTCCAATTGCAAAAATGCTTTTAAAAGGTAAAGAATTAATTTTTAAGCGATTAAAGTAAGAAAAAATTAGTAAAAAAATTACGAAAATTAAATTTTTATACGGTCCCCCGGTCCTTTAATTGATATTTAGTAAAAATTTTCCACCTCTCTAACAAGAAATGCTAAAAAGGTCTTATTCATCTAATATTAAAATTGACCGAGTTAAGAAACTTTAAATTTCATAATTTAACCATTTTTCTGTAACTAAAAACGGATGAGTTGGGCTAAGTTTTAAGGGAATCTACACTAAGTGCTTAAAGTGTTATACAGGGCGTCCAATTCCAACATTGTCCAATAGCTAATTCCCAAAACATTTGTCACAGACCTATAGTTCCCATTATAGACCTATAGGTCTTATTGTATTGTTACATTAGTGCAGATTGGTATAGACTAATATAGAAAACAAAAGCGATAAGGCAAGTTTTGAAATGTACATCCTCAATCATATTTTTAAATATGTTTTATTTTCTAAAGAAATGCAGCTGGGTCATTCCATATCAAATGAGCAAAAATGTAAAAAAAGCCGTGGCTGCATAGAATCCGATTTTAATAAAATTTGAGATACGTGTTCATTTCATATTCAAATGTATGTGGGCACAATATTTTGACGAAAAAGAAATTAATTTATCAATTTTGGACATTTAAGAAACTTCTGATATAGAATGGCTTGCGGATAATCGTCGAAAGTTGCAAGTTTCAAGTTCTATATTTTGAAAACTATTTAACAAAAATGAAGTTTTTTTTTATAATATTGAAATCTCTGGCTATCAGTCTTTATATTTATTGAGTAACAATAATTTGGTAATGGCTGTGAATTGGCTGTGAATATTGAATTTTTGTAATTTTTTAAAAATTTTGAAATGGTATAACTATCAAAGGATTTAAAAAACATCTGTGAAATTGATGCAAGATGTAGTACTATGTATGAAGATCGAATTCTCAAAGTTTCAAAGTTGTTATTTATTTCCTTCATCTTCAAAAAAACTTAGAAACTCTTAAAAAAAACTACAAAATCATAATTATTCCTCTTATGTTACCTCAAAAAAATAATTAAAGGACAGCTCCTACATCAGCAATATTACACGTACAAAAAAATCAATAAGTCCATGACACACCAAAAAAGTTTCAATATTGCCTTTTTAATTTCTAATATAACAAAAATGGGTTCAAAAAACTAATATTTGAGACATTCTAAAGACAATCTTTCTTTGAAAACACGCGCTTTTTTGCAAATTTCTTTCTAAAAAAGATGTGTGCTGCCATCTATGTTTGCTACTTGAATTTAAGATTAAAATACAGTTATTTTAAGAAGAAAATCGTTTTTCTTCTATACAAATTTAAAATATTCTTGAGGCAAAAATAAACTGAAAGCAAGAATAAAACTCCGTATACTTAAAATATACAGTTTTATCTGTAATAACAAAGCGTTTAAAACAATTAAAAGCTTTTATTCGTCTCCAAAAAAATGAAAAAAATGTTGACTTTTTAATCAGCAGTTTTCACTATTTATTTTTTTCTCATAAAGGAATGAAAAAGGCAAGAATTAAATTATAGATGTATTAAATATATTCAATTAGCTATAATGGCAAAAAAAAATGAATTTGGAAAAAGTGTCCTTCATTTTAAAACA
Organism: Maratus speculifer; assembly: GCA_964019185.1. Taxonomy (NCBI): domain Eukaryota; kingdom Metazoa; phylum Arthropoda; class Arachnida; order Araneae; family Salticidae; genus Maratus; species Maratus speculifer. The sequence continues at coordinate 81,762,569 of OZ025298.1, read as the reverse complement.
TATAACTGAAATATTTTATTTTTTCCACGATTTTTTTATTATTTATTTATTTTTAAATTATAAAATAAAAATAAAATTATTAAATTATGCTAATCTGTTACTTGTAGTTCATTCTTAAGTGTAAATAATTTTTATTACCATCTTTCCATTCCTACGGCAAATAATCAAACTTGAAATTTCAAGCATGTACACAAGACCTCGATTTCGTTTCAACTTTAATGTAATTTTTTATACTGAAATAAACTAGTCTGAACTCTACTACTTTGCGTTTCCTTTTAAACGATTGTGATATACTTATATGATGATTTTCATTAAAATCTGTAGCATGTCAGCCACACCTAATTTGCTCATTTGGTGTGGAATGACCCAGCAGTTTCTTTTCATGAATTTATTTAAAAAAATATGTGTAGTTTTGAAAAGCTTTTTTTTTTTTTTTTTTTTTTACTTATAACTTTCGTATTTATGTTTTCCCAATTTAAAATTTTTATTAAAATTTTAACTCACTCCCAAATATTATGGTTCAATTTGCATATTTATTTGTATGCAAATACAATGTGATATTAATACGGTTTTAGGTGCGTACCACTATTTATTTATTTTATAGGACTACAAAAAATTATATTAATTAAAAAATTCTAATAAAATTTTAAATATGTATCATTTTGGAACGAATTATGACTGTTGCTTTTCATAATTTAGTTCAACAAAATTTCTGTTATTTATTTATTTATTTATTTATTTATTTGCTTATTATATTTAGTACAAGTGGTATATTTTGCTTTAATTTGTAAACATCAACATAAATTTAGAAATAATATTGTAAAAATTGTTTTACTCTTAAAGTTTAATGTTAAATTTTATATCCGACGTTTATTTTTATTTCCATTAAATTTATGACTGACCCCTATTTTGCAGCAAAAAAAGATGCTTCAACTTTAAACAGCTATTACTCGGTCAGTTTTAATCACTGAAGAATGGGACTGTTTTGTTTTATTTGCTAGAGTAGTGGTATAAATTTACTAAATATCACTTATAGGATTGGGGGACCGTATAAAAATTTAATTTTCGTAACTTTTTTGACCTAAATCGCTTAAAAATACTTTTTTATATTTTTTAAAGCATTTTTGTAGTTGGAACTATATGTCTACGACTAACGGTTTAGAAATGAACCATTGTCCACCGTTGAGAGTGGACACCCTGTATTTATTTTAAATTGTTAAAATTATTTAATGATTTATTTTATTAATTTTAACACGTAAATAACTATAATCCATGATGTTGGTGTACTTTTTCTATTAAAATGTCAAATTTTCATAACAGAAATTCAAATATAGCAATTTCATTCATTGAATATGTTTTTGAATTATTTATTTTTTTTTTTAAAGCTTGATGTAATAAATTTTATAATCTCTATGATGGTCCCGACAAAAAAAAAAAAAAAGATAAGTTCTGATTGCAGATCGCACAGATGGTGTCATTTAATATTTCCTTCAAAATAAATTAACCTTAAATTAAAAAATCCAATTTGTTAATTCATAATTATCGAATACTTACAAAGATGATTGCACCTATAAAATATTAGTTATAATTATAAAAAAGTTATTTATTCAAAAAATAATATATAAATAAAATACAAAACTTTTTTTTTTTTTTTTTTTTTTTTTTTTTTTTTTGTAAATATGATATTAGAAAAAAATAGCGAAGATATAAATAAAATTGTAAATTTCTAAAAGCGAAAAAAATTATTTAAACGAAATTTAAATTGCTAATAAATCGAAATAGATTCTAAAACCTGAATTCCAAAATCTATTTTGTATGTCAGATGAACGACCTTAAATCATCCAAAAATATAAAACTTCACCTAGTTAAACCCATCTTAGAAAGAATTTTTTTTGCTTCGAGCACCGGAGTTCGAACAAAGAATGTACTGTTTACTAGCGAGATGCTTTACTTATAAGCTATGATGTCTACTCGAAAAACATTGAAATTACGATTCTCTTTTAAATTTTAGATCGCAAAAATATAGACTTTTTAAAAATTTATGAATTGTCACATGAAACGAAGTGTTCGGCTGTAACTACAAAAATTTTGAATTTTGACTTGCACAATTTTTGTGTACGGAATTTGTGACAGACAGAGTGAGATGTATAGGGTTTTGTCAAAAGAAGGAAATCCTAAAAAAAGGTGAAAATTGTACGTCAAATGTGTCAAGTGAAGTGCATTCGTAACATATCTAGCTTCACTAATATTCAAATCTGGTGCAAAAGCTGTTGAACTCTTACGCAAAAATGCATGAACACAATGTTCATTATGGTAATATATACATAATGAAATCAGTAACGATCAGTAACAATCTAGAATCATCACCTATCATCAGATACTATTGAATTAGTTATGAATTATACGATTCAAAAGAATAATCCTCACGGTAACCTAAAATAATTGCCTATCATGTTATACCATTAAATTATTTACTTTTGATAAGATTTGTTAGAATGAAGAAAACTTTTATTAATATCATTTTAAGGCTTCATCCGATTAGCATAAAATTTGTAAGTGATCCGACAAAATTCTCCTTATGGCTTTTTATATTGTACTCCAATCCATTTGGCTGGGTAGTTTTTACGCTGTTATACGAAATGGACAGACAGTCCTGCGTACCAGAGAATAATTATAAGTGCTACGTATTTATATAGATATAAACGCATTTAAAAATAATAATGACAAATAAACGGAGTAGAAATAATATATAAGTACCAACAGAAGAGAAAAATAAATAAATGAAACACAAAACGTGAACTGGATAAGAATAATGTATGATGATACAGTATAATAACATTCTCTCCTAGACGTTTACTTATCACAAGCTAAACAAGGTACTTATTCGGAAATCAGATAGTCTTTGGCGAACGAAAGATAAAATTGTTATTTTAAATCCACATTTGGTTTCTTAAGAAATATAAACAAAGTGTTTTAAGGCAGTAGCAATTAATACTTTTTGCCAAAAATAATCTCTCACGGATATTTTCAAGAAGTAACTTTCATATTATTAAAAACAGTATTTTTCGATACTTTAATGATAAGTTTTATTTTTAAGAAAAGTGATAAAGCGGAAATTTACTGGCTTTATAATTAGTACAACTGATCTGTTTGTTTTCCTAGGAAATTAGCGTACTTATAGAGCACCATGAAAAACTTTATATTACTGAAAAGATCGTATATCGTAATACGAACAAATCTTGTTTCAATGTACACGTATGTACGCGTGTGTGTGTTTATACAAATGTTACCTAACAAAGAATCAAACGATTTTAATTATTTTTTTTCTTACCATTTTGAGCTAGGAGAAGATCATTTTTAGGCCTCGTGTTTTATAAAATTTGATAAATGAGCTATATTAAGGTCACTATGGGTCAATGCATTTCAAGGGCAACGAAGATTGAAACAGTCAAATTGTTGAAAGAAGATATAAACAAAAATGCAAAAGTAGCAAGAATTTGCCAAATTCAGCTATATTTGGCGAAATATTGGCGACAATGAAATTGTAGGGAAAATCAAATTTCAAGATTACTAATGTAAAAAAAAAAATCATGCTGACATTCGGCGAAAAAAATTGGCTTTAAGTATCTAAAGGGACTTTCTAGAAATTTCCAATGGGATCTGTGATACATTTTTTGACGAATCAGAGTTTAACTAAAAATGTAGTTTAAAATGTTACAATTTCGTTCTAGATATGTAAATAGAGTAAAATTAAGAAATATTCTGATTGTTTTAATATTGATTATTTCTGTATATAATAGTTATAAAAAGATAATGTATAACAATAATCTAGCGAGAATTTACTGTTGTCCCTCTAATGCACATGGTCGCATATAGGTGGACTTTACTAAAGCACTGTTCTCAGCTAAAAAAATAAATTTCAAACCTTACAGAATGTAACTCCCTTTAGGAGGTATTTATTCCAACAGATGATTGAGATGTCGATGCTCTCGCAATTTTGACTTCTTTATTTTGGCAGTTGAAGAAAGAATTTTTGTTGAAATGGACGAAAAATTGATGCATTATATTGGTTATATCGAGATGGACACAAAACAAAATTTAATCGACGCAGATCGGTCTTCCTTATTGTTATTGTTTCATATTAATGTTTCAAAATTATATTGATGATATAAATTTGATATAGGAAAAAAATAAAGAAAATATAAACGGCCTTTTAATCATATTAATAAAGATTTGGCTGTCTATTCAATATTTAATTTCTGTGAATTTATACACACAGCATGATTCACAATAAAGGATAAATAGAATGAAATAAATGTATTAGTGCAAAACAAACTGTGGTAAAAGAAAGAATATTTAGCTGAAAATGAACACATTATGCTAAAATGAAACAATTCTTCGAATTGGCAAGTGACTAAGCTCCTGATAAATAAACATTAATTATGAAAAAATGTATTAAATAAAAAAAGTACAACTATCTTTAGAAGTCTGATTTTGGATGACACTGAAAAGGAAATAAGTATAAAATTAATATTTGGTATCGATTTAAGAAAAATTACGAAATGGATAATTAGAAATGAAAAATATCGTTTGTATATTATATGTATTATTTAATATCGTTCTTGTACAAGGATAGTTCATCATCGATCTGTGATATTTTTTATTTTTTTATTATTTACGTTAATCATTTATTTTTAATTGGGATAACGATTATTTTACTTCCTCGCATACTGAACTGAAATACCAAAAATTCCTAAAAAAATGACAGAAGATATAATAACAAATCAATAAATAACAGTAAGTCATAAAAAATTATACTTAATCATATGAATATTAAATCTCAAGATGCATTGTAATGATATTGTTGTTGCCGTTTCAAATTCTACAAGATAAGTTACGTATTTATTATTGAGACAAATATTCAGAAAATCTGATCTATAACAGCATTTCTCGAAATATGTATATTGAGAAATATTTGGATAATGTTACTGATTGGTGAGGAATACATTTGCCGTAAATAAAATACCTCAGTCAGTTTTCAGAAATAACAGATATTGTTGTTATTGTCGGAAATAAATTATATGAGGAAATTCCATTCCGCTTAGCGAAAAGGAAACTAGTTTGTAAACAAAAATATTTTTAGCTATAAATATAATTGTCTACTATGTATCTATAGTCTCAAGCAATAAGATTTCTTTGGTATAAAATTAAAATAAAATTTGATAGCAACAACGCCCCCTAGATATTTGAGAAAGCCTAGACACGCGTCACGAAAACATTATGAAAAGTAGACAAAACTAAGAAAATGAATGGGATATGGTAATACCGAAACATTCGTCTATCTCATACATGTTAATACTTTGAGAAAAACGAAATATAAGCAGCCTAACCACTTAGGTTATCGACACACAAATCTACACAGGAACAGTTTACATGGTTCGTACGGGTCCTGGAATTCTATAACCAGGAAATTATGTGGTACCAGCATTTTACTACGAAAATGTGTTCTTAAATAATGTGAAATTTTGCGCATTTCAACTAGACTTATTTTTCCATAATAAAATGTTGGTAATTCACCTTGAAAATGACGGTACCCGTACGAAACATGGTTTATGCCAAAAGTTCTAACTAAATTTTGAAGTTTAATTAAAATCCATGAGTTCTTTTTTTTTTTAGACAGAATGATTTCAAAAATCGCAAAAATCTAGATAAAAGCGCCATCTGGGGAGGAGCGATTTACTCCAAAAATTAACGAGTATTAATTGTATCAGGGACTAACTCAATCTGAAGTTTGATGAAAATTCGTACAATAGTACCTGAGATACAGCTGCTGCGATAACCATGAACAATGGCGCATAGCAACGCCACCTTTTGGACAATTTACATCATAAAGTAATCTGCCCAAGTTATATCAAGGACTAACAGAATCTGATGTTTTATGTAAAGTCGTCCATCAGTTCTTGAGATATAGCTATAGTAGAAATCATGAAAAAGGAAACATGGCGGCGCCTTCTATAGGGCGATATACACAAAAATCTAATAAGTACCAGTTTATATCAAGGTCTAAGAGAATCCAAAGTTTTGGGAAATTCCTTGCATTAGTTCTTTAAAGAAAGCGCCCACGAAATATTTGTCACACACAGAGTGAGAGTGTGACAGACAGACTCGCAAACAGACGTTTATTAAAAAAAAAGTTCCTTGGGTTCTATCACCCTTATAACTTGTAAATTTGTCAAAAATCGGAATTTGAAAATTTTTACGAATCCAATACTTGCTTCTAAAGTCAGTAGAAAGTAAAAATTTAACAAATTGAATGTTTCGTATTTATTAGCTTGTGGGATAATTAGTTGCTATTGGAAAACAAGAATTGATAATTCCACGAGCGAATGAAATCGAAACATATCAGTTATGTATTTTTTCTCTTGTTCGGCCTGATTTGTGTGACGTTTTCGCTACGCGTGTCAAGGCTTTTTGAATTAGCTAGAGGGTGTTGATAGCACTGACGTCATATAAATTGTGATAAATTTTTAAATAATGCATTTTCTTTATTTGGATTTAATTATCTTTAACCTTGCCTTATTTAAATCTCTACAATCTTTTAAAAAGGAAAAAAATGAAGAGCTCGGATGACGAATGTTGTAGTGACAAAATAAATCAATACTTAGCTAATCACGTAACTAGAAATAACAAGATGTCCTCTAACATCTCCTAAATTACTATTTGAGTAAAAATGTGTACTGACATTTTAATTGATAAAGGAATCATTTGGCAGCTAACTCAAATCGAACAAAATCAATTTGAAACTTAATATTTCACTTTATTTAAACGATTGTTGCGCCATATAACTTCTTGGTCATCTGAGTTTTTCAAATGTACTTTGAAATGCAAATTGTACGAAAGAAATACCTTCTTTTATTGTTTTTTATGTTTTTTAAATATGTTTCAAGTATAATTACAATAATACATTTTTTACATTACCCTAAAGTAAAAACAATACTGGACGCGTTTCGAGCTAAAAAAAATTAGCAGCGCGTCATCTGCTGAATTTCTGTAAGGGGACAATATCAAAGATGAACAGTTCATTTTTGACATCTTCCCCTTATGGATACTTGTATGCTTCAAGGACGACGAGCTGTTACTGTTTTAGCTCGAATCGCGTTTTGTAAATTTTTACTTTATGATTATTTTAACTTTGTATTTTTTTTTATCTATCATTTATCGCCAGTAAATTTAGGTTTTTATACAAGTTTAAAGCACTTTTTATTTACCTTTATCTCGTGCCGCTCAGTTGAGCAAATTTACTTAGTTTAAATTTCAAATTTTTTTCTTGCTACAATCCTATTTACAAAATTAACACATTTTCAATAACCGCATAAGTAAATCAATCATATAAATAAGACACAATTATGTTATTGAACTATGTGTTTAATCAATACCATTATTCAGAATTTGAAAGGGTGAAGTATGTGCTAAAGCATTTGTAGTTTTGTTTTGCTATCAATCTTTATTACGCAGTTAAAACACAAATATGATTTTTATTAAATTTCAAAAGTCTGTTTGAATACAAAATTTATGTATTTCTTATGAAAAATTAGTTTTTTTGTCGTTGCTGGAAAACCCAAGCACAAGTGTTTTGTGACAAAAGATCGACCAAAAATACGGTTCCATTTTTGTTTTCGGCTTTTCGGCCCAAAATCTGAGTTTCGCCGAAATTTCCTATTCGGTAGAAATGAATAAGCTAATCCGAAATTCGCTAGAAACTATCGCCATTTCAAAAAATTTCCTTTCTCACTTTGAAAATTTTCAATGTTTATCATTAATTTGATCTCTAATGCCTCGAATAAGACAGACTTTATTTATTTCTGTGAATTTAAATATTTATGACCACTGAACACGTGGCTACAAAATATAAACCAGGAAATGCATGTATGAACAAACTTTTTTCTGGCACAGCATAACAAATCAAAATAAACTTTGTCTAAATATTAAACTAAATTTTGGATACCGAATGGTTTACACAAAATTTAATCAGCGTCTATTTAAATCCGTATCTAGTAGAACATAAATTTGATAAATTTCTATACAGTAGTTCATAGATGTAGCAGAAATTTCGAAAGAATAAATTGTTAGCCCTATCTTTTGGTGTTTTGGTTTTGCACCAAATCCGAATAAGTATCAATTTCACTCGCAGTTTAACTAAATTTAATAAAATTCTACGTTAGATTTTATTAAATTCAGTGCTCTTGTTCTTCAGATCCCACCACTGAATGGACTAAAAATTTCTACATTTTATATCGCTACAGACAGAAACAGAAACAGAAGTCTTCAAAACCATTTAAAAATTATAAATTCGTTGAAAACCGGTAGAATTTTGATCGATTAAATCTGTTATTTTAACAGTTGAATTTTTAATGAATCTAACATTTTCAAAATGTAAAGAAAAAAAGACATTAAAAATATTAAACGTAAAGAATGTTTGTGTTTCCGATAAAAAAGATTTTTTCATTTATGTTCTACACACCACATTGTAAACAAGTTGGAAATTCCATGTCAAACGTTGGAAATGAGGTGCACTCGTTCTATGAGGAAGTTTTAAAAATATTCAGATCTTGGTACAATAGTTTACAGTACTTTGAATATAGTATAAGTATCCGAAATCGTTTGTGTGTTCCTTTAAATACTATCTGCTTTCTCTGATACAGAAAGTATTCTTTAGTAAATCTCAGCAACAGATATCAATTTCATAAATTGTGAAATAGTTTTATAAAATTAAAACTTGCTTCAAACTATGTTTCCTCGTACACCAATATGTGATCAAATACATTTATGGGGCCCTGTAATTTAGTAAAAAATATTCTTATCACCACAGATTGTGCATAATGTACATTTTAGTATGTACTTGATAGATGCATATAGATTTTGATAATGTTCGAAAGAGTATAACATCAGTAAAATGCGTTTGAAATTATTTTTTATAACTGGCCATAATGTAGTAGAATAATTTTGATCGTCCCTGTAATTGAATTAGACATCCGATTTCTATAAAATTTTAAATGACCTGACAAAATTATGCAACAACAATATGTTAAATTTTAAATTATCCCTTTGGGTAGTTATTGCTCTGTTGTATGTGCAAAGGCAGAAAGGCTGAACGACAAACAGACAGACGGACGAAGTGACAGAACGACGACTGTATCTGCTACAGGTTTTAGAATTACGAATGCACCTAAAAAGACGTATGTTTCTTAATCTACAAAAATGTACTGCAATGACGAATGAAAATACACAATAAAATATTCCGAATAGCCAATGGTTCCGAAAATAATTCTTTTACCTTCAAAAATCTCATAATTTTTTTTTTTTTTTTTTTTTTTTTTTTGAAATTTAAAGAAAAAAATTTATGAAACAAAATTTTTATTAACGGCCCATGATTGCGGAAACGTGTCTAAGTAGCTTTTACTTTGCCGTAATCAGTTTTCTCAAATCGGAATATCATTTTTCGAAAGTTAACAATTCACATGTAGAATATTTTGATATTCAGGAAACATGTTTAAGAGAAAGGCAGGAAAAATTTTGTTACAATTCAAGCACAAATTAAGTTACGCAGCGAAAAATGTTTACTTGAGAGTTAATGGAATACGAAAAAATAAAATTTAAAATCCCTGTCGGCTGGGCCTATAGGCGGAAGTAGATTTCGAAGAGTGCTCATTTAAAAAAAAAAAAAAAAAAAAAAAAAAAAAAAAAAAAAAAAAAAAAAGTATGATTTGAGATAAACCTAGTTTAATAACTTCATTTGGCCGTTTATGAAAAATTTTTAATTTCATTTTTCTGCAAAAACTGGTTTTATCAGAATCATCTTAAGAAAAATTCAGCTCAAATGCCCATTTTGATAACATATTTTGAAACAGATTCTGAATTTATTAAAAAATCGACCAAAACAGTACATTATACAGTTCCTAAATAACAAAAAACTGTCAGTTGAATGCATTTGAGAAAAAAATTAAATTTAAAAATGAGTCATAAAATAACCGGTTTGTTGTTTGAATACATCCTTAATTCTTTAATCATAATTGCTTCGGAAAATTTTGTGCGAAATACTCACTTTGACAGCATTTTTAAAAATATATTCTATCTTTATCAAAAAACTGGCCAATGCGTCACAGTATATAGTTCCTAAATAAGAGAATCTGTAAATTGGATGCGTTTAAGAGCGAAAATGGATTTTAAAACGAGTCATAAAAAACGCCATTTGCTATGTGAAAACTTCCTTAAATTTTCAAATCACGAAGACTTCGGGAAATTCTGTTCAAAATACCCTTTTTGGTAGCCTTTTCTGAAATATATTCAGTCTTTATCAAAAAACTGACCAATGCATCACATTATATAGTTTCTAAATAAGAGGATCTGTAAATTGGATGCGTTTGAGAACAAAAATGGATTTAAAAACGAGTCAGAAAAAAACGCAATTTCTCATTTGAATACTTCCGTCGATTTTCAGTTCCAATGACTTTCAGAAATTCTGTTCAAAATACCCTTTTAGGTGGGCCTTTTTGAAATATATTCTGTCTTTATCAGAAAATTGACCAATGCGTCACTTTATACAGTTTCTAAATATGAGGATCTACCATTTGGATGTGTTTAAAATCAAAAATGAATTTAAAAATGAGTCAGAATACAAGCAGTTTGGATTTGAGGTTTTTTTCTCCAACTCCTATTTTTGTTTAATTTCTTTTTGCTATACGAATTGGTCCTATGAAAAACTTGTCAATGTAAAAGTTGTAGATATTGTTGAGAAGATGTAAAATAAATTTAATCAGATTTGATATCTGAAAAATTGACGGAGTTATGGATTTTTCTCTTTTTTCAGCGCCCTTTTTCTTTTCGTTTTTAATTTTTTTCGTCGGTAAAAGTTGGTCCTATCAAAAACTTGTAAATACAAAAGTTTTAGATAATTTTAAGAACATGTACAACAAATTTAGTTGGACTTGATATCTTGAAAATTGACGAAGTTATGAATTTTTTTTTCTCAAAATCCATGTTTTTTTCGCCCCTTGAGCCCACTTCTAAATTTATCAGAAATCTGTCATGCATATAATTTTGGCCCATTTTTAAGAAGTAATATAAACTTTAAACCGATTCTATATCTACTTTAATTAAGAAGTTATGGCGTTTTTTCGGTTTTCACAAAAACGCCCCCTATTCCGACCCCCTTGGTCCGATTTTGCCCATTAACGAACTTAGCCAAGATTTTATCCCCTTTGATTTTATGTACCAGTTTGGTGGAGATTGGTGAAGAATTATAGAAGTTATCGTGTTCATAAAAAAGTGAGATATATAGATAGATAGATGGATAGATAGATAGATATATATATAAACTGGTGCGATTGCAATAGGTAGTATTTTTTACGAAATCTACCTAAAACCGATATTCCGGGTACAGAAAACGTAATAACGCATTGTAAAAGCAGCGTGGAAACGTTTTCGAAGATTACGGGCAGCAAATAAACCATATTTATGGAAAATTCTTTTATGAAGTTTGAAAATATTTTTTTGGAGATTTTATTAAAAATACAGGAACACTTTTCAGTTAAGGTTGAGAACAATCGAAAGAACATTTACAAAATACCAGGGAACCAAGAAATTTAACAAAAGTGATTCATATATATTAATATTTCATATACAGAACAGGTGGCGGCAATACAGACATTCATCTCATCAAGTTTACGGCTGAAATTCCAGAATCAGTTAAAACTCGATTCACTTATTAAAATGTAATCGGTCTGCCAAGTCATATATTGGTGGAAAATACCTGATAACGGGATTTATGTGTTTGACCCGTATGTTTATCATTATGTTTTCCTGCTCCTAGTCTTTCATATTTTTATATTTTTAAATGCATAAACCTACAAGATAACCGCTAAAATTGGATTTAAAGGTGCTTCCACCAGGATACAGCTTAGAAGACCGATTTCGGTTTTATATGCGAAATGAGTTTAACTGTTTCTAGAATTTTAGCCGTGAAATCGATGAGGTGATTTTCTGTATTGCCATCTCCCAGTCTAATATAAAAGCCGAAAATCTCCTTTAACCTTTTAAGATTGATGTATAGATATTTTTTAATTATTTTTTAATTAACCACATACTGAAAATTCTACATTTTATTTATTATCCCTAAGCTTACAATCTCTTTTGAAAAAAATATATATTATGCTGCATTTTTTCTATGTCTAATCTCTTTCTAACAATTTCTTGAAATAAATATTGAATGAGAGGGAAAGCGAATTTTCGGATCTAAATTAAAGGAGCTTTGATATAAATAATTGATAAGCTCCCACCCATTAATCATCCAAACGGCTGCATTAGGACTGAAAGAAAATAGATCCCTGTAAAGTAGGGTCATTTATCATCTGGTGACATTAAAATAGTTTATTTCGGGTCACAATTCCGTTTCCACCTTTGTGAAGTTTACTTCCAGATTATCGATTGGTACATCTTCCGAACTAAATTACTATCCGCGCATTTCATTATTGCAGAATGAACTCAATTAGTGCTCCAAATTTTTATTCTTGGAATTAATGAACAGATGTGGGTATTTTTTAATCCAATTAATTTCGGAATTATTCTCAGTTATGAATAAAATAATCACATGCATCGTGTATGGAGGAGTTATTTTTCTTATCCTATATGGGTGATTCTCAAAATAGGGGACAATTTATGTCTTTCGGCATACAAAGAAAATTGACAGGTTTTCTGTCATGTTTTTATATTTAGATATGTTTGTCTTAATATTATTCATTATTTGCACTCAAGAATTACTCACTTTTTAGTTAAAAACACCTTAAAATAACAGAATACATGTTCAAAATGTCATTAGCATGGATGTCCACAGCAGCTGTGCTTTGTATATACTAGCTTTTTCAAGAGTTAATATCATGCTTATAAAAAAAACAAAACAAATGTTATTCTTTCTTTAACACTAGAACGCCCGGATGCAGTCGATTCGACTCCAATCATGTAACTAAATTTCAATTCGAACCAGAAAAAATTTCTTGAAATAATTTAAATCTAATCCACGCAAATTTACGTTAAATAAATCAATTAAATAATTTTGAATAAAAATTCTGGTGAGAAATATTATTTTCAAACTTGAGTAGAATTTCCGGGCGTTCTAGTGTTAAATTAATCAAGGAGAGGATTGATCCAATAAATTTCTTTTTAAAAAGAAAATTATAATATATAAAAAAAAGAATTAAAGTTTGTCCTCCATATTCTATTTTCAAAACAAAGTCATACTATAACAGCTGGTTATTAATCAAAATTTCATTTTCACATATGACAATAATTTGAAAATATAAAGTTTCTTTATGGCAACAAATAGCCACTTTATCCCAGCCTGAAAATAGAAGCATGTATTGTATTTTAAGGATAGAAGTTGAATATTAGGGGCGTACATCAATTGTATGTCATTAGAATGGATAATAATTTTCATGTTTATTTTATAATTAAAATTTTTATTTTACTTATTTGCATAGGACTCTTGTGTTTTAAAAAGCCCCAGAAAGGACTATTGCATTATGATGATATTATGGCTCATAATCTTATTTAAATTAAAATTTGTCATTAGCATGGACAAATATCAGTGTCATTAGCATGGCTTTTCTGTCCATGCTAAAGACTCCAATGTGCATAAATGTAACCATTGCTTATATTGTATCTTTTATAAAGTTTAATTTTACATATAAATTTAGGTATTACATTTATTATCCCTAAAATATGCATTAAATCTGTCAGAAAATAAGACAGATTCTTACATTGTTAGTGTCAGAATGTTGCTCATGTAAACAAAGTTTGCTCTTTGGTAATGTTTTTATTCTTCTTATATGCATATATGTAAAAATGGAAACCATTTTCTGAAAAAGAAGGCTAATAAATATAGAAAAAAATATTTAAGCAGGAAGAAAATAAAAATTTCTTAATATATTTATTCCATGCAATTTGTTTTGTCATTAGCATGGCTCAAAAAATACTAATTATTTTTTTTTGTTAATTTTTATATATTTAGCTCTGCTGACTACATGTAAAGTAAACCTAATACTATATTAACAACACCTATTTTTTTCAGAAATTTTGCTAACAGTAATTTTTTTAAGATTTCACTTTTGAAATTGTCCCCTATTTTGAGAATCACCAATATATACATTCTATATTCAAAATTGTTAGTCAAGAATTTTCGCATGATTTACGTATTTGTACTTATAAACGATTTTTTTTATTTAATCCATAATTTGTACATAAAAATCTATTTGTACAGGGTGATCCCTAATTCAGGATACAAATTTTAAGGATTGGTGCCGGACGCTGAAATAGCCATTTACTACTGAATAATAATCAATTTGTGTAATCGACATGCAAACATACTATATAAAACTTGAAAGCAAAGAGAAGCTTTTTATTGACAGTGTCGTTCGTAAGTACAGTGTTTACAAAAATATTTCAAAATTGCTTCCACTAACAGTGATACTTGCTTAGCAGCGTAAGTGGAGCGATTGGTCTACTTCTGGCAGTCAACTGGACTCATTAAACAAGATTTGACAGCTATTCCTACCAAAAAATAAATAAAAAAATTGCTTTTTTAGTCTGCCTAAACAGATAGTTATTATCCAATTTTGTAGAAAAGAGCATTTGACACACAAACTTCAAGATATTCCGATCACCTTTGTAAGCAACTCTTGTTTCCCTGTTAGTTTTGTTACAGTTTTATTGTGAGTTATTCTGTTGCTTCTTTTTAGATATTTTGGTTTAAAAGTGCAAGTTCATGTTCAACTAGATGGGGAGGCTTACCATATGGCTTGAGTTCAACAAGCCCCACCTTGTGCAAGTTCCATTGACTCCAGGATGATTTCATTATTTGAATATCTCTTTCTATAAAATGTTTAAGTGCAATCACTGTCATATTTCAATCTGTACCCGAAACTTTACATCGACGTTCCAGGCACGTAATATTATTGTTGATGAAATTTTGAATGCTTATTGTACTAAACATTACGCATAGCACTGACGCTGTCAATAAACATTATTTTCGTGTATATTTAGGGCGATTGTGTCTCAACGTGATACTTGCATCCATACATTTTTCTACACAATTTTAAATGATTGTAACAGTACCCTGTACCAACACGTGGCCAAGGCGTAATTTATGACGCAGCTATCACGCACACGTATAGTGACATTGGTCAGTAAGAAACTGCACGAGGTAGGGTCAGCGCATATTGCGATTTATTTTTCCGTCACGTTTGCTGACATTGAGAAAATTTGGCATGCATTATTTATAAATTTGATTGAATGGATAGATTTAAGTTCAGAATCAGATTAGTGATATTAACCTTCTCACTGCTGCGATCTGATATGTTCGTTCACTAAGCTGCAGGTTTCTACAGATTCTACAGATATAATCCAGTTTTAAGAATTTAAGTTGTGATTAACACTCTGGAGTCTTAAATATCTATACGTAATAATCGTGTTAGAAAAAACATCTTTTTTTAGCATTTTTAAAAAATTACAGAGAAAAACAACATTACAGTTTTGCCCTTTTGTTCGGCGGTCAGAGGTTTAAAAACAATAGAGGCTAAAATAATCATAAGAATTTTAATTCTCATTTAAATCCGCTGAATAATAATTGCGTATATAGCTAATAGAGTTATAGTCCAGTCATTTAAGCTTAAATTAGGCAAGAATCTCGGAATTCGAGATACCAAACTGTAACTCTGTAAATACTTGTATATTGACACCCTAAAAGTTGTCTCAAAACCTACATATGGTAGGGTGTACGCAACTATTAAATTCCAAGGTCAAAGGTCACAAAATTCGGTTTTTTGCGCTTTTTTTGTAAATATCTCATTTCCTATAGGTTTTTTGCTATTTGTGTTTATTATGAATATTGTAGAATACAAAATTCTCTACAAATTTTGTTTGAAAACATTTTTCATACGTCGAATCGTTTTAGAGATAGAGGGCGGAGAGCACGCGGTCACAGCATCACTTCAGGTCAAACGGTGCCTCCGGTCGAAAACGCGCCATCTGTAGTTGATGAAATATCGTTAAATCTTAAATAAATATTAAATAAATAAATAAATAAATAAATATTATAAATATTTATCAATTTTTATTAACTATTATATTATATTTTATCTTTTTCTTTATACATTGTATAGTATAGTTACGACCGTCTTCTCTTTATTTCAAGTAACTGTTCTTGGTAACTACGGACGTACAATTTCAAGAAAAATGACTGATTTGTGTTTTCTATGTAATAAGTCAGATTCGGGAGGTGAATCGCTTATTGAAATAGTGCGCGGTATGAAAACTCTACGAACTGCAAGTGTCGAACGAAACGACGGAAAAATTGATTATTTAAAATCAGTAACCGCTGTTAAAGTGCATGAAAAGTGCCGAAGTGTTTACATTAGTAAAAACTGTATCCAAGCAGCAAAACGGAAACAAGAAGAAGGAAAAACTATAACTTCTTCATTAGTACTCCGTAAAAAACGAGGTGCAGAGATTTTAAGAGATTTTGATTTTAAGAATCAATGATTATTTTGTGGCGAAGTTGCTGATGAGGCTGCATAGAAAAAGAAAACAGAAAAATACAGGCGGAAGATAAAAAATGTGAGTACTCTTGAGTTCAAAGATAATGTTATCAAAAAAGCAGAAGAACGTGCGGATGATTTCGGAGAATTGGTGAATAGTCGTATAATTTTACCGTATGATTTGGTCGCTGCTGAAGCGAAGTACCATGCTGCTTGCTTTACAAACTTTTCAAATAAATCATCATCATCATCATCATCGCCTCTTGAGAAACCTCGTCAAGATAATCAAGTTACAGAAGGTATGTTAGAGATTTTCAATTACATCGAAAATAATAATGATTCTCAATTCACACTAAAGGAGCTTAAAGATGTCTTGACATGGTATGTGCCAGATGATAAAACTATCATTACAAGACTACAACAGAAGTATTTAACCGATATAGTAATTACGAAGAAAGTTGGAGCTTTCACAATCATTTCTTTCCGTGATGCACAAACTGATATTCTAAACAAGCCAGAGATGATGCGGATGTTCTTATTGTTGAAACTGCAATTGAAGAATCAAAGTCTGAAATAACTGCAGTTATGATAGGACAATATATTAATTTACTTGTCGTTTTAATTGGGCGTACACTGTCTTACGAACAGGAAATTTTCTTTTAAAAAGTTGGGAAAGGAAATGTAAAAACGGAGATATACTCGAGTAAAAGTTTTGATAATTATCCTCATTCCGAAACACATATTTTATTTCTGCATGCATTAAGTGGCTGTAACACAACTTCTGCGCTTTTTAAAAAGGGAAAAAAATCATTTTTAAAAGTTTTTGAGAAACTGACAAATTTGGATGAACTAGCTGCAGCATTTGAGGAAGAAAATAGTTCGGCCCAGAGATTATTAGAGAGTGGAACTCAAATATTATTGGCAGTCTATAATGCTCTGAAATCTGTGAAAAGTCTCGATCATCTTCGTTATATGCATTACGTCAAGTCTACAAAACTTAACAAACCTGTGCAGCTTTCAATTCTTCCACCAACAAGGGCAGCTTCTCATCAACATTTCAAACGTGTATATTATCAAGTTCAAACTTGGTTAGCGCATGATTTGGAACCCCAGGTATGGGGTTGGGCAATGCAAAACGATTTTCTGGAGCCTATCATGACAATTTTACCACCTGATTTTACCACCTGAAGATTTGCTAAATACAATTTTCTGCAACTGCAAGAGTGGTTGTGGTTCGCGATGCGGATGCAGGAAAGTGGGCTTGCAATGCTCTTTAGTTTGTGGCCAATGTAATGGGCAAGCTTGTCTCAATACAAAACCATATCAGAGTGACATTAACGAAGATGAAATTTTTGACCCCGAAATCATAGAACAACTTGAGATAAATGTCGTTGAAGACGATAATGAAGACCAGTTTGAAATTTACCAGCAGCCGAAAGACGACGATGAAGAGGAAGAAGATGATTAACAACATAAATTAAAGTTTTTGTACCCTTTATTCCATTTTTTTACTTTTAATAAAAATAAATGTATTGAATAGTATTTTTTAATAAAACGATTAATTCATAATTTATTTTTTATTTTTCATCATGTAAGAAGTTATTAATATTATATTAATTAGGTTAAAATTCAAATATAATTCCTATATTTTCATTAACAATTCTGCAATTATATGGACAGGTAAGTGTTGTTAAATAAATTAATGCTGAATAAAAAGTGGATAGGTTAGGGAAAAAAATGATATATGGCGCGTTTTCTACCGTAGGCACCTTTTGACCTGAAGTGATGCTGTGACCGCGCGCTCTCCGCCCTCTATCTCGAAAACGGTTCGACGTATGAAAAATGTTTTCAAACAAAATTTGTAGAGAATTTTGTATTCTACAATATTGATAATAAATATAAATAGCAAAAAACCTATAGAAAATGAGATATTTACAAAAAAAGCGCAAAAAAACGAATTTTGTGACCTTTGACCTTGGAATTTAATAGTTGCGTACACCCTACCATATGTAGGTTTTGAGACAACTTTTAGGGTGTCAATATACAAGTATTTACAGACTTACAGCTTGGTATCTCGAATTCCGAGGTGAACTTACTATAATGACTGGACTATTATATTAGTTCTTTTTTAGGTTTCAATAGCATATTTGAACATGAGAAAAATGTTTTGAAAAATGTTTGTTTGGATCAAGCTGTTTATATTTAAAGTACGACAGTATCAAATTTAATGAAATTTTGTATGTAACAGTTTTTTGACTCGAGAAAACTAATGGGCTAAGTCACATGTTCGAGAGATTTCGATTAAAAGGGTTATTTGTGGGTCATGATGGGTCATGGTCAGGCTATATCTAAAGAACGAGTGAATCGCTTTTAACGAAATTTTGTACACAGCATAATTTTGGCAAGAGAAAATCATTGGGCTAGGTCACATGTTCGAGAAATTTCGATCAGTGGGTCACTTTTGGGTTACTCTAATTTTATCTAGACAATGTCTCGCGCAATTTTGGCTAAATTTTATATTCTATCGTTTTCGGACACAAGAAAATCATTGGGTTAGGTCAGATGATTGAAAAAATTCGATTAATGAGTCATTTTGGGTCATAATCGGTTAAGTTCAAACTATTTATACCTAAAAATTGGCTCAATCGATTATATCTAAATTTTGTATCTAACGTTTTTCGACAGGTAAAAATTAATGAAATAGGTCACATTTTGGAAAGATTTCGATATAAAGGTCATTTGTGGGTCATGCTAATTTTATCTAAAAAATTGTTCTCACCATTTTGAGTATACTTTCTACTATATCGTTTTTGGGCAAGAGAAAACCATTGAGCTAGGACACATGCTCGTAACAACTGAATTAGTGAGTCGTTTTAGGTCTTAATGGGCTCGGGTCATTCTATTTATATATAACAACGACTCAATCAATTTTACGTAAATTTTGCAACAAATCGTCTTTTATCACGAGAAGACTATTGGGCTGAGTTGCATGTTAAACAATATTATATTAGTGGGTCATATCGCTTCCTTGCTGAATGCTGTCCTTTCTTAAGTAAAATTAAATTTTACTTAAGAAATGGCTTAAACGATTTTGATTCATTCTATACTCTACTGTTTTTGATTACCTGAAGCACGCTGAGCTAAGTCACATGTTTGATCACATTTGATTAGTCGATCATTTGGGCAATAAGGATCAGGATCACGAGAATATGGCAAAAGCCAATAAGTTGACGATATTTGACAAAATACTGGAGAAATTTGGCAGAAAAATTGACTATTAAGATTACGAAACCAAAACACGTATTTGGTACCAAATGAAACTGTGTCCAAATTTGGCAAAAAATATTGTATTTCAGAATGTGAAGAAATTTCTTATACATTCTTAATAATATTCGAGATGCACAGTTAAACTAATGAGAGTCGAGCTAAAAAAGTGATTTGGATCGATGTCCTTTCGTTGTAAATTTTAAAATAACGTAAAATTTATGAACAAGTGCATACAAACATAGTTTTCTTATTGATTGTTTTTGTAAATAATACTATTATTAATAACATGTTTTACAGTAATAATACAGAGTGAATGATACAGGGAAAATACTATATTGAGTTGAACACAAAATTAATTATGACCGAGTTGAGCTCGGTCACCCCTGCTAGTAATGTTATTAAAAAACAAAGTTACAAATTTAGTCTGAGGCATTATTTGAGTGGAAATCTCAACTGTTGGGGCATTTCGAGAATTTTTTAAGCAATTTTTTGAATTTGAATACATATGAATATCAGACTTTTAGTAAAAAGAATATGAATTTTATAAATAATTTTCATAAAAATTTTGAAATAGTTCTAGTTGGTAAAGCTGCTAATAATTATGCTAATTTGAAAGAAATTTTATATGGAAAAATAAAATGATGAATTAAATAATGTAAAATTTTGTGATAAAATTAACATTGAAAAAAATCCTTTTATCAAAAAATTCTTTTCATACAAGAAAAAGTGTAAAAGTCTGTTTTCATATAATTTTTATGTTTCTAATTCACTGTTTGCCATTTATATTTTTGGCGCCTAAATTTCATAAAACTCCTATTAAATTTAGACATATTTGTAGTACTACTAATAGTGTTAATAAATATTTTAATATTGGTATACAAAATTTATTGAAAAGAATACATGTTTTTTTTAAAGGTAAATTTAAAAATTCTAGTTATTTTTGGTCAATAGATAATAGTTTTGAAGTATTAGATAATCTTCATTTCACTACTCAGATAATGCAGGTATTAGATTTTAAAAACCTATTACTAATATACCTATTGATCACTTATGTAATGTTTTAATGAATATTTTTGATTATTTTTATTTAGATGATGAGTTGAAAATTAATCGAGATTTGTTTTTAAGTATATGTTATTTTTGTTTTTACAATAATTATGTTAATTTTAATAGTAATACATACAATCAGATTTGTGGAATAGGAATGGGGACAAATTATTCTAGTACTGCTGCTAATTTATTTTTATTTTATTTTGAATATAAATGCACTATAAAATATAATAAATCTTTAAAAATCTTTAGGTATATTGATGATATTTTAATTTTCAATTTAGATTTTACAAATGAATATGAGAAACTTTATCCGGGTTGCTTAAAATTGAATAGGGCAAGCAGTGATGATTATAATATGTATTTTTTGGATATTTCTTTTAATATTTTGGAAAATAAATTGAATTTTATATGATAAAAAATAAATTTTAATTTTTTTATCAGAAATATGCCACGCTGGTACTGTAATTCACACAAAAATATTAGTATTAATCAATTAATTCGTTTTTGTGAAATTTGTAGTAATGAAAGATATTTTTATAAGCAAGTGTTTAAATTTATAGCGAATCTTTTTTACAAAAATAATTATCTTATTGATTTTTTGAAATACTATTTAAGAACTGTTTCAAAAATTAATTGCCAACGTTGTGGTTTGTCGGTGTAACATCTATAATGACCGCATGCTTCCTGCACATTCTACACTGTTAAAAATAAATCTGTGAATTCACGGTGAAACTACTGGCAGCAAAATAGTCGAACTTTAACCGTTCCTCTAGTAGATTTTCCCTTTTGGAACAAAAAAGAAATGAAAACTCCGTTTGGAGAAACAGTACCTTTCTGTTACAAGGTTTGAATTTTAATGATAATAATTTTATACAATTTTTAAAATTAATGAATCGACTAATTGTCAAAGAAATCGAAATTTCCGAAATTAAGCTGCTATATTATTTTACTTAATTAATTCATTTATTTACTGTATAATTTACCTAATGCCGGCCTAAGGATCGAACTCGAGACCTTTTGATAGCGGATCAAATCCTTACTAACTGAGCCAAAGCTGCTGATGCCGGCGTGTACTAAGTATGTCTTTTATGAGTTAGTCGGAAAATCCGTTGTGCTTTTTAAAGATTTCTTTTCAAATATATTCGTTCTAATATTTGTAAACGGTTTATTTTATTTTATTTTAGACTGATGCCTAATACTTATTATTTTTAGGTAGATTTCGTAAGAAATACTACCTATTGCAATCGCACCAGTTTATATATATATATATATATATATATATATATATATATATATATATATATATATATATATATATATATATATATATATCTCACTTCTTTATGGACACGATAACTTCTATAATTCTCCACGAATCTCCACCAAACTCGTACATAAAATCAAAGGGGATAAAATCTCGGCTAAGTTCGTTAATGGGCAAAATTGGACCAAGGGGGTCGAAATAGGGGGCGTTTTAGTGAAAACAGAAAAAAGCCCATAACTTCTTAATGAAAATAGATATCAAATCAGTTTAAAGTTTATATTACTTCTAAATAACGGGCCAAAAGTTTATGCATGACAGATTTTTGATAAAGTTAAAAATGGACTCAAGGGGCGAAAAAAATAGGGTTTTTGGGAGAAAAAAAATCATAACATTGTCTATTCTCAAGATATCCAATCCATCTAAATTTTTTATAAATATTCTCAAAATTATCTAAAACTTTTGTGTTTGCAAGTTTTAGATAGGACTAACTCTTACCGGTAAAAAAAATTAAAAACGAAATTAAAAAGGGCTTTTGAAAAAGAAAAAAATCCATAACTTTTTCAATTCTTAAACTATCAAATCCAATTAAATTTTTTTTACATCTTCTCAATAATATCTAACACTTTTATATTGACAAGTTTTTCATAGGATCAATTCTTATAGCAAAAATAAATTAAACAAAAATTGGAGTTGGAGAAAAAAAACCTCTAATCCAAACTGCTTACATTCTGAATCGTTTTATAAATTCATTTTTTATTTTAAACGCATCCAAATGGCAGATCCTCTTATTTAGGAACTATATTATGTGAAACATTGGCCAGATTTTTGATAAAGACAATATATTTCAAAAAAGGCTGCCAAAAAGGGTACTTTGAACTGAATTTCCCGAAGTGACAGTGATAGGAAATTTGAAGAAGTATTCAAATAACAAATTGCGTTTTTCCTGACTCATTTTTAAATCCATTTTTACTCTCAAACGCATCCAGTTTACAAGTCCTCTTATTTAGGAACTATATAATATGACGCATTGGTCAATTTTTTGATAAAGATAGAATATATTTGAAAAAAGGCTGCCAAAAAGGGTATTTTGAACAGAATTTCCCGAAATGACAGTGATAGGAAATTTGAAGAAGTATTCAAATAACAAATTGCGTTTTTCTTGACTCATATTTAAATCCATTTTTACTCTCAAACGCATCCAATTTACAAGTCCTCTTATTTTGGAACTGTATAATGTGACGCGTTGGTCAATTTTTTGATAAAGACAGAATATATTTTTAAAAAGGCTGCCAAAAAGGGTATTTTGATCAGAATTTCGAGAAGTTGTGATTGAAAATTTAAGGAAGCATTGAAATAACAAATTGCGTTTTTTCTGACTAATTTTTTAAATTCAGTTTTGCTCTCAAACGCATCCAATTGACAGGTTATCTTGCATAGGAGCTTTATAATGTCCCGTATTGGTCAGTTTTTTGATATAGGCTGAATATATTTTTTAAAATGCTATCGAATTGGGCACTTCGCGCAAAATTTCTCGAAGCTATCATGATTAAGAATTGAGGTTATATTCAAAATTGGTTATTTTATAACGCATTTTTAAATTCAATTTTGCTCTCAAACGCATTCAATTGACAGTCTTTTGTTATTTAGGAACTATATAATGTGCCGTATTAGTTGATTTTTTTAAAATAAAGTCAGAATTATTTCAAAATAGGTTGTCAAAATGGGCATTTGATCCCAATTTAGCTTAAGATGATTCTGATAAAACCAGTCCTTACAGAAAAATGAAATTAAAAATTTTTCAAAAGAGGACAAATAAAGTTGTCAAACTGGGTTTATCTGTAATCAAATTTGTTTTTTTTTTTTTTTTTTTTTGTTGTTGTTGTTGAAATGAGCACTCTTCGAAATCTACCTCCGCCTATAGTCAAAAGCCGATAGGGATTTTTAAATCAACTTTAAGTTTTAACTAGTTTAAATTTTAAAAAGGTCACTGTTTTTTTTTTTTTTTCGTTTTTTCTCTTCTCATTTTTTTTTCTTTTTTGAATGAATGAATTAAAAAATTATTCAGTTTTTACAAAAATATTGTTATAGACATTTTTTTGAAATTGCCATACACTGATTATTTATTTATTTATTTATTTATTTATTTATTGGCTAATTAGCTAAAATATTTTTAATTAGAAAGAAAAGAAAAATAAAGAAAAAAAATGGAATTTAAAAGGGGTCTTTAATATTTTCATTATTTCATGCAGCTAGCGGGATTCGAACCCACAATCTGCGCTCGCCAGCAATTAGCGATATGGCCACTGAGCCTGACACATAACGGAGTGTGTCCTTTTTTTGTTTCTTTTTCCATCCGTTATCGTTATTTAAAAGGAAATATGGTGGGGTTTTCTGATTTTTAACTGAAAATGACCTTTTATTGTAAAAAGGGACTTTTTCTGTGAAATTCAGGAAAAAAAATATTCGTGAATTTCAGAATTTTTTTAACAGTGTATATGATAACTATTTTCTAAAGTCTAGTACAGAACGATTATAGTTTGATGTTTCGAATTTCAAGAAAGCATGCAGACTTGGACTAGAAATAATTTGCAAATAGACACGGAGCGAGCATTTTTGTTATTATGGAATTTTAGATGCAAAGGATATTTTAACAGGTATTGCTGTTCAGGCATAATTATTTATTATTTATTTTTGATGTTGTTGTTCCAAATAAGGAAGCCTGGCAAATGGACCTTTTGTATTCCTTTTACTTGATAATTTTTAAATTATAATAGATTTATTTATATTATAAAGGATATTTTATATTTTATGTTAATTTGTTATATATTTAAATTTATTTTTTGTATTGATTAAATTGTTTTTAGCTTATTTTTTTGTTAAATTTGGCATTTTTGTTCTTAAACATTATTTTTGAATGCAGGTTTGGAAGGTATTCAGAAACCTGCAACAATTTAAACTTAAAAAAAGGGGGGATGGGGTTAGATTTGTCTGTCCTCCCTCTGATGAGTACAGACTGACTTTTCTTGCCTGTATCTTGTTTTTTTTTTGATTGAATATTTCACAGTTAATTGTTTCACATATAGATATGCACTCTATTCCTTGAATTTCTATGCTTGCATTTTTAATATATGAACTATGTATACATTTATGTATACTAACTGAAAATTTCCTTTTTTGTGAATATTTTCACACCTTATTTTTACCTTTACTAAATGTTGTTATATACGCTGTATACAAAATACCTAGGTTTTTTTTAATAGATCCATCACAATTACCCATACAAAAGAAAATTTTGAACTGATTTTTCTCCATTTCATATTTTTATAACTTGATTGTTTGATAAATAATAAGGTTTCTTGCTAATTTAGATAGCGATTTGACTTTTTTTCTGCATGATATATTTATTATTTTTGTGCATGGACTTAACGTTCAAGTTTATTATTATTATTATTGTTTAATATTTAATTTAAGAGTTTTTTAATTTTCCTTCTTTTTTTTATATACACGAGAGTCATGTAAGCACATAATCATGTGAAATATAAAATGCCTCACATTTAAAAATCCAAGCACAGTTTTCTGTAGTATATTATAATGTATATGAAGTAACTCGACGGAAAAATATTAATTTTTTAAAAAATATTACAGATATTTTAAAGTTAAATTAAGAAATAATAATAATACATTTAAGTTAAATAGGCTGTTTTGCATGAGTTTTTTCTTTAATTTTCTTTAATTTGTAGGATTAAGTATTGTGCTACCAAATCTATTATAATATTATTAAAAACTGAAAACGAAGTTTCAAAGGTGCCGTGTAACTTTAACTAATAAGGAAAAAATCAAATTTTAATAAAATAAATGTTGTCACACAAGTCACTTTGTCACTTTTGCCCATATAACTTATGCAATTTAATATTATATCATATAATTTCATTAAATAAATAAATATAACTTATTTCATTAGATAATACTGAAATACTGGTATTTCAAGTATGCCGAGGTGAACTACAAACAGGCTAATATTGTAACCAGTTTCATT
This sequence comes from Maratus speculifer, assembly GCA_964019185.1. Lineage (NCBI taxonomy): Eukaryota > Metazoa > Arthropoda > Arachnida > Araneae > Salticidae > Maratus > Maratus speculifer. Next base: position 81,736,363 of record OZ025298.1, on the reverse strand, counting down.
GAACAAATTCATCCATATGCAGAAAGTACCTCTCAGTGGATTTTTAAATTAAAATTGCATAAAACTGAGCATATTAATATAAATTTCAAAAAATGTTCTTTTGAGAAAAATGAAAATGAAGTTATCTGAATCCTTATTTCTAAGCTGACATCTTATGAATGCAATACAAAAGATAAAAAAAAAAGAACTCTAAGTTTTAAGATGTCTGCTAATGAGGGTTCTCTTCAGATCTTTAAAAGTTCAGGTTTTTAAATTAGTACTTTTTCTACTGATGAAACAAAACGAAAAATAATATGTAAAATAAAAGAAAGAAAACCAAGAATATTTCTTTGCCGTCAAGAATCATTATAATTCTTCTTTTCAAGAAGTGCATTTTCTCTATCAAGCGTAATGATTTTAAACTATTTGAGTTAAATAATAAAGAGGTAAATGTCAGAAAAATACTTTAAGGTAAAGGCTGTTTTTTTATCATTATTTTACTAGTTTTAAACAACACTTAGATTTTAAAAAATGTAAATAGTTCTATTCTAATTAACATTCGACCTTTGACGAATTTAACAAGTAAATTTTGATTAATGAAATATTTTGTTATCTTATCTTGAAGTAAAAATAAACAGGTTGACTGCAAACTGTGGAAAAGGGTAAATGTGTAAAAATTACACACCCTTTTTGTTATTTATTTTCGCTTTCCCATCATACATAATATGAGATAGGTCTTGCAATCGTTTTGAATATCGAAAAATTCTTCTGACGGACTTACACGTTTCATACACTGGAGATTCCAATAAATTTAACTTTTTCAAAAAAATGTATAACCGACTCCAAAAAAAGCGCTAAAAAGAATTAAATAATTCTATAAAATTCTCTAATGACAAACCGTTATCCAATAACCACACATTGCCTATCATGTACCGGTATAAAACGGTTAAATTTAATATATAGAATTCATTATTGTTTATTATAGAGTTCATTATTGTTCAAATGCCTAGTTACAAACTACTGAACTTTAGTTATTTGGAAAAACATTGAAATTATTTTTAAAGTGGTAATATGTGTCGAATATGAGATTTTCAGGACTAACTGTATCTGTGGAAAAGACCCCACCGGGTTGCACCTTTAGGCTATCACTGGAATGCAACTTTGTGGAACATCGTATACGGACCATTTTCAAGTTTTGCTTACATTACGAGTAAAAAGAAGAAAATTCAACGATAAAATAATACTTAAAGTTTGATTTGAGTTTTGCAATAGCTAAAAAAGATTATGTTGAAAATTTATAACATGAAAAGTTTTACAAAACAATACAAATTTTGGAGATATAAATCCTTAACTTTGTGATTCTAAGATAAAGTACCTGTGCCACTCCAAGTTTTATGTAAATTAACTGTTATTTTTTTAAATCTAATTTAACTTTTAAAAATAAAAAAGGTTTTATTATTTTAAATAAAACTGTTAGTGTTCTATATTAATGAAAAAAATTGTGAAAGATATTTTCTTTAAGAACCTAACAGAATTTTTTTGTTCTACACTTTGCGTCAAGTCCGTTACCTTGTGATTATTTTAATCAAAATAGGTTTCTAATTCTCCTTAAAGTTAGCCGCAAATATTCAGTAATATAGTTAAACTCTTCACGCAACTATTACTTAACATTTTTCACTCTTCAATTGTGAAGAAACATAATAGTGGCAAGAATCACCTTTTTTCAAAGTTGGAATTTTTATTCACTGTCAAGTCTGTTACCGTAAATTTTAATATTAAAATAATAATTTTCGCACTTTTTTTATTTAATATTGTTTAATAAATAGTTTTAGAAGGAATGTGTATTTTTATCTAATTTAGAAATTATACAAGCTATTTCATTTCTAACAGTTTTATTTTAAATATGAAGTCCGTTACGTGTCAAGTCTGTTGCCATGTGACTGGTAACGGAATTGACTCAAGGTAACAGACGTGACATTGTTTGCAAACTATGGTTTAAAAAGGAGTTTTCATCATCATGAATGGCTTTAACAACTGTAGAAATGCAAAAGGTGTAATTATAGGTAAAGATTAAAACTAAACTATGAAAAATACAAACAAGTTTAAAAGACATATAAAGAAAGATAAATGACTCTAAATTAGGATAACATGATCAATAATATTCATAATCACTTACGATAAATCAATAGACAAAATAACTTAATGAGTTAAATTCATATTTATTTTGTGTGCAAGTTATTAGAAGTAATTTATTTTTTATAGGAAAATTCTTTGCAAAAAATTACATCAATGATTTATTGATGAAATATCATATATACAAAATATTGGCGAAAAAAGAAAGCTGAATGTTACTTGTGCAAATATCAGTACTTATTTATATAAATTACTATGTTAATTGATAAGTTAGAAGCAACTTTAATGTGTATTAAAATGCAGTTTTGAAACATCAATACCTTCCAACCCATAACAAAACAAAAATGGATTTTTTTTCTTTTTTTACACATTGATTTTTCAGAAAATTATGTGTACCAATTCAGGGGAGAAATGCAAACTTGTCAATTGGTACATCTAGAACTCAGCTTCTTGTCATATAAATAGGTATCCTATACAGGTGATTCAAAATTAGAGTATGTCAAGTCTGTTACCGCACAGGTTTGTAATGATATTTTAATATTAATGTCCTTTTTTCACATTTCTACTTTTATTTTTTATTCAACTAGAAACAGATATGCAATTTCCTTAAAATTCAAAATTTACATGAATATATACTGTAATTATAAGAAATTTTTGTATAATTTGCTATGTGATCAAAATCTTGTTGCTAAAACTGTCTCTCATTCCAATTTAATTTAGGTATTATTGATGAAAATCTTGTTTTGAAATTTAGGGACATAAGTCACTTCAAAGTAAGTTGATTTTAGAAAATTTAATAAATTTAAAGCTGAGTATTTTCAATAATTTTGTATGGTAATAGACTTGATAATTTGTCTTAAAAGTCAACATGAAAATAGCATTCACATATTTAATTATAGAGCAAAATGTACGACCAATTACTTTTTTTATGCACCTTGACATTTACCATAACACCTGCGTCCATTTTGAAAAGAAATTATTAAGTTTAAAAAATAAAAATAAAATTCTAAAACGTAATTGATTAGTTAAAATTGCCAATATAGTTTATTATGGGATATTTTTGTTTGTTGTTTAGAAAAATGTTCATAGTTATTTTTTTCTCATGATGAACATTGCCTTCGTAAAACTCAAACATATGTGTATGCTGATACTGCTTATTCGATTCCGTTCTCGGAAAACAAAGATAATTTAATTAACTCTCAGCTAATGGGCGTTTCCTTATGCACTATATGTGTAACAGAGACCGGCCACTTGCGAATTTTGACGTTTTGTTTATTATATAGTAAAATATTTTCCTGAAACTTCAGGTGTGTAAGCATAATAGTACAGGTCATATTCTACCGAGGAGATTTATTCCTGAAACTTTGTAGGGGAAAGTCAACAAATTAAAAAAAAAATCTTTTAGATAACCATGTCAAAACAAATGAAGCAAAAGCATTTAACTGTAGATTATGATTAAGATGCTTATTGCAATAAAATGTGTTAATTTCTGTGTGAACATCATCTATGTATAATGGTAGATAAGTTAAGGTTTTTATATAAAAATGTCCCAAATTGTTTCAAGTTTTTTGGTTTTAATTTGCAGAGTTAAAAAACAAATGTTATTTCCACAAAGTATGACAAATAACATTGTACACAATAGTCTGTAATCGATATTAAAAAATAATAAAAATTGTTTGAAAAATAAGCTGGTTTATTAAATATTTTCTTACGGCACTAATGAAGGGCTGTAGCTGAATATAATATTACGTTCCATATAGTGTATTTTACATTGACACTTATGAATGAATATAAAGATACAGCCCCTTTCTTTTTTGCTTCATTTTGGGAACTAGAACTTTTGAGTTTATTCTGTCAACAATTACTTACAGAATTTTGAAGCTTTGTTTTTGAGACTTTTACGAAAGTTGCTCTATACAATTAGCTAATATGATATGCAAATGAAAGTCTGATAGCGTTCACCTTTGCGGATTAAAAAATTATTTTTTAAACCAGCTCATTTTTCATACAATTTTTATTATTTAATTTTGATTACAGAGCATTGTATACAAAGTTATTTGTCATATTTTCTGGAAATAACATTCTTTTTTTTAAGAACTCTGAAAATTATAAGCATAAAAGTTGAAAAAATGTGGAACTCTTTAAAAAAAAAAATAATTTATTTGCGGGTATACAACTGTCCACATAAAATAAGAACAGTTTATTACAATGAGCCACTTAATCATAATCTATAATTTGAACGCTTTTCTTGCTTTGGTTTTACAGGGTTATCCAAAAGTTATTCATTCTTTTTCAATTTGTCCACGGTCGCTTTTGGAGTTTCGGGGAAAATCTTCAGGGAAATGTATGACGTATATTATTATGCTATTACTTTAACACAATCGAACTGATTGGTAAAGTTATCATACGAACTGAATATTTCCAACTGAGCGGAAAAATGCCCAGGCCGGGAATCGAGCCCGGATACTTGGCTTACAAGGCCTTACAAGGCATGTTTTACCTGTTAAGCTAACCGGGCGATAACCGGCCGGTATTTTTCTCTCAGTATATGTATACTATTTATTTACACGCTTAGAGTTTCAGGATAATTACTCATGAATTTTTCTAGATATTTTACAAAATGTCTGAAATTGCAAGCGGCCATGTAATGTGTACCACCTTTTGCCATATAATGGATACGACAACGTTACATTTCATGTACAGATTTCAGCTGATTCATATTATTTTATTATTTTGCTTAACTACAAATTTTGTGGGGGTTTTCAGGAAATTTTTCTTATGTTGTCCAAGGCCCCGTAGACTTTTTAATATAGGTAAATCAAATAATCTGATTATATGAAGTAGCAGGGTAATAAATTCTTAAATAGTCACTAACCAAGTAATCGTGTGAGGAAAAAGCCAACAATGGTAAAAATCCCCTTTTGGATTACGAAAAATGATTGTCTCTATAGATCTTTGCAAAATTACAGTATGAACTGTAGCCTGTTCAAACTATATGTAGCCGTAAATGACAATAACCTTCAAGGACGTATTTGACGGTAAATTATCTTAACTTTCAAGAATATTTATGACCGTAAATTTCAGTATTATATAAATTTAAAATAAAAGCATATAACTTTTTGTATCAATTGATCTTTTGTCATAATTTTTATTAGACAGATCTATATTCTCTGTATTTCAAATCTTATCGCCAATTTAAATTAAACTTTACGTAGGTGCTATCAACAGCGATGGATAATATTCTATTTCTAAAGGATCCTTTCCATTCTAAACCACTATAAGGAACATCTATTTTGTGCATTTATATGACATTTAAGTACTCGCATGTGTTTTCATTTTAATTTGTACTATGTGATAATAATAATAGAACAATAATATAAAAGTATTATAACAATATACTATTATTTAAATTACATCATTATACAATACAAATGATCTGCTTGTGTTCATATTTTTTTCTGTATTCCATTCTGTTGGGATATTATTTTTGAGAATTCAAGAGTTTGAACAAATTTCTGTTATGTTTTGAGAAAATATATATCCTCTTTCATTCTTTCTAATTATAAAAATTACGAAAATAAAATGAATTTTTTGAATAATTTCTCAAACATTTAACAAATCATGTGTCTTTTTATTCTAAAAGTCACATGTTGTTTAAAAAATTACAACTGATTTCTAATTAAGAGCAAATGTAACATGAAACGTGTCAAATTGAAGTATTTTCAAATCACTTTTTTTTTCTATCTCAAAAATATCAAGCACCCTTAAAAAACTGATAATGTGTCATATTAGATTTTTTTTAAACTAACAAAACCAACATTCTAAGAAAATTCTTTGGAGAGTAGTTAAGATTGAGATGTAAATGTTGTTGACATTAAGCATTTATGTTTATTTAAATCGAAGAATAAAAATATTTTTATTACTTAAAATAAAACAGAATTTCGTCTGTCATTAAACTTTTTTATTTCTATTTAAATTAAATAAGAATATTTTCTATGTGTACACTTCGGATCTTAATTAAAATTAATAGACAGAGTGATTCATAAATTTCGTAACAACACTGTTAAAACTAATGGTGACATTCCAAGGGGAGCCAGAATGGCACCTTTAACTATGGTGAAAAGATGGCATCCTTAATTCAGAGTGCCCAATAATAAAAAATAAAAAATATATATAAACCGACTTTTGGCCCTCGAAAGATTCGACCTACAACGTTTGATTGCAAGCTCAGCGCTCTAACCACTCGACCATCGAGCTCACCTTCGAAGCCTCCCTGAAATGTTCAAATGTCCTGAAATTGAAAGGTTGCTTTATATAAAAAAGCTTACCAAAAGTTACCATCCCAAGTTCTAAGCGAAATTGGGATAGCGCATAGCGGTGATAGTCATCGTAGGGAGAAATTGCTGTTTTGATCCACCAATGACGGCGAGTTGAAGGGGAAGGATACAAGTCACAGAGCATGCGCAAATGACTAAGAGGTGAAAATCTACCAACGGTATGCATTGCGCACACGCTAATTAGCGTAAATCACCGAGTGGGACATCAAACGGCACCCCAAACACATTTTCAAGCCCGCGGGTGTTAAATGGTAACTTCTTTTCACCCCTGGTCGCCAGATGCAACTAGTTTGTCACCTTTATTTTTAACAGTGAATGAGCCATCTGCTTAAATATAGCTCCAAGGCACATATTTCCAGCTACAAAGTTTCATAAAAAATGCAAAATTTGAAAAGATAAGTTCCAACTCTATGGGACGGTCAATTTGAGAAATCACAAAATTAAATTTTTATATCTCCCTCCTGTAGTGTAAAATTTTCAATTAGGGAAATTTTTCGAATCCATTCCTGAATCGCAGAAATAAACCATTTCGACATGTACAAATCTTACAGAGATATTAAAATCGTGAATTCTCCAAACCTAGTGACTTACATTACTTAACTTTGTCTCTGAGTGCCAAATTCTTGCATAATTTCAATGCAAGAGTACAAATTTTCTTCATTAAAAATCTATTTAAGATAATGCCATTAATTTGAACATATAACAATAGCGTATAGATTTTACGTTTAACCTGCTTTCAAAATATGCTGGTTGTCTGCACTAGAGATTTGTGCGAATGGAAATATGTAGTTCCAATCTCAAATCAATCTATAGTAGAAAAAATTCGACCCGGCCTGGAAAATGTTAAAATCTGAGTCCGGCCCTGTATGGAAAAAAATTCAATAATAGACCAGATAAGTCTTGAATTTGTACATATATTTTTAAGATGGTATGGTTGAAAATTGTTTTGTATGAAGATCTGACCAAAACTACCTATTATAAGTTTTCGTTTTTTGTTTTTCATATTTACAATTTTCATTATTAAAGAAGCACCAAAATCTATGATACATTTATTTTATCTATAAATCTTTAATTATATGTAAATGTACGCTTATATTTAAATATAGTTAACTCATAATCTTTATGTGTTGGAGGCTTTGAAAAATGCTGTACAGTAAAACTTTTTAACACGCGAGCACGTAGGAAAGAAAATAAACGTTATCCATAACTTCTTTTATTACGAGGTGTTGTAGTATACATTTCTCTCAGGTAAAATTATACTAATTTTGCATGAATCAACACATTTTTCGTTTAAAAGGATCCCGTCATAGAGAGGATTTTTTCGCTGGTTTTATTGGATTTTAATCTTTTTATTTTTTACATCAACTATTCTTTAAAAAAATGAATTTTAAACTTTTCTTGTATAATTAAGGCAATTTAAAAAAATATATGTTTTTAATAAAAATTTTTGGACAGAGTCAAATTTTACTTCTTTTAAACACGAATTAAGTCATTCAGAGGTAATTATTTAATTACGGATTCTTTCGAGAGAGTGACATAAAATTTCATCCCGTGCAGACCTAGAAAGAAGTAACCCAGTCCCGGTACGATCTGAAAAAATACGTTAGTCCCCGCCAGGTCGAATCTTCAGGAAAAAATAACTGCTGGATCCTGGGCCCAGAATATAGACATTTTTAACAGCTTCGTCAGAAAAATAAATAGTTCTGGAGTTGCAAAAAGTAAAATTAAAAAGAAAAAAATCAAGTTGTCTCAAAACTCTTAATTTTCCAAATTTTCGAAATTTCATTTTTTATACACTGGTGGACAAAATTAAGAGATGGAAGGCGTTTTCCCAAATATCTCGAGAAATACTGGATAAAAATAAATGAAAATTGGTATGGATATAACTTATAGTATGACAATAATATGTGCAAAGCAAAAATTAAAGTTCCATTCATTGGCAAGAGTTATTGGCAACAGTCCAATGTAGACTGAAATTCATGATGAAAGATGGCAATAAAAGTGAGGCTTGTATGGTGTGTGGTCGCCTCTAGTAGGGTGTGTGGTCACCTCTGACAGATAGACAGTATGCACAACGAGTATGCATGCTGTTGATAAGAGAGTTAAGGATTGCTTGTGGAAGACTCTCCCGCTCTTCCACGAGAACATTTTTTAATTCCGGAATGGTTCTGGGTGGGGGTTGGCATCTCGCAATAGCCCTTCCAAGAGCATCACAAGCATGTTCAATGGGGTTAAGGTCAGGAGATTTGGTTGGCCAATCCATTCAATAAATATCCCCGCTTTCCAGATGCTCCTCAACGGACGTCTACAGCGACACAACTGTCTAAGGACTTTGCTGTTGCCACAGGAACATTAGTTTCAAGGATGAATGTTGCCAGGAGGCTCTGTGAAAGAGGGTTGTATGCCAGGAAGCCCGCCATTTGCATCCCACTCACTCCTTTCCACAAAAGAGAGTGTGCACAATGGTGCAGACAGCAACAGCACTGGACAAAGCTCCAATGGGCTAATGTTCTGTTCACAGATGAGTCCAGATTCAGTCTTTAATCTGATTCTCGTCGAATATTCATATGGAGGGAACCTGGGACCCGATACCATCCCAGTAACATCATGGAAACGGACCATTATGCTGGTAGAGGACTGATGGTTTGGACAGGGTCATGCAAGATACCCGCACACCGCTCCATGTGTTTGACACTGGTTCCGTGAATGCCCAGAGGTACAGATAGTAGATCATACAATCCTGCGTGCGTCTTTTCAGGGGTGCTGTTCGCCCTGAATTCGTTTTTATGGACGACAATGCCCGACCACATAGAACTCGCCTGGTTGAAGAGTATCTGGAAAGCGAGGATATTCATCGAATGGATTGGCCAGCCAAATCTCCTGACCTTAACCCCATTGAACATGCTTGGGATGCTCTTGGAAGGGCTATTGCGAGATGCCAACCCCCACCCAGAACCATTCCGGAATTAAAAACTCCTCTGGTGGAAGAGCGGGAGAGTCTTCCACAAGCAATCCTTAACTCTCTTATCAACAGCATGCATACTCGTTGTGCATACTGTCTATCTGTCAGAGGTGACCACACACCATACAAGCCTCACTTTCATTGCCATCTTTCATCATGAATTTCAGTCCACATTGGACTGTTGCCAATAACTCTTGCCAATGAATGACACTTTAATTTTTGCTTTGCACATATTATTGTCATACTATAAGTTATATCCATACCAATTTTCATTTATTTTTATCCAGTATTTCTCGAGATATTTGGGGAAATGCCTTCCATCTCTTAATTTTGTCCACCAGTGTATGTTAAAGTGCTGTCTTTTTTTTAACATTTTAATACAGTTGTTTTCTCGAAATTCTCACTAGAAAAAAAGTTAATGGATTTTAGAATTTTACCCACAATAGCTGAAGTGGCGTTTCCTAAATTTGGAAGTCATTTTTCTCCAAATGACATTTTTTTTTCAGAGCACACACGATAGCTCAAAATGTTGTATTATCACATAAAATTTTCAAAATATATGTTTCATCTTAATCTGTGTGACCTGAACGTAAAAAATTGAATGACAACAAATTTTACCTGAACAAACAAAAAGTTATTGTTAAAAAATTTTTATTTATTAGGTGATTATGTAGTTGAAAATTTCAAAAATTTGTATTAGTTAAATATAACTTTGTATTTGAAATAGAAAAATGCTTTAAATATAAATTTATTTAGATTCAAGTTATCTATTACAATATGATTTATAATCTGATGTCTGCACCAAAATTTCTTAATCGTGCACGAAATCTATTACACCAATTTTCTGCTCGTCAAATATCTGACAGTTTGGAGCTCTCTGTAAATGCTAATTCTGCAACTTGCAATTTTTAAAGGCATAAAATGGGAAAACGTACTGATATCTTTCATCTTAATGAAAACTGTGTTTTAATATCATAAATATTTTTAGGATGAGCGAAGCGAATCCTCTACTAGGCCACTCAAATGACATTTTGTCGTACACTTTACAAAAAAACTATACAGTATTTTGACTTGAAATTAAACACAAATATAAATTATGATCTGTAGATTTGCAGAATATTATTTTTTTACAGAAATACTTTTCAAAAAATTATTATTTTAATTAATTTATTTTACATGTTTTTCCATTACGAACGCATTTTTTCAAATAAAAAGTGAAACACGTACGTTTTCGGAAAAAAAAAACTTAAATCATGGGGTCAGTAATTATAGCTAGAATCATTATTAAATAAATAAAATATATTTTCATTATTCTGACAAAATATCTCGAAAACTGCTTTCAGATTTTCAAACTATGCTCATTCCTTTTAACTATGTATAGTTTCATTATTTTTTTATAAAATTTATAAAATACTTTTTTTTAGAAAAATTATAGCATATTTTTAATGAATTAAAATTTGTGGAAATTCTCTTATTAACATTCAATTATAAAAGTATTTTTCTGTGTTAGGAATTCAAATACACAATTTATTTTTATTTTGTGAAATCATTTAAGCAGACGATATTTATGAATTTCAAAAGAGTTGCATTATGTTTTTGTGAAGTGGTAATAAAAGAATTGTAAACAAATAAAATTAGTATTTTGTATAATTCTACTTCGAAAATATTTTTATTTATACCAGTCTTATATCATAAATAAACAATCTGAGGATATTCTTAGTTATTTGTTTGAAATGCATTTTAAAATTAAAATGAGTCGAAACATAAAATTACATTTTTGCTTAATAAAGATGCAAAGTAATTTAAAAAATATATTATTACTTTCAAATATTATCTTATAGCATAATACTTCGCGAATCCAAACAAAGCATGGCTTTTGCTAGTAAGATATTAATGTTGAAAATGGTCTCCTTTTTTAAAAAAATTCGATTTTTAGAGTCCTATGATCCCTTAATCCGCATGTTAGAAAAAGCATGTTTGAAATAACTGAGGGATATTTAAACAATACAAAAAAAGTGGAAATTGTAAAAATTAAATTGAATCGGAAGTAACAGAAAGGAGTTATTTTTCATTTACAACTTTTAAAAAATAATTTAGACATTTTATCTGAAGCCAAATTTTGTTGAAAACTTTGAACACTTGTTTTGTGCATGACATGTTTTTATCCACTTTTTCTTTCCTTTTAACAGTAAAAAGACGAGAATCGTTAAAGAAAATAGGTGCAAATTATAAGCATCTCTTTATTGATTAAATTGCGTCAGTTTTTCAAAAGAATATTTACTTTTGAGAATATGATTAAAAAAATAAGTTAAACATTTTTAAAATAAATATTTTTAATATTTTTTAAAATTGAAAATTTGAAAAATTAATTTGAAAAAAAATTCTGAAAAAAAACTAAAGTTGTATTTTTTTTTTATTAAATGAAAAAAAAATGAAATTTGATGAAAATGTTTCAAGCTATAACAATTTTAATTTATCCAACTTAAAAAAAATAAAAATGAAATTTTTATAAACTTTATAAGAAATCTTTGGCTGTGACTTTGTTAGCCAGTTATAAGGCTAATCACACAAAAAAGATAAATTATGTTAAAATTCTAACTTAATTGATTTATTTTATTTTATTTTGCATGTTTCCTAGAACTGTTAATGAAACACTTTTTCTCGATTTCCGCGCAATTCAATTTGTGTCCAATCCCTTAAAAGAAAATGAAATAATCTTTTTGATGATTTTTAAAATTAAATTTTTTAAAAATATTTTTTTCAATTTTAAGAAAATATAATTTTTGATCATTTTGATCAATTTAAAAAATATTTTTTTTCTAAAATATGTAAAAAATAACCTGTCAAAATGCGAAAAATTTGAAAGCAAAGTACAACTAAATTCTCAAGATAGAAATCAAACTAAAAAATAATAAATAAGAGCAGTTTGTACACCGGAAATTTCTAATGTATAAAAAAATGATATCAAAATGTTAAAATTCCTATGTATAGTTTTTGTTTCTTTAAAACTTTTTTAATGGATTAGTTTTGGCCAACTTTAATATTAAATATCTCTTAAAATACCAATTCGACATAAAAAAAATTTCCACATCGTATTTATCAACATCAATTTTCAACAACATATAATATCATCAATTTTAACAATTTTGTGTAATTTCGTTTTCTTAATATTATCGAAGTAATACACTAATCAGAAAAAAATCATTATTTGCTGCTGTGACAGCGTTAGCTACTTTTTTTAGAATAGAGAAATAACACAGCTCAGGTCTTTCCGGACATAGATGAAATCTCAAAACATACTTTAATGCATACCGCAATTTTTAAACAAACACAAAACTAACGCAAACATTCTCATAAAATTTTTGAAACAAAATAAGAAACAAAGATAACTAGGACTTCCCTCAGAGGGATTAGTCTGAGCGATATTGCTCAGAACATAGATTTAATAATAACTTGCAAAAAGTAAAAGAAAAAAAAATACGATGCTACCTTTAATTGACCATATACTGCTACAAGTTCAAATGACGAAAATGACCAAATTGAACTATACAATTACAAAATATTCTATATAAATTCGTATACACGGTTAAAACAGAGGGAAGCAAGCTATGCAAAACAGCCATGCGTGGTTATAAAATTGAGCGTACGCAATATATTAAAATTTCTTTGAAATTACGCCAAGAAGATAAACAGACACTTTACACCAATTTTAGTACGTAAAAATGGCACAAATCATGATGGTTGAAAAGAAAGAGAAAACTTTTTATATGGTGTGTGAACCCCTTAAATAGTTAATACAGAATAGTTAATATATATAACAGTATAATATCTACATCTGATTTCTATTGATGCGATGAGGTTCTCGATAAGAATTTAGTCTCTCTTTAAAAGTGGTACATAAAAATCGCGAAAACGCCAACAAAGGAATGCGATCTGTCGTTTGAATGTGTTCTAGATATGATCAATTGGATTTAAATAGGTAATGCATGCTAGTCACTACATACGCTGTTTTGTTTTCTTTTCAAACCCATTCTCAAGGAGTTCAGCAATATTTCGCTTTAGCATGAGTTAAATAAAAGGAATTGGCAATATTTGTAGTATAAGATACGACATGAGATTTGAATATTTCGTCTGCATAATCTTTGAGCTGTCAAAGTGTCATCACAAGGGATTTAGAAATTTGAATACATTTTTTCAGCAAAACATGCAGGCTCAATACGCCAAAGTGAACTCTATTATGCAGTTTTACCTGAATAAATTACTATTTAAAAGACTTTGTAATGTCAAATGAGAAAATGATTCTATAACAAAAACCTTTTGATTGGAAAAAAATAATGCCCCCTCCCCCTCCACATAACATTATGCTTCGGAATTCTTTTATGGTACCCTCTAAATGAATAATAAGTAGTCTTTCTTTGGCATATTCTAAAAATTTATATTCTAGTGCCCTTCATAAATGCATATCGATTTCTTTATGTTTCTACCTGTGTTATAATTAAAAAGCACTTGGAATTATTTCAACCCATCGGCCATAATGTAACAGAATACTTTTAAATCACTCAACAAAATTCAGCGCCAAATATATATTTAAAATTTCAAACGATTCGGTTGGGTAGTTTTTGTGCTGTTGTATGTGGACATACTGACGGATAAGTAAACAGACGGACGGATCAGTCGACGACTGTAGATGCTACGTATTTTTATAATTACGAACGTACCTAAAAATAGTTAAATTTAAAAGCACATGCCCAAACTGTAAACTCATCTCAGCAATTGTTACTAAAAGACAGCATTGTAGCTGATTTCTTTTGTGTGTCCCGATAAATGGATTAAAAATGCTATGAATATCCTGTTCTAACGTAATCGTTGTGAAACTCTGTGATTTATACCAGATTCAATCCATCTCAATAGGGTAATGTCATTAAAATACTCTGTAAACATTTCTTCCCATAGACCATAATGTAATCAAATTCTTTAGGGTGCTCCTCTAAAGGAATTTTAATCTTACATGCAGCATTAAAATAATCGTATATTTACGATCATTAGAGCGAGGACAGACGGACAGACAAACCAAATGCATAAGCAATTTTAAACTTTGTTGGAAAGTATTAAAAATCCAAACCCAAAGCTGAATATTGAAATCACATCGATTCATTAAATGCCAAATAAATAATTTGAAATGCTCGCCAAAATGCTAGAAAAGAATATAGAACTTTTCCGCACATGGGTGTGCGAAGAAAAAACTGCGCCAAGAAACTGTTTCGATTTGGCACCCTCCCCATAACTTTTTCTTGTAATAGGTCAAAAATGACGTTGGTAGTACAAATTTGTCTCCCCATGAATTTCCGCGACCAGGTCAATTGCCCCCTTCGCTCCCCTCTTTTGCACGGCGCTGCTTTTGCATGATTGGTGCCAAAATATCGTTATTTTGCATGGCCTGGTAACCCGGCTATTATTGTTTTATTAATAAATTGTTTAATTTTTTTTATCAAATTATATAAATATTTTTTTCTTTATTTATTAATTAATTGTGTTTTTAATTATTATTATTTTATTTCTAAAATAATACAAAATAATTGAAAAATATATTTGTAACTCATATTCAAAATGATTTTCGCCAAATTTGCCCCAAACCCGATCCGTATATGATATACCTACTCTAATTTCATGGTACTTTTCCGATATTACCTTTACCTTGGCGTTTTTATAAACCTTCGTCCTGTGGAGACTTCAGAAAGTGATATTTGTTGCAAACAGATATGAACAGTTACATAAATAAACCTGATGAACGTTTATGCTTATTTTTACGTATAAATACTAGGGGGGCTCCGCCCCCTGCTCGCTACGCTCGTCAACCCCCCGCGTAGTCGCTTCGCGATTCCAAGTTGTAGGCTGCCTCTGCTTGCTGCGCTCGCCAATAACCCATGGTATGAATAAGCAGTTGCAGACCTTTCAAAAGATGTGTCACACGACTGGTGTTGTAAAAAAATTAAAAATGTGCTCCCCCTGGGGGGCAGAGGGGGGTGATACACAAGACATCCATAATATGAATAAGCAGTTGCAGACCTCTCAAATGATGTGTCACACAACTGGTGTTGTAAAGAAATTAAAAATGTGCCCCCCCTGGGGGGAGCAGAGTGTGGGGGGTGACACAGAAAACATCCATATTATGAATAAGTAGTTGCAGACCTTTCAAATCATGTGTCACACGACTGGTGTTATAAAGAAATTAAAAATGTGCCCCTCTGGGGGGGGTAGAGTGTGAGGAGTGACACAGAAGACATCCATAATATGAATAAGTAGTTGCAGACCTTTCAAATCATGTGTCACACGACTGGTGTTGTAAAGAAATTAAAAATGTGCCCCCCTGGGGGGGGCAGAGTGGGGGGGTGACACACAAGACATCCATAATATGAATAAGCAGTTGCAGACCTTTTAAATGATGTGTCACACGACTGGTGTTTTAAAGAAACTAAAAATTTGGCGAAAAATTACAGTATCGCCAAGTTGGCGTCACTTTTGATGACTAATTTTTGTCGCCAAATTTGGCGATATATCGCCAAGTTGGCGACAAACTTGGTGATATTGGCGATAGTAACCTTTCCCTCTTTATACTAACCCGTACGGCGATGCATAGACGGAGCCCTTTCCTGATTGGTCTATTCGACTCATGGAAGGAGTGGTCCGCCCGGATTCGTTATTTCCGGAAATCTTACACATCAGCATCATTCTAGGAGTCATTCCTTTTAAGGCTAGTTTTTTTTTTTTTTTTTTTTTTTTACTATAGAAGGATATCACGGATGCATATATGCACTACGTGGCGCGATTTCTTCTCCCGTAAATTGGTAGAAACTTTGTTTCGGTGAAAGTTTTTGAATATTTCTCTAATACGATTTTTTGTCATATTTATACTTTTTATTCTATTTATTATTATGCTTATTATTTATTACTGTATATTTATTGCTTCCACCTTTGTTTATTTTTTAAATAAAGTGATGGAACAAAATAAACGGGTTACCATGTGAGACATGAAATCGCCATTTTGTTGCAATCGCATCAACTTGGTGCATGTGTGACATCTGCGTCATGTATATGTTTTCATAAAATGTAGCCATAATAAAATGCGTGCTATAGAGCAATTATCGCCGGGGAACACAGGTTGCTTAATGAGAAATAATATTAAATAATCTATGTAAACAAAATAACAGAATATAATCTATGATTAAAAGTAATGGTACTTCAGGTTATCCCGTGGACCAATTTCGCCAAATTATACAAATCGGCAAACTAATAGCCAAATTATACATCTTGACATAATTTTTATTTTAAATAACGAAAAAACAAATAATTAGAAGAATATTAATAAAAATATTAATAAAAAGTCGAAATAAAAATCACTTAATGACATTTTAAACACATGAATCGCATTTAATGTCATTGAATGTGACATTCACGATCATTCATTATTGGCATTTAATCTTATAGTTTGGCGATAATTTTTTCGTCGACGGGATAACCTAGAAGTACCAAAGTAATATCTAAAGCACTCATGTCAAACTCGTATTTTATTTAAACACGAAAGAATCTTTTCCTAATTTGCATGCGTGAAATATATAAGATGCCAAGCAAAAGATGCTATTACAAAATGTTATTATAAAAATAATCGCAAAATCCCGAATACTAAGTCACTAAGTATTATGGCTTTTTTCTTTTAAATAAATAATATAATAATAATAATAAAACAGATTTCTTTTCCAATTTGTTTCTTAAATTTAAATATATTTTATTGTATTTAAATAAAAATTGCTTGCGTATTTTCTTTGCTCCATGTGCTCAAATTCTGGAATGTAGCAAAAACATTCAGCCATTGAAACGTGCCGTACATCAAATATCTGAGACGTATGCAAATAAATCTTACTTTTTTATCAGTTTTTTTAATATAATTTTTAAACTATTTGGAACAAATTTTTGAGAGTAGGTGCATTCAGTAGGTTACGCTCATAGGTACCTTCTGGTACAATCAAAATCAAAATCCATCATGTATTTTTTCAGATTTGCTTGCCGAAAGAATTATACTTAACTTTTAATATCATTACGTACTATGTGTATGAACCTTCGCTTCGCTCAAACAATTACTATTTACTCCATACACTCTGATTCGGTTCTCTACAAAAATATCCAGCTGGTGAAAAATGACGCACACCAAATTTCTGTGACGTATGCAAACAAATTGGGATTTTTATCAGTTTTTTAATATAACTTTTAAACTATTTGGAACTAATTTTTCGTAGGTGGTGCATTCACCAGATTACCTCCATAGGTATCTAATGGTACAAACAGAATCAAAATCCGACAAGTACTTTTTGAGATTTGCTTGACGAAAGAATTTTTTTGACTTTTAATATCGTTACGTACTCTGAGTATAAGACTTCGCTTCGCTCAGACAATAATTTTTCAGACAGCTTTGTTTTTAACTGCAGAAATAAAAAGGTAATATCTTTTAATCACAGCTTTTTGTTTTCAATTAGAAAACATCTTATAATTTGGTATAACTACATTGTCGCGACACCTCACAATACAAATTAATTTAACTATTTATCAAACACCATGTACATAAATATGATACAAAGTCTATTCGGTGAGAAAAAAGTTCAGCGACGCGTAGACGCGTTTAGAATGAAAGGTAAAGAAAGTAAGTAAAAGAGTACAAAATTTAGTAAAAATTAAAATAATGAAGGCCTTTTTTTAACAAGACATGACAAAACTACAAGCAAAAAAAAAGTTTAGCTAGAAAGAGAATTGAAGTTTTTTAACGTTGAACTGATTAGCAAGATTATTCAGTTATTCCATAATGGCTAAGATTTTTTCTACTGGGTCTTTTTTTTTGTTGTTGTTGTTGTTGTTGTTGTTGTTGTTGTTGTTGTTCGGTTTGAAATATTGTTTACACAGTTCATGAATGTCTTTAATATCGTTAAACGTTTTGAAGATTTCTTGGATTTCGTTAATAAAGTTTGGAAGATTTTTCTATTTTATTGGGATTTTCAGAAGTAGATAAGAAAGAATTGTTCGCGGTTTCATTATTAGAAACTTTGTAATAAACCATTAAGGAGTTAGCAGTAGATTATTTTTTTTTTTTTACTTTTTGATATAGTTTTTTTATGATTTCAGCAAAAAATTGAGTATCTTTGGTAATCTAATTATCATTGAATTGGAAGCAGTTTGACAAAATTTTGTATTTCAGACCAAGAGTGAAAGTTTGAGAACACATAGTGTATTGTTAGTTTAAACACTCTTCAATTAAAATTTTTATCATATCTTTTTCTCTTTCTTTCACGCACTTTTAAAGCAAACTAGCATTATTAAAATTAAATTGGCGTTATGAAATGCCAAATAAAGTTTAAATCTATACTTTTCTCGCTGGCAGCTCCTTAACGAGTGTAAGATTAACTTCGCAATGGTGGTATTTTATTTTTCAATAGCAATTACTGAAATAAGACATAAAATTCAGTGAAAAAAATCCAATCTTCTTTCTGTTTTGATTATGAATCGGTATGAGTGCAGAAGACGCAAAGTTGTTTTACTTTCACATTTAATCATCCTTCCTAATTTTCAAATTGAAGTTTAAAAGAGCAAACATAAGGTAAGCAATGTTTTCTCGTTGTAAATTTAAGATATAAGATTAAATAATATTTGCATGTGTTTTTTAAATTAGATCGGGCTTTTAACAGTGCACTGTCATTTTAAGAACAATGGCTGTACAATAATGGCAATTTTCTTGTGTTACTTACTCAGTAGTAGTTATTTGATTGGGATTTGAGAGATTTTCTAGTTATAATAGTCACGTGTCAAGAGATTTTTAATTTGTATTTATTTTTATTCTTTGTGCTGTTTTGATAGGAATCAACATGAAAAAATAATTTTCTTTTCTAAAACAGGGAAAAAAATCTCAAAATTTATAATTAAAATGAAAATAAAGCCTAAAAAACGAGTCAAATTAAAAAAAAATAAATGCAGTCTGCACATCGAAAACTTCTAATTTATAAAATGATCTAAGAAAGTTCAAACTTATATGTATAGTTTTTGCTTCTTTAAAACTTTTCTAATGGAGAGATTTTGAACAACTGTAACATTATATATTTCTTAAAATGATCATTCGATTTAAAAACTGTCTTGAAGAAAGTGTTTTTAAAATATTTATCTATAATACTATTAATTTTCCTATATTTAGTATGTAATAGTTCTTTTAATATTAACGAAGAAAGTCCTCTGGTTACGTAACCTCCTTGTCAGCGGCGGTGACAGCGTTAATTACTTTTTTTAGAATAGTGAGATTCTGAAGACTAAAAAGAATATCTAAATGATTATTTGGTCGTGTCCATTATAGAGTTTTCACTAAATATAGATTTTTATTTTTAAAAACATCTAAACTTTCTTTTCTAAAATTTGAGTCTGTTAGAATCATTCTCGCAAGAGTAAAAATTCAATGGGAAACTGAATCAAACTCGAAGAAATGCACACTGTTCAAAACAATTAGGAAAGCACATGGTTTTATCTAATTTATGCAAATACTTACGCATAAAATAAAGCTTCCATTATTTAAAGTCTAGCAGAAAACAAAAGAAGAGAACTTCATATGCAAATCAAAGTTCATAACGTCCAAAAAAAAAAAAAAAAACATAAGGCTAGAAATCGGGATGTTGCAGAAACGTCTGTTTCACTGCCTTAACTGCGAAATTCGATTGCTCAGTTAACTTTTTTATTTATTGAGAAAGGGAGATTTCAAAATGCTTTAACAACGCGATATAGCAGAATCCATGGCATGGCGCTTTAAAATAGACTTGAATTCTGTAAAACAAAGCGAAGTGTCGCGAATGCTGCTCGAGTCACCAGGAGTGTCGTTGCAATTCTGTGGAACGGATTCCATAAAACAGGGAATGTTAGATATCGACCAGGTGAAGATCGGTCACGCGCCGCTACAGCAATTGATGACAGGTATATACTGTTAACAGCTCTATAACAGATTAGACAATGCTCCTCAGCTGCAAAGAGAGTTGCTCTTAGCAACAACATGAAGGATATCCATTCCAACAGTACGTAATAGGCTGCATCAGGGAGATCTCTATGCCTTTAGGCTAATTGTCTGCATTCCGTTGAACTCAAGCTACCGTGTGGCAGAAGAAAATGGACTGCTGAACATCGAGATTACGAACAACATGACTGGGGCCAAGTTCTGTTTACTGACGAATCACGATTCAGTCTGGGATGTGACACCCGACGTGTTTAGGTATGATGGGAAAGTGGCACTTAAAATAATCCCACATTCATTGGGTCACAATACAGACGTGGTAGTTTGGTGGTAAGGGATGGAATCAGAATAGCTGTAGGTACGAACCTGCACAATTTTTGAATTGTTAGTTTGATGCCCTGAGGTATGCAGTCATGATACTGAGACTTCATGTCATACCTTAATATGCAGTTATTGGAGAATCCTTTGTTATCCAGCGTGATAATGCCAGACTACATACATATTGTCTTGTGAAGAACATGACTGAAGCTGGAACAAGACAGCGTACGGAATGGCCAACTTGCTCTTCTAATCTGAATCCGATCGAGCGCATTTGAGGCATGCTAGGATGACATATTGCTGCGAGAATAAAATCTCTTTTTACAGCCCAAGACTTGGAGAGTGCACTTTTTGAGGTGTAGAATAGTATTCCAAAAAGTTTTATCGATAACATCATCGCATCCACGGGAAACATGTGATACACAATCTCACCTATTCAAGGAGATCAAATGCTATATTAAAAATCTTGCACCATGATCCAACGTGCTGGAACCTGCTAAAAACTTGAAGTCAACCCGAACCGCCGTAAAAAGAGGAAAGCAACTGATTCGCAATGAAAAAGCAGATGTTAACAAGACCAGCAGCAACTATAGTAAGTAGTCAACCGGATTCGAACTGGACCTTCAGTAAAACAAATTGAAGTTAAACTAATCAACAGCAAAATGTAGACGTCAAGCTGACCCAAACGCGGCCCATAGCAAAAAAGTAAAATTTAACCCGAAGAGCAGCAAGAAGTTGAATTCAAGCGGACTCAAACACGATCCACATAAAAAAGGGAAGGGAAAAGAAATCCGTATAAATAGCCAGACCCGCATTGAAAAAATTAACCCGACGCGCACACTAGATTGAAGTCTCCAAATTTCTAAACTCTCCGCCCCCTCTCCTCCTTGAGGACTCTCTAGATCCGCCCTTGAGTGTGACTATTTTCATATATATTATTAACTCATTTATTGCCAGGTTATCATACGAAAGTAAGCTAAATAACCCCATTAAAAATATGATACTAATACAAGTACCTAGTTGCTTATCAATGTGGTCAACTTCATTTTACTAAAAAGTAATAATAACTAAACAAAAACAGATATTGAAGCTATTATTGTAGAAGATTTAATGTGTCATATAGAAAATATATGTTTTAAAATGCATATTTTAGTTATAGATGTCATAGATGGAGGGCAGTGCGATGATTCACACTGTTCCATTAATCAAAACAGAGTGTTGTCTTTGATCAGAGTGCACCTGGTTTCTGCATACTGTTTATCTGTATAAATTCGGAATATGCAGTTTGAATTTTAAATTTGTAAAGGTATTTTTAGCGTTACTATGGTTTCAGTTCAATGTCATCTATCAGTGACATTTGAAACTAAAGCAATGAGCTATAGGATAGATAAGAAGAAAAACACATATATGACGTTCTATTTCCATGTATTATTACACTCGCAATAATAGCTTTCATAGCTGTTATAGTTTATTTTTTATTAAATTTTAAAATATCAGACCATTATAAAATACCATAAAGCTTTTCAACTGATTAAATACGTGTTTAAAATTAATCAAGATTTTAAGCACACTGTATTGATTCATGATTTTGAAAAGAAGAAACGAAATTTAATTTATTTCAAATTTTATGTGTTTGTAATTGTTGAGTTAAAAAAATCGAAATAAATTTAAAATTAATACTAATTATATTCACAATATTAGATAATTTTTTTCTTACAAAAAAAAAAATTCTAATTAGATTCACTAATTGATATAAAACAATTTTCCAGTTCTTTAAAAAATACTTTTATTTGTTTAATTTAATTAAAAAATCTTTAGTTACAATTGAGTTTAGTTTAATTATAATCAGCATTTACTAAGGTTATTTTTGGTGCATTCGCAAAAAAAGAACATTTTACAAACTCTCCTGAAGACACATAATCATTTAATTGTTTCATATTGAAATTTGGGGAAAAAATAATGAAAATTTTGTCTAATTTTATGCATGAATAAAAGAAGTTTTTTCTTTCTTTTTAAGAATGAAATTCGATGTTTATTAAATAAGTTTGCGAAATTATTTTGCTATTTTACAGTTATAAAATTAAAAGATTTAATTTCCTGACATTTTTTTAAAATGTAGTTAGGTGTTATATTTTTAACAGTAATGTGCATATTTCTGTGTTCAAAAAGTATTCTTTTATAATTTTGTGTTTATTGATTGTTCTAATCTACTTGGCTCTAAATACTTGGTTCACATTTTTTTTAAATTTCAGAATCGTTATTGAATATGAATAGCGCTAATAAGTATAATTTCGTTATTAAATATGAATACAAAATAATTTATTACTCAATTTTATAATACTATCTTTCTTTTTGTCTTTCTTAGAAATTTGAAAAGTTAGGAAATGAAACTTTGTAAATTAAACCTAACATTGAAATTAACACAGCATTTCTTACCATAAAAAATTTTAATACAATTATAAAAAAAAGATGAATTTTATGAAATAATAGAATTATTTCATAATTCGCTATTTAGTAATAGAAATTAAATAGCTTCATTATTCTTAATAAAGAATACTGCCCAGTTAAACTGATGGCATTGAGCTCACAGGCTACAAATACTAATTGTACATTAAAGCCTTATATTTTCAAGGGATAATTCCGTTCGAAAAAAAATTAAGAAGGGGAAACAGCTTCCCCCTTTCCTCTTTTTTTATACTTAACCATTGAACCTCCTATACTATCAGAGACATGCTTTATCATATAAAAAATCTATATCCAAAATTCAGAGCAAATGAGATAATTCTTAATAAAAACCCATTTAGTATTTATATAATTTAAAAGGAGTTATCCCCCTCTTTTATACTTAACCATTAAACTTCCAAAACTATTCAGAGATTTGAACGAAATCTGAAAATTCTGGTTGAAAAACCCATTTATATAAATTAAGGGGGGGGGGTCATTAGAACCCCTGTTCCCCCTATTTATACTTATTCAATGAACACCTAATAACAGTCACGGAATCGCCTCATCAGAATGATCCTAATCTAAATTTTGAACGAAAACTTTATTCTGCATGAAAATCCCATTTATATCAACTAAGGGGAGGGGCATGAGCCCCCGGTTTCCCCTCTTATACATATCGAATGAACTCCAAAAACTAATCAGGGAAGCGTCTTGTCAGGATATACCCACATACAAAATTTCAAGTGGATCGGATATTTTTATCATGAGTTATCGCGTTACGCACGAACGAACATACATACAGAACGGACAGGCACATAAGCTCTCAGGCTATGATAGCCTGTGAGCTAAAAAATTACCAGTATTAAGAGAACATTTTAATAATATACATTATATGTTTTTCAAAATAATAATTTCAGTGCAGTTAGTTTCTTCATTCTCTTTATCTTTTAAAATTCGTAATATGCTGTTTGTTTTCAAAATTTTTAAATGTATTTTGAGCGATGTTATGATTTCGGACTGTCATCTATCAATAATAACTTTAAAAGTTAGTATAGTTTTTTTAAATAAATTTTAAAATATCCATTCATTATAGAATACTACTTATCTTCATAACAGAATAAATGTATGTTTGAAATATGCCAAGTTTTTAAACAAACTGTAATGTAACTGACTAATAATTTTGAAAAGAACAAACGAGATTTAATTTATTTCAAATTTTATGTGTTTTTATTTGTTGAGTTAAAAAAGTGGAAACAAATTAAAAATTGATAGTAGGGTAACATCCCCAGTAATTGGTATATTAAGAATTTGTCTTTAAACTTACTACTGTTTTCATTACAAAGAAATAAGATATTTACTTGGAAATGTTTTTAAATCAAAGAATGTATATCTGTGCATCTATTTTGCCCACTAAAAGCAAAAAATTTTGATAGAGTATTTTTATAAAAATATATTTATAAAAAGTCCTGAAATCACCAGTAATTGGCACCTAGAGCACAAATGTATGACAATTTGTGATCCAGTAATTGGCACATGTTTATATTTTTTTAAAAACTTTACATTTTGCATTGGGTTTAATCGCTTTAAATTAATTTACTGTAGATGGAGATGCCATATTTCAGGTTTTTGAGAGTAAGAAATCAGCATATTAGTCTGAAATGTGAACACTTTAAAACAATACAATATATTTAATACCCAGTAATTGTCATGCTGTCCCCAGTAATTGTCACATGAAGCTTTAATGTATTCCAATTACTGATAATATTTCATATTTTCAAATAAAAACAAATGATAAACAAAATTAGTCTATAACTTTAAAAATACTTCCAAAATAAGTGGTTTAATCTCAAATTCCTTGCGAATTCCTTGTAATTGGAATCGATGCCAATTACTGGAACTAGCAAAATTGAAGTACCATTAATTAACACCTATCATTAATTCAGAAATCCAAATATTATTGTCAAAAATACTTTTACACAATTAAAGTAACCCTTTTTAACTAAACAAAACTGTTGTCAATTAAAATTTAAAATAAATTATAAATCAGATAATAATGAATTAAAAAGTATGCCTTCCTTAATCCAAAGAAGAAGCATTTGCAACAAAAATGGCTAGTTTCATACAAGCCATAATTGTTTCTCTTTCCTAGGCACTATTGTCATCTAGCAGCATAAATCAAAGTTATAATATTTAACGTAAATGACCATTAACTGGTATAGGGTCTTGCATTTTTAAAAGACTGGATAAAAATCTTATTTTAGGACATGTTTGTAGGATGTGCCAATCATTGGTGCTTGCCAATTACTGGGAGTGTTATCCTAATTAATTACGAACCATTAGATATGTTTTTATTTTATTTTATTTTTTAGGTTTTTTTTAAACTTAATGACTTTTGCTAATTGATATAAAACCGTTTTCCAATTCTTTAAGAATACATTTTTTTTATTTAATTCCAGGAAATGAATCTTTAGTTACAATTGAATTTAGGTTAATTATAATCAGAATTTACTGAAGTTATTTTTGGTACCTTCGCAAAAAGAACCATTTACAAACGGACTTGAAGACACATAATAATTTAATTATTTCACATTAAAATGTGCGACTGAAAAAAAGCTAATGAAAATTTTATCTAATTTTATGCATGAATAAAAGAAAATTATGTTCTTTTTTAAGAATAATTTTCGATATTTGTTAAAAAAGTAAGCAAATCATTTTGCTATTTTACATTTATAAAATTAAAAGATTTAATTTCCTGACATATTTTATATGTTCCTAGAAATAAAATTTTTGACAGTAAGATGCATATTTATATATTTGAAAAAGTATTATCAAATAAGTTTATGATTATTAATTGTTTTAATCCATATTAAAATACTTAACTCACAAATGTTTTGGATTTCAGTATATTTGTTTAATAGGGCGGGCCGAAAAAAACTTTTTTTCGATTTTCGATTATGGCGGGTGCGGAAAAGTGGCCACTGGTGGCACTCAGTTCATACAAAAAATTTGAGATTTTTTGGAAATTTCCTTACCCTGCCGCAAACGGCTTGAAGTTTTGCAAAAATGCTCATTTTTGAACTTTTTTCGAAAAAAAATAAAAAATGTTAAATTACATTTATTTTGGTTGTATTTACTTGAAAAGGCATATTTAATGTACCAAATGTTTAAATAACATCTGATCATGCATTATTTAATATCTATGTGTATTATAACGTAGTCTATTTTTATAGCTCTTTCGCGTATAACAGGCAAAAGTTGTATTTGTTTGAATCGATCGTTAGTTTCTATATTATTTATGTCCCTTGGTCTTCTTTATATTTTTTCTATGTGTCAAACGTCATATATTTGGGGAACAGACAGCAGTGAACTTCAAAAACAAATATGGAAGGTGAGAAAGTGGTGAAGCAGGACACTAAGCGAGCGCAATGACTCATCGTAATACTCAGGGAGTGAAGGACGAAATAGTTGACAGCCAAAATGCGATAAAGGATTCTTATTATTTATCCTTGCTCAGTTACCTGCAACATTTGTTCAGTGTTAACGTGAAACCCTTTTCTAGTGATATACAGTGCATTTTGGGTCGTTTAATATGCCATTATAGTGTTTTGTGCGTTTTATTACAACGAGTTTAGAAATGGCTAGTATAAAGGGCCATGAAATTGCAAAGACACGCGATAGCGTGAAAAGTAACTTTTTGGGGGGTATCATGCACACTGAACGAATTGTAATTGCCAACTTATGCTGATAATCATGCGCCACTACTACTGGTTGCTTCACCATGTAGAAGTTGTGACAGCAGAGAATACGAATCTCGTCATCGATAAAAACAAAGTCAGAAGAGAGAAATAGAAACTTGGAAAGAAGATACAGACAGAAGAAGCTATTGAAAGAAGGAAAATTAAAAGCATATTTTTTGATGGTAGAAAGGATAAAAATATATTCAGAGGGAAAAAAAGAACAAGTGGCAAAGTCGAAGTAAACGCGAGGAACACATCACGGTGTTGTTTGAACCTGGTTAGGAATACTCGGGTCACTTGATACCTCGTTGCGGTCACGGAAAAGAAATAGCAAAATCATTATACAATCTTCCAAGTCACCACAAGTTAGATTTTTCTGAACTGACGAGGTATCAAATGACACAAGCATTCCAAACCAGGTTCAAACAACACGGTGATGTGTTCCTCGCCTTTCTCTCGACGGTGCCGCTTGTTATTTCTCTTCCTCTTAATATACTTTTATCCTTTCTACCATCAAAAAATAAGCTTTTAATTTTCCTTCTTTCAATAACTTCTTCTGCCTGTATCTTCTTTCCAAGTTTCTATTTCTCTCTTCTGACTTTGTTTTTATCGATGACGAGATTCGTATCCTCTGCTGCCACAACTTCTACATGGTGAAGCAACCAGTAGTAGTGGCGCATGATTATCAGCATAAGTTGGCAATTGCAATTCTTTCAGTGTGCATAATACCCCCAAAAAGTTACTTTTCACGCTATCGCGTGTCTTTGCATTGTCATGGCCCTTTATACTAGCCATTTCTAAGCTCGTTGTAATAAAACGCACAAAACACTATAATGGCACATTAAACGACCCAAAAAGCACTGTATATCACTACAAAAAGGTTTCACGTTAACACTGAACAAATGTTGCGGGTAACGGAGCAAGGATAAATAATAAGAATCCTTTATCGCATTTTGGCTCTCAACTATTTCGTCCTTCACTCCCTGAGTATTACGATGAGTCATTGCGCTCGCTTAGTGTCCTGCTTCACCACTTTCTCACCTTCCAGATTTGTTTCCCCCCCCGTTCTCCCTGAGTATTACGACGAGTCATTGCGCTCGCTTAGAGTCCTGCTTCACGACTTTCTCACCTTCCAGATTTATTTTTGAAGTATACTGCTGTCTGTTCCCCAGATATGTAACGTTTTA
Organism: Maratus speculifer; assembly: GCA_964019185.1. Classification (NCBI taxonomy): domain Eukaryota; kingdom Metazoa; phylum Arthropoda; class Arachnida; order Araneae; family Salticidae; genus Maratus; species Maratus speculifer. The sequence continues at coordinate 81,708,239 of OZ025298.1, read as the reverse complement.
CACATAGAAAAAATATAAAGAAGACCAAGGGACATAAATAATATAGAAACTAATGATCGATTGAAACAAATACAACTTTTGCCTATTATACACGAAAGAGCTATAAAAATAGACTACGTTATAATACACATAGATATTAAATAATGCATGATCAGATCTTATTTAAACATTTGGTACATTAAATATGCTTTTTCAAGTAAATACAACCAAAATAAATTTAATTTAACATTTTTTATTTTTTTTTTCGAAAAAAGTTCAAAAATGAGCATTTTTGCAAAACTTCAAGCCGTTTGCGGCAGGGTAAGGAAATTTCCAAAAAATCTCAAATTTTTTGTATGAACTGAGTGCCACCAGTGGCCACTTTTCCGCACCCGCCATAATCAAAAATCGAAAAAAGTTTTTTTCGGCCCACCCTATTGTTTAATATAAATATCGCTAATAGATATAATTTCGTTAATAAATATGAATATTTTAAAGATTTTATGATTCAATTTAATAATAATCGCTTTCTTTTTGCCTTGCTTAAAAATTTTTAAAGTTAGTTTTTGAAATTAAATCCACCATAGAATTTAACACAATAATTTTTATCCTATAATAACAGTTTTTTAATTAATTTACGAAAAAAAAAATGAAAACTTAGTAGAACTCAAATAGAATCTTTCATTATTCCCAAGCATACAATGTTACAAATTTCTGTAAAAACACAGGAAAAAGCGAGAGTCTCTGTAAATACACATTAGTTGTCGGTTAAATGCATTCGATTCGAGTTTCTCGGTCATCATTTTACACACATTTCTCTTATATTATATCTTATTCCCTATACGGATTTCGTCTTTATTTAAATATATTTTTATCGTTTAAATTTATAATTCAAAATACACATTTATAAAATTATTTTGAAATTTTATTAGAAATATTTAAAAGAAGGATTTTCCCCCCGTAAACTGAGTGTTTTAGAAAGGGAAAAATCATTTCATTAGTATTACTGAGGATTTTTCCCCGCTGAATCATAAAAGATATATTTTGAACAAAACAACAAAAACTTCTATAGCTCAATCAACGAGATGCAGTTCCACTATCGAGAGGTTTCGAGTTCAAACCACAGGACAGCTAGAAACAAATTGTAAAAAAACAAATAAATAAGTAAATAAAAATAAAGGATAAAGCATTTAAAAATTACTCAAAAAATTTAAATTCTTTCAGGCTCAGTGAATATTGATTGATTTTGAGAACTAAATTAAATTTATATCATGAAAAATAAATTTGTGTAGTGAGTCTTGTATGTTTTTAATGATGTGAATTTACAGTCTATTGTAAAAGTACATAATGATTCTCTATTATTTAACAGTCTCTATTTTTCTAATCTCTGTAATTTTACATAGAACTTAAGATAATAGATTACCCGTATATTTTCTGTTATTTGACAGAATCTTTTTTAACATTGTACGATCAGGATCAAGACAACTTTTAAACAATATACATAATATATTTTTGAACTTGAAAGTAGTACACTGTTATATTATGTTTTCGTAATTATTAACTCGAAAGAATGAGCGTTTCTAAAAGAGATATTTTAAAAAGCAATATTATCTGTATTATAAAGGCCAAACATATGTGTGCGTAACGCATACGTCATTTTGCAAATGTCAACACTTTCCCAGGCAATTTTGTTTTTGCAATTTTCTCTTTTGCAAATTTTAATCTTCTAAACAAAGCACATTTTCAATTTTTACACCGTCGTATAGAAAAAATAATGTACTTTTTAATGCAATTTGTTTAAAACTGTAACTCAATTTATTTTTGCGATATTATTTTTCTTTGTAGTTTTTGGTACCAATTTTGTAATTGTGGTAACAGAATCACTCCATTTTCTCTTAAAATTGAATATATATATATGTATATATCTGTGTGTGTAAAGAAAAATAAAATTGATTGGCGGTATTCCATCCAAAGTTCCATCTTCATTCCCTTAAGCACTAGATGCAGGTTAAGCAGCCGTAAGTGTATGTTAACAAGCAATGGATTGATGTTTTTGAATATTTCTCCATAAATAATTTAAGTCACTCTTTCTTGACTTCATAGTCTTTTCAGTCTGAACTCATAAAATAAACGAAGTTATTCCAGCATTCAGTGTTGCACACATCGAGTACTCCAACCTTCGTGAACTAAGCTACATCATTCTATATTACAATTTATCGGGAAAAAACAACGGACGTCCCACCAGTTCAAAAGACAGATATATTCTCAACGCTCTTCCAACCTAGAATGAATCTTCGACACTCCACGAAAAAACTAGCCCCTCCCCAGTCCACGTCAGTAAATGAAAGGTCCAATTAGAATTAACTTCAAGGCTACGACGTCATCATCTCAGATTGGTAGATGGGGCGTGGCTTTCCCTTAAGATCTTTATACTGTCTCGGAAACAGACTAACCTGTTAACATCTGCGCATTAACACACAGAATACGATCTGAATAAAAAATAAAATTAAAATCTCGATAATGTTCTAAAAAGGAAAAATAAACCTCTACATTGAAAGAAAATTACGAAATTCTTCCCGCTCTTTTTGAGAAGCAAGCATAGATTATTACTAAGTTAAATAAAATAAGAAAAAGAAATTTAGCTGTTAAAATATTAATACATTACGAAACTAAGTCTAAACGTATGTTCCATAAAGTTAGAATTAAAATCTCAGAGAGGGCAAAATGGCGCAATTTTTTTTATTACATATATATGTATTTGATTTATATATATATATATATATATATATATATATATATGTATGCGTGTGTGTGTATATATATAGATATATAAATCAAAATACATATACTATGACGAAAGTATTGTCTGTGATCGTATCAATTTGATTTTATTTTTCATTCACATTTATAGCAAACATAAGAGCCTTCATCATAACTTCATCATAGTAACTAATCTTTATTATAATTTACTGATTACATATGCAATTAAAGTTTAATAATTTGGAAAACTGAGTTTTATAGAAATTGTATTTTGTTAATTTTACTTTAAAGTAATATTTGTTTGAGAGATAGACTGACCAATTTAAGATGCCTTTTTTATTGAAACTAATTTTTTAGAATAATTATCAATCAATGAAACAGTTCCTTCTTAAACATTTTCTTTTGTGAAATTTCGACGGGCTCCACCTCGTTTATATATAAAAAAAAATTATTCCCGTTTTAGGTCTTTAGAAATAACAACTGAATTAGGCAAATTCACGGTAAGAGGCGCATCAGTCCGTACATAAAACGTCTTACAATGGTAGTAAATAAGTTACATCCTTTTTTTATTGCATGAATTTTATGAAGAAAAAGGACTCGGCTATTGCATAATGCAGTTAAATTTTAAAAATTTCCAAAAACAATAATTTATTTATTTTTATTTTTACTAAATTTAATTTTAATTTTAATTTTTATTAAATTTAATTTTTATTTTTACTAAATTTTATTTTTATTTTTATTTTTATTTTTATTAAATTTTATTTTTGTTTTTATTTTTTATTTTAAAAATTAAAATTTTATAAAAATATACATGCTGGACAATTATTTGTAATTTATTTTTACCAACAAAATTATGATATTTATTTATGACTTCATACAATTCTGATGAATAAAAAAATATATTGGAGTAAATTGTCCTTTTTATTAAAACACACATTATAACGGGTGTATCATCAGAAGTAACGGGCGTATCATTTTTGAATTTATCAAACTCAATAAATAAATAAATAAAAGCTTTTGATGACAAGCACAGCTTACTTCTAGTAATCAGAAACAGTTACGATTATATAAATATATTTATAAACATTAAACAATTACAAATTATTTTAAATTACACTCTGTGAAGTTATGTTCAAAGAATAATCTTCCCCTATTGTCTGACAAATGTTCTGGGAGTAATGATATTATTTCTTATTTACTGATTGTTAAAACATTATTTGAAGACTTTACAATTTTTTTCCAACTTTCTCAAGAAACTTTACTGATACAATGGCACTTCATCAATCAAAAACCTCATATTTATTATTTTCTACAACTTTCATATTTATCTATTTTGGCTTATTTCAAAATGGAATTGCTCAAATCAAAATAAACTTTTTAGTTAAGTAATTTATTGGAACAACTGGAATTTACTGGATAAAGTTTATAAATGTGTTTTAAACTGCCTTACCTGCGTGACCTAAAATCACAAGATTTAGTGGTAAAATTAATGTGCATGTAACTATTCAGCATGACCATAAACAACATTTCGGTAACCCGCTGTCATCAAGAAAAATCGAAAATGTCAAAAGGCTGTTATCTATACGTCAAGTGTTTGATAGTGTAAGACTTTAAATATCAAATAACCAGACCACTTAAATTACGCTGGAAAATTTATGCTCCAAGAATAAAGTACGTGCTCAATAAATACTATTCAAACCATGATAAGTATTTAGTTTTATTATAAAGGTTTTTCTAATCAGTTTGTATTTTAAAATATACCTCGAAAAAATTTAAAATGACTATTTGGAAAATAAAATAGATATTTTTTTCTTCAAAATCAAACAGGTATTCCGGTTTTTTTTTTTATTTATTTTTTTTTTTTTTTTTTACCAAAGTACTACACAAAATATACACTTACTTAAATTTTGCCACTTTATTTGATATTTTTGCTTACTTTTATGTATTTTACAATGTACCTCGAAAAACTTTAAAGTTCACTTTCAGAAATTGTTTAAATATTTTTTTTAAATAAAGTTTTTTTTCGGATCCAAAACATTAAAAAAAATAAAATAAAATTTCTTAAAGTATGAAAATTTTCGCAAGCTTCTTTCATATTTTGCCTTTTTATACATCTTGCATTTAAGCGTTTAAAAACGATTTTCTCTCATTTTCCGTCTTTAAATTTTCATTTTTTTAAAAGATTTTTTAGAGAGCATTTTTATCTTTTAAATAAATGCCAACATAAATTTAAAGTTTCTAGCATATTCAGTAACTCAATAATCGCGATTTTAGACGTTTTTTGCTCATTTATTAGTTAATCTCTGAGTTTAAAATTTATGTTTACTTTTGAGGATAAAGATGGCTGAATGACACTTTGATAGAGGGCAGAATTCAGATCTCAGAATGTTGAAAACTAGTAACTTCGAAACTGCATGAGTTGTTCGACAACACTTGTACAAAAGGGAAAAACGATGGTTAAATTATCAGCAGTGGTCATCCCACTGGATGCCCAAACGTTATAAAATAAAAAGGAAAACGAGACTCCTTCTCTTGGCAGAGAAGTCACCAGAACCTGGTTCAATTTACATCCCAAGACAATGGTCTAAGTGTATTTCTTTCAGAACAAACCATGCAGCTGATACTGTTGAATGTGAGAATGCGCGGCTAACGTTCCACTCATGTTCTTCTGTTGACCAGACAATATTGCCAAATACTCCTATATTAGGCCCGAAAGAACATCCTGATTGAGCTATGTAACACAGCTATAGAGTTGCGTCGTGGAATAAAACATGATTCATTCTTCAATACTGATATCCTTCACTGACATGCTTGAACACATGTGTTGTATGCGAACTCTTACACCTCTATATCCAACAAGTGATACAGAGACCAATTGTGGCAATATTAAACGTTGTAAAACGTTTTGATGAGTGTCCCAGGGAAATATATTTATTGTCGAATAGATCATGAACGCCATAGATTATCTGAACTTCATTGCGATTCATTTGAACCATTACATGATAATTGCTCCCCGAAATGGAAATTAACTGGACGACAACGCTCCATGTCACACCCCTTGTATTGTGCTTGATTTATTGCAAGATCATAATACTGAGTTCCATTTAATGTACTTGTTACCTAAATCCTCGGATTTTTATCTGACAGCACATTTCGGTTGTGATCTAGCGGCAGCTCATAGATCAATTACAACCATTTTGAATATCCCGGATATATATGACAGTTGTTTGAACAACTAACACAATTTTTACCTATGTAATCTACAGAGAACTTGTGGCAACCAAGCTATGGCGATTTGGAGCAGTTACTGTTTCAAAGGTGAACCAGAAAACAAAATTGAAGCCATTGAAGACAAAAGTCGTTAAAGCAATTAAAATGCCATGTAACCGTTTCTGTACCTGAGTGTTTCGACAGTGTTTGATTCATGTATCGAGTGCATTGCTTTCTTTAGGTCAGAAGACGTCCTGAATCACTCTCCAGTGTGAATCTGGACTCGTCTGTGAAGAGTACAGAAGCACACTGTTGTGTGGTCCATGAAGCAGGTTCCCTTGCCCAACATCAGCGGGCCCTTCTCTGTCTATTGAGGGAAACACACACAACTCGCCGCATTGCATAGAAACCTGAAGACGTCTTCGCACCCTAGTAGTGGAGATTCTTCTCCCTAATGCTGCAAGGTGGTCTTCAATGAATTGAGGCACGGTAGTGTGTCTTCTTCTTCGGACCGAAAGAGCTATAAATCTGTTTTCTGTAGGTGTTGTAAAAGTGGGTGGCCTGGAACATGTCTTCTGGACACATAATCTTTAAGTTCATACCTATTCCAGTGTAGTTGGTGTACATTACGAGCCACATTGAGCTGTCTAGCAGTGCTGGCTTGTGACAACCCGATTTCTGTCCATCCTACCACCCACCATCTGAATGAATCTTTCAAACGACTTCTTCTAGACATTTCTAGTCGCTACTAGCTGTTGTGAACAAAACTGACAGCAATAGTTCAAACACAACAAAACTTACACGTGAAATTACGAAAACTTCGTAATTGCATATTTTTCTCTCATTCACAAATACCTATTCTTTTCTATAAAATAAGAGGGGTAGCTGTAATTTTTGCGTAAGTTTTTTAAAGCTTATTATTGTCATTCATATAAACTATGAAGTTTAATCTCACTGCTATTTTTTTCTGGTGAGCTTTGAAGAACATGCTGTACCTTAACATTTGGAGGTCAGTGCACTATTACTGTTATTATTATCATGTAAGATGTTAATTATTGAAGAGAATGCATTATAATTATTAATATACTAATGTTAAAAAAATTACGAGATGCTCTTATTATACATTTACTGTAAAATAGGAACTAAAATAATTATAAAATTAAAATGTTTCAAGAAATATTTTTTTTTATAGCCATTGAAGACAAAAGTCATTAAAACGATTAGAATGCCATGTACGTATCCCCATCAATTTATTTCTGTGTAAAGAGTTAAGTTTGAAATTGCATTAATATGACATAAAAAATGAACTGATTTCAAATTTCAATTATATAAGTTGTAGGTGTTTGTTTGCTTATTTTTAATACTTTTTACTACAATGTTTTAAAGGTTATGCTCTAAAGATTTTTTTTTATTTAATATTTACACTCATTTACAATAGGAGGCGCTAGTACTGGTGAAAAAGTTTAGTTTTTTTCTTTAGCATCGATCAGGTACTAAAAAATGTCCTTCGAGATCTATCTCCCTTTTATTTATTCCGCATAGACTTCTTTAAAATCGTTGCATTAAGCTGTCCCCAACTGCTACTAAAATAGAGAAATGCCTATCGCATTATCCTTTCTTTGTCTTTGCTGTTTATAAATTGAATTGGTATTGAATCAGTATGCCTATATATAGAGCAATTCAAAAGGCCTGATGCGTTTGAATATGTAATGCGAAATCATCAATAGTTGTGTAATACGTATAAGAATTTTGGCTCTATTGGCAAGAATCAAGCACTCGCAATTTGCCAAGTCTGATTGTTCGTTTACTTGCCAAATAAGGCAATTTATCGCGATTTCTGATTATCAGAAATAATAAAAAAGTGTATTAGAAACAACTTAGTGCAATTAAAACAAAATTATATGAAATATTTTATGAAATATGCGCAATAGTACTAAATACATTTTATCTGAGCATTCGTAAACAATAAGTGTTTTTTCTGCAATTTAATAGTTTATTCAAAGGAGCAATTCTTTAAAAATTGCCAGTTAAATACCGTAAAAATTCAGAAAGATATTAGTGAAAACATGACATGAACACATTTTCATACATGACATTTACACGACATGAAAGTTACTGCGTGGTGCGGCATTGCATGCACAATTATTCTCGGGCCGTATTTCATCTTAGGAAATGATGCCAACGGGATTTGTAACGTGTTCTGTAACAGACACCCGCTATACGGCAATACTGCAGAATTACGTCATATCAGAATTACTGCAGCGAACGAGTTTCTGTACCTATAACTGTAACCGCGAGCACCACCTTCTTGCCGTTCGCAGAATCTCGAGCTCATACCTCATAATAACTATATCTGAAATCTCACCTCAATCGGTTGAACGGACCTGCCATTAGAGCTCCATATATCGGCAAAGTTTTTTATGACCACCTTGTATATGGGTGATTCTCAAAATAGGGGACAATTTCAAAAGTGAAATCTTAAAAAAATTACTGTTAGCAAAATTTCTGAAAAAAATAGGTGTTGTTAATATAGTATTATGTATACTTTACATGTAATCAGCAGAGCTAAATTTTTAAAAGTTAACTTAAAAAAATAATTACTATTTTTTGAGCCATGCTAATGACAAAACAAATTGCATGGAATAAATATATTAAGAAATTTTTATTTTATTCCTGTTTAAATATTTTTTTCTATATTTATTAGCCTTCTTTTTCAGCAAATGGTTTCCATTTTTGCATATATACATATAAGGAGAATAAAAACATTACCAAAGAGCAAACTTTGTTTACATGAGCAACATTCTGACACTAACAATGTAAGAAGCTGTCTTAGTGATTTTCTGACAGATTTAATGCATATTTTAGGGATAATAAATGTAATACCAAAATTTATATGTAAAATTAAACTTTATAAAAGATACAATATAAGCAATGGTTACAATTATGCACATGGGAGTCTTTAGCATGGACAGAGAAACCATGCTAATGACACTGATATTTGTCCATGCTAATGACAAATTTTAATTTAAATAAGATTAGGAGCCATAATATAATCACAATGCAATAGTCCTTTCTGGGGCTTTTTAAAACACAAAAGTCCTATGCAAATAAGTAAAATAAAAATTTAAATTAAAAAATAAACATGAAAATTATTATCCATTCTAATGACATACGAATGATGTACGCCCCTAATATTCAACTTCTATTCTTAAAATACAATACATGCTTCTATTTTCAGGCTGGTATAAAATGCTACTTGTTGCCATGGAGAAACTTTCTATTTTCAGGCTATTGTCATATGTTAAAATGAAATTTTTATTAATAACCAGCTGTTATAGTATGACCTTGTTTTGAAAATAGAATATGGAGGACAAACTTTAATTCTTTTTTTTATATACTATAATTTTATTTAAAAAAAAATATTGGATAAATCCTCTCCTTGATTAATTTAAAGAAAGAAAAACATTTGTTTTATTTTATAAACATGATATTAACTCTTGAAAAAGCTAGTATATACAAGGCACAGCTGCTGTGGACATCCATGCTAATGACATTTTGAACATTTATTCTGTTATTTTAAGGTGTTTTTAACTAAAAAGTGAGTAATTCTTGAGTGCAAATAATGAATAATATTAAGACAAACATATCTAAATGTAAAAACATGACAGAAAACCTCTCAATTTTTTTTTTGCATGCTGAAAGACATAAATTGTCCTCTATTTTGAGAATCACCCATATATACATATATACATCAACATTAGAGCATTTGATCCAAATCTACTCATTGGTATATATTAAATAATAACTTTTTTTCCAAAATAGTTACTTAAAAAATTACAGTTAGGGAAAATTCCCTTATCATTCAGTTGATTTCAGACGGCAACTAAAAATCAGACCGGTTTATTGACGATATTTTTCTGAGTTCGCACGACATTTGAGCGATTTTTTTCTTATGAGTTAGTTGCTCTAGAGCGTTGAGTATTAAATTATGTAAAAAGAACGTTTTGATAATTCGTGCATGGACAGATAAAATTTATTTTATACAGCTATTCATATCCCATAAAATTTTTAATATATTTGTATTCTAATTAAAATTTAATTTTTGTTACATTTTGTCATTTTTTCTGAAATAAGAGTTAATGTTGGTTGAAATTCCAGCATGATTTAAGTTAAGAAACATTCAAAAAAAATTTTCAAATCGTAAAACTATCGCTGTATTTTTGTGAATATAAGTACTGTTTTTACAAAAATGCAATGGACATGTTCTACAGTTCTACAATATTCACATTTTTGCATTTTGAAGCAATACATCATTTCGTGCATTTTAATGTACAGGAAAATCACAAATATTATTATTTTTCTTTGATTTTTTCTTGCAGTTCTAACTGTCCTCTTTATAAAATAGACAATGATAAAGGTGTGGCAAAACACCATCTTTATATTCAAGGAGTTTCACAAGAACTCTTCAATAATATACTTAAATATTCAACAAAATGTTTAAAACTGAAAGTGTTAAGCAATCAATTGCCGTATAGTGTGCAGCATAAAATATGTGATGTATATAATTTCTCAGCATATGAAAGATATCTTGGATTCAGCTGGAAATAATTTTTACGTACTTCTGGACAGTTAAGGGTATGACATATCATTGCAGACTCTTCTCTTCACAAGTTGTCAAGACACAGATTTTACAAAAAGATACACCTACAATGCAAAACATGGAATTAGCAGAGGAGAAGAATGATTTAAATACCAACGATCGAAAATATTCTTGCTGTCATGAAAATCTTAGATGGAAAAATCTTTGCTTTACTTTCTTCATTTTTTTATTCTACTTTAATAATTCAACTCGTTTTTTCAGATCTAAAAATCCCAACCACTCGTTTTGAAAGTCTTTAATAAATCTCCTACCAGATACTTTTATCATATAAGCAATGCAATGGATTAGGAGATTGTCCTTTACTTTATAGAAATTAAATTAGAGACTTACTAGGAATCTGAAGTTTTTCAAAAGGCGAAAACTCATAGCCAATGAGTCTTTCTAAACTACCAATCGAAAAATACGCACGAAGTTAAGGGTGCTGGTCACCCAGTTTTCGAATTTCCTCCCGTATTGGTAATTATGGGTATTTGATGCAGTATTATATTCAAAATATATTCTTCATTGCTGACTTTAATATTTTACATTTTAAAACTGATTGGGAGTATATATTTAACCCTCAATATAAAATTTAGCGTAACTTTTAGATATATTTTATAAACTAAAAAAACGAGGGATCCCTTAAATAGGGAAAACTGAAAATAGAGGTAAAAAAAATTCCTGAGGAGGTATTTTGAATAGGAGATTGCACCAAACACCCATAAACTTAACATGATGGAAATAGATTCAGAAGCTGAGTGACTGGCACCCTTAGCATCATGCTTTCTTTTAGAATTTATTGCATCACCAATTAAAATTTATATTCTACTGCATTATCCAGCGTTACTGAAAATTACAGTTATTTAATTAGTATATCAAAGCAAAGATAACAGTTACACTCATGTTCCCTGGAATATATATATTGCGAAGAAATGTTAGAATGTTTTATCCACATCCAAGGCCTTCGAGGAATTTCATGTACCACGATTGCGCGCCAAAAATCAAAACTCTCTCTACAAGTAAACTAATAAAGTAATAGCTAGGAAGGGGAAAGTATTATGATAAATAACAACAACCATGCATTAATATGTGCAGAATGATACTTTATCGATTATACGCTGTAAAACATTTGAGTAACGTTACACCATAAAATGGGTGGCAGCTTTGCTGCCTCCAATTTTATGGAATAACCTTGCTTCCACCAATTTTAAGGTGTATTTTAACCGATATAACCGGTGTAACATTGTAATTTTACACCAGTAATATAAGTTTACATTACACCACTATATAGGTGACAAAAAAAATTACTTCATAAAATAGGAGGCAGCAGAGCTGCCACCCATTTTATGGTGTAACGTTACACTAATGTTTTACAGTGTATAAAATACTATAAGTAATGTGATAAACATTTTTTACTTTCCCTTTAAAGTTGCAGTACCACAATTTGAATGTAAAATTCTCAACATCCTATTCAATAATATATTTTTTTTCATTTTATATTTCATGTAATTGAACGTCGGTTATCCAAACAAGCCAGAACGGACCTAGTTCAGTTAAACAAAAATTTTACAAAAGTTCTATGACATTCTATTTAAAAGATTATTTTGCAGATAATAGAATACCGCAAAATTATATTTCATACAGTGGCAGATTAAATTAAAATACTACTAGATAATTAAAATTTAAATATTAAATAAATATTAAACACATTTTAGACTTATAAAATATTTAAAAATAGAAAAATGTAAAACGCTTTATGTCAATACCGTTAAAATTCTTCTGATTTATTGTAAAAGAAAAAAAAGAAAGAAAAATAATTTCTACAATTTTTAATCATCTCACGTGAGAGTTAAGACATTGCTTTTTAGAATTTTTTCAACCGATAATTTTACAGATCAAAACTGAACATGATGTTATAAATTCCTTTTCGATATTAAATATTATTCTTATTTTAAAATAACTTTTCGAAATCTTTGAATGCAATAAATCCCTCGCTAATTCCATCTGAAACAAAATTTTAACTTCTTTTTTCTTATATTAAATATTCTTAAAGTATTTAAATTAACTGTATAGACATAAAAATGCATGCATTCATAATCTCGATACAGAAAATCTTTTCTCTCTAAAAGTTCTTATTCCACTAACAACACGATGAAAGATATTTATAACAGAGAAGCGTTTTTCAGTTTATCATAACTATTTATAAGATGGTAATGGTAATCTATCGATTGGACAACTTATTCCCAGGTAGTGTTATTTAAATTTTTCTGATTATTCACAAAATATGTAGAAAAATTCATTTCTCTTTGTGAATGTATCTCTATCACAGTTCTGCATTTATATAAAAATGCCATACCTTGAATAATTTAAAGAAAATAAAAAAAACATTAATAAGTTTCTCATTTGTGTATAATATTTAAATATATATTTCTTTCTACTTATTATATATGCATCAGTAAATTTTCATACATTTTGTAAGAAAAATAAAATTTATGTATATATTGATACAAACATTTTAAAAAATACATTTTAATACAATTTTGCATTTATAAGAAAATATATAAATAAAAATGCCATATCATATTAAAAGAACTGGTGATCTGTGCTTTTAAAATTGATATTTATACATTATTATTACATTGCACCGCACGATAAGAATAAATAGAAAAATAGTGGGATAGATAAATAATTTGTGCAAATTTAAAAATATACTATATTAATAAAAATTTTAATAACTCAGCTAATTTACACATGATTAGAGGTAATTTAAATTTATCATCTTATTGTGATTTTTGCATTAAAAAAATGTAAATATATATTGCTGTATGCTAAGGTCACTTTAATGTCAAATGTGCAAATTGGTCGAAAGATAAAATTCAATGTAGCACACAGAGAGAAAAAAAAAAAAAAAAAAAAAAGACTGACTTTGCATAAAATGGATAAATTATCATTTTCTTTACCCCTTATTTAAAAATAGAGATTTTCGAGCTATACAAATAGGGTAAACAACTAAGCTGAGTGTGCACTTTAAAAGAAAGAAAATAAAAGATACATTAAAATATGAAAATTCTACTGGTAATCTTGAAGCCAGTACTATTTCCATATTTTAACGGAAATAATTTTTAATAAATTCTAGAAAAAGTAACGTTTTTTCCCTAAAGTTTTTCATTTTTTTTTTTTTTTTTACATATTTTCATATTTAAAATTTTTGTTTTAAAGACGTAAAAAGGAAAAACAAAATAACTACATTACTTTTCAACGAGAAAAATACATCCTTACAAATTTCAATATCCATATTTAATATAAACAGCAGTAATGAAAAAAATTACCTCGGGCGGGGTTCGAACCAGGGAACTCTCCTGTTCCAGATTACCTAATTTTTCCACTACAACACGGGAACACGGGCAGCGTAGTCAAATATTGTTTCCAACTGCTTTTTTATGAAATAGCGGAATTAAAGATGTTTTATGAAGTAAGAGTGTTGTAAAGGGAACGTATTTTTTGTAAGTATAGTATTTCTCAATTGAGTATACAATTCTGATGTTTCCATTATTTTAACGTTTAGCTTTTTATTTTCATGCTTTATACAAGAAAAATTTTTGTCTTTAAAACTATCACCATGCATGAAAAAATATATTATGAGTAATAATTTCTTCTTTTTAACAAGATTTTATTATTTCTATTATAATATAATTTTTATATTTTTAAGTATTCATTTATTTTTCCGAGAATATACCAACATGCTTTTTTCCGCATACTTTTTTAATTATTTGTGTCATGGTCTACTGTAACCTCATGTAAATGATTGCTACATGGTATTAAAATAAATTTCCTTTATTCCTTTTTATAAGATTATAGGTTTCATAAACGCTACTTTTATAATAAGTTCATTGTTATATTTCAAATTTCTTTTAAATTTTATGTGCGAATCTGTTCAAGCGAATGGATTAAAAATATTAAAATTAAACATAAATGTTTTCATTTTAAATAATCTTTTAGAGACTTTTTAAAAATAATAATAATAGAAATAATAAGTCGAACATTTTTTAAAAATCATAACAAATAATAATGTGTTACATTTGTCTTTTCAACTGTTTCAAGCTTGCAAAAACAATGAATAACATTTATATATATTTTTAAATAAAAAAAAACTCTTTTATGGTTTTTTATTTGAAAAAAAAGGAAGAAAGAAAGAAAGAGGAAGAAAAAATATTATAGCAAGTTGTTTAAATGTATAGCGACTTGTTTAAATGTGGATGACGCCTTAAAATTTCTCGTATTATTTAGCATAATTTTATTTAACATTTCTTAAAAATTAATATTTTACCAATACTATCTTACCATTGGAAAATAATTGTATATATTTTCATTGTAGAGTCCTAATTTGCCAAACTGAGGTTTCGTTGAAAATAACTTCACTGTATACAACAATTAATTACTCTTATTTTCAAACATAGCAATTATTTCTGAACATTATTTATGGAATATCTACTGTTTTGTAAGCAAAAACAAAATTATTCCACAAAATTTAAAGAAACTTATTGGATTTGTACGGAATTAAAATCTCATATTATGAATTACGGAAATTTTAATATTTTCTTGAAAAAAAAAAACAATTTTCAAAAATTTTACAAAATAAATAAATAAATAAATAAAAAATTGTGTATCGATTATTTTTCACAGCATAGAATTTCTAATCTTTTGTTTTCTAGATGACGAAATTCTGCTGAATCCTTTCAGTGGCGAGAAATTATTGCGTGACTTCTGGAATGGTTACAGAAATTAGAACTTAGTTACTAAAGCAAACCTTTTGTGTTCACATCGATTTACAGAAATTTTGAAATACATTTTACTTTGAGAGTTCAGATAAACATTCTTGAATTCTAGTAAGAGACCCTAGAACTCGCTACTAAACAGAATTAGAATTTTTTTTTGGGGGGGGGGAGGGGGGGGAATTGCATGGAATAATTTTTTTCGAAATCCACAATTTAGATACTAGAAGCCAGAAAAAAAGTTTTTTTTCTCTGTACAAACTTAACTTTTGATCAATAAAAATAAAATTTGTGTTGTAAATATTTTGTTGTTTGTGCTTAAAAATATAATCGGGAATAGTAGCCTGAATCTCATACACTATTAAAAATAAAGGTGACAAACCAGTTGCATTTGGCGCCGAGGGGTGAAAATTTGTTATCACTTGACACCCGCAGGATTGAAAATGTGTTTGGGGTGCTGTTTTATCCCTCACTAGATATACCCTTTCAGACATATCTGAGATACATATGTATTCTCGACGGAGAACAACAATCATTTTTCGAATGGTTAAAAATAATTGTTTACAAAGTTAGTTCTACTATATTTTCATAGTTCAATAAAGTGCATTATAATTAAATTTATTGTCTTTTAATATTATTATATTATCTCTAAAAATAATTAAGAATCTGATAAATAGAATAAATAAAACAAATTCCACTCAAACATCTATATGTAAAAAAAGAGACAGATGTTTCAGAATATAGGAAATTATAATGTAACCAAGCTTCAAAATATAACACTAACTTCTACTGAATTACTTCATAATTTGAAGAAAAAAAACACTTAATCTTTATAAATCTTGGAAATCATTAAATTTTGAAGATTTAGACAAACACTTATTAAAATAACGTTTATACTAGTTGCCAAAAATGATCAGAAATGTTTGCAAGTAGTTATTTTAGTTTTCTAAAATACCGTTTATTTTCCTTGTATAAGCCGATTCGTATGTAATCTGACTATACGACTTTTCAGGGAAAAATCATCCAAAATTAAAAACCCGTATACAAGCCAACGTACCGATAACTAACAAATACGCTAAATAGAAAGAAATGCGCTCTGTAATTTTTTTTCTATTTTGTTACAGCATGCTGCCGAATCTGTTCGATTGTGTTCCGCTGGAAGTTTGTAGGGATAAGATATTTAAGGGGACAGTGGACCTTTATTTGAGCAAAATCGTCGCAAATAAAGTCTATTTCTGTGGTATAATAGTACCAAAATATTTTTTTTTTTATTAAAATATCATTTATGAATATTTAAGGAGTAAATAATATTATGAAATTGATAAGGAAGTATTCTGATATTGTTTAGAAAGAAATTGTGCAAGCTTTTTAAAATTCATCTTTATTAATAAAATCAAATTTGATTTTTTACTTATTAAAAGGCAAAATTTTGTTGAAAATCGATATGGAATATAGAAAATAAATCTGTAAAATATTAACTATTAAAGAGGTAAAAAAAAACTATTTCTAAAAATTTGTTTATAATAGAATTTTAAGTGATAAAAATGTAAAAGCAAGAAAATTTCTCAAAAATTAAGACACGGGGAGCATTTTAAAATTTCGTTTAAAAATTTAAATTTTTTTAAAAAATTTAAAAATTATAATAAAATTGGAAATGTTTTTAAAGATGTTCTATATGCTTTTAGTGAAATGTATATTGGGTTGGGGAAAAAGTAATTTCGTTTTTTCCAAATAGATAGATTTAAAGTCCCATATCTCGAGTAATAGTTACTGAACTAAGCCATATTATACAGCGTTTGAAAGGTAACAGTGTCTAGAAAATTTTAGTTATAAAGGTAGCGTCATATGTTTAATTAGTCAATTAGATCCTAGAAGATCCTTTTCGTCACATTTTAATTTTTTACTTCCAAGAAGGGAAAAATGCGGCGCAAGTACATCGAAAATTGTGTGATGTTTATGGTGATCGGTGCTTAAGCAAACGCCAAAGTCAGAATTCGTTTGCTCGTTTTCGTTCGGGAAATTTCGATGTTAAAGCTGAATTTTTCCCTGGCCGGATTATCGTTGAAGAAGTCGATGAATTTTTAAAAGAAAATCGAGGTGACTGACATATTTCTTCCTACTACATTGCTACGGTACTAAAAATGCACATAAAACACTTTTGAACCATTTACATAAAATTTGATACAAAAAAAATTCTCGATACTTGGGTTCTTTTTGAACTTACAGTGAAAAATTCAATGGACACAGTTTTCATTTGTGAACTGCTACTGAGACGGAACGAAATCAAGCCATTTTTGAGATAAATAATTACTGGTGATGAAAAGTGAATCACGTACGACAACAATGTGAGAAATAGATCGTGGTCGAAGCTGCACAAACGATGGCAAAGCTCGGATTGACGCCAAATAAAGTGATGCTGAGTGTTTGGTGGGAATGAAAATGAATTTTAAATCATGAGCTGCTCCAACCTGGCCAAACCATGAATTCAACTATCTACTGTGAACAACTAATGCGATTTAAGTAGGCGATTAAAACAACCCGTCCGAAATTAATTAATAAGAAAAGCGTTGTCTTCCATCACGACAACGCTAAATAACACACATCTTTAGTCACTCGGCAAAAACTGAGAGAGCTTGGCTGGGAGGTTTTAATGCACCCACCGTATAGTACAGACCTGGATCCGACTGATTATCATTTGTTCCGCCCTCTAAGGAACTCTCTTAATGATGTTCAGCTGCCTTTAAAAGAGGCTTGTGAAAATCATCTTGTTCAGTTTTTTGTCCAGAATTCTCGGAAGTTCTACAGTGACCGAATTATGTTTTTACCAGAAAAATGGCAAAGGGTTATCGAACAAAACAGCTAATATATTACTGGTTAGTCTTTTTTTAATTTATATAAATAAATTCAGTTTCAAAAATACGAAAAAAAGCGAAATTACTTTTTCCCCAACCCAATATATGCGCAAATTTTCATATTTCTATGATGATTGCTATGGCTGAATGTGCTTCATCTGTGGATGCAGTTGCCACTTATTGTTTCAGTTTAAAACAAGTTGGAAATTGCACGTGAAGCGTAGCAAATGAGGTGCGTTCGAACTTCAACAAAGCTTTAAAATATTTAGATTGTGCTGTTATAGTATACACTACTTTTAACACAGTGTAGTGGTCGAAAACTTTTGTGTGTTCCGGAAATACTATCTGCCTTCTATTATACAGGAAGTAACTTGTATTAAACCTCAGGAACGTACAAAAAAATTCATAAAATAAGAAATATTTTAATATCATTTTGAAACATGACACAAACAATACTTCCCCGTATACCATTACGTAGTAGGAAACTAATGGAGTGCGTTTTGAGAGACCCTGTAAATTAATAATAAATATTATTTGTATCATAGATTGTATAAAATGTATATTTTAGTATATACTTCATAGATTTATGTTAATTTTAC
Source organism: Maratus speculifer (assembly GCA_964019185.1). Taxonomy (NCBI): domain Eukaryota; kingdom Metazoa; phylum Arthropoda; class Arachnida; order Araneae; family Salticidae; genus Maratus; species Maratus speculifer. The sequence continues at coordinate 81,689,428 of OZ025298.1, read as the reverse complement.
TACATTCGAATATTTGTATTATGTTCTTCAGAATAAATTCTTTTTCATATTTTTTTTTAAATTATTTTAAAGTCGCTCTGTGTCCTGAACATCCATTTAAATGATGTACTATAATCTAAATTAATGAAGCAAAATCTATTAATTTTCTTAAAAACATTATTTTTGATGCCTATTTGTTAAAAACTAATTTTGGAAAAAATATAAGTATTTTATTTTGCTCAGTTTCAGGATGTTAAAAATCCACATTCAAAATTGAATATGGTCAGAGGAATTGCACGGAATGCAGATAAGTGGGTTTTTTTTCTTTTTCGATTTCATTTCTGATTTTTTCCCCTTAAAATACATCAATGTACTTGATCTTATTCCGTTTGAATTTAACATAAAATAGTGTTCGAATAAAATGGTGGGATGCATTCTTTTAAACTGGTGTTAAAATATATTTCTGATTGTATAACCAGATCAATTGGAAATTTCCAAGTGGGAGAAAAAAAGTCCGGTGGAGGATTCAAACTAGTAATATATTGGTTGAAGCCACCCCCTTTAATGGTTACTAGATCTACTCTGGTATCCGAATCATCTCAACAAAATAAATCGAATGTTATTTTTTGGAGCTCCAGTAAAAATTGAATATCTATCTATTACCTGTATCATTTTATTATTAAAATTCACAGAGCTATGAAAACACATAAATATTGACTTCAAGCACTTTTCGATGTCTAGATATGAATTTGCAAAAGACAAAAGTCATGTCGGACGATCGCGTTTCAGAAGTGGTACACAAATTAATAAATAAAAATATGATTACACAAGTAAAAACTAATTGTGATATTTATGGATTTAAAAAAATCTAAACTGTGTATAATTAATAATTTTACATAAAAACCGCAAAGCTTCTTAAAACATTAAAAAAAAAAAAAAAAAAAAAAAAAAAACTTCGGGCTTGGTTTACAGACGGAGGTAGATTTCGATAAAAATTTCACCAACAAAAACTAAATCAAGATTAGAGATAAAATCAGTTTCATCACTAAGAATGAGCTCTAAGGACCTAAATCTTTTGTGTTTAGGTCCTTAAGGTCCTAAGGTTTTAAGTACCTAAACCTTATATATATATATATAAATCTTACAATAGTAAATTAACTGTTTAGTAAGAATTTTATTGCGTTTTTTATAAAATGTTGGCAACCGCTATAACAAAAAATTAATACTTTTCCTTACCATTCTTTTGATTTTATAAGAGCCATTTCAAAGCGGTATTCAACTTTCTGAATCCTCTTCATTTCCACCCCCTTGGGCCGATTTTGCTTATTTGCAATCCCCGCGAGATATTTATCAGTTCAATGCGTTTAGCGAGTTTGAAGATGATTCGAGCATAACTGCGACATTTATCGTGCAGACAAATTTTAGTACATACATAAATATTTATATATATTACAAAATTAAATTTTTTTCTATAAAAAATAACAAAAGTATTTATTCTAACTTAATAAATAAAAATCCTGCAATGAGATATAATCTATTAATCTTTATAGAAAAGATATAAATTGTTAATTCGCCTTGAAAGACATTTATTCTAATTTGCGTAAATCTAAAAAAATGGTTTTAAAGAAAAAATATTCTTAATTAAATTTATTTCTTAAAATTCATAATAAAACGCACTTTTTACCTGTTTTTATCAATATTTTTTAAAAGTCTTATTAATTTTTTTTTCGAAATCATACCCGTGCAAAACATCATTATTATTTTTTTTGTTTTTATTCTTTGCGTTTTATACTTATTATGTTTAAATAAATTCATTTCTTTTCCTCTTTTTTTATGAAATTATTGTCTGTGGAATACTTTCGAATTTTAACTACTTTCTATTATAAATAAGTGAAATAGTAATTTTTAAAATAAAATTATCGTTTGCAGAAGACTCGAATCTGCTGTTTTTAATTTTGGCGCAAGACGCTAATTTCTATTTACATAAAGGGATCGCATTGAAGGTTATCGAAGGTTCTAGGAACTTTTTTTTTTTTTTGACTGAAGCTAGGTGACCCGGAAATGAGATGATTATTCGATAATTCCTTTTGAGCGAACTTTCGAGAAGCTAATAACAAATGCTTTTGTTTTCTTTTTAACACTTTCCAACAAAGTTGAAAAGTGTTTATGCATTCAGTTTGTCTGTCCGTCTGTCCGTCTGTCCGTCAGGCCGTCTGGGCGCGTTCTAACTCCCGTAAATATTCTCGGATTTCTAGGAAATTTTTATATGCTATTTATGTTTACCCTAGCACAAACACTAATGAAAATGAAGTTTCTACTATGATTAGTTTATTTACAGGGATAGTCAAAAGTTTTCCGAAACGTTACGACCAAGGGGTAAAAAATCGTTTAAAGTGAACTTTAAAGGTGTTACACCCTGTCAAACTTATTCAAATTTACATGAATTCGCAAAGTGCACGAAAATATGCATTATTTAAAACATGCTGTCAAAATAATAGTTATTATTCATTTACAGGGCCACTCAAAAGAATTAGATTACACAATAATAAAGGGTGGAATTATTTCCGACATATTTTAATAACGTTAAACGATTTCAAGTATCATAAAATTGATATACGCCATTGAGACTTGTTATTTAACGCATAATATGAAGTGCATGGCATTTACAGGGCCACACAAAATATTTCAAATCTTATATTTTTATCCGAAGTACTGTATATTATCGATGGTAGCTGATGGATGGTTGAAATGCATTTTTTTTCAATTATGATACGCGCTTTTAAGTTTTACTAAATTTTCTGCATATTATATGGCGTATATAAATGTTATAGTTGATATACAGGGTTACACAAAAGAGCTCTGGGGATTACTGAATATTAGAGTAATTAACTTAAAGGTGGTTTTTAAGTAAGTTATGCATTTTTACGTTGTATTACTTTCAGTTTATTAAGAAATGTTCGTAGAATATAGATTAAATGATATACAGGGTCACGCAAAGAATTAGCTACATGGTTACCCATAGACGATAATTTCTGGAAATATGATTTAAGTAGTTTTAAGAGTGTGTTTGTTTGAGCTAAATTTTAACAAAATAATGGCGTGTAATAAAAGTGCTAGGTAAATTACAGGGCTGAAAAAAGTATTGAAGTGTTTCCCTTCTTTAGAATAAAGTGTGCTGAAAAAGAAATTTCAATCAGTTAACCATTTTCTCGCTAAACTAAATTTTCCCATCATATAGTATATATAGATATATATCAACCGACGGATCAAATACAGGGCTGTTCAAAAGTATCGGAATACATATTTGGCTATGGACATTAGCATCTTATTTCCGTAAATAATAAAGTTTTGTTAAATATTTTAGGAAGTGTTGGAAAGTGTTTCATAATCTATGCTGAACGCATGATTTTTATTACTTGTTTTATGGAGCGTTAGTTTTTTAGCAGAATTCACATTGCAAGAATTAAAGAGCCCTACGCAGTTGATTTGACAGAAGAAATAAATTAATTAGTTTGAAGTTATGTGTAAAGATGATTTCTTTTCCTTAATTTTGACACGACTAATGTTTGGTAAATGGGAAGACCATATTCTTTTAACCTTAATAATTACGCTGCCATGATACTAGGCTCCCAATCTCAAAATGTCACACGTACACACACACGCAAATATATATGAACTTTCCAAATAGGGAAGATTTAGGGTTTCTGTGACCATATAAAGAAAATTTATGAAGGAATTTTTCAAAAGTTGTGCCATGCTAACGACTACAGTAGGTAGCATTTCTACTTAAAAGTGTCCAAGCCTGAAATAGATCCCGAGTCACTGACCATACACGACAATGCTTTGTCCATAATCTATTTGAATTAAACAAGCTTAGTACTTCTGCTCAGTCTTATGCGTTGGTAAGGGTGCAAGAGCAATACAAGAACCGCAATACATTCTGCAAGCTACCAAGCATGAAGAAAACACGAAATTAAAGAAAATTTAAAATTGATTAAAGTTAATAAATATCCATACATAATTTATGAAAATTTTTGTAGAAAATTTTTTCACGCCTAGAATTTAAATATATTTTGTTTTTAATTGCTTAAAAAGCATACATACAACAGAGAAAAAAGTAACCATGTCTGAATTCGAGCCAGGGTCTCTGATTTTAGATGCAAAGCAACCTGTTCCCTAAGCACCTGTGAGACCCAAACTAAGCACTTCTCACTTTTATATGATACAAGGTAGAAACCACAGCACATGATGAAACCCTAAACTTAGAGCAAGTACAAAACAAAATGGAACACAGCATCCATGAAAGTGAATGAACATACACATGTGAGAAATTTTGAAGGATTATTTAATTATTATTGCCGGTGCCATTTCCAAATTTTATTCTCCAATTAATCATGTAATTTATTGAAATATATTTCTAATATTTTGAAATATATTTCTAAAAACATAAATTAGAAGAAAAAACGATTTATTTTTATTTTTGTATATTGCATGTTAATGCCAAATCATCTGCACGCGATCTGTAAATATTAACATTTTAATTTATGAGTATCACCTCAATATGTTTTCTAAATATATCTCTGTGACTCTTTATCATAAAATGTTGAAGTTTTGTATGCAATCACACTAGAGTATGAGGCATATTTTACAGGTTGTAAAACGTTTTGTACGAAAGTCGTTTATATGTTTCCATTTTGAACTTCTTCGAACTTAATCCTTTGAAAATTTTAATATACTTCCTAAGACTCTGTGCCTTTTATTTTAGTAACTTTGCAATTTATTATACATGCCTATGATCAATATTTAAGAAATAAAAGCCGAGATCAATGTTTATGGGACACCCTGTATATAAATGTAATATAAATATTCAATACTTATAAATTAGATTATGAATAGATAAATGAAATAAATTATATTATAGAAAAACATGTAAATAATGTTACAAAAAATGTTACAATTGTTTCAAAATTTTGCTTCTCACTTCATTTAGAACATTAAAAAAGGTACCAGAATGAGAAACAAGTTAAGATTTTTTTTCATTTGTTTTTGAATGTACTTTAAAAAAATAAAGCTCTAAACTAAAGACAAAAATCATTCTTAACTATCAGCAACAGCTTTGATCTTCTTTTTTCATGTAATTTTTTTTTCTAACGTATGCAATTTATCTCTGGAAATCTCTAGTGACGAAAAAAAAAAATCAAAAATATATAAACATTGTTCTTCAGCATGCACACATCGAAATTTTAAGAAATTTGAGAAAAGATTCCAGAATTTGTTTTCGCATGCATAGAACAAAGAAAACAGTACTTTAAACAAGGTTTTTCTTGCACCAAAGATTGTCACATATGTCGAGGGCACAATAAATCACGCGGTTGAGTTGAGTTGACTCTAGCACATAGAAACTGTAAATTCTCCAGCGTGTAATTGGATGGAGAATTTTCTTTTTTAGATTTTCATTCTTGATTCTTTACTCCCTCGTCTGTAAAATATTTCTCGCATTTCTTTGCCATGAAAACCTACAAGAAATTTAGAAATTTCTATTCAACAACATTTTGTTTTATAAAATGATTTGTTATGAAATGCTTAAAAAGATTTCTTTAAGTCATCAAAGAACATTTTAAATATGTACGAGCATCGTTTATGTATTTTTATTCACATGCAAATAAAATGTTTTCCAAAAAAAATATATAAAAATAGAAAGGAATAATAGACAAGGGAATATAGTATATTTATATTAAAATAAATCTTATTTTGAATATGTTTATTTTATCCGCATGTTATCCACAGACTGTTACGAAAAAACTTTAGGAAAAGGTGGTGTACCTTTGAGGTAATTTCAAATTTTTATTTTTTACAAAAAAAGTTTTGGGAAAATATCTGTAAAACATTTTTTTCAGAAATTTAAGGACACTCTGCTGTCACATATTTTTTTTTATAAAATGTCCAAATATATTTTTTTACTCCTTTTTAATTAAAAAAAATAACTTACAATACAGCCAAGGTACACCACCGGTAGTGTACCTTGGAGGTAGGTATGGTTTACCCTGGAGTTATTTCTTTTAACAGATTATATATTACACATCTTGCAAGAAATTTGGTTTATTATTTGTTTAAAGTATCATGAATCATCCACATTTTGCTCTGATTTTGAATTCAAGTCAGTGTTAAGTTTTTTCTTCTAAGTTTTCTATTTTTTCATAGAATTCTTGTTTTTCTTGTTTCTCTCTTGTCTTTCTCTTTCCTTGATTCTTATCAAGGTACACTACCGGTAGTGTACCTTGGAGGTAGGTATGGTGTACCTTAGAGTTATTTCTTTTAACATATTATATATTACACAGCTTGCAAGAAATTTGGTTTATTATTTGTTTAAAGTATCATGAATCATCCACATTTTCCTCTGATTTTGAATTCATGTCAATGTTAAGTTTTTTCTTCTAAGTTTTCTTTTTTTTCATAGAATTCTTGTTTTTCTTGTTTCTCTCTTGTCTTTCTCTTTCCTTGATTCTCGTCAAGGTACACTACCGGTAGTGTACCTTGGAGGTAGGTATGGTGTACCTTGGAGTTATTTGGTTTAAACATATTAAGTATTACACAACTTTCAAGAAATTTGGTTTATTATTTGTTTAAAGTATCATGAATCATCTACATTTTCCTCTGATTCTGAATTCAAGTCAAATTTAAGTTGTTTCTTCTAAGTTTTCTTTTCTTTCCTAGGATTCTTATTTTTCGTCTCAGATTTTTCTTTTTCGATTTGAAGTTTCGTAAATTTTGAAGGTTGAATGCATGATTTTTTCTTTGAGCGCCACTTTCTAGTTTGTTTTTGTGGTTTGTTATTCTTAGTCTCAGCTTTTTCTTTTTCAATTTGAAGTTTTTTGAATGTAGAAGTTGGAATATATGATTTTCTCTTTGAGCGACTTTTTCTAGTTTGTTTTCGTGGTTAGTTATTTTTCGTCTCAGCTTTTACGTTTTCGGTTTGAAGTTTCGTGGGTGTGGAAGTTAAAATACATGATTTTTTGTTGGGACGACCCTTTCTAGTTAGCTTTCGTGGACGAGCTTTCGGAAATGGACGAATATCTTCAGGAGACAGAATGCTAATGTTTATCTGGTTTGCAAAAGAAGGAGGACTGCGATTTGTCTCCCCAGTATCAATTGAGGGTTCAGGATTGTTTGAATTGTCTTCCACAGTCATAATTTGATTTTCAGGTAAGTCTTTTGGTGTTGGCGAACGCATAAGTCGACCTGTTATAATGGATGGAAGGAACTCATTGTCTTGAATGATGTCTTCATTCAGTGGATGAAGACAACTCACTTGAAAACTATGTTTGATGTAGCTGGGAGTAAAATCTAAGGGAGAACCTTTCACATCAACTTCTGCTGCATCATAGATCGTTGGTGGTTTTCCAACATTTTCTGTTAAAAACATCTACTTATTCCTTTTAGTATTGTACTTAGTCTTAAATGCACCAAATACACTTCTATCTAAAGGCTTCACTTTGCGACTAGTGTGAGGGTGAAATGATACGATTGTAACCACTTTATCTTTTGCTAGCTAAATTGTTGCTATCGATATATGGCTCTCATGATTGTCAAGTAAAAGAATAGTTGAGTTTAACTTACTTGAAAGACTATGCATAACAAAGTGTTTCATAAATTCAAAAAATAAATCTTCTTTTGACCATCCTGATGGATTTGCTCCACCGAGTGTTCCTTCTGGAGCCCTTTCAATATATAGTGCTTAAAATTTTTATGTGGGAAAATCAACATTGGATTCATATAACCACCTCCTGCATTTACTGCTTTTACCACTGTTATATTATTTTCTCGTTCAGCACTACTTATTTGGCCTAACTGTTTTTAACCTTTTTTGCTAAAATTTTGGGAGATACATGAACAATATTAATACTTGTTTCATCTGCATTCCATATGATAAATGCTGTAATATCTTGATTCAGTTCAAGAGCCTCTTTATAGTTCTGAAAGGTAACTGCTATATTTGACTTATCAAAACAGTTGATCGAGCCAGGCTTTTTGCTTCAGTTTTTCTTAGCGCTATCCTTAGCATATTTCTTTCGAAACAATTTTAGCCAATCTTTCCCTATCACTTTGTTTTTATACCAAGATTTAGAATACTTTTGGTTATTTACTTTTGCAAACTGGTAAGTTAGTACTCGACTATCTCTCAAAGTCAATTCATATTGAAGATCAGAAGCCTTCAAAATATATTCAACAAGAAGATTTTCTTCTTGCTCCGTGAATACATTCTTCACATTATTATTATTTTGCAACAATATTTGTCCAAACCTGATTGGAGAAATTTATTTTTAAGCCTTCTTTATGATGTTTGAGTCTTTCGAAGCTTTGTAGATAGACACTTTATCATTCACTGTAAGTTGTGCAGCTATTTCTATGTCTTCTTTTCGTATAAGTCTTCTCTTGACTCCAGTTTTACTTCTAGGCATTTTAGAACATCTCTGAAAATAACTTCTCTGAAAATAAATACAAGACATTTAAAAAAAGTAAAGAAATATTATTTATAAAATATTAATACTACATAAATAATTATTCATTTATATATTTATTGAAATATTTTTCATTTTGTACACTAGACTCAAATAACTTTTATTTTGAATTTTTATTTAGGCATAGAAATTCAAAAATTTAACAGACTAAAGTTTAGACTTATGCCTATTTGCATTGCACTTTTGGTATTAAAGTTCACAAATGCGTTCTAATAATTTATACTCACAATTTTTAATCAGTTTAGTGGGGTACCATCGAGGTATCTCCAAGGTATACAACATTAGATACCTCAGAGTTGCACTACAAGCAAGTGTTTTACAAAATGGCTTCCATATCCTCACATGTTAAAATTTAACTTATTTTAGGCATACACATATATAGCTGAAAACATACTTTTTAATTTATGAGAATTAGTTTAAAACAAAATTTGATACTTACAACTAAAGAAGAAAAAGGTTAGGGCCTTGAAAAGAAAGTTTTTGATACTGAAAACAAACTTTGGTTTTTATAGCAGCAACAAGTGTGTTGCGCAATAGTAGAACAACTTCAAATGAGCCTCGAGTAACAAATACATGACACTAATATTTTAGATTAGATTTGTCACTTAAAAAGGCAATACAATCAACGGGTCTCCAAGGTACCCCAAATTTTCCTACTTTCGTAGGATAAACATCGTGGATGTTGGCGGCTCAGCATCATTTGGAAACTATAGCTTATCTGGTGACTAATTTTATAAACAATTGGTTTGATGTTCACTACATTTGATATTACAAAATACACATTCAAAATCCTTTTACAACAGATTTTTAAATTGCACAATAAATGCATAAAAATGGAAATAAATAACAGACATGGAAATATGGTATATTTAGATTAAAATAAATCTTTTTTAAAACATGTTTATTTTATCCACATATTATCCAAAATAACTTTATTTGTAGGGTAAACATTGTAGATATTGGTGGATTTGTTAGGGGGAAAGCACCATTTTAAAATAGTAATAGTGTGTCTGGTGATTAATTTTACAAGCAATTAGTTTGTTGTTCACTACACTTGGTATTACAAAATACATGTTAAAAATCCTTTTACGAAAAATTTTCAAATTTCACAGTAAATGTATGAAAATGGAAATAATAAATCTGATAAATGTGAAGAACAATAAATGTTAAGTTAAAATGTTAGATAACTTTATTTGTAATTTTTGTAACTTCTGTAATTTTTTATGTATATTTCTGAGTATGCCCTTTTGGAGACCTTCCTTGTAAATGAAATAAAAATGTTGTATTGCATGCTCAGCTATCTTAGATTACATAACATATGCATCATTTTACCGATAAGGGTTTCAATGTGCTTTAGTATATTTGTTATTAAATTATTAAACATTTAAAAAAGCAGTGATGGAACAGTGTAGCCCTAGAAAATCAATTGACACCGTTAATATTTATTACTATTTTTTGTCTTATTTTTGGATAAAATTTCTGAGATTTTTCACGACGAAGATACCATTAAAATTTAGAGTTGACAAACGCCTAACTGCTGTTCCATCATTGGAAAAAGATTCGAATATACGGAAATTATAAAATTTATTAACTGAGATCCAATCTATATTAATGTATATATATATATGTATCATCATAAAAGATTTACTTTTTGTTCTGTTTCACTATCAATATATCATCATTTCTCAAAAACGTTTTTCCTGCGGCCTTGATCAACAATTTCTTTGTTCATATGAAAGGTTTTTATCTTCCACCCCTAAATTTATGAATAGATAATATCTCCATAGAAATCAAATTTCTGTGTAATAGTCTGCACCAGACAAGAAGAAAATACCTATTCCTAAAAATATACTGTAGCAGAATTCTCAACATGTATTTTATAGAATCATGTGCAGTTAATAATAAATGAACTGTTTAGAAAATTAGTCAACGGAAAGGGTATAATTTTCGGATGGTGTTGTGACATCAAGCAATTCCACGAACATCTTGAATTTGCATCCTGCAAAGTTGGTGTGAATAATCATGTTAGAATGTCCCAGAATATATTTATAGTAGTTATCCTGAAAGTAGGTAAAATTATGTGCAGGGCAGGTAACAAGCCGCAAAGGGAACAATTTTCAGAATTTTAATTATTAAACTTTCTGAAATTTACGAAGAAATTTCAAAAAAAATTTCTTAGATTTCTGAAAATAACTACATTAACTTGCCTAAATATTTGAAGAATTTTTTTAGATTTATGAAATTTCTGAAACTTTTTTTGAATACATTTACAGTAGTGACCATCAAAGGGAGCAATATTGCGTGCAGGGCACATTACAAGAGAGCAGTTTTCTATAAATATAGCTATGAGAAAAAAAATCTGAAAATTTCTAAGAAATGTCTATGAAATTTTGAAGAAATTTTCGATAATTTTTTTTTAGATTTCTAAAAATTACTAAATTGATTAAATTTCTGAAAATTTCGAAGACATTTTCGAAGAACTTTCTTTGATTTCTGAAATATGGTAAACTGTCGTGGAATATATTTATAGAAAAGGTCATCAAAGTGAGCAGTATCGAGTGCATGGAACTACTATTTTAACAGGAAAATAACAGTACCCGCGAGTTAAAATAAAGTCTTTTTTTAGCATTGCATTGTAGATTATTTTTGTTAAATTAAAAATTCTCTAGAAAGAAAATAGTAAAAAATTCGCTGAAAGTTTATGACATATTTCATATAATTAAGACAAGTTTCTATTTCAAAAATATGCATTAAAATATTTAATTGCTATAAAGGACGTTAAATACTAATAAAAACATTAAAAGATCTTAAACATTTTTACATGTTTCGATTGAATTTACTCAATCATCATCAGAAAAAGAAAATACAAATAATTACAAAGATGGAAAATGACAAAAAACTATTACAAATGAAATTAATTTTTTTTTTAAATAAAAATCACGCGCGTTATATTTTAATTATGTATCACGTTGCTTAATTTTTAAATTATTTAACAATTCAATCCAAATATTTGGGATTTTTTTTAAAATTTCATTTGTAATAGTTTTTTGTCATTTTCCATCTTTGTGTTTATTTGTATTTTCTTTTTCTGATGATGATTGAGTAAATTCAATCGAAACATGTAAAAATTATTAATATCTTTTAATGTTTTTATTAGTATTTAACGTCGTTTATAGCAATTAAATATTTTAATGCATATTTTTAAAATGTTAATGGACGTATATGAAAACTTCTATTTATAATTAAAGTTTCTATTTACTTTAGTCTAAAAATGTTCTAAATAGTAAAGCTAACCCTAATAGCAAATAAACCCAGGCTGAACGTCCTCCGAAAATACTAGCTTTGTCCAGACGACCGCATTCTCTGGGATTGGCAAATATGTTTTCTTGTCATTCAGGTAGAGTTGCAAAAAGTCGGTTTATTCCCGGGTTTATTTCCAATAGACCAGGTTTATTCCCAGGTTTATTCCCAAAAAGCCGAATTATTCCAAAAAATCCCGGGTTTTTTCCAGGTTTATTCCTAAAAACCCGGTTTATTCCCGGGTTTAAACCGGGTTTTATCACACCTTTGCAACGCTACATTCAGGTGGATAGTTTTTCGAACTTCGTCTCCCGACTACATGTGAATCAGTTTTGAAGCTTTTGCGTCTTAGTTTTCGATAATTTAGTCACTTGGTAATCTTTTACCGAGTATATTTTAATATCATACCATGTTTTCCCAACTAACTTATAATATCAAATGGAAGAATTTGTACGATGCAAAAATAGTATTTAAAATGTTTTGAAAAAATTAATTGCAAAAATAAATATAATTAAATGAGGATATTTTTCACTATAAGATGCAAAAATAAATTCATATCAAGGGCGTAAGTATTTGAAATACAAGAAATTTTGTTTTGTTTAAAGTCAAAATATTGCTGCTAATAATTTTTCAATATATTTTTAAATAAATTTATTTCCATCATTTTTAATAAAACATAGAAACTGTTAAAAAATTGCAAAATCATAATTTTTCTTCTTATATATGCACAAAAAATAAATAAAGGTACCAGGGCTCCCAAATGGTCCGCGAACTGAACATGAATATTTTTTAACAGAAAATTTTATGATATGATTCGACAGAATTTGCACTAGAGTTAACTTCCAAGGCTGGTTTTTCGGCAATTTGCTAGAAAAAATCTAAAAGGAAAATTTCTCTAAAAAAATTCTTATGTTTAGTCGACGGATCATTTGGGAGCCCTGAGGCACGGTCAGATAGAATTAATATTACGCAGACATAAAAATTTATAAGTCCACAATATGCTAAAAAATTCAATATTGGATTTTGTTTCTTAACATAAAAATGGGTACAAAAAGGAAATTTCGTTGCATTTAAAAAGGAAATTTCGTTGCAGTGAATTTGCGTTCTTTTCTTAAAATCTTGCATAATTTCAAAGAAAAAATAGTGCTGCCATCTTCAAGAATTTAAAATTTCTAGATAATTGCTTGCCCAATTGTAATCATTTGTAATATAATCCAGAAGCTAGACCGAAAAGAAATGAAGAGAAAGGAGAGAAGTACCGTTTCAATATTTAAAATGTACACTTTTATCTCTAATATCAAATAATTTGAAAAGATATAAGATATTTCCTTCATGTTAAAAAAATGCAATTTCTTAGTTTTTTTCGTATTAAGGAATAAAAAGACATATATTAAAATTCCTGTATTTAAAATATGCATTTTTGTTTACAACAAAAATAATTATAAAGTTATAACACCTGTTCTTCTTGAAATGTGAATAATTTAAATATTGAGTTTTCTCCTTAAAATTTTTCCTTTTCATTATTTTTTCTTCATTAAGAAATAAAAATTCAAATTTTAAACTCAGCAAATTTCTTACTTACTGTACATTCTTACCTAAAAATAATTTATGATATAGTTTTTTTTTCCGGCTAATACTGAAGATTAAAATTTCAAGCATGTCGACAAAAAATTGATTTTGCATCTTTTTTAATCTGAGTTTACATATTTAAATAAACTATCCTGAAATCTCTTATTTTGCATTTATTCATGAATAAAGATGTTGTATTTATACGCAAATTTTCATTGACATCTGTGGCAGCCACAGCTAATTTGCTCATTGTGTATGGACTGATCCATATACGATTTTTTAATGTAACAAGTAAGAAAAATCATGCATTAAGCTTAGATTATGAAGCACTTTCCAACTTTAATGAACTCTTTAAAAAAACTTTGTAATTTAGGGAAATAATAGCGTATAGCCAAATAGACCCAAATATGCATTCCAATACATTAGAACAGCCCTGTATTTCATATGTCAGTTCATATAATGGGAAAATTTAGCTTAGCAAGAAAATACCCAGTAGCTTGAAATTTCTTTTTCAGCAATTCATACTATTAAATGGAAACATACTTGAGTACTTTTGTTCAGCCCTGTAGTTTACATTGTACCTTTATTACACGTCAGCGTTAGGCTAAAATTTATTGTAAATTAAGCACTTTTAAAACAACTGAAATCACATTCTCATAAATCAACATTCATAGGCGTCCATGTACCCAATTCTTTGCGTAGCTCTGTATATCCCTTTATCTATATTCTGCAAACATTTCTCAGTAAATTGAATGCAGCTCAGCGTAAAAATTCATATCTTATTTAAGAACTACGTTTAAATAATTTACGCTCATATTCAGTAACGTTGGTGAGCTCTTTTGGGTAGCCCTGTATATCAACTATAACATTTATACACACCATATAATGTGCATATATTTAGCGAAATATAAACGCGAATATCATAATTGAAATGCATTTCATCCCTCCATCAGCCATCATCGGACACATATACGGTACTTCGGAAAGAATATACTATTTGAAATCCTTTTTGTGGCCCTGTAAATGCTATGCACTTCATATTATGTAAGACAGTAGCGTATAATTTATATTAAGCTTCAGTGACATATATCAATTTTATTATACATGAAAAAGCTTAATATATTTAAAATATGTCACACACAATTCCCCCTTTTACCATTATCTAATAGAATTCTTTTGTGTGGCCCTGTAAATGAATAGTAGCTACATTTTCACCTTATATTTTATAGAATGCATATTTTAATATGTTTGGCAGGGTATAACATCTTTAAAATTTCTTTGAAATGATTTTCTCCCATAGGCCGTAATGTAATAGGAAACTTTTGATTCGCCCTGTAGATAAACTAATCATGGTAGATACTGCATTTTCAGTAGAATTCGTGCTAGGGTAAGCCTCAATAACGCCCTAAAATTTCATGGAAATCCGAGTATATTAACGATTTTTCCCCATAGGCCGTAATGTAATGGGAAACTTTTGATTCTCTGTGTAAATAAACTAATCATGGTAGACACATAATTTTCAATAGGATTCGTGCTAGGGTAAACCTCAATAACGTATAAAAATTTCATAGCAATCCGAGTATATTTACGGGGGTTAGAGCGCGGACAGACGGCCATCCGGCCAGACGGACAGACGGACAGACAAACCGAATGCATAAGCACTTTTCAACTTTGTTGGAAAGTGCTAAAAACGTAAAATTGATAGATATTTCAATTTAAACGTTATAGAATGGGATTAGAAATGGGGAATAGAAACAAACAATAGTTTTATTATACAATATGTTATGCTTGGATTGTTTCATGCGATTATTCCATTGTACAATTCCTTCAGGTTAGCAATGATTAATATAAGAGTTAACCATTAACAGAAACTCTTCAGTCCAACACATGGTGACAAATACAATAATTCAAAGAGATTTTTGTTGATATCTCTTGAAAAACAGATTTATCAATCAGCTGTTTGTGCAATATCTAAAAGAAAATAGCACATAATTTGTGTCATTAAGTAACGAAACTGGGGAATTATATTTATCATTTATATTGAAACCTTTCAGATTTGAAAGTGTCTTAAAGGCAGTTACATTTATTGCAAAAAATAAATTAATTGAGACAAAAATGAAAGATCTTGGCCACAGTTAATAAACAACTTTGTTTTAGACGATTTGATTATTCTAATTTATAGACGTAAGCGGGTAGTTTTAAAAATCAAAAGCAGCCCTTTTTTTTTTACTAGTGACTACACTGAAACATTGATTAGAAAGTACTTTTGATAACTTTGCTACTGCAGCAACGGTTTAGCACAGATCTTGTACGTAGGTAATTGTGTTTACAGTTTCAACAGTGTCGAAGATTTAAACAAGTTCATATTACAGTCCTAAATGTTACGTTCTTTGCAAAATTTAATCAAATTGGGTGACTGTAAAATTATCCCATTATTTTTTTTAATTCAGCAGCTAATGTGATAGCATCATTAGATTCAAATTAGTATCTGGTAAACGATACCATATGTTGTAAAATTAGCTCTATTGAGAAAAAAAAAATTATTCCAATAGTAGACTTGTACTTTCATTGGCTGAGAATGCTTTGATTATCTGACATTGCTTCCAATACTTATTCCACAAAAATACTGGAATTTAAAATTAAGTGAGATGCGTTAATGCCAATGAATTTAACTAAACATTTTTTAAAGTGTGGGAGCAAGAAAAAAACTGATTTCTGACATCAAATCTTAGTATTGGATCAATTTAGATAGTTATAAATGATGGGATGAAGGTCTTAATATATTTTGTGACGGAAGTAAACATGCATATACTACTTGTATATTTCTAAGAGTAAAAAGGAAAGATAAAATTCTGATGATTTTCATACAGTCACGAGCAAGAGTAGGTCCACAAGAGCTTAACTTTGTCTTTGTTCTAATTTTTAACATGTTGCATTGGAGCCAGATTAAGAAGTCATGTCATAACAGATATGCGAAGTCTAATTTTTAAAATCTTTTATTCTAGAGATTCAACAACAACTTTATTCTGAATAAAACAGGACAATAGATGGAGAGAGTTTGGATGAAATCGCGTAAGAAATCCAATCGTTATCACAAAAAGATCAATGGTGACATATTTTAGGGCAATGTTTTCTGGATGATTTTCTTTCTAGAGTTTGTTTTATTCAAAAATTCTAACATCTTAAATGATGGAAGGGACCAGCCTGCATTGCTGAATAAGAATTTACTTAAAGTCTCAAGACTTCAACTTCTCAAATTCTCAAACTCTCAAATTTCTAAATGAAAAATTATATTAATGCTAATAAACGAAAGATTGTCATTTCAGCAATGAACAGGAACATAAATCTAAAGATCGGTATTATTGACGCTTTTCATCATACAAAAAATTTTTGGTATTGATCGCCTGGATCCTAAGTTTCATAAACAATTTCAAAAAACCGAATTCAAAAGAAATGTCAGAACTTGTATGTTATGAATTAAAACAAACCGAAAGAAAATTGAGATAATCCATAGCGTAAAATTAATTCTAGGTGAATAGGGCATCATGAGAGTGAAAACGTAACTCATTTATAGAGAGAATACTATCAATGTTAAATACCCATTTCTTTTGCCTTTTCACCATCCAGTAATCCACCGCCTGATCTCCAGAAAAATAACAACTGCTTTTTCATGTAGGAAGGATTCTTTGTTGGCACTATTATGAAACGAATACAGAATTATGAAAACAAGGAAATAGTATTCTTGCAGTAGGATCAGAAATGTGTGCGGTGCAAATGCTTTACTAAAAAGAAGAATGCCTGTTAATTTGATTTGTAGTGATTTATACAAAGTTTTATTATTTAATTGTTCTTTATCGTCAATTTTTTGCACATTTCCATATAACTACTTTATTTAAATCAAAATGCGCATTTCTATTTCTAGAAAATATTTTGCAAAAAAATCATATTAACTTATATCGCTACTATGTTTAAAGTTGGATACTGGATGTAAAAATATTTAGCGATTCTGTAGTGGTAACTATACGATCAGTAAAAACTGACTTTTTTAATTTCAGAAAATCCATATGTTGATTTTTTCTAAATACTTTTACTCAATAGAATATTTTAACCTCCTCCTGATGTCGCCTGTAGGAGACACTACAGAACATCCTTTGAATTATATTAAATGCTTCTGTAATTGTTAAATTTATTTATAAACATTTTAAGTAAGTATGTTCAGCTCATAAGCATCAATATATAGACTTATGCTTCTTTGCTTCATAGTAGTTTTCATGTGATTTTAGTAGTCCGATGTAATATTTTTTCTCAAGACTAAGAGTTTAAACCTGAACTAAACATTTTAACACCAGAGTTTATGCTCTTCAGAAAATTTTTCAGGTGAAATACCAGTACTTTTTTTATTAGAAAAGTAAATATAGATTATAAGCTCGAATTTTCACCTTATTTAATTTTCAATTATCTCAAAGAAAATACTTGTACCAAATAATATTCCGGTTATAAAACTCCCAGAAGGGAAAACCAGAAGGCGAATGAATTCTGTAAGAGTATATTCCTTTCAATTAAAATAATTTAAGACTTCTTTCGTAAATATTTTAACAAGTTATACTTCTAATAATCATCTTTTAAACAGACTTTCTTTCTGAAGTACTTTCAGAATAGAACTATAATTAAAATTACGAAGATTTTAGAGAAATTTCTTTATTCTAAATATAATTATGCTTTGAAATATGAATTACTGACCAAAGCTTTAAAAGCCATAGCCCATATGCAAGCTAAGCTTTAAAAGGTCACTTTCATTCTCGCTAATTGGAAAACTTATATTTTATACATTCATATAAATTATAACTTAGCATATGAAAATTCAGAATAAGTACATTCATTAATAAAATTGCACTACAGTGTTGCCTATTACCAGAGTTATTTCAATCCGTTCCACCGCATATAATACGATGTGCTAGCCAAAATACAATGAAACGCAGTATCCCATATTTTTAGTAACTTAAAATTTAAGATACACGGGAGGTGCTAAACAGACCATGAACTGAGGGAAAACTTACTGCCGTGGCAGAGAACGGGCACAATTACTTGTATGACGTTTACGGTTAGAAGTATCATTTTTCGATTCGATAGACTCGGGAGCGTATCATATCTGTTACTAGTCCCGGCGATATTTAAGGAAGATCCAGTAATAACGAAAGAAAACTTTTGAGTTTGCGTTTGAGATATTTCATGTGTCTTATGAGGTAGATAGATCGCAAAAATGTATAATAGTCAAAAATGTATTTTTTTGTTCTTACGTCAGTTTTAATATAATGTTGTTTGATTAATTTATAAGATTTAAAAAAATGTGAAAAAATGTGAAAAGATTTTATTTGTATTTTTAAAAATTTTTATTGTATTTATTTTCCTAAATTTCTCTGCTCTATAATTATATATTATTTTCAAGTTATTTCTATTTTCAAGTCGAAAAAAAGTATCTGCTTACTGAACAGCTTTTTCTAAAATTAGAACAATGATTAAATATATAAGACATCTCTCACATTTCTCATTCTTTTTCTCTTGTATTTATGTATGCATACATACATGTATATATATAGCATATATGTATATCCAATATAAATACACAGATCCATATAGATAGTTATTTTTGATTTACAATAGGGGAAAGGGAGGCAAGTTTGAACTCGGGAAACCTTTGAACGTTCTAAATGTTTTCATCCAAATAAATTAATTTTTAAAAATGTATATGACAGTACATTACTACTGCTTCAATGCAACGAGTATAAAAAGTTGCATCACTTTGTATGCATAATAATGTTTAAAAAGGATATGTATTTTTCTCCTTCTTGAATCTCAACTTAAGAAAACAAAGTTTTTTGTTCACAAACTTGTATTTATAAAATTTTAATTTATTGCTCAATACTTAAATAAAAATATTAGCTTTAGTTTATAAGCTTTGTTTTATTGAAAGTATTCAGCCGAACGGAGTAAATAATTATAACGCTTAACCCCATGTGATGGCTCATCATTGATGAGAAAATTTGGGGCACTATTGAACAGAAAATTTAGGGTACCGTTGAACATTTAAAACTATGAAATAAAGAGTTGTACGTGAATCTAAACATTTAGGTAGGATTTTTATGTGAAAAGAGGTTAAGATGCCAAAGAACATGGACTTATGCTTTTAACAATATTTTCTTACTTGAACACATAGAGTATGTATCAGTGATGGGAAATTTCAAATATAAATTGATGATGGCATTCAATACTGGATGATTGGAAATCTCGGATGCACAATAATGATTCATGATTTAGCAGATTTGTTAAACAAAGCCTATATTCTTTCACTAACTCTTTTCCAAACATTATTTCTGGTTTTCGTAACGGATAAAATTAAATCTAGTGTCAGATTTGTTTATAAAACAGAGAATGAAAAATTGTATTTTCCAAAAACATCAGATATCTGTTTGGCGGATTTCAAGGATATCGTAAATAAAGTTTCCACAAACAAACATAAATGGAAGGACCGTGTTGATTCAAAGATGAGTTTTGTCGTCATCTTTGATGGATTTAAGTTTGGTTAAATAATTATAAATATAGTAAATTCTGTAAAATGAAGTTATTTTATTTTATTTAAATTACTTTATATTTCTTAAACATAATCAGTTTTTTTTTTCTAAAAACTCTCAACGTTTTCATATTTTGTTTGTTTGTTCAAAGATACTCCTACATCAGGCTGGTTTGAAGAGGAATTTTTTAGCTTTTTAAATCCTCACAACATATTTAATTTACTTGGAAAACTTTTAATTTCTTTTTTATATGATAAAGAAAAGCTTGTATTTATTATACAATATTTATAATGCAATAGACCTAAATCAGATAAGAAATGTACACTGTTAAAACTAATGGTGACACATTGCACCTTTTAAGGGTGAAAGGCTTGTCGCACTGGTGACACCCCTAAAGAAGCCAAAATAGTACCTTTAATTATGGTGAAAAGATGGCACCCTTAATCCAGAGTGCCTAAAAATAAAAAAATAAAGAATACAAAAACCGACTTTTGACCCTCGTTGGATTCGAACCCAGAACGTCTGATTACAAGCTCAGCGCTCTAATCACTCGGCCATCAAGCTCACCTTCAAAGCCTCCCGAAAATGTTCAAATGTCCTGAAATTCAAAAGTTGTTTTATATAATAAAGCTTGCCAAAAATTAGCCGAGCGAAGTTCTAAAAGAAATTGGGATAGCGTATTGCGGTGATAGTCATCATAGGAAAAAATTGCTGTGTTGATCCACTAGTGATAGCGAGTTGAAGGGCAAGGATACATGTAACAGAGCATACGCAAATGACTAAGGGGTGAAAATTGTCAAACGGTATGTATTGCGCGTCACCCTAATAGGCGTGAAACTCTCACTGGCACCCCAAACACATTTTCAAGCCCGCGGGTGTCAAATAGTAACACCTTTTCATTCCTGGGCGCCAAATGCAGCCGGTTTGTCACCTTTATTTTTAATAGTGTATTGATTTTCTAAAAAAATAATCAAACGCGTCTCCTTGTGCCCTATATATATATGAGATGAAGGAAGATGGTATGATTCGCACTTATACTATTTTTATATGACCACACAAAATATTTCAATACATTAGAGTCTGTGCTCGTTAATTATTATTAGTGTTATTAGACAATCAGTTTATTTTTAACTCTTTAAAATATACCTATGTTTCTGATCGCCAATATCGATGCTCCCCATAGGATATATGCACTGATAAATTTATGGTTATTTCCCATCACTAAAAAAAGTAATTCATGTTTTTGAAGCACTATTGCTAATTACCGATGAAGGAGATTTTGACACTTTTTTTGTACAATTAAAAATGTTTCAAGCATGTAAAAATTGAATATTATAATTCATTTTCAGCATTTATGTAATAAAATTCTGGAAATAACATGTTTACTTATACACGGTTCGTATACTTCAAGGACTTTTAAGCATCTTTTACCTGAATATTTGCCTTATTTAATGAAAAATTATTGTATCTTCAGATTTGGTGACTTTAAGTAATTTTTATTGCTAAAACACTTAAAATCCTTCCAATCAATTGATGCGTACGAAACCTGTCATGTATTTAAGTAATGACACAATATCTACCACTTTTGATATTCAAAATACCAATTACTGTATCAATATTAATTAAATTCTGATTAAGCATTAAGTAAACGATGTAGGAAATTTAAAATTATAGGTTTATTTTCTGATCTTGCCAGACGTTTCCGATATTTTTTTAGGTATGAAAAAAATAGAACTGTAAGCTAAACTTACTGTGATGATAGACGCTGTTATGCCGCTTGGTTTCGCAGGATTTCAGAGAAAATATGTGAGAGATTTCAGATACTTTCAAATAAAGATTGAAAATATCCGATTTTTATAGATCACATTGTAGAATTTTCCTTCATTCTTTTTAAGGAAAATTGACAAATTTAAAATATGCTAGAAAATTTAAAATATTGGCTTTCTTTTGATCCTGGATGATTTCACAAAAATATACTAGTTAAAGACATTTAAATTGACTAAATTTAATAATTTTAAGTTATACAAGTTAAACGGGAAATTAAAAAAACATAAATTTCATTATTACTAGCGTAAAAATATGTCTATTGACGATTTCAATTATGGCACATATTTAGCAAATCGTATTATTAATTATATGTGTAATGTCTTTCAAAATCGTTTTCAAAACAAAAATAGTTTCACCAATTTAGAATTTTTTTTTCAATAACCGATAAATATATACTTTCACCTGTCGTGGCAGAAATGCTGCGACACAGCGACATTGTCGCAGACGAGCAACAGCCTCTTCCAGAAGGTTTTTCTTCCTCGAGCCCTAGTCATTGTTGATAGAAATATTCTTTTTTAGAAAGTTTATTTGAAATGAAACCTATTAAAGTTAGGAAAGTTACAATAGAAGTTTTTTAACTGACTTCAAGGAGTAGGTTATGATTTCGACCTGTATGTATTCCTTGTTCACTCATAAATTCTTTTAATATGAACCGATTTTGATAATTCTTTTTTTGTTTGAAAGTATAAGATACCCATGTGATCCCATTTTAATTTCATTAAATTCTGTCGATTAGAATTTTTTTGTAGATAAAAAAATATAAATTTGATTAAAAAAATAATGATTTGGTGCAAATAATCTTTCATTGTTGCAGTCGTTTTCAAATCATAAGGATATTAAAACCATGCACTCACATGCGTTAGAACCAAGTTGTCGCCAAGCTTGATTCTTTTTTTTTAAGTCGGTTAGTATTTTTTTTAAGCGTATTTTATTATTAAAAAGAAATTTCTTACGCAACAAAATAACCCTCAAAGTCTAGCAAGAATTATAATTATACATATATATATATATATTATATATATATACATATTATTTTAATTGTTTGAAATAATTAAGTATATGTGTGCACTACATCTCTCTCTTGTTGAATATTTCCGAATAAACTTTTCTCAAAGAAGGGCAAATTTTACCGTAGTATACAAAAACATTGTAACCGATATGAAAAAAATTGCCGCGGAAATGGATAAACTCTAAAAATCACTTTAAATGTCACTAAAATTTCTAAAATGTCAAGTGACAAAATTTGTGAGTGTAACTCCTTCACGAATATGACAAAGCGTCGCACAGCGCGAAAAATGGATAAAAATTACTAATAACAATTACAATAACAATTTAAGAATCGAGGAAGACAAAATATATTATATTAGGCCAATAGTTTGGAACTACATTTCTTTTACTAATGTGGAAAAATCACCTTAAAACAGAAATAGTTCTAAAATATTTGCAAAACAATTCTAAAATTGCAGCACTAATCCCAAATAAATTATTGAAAGGGTACAAAATTTGCTATAATGGGTTGATAATATGAAACCGCTTACTTTTACACTAATATGTAAAAATCGTCGCAAAATGTAAAAACGCTAAAAATGTCATAAAATAAAATGTAATTCTAATCAGAAATTGACAATTAGCTCCTATGTGCATTACTGCTATGTATATAGAGGTACTTTCCTACCAAATTTTGTAGTTATACGTGCAGAGTTTTTTTAAATTTTTTAGAACATTGTCAATATAAGCATGCATAAACTTCTTTTCTTATTATTGTATATTAATTCTTGTTTTCCAGCGACTTACTTCTAAATATGTTATGTATTAATTTGTGATTTATTTCTATTTCATTTTGCAGAAATGTTTTCATGATAAGGAGGCTTCTCGCAGATAGCGTGAAAAAATTCTGTCACAGGTCTTTCACGTACATATGCACCTGTTAAATTGGAATAAAAATGGGGTGACAAGATATAACCAAGGGATAACCCCCCCCCCCACCCTGGGAAATCAGCTTTTGCTTTATAGTTTAAGTGCAATCACTGGGGGGGGGGGGGGAATTCACACCAATTGCTCACTTTGTCATACATTTACAATATGATCGAACATACACTACCGTTGTTTACAGTATGATATTCCAGTTAATAATGTATAAAGACCTTTTGCTACCAAATTAAAACTTTAACATAGAAAGATATTTAAAACAATATTGACATGGAATCCCATATAAATGGGAATATTAAGAATTAATATGCAATCAAATGTTGATGCAAGTAATATTTTTCTTAATTGCATAAGTTTAGTACTTTGGACCGTAAATCGCTTACATTGACATGCACTATATATACTTACATTACAAAAAGCACAGTGTTATGTTATGAGCTATAAGATATTGATTAGGTAATATTGTTCTTAACATCCATAATTTTCACATATTGCACTACTAATCACGGATATCAACTGAAATAATGCTTTGTGTTAATCGATATTTACAGATAGTTTCGAAATTATGAGTTAACAAGGTTAGCTGTTAAAATGCCAGTAATTTCACTCTTCTTAAAAATGCTCAGAAAATATGAAACTGAAGAGAAATTATGACCTGGATGAGGAAAAATATGTATCCAATGTCCACAGAAGGAATGATAACACTGGTCAACAGCTGTTTTGGTGCCGGGGTATTTTTAGCTGATTTTATATGAATTTGATGTCCTGAATTCAAATATAGCATTAGTTTTTCTCTATCAGCTCAGTTTTTTAAGATAAACAACTTTTTGTGAAATATATGTTTCATTATTTTAAGATAAATCCATGTATTAAAAAATGTATGTAAAAATAAAATAAATACAGGATTTTTATTTTTTATAATACACAAATGTTAGCTTTTATTATTATGATATACACATATTGAAATAATAATTTTTTAATTATATTGTACAAATATTTTTACTCACAAAAATAGAGAAAAACGTCACTGATGAAACTGATACTCACTGAATGCTTCGGAAGCTTCTTTTCCGTGACATTCTGGAATATATTTTAGAACAGTGTCTTTTTAAACTCAAACTGTAATCTGAAACCCTTTGCATATCTTATCTTTTTTGGTAGCGGTCCTCCATAGTCTTAATACTGTGGTGAAATCTTTCGGGATGTTTATCACTTGTGCCTTCTTTATTTTCAAGAAAATGCTCTAAGTGGCAATGTAAATAGTGCACTTTAATGCTTCTAGTACACCCAAGAGATTTAAAACTATTATGCTTTTCATTTACCAGTTCTACACAGATTTCTCCTTTGCATTTGCCCCCGGAATGTTTTTGTGAACTGCCACAAAAAAAGTCCAGGCTTTTTATTCAGCCTCATTCGTTGAATTTACGAAAGCAGGATCCTTAATCAGTTGTCTTATTTGTTGTCCGTTAAACATTCCTGCTTTAATATCTTCATAACTCAATTCGGGTGTTTTTACCTTATATATGCAAATCATGACCCGTTCTTATGGAGAATTTACACAAACTGCTTCATAGGACAGAGTGCAGAAAGTATGATTTTCTTTCGCCCAACTAAAGTGTTATTGACATTCCTTTCTCCAACATCCATATTTTATTTCTTAGGCCTCTCTTTTCTAATCTAGTGGTGTGTTTTATCCCTGCTATCCCAAAAATAAAAAAACAATAGTATTTTGTGTAACTTCTTTGCTGTCCAAGGGCAATCATCTGGAGAATATTTAGGAAGAACCAATTTTTCTAACAGTCCTCTAAATTCATGACAAAATACAAGATTGTTTTTTTAAGAGAAGTAGGGTAGTAGACAATTTTGTTTTGTATGATAAAATGTAAGTTTGGCTCTTCGTTCTAATAAATTTTTGTCTTTTAATCTTGAAACCAACCAGTAATTCAGAAGCTTCTTTAAAACATTGAAATCTCTTTTGAAATCATTTAAATCAACCTGGTTGAAAAATTTAGGCATTGATGACGTCTCCTCATAATCACTGTTACCTTCACAGCTATCTAAAAGATGATCAGAAGGACAATATTCATCCTCACTAAGCTCTGGTAGCTGATGAAACGTTGGGATCGGTAGTTCCTCTGAATGAGGAAGTGGGGGTCTTGAAGACACTAAATCAGGATAAGTTTTCTTATTACAATTGTTTCGATTAATTAAAATAGTATTCCAGAGCTAGGTAGAAATAATAGTCATAGAAATGGTTTTGGAGTTCTCTCCAAACCATTGGTAAACCGAATTTGAGACTTATTCTCTTCCGTCAGTTCACTGTCATAAATGCTCTGTACAAGTTTTACAGACCTGTTGCGGTGCGCAGATTTTATCCTGATCACCAAGTCTAATCCCACAGTATCCAGGATAAGCTCTCTTTACAAAGTCAATAACATATTTTCTGTGTTCTTTCAACTTTTATTCTCCGCATATGTAACAAAACTTATCTGGATGATTTATACAACTTTTTCTACTTTAACTCATTTAAATTCCATTCTACAACGCAAACACAACAATCTACAACACTACAAGTTTTACGTTAAATTGATACGAATTCTACCTTAAACACAAATATCATGGAAGTTCAAAAACTTTAGAAAGTCAAAGAAAGCCAGTTTTGTTTCCATGGAGCGAACTCTGAAACTAACCTTATCTCTTGGAGGCTTTTACATTTGGCTTTATGGATGAGCTGCGCGAAATCATAAGGATGCGCAGATCTTTAGTTTTGCTTGCACATTTCTTTTTTTCAAGATCTTGTGGTATTTCAACGTCCTTCTAATCGCCTTGAGCGTCGTTACAGGGCTATGCATCATAAGGTCAGTTTAAGTGTTCAAGGTCACTTTAGTTCTAAAAAATCTTTAGTTCGCTTTGCATTTCTAAAAACGTAGAGCTGATAGAGAAAAACTGATTGCATATTTAGAATCAGCGTCACAAAAATATCCAAAATCAGTTGTAAAATCTCAGGCACCAAAAAAAAAATTTTTTTTGTAGGCCTGTGTAATTACGTCAACCACCTATTTTAATGAACGAAAAAAATAAGATGCAAAATTGCTAATTATACAATTAAAACATTACGAGAAATCATAAAATGAATATAATACAAACATAACTATGTACAATAATGCAAAATAAAATTTATACTTTTTAAAGACTTCGAAATGTGCATTTCAAAATAAGGTACTAGACAGTGGTGCAAAAAACTAGCCCCAGCAAGCAGTCTCTCTCCACTAAAATTCTTTCTCTTTTCCTTTTCGTCTAATGTTTCATGTACAATTCTTGCTAAAATGCTAGTAATTTTTCAGCTGAAAAAAAAAACTTTTATATTTTAGTTGGAGGAGAATACCCGCTGATGCCAAGATTTTTTCACCTGTAAAAAAATTCAATTTTACTATTCAATAAAATGTTTAAATGGTGAAATTAATAATAATTTTATAACAATTATAAATAATTAAAATAATTTAATTTGTGAAAGGTTTGGTTGTTTGGGTCTTTAGGGAACTGTTTTGCGCGCAATGACTAAACTAACTCGAGCAACCATTTAAAATCGAATCCTATTTACTACAAATGTCCATACATAAATTCAAACCCGCATCTTTTTTATGATAGCCATCAAACTAGCCTCTAAATATAGACAAGTCCTATTTGTGTATGGATGTAGTTACAGTTATTTACATAGAAGTACATAAACATATGCAACATAATCTGAACGTACGTATCATATCTATAAACTTTCAGAAAAATATCATGAAAAGTGTAGTTTTTATAAGAGATGTGCATAAAACAATATTACAGATTTTTTTAATCAAGGATTTAGAAAACTAAAAAAAGGGTAAAAAGTACGCTATGCTTCAATTTTTGTTAACGCTAGTTTTTGTTTATGTGATTTTGAGGCATTGTCCTAGTTCAAATTTACTCATATGTCTATATTGCATTTAAAAAGTTACTGACCGCATGTGTTATGCATGTATTTTATTACATAATTTTCACTAATTTGAGCTGTTCTCTATTTAGCGAATATTCTTCACAACGAAATGTTTAACGGTAATGATGAGACTTCGTTAAATGGAAGTTTTACTGTACTTCAGTTTGTGTATTAGAAGAGAAAAAAAAATCTTTAGTGTGTTAAATGAATTTTATTTATGCAATTAACTTTCATAATACAAAAAATCTCTTGCGTGAATCAAAAAGTGAAGAGACTGCCACAAAACGTGTTTAAAGATAAAGATGTAGGGGAGAGTGGGGCATGTTTGAACATTTTTTTTTTTTTAATCAGAACATTTCTCATTTGAGTTATACGTTTTGCGTTTTAAGCATTACATATTAAAGACAATTCCTTTCTTCATCTTATGAACCAGAAATTAAAAGTTTTGCATGTAAATTAAAAAAGTTGCGAGGATTTAAAAAAACTGACAGATTTCTGTTCAAACCAACCCCATGTAGGGGTACCTTTGAACAAGTAAGGGGCACCTTTGAATAAATGAGTAAAGTATGGAAATATTGAGAGTTTTTATAAAAAGCTGCATATGTTTCAGAAAGATAAAGTAATATGAATAAAATTAAATAACTATATTTTATTGAAACTAATATTTTTCTATTATTTAATGAAACTTAAGTCCATCAAAGTTGATATCAAAAATCACTGTTGAAACAGAATATCCCTCCAGTTATATTTGGTTGTGAAACTTTTTTTACAATATCCTTGAAATGCACTAACATGATGTCTGATGCTACTGGAAAATTAAAATTCTTCATTCACTCTTTTTATGAAAAAAGCCTGACTTAAATTATGTTTTATGTTGTACGAAAACAAAAAATAATGTTTTGGAAAGAGTAAATGAAAGCATATAGGCTTTGTTTGAAAAATCTGCTAAATCATGAATAAATATTGTGTATCCGGGCATGCATGCTCACAGTGACGTCACAATGACGTCACTGTGAGTCACTTTGGTCACATCACATCTTTGACCGAAATGCCAATACTCAGCGACGTCACATTGTAATTTTCTTAGAAATGTTTAGAAAATTACAAATATCCTTGAAAACATGCTATTTACTTTAAAAAACATGTTTCTGGCAATTTAGATATCGTCGCTTTTGTCACAGTTTTGTCACAATGTTAATGTGAAAAGTAGTCAGAAATGACACATTTTTCACAAATATGTCACACTGTGACTTCACAAAGTGGTCAGAATGTGATGTTACAAACGAGGTCTAAAACGGCCATAAGAACACACACTAGTCACGCGGTAAAAGCCGAATGCTAATGATAAGACTATGGGTGCAATCTTTTCAAATATCTCGCTGAAATTTTAATATTTTTACATTATTTTGTTTTGCACAAGATAGCTGAGGACGATCCACAACCGGCCTAGTTTTTACTTTTTCAGTTTTAGTTTCAGATTTTCTTTAAAAAATTACTTTAACTTTCGAAACCGGTTAAACTGGTTTCTAAACCGGTTCTGAAACTGAAACTATCGTAATATAAAAAATATAAAAGCAAAATCGAAATAGTAAATACTAGGCCGGTTGTGGATCGTCCTAAGCTATCTTGTGCAAAAAATTATGTAAAAATATTAAAATTTCAGCGAGATATTTGAAAAGTTCGCGCCCATAGACTTATCATTAGCTTTCGGTTTTTACCGCGTGACTAGTGTGTGCTCTTAACGACTTCACATTTCATTAACTGTGACTTCACGTTGATGTCACGTGGCGTCACATCGACATCCGATAGTCACAAAGTCACAATGTGACTTCACAACGACATCGCAGTGACGTCGCCGTGCCTTAAGGAGATTGTTAACACTAAAAGTCCTTGATCCTTGATATTCTTAATAAACCTCTTTTCACATAGAAAAAAATCCAATAATACTAACATTTAGGTACATCAACAACTCTTTACTCTCTAACTCATAATTTTAGATGTTCAATGGTGCCCCATCATATGGAGTTTAACATTACAACTGTTTACTTAATTCGGCTAAAGAATTTGTATAAAACAAAGCTTATAAACAAAAGATTATAACTTTATTTAAGTGTTGAACAATAAATCAAAATTTTAGGGATACAAAATTGTCAATAAAAATTTTACAACTTTATTTTCTTAACTTTAGATCCAAGAGGGAGAAAAATACATATCTTGCTTAGAGAGTATTGTGCATACAATTTGGTGTAGCTTTGCATACATATTGCACTGAAGCAGTAGTAATGTATTGCCATAGATATTTTTTAAAAATAATTTATTTGCAGGAAAATATTTAGAGTGTTCAAAGATGCCCCCAATTCAAACTTTCCCCTCTCTCCCCTATCTAGATATATATGTGTAAATGAACTATATATTAGGTCTTACCCAAGGTACTTTTTTCCATATTGCCAAGGTCAGTATAACAAAGAAGTGCCGAGTATTATTTACTATGGGTGCCCATTTATGTATAAACTTTAAATGATGAAATTTGTTAAAATATTAATAGTTACGAAAACTTTTAATTTAATACAAAATATCTTGTGATTTCTTTGTGTATAATTACTTTATTTGTGTATAATTTGGCAAAGAAAAATACTTTCTTTTTGCTTATTTGGTCGTTTTCGCCCGTAGACAATTTTTGAGAAGAATCAAAACAGTTCCTCGACGCTGTTGTTTATTTTATTTATTTATTTATTTTTAATCGATACTAGAGTCTGTGTATATTCGAATGTCGTCGGTTACAAAATGCAATTTATTTTTAAGGTTTTAATTAAAATATATTATAACATTTTTTATCATGTCCACCGTATCCTTCTGTTTACAATAACAATGTTTAATACATAACCAATTTAAATTATTATTTTAAATTATGTTTGTTTTAAAATCAGATCCATTTTTAATTAAAAATAGTGCATTATTGGCAATTTACATGAAAAACTTATTTAACTAATGAGATATTCGTTTAATTCCATGTCTGTTTTTCAGTAATAACTTGGATAAACACAAGCTTTTAGAAAAAGGTACTGAATATGGTACATTGGATTATTTTAAGGGGGACCCGTAAGAAAAAATCCAAAATTTTTATTATTGATTTTAAAGTAATGAATTTTGGTGTACTATTTAAGAATCTTTTTGTAAGGAATAGTTAGCAAACAAATTCACTTTTTATTAAAAAGTATATTTATTACAGGGATTTTTATGATTTTTTTATATCTAAAAATACACTTTTTAAAATTACTACTCCTCATTCAATTTTCAATATTTTGGTATTACTAAAATTTCTTAAATAGTGTTATAGTATATGGAAAAGACCTAGGGAGAGGTATTTTCAATTTTCTATTTTAATCAGCTAAAAAAAAAGAAAGAAATTACGCATGGTAAATTTCCTTAAATTCGTTATTATTTTCATGTTTACCAATTTATATAAAATTTTCAGAAATAGTTAAAAAATATATATCTGCTTACTTTTGTTACAATTTTTTTTAAGATTCTAAAAACATAAACACTTTGTTTCTAAATCATTTTACCACTGAGCCTTAGTACTTTGAACTTAGACAAAATATGAAAAAAGTCATTTTCAGGAAAATACACTTTTAAATGGCCGTTAGTCCTTTAAACTCTAGTGACTACAATTAAAAAAAGCTCATTTGCTACCTGTTCCAAGTGTCCCGTTCTGAAATTTTGCATGGATATTCGCAAATATGTATTTTATCGTTTTCTTAGATAAAAATTTTTTTGAACTTTCGATGATTTTTGGCCAAAAATGGGGTTCGAATCTCCCTTAACATAGAATGTTCCTTTTAAAAGCCTATATTAATCGTGAAACTTAAAGGATTTTAAACTCCAATAAATTTATAAATTTTTAGATAACAGAATCTATTTTTGCATAAAATTACTCGTAGGTTAAAATTTTAATTTTCAGATTCTGATTTTTTTTACTTCCTCAAAGAATGTGTAATATTTACAATAGCGGAATCCCTGGATACTTTCTTCACTATGGCATTCTTTAAAAATAATGCTTGGACAAAATGTTGTTATTGGTTTTTACCTATAAGAAACGCAAGCAATAAGCGAAGTTTTATCGTTTTAATAAAATAAAACTAAATAAATATATAAATATATAAAACGATGTACCATGAGAAAATACACGACAGAAATAATATTGCGTGAGTAAGAGAGGGGAAGACTGTAACTCTTAATCCAATTATGTGCTCGAAGTCTTTATGTGTCCTAATACATTCGTGGACTGCTTTTGACCACGTGATTTATTGCTTACTCTATGGAACTGACACCTTTGTTAGTGGGTAGGGGTGTTTAGAGTTCCGCGGTAAGTTGTCACATCTCCGTAAACGGAGGGAAAGAGTGGATTTTTACAGGAAACAAAGTTCATTCTTTTGTTTTTCATAAAATTTACTGGAAAAAGTTTAATCAATTGAGAACTAACTGTATTCAAGGAGATATTGTGTTATTATATGGCATAGTCATAAAAAACACTTGGCTTAAATTGAAGATAAAAATAAAAAATTTGAATTGGAGCATGATGAAATATACTTAATGTTTCTGAAATAATAGTCTTCGGTTAATTTCAATAGACAGAATGAAAATAAAATCATAAGTGTTTTCATTTATTACTTGAAAACGTTTATCTATTGCGTTTTTCACTAAAATTTAAACTTATGCCTTTTATTTTAACTTATTATTCCCGCTCCCACCATTTCTGTGCGTTTTTTATTTATTTTTAAATGAAAAAATATAGTACACTGAAACTATGCTGCATTAGATTCTTTTTTTTTATATTCATGCCCATTAAAACATTTAATGTCACTCATGACTACCTCAATGAAATTGTTTGAAGTCTCTTTAATTGCCGAAACGTCAGTGAAGGCTTACTGTGGAGACACGAAATTTTTTGGTTTCTGTCTGTCTGTCAGTTTGTCAGTCTGTCTGTTCCGCGATAACTACCGCAAAAAACATCCGAAAGACTTGAAATTAAGTGTGTATATTGGTAAGGCACTCGGATTTAGCTGTATAGTTTTTTGTTATATTTTATTAATTCGTTTGTAAAATATAGAATATTTTATTTTGCGCAATAATGTTTTTCTATGGCAAATCCAACGATTTTCAAATTTTTATTTGTTGAGAGAAAATGACTCATTTGATTAATGGAATTCAACGATAAATGGATACTGAAATTTGCCAGTACGGGGCTTAAATTATTCATATTGTTTTGAAATTTTATCTATGCATATGTCAGATTTTTTAAATTATTGCTGTAAATCTTGGCCATTTTTTATAAATGTGTTCCAATAATATAAGCTAATTTGTTTTAGAGATTTACTTATTTCAAATGTATTTATTTCGTTTTCTTCATTTCTTTTAATAGTCGCTAAGCAACCATTTATCCTAATTCTTATTCTTATAATATTATAAATTTTAAAATGTGTACGGAAGTTTGAATAACATAACTTCAATCCTTCAATAGCATAACTTCAACTTTGTATCTTTGCGTATAGATAATTATAGCCAGAAAAGAACAAAGGCTATGTATTATTTATTTTATTCGAATATTTTCGTTGATAATTCTGAATTTCATTATTTTTCATGCATAACCAATCGGCATTTTTTAGATAAAATTTAATCAATTTTCTTTCCGTTGCCAAGAAAATCAAAATTTCGAATATTAATTTTTCAGCGACGATAAATTTTCAATTGAGCAATTTCCATGCGAAAACTGTAACTAAGGAAAATTTAAAAGAAAAAAATAAATATGACGTCGTATTTGCAATAAAAATAAATATACTATTTTTTGTTAAATATTAAACACTGATATTTGTTTCGTTAACATGAATTTTTTTTTGTCAATATGGCGACATAATTAAAAATAAAAGGAATAAAAATATTTTAAATAAAATATTTATTTGGTAAACTATGACGTCATAATTGAAATAAAAGAGGTATTTTATAGTAGTCGTTAAAAATAAACAGGACATGGATAGCAGTAATTCATGGAGTTAGAAAAATAATGACGTCATATTTAAAATGGATAAGAAATATTTTTTACGAATACTAAATTATAAGTTACATACAGATAAAAAACTTCATTAAAAACTAAAAATTAGCAGTGGAAGGCTTTTTTTTGTCGGAAAAAAGGGGAAAATAAAACTGATTAATGTATTTTTGAAGCTATTTTTTTCTTTAAAGTTAAAAGGAATTAAGTTTCAATTTGTGCAGATGGTATAAAAATTAAAATAAATTTTCTAAAACTAAAAATATATTTTCAAACATTGACGTTTCATTAATGAACTTTTTCAACAGAAGCGAAAATCATCTGTCAGCAAATTAAAATTTACAACCAAGAATCTACACTATTAAAATCCGACCGTATGTATGTATGTATGTAACGCTATCTCCTCCGATCCCGGATACTTAGAAAAGTCGCTTTTGTTTTGAATTGAAGGGAAAAGAATCCCGGGTTCCCGAGTTTCGCATTCGTCTCTCTGTCCGTCCGTCCCTCTGTTCGCATGTAGCAACTCAAAAACTACCCAACCGAATAGTTTGAAACATAAAATATATATAATTATTAGATGTCGAGTCATTTCAAATTTTATGAAAATCGTATGCACCTATGAATGGTAATTTATAACAATGTGATTTCAGTTGTTTTAAGAATGTTTTATTTTAAAATTAATTTTAGCTTCTTACTAACGTGTAATAAAGGTACAAGGTAAACTTCAGGGCTGAAAAAAAGTTTTCAAGTATGTTTTCCATTTATTAGTGCAAATTGCTCAAAAAGAATTTTAAGCTTTTTTCTAGCTAAACTAAATTTTCCCATTATATAATATGTATATCAACTGACAGATCAAATACAGGGTTGTTCAAAAACATTGGAATACATATTTGGCTATATACCCCTTATTTCCCTAATTAAAGAAGTATTGTTAAAGATTTCATGAAGTGTTGGAAAGTGCTTCATAATCTATGATTAACGCATGATTTTTCTTACTTGTTTAATATAAAGGGAAATTTCTTTCGAAATAGAAAGTACGTAATTTTTATATTTTTGATAGCTCAATTCTTTTTTTAAACAATTTGTATTGCACTAACAGATGCATTTAATGTATTATGATTACAATTCTCTGCTAAAAAATTTAAACAAGTAAGTCACAAAGTCTCTAAACGAGCACACATTTTGTCAAAGCGGGCAAAAAACATAATACATAAGTGGGCAGAATTCACAACAAGTAAGAAAAATCATGCGTTAAGCATAGATTACGAAGCACTTTAAACACTTCATGAAATCTTTTACAAAAGTTTGTTATTTTGGGAAATAATAGTGTATAGCCAAATATACCCAAATATGTATTCTAGTACACATTACTTATATAAACAAAATAGTTGTGTTTGCTTAATTATTTTATCTTAACAGATGACTTATTGCCGAAACGTCAGTGAAGGCTTATTTTGGAGACACGAAATTTTTTGGTTTCTGTCTGTCAGTCTGTCTGTTCCGCGATAACTAATGCAAAAAACATCCGGTTGGCTTGAAATTAAGTGGGTATGTTAGTGAGGCACTGGAATTAAGCTGTATAGTTTTTTGTTAGATTTGATTCATTCGATCGGAAAATATAGAATATTTTATTTTGCGCAATAATGCTTTTCTATGGCAAATCCAATGATTTTTAAATTTTTTTCCTTGAGAGAAAATGACACATTTCATTAATGGAATTCAATGTGATAAATGGATACTGAAATTTACCAGTTAAATTATTCGTATTGTTTTGAAATTTTGTCTGCGTATTTGTCAGATTTTTAAAGTTATTACTGTAAATTTTGGAGATTTTTTTATGAATGTTTTCCAATAATATAAACTGATTTGTTTCAGAGATTTACTTATTTCAAATGTATTTATTTCATTTTCTTTATTTTCTCTTAATGATTGCTAAGCAACCATTCATCCTAATCCTTATTTTTATAATGTTATAAATTTGAATGCGTGTACGAAAATTTAAATGAAGTCAACGTCAAAACTAATGAATTAATTAATTTCTTTGTATCTTTGCGTATAAATATAACATAACCCAGAACAGAACATAGGCTATGTTTTATAAATTTTATTCAAATATTTTCTTTAATAATTCAAAATTTCTTTCTTTTTCATACAGAATCAATCGCCATTTTTTAGATAAAATTTAACCAATTTCTTTTATCGTTGCCAAAAAAATTCGAAATCTGGAATAATTTTTCAACGGCAATAAGTTTCAATTGAGCAATTTCCATTCGAAAAATTAAACAAAAAAAAACAAAAAAATAAAAAATAAATAAATAAATAAATAAAATAAACATGATGTCAGAATTAAAATAAAAATAAATATAGTACTTTGTTAAATATTAAACACGGAAATTTGTTTCGTTAATAAGAATTTTTCTGACAAAAATGGGGACATAATTAGAAGTAAAAGAAATAAAAAATAATTATATTTTAAACCAATATTTCACTTGGTAAAATTTGACGTCATAGTTGAAATAAAACAGGTATTTTATAGTTCTCGTTAAAAATACAAGAAACATGGACAGCAATAACTCATGAATAATGACGTCATTGCCGAAACTTTAGTGAATGCTTTTTTTATCGACACAAAATTTATTGTTTTCCGCCTGTCAGTCTGTTCTTCTGTCTGTCTGTCCGCGATAACTGCCACAAAAATGCAATCAAAACTTCTTTTTTTCGGAAACAAAATTGTAAAATCCTAGATTACTGAGTTTACACTTTCAAAAGTTCCTGATACATCAGATATCATGTTTGTGGTGGGCAGGTGTGTAAAAGTATGAGGATAATGAAAATTGCTTATTAAAACTGTTACTTATCCTTATAATTCAAAATGTATAAAGAAATACAAGATATACGATAACCATTAGCAAATTGATAGAAAGTTACAAATTTAAATTTAATGAGACTACGGGGGGTTCAGGGGGGCGGAGCCCCCACTGAAGAAATCTACTATGTTATAATAAAAAAACAAAAATAATAGATCATGAAAATTTCAGAATATCCTAGCATAACTAACTCTTTAATTTACGCTTTTGATGGTTGAAAACTTCTTATTCTTATTTTATTCTTATAAATAATTACGTAATTTGAAAATTTTAAATTACAGTTTCCAGGAAGTTGAATATTACCCAAAGTGTGCTTAAAAAAAGATGCGCAAAGCTGGCGTTGAGGCTCCTGATCTGTAGATTTACTAGTTTAGTGTAATTTTGAAGATCCAGTCCGTTTAATAATGTAGCAGGTAAAACCATAAATAGGTAAAATCTAAATTATCTTAAAATAAAATAGCTTTTTTCTTCTTTCAAATTAGGTATTTTGATATCTACCTAGAAGGTGTTTTTTCATGTAAAGGCCAAGTTATAAATAAAATAAGTAAATTATAAAATTCAACAGTATAACAATGAATAAATTTTTTTAAGTTAAAAATAAACAGAAAAATATAAAAGAGCGAAATTTTAAAATTAAAAATGTAAATAAATTTTCGATTTCAGTATTGATCAGCACATTGTTAATATATACAGGGTGTATCTAAACTACTGGGCAAAACTTTAAGGGGTGATAGTACACATCAAGAAAAATAATATTAAATGGGAAACTAAGGGTCCCAAACGTCTTCCGAAAGAGATAGGTGTCATCAAAGTTTAGGGTCCAAAATTTCAAATGATTATAAAATACGGAAAAATTGGTCGATTCGTTTGCGGTTTTCACGAAAACTATTCTTTATGTCAGTATTGTATTGAAAATAAATTATAAAGATGAATTTCAAAAAATGCCGATAGAGGGAGCTTTAGACTTTGGAGTAACCAACAACTATTTTTTACCGTTATTTTTTGCGTCCCATTAAATTTTTTTAGAAGTTCAGACATAAACTTAAATTTTGAGCTCAAAATCTGTGGTTAAGTAGCGCAAACTGAACTGTGTTCGATGGTAGTGGGTAGGTTCAAATTTCAAATGATTATAAAAAACATAAAAATTGGTCAATTGATTTGCGGTTTTCACTAAAATTATTTTTTACGTCAGTATTGTTTTGAAAATAAATTACACAGATAAACTTCAAAAAATGCCGATAGAGGGCGCTTTAGATTTTGGAGTAACGTATAACTAGTTTTTACTGTTATTTTTTGCATCTCATTAAATTTTTTAGAAGCTTAGACATAAACTTAAATTTTGAGCTGAAAATCTGAATCGTTGAGAGTGGTTAAGTAGCGCAAACTGAACTGTGTTCAATGGGGGTGGGGAAGTACAAATTTCAAATGCTATTAAAAAACGGAAAAATTGGTCTATTCGTTCGCGGTTTTCTCTAAAGCATTCTTTATGTCAGTATTTCCTTGAAAATAAATTTTAAAGATAAATTTCAAAAAATTCCGTTAGAGGGCGCCTTAAACATTAGAGTAACCAACAATTATTTTTAACTCTTATTTTTTTTTTTTTTATCTAAATAAATGTTTTAAAAGCTTAGACTTAAATTTTGAGCTCAAAATCTGAATCGTTGTGAGTAATTAAGTAGCGAAAAATTGAACTGTGTTCGGAGGGTGGGCAGGGTAACATTTCAACTCCAGAACACAGTTCAGTTTGCGCTTCTTAACCCCTCTCAACGATTCAGAATTTGAGCTAAAAATTTAAATCTAAGCTTTTGCAAGCATTTAATTAGATACAAAAATAACAGTTAAAAATTATTGTTGGTTACTCTAAAGTTTAAGGCGCCCTCTAACGGATTTTTTTAAAAATTATTTTTAAAATTTATTTTTAAGGAAATACTGACATAAAGAATGGTTTTAGAAAAAAACCGCAAACGAATCGACCAATTTTTCCGTTTTGTATAATCATTTGAAATTTGAACCTTCCCACCTCCATTGAACACAGCTCAGCTACACTGTTAAAACTAATGGTGACACATTGCACCTTTTAGGGGTGAAAGGCTTGTCTCACTGGTGACACCCCTAGAGGAGCTAAAATGGCACCCTTAACTAGGGTGAAAGGATGGCACCCCTAATCCAGGGTGTTTCAGGGGGTGAAAGGACGGCACCCCAGGGAAGAATAATGACATCCCTTATCCACAGTGTTCAATAGGGTGAAAAGATGGCACCACAGGGGAGAATAATGACACCCCTTATCCAGGGTGCCCCAGGAGGTGAAAGGATGGCATCTCAGGGGAGAATAATGATACCACTTATCCAGGGTGCCTTAGAGGGTGAACGGATGACACACATAATCCAGTGTGCCCTGTGGCATCCTACAAGAAATGGCACTCACAATCTATGGTCCACAGTTGCAACCCTCTCCCCCCACCCCGCTTGTCAAGAAATTGTATTGGTTTGAATCATGAAATACAAAGTGTTTACCCATTTTTAAATTGAATTCTGCAGAGAAAATTATCATGATCCGTCAATATTTTGAGTCTTTTTTTTTTCTTTTAGACTGATGGAATATTATATTTTTAAACTCATTATCAGGTGTCCAAAGAAAAATTTTAGCATATTTTTGTAACTCAGAGAGGGATAATATGAACTACAAAAATAATCATAGAAAGGCAGAGAATTCAAATTGTACTTTCATTTACATGGAGAGTATTTTAAGAAAAATTCAAAATTTTAACTTTTATACAGTCTTTGAATTTCAAAATCACCAATCATAAGTCATCACTATTGCATTGTTAGACATACCCAAAAGGTTTTGTTAGAATAAATCGCAAAATTTACACAACCTCTACACCTATTTTCTGCCTCTAAAAATCACTGAGTTAGAGTCAAATATTGTGACTTTGTAATGCAATTTGAAGCCTGATTTTCAATTTTATGTTTTGAATTTCTTGTAAAATGAAATAAATCATGATTTTTGACTGTCTCTAACTCAGATGTTTGGATCAAACTTATTGAATATGTTTAAGAAAGGGCCAGTAACTATTTTTGTGATTGGGCATTTTTAGATGCAGGAACATTATAAAAATTTGATGTTTTTTGCCTCCAAAATAAGAGAAAGTACAAATTGAATTATCTATCTTCATATGAATATTTTTATAATTTTCTTATACTTTCAGAAGTAATCCGTAACCATCTTTTTTGACATATAGTATATTGCTTGACATGTATTTTCATTATTTTATATACAGGGCAACTGAAAAATATGGGGATACAGAAAAATACTATATCCTGTAAAATATATGCCATATTTTAATTAAAAAAATAAAATAAATAACAATATTTTAACAAATTGTTCACTGGCTTGATATTTATTTTTTACACAAGTTTGAAAACGAAAGATCACAGAATTGACAGTCCGCTGCAGATAATTCTGATTTAAATCATTCCTTAATTTCGCATCACATGCAATGCAAACTGGGGATTTTCTATTTCTAATTTTCTACAGAAGTCAAGTGAGTTAAGATCTGATTGTTCGAAGGCAATGCACCTGTTATTAAATATGAAAATGGGTGTTGAAGGTCAATGTTGTTTTTGCTCTATGTGAAGGCCCCAATACTGCTGGAAATTCCATTAAAATTATTTTGCTTCCATGAGGGCAACACTTCTTCTTTTAACATATTAGTTGCTGATCATTTTGACGGTTGTGAACTTTTCGGAGGATTAAGATTTTCATATAATGGAAGAAATGCTACAAAATTTTAAAATAAGCATTTCTCAGATTTTAGTTCTGAAATATTAATGTCAAACAACGCACCAATATTTTTTTTTCAGCAACCCTGCTGTATCTAATTAAAAAAATGTAAAACACAAATTAGAAAAGAATATGTAATAAATGCTGTGTAACTTTTAAATTAGTAAGAATAGTTCATATTCTTTAAAATTCTTCCAGAAAGTTAGCCATCAAGCTATGAAATGAATTATAGAAAATAAGTTCATTTTATAGTTGTGCTAAAATCACAGATGAAATTGAGTAAAAAAAAAAAAATCATTTTTACAATATATGTAGTACTTACCTTTATAGTGAACTTATGCAAATCCATATTTTATAGCATATATCCACACAGGATTAGAAATTAAGAACTGTATGTAAGGTGTCAAAATAATGCCTACAATTTTTTTTCGATGTGCCAACTGCATTTCATATTTTCTTATTTCTTTTCACAACCATGTTAATAGTAATAATATTGCATTGCATATTTAATTTTAATGTATTGAAGGGAAGTAAGGAGGAAACTTTATACAGGGTGATTCATAAAAGATGGGCAGAACTTTAAGGGGTTATAGTACTCTTAAAGACAAATAATATTAAATAGGAGACTAAGGGTCCCAGACGTATTCCCAAGGAGATAGGGGGCATTAAAGTTTAGGGTCCGAAATTTCAAATGATTATAAAAAATGGAAAAATTGGTCGATTCGTTTGCGATTTTTGCAAAAAATTTTCTTTATGCCAGTATTTTCTTGAAATAAAATTTTAAAGTTCAATTTCAAAAAATGCCGATAGGGGGCGCTTTACACTTTGGAGTAACAAACAACTATTTTTTAACGTTATTTTTTGTATTTCTTTAAATGATTTCGAAAGCTTAGACTTAAACTTAAATTTTGATCTAAAAATCTGAGTCCTAACGAGTAGTTAAGTAGCGTAAACTGAAATTTGAAATTTGAAACCCTTCTCCCCCCAGAACAAAAATCAGTTATTCCCGATCTTTGTGTCGTAGATTAGGCTCTAACTACTGCCGCGTTTTGCTAAAATTATTCTTTATGTCAGTATTTTCTTGAAAATAAATTTTAAAGAAAAGTTTCAAAAAATTCCGATAGAGGCCGCTTTAGACTTTGGAGTAACGAACAACTATTTTATACCGTTATTTTTTGTGTCTCATTAAATGCTTTCTAAAGCTTAGACTTAAACTTAAATTTTCAGCTCAAAATCTGAATCGCTGAGCGTGGTTCAGTAGCGAGGGGAGGGGGTTCAAATTTCAACTTCTGAACATAGTTCAGTTTGCACTACTTAACCATGCCCAACGATTCTGTGCTGTGATACGAGGCAAAAATACAACTTTCGTCAAGGACTGCATAGTCGGAATTCACTCATAAAGGCACTGGCACAGTTGGAAACGTCGCTCATGAAAACGTTAAAGCTCCATTCCTGACGCTAGTCACCGGGTGAAGAAGGAGACAGAAAGTATGCAAATGTCAAATAGGGAAGAAGAAGAACACGTATGCAAAATTTCGACACGATTCAGGCATAAAAACCACTGAACGGTGAGTGAAGTGTAAGTCGCTGTAGTAATGAATCGGAAGATGGTGCCCTTCACGAATTAGGAAAAGGCTGAGATGCATTTAATTTACGGAGCGGCAGATGGAAATGG
This sequence comes from Maratus speculifer, assembly GCA_964019185.1. NCBI lineage: Eukaryota > Metazoa > Arthropoda > Arachnida > Araneae > Salticidae > Maratus > Maratus speculifer. Next base: position 81,647,400 of record OZ025298.1, on the reverse strand, counting down.
TGCAAAGGCACAACGAATGTACGGAGAGCGATTTCCCAACAGGCGGTTGCCTAACCGCAAAACTTTCGAGCTCTTGCACAGACAGTTGTGTGAGACGGGATCATTTCTCGCTTCCCGGTCGAATGCAGGTCGTGCAAAAAAGGACGAATCAGTAGTTGTTGCAGAAGCCATTCTGGATGTAGTAGCGGCGCAGCCAAGTATAAGTACACGAACAGTGGCTAGGCAGGTGGATACCTCACAGTCCATGACTTGGAGGGTACTGAAGGATGAACATTTGCTCCCGTTTCATGTGCAACGAGTCCAGAAACTGTCTCCAGGGGATTATCCAAATCGTATTGAATTCGCCCGCTGGTTTCTGCAGCAGAACGCGCTAAATCCACATTTTGGACGAACTGTGCTTTTCACCGATGAATGTACCTTCACACGTGAAGGTACATTTAACACACACAATGTACATGTATGGGCGGATGTCAATCCACATGCTACGTATCCACATGCTCATCATAGACGCTTTTCCATCAATGTTTGGGCAGGAATCCTCGGAGACCACCTAATCGGACCGTATCTTCTTCTTGAACGCCTCAACGGGAAAACATACCTCACATTTCTGCAACATGTGCTGCCAGACCTGTTAAACGTTGTTCCTCCACGCATCCGGCGGGTCATGTGGTTCCAGCACGATGGAGCGCCAGCCCATTACGTACGAGACGTCCGCAACTATCTGGACATCACATTTCCGAACAGATGGATTGGTCGAGGTGGTCCTGTTGCTTGGCCTGCTCGCTCGCCAGATCTTTCACCCCTCGATTTCCTTTTTGGGGACAATTGAAGGCTCTTATGTATGAGACACCCATTGAATCCCCCGAGGAACTGGTCGCCAGACTTTCCGCCGCTGTAGGGGACGTGCTCGAAAAGCCTGATGTTTTCGCGAATGTTCGCCGTTCCATTCTTCGCCGTTGTTCTGCGTGCATAACCTCTGGTGGTCACAATTTTGAACATTTATTGTAATTACATGTTACTAAATATGCCTTGGTAACATAATCCTAATTTGTGTCTTTTTACCTCGTATCACAGCACACAATGTGTGGACATAATAAACTGAACTGTGCTCAGGAGTAGAAATTTCAAACCCCTCTCCCCAGAAACTTAACCACGTCTAACGATTCAGATTTTGGGCTGAAAATTTAAGTCTAAGCTTTAGAAAGCATTTAATGAGACACAAAAAATAACGGTATAAAATAGTTGTTCGTTACTCCAAAGTCTAAAGCGCCCTCTATCGGAATTTTTTGAAAATTTTCTTTAAAATTTATTTTCAAGAAAATACTGACATAAAGAATAATTTTAGCAAAACGCGGCAGTAGTTAGAGCCTAATCTACGACACAAAGATCGGGAATAACTGATTTTTGTTCTGGGGGGAGAAGGGTTTCAAATTTCAAATTTCAGTTTACGCTACTTAACTACTCGTTAGGACTCAGATTTTTAGATCAAAATTTAAGTTTAAGTCTAAGCTTTCGAAATCATTTAAAGAAATACAAAAAATAACGTTAAAAAATAGTTGTTTGTTACTCCAAAGTCTAAAGCGCCCCCTATCGGCATTTTTTGAAATTGAACTTTAAAATTTTATTTCAAGAAAATACTGGCATAAAGAAAATTTTTTGCAAAAACCGCAAACGAATGGACCAATTTTTCCATTTTTTATAATCATTTGAAATTTCGGACCCTAAACTTTAATGCCCCCTATCTCCTTGGGAATACGTCTGGGACCCTTAGTCTCCTATTTAATATTATTTGTCTTTAAGTGTACTATATCCCCTTAAAGTTCTGCCCATCTTTTATGAATCACCCTGTATATTAAACACTTTTTCTTACTAAACAAAATAAAAACTGACTTTCCATAAGTATGAAACCTGATATGAAACTACAATATTTGGATTCTGTAAAAACTTATTCTTTTTATAAAGCTAATATGCATACAAAACAGATAATCAAGCAAATATGTCCACAGAAAGAAAATATGAGCTTTAGCTATAACTAGGGATACGCTAATTTTTAAAAAATCTGAGAAACAGTACATCAGAAAATAAAAAGTTAGCAAATAAATGAATTTTTGGTTGCCAATTATGGTGTGGCATTTAAAACATTTCCAAATTACACACATTTTTGTTTGTTGGAGGAAGGGAGTACAAAAATTTTAAACAATTTTAATACAGTTTCTTATTTTAGGAACATATAAGGATGCAGAAATATCTCATAATAAAAGAAAATCTTGCTTACAGGGGTGTAATATTCAAGGACCAATTTTATCAGTCATCGGTTAAAGTGAAGTTAACTTAGAGGTTATTGACAGGTTCAAAATTCTTAAGACACGTGCTGATGTCATGGTGCAGAGGGGGGGATGTATGCTAAAATACAAATGAAAGCATTTGCTAAACAAAAATTAAAGTTAAATAATGCTAGCTATCAAGATTTGACGACTAGGAATAATTTTTTCTGTAATTTAGTTTCATTTGTCGACTAACGACTGCTGATTTCTAGTCCTGTATCCACATCAAAAAACTTTCTGACAAATTGTTTTTGTGTTTTGACTTATTGCATCTGAAATTTTAATCCAAAGATTAATTATAATAAAAGGAATAAAACACTGAATTAAAAAAACAACCTTTTAGTTCAAATAATCTTTTTATTGTAAACACCAAGAATGTATTAAATATTATTAAACAAAGACGTGACACTATATGGAACTGATACCACTGAGAAAGTTTTGAAGACATAAGTATCTAATAAAAATGATAAAAATTTAAATTGGCTTTTGCTATAGTTAACGTTAAACAACCAAAATAATGCATACCACAAAGTAACTAAGCTTATAAAATTATCAGTTTTTGTAATTAAACTGTTTATATAAAATTAATACATAGCATGAGTGTTTTAACAAGTTGCTTGAATTGCGGAGCACAATAACAGGTTGAAACACAGAAATTTGTGCATCTTCTTCATGACAAAGAGTCGGAAACTTTTCTTGTATCAAGCATGGTAATGTAAGTACTGTAAATGTAAGTTCACTATCTGAAATAATAATAATAACACATTAAGAAAAACACACAACAAGACAGTCCAATTAAAATGTATCATCAAAGTACAGCAAAAATGGTAGATGAACAAAAAAAGAAAGAATAAAATTTAAATAAAATTTAAATTATAGCTCACAAGGCTATCAAAGCCTGACAGCTAATGTGCCTGCAGGTTCTGTATGTAACGTGATAACTCTTTATATAAATATCAGATTTGCTTCAAATTTTATATACAGGTTCATTCTGATAAGGTTCGTCACTGATTAGCATTGGAGGTTCATTGGTTAAATATGAAGGGAGGGAAGAGAGTGCTACCCCCCTTAATTTATATAAATATGCAGAAATCATGCAGAATTATCAAATTTTCTTCAAATTTTGTTAATAGGTTTACTCTGATAAGGCACTTCCCTGATTAGTTTTAGGGGCTCATTGGTTATGCATAAAGAGGGGTGGTAGTTAATCCACTGTCCAATAATTTACAGTTGATTTCTTTTATTTTTGGAAGGGCATTATTCTTTGAAATTAGAGTATAATATACAGTTGTATGTATAGCATGCGAGCTCAATGCCATCAGTTTAACTGGGCACTTTCATTTTATTGCCTATTTTCGGACAGCACGAGAAAATTACATGATCAACTCATACTTGTCATTCAGATATTCTTTTCCTGTGTTATCATTAAGAGTTACAAACTATTTACATTATTAATCATATTTACAAAACATATTTTGCAACAAAGTGTCTATTCCAGATTAGCAACGAATTTCCCTAACATGTCCAGATATTCCAAACCAGTAATAATAATTAAAAAAATGAGGAATTTTATTCAAATTTATTAGTACGCCCCTATTATGTATCCTATATTGACACTAATCAATCAATATACGGATACAACCCCTCGTGTTTTTCCTTCATTTTGGGAATAACGAATTTTCAACGTATTCTATTGACGATTATTTTCAAAATTTTCAAGATGTGATTTTGCGACTTCCACAAAAGTTGCTCTATACATTTGGCTAACATAATATGCAAATAAAATTTTGATATCTTTGATATCTTACGCATGCGCAGTGAAAAATTATTTAATAAACCTACTCAATATTAAAACAATTTTTATTATTTTTTAATTCTGATTACAATGTATTATGTGCAATGTTGTTTGTCACATTCTCTGAAAAGAATGTTACTTTATATTAAGAACTCTTCAAATTATAAGCAAAAATCTTTGGTAAATTTGAGACTGTTTTTCGGATTCATAGAAAACCTTAATTTTTCTACGAGTATACATGCTATCGACATAAAAATGAACACAGTTTATTACAATAAGCCATTTAATCATAATCTACAGTTTGAGCGCTTTTCCTACATTAGTTTTGACAGGGTTATCTAAAAGATATCCAAAAGGTATTCATTCTTTTTTAATTTGTTGACGGTCCCCTATTGGAGTTTCGGAATAAAACCTCCAGGGAAATATATGACTTGTACTACACTACCTGGCCATTGATTATCGTCAACTTGCGATTTTAGACATTTTGTTAAATATCTAGAAAAATACATGCGGAATTATCCTGAAACTCTCAGTGTATAAACATAATAGTACAGGTCATATATTTCCGTGAAGATTTTTTCCAGAAACCTTATAGGAGACCGCCAACAAATTAAAAAAGAATGAATATCTTTTGGATAACACTGTCAAAACTAATGCAGCAGAAGCGCTCAAACTGTAGATTGTGATTAAGTGGCTTATTGTTATAAACTGTGTTCATTTTTATGTCGATAGCATGTTACTAAATAATTTTTCACTGCGCATGCGTCAACGATATCAAAATTTCATTTGCATATTATGTTAGCTAAATGTATAGAGCAACTTTTGTGAAAGTCGCAAAATCATAGCTTGAAAATTCTAAAAATAATCGTCAATAGAATAAGTTGAAAATCCGTTGTTCCCAAAATGACTCAAAAAAATGAGGGATTTTATCCAAATGTAGTAATAACTTCCGTATTGTGTATTCTATATTGACGCTAATCAATGAATATATAGATACAACCCCTCTTGTTTTTGCTTCATTTTAGAAATAACAGATTTTTAAGTGATTCTATTGACGATTATTTTCAGAATTTTCAAGCTATGATTTTGCAACTTTCACAAAAGTTGCTCTATACATTTAGCTAACATAATAGGCAAATGAAATTTTGATATCTTTGACGCATGCGCAGTGAAAAATTATTTAGTAAACCTACTCATTTTTCATACAATTTTTATTATTTTTTAATTCTGATTACAGGGTATTATGTGCAATGTTGTTTGTCACATTTTCAGAAAATATTATTTTATATTAAGAACTCTGCAAATTATAAGCAAAAATCTTGGAAAAAATTGGGAGTATTTTTATAAAAACCTTAATTTCTCTACGAGTTTACATGCTATCGACATAAAAATGAACACAGTTGATAACAATAAGCCACTTAATCACAATCTACAGTTTGAGCGCTTTTGATGCATTAGTTTTGACAGGGTTATCCAAAAGATATTCATACATTTTTAAATTTGTTGGCGGTCCCCTATAAAGTTTCTGGAAAAAATCTTCACGGAAATATATGACCTGTACTATATTGTTTATACACTGAGAGTTTCAGGATAATTCCTCATGTATTTTTCTAGATATTTTGCAAAATGTCTAAAATCGCGAGTGGACGATAATCAATGGCCAGGTAGTGTATTATATTTAAACACTAAGATTTTCAAGCTAATTCCTTATACATTTTTCTAGATATTTAACAAAATGTCTAAAATCGCAATTGGACGGTCATCTCTGGCCATATAGTGTATATCAGGAGCTTTAGGGAACTGGCTAATTGTTTATTTCCCCTTTTGCGATATGGGGGAAAGTCGGGTGGAATGGGACAGTAGGTTTTTCTCTTTGTGCATTATTCTAAACATTTCATCGATCACACACAAGATGAAGCAATGGTAATCCATTCTTCAGTTTACAAAAAATATTGATATGCATAGACTTGCAAATGTACGAAAGAAAAAATTATTTCAAAAATCCAATTTAAATTTGATTTATTTGCTTTCTATATATTAAAGGCTTATCTATACATATAATAAAACAGTAGGACCCGGTGTGTCTGTACATTGAAGATAATTGACAAAAATGGAGTCAGGGCGATAAAAGAAAACCAATGAAACACAAAAAAAATTTTTTTGAATTTTTTGTCTGTCTGTCTGTCTGTCTGTCTGTCTGTCTGTTTGTTCGAGGTTATCTTCGTAACTACTGAATGGATTTTTATGCGGTTTTCACTAATGAAGAATGCACACTCCCGGGCAGTGTATAGGCTTTGTTTCATCAAAATCGGACAACAGACAAAAAAGTAACAAAAAGAAACAAAAGAAACTATTAGGTGCGCTGCTCACGTTTTTTAGTACATAACGTTTTTTAGTACATATAAAATCCAATAGATGTCACTGTGCGATTTTAAAACGCGCTATCGTTATGTTTTCGCCAGTCTACTTAAGTATGAGAAAGTTTCAAGCTGGCTGTCGTTCCATGTGGTTTAGTCGGTAGAACGTCAGTGCGCCATACTGATGGCCCGGGTTCGATTCCCAGCATGGAATTTTTTTTCACTATGTTGGCATTAACGCCTATAAGCAATTAAAAGAATTTGAAATATTGTATTCAAGGCGAATTTTCTCTCTGGGAAAATTTCCTTGCATTAATATGTCAGTGTAATTTTTTTTCGATTTAATTTTTTTTTCGAAACTTTGTTTTTCTTAAAAAATTACAGTAAATATTTGATATTTCCCAACGTTTTTTGAATGATCGACTTGCTTTTTTTTTTTTTTTATGTATGTCTGAACCTTATCTAACTACTTCTTCAAGATTTCTTTAGATAAACCGACCAGCGTAGCGGGCGAAGGCCGCTAGTTTATGTATAAATGTAATAGTTTCCCTATTTATGGAACATTATACTGTATATTATCCATAATTTAAACTAAGCCTAAAGCAGCATTTTTGTTTGAACAAGAAGTTTAACACAAATAAGGAAGTGGCGAGGAATGGGACATGCCAGAAAAGGGAGGAATGGGACGCGCGCAGTTCCTTTTTTTTAATTAATAATAATGCGAATTGCTAACATGCAAATATTTTTAGAGGATAATATATTAATTACAACATTGATAATATATGCATTCATACTTCAAAATGTAAATAAATTGATGATTATTATTGCTGTCCCATAACTCTTAATGAGGAGGTATGAGACACATTTTGAAACTTACGTTCTCTTTAAAATAAAATAGTATTTGCACGTTATGTTTCTATATTGTTTAGGGGGATTAAAAAGTGTTTTACCTTGCATGCTATAAATTGAAATTTTTCTTTTTGTATATATATTAAAAAAATTCTTAGTTTTGTAAAAAAAGTCCCACACCACCCCACTCTCCCCTATATAGATATTATATATTAATACACCAATTACATGAAAATAGATTTTTTATCAATAGTATTAAAATACAGTTTAAGGGCTAACAGTTTATTGTATATCCTTAGGTTTTTACCACCTTCTCTCCAGGTTTTTACCGGTAAAAAGCCAACCCTGTTTATTGGTCTTGTTTCAGAACGGGAGGAATGAAAGATTGTTAAAAATTATGTCATTAGAAAAATGTTTAAGACTTATAAATGACAGTGCAAAAATCGCCTTTAAAACACGAGATCTTCATCACCTGCGGAAACATTTCACATTTGTGTAAAATTACGATATAAGTTTTTATTCATTGTTATATTTTTTGAACACACACTATTTCTGTAATCTATTCTGGAAGTTCAGTGGAGTAAATACAGATTGTTTTCCTTTTATAATTTGAATGTTCATGACTACAAATTTGTTATATCGGATGATGTTGATGATTGAGAAAGGAGGGGGGGCCTGATTACGGTCTAATCAAACTTAAATTACTATTATTGAAAAAAAAATATTTTATTTTATTTAACCATAAAATTCTGCTACTAAATAAGGTTTAATGCGAAAGAATACTTCGAAAAAAATGGGTGTAAATCTGCATAGCCGATAATCAGATCATAAGGTTTATTCAGTTCAATACCCTAACATTTTCTAACCTTTTTGAAAGAAAATGAAACCAAAAGTATGAAAATATGAAGAATTGGGAGTAAGAAAACATAATAGTAAACCCAAGATACCGCTAAATTCGGGTTTTTAGGCATTTCCCACCAAGGTATGACTTGGCTGACTAATAACGTTTTAATATGCAAATCGAGGTTTTATCCGTGATTTTTATCCTTAAATGATGTAAATGATTGTCCTCCCTAAATGATTGTCCGTGCTAACCCCTCCCGATCTAATCTTATTATGAAGATTATTTTGGAAATAATGGTGGTTAATAAGGAAAATATTAATAATGAAAACCCTGTAAATAAGTTTTGGTTACTTTAAGATTTGCAAGTATTCAATTGTCTTAAATGAAAAAGTTACCCCCCCCCCTCAAACAAAGACAAATCAGGTATACTGAAACAATATTAGAGAAGTTACGCGAGGCTGCAATATGGTGTGAATTAGCCTTTACAGGAGGGGTTCGGATAGCATTTATCCGACAATATATGCAAAGCCGACCAGATGCTGTCCGAGATCCCGTGTAAAGGTTAAAATTAAAACTTCGCGAATAAAATTAATTGCTTTTAACTGTATATAGACGCAAAAACATATTTTACCCTTAACTGCTCTGACAAAAATTGTTACATAACTACTGTGAGCTGTCTGTCAGACCATTTAATCTGAAGATGAATAAAATGTTACATTAATTCTCAGAATACTATTTATGTATTAAACTTTATGTACAAGAATGTTATAAATCAAATTCAGCTATTCAAAAGTATTTAGAGGTAGTAATAAGACTCCAAACTAAAAAAAATTGACCAGTATCTATATAGTTAAACTAAAAATTACAAGTTAAACTGTGAAATTTTAAAAACACGGTGTCTGAGACCACTAATAGCAGTTAAGGGTTAAATCTAAACAGTTGAGTTTAAACACAAAGTAAAATGGTCATAGAATATTCCAATTGCAACAAGATTCGTCTATAATAACTGATTTGTAATGAAAAAATATGTAAATATTTTTACAATCTTTCATTTCGCTCTTTCTAATTGTGCGCGCTTAGGATTCCCGTGACTAGATCAGTTTGCTCCAACTGCTCCTCGGTAGCTAAGGCCTCGATAAATCATTTAAAAATATTGACATGTAAACGAGAAATTGTAAAATAACTGCCTCATAGGTCTAACATTAGCAAGCGGGTATTTTGGTAAGAGTGTAGCTTGTAGGCTCACATAATAAACTTACAAATCAATCATACTAACAAACAAATCTTATTTATTGTTTTTTATGACATTACATATAGAGATGTACGATAAATTAACGTAACAATAAAATAAAATAAAATAAAGTTAAATCTTACCTTTAATCAAACTTTACCCGGTTCACTGGTCGCGCAAATCGGATCGTTAAGTCCTCATTGTAGTTTCATTGTAGCTCAGTGGTTAGTCCTCAATTAATATCACCAATTTACACACTGCCATGTTTTGCTTTGCTCACAGCCGTAAACTTTACTTGTCGACATCGGAAGCAGAAAGACACACGTCATAGCGCATGCGCATGTTCCCAGTCACCCGATAAGGTGGTACATTGCTACCCATACGAAGTGCAGGGCACCTTATTTAGCTCCCATCATCCAGTAACAGATCTGTCGTCACCCCAACCACATATTCAAGCTCCTATGACACCCTAGGGTTCCAAATGGCACCGCCTTTTCACCTCCGGGTCCCAAATGGCACCGGTTTGTCACCTTTATTTTTAACAGTGTAGCGCTACTTAACCACTCTCAACGATTCAGATTTTCAGCACAAAATTTAAGTTTATGTCTAAGCTTTAAAAAATTTTAATGAGATGCAAAAAATAACGATAAAAACTAGTTGTACGTTACTCCAAAATCTAAAGCGCCCTCTATCGGCATTTTTTGAAATTTATCTGTGTAATTTATTTTCAAGACAATACTAACGTAAAGAATAATTTTAGTGAAAACAGCAAATCAATTGACCAATTTTTATGTTTTTTATAATCATTTGAAATTTGAACCTACCCACTACTATTAAACACAGTTCAGTTTGCGATACTTAACCACAGGTTTTGAGCTCAAAATTTAAGTTTATGTCTAAACTTCTAAAAAAATTTAATGAGATGCAAAAAATAACGGTAAAAAATAGTTGTTCATTATTCCAAAGTCTAAAGCGCCCTCTATCGGCATTTTTTGAAATTTATCTTTATAATTTATTTTCAAGACAATACTGACATAAAGAATAGTTTTCGTGAAAACCGCAAACAAATCGACCAATTTTTCCGTTTTTTATAATCATTTCAAATTTTGGACCCTAAACTTTGATGGCGCCTTTCTCCTTCGGAAGACGTTTAGGACCCTTAGTTTCCCATTTAATATTATTTGTCTTTATGTGTACTATCACCTCTTAAAGTTTTGCCCAGTAGTTTAGATACACCCTGTATATTGTTTTTCAAGAACAATCAAAATGACCAGTTCAGTTTTAACTGTTTTGAATTAATTTTTCTTCAACTTTTCCGACTGTAGGATTTATTTCTTAAAATATTATCCCAGAATATTTTCCACAATATAAATTTTCTACATTTATATACAAATTTTCTTACAAATTTCCTCGCTTGCTACGGCTCCTATGCTATTTAAACGGGGAAACCTGCGTTTCTGTGCTTTTTTTATTTATTTTTAAATGAAAAAATATGGTATACTGAAACTATGCTGCATTAGATTCTTTTTTTTATATTCATGCCCATTAAAACATTTAATGTCACTCATGACTACCTCAATGAAATTGTTTGAAGTCTCTTTAATTTAGTGTAATTTTTGAAGATCCAGTCCGTTTAAAAATGTAGCAGATATATATATATATATATAACCATTACACAATACTACTATTCAACATCTACAATGAATATAGAGTGACCTAATGTAAAACAAACTTAAACAAGACAAGATGAGTTAGCAATATAGGAACAAATACGAATATTACTGAAAATAGTGGTGCTTGGTTCGTTCTCAAGGGTAATAGAAGTAGAAAATAGAATTACGATTTATTTCTGTTTAGAAATAAGAAGTAATCCTAAAAATGATTTCTAAATTACTCGATAAATCGTAATCGCAAAATTTAAGTCAGTGAAAAAACAAGACATATATTAGACCAATAATAATATAATTAGAAAAAAGAGAAAAACTTAAAATATACAAACGCCATGAATATAGAAACTGAGTATATTAGAGTTTTATGTTGAATGAAATAGATTTCTTTTAAATTAATATTTTAAGTAAAAATGCAATTTAAGCATAATGTTGTCAAAAAATTAAATTTAACATATCATGATATAAATAATTTTCTATAGTTAAAAAATTCAGTGTTATTAAAACTAACATATAATTGTTCTGTGGGACAATATAAAAATTTGGGCTTTTTACCGTATATTTTTCTAAATTAGCTAATATTTATTGGTTATTGTGGTTAACAGGCAGCAACGTTCTTTCAAGTATCCTGTTATAATTTGCTGTACATTTTTTCTTGACTACATTGGTGTCATTTACAAATTCTTGATCTCTTAGCAAAAGATTTGGCATCAAAATAGCACTTGAGAAAATGATATACGAAATGAGTGTCTTTAGACTATACCTGATTAGTTATGATTATTTTCTACTATCCGATAAGTAATATGCATCAAGTGAAGCCTTTAACATTATTTTCAGATAGAAAATGAAAAACGAATTTTCCTCATCTACCGGAGCTGTGTTTTAAGCTTACGCACAATAACGAAGGTCTAGTGAAATGTGATTTTTTTTTATATAAAAAGAGAAAATGTCTAAGAAAAATACAGGATGACACATATAACAGCGTTTTTATTTCTAAACAAAATGTTTATTTATTTATTTATTTATTTATTTATTTATTTATTTTTAATTTGTTTGCATTGTCTTCATTATTTTTTCAAAGAACAATAATAAAAAATCGTTAAATTTAAATACAAAAGATATCCGACTGTTCTCCTTATCATCTTGCAATATATTATCTTTTTCATGTTATATGTATTTATGAATCTGTACTTTATACACACATATCATCTATAAAGGCTAGTTAAAATACTTAAATTAATAAAGAAAATATATCTAGATGTCCTGTAACAGTCCTATAAATAGAAATTGTGAGAATTTGTATCCATTAATCAATACGTAAAATGTATGAAATAATAACCTTAACATTATTGTCAAACAAGGAAAAAAATGATTTTTTTTTCATTAAACACAGATTTGTTTTAAGTGGAGATACTGTAATTAGAATCAAGTTTAATGTAATTTTTATGAAATTCAAAGAAAGAGAGATTTAAAAAATCTTACAGAATAACACATTATAACAGCATTATTCTTTGCAAATAGAATAATTTTTTTAAAAATCTATTGTCTTCATTGTGTTTTCAAAATAATGATAAAATTTCGTTTAGTTTAAGTACGAAAAAATTTTCCCAGACGTCGTTAATACATAATTATATCTAATTCATATATTTTTTTCATGTAATCTTATTTCCCGAATCTGTATTTTTTGTATAAAAAATATAGAGGTTACTTCAAAAAAATTTCAGTGTTTGATAAAATTAAAACATTATCATCTATGGATGATGTATAGAAAAAAATTTATTATCTGCATATGTATTTACATAGATCTCCTAGCCAATATTCTCACTGCAATTAAGCATTTCAAAAAGATAAAACAAAGTTAACAAATAAAAAATTAGTTTACTTGCTTAGTTCATATTCAAAAGATTATCTCTTTTTCTTTTAAAAATAAATTTACATTGAATGAAAAAGCCATTATTAAGAACGAATGTTTAAAAGAAACAAAATTATTAAAATTATTCCCATTATTCTCTTAAAATTATAAAATTTTGGCAAATTTTCTTTTGAAGAAATAGAGGGAAAAATTAAGGATAAATAGATAATGCGTGTCACAATCTAAATATAAAGAAGCTGATTTTTCTTACAAACATACGTGTGTTTCTTTGTTGAAATTATTTTTTTAGGAAAATAGTGGTAGACATCCATTTAATTTAATGATTAAAAATATCCATCAGAAGGACTTATCTTACAAGTTGTTTAATTCAAATAATTTCATACATGCTGAACCTGTATTTTCCATATAGAAATTATTTATCGAATTATGAAGATAACTAAAATTGCTGAAAATGCTGGTGATAAAACAACCAATTGCTCTACAAATTTTCCTTTCTGCTGAAAAAAAATCTTACATCATGCCTTTTTTAAGAGAGAAATCCTACCATTTGTCAAAAATGTCGATAGTAAATAAATTATGAAAATATATATTTAAATTATTTAGCTAAATTATAATATTTTTACTATTCTATTAAAAATATAAATCTTTAATAAATTTACCTTTCGAAATACCTAAAGTAACAGGGTGAAAAATTAAAGATCAAATTTAAGTCATCACATATCATGTCCAAAATATAAATTGGTTGAACATCCCCCCCCCCCCCTACAAACATAATTTATTTTCATTGTTGAGGTTACTATTTTATAAAAATAGCAGTAATCATTCATTTAATTTACAGATTTAAAATACCCATGAGAAGGCATCTTATAAATTTTTTATGACAAATAATTTCTTGCCTTCTGAATCTGTATTTTTTATGCACAAATCATTTATGAATATAAGTTAAATTGTTGATAATGCTGGTGATAAATACCTAAGTGTAGCATAAGTTTCTTTTCAGCGGAGAATATATATACGTATATCTTACTTTTCTTTATATATTAAAAATTCTTGACAAAAATGTAATTAGTAAACAAATTATGAAAATGTGCAATTCAATTATTCAACTAAATTATGTTTACTATTCAATTAAAATTATAAGTCTTTAATAAATTTAACTTTGTAAATGTCTGAAGCAATAGATCGAAAAATTAAAGACCAAATTTAAGCCATTAATTGTTATGTCCAACATATAAATTGGCTGTTCATTGCCCCAAAGCATATTTTATTTTCATTGTTAAAATTATTATTTTATAAAAATAGCCGTAGACATTCATTTAATTTAAACATTAAGTCAGAAAGCACTATTATCTTACAAGGTTTTTTATGGCAAATAATTTCTTACATGCTGAATCTGTATTTTTTATATACAAATCATTTATGAAGATTAGTTAAATTGCTGAAAATGCTGGTGATAAAACACCTAAGTGTTCTACAAATGTCCCTTCCTGCTGCAAAAAAAGTCTTACACCATGACTTTTTTTTTTTTTTTTTTTTTTTTTTTTTTTTTTTTTTTTACGAAAGAAAATCCTGCCATTTGGCAAATTTGTTGATAGTAACTTCTGTCGATGATGTATGAAAAAAAAAGTTTATTATATATCTTCATTAACTTACGTTTTTGCTTCAGTAACATATTCCAAAAGGCGACATAAAAAAAATAAAGACATCGAGCTCCCTGATACCTCAACTAAAGAAGGTGACAACTCAGCAGTGCAAAGAGAAAGGGGAAAAAAACTTCCCTAAGGGGCGTTGTTCACAATGGGAGAAAGAAATAAATTTAAAGCGTTCATAGTTCGATAAACTTCTTGAAGTACCTTAAAACACAATGAATCTACAATAATTGGATTAAGAGCTTCTTGCATTATTCATTCTTTTCAAAGCTAATATTGTTTTAATTCTTCTTGCCTTAGATTTCTCTAATTTTTTTTTAACTTTATTTTATTATTATTATTATTATTTCTTTTTTGATAGAATAGAATTACTGTAATTCTAAAGTAGGAATTCATCACAAATGTTCGAAAATGTTTTTATGTTCTAAAAATAACTCGATTAGATCTCATTTTTGAAAAGTCTTTGGCGAAAAGTATGATGATCTTATGATCTTTGACTATTTATGATAATTCTATAATATGGAGCTATAAGGAGTAAGACGCTTCAGAAGCAGTTGTTAAATAAAAAATAATTCTAAGAGAAAAAAACTGGAAAAGATAAAAAAAAAAGTTTTAATATTTGTTAATAAAGAGTATTATAAACAGTCATATAATACTAAAATGGAACCATTCCTTAAACACAATGAAACAATAATAATTGTATTAAGAGCTTCTTGCAATATTCATCCTTTTTAAAGCTGATATTTTTTAATTTTTCCAATTGTTCTAATTTTTCATATATGTATAAATATTTTTGGTTTATTAAATTATAGTATAAATTATTGTAAAACTAAAATAATAATTAATCACAGATGTTACGGAAATGTTTTTAAGTTCTAAAAATAACTCGAATAGATCTCATTTTAGAACAGTCCTTGATTAAATTGTGTGAATCATATCATCTTTGACTGTATATGATAATTTCATAATCTGAAACTTTGAAGATTTAGACGCTTCAAGTTCAGTTGTTAAATAAAATATATATACAAGAGTATGAGTATTAAATCTTTAAAATGGTTAAAAAAGAGTGTTGAGAGTGTTGTAACGAGACATATAAAAATAAAATGGAACCATTCCTTATAACACAATGGAACTACTATAATGATTGTAATAAGAACTTCTTGCAATATTCATCCTTTTTAAAGATGATATTGTTTTAATTATTCCAATTATTCTAATTATTTCTATATGTATATATATATATGGTTTATTAAATTACAGTATAAGATTATTGTAAAGCTAAAATAAGAATTAATCATAGATGTAAAGGAAATGTTTTTATGTTCTAAAAATAACTCGATTAGATCTCATTTAAAAAAAATCCTTGATTAAAAGTATGATGATCGTACGATCTTTGACTATTTATGATAAGTTAATAAAATATAACTTCAAGGAGTTAGATGCTTCAGAACAAGTTGTTAAATAAAAAATATATATGAGAGTTCGAATATTAAAACTGGAAAAAGGCAAAAATGTATATATATATAATATTTTTTAATAAAGAGTGCTGTAAACAGACAAATTTTAATAATCTGAAACCATAAAGATTCAGACGCTTCAAGTCCAGTTGTTAAATAAAATATATATACAAGAGTTTGAGTATTAAAACTTTAAAAAGGTTAAAAAAGAGTGTTGAAAGTGTTGTAAAGAGACATATAATAATAAAATGAAACCATTCCTTATAAAACAATGGAACTATAATGATTGTAATAAGAACTTCTTGCAATATTCATCCTTTTTAAAGATTATATTGTTTTAATTATTCCAATTATTTTAATTATATATATATATATATATATATATATATATATATATATATATATATATATTTGGATTATTAAATTACAGTATATGATTATTGTTAAGCTAAAATAAGAATTAATCACAGATGTCAAGGAAATGTTTTTATGTTCTAAAAAAGAACTCGATTAGATCTCATTTAAAAAAAATCCCTGATTAAAAGTATGATGATCATAAGGTCTTTGACTATTTATGATAAGTTAATAATCTATAACTTTAAGGAGTTAGATGTTTCAGAACAAGTTATTAAATAAAAAATGTATATGAGAGTTCGAATATTAAAATTGGAAAAAGGCAATATATATATATATATATATATACATAATATTTTTTAATAAAGACTGCTGTAAAGAGACATACATATTGTAATAAAATGAAACCATTCCTTAAAACACAATGAAACTATAATAACAGGGATGCCACAAGTGACTATTTTTATGTTCTGTTCGCACCAGTAACGGTAAAAAATACTTTGAAGTGCATTTTTCTTGCAAATATTGTCAAAGAAAGCGTTAAGATTTACTGTATTGAAAAGCTGGTATCATTAAGAAAAAAAAAATAGTCGCTTGAGGTAGCCCTGTAAATAATTGTATTGATGGCTTCTTGCATTATTCAACCTTTTCAAATATAATATTGTTTTAATTCCTCATGTGTTAGATTTCCCTAAATGTTTTTCTTTTCTTCTTCATTAAATGATAATAGTTCTAAAAAAATGTTATTAATTCTAAAAATGAATTTTAAAGTAGAAATTCATTACAGATATTACGGAAATGTTTTTTAGTTCTAAAAATAACTCGAGTAGATCTCGTTTTTGAAAAGTCGAAAAGTAGGATGATAATATCATCTTTGTCTATTTATGGTAATTTAACAATCTTAAAATATAAGAAATTAGACGCTTCAGATACAATTGTTATAAAATATATATGTATATTAGAGTTCGAGTATTAAAACTGTAAAATGTGAAAAAAGTTATAATATTTCTAAATAAAAAATGTTGCAAAAAAAACATATAGTAAGAAAATTAAGCTATTCCTTAAACGCAATGAAACTATACTAATTTTAAGTTGTAATAATTGTGATAACTGTAATAATACTAATAATTGTAAGCTTCTTGCAATATTCATCTTATTAATGGCGAAATGTTAACCATAGTGATAGATAGAAGTTAGAGACCTTCTATAATTGATTCTGCCGTATTTAAAACTACAGCACCCTCGTTCCTCCAATTCAACCGAGTCTTGTACTCTTTCCAATATCAGCAATCAATTATCCTTCTTTCCTAAATGAAGCTTTACTATTTCTAAAACTTTCAGACAATATGACTTTAAATAATTTTTTATCCTACCAATGAACTCACCCTGTCCAAGTTCAAAGATCCTATTGATTTATTTAATTCATGAGACATCTACAAATTAATTGCCAGTACGATCTTTCCTACATTCGACAAAATAAACGCTTTAAAAAAACGCATTAAAGAACATCAAAATTATGTTAGGAATCAAGAAATCAATAAATCAAATGCAATACATAGCTGTGAGATGAACCATACTTTTAACTTCAGTTCATATAAAATAATTTCCAAACGTGCTTCAATTCATGAACTTAACTTCCTTAAAGCATTCCACATTTATAAAAAAATGACAATATTGTCAATTGTGAATTCACCATCCCCCCATTATCGGATTGCTGGAAATACTATATTTAAATCTCTTTTTCTTAAATCTCCTTTTTTCCCTCCCTTGAAAAAATTCTCTCTCCTTCGGTTCCTTCCACGTGCGTTCTTTTATTGGCTATTACTTGCATCCCTATGCGTCCTATTGGTGACCTTCAATCCCCCAACTCACTCTCCTGCATATATGAACGAACTTCTACCTTCCTCAGCACTAACGACGGTTCGCTTTATGCTACCAAAACCGGTTTGCTGCTAATTGAATGTATTTGGTGCTTTTAACGTTAATTACTTTTTATGTTCCATTATACTGCACCAAGCTCCATCTCAATAGTTAATATTTTATTACATCTACTGAACAGTATGTGTATATAAATAAATTTTGACTCCCTTTATGGCAAATATATGAAATAAACAGGTCTGGCATTCCTAACTCTAAATATAGCAACCGAATTGTCTCTATATGTACCATTCTTCCCAGAATCATTTTTCTAATAATAACAAGTAACGTAGGATTGTTACAGTTAGAATGTCACATGAAAAGGGTGTTATCATAGCATTGAATAACAAATAAGAGGCATAACAAAAATCTATTTCGTTGATAGGAGTCTGGTTCATTATTATTTTACTGTCACCCATTTTTCCGCTTCCAATTGAAACAATAAAATATTTCAATCCCTTTCTTCACGATATTCTTCAAAGATAAAAATTACATGGATACATACCTAAGGAATAAGGTGGCCAATGCGACTCACCAGAATAACTGTTTGGGCATTGCTATCCGATAAGTCGTGTTCTGAGCATACTATTATTTGTGCCAAAAACAATGCATGTTCCATACGGAAGGAGACCGTCCTGCAAGAACTAATATTCATCCATGTTCAGATCAAGTTGCAAATTTTTAAGGAATAACGACAATTTAGGCATTACTGTGAACTTTTCAAATTTTCTAACGAAATCTGTTATTGTTCTAGAAGGTTTAAATCGGTTGCTGACTGTTGTGGACTCCTTCTGTAGAAATAGGTTTGCTTTTTTACAAAATAAATGGTAATTTTTAACAATAAAAATAAGATCTTCAGTTGAATAATACGCTTTAAGAGACACTTCTAAAATTGCGTGGAACTAACACTAAACGAATTCTTTTTACTCTGTGTGCGCGCATTCTTTTCGGCATCTAGAGAGGGTCAAAGAAATTATTTCAGTTTAATATCAGAGGTTATTTAGTTAACCTCTATATAAAATAATTAAAATTTTAAATTGACCTGTTTATACCGGCAGAACGCGCGCTTACCCAGGGTATGAGTGTTTTAACTTTGCCACCAATAAAATAAAATTATAACAGTCACTTTATTTAGACGGAGATAATTCTTACAAATTTTGCGATAAAATACGTTGCAGATTACTTAAAAAAATTAGTGGTTTTAATTGTAAAAATATACGCACTCCGGGTCTTTTAGGCCCTGCGCGCGTCCTCCCGGGTTAAACGTGGCAAAGCAACAAAAATAATCAAATGTTTAATTTGTGTGCCCTCAAAGCTGTTTTATGTTTAAATATGAAATTTTGACTCTTAATTAAACTGTCTAACTTTTTATAATTAGCATTATAAACTGGCTAGACTGCTACCGATTATTTTTACTATTGAATCTATAAATATTTTTTTGTATTTTGATTATGCAAAATGTCATATTTAGTTAGTTATACTTAATTAGTTATACATTACACTTAGTTACTTTAAATTTTCATAAAAAAAATAAATGTTACGTCATTATTGTACAAAAAAGGCTTATTTTTACGCCTCAGAATTTGAATTCTTAATGAGTAACAAAATGATATGCAGTAATCACTGGGGTACCTATACCAAGGGCAATTTGAATGTTTATAAAGATGCATATTTCTTCAGAAATATATATTTTTTAAATTCTTAAAATATCAAAATTATTACTAAAATATCATAAATTATCTTTACTAACTATACTCTAATATGCTATTTTCAATTTTATAAAACTTTCTGTCAAGTTATTTTTAATACAGAAATAAAATATTGCATTATTTACTTAAATTTAACTTGTGTAAAATTTAATAATCTAAATTTTTAAATATTTGACATTATGTTCTCCCATAAGAATGCATAAATTATCGAAATTATTTCAGTCAGCATTTTTCCTTTTAATGTGAAAACTTCACTCTAGAATTTACAAACTAATTACTGATTCTTGAAACTTAATTACTAAGAGATTTTCAAATTTCAAATTTTCATTAACATTAAATGTAATTCCTAACTACATTAAAATTGAAATCATAAAAAAGTAAGATTAATCATTTGAGAATATCTCAAATTTTTAAAGTTGTTCTTAGTTCAAGATAGGCTGCTGTGAATGATATACTTTTATGAAAATATTTTAAAAAATTAATCTTATTCTAATGTATTCAAAATAATTTAGTGCTTAATTAAGATATAAATTACACTTGTAAAAAAACTATCAGAAGATTTTTATTTGAGTTTTATTTTTTCTTACGGATGACTGTATTTCATGCACAGACTTTTTTTAATGTCACTCGCATAATAGTACGGTTAAATAAATAATTATTGTACCATACTTGAGAGTAAAGCTTTAAAGATTTAAAGCATTGGTACAAGGTACCACATAAATATTTAACACAATGAAAATGGCAGAATAAATATATTTTGTTAATGATATCTTACATATGTCTGTCAGATCTTTTCTTTTTCTTTTTTTTATGAACAGCATGCTTTATATACGATTAGCATGTTTTGTATACGATAGCAGCATTTTTTATATATGTTTTGGAAAATATGTTTCTAAATCTTGAATTGATCAAGATATCTATAAAATTTTTAATTTTACTGGAGAGAATAAGTTTAAAATATTCTATGAAATAAGATTGCAATAAAACAACAGCTAAAATGATGAGAAAATTAGTGCGTACAGAAAAATATTGAACTGCTCAAAAATACACAAATAAATAAATAAATAAATAAAAATTAGATTATAACAGATTTAACAAAATTCGATATTTTGATAAGGGCTTATATTTTAGAATATTTAAAACTATACTAATTTATCTTTCCAATTACTTTACTATAATTTTAAGTCCTACAATTGAAATAAAAAGCTTCATTGTTAAAAAAAATAATAATAAATATGAAATTATTATTCATATTTTTAGGGATCTGGACTTCCTAGAATTTTTAAACTGCATTAAATAAAAAATTTTTTACATATTAAATAACTTTAAATAACTCTTTTTACAGTGTTTTACTGAATTTATAAACCTTGTTTATAAATTATGCGAAATGTCATACCGTTTTATTTGATTGCAATTATTTTCAATTAATTCAATTTTTTATTTACATCCAATTTCTCATTTCATTAGGCAGGTGGTAGAGGTCTGCACGGGACCGGGCTTGGCCCGTGGCCCCTACCCGGCGGAATCGTTTCGAATTTGCTTACGGGCCGGGCCGGCAAAAAAATTGAACGGGCCGTACGGGCCGGCGGACCCATATAATAATTTCCGGGCCTACCAGCCCGTTTTGAAGATTTTAACATAAACGATAAAATATAAACCTATTTTTAACGAAAATGGTTTTAAAGAGAATAAATATAAATGTGCGTCACGAACCATACTAGTTTGACAGCATCAATATAAAAATGTAACTTGTGCAGTGTAGAGATTGGCATCGGAAAGTTACAATATTAACCCGTTTTAATAGTTTTTAAACTGACTCGTGCAGGGCCAAGATCAAAATTGGAGATCAAGGCATTATTTTTCTACATATAGACTTGCCTGACCGAAAGAAAACCTAATTGTTCTCAACATCTGTAGGGCACACTGTAAAAAAAATTCAAGAGGTTACTAAAAATTTTTTAGTAAATTTGTATTCCACAGAATTTTTTAGTAACCATTACAAACTTTTTTTTTGCAAGTGAAACAAGCATTTCTTTTGTAAACTGAACATAAGAATTTTTTGTATAACTAACTTAAAAATTTTTAGTATAAGCCACAAAGCAAATCTTAGTAATAGCTCCAAAATTATTTTTAATAATCATTACGTGCGCCCGAAGGGCAGGAGGTTCCTTCGAGCTGCATCTAGACTTCTGAAGCGGAAGATTTTCGGCAAAACTGCAATAGATGGCAGCACCAAACATTGCTAATGTTTGGTGCTGCCAGGAATTCCTAATCCCTTTAATAACGAATACTCACACTACATACCTTCGAGGCGTATTTGGCGTTGGCCAGTATCGAACGCGGGACCTTTCAGTCTGGAGTCCGTTACTGTAACCACTATTCTATCAAGGCCACACCAAATGAGTTTTAGTAATAGTTATTAAAAAAATAAAACTATTAACTCTCTTCGTTGCTAACATTTTTCTAGTAATTCTTACAGATTTTCTTGTAACCGACTAAGATTACTAAAATATTTTTAGTAATTACAGGAATCACTAAGGTTTTTTTTAGTAGATCGACCTTTTGCGTTTGAATCAGATTGATTTTTCTATAAAGAGAATTCTGTTATTCCACCTGGAAAATAACGGTAACCGTACGAAGCTTGATACGGCATACATGACAAACTCAGTTGTACTATACATTGGGAAAAACACAACGATAACTACCATAGTTCGAACATAACAAAAAATAATAATTCTTATGTAACATAAAGATTTAAAGTTGCGCAAAATGTCAAATTACTCGCTTTAAATTACAACAATTCTAATAATAACTCTATTTTCAATTTTGTAAAACATTTGGTAAAGCAGTTAATTTCCAAATCATCAAGGCCACATAGGCCACCGACATGTGGAAAAGCTTTTGAAGAAGATAAACTTCAATATAGTCATGTAATTTATCAAAAGATTAAAGAAAATTAAAGATTAAATTTAAGTAACTCTTTTAGCTGTTGATGGTTGAATTTGACGTAGTTTAGTAAAAAAATTTATGCAAAATGCGGTATGATGAAAATATGGCACACAGAAATTTATCCTAAAAAAGCAGAAATGGTTAAATTTTTCTTAAATAAATCTAATGTAAAAAATCTTAAGTAAAGCATTGTTTTAGCTGTTGATGGTTTGAGTAGACGGAGTTTCGTACAAAAAAGGTGCAAAATGCCATATGATGCAAAAACATTTTGGTTACACGGAATCACAATAATATAATATAACAAATATTCTAATAATGTGATTTTGTATTATAAAATACAGTATAACAAAAAAGTTTTTATAAGAGATTTTACATCCATGACAATGGAAGAGAATTGTAATGGCTTACAAATATTGATAGTAATATTGGCCATGTGTCTTTCACAAGAACTTAAAAGAAAATTCTTTTCAGCAGGTATTTAAAGACACTGTTATGATTTTCAATAATTACAGATAAAGCAGTTAAATAGACATTGATATACAAATCTGAATGCATTTATTTAGCGTACATTTTATTAATTCAAATGAGACATCAATCAAATATAACTTTATATCAAATAATACTTAAAAGAAATAGTTGCGTTTTAAAAGTAATTTATAATGGCTTTTTGCTACATAATGCATTCAACAATAATAAAGTTTTGTTGCGCTTGGCCCGACCGGAGAAGGAGTTAGGGGTAGATATAATTTTTTATCAAGAAAGCAAGTGGATAACATTTTCTTTCTGTTTAATTTATTAATAAACACAAGATTGATTTCAAATATGCTTCACATATGGCTCCTCCTCATATACACATGCACATATGAAGAAGAATAAGAATGTCGAACGTTAGTGAACTCTGTATTTTTGAATTAAATAATTTTATATTAATTTAGCAATATTGATAATAATTTTGTATTTTCATAAAAATAGATAACAAACTATCCAGAATCAAAGACTATTTAAAAAGTGATAAGATTACGATTGGACAAAAGATGATATCAAAAGACAATAATCTCCCTCTAGAGATATCTTATAATATATGATTACGATATCACTCCATCCTCCCTAAAATGGTAACGTTATACTTCACAGCATCTTAGTTCTTTTTGGAGGTAGCTTAGGTTGCACGTTATCGGCTTTTAAAAGGCCAATTTTTAGAAAAACATTCTTCCTGGATCACAGAAAACTGGGTTTATAACGCAGTTTAAAAAAATATGACAATTCAAATAGCAGAGAATTAATTAAAACAAAACTATAAATATTTTTAAATAAAAATTCTGGTGGGAATGTTTTCATCAAGGTTGAGTAAATTTTCAATAAGATAGGAATGGTAATTTAAAATTCATACTAGGATACTTTATGTGCAAGTTTAACAAACAGGCCGAAAACATTTACAGTGGGAAAACAAAACGACTGCGGAACTTTATGGCTTTTCAAGTTTATAAACAATGCAAAATTTGTTTTATGGCAATTCAAAAAACTCACACAACTAACTCAAAAATGCTAAAATGACACAAATCCATTATGTATTCTGTCTTCCATTATGTATTCTTCTGTATTCTTTTCATATTTACATGTATCATTCAAAAATACGTCGTGATAAAAACGAAATGTCACAAAGCATTCTGGGTGGTGCTTGGTATGGTAGAAACAATAAAGGTATTTTATTTTGAATTTTTCTTTAAGATTCGTGATATGAAAAATGTCTATACATAATACGGAAACCAAATGCAATTAACTCCAGTATTTATCTCAATCAAATAGTAAAATATCATAACACTATTCATATTTTAAAACTTTTTATAATGTGCAAATTTTGCGAATATGTTTGGTGACAAAACACTGTAAAAACAATCCGTTAAATTTACTGCAAAAACTGCTGACAGCAATGTTGCCAGCAGTTTTTGAAGTGTCAAGCATAGATTATGAAGCACTTACCAACATATTCAGAATAAGGTAACAAAATTGCACCGTTAAAAAAAAAAAAATTAAGCATTACGTTTCGTTTTGTGACGTGCCGTTGGGTGTTGTCGGTCAAATGAGAACATAGTTAAAATCCAACACTTTTATTTACTGTATTTGGGAAATGGGGAATGGAGCCAAAGTTCAATATTTCTGACAACTAAACACAATACTATAGGATTAAACTGTAACTCTTACTCACATTTACGACTAAGTCCGGCTCAGAGCACTAATTCCCAGCTCTTCTTTTCAGGTCGCGGTCTAATCGCACTTTATCCTGTAACAAAACAACCCGTGGCTGCACAAAATCCTTTATTCTCAAATACTCATAGTGCTAATTAACTCTTACCCGACTTGATTGCTGAAACTCTGCTACCTTCAACTCTTAGGCAACACTTAGCTTAGAGACTCTTAGGCTATCCGGCTCACCACGCCACACAACACAAGTTATCTCGGCTCATCTCGCCACACAACACTTTGCTGGCTCTTCTCGCTACACAACACCTTGCATGCTCCTCTAGCCACGCAACACATCACACTTACTCCAACTCTCAGCTTTTATACATTGCAAACTGAAGACGGAGTTAGAAATTTGCATAAAACTCATAACCGCAGTTAACTGTAGTTTCGAGGGCGCCACACACACTCCGGAAAGTTAAAGTTGCATTAAGGATAGATGTCCCTTTTGCACCACACATGTTAGAACATTGACGTCACGATCTCACTCAAAATATAGAGTGCCTTTATTACAAAGGAACACTCTCTCACAATTTTACCGTATGGAAATCTATAATTCATTTCAAAACCAAATTTCAGCTGTTGTCATCTTTGTTGAACATTAGCTGAAATTTTTAGTAGCCCAGTATGTGATACATAGATTTGTATCTATTAACAACATGCATTCCAAAATTTAGTTCATTCAAGAGATACACATATTTGAATCCAAAATTCCACTTCAGCCAATTCCTTTAATAAGGAGAATGATGTAGGAATACTTTTCGTCTTTTCTATATAGGAGGTATAGAATTTACCTATAAAGAATAATATGCAAAAAAAACTAATTTAATTTAAAAAAGCATACCGAATTTAAAACGTACTCTCCAGCAATAATTACGCAAAGACAGTACTGTATCCGTTTTCTTTCGTATGTCCCTGTAAATTAATAAAAAATACTGTGATTCCTCTGTTTAACGTGATCGTAGTGAAAGTCTGTGGTTTATATAATTTTCAATACATTTGAAATATTGTAATACCATTAAAATACTCTCCAAACAATTTTTTTCCGCATATACCATGTTGTAATCGATTTTTTTTTTTTTTTTTAGTGTCCCTGTAAACCGTGAATCGTACATATTTCATATGCAATATTAAATAAGATTTGTTGACCTTAAATAAGCTTTATCAACTGCATGAAAATTGGAGTGTATTTACGGGAGCTAAAGTGTCGATAGACAGCCAGGAGTCAGACAAGCAGACCGAATACCAAATAATCATATATCGAAGCTTTCATATACTGAGAGACTCATGACACAATTTTCGCTTCATTGCTTTTTCCAGTTTGCCAAAATTAACTGTACACCTTTTTGTAAGCATGATCCCCACCAGTGGCCGCGAGGTTCTGACCTCCAAACTGGTGGACGGTAGGTGCTGGGTTCGAACCCAATCGCAAGCGTCGGCCTAACCGTTCGGAGTTTTCTGTGTTTTTCCGAAACTTGCGTAAATACGGGTTAGGTCCCCTTAGAAAGGCTCCCCCGGAGGGCATCCCAACCCATAGGGCTTATATCCCATAGTGTAGATAATTTGCCGACAAAAATATAAACAAACAGACAAATACAATAAAATTTTGTAAGGATTAAACTAAGAAATTTACATTGTGAATGAAATATAATTAACCGTATCAATTTGTGTTTTCCTTTTAAGTTTGTCTATTATCCGATTCTTTAAGTTTAATTTTTAAAAATCCCATTGAAGAAACGAGAGATTTATAGGTTTTTCGAATGGTCATTTTAAACCAAATTAACAAATATTTGTTTTATCTATAAATTATATAAAAAGAACTATTAATATGAATGACGTTGACATTTTTTCTCTTAAGATAAATGCAGTTAATAATTTTACATTTGAAAGACAGTCTTAAAAAGACAATTAAATGTATAAATATTGAAATATTTAATTTATGATATGCAAAAGAACTTTCTTAAAATATTTGTTTAAACAATTATTTACATACATTATACATTTCATATTGTGGAAAAGATTACAGGAAGATAATACTATTCATTGTTTAATTTCACTTATCTTTTTCGAAAAAAATGTTTTAATGAAAAAATAAACCTAAATGTTTCAATAAAACAGCTCGGTATTTTAAATGGTATATGGGATCAAAAATATTTTTAAATAGTCATATTTCTATAATCCTGATTAACATTTATTATCATTTTCAAATTACACAAATATTTATCAAAGTATATTTACTAATATTTCATTTATAAGACATAGAAATGTACTTCAAAACAGCATAAATATAATCTTATGTAAAACATTTCAAATATTATACTAAACTTTATTTTTTGATCTCATAGGAAAACAAAACAACATTTATATTCCTTTTTTTTTCTTTTAAATTAACAATTTGTTCCATGTTATTTAGGAGCTTATGGGAAAAGCGAGGAAGGTTCAATTTGTATCTATCAGTATTTTAGAGAAAGTTTAGTATTTATTTTTATTATTATTTAATTGTAAATATTATTATAGACACAGTGGTATCTATTAAATCTAATGCAAACAAAAGATAACAATTTTAAGAAACATGGAATTAAAATGTTTTAAAATATAAAAAATTACTTTTAATGTCAGAGTTAATTACTAATGAATTTTAAATTTTACCATATCTTAAATTATATCTTCATTTCATGTCATTTTATTCTTTTTATTATATTATTTCAGAATTATACATTTAAGAAAAATTTAATTTAAAAATGTAAACTATATAGATTTGTCTGTGTTTGCTATTTTCTAACTAAAAAATTTAATTATTTGAATTAAAACAAATGCAAATGTATATATATATATATATATATATATATATATATATATATATATATATATATTTACATTTGCATATATTTTACATTTTTAAATTAATACAATATGAATACAACATTAATTTCAATCAAAGCATGTTTTTCAAATATACACAAATATATATTTATATATATATTCATATATATACATAAATATACATACATATATATATATATATATATATATATATCCAATATGTAAAACAATCAACCATAAACAATAGAAATTCATATGAATTGCGCCGAAACGCTGCATTAAAACACATAAATTCAAAATATAATTTCAAATTTATCAATTTAGCAAGAACCAGCACACCCCCTCACAAAACAAAAATCCCTTAAAATTGAAAATTCAACAATCAAAATACAAAAACAATAGGCTGCCAGCCTCGTCAGCGATGGGTTTTATTAGACAAAAGCAGATGGACACTCGAGTTTACAAAAACAAATTATATTTAAGTGGCAGTGGGTTTCGGCCAGAGCGGTGAATAGCAAAAAATCAGATGTTAAACACCCGATGGCTATAATTCACGCGCTCCCCCACCGGACCCTACGCCACGTTAGTAAACGAATGTCTCACCTGGAACATTGTAAACGATGTAAAAATATGTTCTCTGAATAAAAACCACATCCCCAACTTAGCTGCAATGCCACAACTCAAAACAAATTAAACAGAACAAAGTAGAAACCGTATTCCAAACCAATCCAAAAACAATCCAGGTCTATTGCCACCCAATGCAGCTCATCATCATAAAACCGTCCTTAAGAAGGCTTTAGGTGATACAAGTCATTTAGCTGTCACTGAGTAGCAAACGATAAAAAATGTAGAGAATCTGCAAAATCAGAGTATTTTTTATGAACTTGAGAGAAATATTGTTTTTATAGTGAAGTTTACTTTTGAATTGAAAAAGCTCACTTTGAAATAGATATTTTTCTGAACATATTCTATAAAATCGGAAAATTTGGCTGATTATAATGTTAATCTAGATTCGTTTTGAAATATTGGAGGACCAGTGTACGAGCTGATTAACTGTAAAAGAAAAGCTTTTACGCTTATCATAAATAGAAATTTGTATTTTGTTATCTATTAAAATTTTTATTTTTAAATCTAGATAATCAGCCTCCGAACTATTTTCATTAGTTTTTTTTTTAACATCAAGGAGTCAGGATAAATTTCTTGAGAAATTTCATTAAAATCAGAATTAATATTCAAAACGATCAAATCATCAATGTATCGGTAAGCAAAAAATTTTAGATCAGCTTTATTTATACTATATTGAAATTCATAAAAAAATAAAAATAAGTTAGCTGCAGTGGATGAGTAACTAGTACTCATACCAATCCCATTAATTTGGAGGTATATTTTAGAACCAGTATAAACATAATTATTATAAAGGCAAAACCGGCATAATTTATAAAACAAGTTTGAATTAAAATCAGTACCATCCAAAACCAATTCAGCTGTTTTTAAAAGTGCATCCTTTAAACTACTAATAGGAATGGTGGTAAATAAATTTTCGAAATCATATGTATGGATAGAATGAATTTTATTGTTTTTTTAATT
Source organism: Maratus speculifer (assembly GCA_964019185.1). Classification (NCBI taxonomy): domain Eukaryota; kingdom Metazoa; phylum Arthropoda; class Arachnida; order Araneae; family Salticidae; genus Maratus; species Maratus speculifer. The sequence goes on along the minus strand of OZ025298.1, from coordinate 81,617,774 downwards.
TTTCAACAATTTCGAAACTATTAGAAATAATCCAAAAACAGTTACTGTCTTTATATTTATATTTCAGCATGTTCAAAAATTTTTTAAGTAAATCCTCAAATTTCCTATTAAAATTATTACCAATACTATTAGCATTACTGCAAATGAATCTGTATTTAGTCGGTACTTTATGAAATTTTGGAGTAAGAAATAAAAACGGAAATGACGGATTTTTATTACGTGGGAATGGAATATTGGTTTGTTTAGAGAAAGCCAGATGTTTATTGATAATTTCTTGTACAGAAGATTTACAAATTTTATAGGTTATACTATTATTTAACTCTGCATTAAGCATATCTGCATAAAACTTTTTTCAAATAACTGCAAAGTTACCGGCAGTCTTATCAACTTGACAAAAAACAAAATTTTGTTTTAATTTGGCTATTTCGTTTCTAAAATCCTTATTGAAATATAGATAATTATAAGATGAATTATTTAGAAAACAATCCTGGAAAGATTTAAAATATGTAATTTCCAATCTGTAAAGAGGGGGATAGGTGTATTGTATCTGTAACTTAAATTTAATATAAAAGCATTTAAATCAGCTTTAAAAGTATTGAATGACTTTATTGGATTTAATTTATTGTTAATACGAAATTTAGTACCTGAGTTCAAAAGATTACGTATATTGACATTTTCTATAATATTTAGATCTCCAGTCACAATATGGTGTTTGGTTTCATTTAAAAAAGTTGAATTTTTAAAATTTTCGCAATTGCATTCCAAATCAGTATATGAATTAAGTTTTTGGGAAACTTCTCTATAATTAAATAGAAATTACTAGTGTGGCGTAGGGTCCGGTGGGGGAGCGCGTGAATTATAGCCATCGGGTGTTTAACATCTGAATTTTTGCTATTCACCGCTCTGGCCGAAACCCCCACTGCCACTTAAATATATTTTGTTTTTGTTAACTCGAGTGTCCGGCTGCTTTTGTCTAATAAAACCCATCGCTGACGAGGCTGGCAGCTTTTGTTTTTGTATTTTGATTGTTGAATTTTCAATTTTAAGGGATTTTTGTTTTGTGAGGGGGGTGTTCTGGTTCTTGCTAAATTGCTAAATTTGAAATTATATATATATATATATATGTATGTATATTTGAAAAACATGCTTTGATTGAAATTCATAAAATGTAAAAGGTATATGTTTTATAAATGGAGAAAAAATTAGAAAATTCTTGAAAAAAAAGAACTTAAAGGTATTTTAAATAAAATGCAGTCAGCTCGATTTTGAATGATTAATGGATTTCAGTGGGGACTTTAAAAAATTTATGAACGATTGCCAAGTTGACTTCCCATACGGCATTTTAATTTTAATGACAAATTTGGTGATATTTCGCCAAATTGGCCGAAAAAGTTTGTGATTTTGTCGCCTAATTGGCTAAACCATGGCCCTATTATGGCTGCCTTATCATTAGTACTTTTCATCCAATACACATTATTGAATTTGATGCTCATATTTCCGTAGGAAAGTGAAAATAATTGTTAAGTGAATTCATCTCTCGCTTAACCCGTTAAGGAATCGAGTTTTAAAAAATTGATGTCCGTATCATGTATTGCCTATTGAAATATATAATATGTTTAGAATTTCAAAACTTTATAACAACAATAAAAGGGTGAAAAATGAGTCACGAGATTTGACTTCTACACACAAACAGAACTGATTAAAAAAGTTTTAAGAAATTAGACATGGTACGATCCGAAAATTCAGGGACTGCGGCAGTTCTTGATAAGAAAAGCAAGTGTCTAAAGTAAAACCGCTTGAAATGTATTCCCCCAAACCTCCGATACTCGTTCTTCTTGGTTTAGTCCATGTCATGTGACAAAACCACATATGCAGCAGTTATATATTCCGAAGTTATTTACTTTTGCCCTGCATTGTAAGATCCTTCGTTTCTTAATCAGCATTGCAGCATTAAATTTTATCAACGTTTAGTTAAAACACCAATGAAGAATTTAAAAAAGCTAAGAAATGTGTAAGATCAATTTATCATAGTGAGACTCAAGGTTTATGAATAGCACTGACGTTTTAATGGGGACCAAGAATCTATCGAAGACAATAAACGCTTTTGACAATCTTTGCTGATGCTTCACACCTTCTTTTTGAAAACGCACCAGCATATTTACACCAACTGGTAAAACAATACCTCTTCAAAAATTGCACTAATCCTCTTCCACATCTCCCCCTATCAATTGGACATCACACCGTGTGACTTTAACTTGTTCCCATCAACGAAAAATAATTTAAAGGGACAGCATTTTTAATCATCCGATGAGATGAAAACAGCATTGCAAGAGGACTTTTGTGAGGTTGCGAAAAACGGCTTTCAGCGGTGCTTCCAGAAATTATACGAAAGCTGGTAGAAATGTTTCGTCGCATAGTGTGCGAATTTGCAAATCTAGCGGGAAAAAAGTCCAAAAATTGACTTGCAGTAATTTAACTTTTAAACATTTCAAATAACATCTAACAAATTGGAGGGGGAAAAGGCAAAGTGATAGAAGCCTAACTCTACAACAACACTATCGAAAATTGGCTCAAAAATAAAATTTTATTTTAACTTTTTAGCTCACAGGCTATCATAGCTTGAGAGCTTATGTGCCCGTCCGTTCTGTATGTACGTGCGTAACGCGACAACTCATGATAAAAATATCCGATCCACATAAAATTTTGTATATAAGTATATCCCGATAAGGCGCTTCCCTGCTTAGCTTTTGAAGTTCATTCGATATGTATAACAGGGCGGACGGGGGGGTCGTGCCCCTCCCTTTAATTGACATAAATGGGTTTTTCATGCAGAATTAGAGGTTTCAGATATAGGATCATTCTGTTTTGTCGCCTCCGTGATTGGTATTAGGTTTTCATTGAATAAGTATATACAGGGTGAACGGGGGTTCTAATGCCCCTCCCTTTATTTTATATAAATGGGTTTTTCATGCAGAATTATCAGATTTCGTTCAAATCTCTAAATAGTTTTGGAAGTTTAACGGCTGAGTACAAAAAAGGGGGATAACTCCTCTTAAATTATATAAATGGGTTTTTATTAAGAATTTTCCAATTTGCTCTTAATTTTGGATATAGATTTTTTATATGATAAAGTATGTCCCTGATTAGTTTAATGGGTTCAAAAATTAAGTATAAAAGGGGAAAGGGAAGTTATTTCCCCTCTTTTAATTTTTTTCCGAACGGAATTAACCCTTGAAAATATAAGGCTGTAATGTACAATTAGTATGCGCAGCCTGTGAGCTCAAAGCCATCAGTTTAACTGGGCAGTATTCTTTTTATTAAAAATAGCAATCGATGTAGTTGTTATTGCTATCGAAATTTTTGGTTGAAAACAAACTTATTGTGTAAATATTCCTTTATGATAACATAGAATCTTTACAACAATGTAGATACTTCATCTTTTATCGTTACAATATTTAATATTTAATATTTTTTGAGTCAATATAAAAATTATTAGAAAATTTAATAGCATCTAATAAATTTTAAAAATCTGGCAAAATTTTTGTCCACTCCGGTCAATTGTTATATAATCTTTTTTTTTCAAATATTTATGAATATAGATATTAAAAAAAAAAAAAAAAATCAGTTTCAGCTGCAATTATCTGCAAGTCTTGAACATAGATTTTTTTTCAGGTATGAATTTTATTTCATTTTGCATTACATGATAGATAAATAACTGGTTTTAAGCATAATAAATCGTGGCATTAAAATCTCAATAAAACTATAGAGTGGTTGAAATCCACCCTGAATTTTTAACTTCAGAGTGAATTTCAACCACTTTTAAGTTATACTTTCTTACAAATAGTAAAAGAATAGCAAACGACAATAAATGACAGTGATTCATTTTATGATAACACTGATATCTACAGTATGTAATTAATTACTTTTTTTCAAGTAAGAAAACTCTTATTGTTGAAAAAAATAAATACTATATTTAAAAAAATATATGCATTGAATGATAACACAACGTAAATGTCAACGTATGAAAATTACAAAAATCTTTGTAATGATAAAAATGAATGCTATTATAATTATGATGATGCAATGAAAAGGACGAAAATTGTACAATAAAATATGTTAAGATACATTTTTTTATAATGCATAACCCTTTTATCTCTCGTTAAATCAAATTTATTACTTTAATATTGTTAATTTTCATAAATTCAATTTTGACCCGCTAGATTTGCAAAATCTTACTCTGTTAAAAAAACCCGCATATATCTTTCCCAAATTTCTCAGAAAAAGTCTCTTTTCACAACAAAAGAGCATTTTCCATTAAAAAACAGAAAATTCTACCACATTTCCTGAAATTAATGAAACAGATTCAAATAGAAAAAAAGAACGGAGATACTCTGTTATGTGGGGTCTCCGTGGCCGAGTGGTGAAGCCTCCACGGCACTAATCGTCTGCAAGCGAAGATTGTGAGTTCGAATCCCACAGGTGCTATTGCACATATTCTTTATATGGATCTGCAGGATGTATTTCTTTCGTGTTATAAAACTTCCTTGTGCTATCCTGTCCCTGTATAATGACGGTGACTTATAAGCAGGCTTTCATGTCGAGCACACAAGTCAGATGTATGTATTCAATGAAAAATAAAACTCCGTTATCTCCTTAATTTCCAATAATATACATCAATTTTATTATAAATTTATTTTATAAAATTATTGGTAAGAATGATTCCTCAAACCCAATTTTCGAAGCTTTTATCAATGAAATGATCATGAAATATGAGATCATTATTACAGGAATGACAGTACTGCATTTGTTAACACAAGAAAATCGAAAACTTTAAATCATATCATAAATGTAGACATACTATATCCGAATATATATCTTTTTCAAACTGATGCCGCATTTTTTCGTCTTGCAAGCCAGCATATTCTTTTATTGCGTTAAAAGATTTAATGATAACAGAAGAAAAAATATTTTCTAACTTTAGCATTCACATAAAGATTTATCTCTTATCCAATTCTAAACTCGCGGAATTTCGTAGATATGCATATCTATATATGTAAAAAAAGTTATTCATTTATCATTAATCAAATATGTCATTATCTCAATCAAGATTGACAAAAATTCTGTAGACAAATTTTTAATCTTTATCTATCGTCTATGTTAAGAAAAAATGTTATATCATATTCCAACTTCGTTATCTTTAAAACAAAAGGGTTATTCCTATATCTAACAGATCAAATGAATTGTAAGAGCTATCAGAGCAAAAAATCTTCTCTCGCTAAGCTGTTTTTCCTGAATTAAAGTTATATATTTTTTTCTGTAAAAATTGAAATATCTAAGTGCATTTTAAAATATCGTGATAAATGGTAGCTTTCTTTAGATTTTCTATTCATTTTTTAAAATCTCAGTCTGTTTGAAAAAGATTTTTAAGAGAGAAAAGTTTTGTAAAAACTCAAATATTGTTTTTGTGTATGAAAATTATGGTTTTGTATGGCAAAATTAAATTTTAGACTTCATAATGCGCTAAGTAATAAGTAATTATAACATTAAATATCTTATGTAGGATTTCATGGGATATTAAAATTCTTTCTCTTTCCGTAAAATTACACAAGTATACCTACTAGATATTTACCAACATATTTAAAAAAAACTTCACCTTTTTTTCGTCCAGAATTTTTATTTTATTTTAACTGATACACATTATCTTCTTGCTGTATTCATTATATCTAGTGATTACTGCCGATATTTCATACAGCAGGGCTGTCTAATACGGCGCCTGTGGACAACATGCTGCCCTTTGAAAATTTTCTTGGCGCCCTTTTGAATGTTTTCTCCTTGACTTTTAAGAAGTAAAATTTCCTTATAAAGAATTGTTTTTTTTTCAATGCTTCTTAATTGCAACAGAAATATTTTGAAAACCTGTGAATACACCTTAAAAACAAAAAACAAACTTTGAAATATTTAATCAGGCATATTTTTGCGATTCGAGTAATTATTTATAAAGCTTAATTATGGTGATTAAATTTAGTAATAATTAGAAATAGCTTTTTTAGTGCTGAAGAAAAAACAAGAAAATAAACTATTTTCACTTTCACCCGCTCCTTTGAATACACATGTTTGTGAAAGTTCTGCTTTTCTCTTTTTTGCTCTTGTTACAATAGCCCATTGGCTGTTTTAAAAAACTGATTAAAGGGGCTTAACTTTTCCTTTTTGACTTTTGAAATTTTTTAAATTTTTTTTCAGTTTGCTTAAAATAATTAATTAACACTTTAAAAAGATTAAAACCAATGAAAGCACCTCCAGACTCTCTCTCTAGAACCAGCTATTTGTGTCAGTTTCTATCATGCCTGTCTCTGTTTTTATACTTTTTATAAAACTAAACTTACGCCTTCAAAATGAGTCAAAGTGAATTTTCACATAATAAAAGAAACCTATCAATATCTGTTCTTTTCTTGCTTTAAAGTTTATGGCACCTTACCCTAAAAACATTTTTGAAATATACTTCTCATAGAAAAAAGTACAACTTCAAATTTAATGCCTGTAACTCAAGAACATTCCAGACCTTTTGTCGACCTCTGTAAGACTCATTTGCATTAAGTTAAGACTTGCTTATATACAATGTTCTTCAAAATTAAAAGATATGAGTAAAATGAGACTCACTCAGTTAGTTTTGCAAACAATGCCCAATACATAAATTATTTATGTCAATTAAATAATATAAAATACAAAATTGCACACCCGCTCATAATTTAGTGTCGTAAATATTCAAATTAGATGATTGTCAACCTGGTGCAAAAAGGACGTATGTTGGAATTCTGCCTGTAGAGTTGTTTAAAGGGAATGCGGTGCCTGAGAGGGAAGAGTATTCATTAGTTATGGCTCAAAGGCATCAGTTATTTGAAGGTCAAGTGTATCAAATAATTGGTAGAATAGAGGGAGATCAAACACAAATGGAGGTCGCATAAGAATTGAATATTCCTCAAAGTATCATAACAACAGCTTCAGGTCACTTTTCAAACACCTGGTGCATTAATAGACAGACGTTTAAAGAGATACCAAAGGCAACAATTGCATGCGAAAACCTTTTTTTTTTTTTTTTTTTTTTGTCATTTTTATCTCTTTGAAACCACCAGCTGACTACAAGAGATTTAGTTTCAGATCTTCAGGATGCCAGAGGAACTCTAATTAGCCGTTCTACTACTACATGGAGGTTTAACGAAGATGCAATGTATGCAGAAACATCATTAGTTTATGTTCCACACATTTTTGTTGTAAGGGCTGTCAAAGAGCCCCGTTTAAAATGTAACATCGTCATGCTCAGAGGTTCCAAGAAGATTGTGCTGGTACGGAATATTTCACGGACAAAACAAGGCAAACTGCGTATTACTTCCTTTTCTTAAGATCAAAACGTATCTAGAATGAGTGTTCAAATTGCATCTGGACTCGTCAGTAATCCATTATCGAGTCAAAACTTCTTGACTCCATTGAACATCACGCTTTCAACAGATTAAACGGGTCTTTTTAGAATCTGTAGTGAGTGGGACACAAACTATTGGTCTTTTCGCATCCTCATGAAGTCCCGTGAGCCAATAGAACATCTAATTCGAGCTCCTGTTTCATCCTGAAAGTCTGAAACGAAATATCTTGTAGTCACTTCGCGGTTTCTTCGAGCCTAATATGACATAAAATTGACTTCGGATGCAGTTGTTGCTATTGGTGTCCGTTGACCAGGATGTCTATCATCAAATCTAGTGCTTATAAAGGGGCTCGAAGATCTTGATATGACATTTTGAGTTTCTTGTTTCTTTCATGTATTCTTGGGCGATTTCTATTTGTGTTTGATCTCCCTCGTTTCTACAAACTATTATCCACTCTTGATCTTCTGCTGTGACCTTTCTGTTAATACTATTCGATAATATTGAGACATGTTTACAGTTATGCAACTAATGACGCCCTTCAGTGGGTACCAAGAACTTAGCTGCACCGCTGCTTACTGGAAGGTTGGACAGCCCTATCACACAAAATATTGCACGTAACTCTGTATTTAGAAATAATAACCCCGCATCTTTTTGCTTTACTTTGAAAATAACGGATTTTGATCTAATTATATCGACAATTAATTTTAGAATTTTCAAACTATGTTTTTGAGACTTTCACAAATGTTACTAAATATAGTTAGCTAAAACATTATGCAAATTACATTTTGATTGTGTTCACGCATGCGCAGTGAAACTTTATTTAGCAAATCAGCTCATTTTTCCAATTGATTGTAATTACAGGATATTATGTACAATAGTATTGCTCATATTTTTTTTAAAATAACGATTTTTTATATTAAAAACTCTGGAAATTAAAAACAAAAAATCTGCAAAATTTGGTATTCTTTTAAAAAATCTTAAATTTTCTACGAGTATACATGTTATCCTAATAAAAATGAACACAGTTTGTTATAACAAACTTCTAATCATAATCTGCCGTTTGATTGTTTTAGCTACATTAATTTTGACAGGGTTATCCAAAATATCTTCGTTATTTTTTCATTTGTTGAAGACTACCTATGAGATTTCGAGAAAAAATCCTCACACAAATATATGTCCTGTATCATTATGCTTACGCACTTGGAGTTTTAAAATAATTCCTAATGTACTTTCATAGATAGCTATCAAAACGACTAAAATCACAAGTGGATTATCATCTTTCGCCATATAGTGTATATTACAGCTTCACAATCATAGTAAACAATCGATTTAGAAAAAAAGGGGAAGAAAATAAAAACTGAGATGGAAAATTTGAAAGATTGATAAAATATGTTTTATCCCAGTAAACAAACATTTCTTATAACATATCTTAACACGCAACATATCTTATACACGCAATACACGCATATTAGAAAATACGTGAAAACCGACTTGGGCCGCAGTTTTAGTACATTAAACGTATTTTATACATTTTTTAATGAACCATCTCAACTTTTAATTATAAAATCGACTTGGTATACAATGATTGTGAACCTTTCATATAATGTTTTAGTTTGTCATTGTACTATTTTTATTGTACTATTTTTGTGCCTTCTATCTATTTTCCTACCTATATAAGATGAGCAGGGAATAAGTCGGCCACTTTAGTAGGGCTCTTACAATACATTCTATTGCTTCAAATGAGATCAAATATGAAATACAAAAAAATCAATTAATGCACTTGACATTTAAAAAAAATTTCAAAAATTCAAAATAAAAAATTTTCTACTTTGAGTGTTGTAATACACCTGAAATATTTAATTAATTTTATAAATATCAAACAACATCTGTTAAAGAAGGGGTAGCAAAATCCGTCGTACGATTTTCTTTACATTAGAATATGGCATATCTAGTACTCGGGAAACAACTGGTACTCTCACACAACCATGCAGAGATTGCAACAAATAGTTGCTTATTTAGAGTCTCTAGAATGTATTTATAGGTCCAAATGAAACCAAATTTTAACTGCACATAACTCAAATGATGTGTTTTTTATTTACTAAAAAGAAAAAATTATAAAAATTAAAAATACAAAAATTTTCAACTTAAATATACGTAAATGATGTACTTAAATTTATTGAAGTGTATCAGAATGCGCCATTGTGGCGAAATTTTCTACTTTTAATGTTTTTATTTTTTTAGTAAATATGAAAGCATCTTTTGAATTATCTGTAGTTCAAATATGATATCACTTGGATCATAGACCCCTCTGAAGTGGACAGTTTATTTCTTGCAGTCTCTGCATGGTTGTGTTTCCCAAGTAAAATGTTGTTTGTCATATTTTCTGAAAAAAACCCATTTATTGTATTAAAAATTCTGCAAATTATAAGGAAAAACTGGGGAACATTTGGGACTATTTTTATGAAAACCTTAATGTCTCTACTAGTATATATGCTATTTTCATAAAGAAGAACCCAGTTTATTACACTAAAACACATATACCAATCAAAATCTACAGTTTGAACGCTCTTGCTACATTAGATTTGACATTGTTATTTAAAAATTTTTCATGCTTTTTCAATTTGTTGAAGGTCCCCTATGGGGTTTCGGGAAAAATTTTCTCGAAAATAAATGACCTGTACTATTTTGTTTACATACCTGTAATTTCAGAATAATTCATGATGCACTTTTCTAGGTACTAAACTAAACGTCAAAAATCGCAAGTGGCGGAGCACCTTTGACCATATAGTGCACAAGCACATACATGCACAACGCGAATTCTAAATTATCATACATGAAGTACTGAAACCACTTCTTATAATGAAAATCTAAAATGCAAATATCAAAGCAGGTTACATACCGTAATATTAACTTTTACTTCAGTACAATTAAATTTACTTTCGAACAAAACACCACATATGAATACCAAAGGAAAATTTAAACATTTTTCATTCTGGTATCTTTATACTCGACATTCAATTTGACTATTACTCAACAAATAAGCTTTTCAAAACTACTTATTTTGCAATATGTATAACTTAAAATTTTTAACTTTAAAGAAATAAGATACCTTTGAACACACACACACACATAAAAAAAGAAACAAACAAACAAAAAAAACATTATAATTCAAGCTTTAAAATTTGTATAATAAGTCAAAAGTAAATTTTAAACTTCATTTCAAAGTGAAATTTATACTTAAGATTTTATTAAGAAAATATATAAATACTTGTAAATTCATAAATAAATATTAAAATGATAAGTTTAAAAATGATAGTAACAAATAAAAAAATAATAATAATACGGCGTGCGCGCATGGTAAAATTTGGAAATATGCATGTAACCTCCTCAGTGGTGATATCCAGTGTTCTCGCTGGCATTTGACCGAAGTTAGCAATTTGGCTAATTAAAAATAAAAAACATTCGCCAAATGAAAAAAGTATTAGCAAAATAGATTCGCCGTGTAGCACTAAAGAAATCATTTTTAATCCTTTAATGTACCCCCCCCTTTTTTTCAATATGTTTTAAAATGACCAAAGTGTTTATAACTGCGACAACGATTGTTATTAATCTACTTTCCACCATCCGCTAAAAATATATTAAAAATATTTGTGTATGCATATGTATGAAAGACGAAAAAGAAAAGATAGAAAAAGCAAAAATTGAGAACTAGCAATTTGGCGAATCTAATCGCTTGGTTATTCGCCAAGTGAAGAATTTAGTCGCAATTTGGCGCATTAGCGAACGACAGCGAGAACATTGGTGATATCAACTGTAGAAAACTTTAAATAACTCCCTTTAAATTAATTTAATTTCTTATAGAATTGTTAAAGTTATCCCTAGACATTTTAAATAAATGCATGCAAATGATATGCATTGATATATAAGATGATACATTTTTGGAGATGATTTATAGTAGTTTCAATCTAGTTTTTCTGGCCCCTTTTTTGTCTCAGGACTGAAGAGGAAAAAGAGAAAACTTTGGTAAACAAATTTACAATTGTTTCACCTATATACTAAAACTGGAATATTTGCAAAAAATCTTGACTGAATTAAAAAGTGTACTTCAAACTAATTTAAAAAAATTGTAAAAATTAAAAAATTCCAACCTTTAAAAAATATTTTCAAAGTATAGAAAAAATATCTTATCTTTTTTTTAAGTTGTACGTAATGCAGAAACGAATATGGAATGAAAATTACTTTTGATTACCATGCTTAGTTTTTTAGTAACATTACGCGCAATATCAAAGTTTATCCTTTTGAATAAATTCAAAACAATGTTTAACTATCCCAATTCAAGTTACACATATAGTCTTAATAAAATTGTCATAATTAATAAAATAGTCAGAATTTTTTTAATAATGTTCAGAAATTATTACATAATCAAAATATGCATAAAAAATAATCTTTTTTTTTTTTAATTTTTTAAGGTTGAAAGGTGTTCCACCCCCTTAAAATATAATTTTAATGTAGTTGACTTCCGTCAATCCATTATTAAAACTGTTACTACCATTTTTACTGCCATATGTATAAGGTATTGTAATAAACATATAGCACTGACAGTAAGATCACATGAAGATGTTGATCCAGTGTTTGCATAAGCAGTCAAGTGTTTGCAGTAAATATCTTAGAATCATATTTACGAATCCTCACACGTATGCAGTATGTGCTCAAGGGTAAGTTGGATTTCGCACAACAGCAATAATTATCGACAGATGATATTCAGCGATTCTCCACGACGCATGCTAGGATTTCCTCATCATCATATTCAATCGACATATGCATCTTTACCCATAAACACAACCTTTAACTGATGCCATGCATTGCAGGAATATTAATATACTAAATGCACTCAGCGAAATGCGACAAAGAGAAATTTTTGAAAAATATGTCACTGTTAAAATTTACTAAGAAAATAATAATATACAAAGAAAATGTAGATGTTATTATTTTTTTTATAAATTACGTATTGAATGGAGGAGCTAATTAAATATCAATAGGGGTAAAGTCTGCGAGTCATAACCCATCTAATTCAACGAATGAAAATGTTTCAAAAGACGAATTGACTAAACTTAAAGAAATAACCAGAAAAAAAACAATACCTAATTAATATTATATTGGCAAGACTTACTCTTAAAATATATATAATTTTTTAACAAAAGTTTAATTTTAACTTTACAAATGATCAAAAAAGTTATATTTTATTACTATACGTCATCAGTAATATGCAATTAACATAATGAAATTATAAAGTTATTAATTGAGGCTTTGATCTTTGGGATTACGTCATGAAAAAACAAAAAATGGCGCTACTACGACACAATTAAAATAATTCATTTCAATGAAATCTAAAAATAAAACATTTTTTTCTGTCGCCGAATTTATATGCACACTTTTCGTATTTACATTCGTTACTATAACATATTTGTCATCTACTGAAGCTGTCTCAGATTAGCGTCTCAATTGCAATATTAGTGGAATTAAAATAACGAGGTAGGACAATTTTTGACGAAAGAAAATATTTAAGAAGGAACTGTTTTGTTGATTCATAATAAATTTACAAAATTTGTTAATATAAAAAAGCATCTTATATTGGTAAGTCTAACTCTTCAATAACTGGCATTTAATCCATAATTACCAAAATGCTATTTCTATCAAACCCAATTGTAGAATTGTTAAAATGAACCTTTAATCATACACGTAAGCAGTAAAAAATATTACAAGACCAGTTATTATTATAAAGTTATCAATTAAGGCTCTTATGTCAGAAATCCCGCATGAAAAAAAGCAAACTTTATTCCCCTTTGACTCAATCATCGATTTTTTCTCCCGTGAAATCTAAGCACGACACCATTTTCTCCAGATTAAAATTTATGTATGTACCGTTCATATCTGTATTAACTTTTTTCCAAAATATTGGTATTTTAGATTGATCATTTTTACTCAAAACTTGAAGTCTGTATGCTAATAGCTGAAACAGATATTAAATTATTTATATTCTTTTTAGTATTAATGAAATTTTGTAAATGAAACCAAAATTCGCCGGACTGTAAAAATATTCTTGACACAGAACGTATTATAATCAATTTTTTTTTTCACTTTTAATGAGAAAATGCCAACATAAGAATGCAGTAATTTGCTTTTTTTTCCCTTGGCTTTTAGTAGAAATGGAGTACTTTTGTTCCCACGAATAGAAAAGTGCTATTAAAAACTACGAAAAAATTAATGTATTAAAACAAATTAAGATACAGCTTTGAAACAGATTGCATTTAAAAATGAATTTGTTTCCCTATACGACGGTGTGCACATTGAAAATATGCGATTTTAAGAAGTTTAAAAAATCGCAGTTAAAAAAATTGTAAAAACGAAACTGCATTTCAAATTTCAAAGTGATGCCATTTACAAAATATCATATGCGTTACGCACAGATACCTATGGCTTTTCTAATATTGATACTGAAGTGTCAAATCTTTATGAGCAAAAATGCATTATTTTAAATCATCATGTGATTTTCTCTATCAAAGCATTTCAAAGTTTTTAAATGATTATTTTAATTTTTAATTTATCATTAATAAAATTGGTCCTATTGCCACCAACATGAATTAATTGTGAATTATATTAATTAATTGGGACATTAATTAATTAAACATATTAATTAATTGTGATAAAATGATTAATTTTATTTTTAATTTGTCAGTAATAAAAGGAGTCCGATTGACACTAACATGAATAAGTTTCATAAAACAACTTTTAAAATCTAAAATAAAATATAAAAATAGATTTGTTTTAAAAACTAGCAAGTGCGAGCACATTTACAAGTAAAATGCTTCAATTTAAAAATGTCGTTATCGAAATTGTTTCTGTAGAAAGCTCAAGCCTGATGATTGAAAAAATAGCCTGGTTTTTTAAATGTATAGATTTTTTGAGCAATTTTCATCTAGGCTATAGCATAATTTATATTCTACATTTGTAAGTTGAAAATAATTGCATTGCTAATGAAATGGCAGATTTTATTTTATGGTATTTCTTCTTATTTATTGTTTACAGATTTTTCATTGTCATGAAACAATATTCAGCAATTCTACTCATATACTAAAATTTCCGGATAAAAATATTCACGTATATATATTATATACATACAGGATGTCCCAGAAAGGACTCTCGAACTTTGAAATGGCATAACTTCAAAACAGTGAGAGATAGAAATGTAAAACAAGTTGAGTGTTAGACAGATAAATCTGAAATTTGTTATACACCAATTTGAAAACGTAGTTCCAATACTGGATAATAGGGTCAGCACAAGCACATAGAGCTTTAAATGGTACTCAGAAGTACAGAAATTCCATTCGTGCGTCTGTTTCATTGCTAACACATATTAAAAAGTTGTATAGAATTAGAGAATAATTCGGAACTCAAGAATACCATGCCGTATTTCTTGAAACAACGAATTTCTATTGTATTTGAATACCATCGAATAAATCGAAGTCCGACGATGACAAAGGGAAGTATTAAAAAAATTAAAGTTTAAAAAATGCCTAGACTTGAAAACAATTCTCAATTTATTCAACAAGTTTGAACGGAAAGGTAGTAATGGTCGATGATTTAGCCGGAAATGTGGGATGCAGTCAATCAGTCACGACACCTGAAAATGTGCAAGTAAGTCGAATAAACAGATGATTGATGGAAATAAAATTGATGTCGGTCATGTATGGTTCACCGATGAGGCCCATTTCGCTTTTGAGGGATGTGTGAACAAACAAAACTGGCGAATATGGGGCACTAAAAACCCGTTTGTGTGTCTTTCAAAACCACTGCACTCAGCAAAAATTACAGTGTGGGCAGGACTGTCCATTAAAGAATCATTGGGGCTTTTTTCAGAATGGAAACAATTAACGCATCTTATTTTACAACAGTTTATTGGAACATTTCAAGCTCTAGAGAATGCACCAGAGATTTCATGATTTATGCAGGATGAGGCCCAACCGGACCATACTACTGCAGTGTTTGAGTTCCTCGAGGAATACTTCAGTGAGAGAGTCATTGCTTTAAATTATCCCAAAGTGACAGATATTGGTATGGATTGGCCACCATATTCCCCGGATCTCAATCCATGCGACTTCTTTTTGTGGAGTTACTTGAAGGACGCGGTTTATCCTAAGAATCCCCAAAAGTTGGAATATCTTGGACAATTAATCTGTGAGGCATGTGTATCCATTTCAGTAGAAATATTTCAACAATTGATTTCGAACTTAACCTATATGTTGCGTTATGTTGATGTTGAAAAAGGTAACCATATCGAAACCATTGAATGTGATTTTTATCTCAAGTAAAACAGCTCATTTTCAGGAACTATTTAAAAGACTCCGCTTTATGATTGCAACGCCCTTTCATGCCCAATATTGGAACTATTTTTTAAATTGATGTAACAAAAATTCCAGATCTATCTATCTAACATTCAACTTGTTTCATATTTCTATCTCCCACTGTTTCGAAATTATGTCATTTCAAAGTTGGGGAGTCCTTTCTAGAACACCCTATACATATTTTGGGATAAAAATAGCCTTAACAGAGTGACTTTACAAACTCAAGGAATTATTTAATCGATACACTATAAAAAAATAAATACTTAACATGAGGGGAGGAAAAAAAGCACAAGATGTGGGAAAATTGGAAAAAAAATGATTGGAAAAAAATAATACCAAGATATAGGTTTTAAATTCAATAGTTTGGACAGGAACAAAATATCTATGGCAGAAGAAAATATAAAAACCGCTTAAACATAAATTCTAACTAATTTCATATATTCATATATATGAATGTGAAAATTCTGTAAAATTGTGCAAATGAATTATTAATGATATTGTATTCTCATGACCTGCATTTTATGATATATTAAGGAAAACCAAAAAATGAATTCTTATTTAGCTATAAGGTTAATGAAGTGGGTAAAATAATAAATCCTATATGCATATATAGTTTTATATATGTCTGTGCGTATAATAATATTTTTTGTAATTATTGACTATAAATAAAATGAAAAATCGTTTATACGTGCATAATTAAATAAATAACTTTTCTATGGAAAACTAGTATCAACGCATCTGTTGCTAAGAAATTATGAAAGTTATTTCTACATGTTTTTTTAATACTAATTTGCAATATTTTGATGAGTTTTCCCCATGAAAATCAACATTATTACTACTAGACGTTATAATACACCGTTGTAATTGCACTGTTCTTTCTTGTTTACCGAAGAAGTTTTAATTAATTGTGGCCATCACAAAGAAAATGTATTATAAAAATTTCAGTGACTTCCAAAAAAATTTAATTTATATCATTTTCTTTGTACAGGTCATTAGAAGTTCTTAAATTGTCTTTAATCATCGAAATACTTTGGCCATGTATGTCGCACATTAAAAATTTCTATGTCAAAACAGTTACTTTACTTCATTCATAAAATCAATTGAATTTATAAAAAAAAATGTATGCAGCATTTAATTTATTAACGAACACGATGATAACCTTCGGCGCTTTACGACTTTTCAAATCTTAAGAATATTTTACACATAAAAACCTTAATAAAATCGAAAAATAGAAAACTGTACAAAGAATAATTATCAGTGGTATCTTAAAAGGAAATTCTAAAGAAAGGCAATTAATATTTTTTTTTCTTTGAATTAATTAATCAATTCTAAACTACCTTTTAAAAAAAATTATTTGGATATTATTAAGAATGTATTTTTTTCTTTTCAAATACTAAATTAATTGCATTCATGCTTTTCCTGAGATGCTGAGAAAAGGTTAATAGTATAAAGTGGTGATCGAAAACATTCTTAAAGAAATAACCATATACCAACAACAATAATATTCTCTAGCTCTCGAAGTACTGTTGAAACATGACTTAAAAGAATATTTCGACTTTTAGCCTGTATTATCATATTTAGATCCGTAGAGTATGTTAACAACCGCAAAGTATAAAAATAAATCCATCTGTAACTGACAGGAAATTATAATAATTTTAAAGAATGCTTATAATTGGAACTTCTCAGAAATAATCAGGAAATTAATTGCATTCATGCTTTTCCTGAGATAATGAGAGAAGGTTAATACTATAAAGAAGTGATCGAAGACATTCTTATAAAAATAAGCATAATACCACTAGCAATATATTCTCTAGCTCTCGAAATACTTATGATGAAACATGACTTGGAAGTGTGTTTTGACTCTTAGCCTGTACTATCATGTTTAGATCCCTTTAGTATTTTAACAACCGCAAAGCACTGAAAATAAATCCACTGTAGCAGACAGGAAATTATAATAATTTTTAAAAATGCTTATAATTGGAACTTTTGTGAAATAATTAGGAAAATTGGAAGGATGGGGAGATGTTTTTAGAGTTTATAAATTTTGCCAGGATTTATAAAGTTTGCAAAATATATCAGGAACAGTTTATTTTCGGAAGGGGGGAGGCTTACTTTCGATACTTTACGGTAATTTTAAATTCGAATAGTTGCATCAAAACCCATATTCTACAAAGCAAGATGTGTGATATTATGAGTTTCACAGAATACCATATAATAAACCGAGACTATGTATATAAAAATGAGGGAAAGAAAGAAAAAGTGTGGAAAGGTAATAGACCCAGGCGTTCAATGAGCGTGGCATTTCAAGGAAGATTCGTGAGGAGAGGAGAGCGACCAGTTACATGTTTTCTATAGATTTCGGTCATCATTGTTGTGAATTTGCCAAGTGAATCTTTTCTTTAAATTAACAATAGTTTTATGAATTCCAGTATGAGTAACATGAGCAATTCTTAAAGCTTTTGCTCTAAGTGACGATGGTAAAACAGCTCTATGTAGCTCAATATCTTCTGAAGAAAAGTGTCCATTGTAACAAAGCAAATCATTACTTAGATTAATATAATAACCATTTAAACTTTTAGATTTTGTTTTCGCTTTAAGATCTTCATAAATTTTCTTAATTTGAGGGTCTTTTTGTTGTTCAGAAAAGATGGTTTGATCAAAGATTTCTAACAATGGGTCTTCATTATTAGCACTATTTGGAGGTGAAGAGTCACTTTGGAGGTGGCAAGTATGGTGTGTTTTGCCAATTAATCCACATCGAAAGTGAGCAATTTCATTATGTAAATCATTTTTGATCATCAGAAATTGGTAGCGGTTCTTGCGCAGAAATAAGATCTGGAAAACGTACATGTCAATTTTGAATGCAATCTCAACACATCCTTTAAAGAAAACTTTAGAGTTTATGGTTGATACTGACACATTTCTAGATAAAATTTGATAATGAATTTTGGATTTAATACTATTAAAGCATTCCTGATCCAAAAGTGACAAAGTTGAGCCGGTATCAATAGGAGTTGATATTTCATTATGTTGTACATTCATAATTATATATGGCAGGGAATAAGAGTTGTCAAATGAGCTACAAATTATGTGTCGTTCTTGTACACAATCATCAATTTCAGAAGGATGTTTCGATGCCAAAGAATTATGAAACAGCAAGATTTATTAAATTTTGGTTGCACTGGAGATGTTTGTACAGCACTGGTTGACAATAAAGTAGTTGAAGAATTTTTGTCAATGCGACGTTTGTTTTTGTCGTCACAACAATGTACTGACCCTGAAGAACAAGTATGGGAGAGAAGGCGGTCAGTAGGACCAATCTCCCCTATTTGTTTAACTGATAGATGTTATCATTTTTATTTTCAGAAAGAGAAGCACAGTTTTTCTTTCTGTAAGAATTAGACGAAAAATGAGAGGTTTGATTTTGTCTAGATGCATTGAGAACATTTTTGAATTTGTAACATGTCTCCATACGGTTGTTGAATCGTCCGCAAAACGCTCATTGAATGACATTTTGCTTGTGATAAGAATCTTTAGAATTTTTCTTGTGAAAAAATCTGTCAAAGTTAGGTTGAAAAAAGGGTCGCTTTTGATGAGGTTTTTGCTGACGAAAGTTTATTTTGTATTTATCCGCAAAGTTTTGTCTGATAGGTGAAGGGGGAATAAGTTCTATGTTTTTTCTTAATATTTCTAAATCTACGAGATTTTTCATTTTGTGTTTCTGATGGTGAGAACGCACTTTGCGGATTTACATATATTTTATCCTTTGTACGTCTTACAGGAATTTGTTGAACCAAATTCACAGAAATTTCATCAGCTTTTTCACTATTCATGCAATAAATTTGATCAACATTTTCATAAGAGTTTCTAGGAGGTGGTAATCATAGATTCCTTGTAGAAAATGTGCTCGTTCAAGAGCTAAATCAAATGTGGAAATATTTACTTCTAAAATTTTTCTTTTGATCTGTTTAGGTAAAACCTGAAGAAAGTAAGTGAATTTTAGTGAATTTACATCAGCTGGTTCCAATTTGGGATACGCAAGCCGAAGTTGCCTATGCAGACGATATGCAAAATTTTTAGCTGATTCATTTGACTCTAAGTTTAAATTTTGTAGGGATTTGAGAGAGTTAGTTTTTTTTGTCGGCGTGAAATAGTCTATAAACGCCTTTTGAATGGCTTGAAAGTTAGCATTCTTGAATTGAGACTGTGTTTAAAAAAAAAAAGAGTGAAGCACTACCCTCTAGTTTTGATTTACAAAGAACAAAAAGCTCTTTATCAGAAAAATTATTCAATTCCTGTAAATCGGATAACTGATCAAAAAAAGAATTTCACAGTTTGTGAATTCCTATCGAAAGGCTTAATAGCAATATTTAACTTAGCTTTCGGAGGCATGGTAAGAAAAATTAAGACAAATTCTCAATAAATGTCACAATAATATTGTCTATAAATTAGTTACGTAAAAAAAAGGATACATAATTTGATACATCTTCTAAAATATTGTCAGTGGAATGGAATACTTTTTTTATGTAACTACTAAGTGTTTATTTTGTTTTATTTTGCTTTTCAGTTATAATTCAGGATTTGATATTCGAAAGCTTTTTTTTATGCCATGTCTTCTGTAAATATTGAAAACTTTTGAAAGATTTCAGAAAAAGTATGTCTCATCAAGATCAATTGAAGTTATTCATAACATTTCGAAAAAAACTACTAAAAATGGCATAATTTATGATTCAATTTATGTCAGAGAATATGCTCGATTGTTTTTCAATAATTTCAGAGACAATCTTCAAGATGAAAACTATGAATATGATTTTAATATTAGTGAAACAAAAAATATTGATTTAGATTCTGTTTACAAAGCAGATTTATATGAAATTGAAATAATCCTCTCTTTACAAACTCCACAATTTCACAGCGTACTTTTTTTTAAAAAATCATTCAAAGTTGGAGTAATCCTACAGAAAGTAATTATTATCACATCTGTGGCTGCAAATTGCTAATCCATCTGTTTTTCAAAATAATGGGAAAATGCATCACTCGGATGTGGATATTAAAGAAATTGCATTTGGTACGCTGCCAGACATGCATCATTTTATATTTTTTATCATTATCTCTCAAACTCTGGTGAAAAAGAAATAAGTTGTTCATTTTGGCCATTCAGAAAAATGTAACCCTGTTCATAATAAGTTTCAGTTTAGTTATGAATCCATATTTCGAGTCACTGTCAATTATGTTCCTTTTTCTGATTGTGTACAAATATTTTTTTTATCTACGGCATACATCATTTTTATATGTTAAAAAAATAACAAGAAAAAAGAAGAAGAAAATGCTAGCATATCTATCTTAGCATCAGATCACGAATATCAGACTCAAACTTGGGAGAGAAAATTAGATTTTGTATGTTCATGTAAAAATTTATGATAGTTCTGTTGAAAAACAATTTTTTTTAAATGCAGCATCTGTTCTCAAATTTATCAAAACAAAATAACAAATCATATTAAAGTAATCACTTATTTTAACACACCTCCTTCAGTAAATAACATGATAACCAAGTTTAAAAATTAAGCACTGCATCATAAGAACAGATTAGTTTTTGTAGAATAAATTAAGAACATTTATATTATTATTTTTTATCACTTTTATACAATAAAACAAAATATATCTTGATAACTTTAAATTCAAATAGGTTTTGACGAGTTCACGGTACCAATAAAAAGGTAACTGTGGTGTCTGCTTGGAACGTTTTTGCCGTTCCGGGAAGCTAATACTAATAATTCCAAAAGGAACATAGACTTGTGTACAATTGCGTTGTTTTGGCCACAAAAGACCCTTTGACATGACAGTCATTATTCTTCAACATATGCACAACAAGGCCCCCTTATAATAATACCAAGGCCTCGCATTCAGGAGAAAATCTATTGTTGAAATTGTCCCTATAATTGCCAACTTATTATATGACCTTGTCTCATAAGTAACGCCACTTGGTGCATACTACTGCTAATAATCCCATAGGAAAAAATGGAAAATATTTCAGTTTCTCACATTAGATGGCGCTACCAACGGGAAAATCATGTAGTTTCAGCGCCCCCTGTACTGCAGTCAAAGGAAACTTGGCGAATGACAAGCCTTGATATTATGATAAGGTAGCCTTGATGCACAGAAGTAAAATTAAATTAAAAAAAAATAAAAGAATAATAAAAACGATTACCTGGAGGAACTTGAAAATAGAATTAAACACACAAATAAAATGATGCACAGAATATCTTCTTCCAAAGAATTTTATTTTGTTGATGAAATCTTTTTTTTATTTTGAAGAATGGAGATACTTCACATTTAGGGACTCTCATTTTTAGAGCCCTGCCTTTAACAGCATCTCTTTTAATATTTAATTTGATGACCAACACATACTTTTAATGGCGAAAATTCCCTTGGAGGATGAGGAGTAAAATTTCAGCAATAAGAACGTAATTTTTTTATACAACGAAATAGCATAATCACAAACATGAGGCCATATAACGTAAGCATATCAAATATTTCGCATTAAGAGGTTGTATCCACTTAGAATTAATAACATAGTCGTTGCATCGGTGACAATGTTGTCACCCTTGTAGTAAACGGAAGTAAAAATGGCTCACCTAAAAAAATCATCATTATAACATCCGTAATCGAAAAGACAGCTTCGCTGGCTCGGAACACCTCTCATATTCTCTCCAAGCAAAAACCACCTGCGTAGATAGGGAAAGGATTGCCATAATACCATAACTCGCCATTTGGCACAGTTAGAAAAGTAGCGAGAAATGAGGGATGCCACACGGGTAAATAGATGCGGTAGGAAAATTGAATTTTCAAGATTAAAATTTTATAACAGTTTTAAAGATACGACGCTTTAAATTACGTATCTGCTGATTTGAACCTGATTGGCAGGAGGAGGAGTCAGAAATACGAAGTGACATAACTTTTGGAATATTGTAAATTGTTCTAGAAATATATTTTTGCCGGAAGTAACAAATTCAAAATCATTTTATCATTTTCAAATAAACGAAAGGTTATATAAGAAAGAAAAGTTTACAAGGGGAAGCTTTAAAAGGCAAGAACTAAAATAAATTTTAGAATGCGAATTTTAATGTTAAATTAATAAAGATTAATAAAATACTAGATAAAATAAATTGAATAAAAATATGGCAGTGGTTAAGAGTAACCACAACAATTGTTTTTTTTGATTTGTTAACGCAATACCAAGGGAAGCTTTATACGGTGATTATAGTTCAGTTATAAAATGTTTATTGAATGCTAAGTGCATATTTTTCAATTTATTAAACTTTTTTAATACCTTGAAGAACATCAATTTTGATTCAGAGCAATATTTTATTCACTTAAGTCCCATATGCATATATATATATATGCACTATATTGCCATTGATTATGGGACACTTGCAATTTTAGACATTTTACTAAATATCTAGAAAAATACATGAGGAATCATCTCGAAACTCTTAGTGTATAAATATAATAGTATACGTCATACATCTCCGTGAAGATTTTTTCCCGAAACTCCAAAGGGGACCGTCAACAAATTAAAAAAGAATGAATATCTTTCGAATAACCCTGTCAAAACTAATGTAGCAAAAGCGCTCAAACTCTAGATTGTGATTGAATGCCTTATTGTAATAAGCCTTGTCCATTTTTATGCAAATAGCATGCATACTCGCAGAGTAATTAAGGTTTTTATAAAAATGATCCCAAATTTTTCCAAGTTTTTTCCTTATAATTTTCAGAGTTTTTTACATAAAATATTATTTTTTTTCAGAAAATATGACAAACAACATTGCACACAGTACCCTGTAATCAGAATTAAAAAATAATGAAAATTGTATAAAAAATGAGTTGGTTTACTAAATAATTTTTTACTGCGCATGCGTCAACGCTATCAAAATTTCATTTGCATATTATGTTAGCTAAATGTATAGAGCAACTTTTGTGAAAGTCACAAAATCATAACTTGAAAATTCTGACAATAATCGTCAATTGAATAAGTCGAAAATCCGTTATTGTCAAAATGAAGCAAAAACAAGAGGGGTTGTATCCATATATTCATTGACTAGCAGTTACCCGTGACTTCGTTCACATAACATTTAAAGAAGAAATAATTGATCAATCAAGCAAAAAATTTCGATGATGAAAAGCATGTGTAATTAACTTTTTATCGCGAATTTATGGTAAAAAAACTTCTGATAATCAATAGTTGCTAATTTGTTTGCTGGTCAAAATTTTCCTTTCAGCGATTAATACTAATAGATAGAAACATTCTTGAATTTTTTTGTTCAGCCCTGTAGTTTTCCAAGTGCCTTTAATACACGAAAGTATCTTTCTAAAATTTATTTCAAACAAAAATATTTCTTATTACTACCTAAATTACATTTTCAGAAATTATCATCCGAAGACAACCTTGTATCCAGTTCTTTGCGGGACCCTGTTTATCATTTTATATATATACTACAAACATTTCTTAGTTTACTAAATGCGGTTCAAAATAAAAATGGATATTTTATTTAAAAACCACCTTTAAGTAAATTACGCTCATATTCAGTAACCTTTCCGAGATCTTTTGTGTAATCCTGTATATCTAAATTTAACTATTTATACTATTACCATTTATACTCTCCATTTAATATGCATACATTTAGCGAAACTTAAAAGCACATATCATAATTCAAAATGCATTTCATCCATGCAGCAGTCATCATCCATGATATACAGTACTTCGGATAGAATATATAATATTTTAAATCTTTTGTGTGTCCCTGTAAATGCTATGCACTTCGTATTATGCATGAAATAACTTACATTAAGCCTCAGCAACATATATCAATTTGATTATACATGAAATCGTTTACCATAATTAAAATATGTCGGAAACTGTTCCTCCCTTTATTCCTATGCAAAGGAATTCTTCTGTCTGACCCTGTAAATGAATAGTAAGTGCCCTTTTCACTACATATTTTACAAAATGCATATTTTAGTGCACTTTGTAAATGCATATAAATTTGAATATGTTCTACAGGCTGTAACATCGTTAAATTTTATTAAAACGATTTTTCCCCATAATGCCGTATTATAAGGAAATTTTTTGACTATCCCTGTAAATAAACTAATCATGGTAGAAACTTCATTTTCAATAGGTATTCGTGCTAGGTAAACGTTAATAATGTCCAAAAATTTCATGGAAATCGGAGTATATTTACGAAAGTTGGAAAGCGACCAGACAAACAGTCAAACCGAAAGCATAATAACTTTTCAACTTTGTTCGAAAGTGTTAAAAAATCGAGCCAAAAATATATTAATCAGTGATTTTATTTTCCATCTTTTTCCCACAAAAAATTACTTCCATTGATAATTATGAGTTTTGAATAAAAATATTCATTCGTATGTAACTTATAACTTAATTAGTATAAGTAAAAAGTATTTCTGATTCATTTTAAATATGACGTCATTATTTATCTCGCTCCATTAGCTACTGATATTCATACCCCTTGTATTTTTAACGACTGCTATAAAGTACCTGTTTTATTTCAACTATGACACCACATTTTCATGAGTGAACCATTTTATTAAAAATATAATTCTTTTTCATTCTTTTTACTTTTAATTTATGTCACCATATTTTACACAAAAATTCCCATTAACTAAACAAAAATCCTTGTTAAATGTATTATAAAAAATACACCTTTTATTTTTATTTCAAACATGACGTCATATTTATTTTCTTTTAAATTATTTTATTATAGTTTTTCGCGTGGAAGTTCTCTATTAAAAATTCATTGCCGCTGAAAAATTATTATTCCAATTTTTTATTTTCTTGGCAACAGGAAAGAAAAATGGTTAAATTTTATCTGAAAAATGCCTATTGATTTTGTATGAAAAATAATTAAATTTCGAATTATTAAGAAAAATATTTGAATAAAATAAATAAAAATTACCCTATTATTTAATCCGGACTTCTAACTTTACGTCTGCAAAATTTCAAAGTAATCGGTTCAGTAGTTACGGTGTGAAAGCGGAACAAACAAACAAACAAACAAACAAACTCACTTTCCGATTTATAATATTAGTAAGGATTAGTGTCAATATAGAATACACAATATGGGATGTACTACTGCATTTGGGTGAAATCCCTCATTTTTTTGCTTCATTTTGGAAACAACGGATTTTGTCCTTTTTCTATAGACGATTACTTTCAGAATTTTCAAGCTATAATTTTGAGACTTTTACAAAAGTTGCTCTATACATTTAGCTAACATAATATGCAAATGACATTTTGATATCTTTGACGCATGCGCAGTAAAAAATTATATAGTAAACCTACTCATTTTTCATACAATTTTTATTATTTTTTAATTCTGATTACAGGATATTGCGTGCAATGTTGTTTGTCATATTTTCTGAAAAAAATATTATTTTATATTAAGAACTCTGAAAGTTATAATGGAAAAACTTGGAAAAATTTGGGACCATTTTTATAAAAACCTTAATTACTCCGCGAGTGTGCATGCTATTTGCATAAAAATGAACACAGTGTATTACAATAAGGCATTCAATCATAATCTAGAGTTTGAGCGCTTTTGCTACATTAGTTTTGACAGGGTTATTCAAAAGATATTCATTCTTTTTTAATTTGTTGACGGTCCCCTACGGCGTTTCGGTAAAAAATCTTCACGGAGATGTATGACGTATCCTATTATATTTATACACTAAGAGTTTCGAGATGATTCCTCATGTATTTTTCTAGATATTTAGTAAAATGTCTAAAATCGCAAGTGTCCCATAATCAGTGGCAATATAGTGTATATATAGGGTTAGCGAAATTGAACTTCCGCTACTTAGAGGCCGTTCCATTAGTCCAAAGAAAAAAAGGTAGTTGGACTGCAGAAATTCGGAGAATGCGATCGAGATTTTAAAAAATAAAAAATAATAGTTTAAAAAATCGCCACTAGATTGCACTAAGAGTTATAGTGTGAAGAGAAGAAAAACTGAGAACCTGAAGTACTGAAAAGCCAGTGGTCCTACATAGAAAGAAAACATTAAAAACAATAAAATAATTAAAATATTGCATTTACAAATTTTTCAAACAAAAACACCTCTGTGAATGGCATTGATAAATTTGCAAATGAATGTCTTAAAAGTCTTCATATGCGAGCCTTTATGTTTAATAACGCACTTTGTTCAGCTCTTTTTATCATTGAAAAGCGAGAATCAACATGGGTGTTATCATTATTGTGTGCGGATACTGCTCTTCAAATTAGACACTGTTGTAAACATTGTCTTTTTAAATTCTCCATAACCACAAATGAAATGACGTGAGATCGGTTGATCGCGGATGTTAGGCTGTTGGGAAACATCAGCTGACCAAGCGTGCAATAATTGAAGGGATTGATTAGCGATATGCAATTTTGCTCTATCTTGCAGGATAGTTGGAATTACGTAGGTCTGTAACATGCCATAATAACATGTATACCTGTAACATGCTAATATGTGCGTTAACAGAACCGGTGTAAGTCTTAGAAGGTTCACTTCTTTAAAAAATATGGTATGATAAAAATTTCAGCAGTGAAGTGGAACCGTACGATCCCTTTTGTATCTTGCAAGGGTTTGGACTTCACCTCGAGAAGATTTTCTCGTGCTCAGATGCGACAATTATGGGCAGTCACTTTTCCATTAAGCACAAATTCGTCTTCGTCAGCCCATAGAATGTTTCATAGGTAAGAATCACCAACCGTCTTTCTCTCGAGAAATTGTAGCGCGAATGTTTTGAGACTGTCCAGATCATGCCATTCCAATTGCTGAAAAGCTGGACTGTTATGCGGGTAAATGTTTAGAACAATCAATGACAATCAAACTTACCAATGCTTGAGAAGTCGGATCGTAGAGTAGGGCATATAAAGGTATGTGAAATCTGACACCAACAGTTCCGTGAGGCGATTCAGTGCAACCTTCCACGACCTCTATAGGCCACCTCTACTATGGCGATAATGACCATTTTCTTTCTCTTCCCGGCAAAACACATAGATGTCCTGTTCATTCGAATTTTATCATCATGTCACTAAAAATTCACTACGACATCGGCTTACTTCATTGTTTCTTCAGAAAGCGGAATTCTCTCACAGCTGCCGCTGCATTTTTACCGTTCTGGTAGTACAGTTTGACTAGCTGTACACTCTCCAGCAACGTCAGCATGCTCATCTGATTGTGGCATGAACAAATTCTTCCTTTCACTATGGGCGATATTTCTACATGTTGTTGAAATGTGCTGACTGGCTGTGCCACCTGGTAGCGATTGTTTAAACTAAAAATGTTTATTTCGGAAATCTTGAGCGCATCTGCTGATATCTTTGTTGTCCAAATATTTTTCTCTTTGGACTAGTAAAACGGCATCGTTGAGTAGCAAAAGTTTAATTTCGCTAGTCCTGTATGGATAACCTTGTGAATGTGGGATTTTTAGTAAAAACTTATTATTTAAGCAAAACTAATATTCCTTAAAGGCTAAAATAGTTTTAATAGACATAAAATATTTACTTAACATTCAAATATTACTGCAGAAAATGAATAACAGTTAACGTAAACAAGCTTCCCTGAGCTTTGCATTAAAAAACGATCAACAGTGCAATGGCTGAAATCTTTGAAACACTTCGCTCTTTGTACGCATCATCACACAAGTCTCGACTGAGGTATCGCGCTCACTGAATTCTTGAGTTTACTATCTTTTATTGTGAACACTTCATCCTTTATTCTCACATACATACATAATGAATTTTCTAATTTTCATATCTCAATTGCAAATGATACAGAAGTTTGCATGTCAATTTGTTCTTATTGATACCTTTGGCGCAGCATGTCCCTAAGGAGACTTTGCGCCATTGAACCCTATACAACCAACCAACCAACTTAATTGATACCTAGCCCATGAAATATTTATATATTTTAATATGAATAAAATATAACTTATAATATTTTATTTGGATATTTGATGTTTATCTTAGTCCAAGCATAGTATTCTCTGTCTTTTTTTTTTTTTTTTTTTTTTTATATATATATATATTTTATTTTAGGTGAACGTGTTCTCACGCAGAGAACCCATTAAGCGCCACTGCTCCTATTTTGGGAACATTACTTTAGTATTTTTTTTCTAAAATGAGTATTTAATATAATGTCAAAAGGTTTATGTTATTTTATTTTGAATACATGAGATAATTTTCGTATCGTTTTATTTAAGCTTCATATATATTTTCCCATTTTTAAACGTGCTTAAAAGGACGAAATTTTTGACCATTTTCGCAATTTTGTTTTAAATAACTTACAAATAAAAATTAAATTTTTTGTATCAAATATATTTATAACTGTCTATTGTCAAATACTACGTAAATCTGTAGTTACTAAGTATAATAGATCGATCAGAATTCATAAAAGAACGAGCTGCTCCTATTACGGGAGTAATGGCCCTTTCGTTAGTTTTGAATGTCAGTCAAAATACCCCAAATTAGAAAGATTCAATACGGTGCTATTATTACGTCAGCGAAAATAGCTTGTGCAAAAGCTTTGGAAATGCTTTTTTATTCATTCTAAGCAAACTTTTCTCGGAAGTGTTGCTCTTAAAATCTGTTTCTTACTTTATAAGATATTTTCTTTTTATAAAAGATCTATATTTAATAGGTTCCTCTAATTTTACACCATGTATTTCAGTTTTATAGAAAATATGCCATTAAATAGTCTTCAGATCACAGATCGTACCTCAAAAAATTTTAGATCGGGCATTGACTTTTACGTTGTTCTTCTAGTAATCAAACTTACAAATTAAACAAATTAACTTTAAGTGGTTGTTTGTGATTCAGATGACTCTGTGCCCTTCTGCGCAGAATCGGTAGGTGCCATCTCCTGGATGCCTTCACAATTACACGTAATATTAACTCTTGGTATTATTACCCCAAGAAAAAACAAAGATTCCACATTCCACAAAAGGAAAATCGATTAATATATATAGCGGCGCTTCATGGGTTAAATATTGTCATCTGTAAGAGGGCATCTTCAGAATTAAAGAACTTTTTTAACGCTGGAAGAATTGTTCCTTTTATTATGTATATAAACTGAATTTATCTGTGATTTCATGTACATTATGGTCTCTCATTATATATATATATATATTAAATACGCATATTTTATTTATATAAATAAAACGAAATTAATGAATAACAATCAATTCTTCAAATAATTTTAAATATTAGTCTAATTAACCTATGTTTTCTATTGCGCCAGAGTGCATGTTTTCTTTTTTTTTTTTTTTTTTTTTTTTTTTTTTTTTTTTTTTTGGTGAAGTAATTTTTTTACAGTCTTTATCTAGAACAAAATAATAAGTTTCAAAAATTAAATTAAATTATTCACATGAAAAGGATGATTTTTAAACAAACATATACATAATTACATTAATATTTCAATAGTATCCCTTGCGATTAATAAATTTTTAAACTAAAAACTAAAACTTATTCTAATTTTTTTAGAAATTTAATGCAAAATAAAGTTTTTACTTTAATATTTTCTTTGTCTTATGAGCAACATATGATATGTGTTTAATTACAATAAAATTAGAATAGTTTTTGATGAAAACTATAAAAGCATACTGAACTTTAAAAAAATGATTTTTAGATTATGCTTCTTTTAGATCTCTCACGTGAACTCGAAATGATTCAAGCATACAGTGCTATTTTTATTTATACATTTAAATAACTGAAGGAATTATTTTGTAAATTAAAAATGATTTTATTATTATTACTAAGCAGAATATATAAAATCTTACCAATTTATGTTAAAAATATTTAAATTAATATAAAAATGTATTTCTGTTTTGAATAATAAAAAATTCTTGTTTTTCTTTTTGATATGAAATTAGTAAGTGATTGATTTATTATTACAAAATAAAAAATATCATAATTTTGAGATTTTATAAATAAATAAATAAATAACTTAGATAAAATTTTGCAATCTATAGCAACATCTTCTGTTCTAAATTTCGTTTGAATAAATCACAAATCAAGAAAAAATAAACATTTTATTTATAACATTACGTTTCAGTCAAAGATCCTGCAAGGTAAATTACTTGCTTACATTCTACAGAGTTAAACATTTTGGAAATTGTACGTCAAACGTGGCAAATGAAATGCATTTGAACTATAACTAGTTTTATAAATGTTCAGATCTTCGTGCAATGTATGTTGCACTCTTATGCAAAAATAGATGAATATAAAATTTATTAAGATTCTATACTCTGATGTGCAAAAATTATGAGCTGAATGGTTTTTCGAATTTAATGTAGTGAAGAAGATTCCTACATCGATTTAAGTCATGCCATAAGATCTCCAATATGTGCAAATATGGGAGAAATAACCAAAACAATCTAAAGAAGTCAAAAGCATACAAAAGCACTTTTTTTAAAAGGGCACTTGCACATAGAAACATCCATCTGACAGGTACCTTGCAGAGAAATTTTAGCCTTTAAACGTTCGCTGCCGCTCACGCGAAAGCACGTGATATGGCGCCAACGTTAAGGGGCCATTCACGCGCCAGCGCGTGATGTGGGATGATGTCCAATAGCCAGTCACGCGCTGGCGCGGGAAAGTCGTTCACTGATTCTTTGTTATAAAAGTAAATCGGCTTCTGGGAAAAACCCACCTCTACAATGCGGCATTAACTATCATCACATTTTCATGTAAGCGGCAGCGAACGTGTTAATAGGGGATATGAGCACTCGTGAATTCGACGCTGGATAAACAACACTGTACATGCTAAGGACGAGGTTGTCAAGAAACTTTAGAAACATCGAGTCCGGTTCCTCTTCTTACACTAATTACAGCTTCGGAATTGTTGCTAGAGCCGAGTCACGTGCTCTCGATAGCAAGTCGAGTTTCCCAAAAAGATTCTACGCTTGTTCTATGGTATTGGATTAAATCGTAGTGTTTTCCAAGTCAATCCATGCATTGAATATATATACTGTCAAAAAAGAGCCGCAATAGCCACTGTGCGATTAGATGCAGCGTTTTCGACAATAAAGAGAAAGTTTAGACGCACGTGAAGCAAGAAAACCTTGGTGCAGTAATAGACGCCAGTTATTGAATCTCGTTGGAAGACGTGAAGATTCGCGCGACTACCAAAGTATAAAACGAGAACTCTGGCGCAATATAGAACATAGCGAGAATTCTAATAGCTCCAAAACGGTTCATTTTAATAATGTTTGAAAAGTAATTGTCTTTTTCATGTTCTCTTCACTACGTTTACATCCTGAGACTCAATAGGCACTCATACTTAAAGATTTCTCGATTCTACTCCTGTTATGTCTTTTTCCTGTATTCCTGGCACCTAAGAAACCGGCGCATAGTGTGCAACATTTGAAATCTAATTGGAAAAAAGTCCAAAAATCGACTTGCAATAATTTAATTTTTAAATATCTTAAAATGTAACACATTGGAGGAAAACAAGGTAAACTAATAGCAGCCTACTCAACAACAATACTATCGAAAATTGGCTCAAAAATAATTTAACCTTTTTAGAATGACAATCGATAATTTTGGTTGAAAACACACTTATTTTGTAAATATTTTTTTATGATAGCATGGAATCATTACAACAATGTAGATACTTTGTCTTTTATAGTTATAATATTTTTTTAAGTCAATATAAAAATTATTAGAAAATTTAATAGCACATAATAAATTTTAAAAACCTGCCAAAATTCTTGTCCACGCCGGTGATTGTAATATAATTGTTTTAGAATTATGTATTTTGCATATAGATATAATAAAATTCAGTCGCAACTATTTGCAACTCTTTAATATAATATTTTTTCAGGTACGGATTTTATGTAATTTTGCATTACATGTGACTATAAGATAAATATATCTGGTTTTAAGCATTATAAATCATGACATTAAAATCTCACTAAAACCATACAGCGCTAGAAATTTAACCTGAAATTTTAACATTCATAGTTTCTTACAAATAATGAAAGAATAGCAAACGACAATATATGACAGTGATTCACTTTATGATAGCGCTATGAATAGCAGTATGTAATTAAATATTTGTTTAACACAACAAAGCTCTTAGTGTTGAAAATAAAGAAATACAGGATTTTTTAAAAATATACATTGAATTCAAACACGACGTAAATGACTATGTATGAAAATGACAAAAAATCTTTTTTATTATGATTATTATGATGGAATGACAGTGACGTAAATTGTGCAGTAAAATATGTAAAGATACATTTTTTCATAATACATAACCATTTTATCTGTAGTAAGATAAACTTTATTACTTTAATACTGGTAATTTTCATAAATCGAATTTCGACCCGCTAGTTCGCAAAATCTCACACTGTGCGGCGGCTTCTCTATAGAGCAGGCTTTTCTGGTACACGCTTTATTTGTCGTCGTTTGTATAGATAGCGTTTGCGTAGTCTACTTGATGAGGTAAAACTTGATATCCGACGTCTGCTGCATGGGCTTTCCTCCCCCTGTTTCTTTCGCCTGTAGGACAATGTAGCGATCATGCCCCATTGTTGTTGCTCCGGCGATCACTGCTGTATACTCGGACATTTATTATTATTCTTTCAAATGTTCTGCAAGTTCATCTAGAATGATGCTGTCAGCGATCCCCCAACTCTTCTTCCCCGCTTGTTACACTTTGACCTTCTTCCATCATCCCAGTGAAACGAATGCTGGTAATCTGCTAGCTTGCTAGAGGGCCACATCACACAGTAGGAACAGCGCTCTGCCATTAAAATCACTGTACATTCTGTAATAGATTTCACCAAATCACTGAACATGCACCGGAACTGTTCTTTAAAACCTTTCCGACTTACTCCACTTACGTCATATGCTATATATATGCACATACTTTACTGCATCCGTCCCAGGCCTTTTTTCTGATTTGTCTTTTATTCCATTATGTTACTTTTTAATTGGCTTTTATCTAATTTAACTGTTTCGTCCTTAATTTACGCACAACAGTGTATAATATAATTCAGCACGGAAATAATATATATTCAATTTAAAAAGGACGAAATCACCATGTCAACTTAGAATCCTTGCCTACAATTGGATGTGATTAAATTACATGTGATAGGATTTAATGGAATAATCAACATGGCAATCTGGTATTTCCTTGCATATTATAGGATACCATTGAAATATTTACATTATCATACGAGTTAAAAGAGTGAAGAAAATTTTTATTAATACCCGTTTAAATTTTGATTTAATTTTCCCATTTGATTTTTATTCATAAAATTTGAAATGATCCAATAAAACTCTGCATGGGTTATACATATTAAATATCAAACCATTAGGTTGCGTAGTTTCCGCGCTTTTATATATGGAAAAAATGGACAGGCAGACGGTATAAAAAAACGATGACTAAATGTGCTGTTTAATTATTTAATTTTATATAATTATGAACGCACCTGAAAAGAAAAGGTTTTATTTTACCATAGAAAAATATAATATAACCATAAGTAAGAAACAACAATACCCTCCTTCGAATAACTAATGATTACAGATTTCAACTTACATTTATGAAATCAAAAGTTCTGTTGCTACTATGTACTTCCGGAAGAGTCTCCGCTAAGTTGTTACAGTCTATCATCGGTTAACTAAAACTAATATATACCCTTTTTGGGTGTTTTCAGTCCTCAAATAAATATTCATTGAAATAATAGTCCGGGATTTGGCACACATACAATTACCTCATTGTGTTCACGTTTTATTAAATACCAAAATTAGTTAAAACTTGCTTCGAATATTCTTGCATAAAACTCGATTTCAGCGGTTGGCTTTGTGTTTTCCTGAACTAAAAAGTATAAAAACATGGAGGATCGGTAACAGGAACACATATTACTAGACCTATCAGGCTATCAGATATTTTTCCCCAAGATGTAACTTAACCGATTGGGCATATTGGGCACCAAGATATAACCTGACCATAAGCAGACCGATTGCGTAACGTACTTAGAAGTACGTACGTACAAGAACGTAAAATTAGGCAATTTGTGTCATCCACAAAGTTATTTTCTCTGTGGACAAGAATAGGTTAAAGGCTCTCGATTCAATGTTAAGATTAAGGTCCATAGTGATTGCACCGAAGCAGAGAATGATTATTATGTTCCTTTTTCTTTTTTTCATATAAAGTAATTATTATTTCATGCAGCAACCTTTTTGTTTGGTTTTGTTTTCCTCATTAAAAAACAATATTAGAAAAACAATAAAAAGAAGACTGTCAGAGATAGTCTTTCAGATTTTTATAAGTTTGACAAAAATGATTGGTTCTTAAAAATTACACATTTTTCTGTGCATTATAAACGTTATTAATCAATGAAATTTATTAAAACAATGCTGTTATCGTTTAATAATTTACATTAGCGCTCTTTGTTTGATTCTTTTGTATAAAATTTAGGTAGTCGGTATTCAGAACCCAGTATCTTAACGACATTTATAAAACACAAAATTTGCAAACATTTTTGAAATTTTACATTTTATAAACTGAAAATGCCTTTTAAATTGTTTTTTTTCTCTAAATAGGTGTGAAAAATATTAAAGTAACCCTCTGTTTCTTTTCATTTTACGTATTTTTAAAATTTTAGGATGTAAATTAAAAACAAAAGTGGTAGCCAGTATTTGGACTTTTTCCTTTATTAACTTTATATCATTAAATAATATCTTTATATATGTTGTTAAATAAGAGTGTATAAAACATAAAATCATATTTTTTTTTTTTACTATGACAAGCTGAATACGACAGTTACATATATTGCTACATAGGTTTTATTTCGAAAAGAACTGAATTTTTATTATATTTTTCAAAGTTTAAATATAGTAATCATAAACTTTGCCGCAATATTCATAGCTGACAGTTATTTCTTCTAGTCACATTTTTAGGATAAAATTTTTATTACATTATGAAAATATGTATTTGTAGTAATGCTTTTAGAATTCGTGTTTAAATATCAATAATCGTTCGCATTTTCAAATAAATATTTAATAACACGAAAAATATCATACAGTACTAAGATAGAGCTATATAATAAATCCGTTTCAACTTACTTCATACTTAAAAATTTTAAAACCCATTTCTACCTTAATAAAAATGAATTAATATATAGTTAAAATGAGTTCAATGTAACACTGGAAAATTTTGCACTTTATTGCTATTCATTTTATGAAATGTCTGATCGTTTAAATTTATAATCATCGTGGAGTGTGTCAGTCTGCATAGTCATTATGAAGTTTTAATTTTTATCTATTAACTAATATCATAATTTCTCAATGCTTTTATGCAAAAATGTACTTACATTTAATTCAGACTGCTTCGCCTTGACAAAATATACTAGCGAATTATAGTTTTATGTATAATACAAGACGTTCTTTTAAAAATTATATCTCTGTGATTAATTGAAAAGTTAAATAAAAAAAAAATTCTTTTGATAAATGCATACTACGAGAATTAATGAAATTGTGATTTTTATGTTTTTCCATTAAATGTACAGTCATGTCCAAAATTAACGGCACTAACATGAAATCTGTGAAAACTGATAAACTGTCCATTTATGTTGCTACGAAATTTGGAAAAATATATATTACAAAAGAGAACTAATACAGCAACATAACAATATTGAAAAGATTTTAATTGTGAATAACGAAACAGGTTATATAAAAATGTTAAATCATGAATATATGATACAACATTTGTCTAAAAATATATATTTTAATAATAGTATATCAAAAATAGGGGCATGGTATATCAAAAAGTGTTAAATAATGAATCTTAGATAGAACAGCTTTCTCAAAAGAAAAATGTGTTTATTGTACAGTGCGATCTCTTTGCGCTGCTATACAAGCCTCACAACATGTTCTCATTCTGTTTATGAGGGTATCAATAAATATTCATGGCATTGAAGCCTCTTCTTTTAAAAGCTCAGCTTTTAATTCCCTGTAGGCTTTGATGTGGGAGTTACGCTTTGCAATGGATCTTTCTAGACCATTTTAAACACATTCTATAAGAATGAGGCCTGGAGACCTCTGCGGCCATTTAACACGGCGAATATCCTTTTTGTCAAGAAAAGCATCAGCAGTGTGAATTCTTTGCGGCTTTGCGTTATCTTCCATAGACATGAAGTCAGAGCCTATAGCACCCCGAACAGCTTCCCCCATGGATGACATGCAGTGGTTTACTGCTGCCCAACTTTATACCGCCCAAGACAAAGCTTCCTTTGTCACCAAATTTGGCGATTTATTTCACGCGGAAGAGTTGATAAAAAACTCCACGTTCCAATCAGATAAAGATTCGACAAGAATAACTCTGCTTGGTGAATCTCAATTCATCACTGAAAAAAAAACTCGTCTCCATTCTTGTTGTTTCAAGACTAATATCTTCGGCTAAACAATAACGGTGCTTTTGTATTGAATTTAGTGAAAGAAACACAAACAACTGGACACGAGGCGTTGGAATTGACGTCCTTGAAGCCTATGTGAAGTTCTGGCGAGGCGCTGTAGGTGTCGACTTTATGTTTTTATATAATAATACATAAGTCATACAGGGCTCACACTGGAGAAAAGGATATTTGTCGTTTGAATTGGCCATCTAGGTTTCCGAATTTCAATCCTATTGAACATTATTCTGATGGTCTGGGAAAAATCACTGCAGAGCGTAACCCTATTCTTTCCCCAACGAAGACCGTCCAAGAGTTAAAAGCCGCGCTTTTAAAATAATGATCTTTATTGCCACAGACATTTATTGGTACCCTCTTTAGCAGTGTGAAAAGTCATTATGAGTCGTGTATAGCTCTGTTGCGCAATTTTCTCAAGTCATTTTAATTTTTTCGAAAATTCGTTATAGGTAGTTCATTTGCAGAAACATAGAAAATTATCTCGTTACATTACGGCCAATGCGAAAAACATAGTTTCAAATGCATATTAATGATGTTACACCCATACCATAAAATTGATAAGCATTTATAAAGTGTAATAAAATATACATACGAATATACGAAAAAAGAATTGTTATTAATTTACAGCACCAAACCAAAGTCTTCCGTTTCTTAATGGTATAATGTAGTGAAAAACATTACTTTTGATTTATTTTAATTATATTAAACAATTTAACATATACTGAAATCAATACACGTTGCTCAAGCTTGCTGCAAATTACTTTTTAAATAATAGGATGTACATTGGATTTACAAGGAGACGCAAAACGGTTTCAATACATACTATATCTGAAGTATTGTATATTGAAAATGAATGCTGGAAGCGCATTTTTCGTTGTTATATAATTGTTTCAGTGTAACAAAATCCTTTCATACTACGTTGTGTATGATATGCTGTAGATCATATACAGAGGTACACAAATTAATTCGTTAAGGTTACTGAGTATGAACGAAAACAGCTCAAAAATATTTTTTAAATGAGTTATGCATTTTTGCGCTGAAATGTATTTAGAATACTAAGATATGGTTTTAGAATAGAGACATAATTATGGACAGGACCACCTTGAAATGGGATACGTGGTCGTCTATGGATCTTTTAATGTGGAATTTCAGTAATTATAAGCTTTATCAATTATATTTTTACTTAATTGTTGCATGAATATAAAGATAACAGAAAAAATACATGACTGTATACAAGTATATAAGTGTGCTTTTTTCTATTGGTATAAATAGTGGAAGGGGAAATTAAAAT
Source organism: Maratus speculifer (assembly GCA_964019185.1). NCBI lineage: Eukaryota > Metazoa > Arthropoda > Arachnida > Araneae > Salticidae > Maratus > Maratus speculifer. Next base: position 81,579,185 of record OZ025298.1, on the reverse strand, counting down.
GTGCTATGTGTTTTTAAAATTTTCCAACATATTGTTGGAAATTGTTTGTCAATTGTTTTGTTTATACAACTTGCCGACTATCGATCCGCATATAACATTGAAATAATCGAATGATTTCAAATTTTTTATATATATTTCGTTGCAGAATTTTATCGTGTCGTTTCAAATTTTACGAAAATCAAGTTACATTTTTGTGAGATGCTATCATACTTATATAATTCAATACTATCCCATGATAGGTAATAATTCTAGGTTAACAAGATGATTACGTCGTATTTAATATAAAGTTACATTACTTCCGTTTTACTAAATTAAATTTATAGTCGGTTCTCGTTGATTAAATATCTGATAAACCGAATGTTTGCTTTATTCGAAATAAACATAAAGTTAAAAAAATTAGATGGAGAAATAACGTTAAATATTAACATGCTTTTATTAGCTTCACCTGTATGTAGGTATGTAATGGAATCTTTAAACGTTATTTTCACCCACTTTAAGACATCATATTAAATTGAAACTTTGCACACTTATTGAAAACCGATGATAATTCAATAATTTAAAAACTCGCCTCTTAAAAAGATCAAAATACAAATATTAGATAAACAAAACAAAAGCAATTTGAAAAATTAACAGTCTCCTGACACCCTAGATACATGACAATCACTGAAACAGATATTAAAACCGTAAAAGTACTATTATACGAAGGATTGAAAATTTTTTTGGAGCAAAAATGATGTTAAGATCGAATATTGACCTGCCGAAAGGTTTAGTATACGGCAATATGGGTTTTATCACGGAGATTATCCGGTCATATTTTCGACGGAATCAAGTATATGATATAGACATACTGTCAGTCCGTATCGATTTCAATTCAGGTGGCATACATGTAATAAAAACAATATCAATACAATTTCCAGCAAAATATAGCTATGGTACTGCTGAAAGAAGAATGATGCATTGATCCTAAGTTTGGCATCGACCGTACATAAAATGCAAGGCTTTATGGTTGAATAAGCAATTATTTATCTAGGCTCTTGGATATTTGCTGCTAGACAAGCTTATGTAGCATTCCGTCGTATAAGGTCTTTAGAGGATGTCCAAATCGAAGGACTTGATTGCTCAAAGTTAACAGGGAGAGAGTTCTATGTAACGATGATGCATTATATGAAATGATCAGGTTACGAGATAATTCATAAAACAGCATAATAATCATCCTTTGTAACGTATGATGTACCAAAAAATTGAGTCTTCAATAAAGCTTTTTAATTATTCAATAAAGTCCAATTAAATTTTTCTCTCTCACAGAACATTGAAATTCTAAATAAAATTGATTTAGAAAATCCGGCACTAAAATTTTAAAAAAAAATAATAGTTTGAAAACTAAAGAACACGCTTTTATAGCAGGTCTAACTAAAAAGATTAGAATAATTTTCAACTATTGAGAAGTTATCCAACAAGATCCAACAAGTGATAGAAAGGTCATGTAAAAATTAACTCAAAAAGCGTGGGGTGCTCAATATAAGTTGTAAACGATATTTCATTAGAAAATATTTCTAAAGCTTGACTTAGTATAAAATACATAACGAAGCATCCCACGCTTTTTATATTAATTTTTACATGACTTTTCTATCACTGTTGGATAACTTCTCAATAATTAAAAAATATTCTAAACTTTTTAGTTTTACCTGCTTTAAAAGCGTCTTTTTTTGGTTTTTTAAACTGTTATTTATTTTAATTTACTCGAACTCATTTCCTCTTCACTTCGCTTAATTCAAATTAACGTGAATTCTGATTTTTCACTTTGTCTTATTTTCCTTCGAATTTTAGATTTTTGAAATAACATTTCTTTCTTTCATTTTTGCCAGAATTGTTCGGAACTAATATATAAATAATTCCTTGCATTTAATATCCGCCTTCTTAATGATTCCTTTGTCTGTTAATGACATCTCCATCCCTTCTTCCAGTGCGCATGTTTGAAATACCTTAATTAGTTTATGTATTTTTATCTTTTAATTTAAAAAGGTAGAACCCGTCGATTTTCGACGAAAGAAAATGTTTATGAAGGAACTGTTTCATTGATTTATAATAAATTTACAAAATTAGTTACAATAAAAAATGACCTTACATTGGAAAGTCTAACTCTTAAGTAAACGATATTTAATCTAAAGTAAACAAAGTACTACTTCTATAAAACACAATTGTAGAAATTGTAAAAATTAAACATTTATTATACAAGTAAGCAAAAAAATATTAAAAGATTTTTTTAGTATTATTAAGTTATTAATTAAATCTTTTATGCTCACATTCCAAAATGAAAAGAAAAACAAGCAAAATTTATTCCACAATTACTCAATCATCGAATTTTCCCCCCATGAATTTAAAACCCGACATCATTTTCAGCATATCAAAACTTAAATATGCATTTTCATATCTATATTCACCTTTAAAAAAATTACTTTAATTTATCCTTTTATTTTATTTTAATTCAACATTTAAAGTCTTGATACTATTGCTGTAACTGAAACTAAAGTATTTCTTTTTTTTAAGTATAAATGAAAAATTTTACATCAAACCAAAATTCATCGGGTTTTATAAAAGACGATATTCTTGATATATTATGTACTTTAGTTTAAAAAATATCACTCTTAAAGAGAAAATGGCAACATAAAAATATAGTAATCTGCTTTTTCCCCGTTTGCTTTTAATAGAAATGCAGTACTTCTGTTGCCACGATTAGATAAACGGTTTTAAAAGCTAGAAAAAATTAGTGTTTCAAAAACAAATTTAGATACAGCTTTTAAAAAAATTGCATATAAAAGTAAATTTTTTTCGCTATACGGCGGTGTAAACATTGAATAAGTGCGATATTTAGAAGTTTAAACATTCGTAGCAGCAAAAGTTACTTAAACGAACTCGCAATTTAAATTTCAAAATGTTGCCATTCGCAAAATGATGTATGCGTTACGCACAGATATGTTTGGCCTTTATAATATAGCTATCAAGTCATATTCTAAAGAGAACATTAAAAATAACTATTGGACTATTTCCTGTAATGATATCCTTTTAAACAAGATTTCGGATAATTTGAACATTTTTCGTGGTCCCAACGTTTTCGAATTATTGATGACCGGCTATATATATAATCGTAATGAATTTTGTATTCACGCATTTCTGCATATGAATACAACAGCTATTATACCAATTTTTTATAGTACGAAGTATTACATTTGCTAGCATTGTATAGTTTCAGACTTGTTATAGATGTGATGTTTTTATACGTTTTGTATTTCTTGTCATTGACTATTGCATTCTTTCATTAAACAGAAAACAAACTGGAAAATAACAAACTCGAGTCGAGATAATACGCTGTTAAAATATTCCTATCAAGTTGCGTGCAGAATCTGGCAAGACAGATTCCAACCATCATAGCCCGTACAAAAAAAAAAAAAAAAAAAAAAAATCCACGTTTCTCATTTTGTGCAGTTTGTAAAACAGAATATAATGCACTGTAAGACACAATAACACTTTACTTACTGTTCCATAGAATGCAGCAAACAGACAATCATCATGGAATCGCATATCTAATTTATGGGTACGAAAGACATAAATTAAAGAATTAATTACGAAGCTATATTAAGGTAATTGGGTAACACAATCTAAATTTCTTTTTGAATAAAAATCAAGAATTTGCTTTACGTCAGAACTAAGCAATAAAATTATTCATTTTTACATTTTTAGTATTATTTAATAAATTCTAGCATTATTAAATACCAGAACTTTATTTTTGTCGGCCGATTATCTACGCTAGGGATATAGACCAAGGGTGGCAGTACCCTTCGTGTGCGTGTTTCTAAAGGAACCTAACCCGCATTTACGCAAGGTTCGAAGAAAACCATGAAAACTACGAACGGTTAGGCTGACAGCCGCGATTGGGTTCGAACCCAGCACCTGCCGTCTACCAGTTGAGAGGTCAGAACCTCTCGGCCACTGGTGAGGCGTACTATTATTTAGATTTTATTTATTTCTTCAAAGTAGACATTTGAAAGTACATTGAGAGATTTAAAAAAATAAACGATGATTATAAAGAAATAAATGTGTAAAGCTGTATATAATTTAATACCCTTTGATGAGCATTATTTCGCGCTTCTCTGATTATGGAAATTCACTGCTATGGAATAACCTTGTTGGAAATCGCAAACAAAAGAATTTAATAAAAGAAGTCTATATTTGCCTTTTTATTTATTTTATTCTATTTTATTTTAATTTCTTTGTTGTTGTTGTTTTCTAGGTATGACAATATAAAGAAAATAAAGTATATTTAAACAATTTATTCAGAACTTGAAAACCGTTTACTCGACATCTGTAGATAATTAATTAAAATTAACAATTCATTTAAAATTAGCAACTGATAAAAGATGTGTTTAACTTAAAGCTTACGCCTAATTTCCTGACTAAAATTCATACTGTTAAACCTATTTTTAAAGCAAAATTGGCTACTTTCTTTCTTATTTATTAACTCATTTTAATTCAGAAACATCTGGAATTGAATACACGTTAGCACATGTTGTTTTAAAAACTAAAGACGTGTGTAAAATGTTAAGAATAGCTAAATCTTAACAGTCATCTACAGATTTTATAAAATGGCCCAATTACCTTTTAAAATTTCTGAAGAACTGTTTTTAAATTGCATGCTTTTTGTAGAAGATAAACGTGAACTTTGCTTTATTCTTTTCTTATAAGAAGAAAATACTGGATTCTTGAAAAATTTTGACTCCTGGTTTTACATGAATTTACAGTTTTTAAATGGTCCTGACACGATTTGATGGTTTTTAGAAAATGTCTGTCTATGATTCACTCTGTCACTCAGTCAATCTGTATGAAACAAAATTTTTCAGAGCACTCTATCTCAAGAACTAATGCACCAAGTTTCACAAAACTTTAAATTCAGTTAGAAATTTAGTTAGTTGATAAGGTTTTCGCGTATATCACTCAGCAGGTGATGCTGTTACTTTGCATTATTCACAATTTCCACAATCGTTCTATCTCTAAAATAAATGCAATAATTTTCATAAAACTTTAGATTGAGTTAGTCCTTACTATAATTTTGTGTGGATTACCTTTTAGTAAGAATCATTGAAAAGGGGGCGCTGATATGCAGCATTTTTCATGTTTACTGCAATAGCTCTATCTCAAAAACTAATACTTGAATTCTTATTAAACTTCAGATTCAGATAGTCTCTGATATAGATTAATTTTCTTTAGTTTTTGGGTAATTTTCTCCACAGATCTTATTGTTATGCTGCATTTTTCACTATTTTGTGAACTTATCAAGAACGTATGCATAGATATTTAAATAAAGAATACTGCCCAGTTAAACTGATGGCATTGGGATCACAGGCTACAAATACTAATTGTACATTAAAGCCTTATATTTTCAAGGGTTAATTCCGTGCGAAAAAAATTAAGAAAGTGAAACAGCTCTCCACTTTCCTCTTTTTTTATACTTAATCATTCAATTTCCTATACTATCAAATACATGCTTTATCATATAAAAAATCTATATCCAAAATTCAGAGCAAATGAAATAAATCATAATAAAAACCCATTTAGCATTTATATAATTTAAAAGTGGTTATCCCCCTCTTTTATACTTAACCATTAAACTTCCAAAACTATTCAGAGATTTGAACGAAATCTGAAAATTCTGCTTGAAAAACCAATTTATATAAATTAAGAGGGGGGGGGATTAGAACCCCTGTTCCCCCTATTAAAACTTATTCAATGAACACCTAATAACAGTCACGGAATCGCCTCATCAGAATGATCCTAATCTTAATTTTGAACGAAAACTTAATTCTGCATGAAGATCCCATTTATATCAACTAAGGGGAGGGGCATGAGCCCCCCGTTCCTCCTCTTATACATATCGAATGAACTCCAAAAACTAATCAGGGAAGCGCCTTGTCAGGATATATCTACATACAAAATTTCAAGTGGATCGGATATTTTTATCACGAGTTATCGCGTTACGCACGAACGAACATACAGAACGGACGGGCACATAAGCTCTCAGGCTATGATAGTCTGTGAGCTAAAAAATCATCAGTATTAAGAGAACATTTTAATAATATACATTATATGTTTTTCAAAATAAAAATTTCAGTGCACTTAGTTTCTTCATTCTCTTTATCTTTTAAAATTCGTAATATGCTGTTTGCTTTCAAAATTTGTAAATGTATTTTGAGCGATAGCCTGTGAGCTAAAAAATTCAGACAACTGTTATGCAGAATTTTTTAAGATTCTGCAATGTCCCTATGTCAGAAACTAATGCACGGATTTTTATCAAACTTCAGATTCAGTATTAAGTGTACATAAGTTACTGCTGATCGGATTTTTCTGCAAACTACCTTACCGGTGGTGCTACTATTCTATATTTTTAAAGAAATATTAATATGTACGAGATAGAAGAATGTTTTGGGATTGTCACATCTTATATTTTTTCGCTTTAAAATATCACTGTTCACTTAAAAACTTTCGAGATCAAATTTTCTACAAAACGTTAAGTCAAGCAATTTCTCCATAATAAAACATAAGGAATACTGGCCAAATGCAATGGGAAATGACAATCACATCTTATCCCCTTAAATGGCACTTTCTTTTTCGCTCAATAAATTGAAAATAATGGATTCTCAACACAATTTTTTTAATAAAATATTCGTAACATTTAGTCTAAACATTTCTGCCTTTAAATAATATGAAATTATTTTTTTTAAAAAATTGTGGTGTCAAAAAGGTTTAAATGATGAATTAAGCAAATTCATCTTGCCCGAACGGCGTACGGGCAAATCAGTTAAGGTGTTAAATATTGCTTAAGGAAGCTGGTCACTCAACTTCGGAATTAATATTTTTTTATTTCTATTAATTTGTGCTCTTCTGAAACGATTATTTTTAGGGGGTTATTATATTTCCAAAATCTGTGATTAATTCAAGATTTTATGTGTTAAAACAAACTGTGAGTAAAATTTTAACATTACACCTAAAATTAAGTATATAATTTAGAAAAATTTTAATACAAAAAAAAGAAGAGTCATCCTTGTGCATAAAAAAATAGAATTAATAAAACTAAATTTCCTAGAAGATATTTTAAATATACAAATGCATCAAACGACATTATACTTTACATTAGTGAGGGGAATTCGGAAGCGGGGAGACCCAACCCCCTTAAATGCCTGAGATTTGAAAAATTATTTTTCAATAAAGAGGTTCAGATCTCATTTTGAACCATTACGAAAAACGGTAAATTTTATACGAGGGGATTGTTTATTTCGTTGAATCGCAAAATTTATTCACACTTGAACACAAGTAAAGCTCTAACACTAGGATGGGGGCACGTAGATTCGCTTGCATCATAATGCTAAACCCACAGTCTGATGTCTACAAAAAACATACTAAAAATTTGCTTTCTTTCTCCTGAAACTTGATAAATGATTGAAAATCTGTATTTATTCCCTGATAGCCTGAGGTGGTTTAAATGTCAGCCTCTTCGCTATTTCTATTTAATAAACAAAAATGTTTAATGGGATTCAGGATGTGAATAAAAATAACTTTTATTTAATGAATTCAAATTGAAAAAATTTTTATGATGATTAACCATATTTGCCATTATTATTTGCAGATAAAATCACATGCTAAATCATCTCATAACTAAAAAATATTTAAATGTAATATTTATTAAAAAATGAAGTAGTTTAAAATCGTTGAAACTGAAAATAGTATTGGTAGAATTTCATTTTTTTGCTTAAATAAACTGAAATATATCAGCTTAATTCATCAATTTAAAAAATATTAATTTAAATAAAAATTAAAAATGCTTAAATGTTGTAACTTTTAATTTTTTTTTCAAGTGTAACTATATTTTTCTAATTTTTTAAAATCAAAACTAAAGTAGCAGGAACTAAAAAAGGCATATTTTAAGATTGAACCATTTAACTTTAGCTGTTCTTGTCTTCTAACAGTTTAAATAGGAGAAATAGAGAAAAAACCCATCTTGAAGAAAAAGGAATTTTCACAAGGAGTCATTTTTATGACAAACATTACTTGAAAACTTGATATGTTAGAAAAGATTTGTGTCCACCATTTAAGTTATTTATGTTTAGAAATCTCTCAATTAAGAGACTAAGCTTATGTATAGTTAGGGGAGAGGATCTGGCACATGATATCATATTTCTACGACGTGTAAAAGCTCTCTTTTGATAACAATATCATTTTTATTCAACCAAAATTTTCATTTGTTATTTTTAACATGATTATAAGTATTAGCTTATAAAAAAGAAATTTAAACGTACATTCACCCAACAAAACTCACATTTAAGTGGAAATTAACTTTAAAATATTTTATGATTTTAAAATGCATCGATTGATAAAAAAGTTGCATGGGTTATATTGAAATTTCCAATATATAAAATTTCAGCGACCTAAATATTTCTTTTTATAAAATCTACTCTGAAAGACTCTTTCTAATATTAGAAATATAAGATGATATTTTCAAAATATATTTCATAAAATTTTCAGAAATGTTTATCTTATTTTCCGATTTTAGATTTTATATATATATAAAAAATATAAAATAATTGATTTAAAAAAAATAAAACATTGTATTTACATGCTCAATGACATTATTCTGACTCAAATGTAGTTCATGTTAAGGATACATGTATGCTTATTCTGTTCATGAAATTTCGTAACAAATAATGTACATGTTCTAAAGGTTTCGTGTGACTGACAGAGTAAAAAAAGGATTTACTTTAATTTAAACAAAAAAGAAAAAAATCTTAAATCAATCTTAGATTATGATGCACTTTCTAACTCATTCAGAAAAGTATAACATAACTGCACCTTTTAAAAAATTAAAATATTATGTCTCATTTCATCATATGGACATGTTTAACACATTTCGAAACTGAATTTTAGGTGTTCTCATCTACTATTGGAAAATTATCCGAATTTGTAGCAGTCCTGTATATGATATAGAAATTTATATATGTTAACAACATGCATTTCAAAACTTAGTTTATTTAGGAGATACATAGATTTTAGTCGAAAGTGCTCATCAGCAATTACCTTTAATAAGTAAAACGGTGAGCGAATTTTTCTATGCAATCCTGTATATCAGATACAGAATCTATAAAGAGTAATTTAGAAAAAAGTAATTAAATTTAAATCGCATACCGAATAATAAAATGTACTCTCATTCAATTATTACGTAAAGATAATACTGCAACCAATTTCTTTTGTGCGTCCCTGTAAATGAATAAAAATTGCTATGAATGCTTTGTTTTAATATGATAGTACTGAAAATCAGTGATTTATATCAGTTTCAATACATTTGAAATTTAGTAATGTCATTAAAATACTCTTCAAACGATTCTTCTCCATATACTATAATGAAATCGAATTCTTTTAAGTGTCCGTGTAAATGAACCATTAATCGTATATATTTCATATGCAGTATAAAACATGCCTAGGGAAATCTAAATATCCTTTAACAATTGATTGTTAATCCAAGCAGTTAGAGCGTGGACAGACGGATGGACAAACCCAATGCATAAGCACTTATCAATTTTGTTGGAAAGGTTTGTTTATTAAAATGAGCACCTCTTTCATTAATATTCATAATTTTATGTTTACATACAAAACGTTTTTCAGTGATAAGCTAATTCAAACTTTGAACACTTTTGTTGATTTTTCTCTGGCTTAAGTTGCACAACACCCCTTAAAATAATTATCAGCATGTACATGCAATATCTGACTAAACCAGAAAATATTTCTGTATAAAATTAATATAAATTATTTATTTACATGTTAACTGCGTGCTTATACGATATAATTATGGAAACCTATAATTTTTCCTGTGTTCTACTTCAAAACATTCATAAAATACTTATTTAATTGAGCACAAAAGAGTTCTATTTTTCAGAAACATTTATAATTCTGATTCATCTTCCGTTCCGAAGCGCCACTTCATCGTTGCCACACGACGATATGCAAAAACACAACATCTCAATTAAACTCTATGCGTGACCACTAGTCCATAATTGACTGCAAAAAGAACTTATTTTTCGAACACTCGTGCGTGTGAGTTCTGATACTTATTGACGGCAGCGACAAAGTAAAAGCGAGAATAAATAAAAATGACGTCGGAAAAATAACAAATACTTTGTAGCGGAAATGGAAAGGGATACAGCTAAAAAGAAATATATAAAAGAAATTCTGAAATTATTAATATTGCACCAAAAAGTAATGCACGCAAAATGAAAATCCACCACGACTTCACACATTTTGCCGTGATATGACAACTGTGGGGGGTTGCCCACCCCAATCAAGTCACGCAACTTCTTCTTAAAGCTGTTAATTTTTCTGAATTCAGTTTCTGAGTTTCTTTTTAAAAATAAAAATTCTGCGAAACGTGCAATCACTTAAAACATTTTCTGCTAAAAGGGGCACGTTTAGGGAGTCAAAACGCACACACTGTTTCTAACTAAACTCAAACATCGCATGCCGAAGGAAAAAAAAATATATGTTTAAATAAACAGCTAAAAGCAGCTTTAAATTATCACATTTTCACTTCATCATGAGAACAGATAAATCGTTTCGCCGATTTTTCAATTCATTTTTTATATTAAGTATTAGTGTTTCGAACAAATGTATACAGATAGAGCACTTTAAAAAAAATCGCCAATCATGTCCTTTTTTATGTGGAGCGTGGGTACATTCAAATATGTATGCATCATCATGATATTTTATCTTATTTTTTAAAGAACTTTATAAATATTTTATGACTAGCAGCCTTCGCCCGCTTTGGTGGTCGGTTTTCTAAATGAATCTTGGTTGAAACGAAAGATTGTTAACAAAGCTCAAATTAGAAAAAAAAAATAAAACTTATCAACTTGTCAAATATCTATAGATTTTTACTATTTCTTATAACGTTAGGTTATTGATCTAGAGATAGATATTGGCGATTTCATCGATATGAAATCACTAAAATACCGTATTTAACTATTCTTAATAAGTTAGGAGAAAATCACTCTGCTCGTTAAGCTTACCAATCCCCCGTGTAATCGTTTCGCAATACCGACTAGTATATTTAAATATGGTATTTCATTTAAAAGCACTTGATTACAGGTGACCTGATCTTTTCTAAAAATATATATATAAATAAATAAATAAATAAAAAATGACAATAAAATAAAATAAAATTAATAATGAGTAATTTTTTTATATAATTCTTTAAATTTAATAAAATCATAGGTAATTACCAATTTATACCTAATTTTGATAATTACTTAGTATAAATTTGATACAGGATTCGACTTTCTGGCTGTCGTGAATTCTGCTGGTCGGAATTGGTGCGCACCATGACTGCGGAAAATTTTGAAAGACTTGTACCGAAATTTTAGATAGCATCTACAAATGTGTTTATAAAAGAATGTTTGAAATAACAAATTAACCCGAAAATTAAAAGTTAGTGTAGCCATAAGATAACGCAGAGTAATATGAGACAATAATTATGAGTAAAAATATATAGTCCGGGAGCCGACCGTCGATTTACCTATGTATCGAGTAAAAGGACCGGACATACATCAAAATGAAGGTCTCAATGTGCACATTAATAATATCACTGTCTGCCAGGTCCTATCCTGCCGGAACGCAAGGCAGCCGCACTTTTATGACGTCAATTTTGAAAGTTTACCTATGTATCGAATACAAGGACCAGACATACATCAAAACGTAGGCCTCAATGTGCACATTAAGAATATAACTGGCTGCCACATACATCAAAATGTAGGTTTCAATGTGCACATTAAGAATATCACTCGCTGCCAGGTCCTATCCTGCCGGAACCCGGTGGCAGCCGCACTTTTATGACGTCAAGTTTGAGTGTTTACCTATGTATCGAGTAAAAGGACCAGACATACATCAAAACGTAGGTCTCAATGTGCACATTAAGAATATAACTGGCTGCCACATACATCAAAATGTAGGTTTCAATGTGCACATTAAGAATATCACTCGCTGCCAGGTCCTATCCTGCCGGAACCCGGTGGCAGCCGCACTTTTATGACGTCAAGTTTGAGTGTTTACCTATGTATCGAGTAAAAGGACCAGACATACATCAAAACGTAGGTCTCAATGTGCACATTAAGAATATAACTGGCTGCCACATACATCAAAATGTAGGTCTCAATGTGCACATTAAGAATATAACTGGCTGCCAGGTCCTATCCTGCCAGAACCCGGTGGCAGCAGGGCATTTATGACGTCAATTTTGAGTGTTTGCATATATATCGAGTACAAGGACTGGACATACATAAAAATGTAGGTCTCAATGTGCACATTAAGAATATCACTGGTTGCCACATGCATCAAAATGTAGGTCTCAATGTGCACATTAAGAATATTACTGGCTGCCACATGCATCAAAATGTAGGTCTCAATGTGCACATTAAGAATATCACTGGCTGCCACATGCATCAAAATGTAGGTCTCAATGTGCACATTAAGAATATCACTGGCTGATGATCACAGGATAGGACCTGGCAGCCAGTGATATTCTTAATGTGCACTTTGAGACCTACATTTTGATGTATGTCCGGTCCTTTTACTCGATACATAGGCAAACACTCAAAGTTGACGTCATAAATGCGCGGCTGCTACCGGGTTCCGGCAGGATAGGACCTGGCTGCCAGTGATATTCTTAATGTGCACATTCAGACCTACATTTTGATGTATGTCTGGTCCTTGTACTCGATACATAGATAGACACTCAAAATTGACGTCATAAAAGTGTGGCTGCCACCGGGTTCCGGCAGGATAGGACCTGGCAGCCTGTGATATTCTTAATGTGCACATTGAAACCTACATTTTGATGTTTGTGGCAGCCAGTGATATTCTTAATTTGCACATTGAAACCTACATTTTGATGTATGTCTGGTCCTTGTACTCGATACATAGGTAAACACTCAAAATTGACGTCATAAAAGTGCGGCTGCCTTGCGTTCCGGCAGGATAGGACCCGGCAGACAGTGATATTCTTAATGTGCACATTGAGACCTACATTTTGATGTATGTCCGGTCCTTTTACTCGATACATAGGTAAATCGACGGTCGGCTCCCGGACTAATACATAAACAAAAGCATGTCATATTCCCATTTCAAGAGTATCTAATAAAAAAAAAGATTACAAAAAAGAATAGGTGCAATTATTATGGATGTGAGGAGGTACACCTAACAAGATTAGGGTGTTAATAAGGTATACATACTTCCTGTTTTAAATTCTTCGTATATATTTTTTTACAGTCTCTAAATAAAAGAGAAAAAATATATATATTTCGTTTGTATACATTCGACGTCATACAACGTCTGGATGTACCAAGGTGATGCACACGGGCAGATAGAGGCATTTGTTTCCGTCTAATGGACTCATAAATAATACAGAGGATTTAGACAATGGTCGTTTTACAATGATAAGGTTAAAATATGTATATATATTGTTACGAATTTTGTAAATAGTTAGTGTTTGTACTGTAAAATAATGTAAATAATCTTATTAAACTCCATTTCTTTACTAATATTAGTTTTAGTTACATTGTCTTTGTTATCAAGCAAACTTGTCTATTATTTTCAGTGAATGTCTATGGCAGCTTTGCGAAATATTAGAGATATCGCCATGTTGGCGTCACTTATGGCGACTAATTTTGATCGCCAAATTTGGCGATATATCGCCAAGTTGGCGACAAACTTGGCGATTGTTGGCGATGGTAACCCTTCCTTCTCTATGGTAACCCTCCATTAGGTCTACTGATACATTGAATGTTTTTCCTTGGTTTCTGGTTTTTTCTAGAAGGTTGTAGAAATTTCCGGCGCATGCTACGAGCCTAATATAAGGAGAGCAATGCGAGCTGTTGTTGTTATTATTTATCAGTCAGTCATTGAGTGAGCTACGATTAAGCAAGTTTGCTTGAGTTTTATTTACGTTGTTTTGAATGTGATTTAGTGTTGAGACATTGTATAAAAAGTCTCTGGAACTTATATCTGCCCTTGTACGATAGATTTGAACAATTATTTTAGAATATCTAGTAATATTTGTGAGTTTCTAAGACTCTGTTGTTCTGAAGATCTGCAAATAAATTATTTTCTACTTTTCTAAAAGACAAGAGTTTGAAGTTGTCTAACCATAAGATCAAAAGAACCCTATATACGCTACAACATTTGGTGTCAGAAGTGGGATCTTATGGCGAAAACAAGAGGCATGGACGGGCAATTGAAAGAAATATCAGATGCTATTCATGGTATAAAGACAGAATTGACGAATAAAATCGATAAAATTGATAAAGGCCAAGAAGAGTTGGCGGATAAAATGAATAAAGGCCAAGAAGACTTGGCGGATGAAATGAATAAAGGCCGAGAAGAATTGGCGGATAAAATAAATAAAGGGCAAGAAGCGTTGGCGGACAAAATGAATAAAAACGAAGAAAGAATGGAACAGTTGACAAATAAAATTGATAAATGCCAAGAAGAAGTGACTGAAAAAATTGACAAAGGCCAAGAAGAGTTGGCAGATAAAATGAATAAAGGCCAAGAAGAAATGAAAAAAACTTTTGAAGAAAAGCGCTCGTCGGTAGAGAGAAGAATAGGTTCGGTAGAAGAGAAAATACAGGAAGTAGAAGAGAAAATTCAGAATGAAGTTAGTAACGTTGAAGAGAAAATATGTAACGTTGAAGAGAAAATAGTTGACGTAGATGTAAAATTAAATAAAAGAGTAGAAGTTCTTGAGAAGAAGCTTTCAGCATCCAGTGGTAATCATGGAGAATTTAGGAATCCGCCTGCTTCTCCCGTGCACATCAAGCTGTCGACATACGACGGAAAGAGTTCCTGGCATGTTTACAAAACCCAATTCACCATTGTAGCCGAAGCGAACAAATGGAGTGACCAGGTGAAAGCTTGTCAATTGGCAGCATCTTTAAGAGGAGAAGCCGCCGACGTGCTGCAAACATTGCCCGATATGACGCAACTCAATTTTGAGACTTTATGTTGTGCACTTGAAATGAGATTCGGAGAAAAAGTTCTCAAAGATTATACGAGAATACAAATGAAGAGCCGCCATCAAAAATCGAGTGAAACCCTTCAAGAGTTTGCCTCAGAAATAGAACGTCTGGCAAATTTAGCATTCATCGACTGCCCAACAAATGTACGGGAAATGCTCTCATTGCAGTACTTTGTAGACGGAATAAAAGATTCAGAAGTGCAGAGAGCGGTACGAATGGCAGACGTGCAGGATTTAAAGGCTGTATTACTATATGCCTTAAAGTTGGTAGCAGCTACACAAGCCAGCCGAAGAGATCGTCATTCAGTCCGAGGGACAACGGTGAACAAAAGCTCAGACACTGAAATCGACGTCTTGAAAGAAATTAGGAAATTAAATCAAGAGCTTGAAGCCTTAAAATATGGAAGAACAAGCTCAAGCAGACAGAATCTCACGTGATGGGGATGCGGTGATACAGGACATCTCCGAAGAAATTGCCCCAAAATCCACGAACGTGAGATAAATTCAAACAGTCAGCAGGGAAACTAAATTTTGGCCATCTCGCGGGACGGAGGTTGCCAGAGAATGAAAAGCCCCACCTGAAGATCCTCCAGATATCAAAAATGAGTGGCGGTGATAATGAATTATATGTGATAGGCTTTATTAACGGAATTCAGTGCCGTATGATTGTCGATACAAGAGCCAATGTGATAATAATAAGAGAAGATTTGGCTCGAAAATTGGAATCGAAACTCATCTGGACTCCACCATGCGTTACCCTGCAAACTGTGACGGGCGACAAGATAGGCATATATGAAAAGGCCAATTTAACCATCAACTTTGGAGGAAGCAAATATGATCATACGGCATATGTGGCTGACATAACAGATCCTTGCATAATCTTGCAAGATTTTCTGAAGAAGTTCCGCTTCAAACTTGATTTTAAAAATAATGAAATGCTATCTAAATTTGAAGAAATAAGCCTTTTTGGATTAAATAATGAAATTGAATATAAACAAACAGTAATAGCCAAAGAAGACATCAATCTAGGTCCAAGAACAGAATTTTGAGTTCCAGCTGTAATTAAAAATGAAACTAATTACCGATTTGGCCATATAGATTAACCAGAAGACAATAGTACACAAGCAGGAATATTGGTGGCTTCTTCTGTAGTAGACCTCTCGAAAAAGACCATTCCAGTCAGAATTGCTAACATAAGTGCAGTGATAAGGCGAGGACTATCAAGAAAGGAGAGGTGATAGCATCATGTGCTCCTGTGGCGTGCATAAATCAAAATTCCAGTCACTCTGAGAAATCTTCAGATAATTTAGTCAAGGATTTGTTACAAAATACAGACTTAGATCCAAAACAGATGCACGCTGCGGAAAATTTATGTGGGGAATCATGTTTTAACGCCAAAAGGGCGATGAATCCTGATCTTAGTTACGCGTGGCAACCCCTCCCCTGGGCTCAAGATATTTTTTTGTTTTGTTTATGTTTTTTCAGAGAGAGAAAAGAATTAATACGCGATGGTGTTATGACAGTCTTGATAGAAGAATAATTCTAAAATATATCAAATTTCATGTAAATATTTGTAACATATGTGTAAATAAGAAGGTGTACAGTATGTATAATGTATATAGAAGATGTAAAGTATTTTCTTCCAATTAAAAAGAAGTGATACCCGTTTGAAGTTATTGAATATGAATCGCCTAAATTAATTTTGTGTTATTCGAAATCCACTGAACCAGCCGACGCGACAATGGTGCATCCGACGCGGGAAATAATAGAATGAGAATATGATTCAGACGATTGCATATATGAAACGGGTAAGTTTTTTTATTGTTATTTCTTTGATTTTATGATTTGGAAGAAACAGTACTATACAAAATGAGTACCGGTGAAAATTTGAAAAGAAATATTACTAAACGCGGATCAATTAGATCCACAATAACAAAATTAATTAAAAAAATTGATAATGAAATTTTGAAAGAAAGTGATTTGAAACCGGAAATTGTGGAGGATTGTTTAGCAACATTGCTGGAACATAAGATTTCTCTAGAAAACCTAGACGATTTAATACAATCTGAAATTGAATCTTCTAATTTAGAAACCGAAATTGAAACTTGTTTAGAATATAAAGAATCAATTATTACGTGTAAATCGAGAGCAAATAGATTTTTGCATAATTTAAAGAAAACTTCTGATATTACAAATGAACCAAAAGTAACTACGCCCCCCATATCAGATACTCAGTTAAAATGTAACACCAAATTGCCGCGAATTTCTTTAAACAAATTCACCGGCGACATTTGCGAATTCCAAGAATTTTGGCCGCAATTTAAAGTCGCTGTTCACGAAAATGAAGCCCTTCAAGAGATAGAAAAATTTACTTATTTGAAATCTTTGATTTCGGGATCAGCAGCTGCTGCTATTAACGGGCTTCCATTAACTGGTGAAAATTACGCAACGGCAATAAATATATTAAAGGATCGTTTTGGAAAAAGAGAAGTTTTAATATCTGCGCACACAAATAAATTATTAAATTTAGAAGCAGTGCGAAGATCAAATGATATTTATTCATTAAGAAAATTGTATGATGAAATAGCGATACAAATAAGAAGTTTAGAATCATTGGATGTGAAATCAGACCAATATGGTTGTTTATTGTTACCTATTATTTATAAATGTATACCTAATGACCTTTTATTGCAATTTCATAGAGAACAGTGCGAGAAAAAAGATGTTTGCGTAAATGATTTATTATTGTTCCTTAAGCGCGAAATCGAAGCGCGGGAAAAGGTTGTTAATGTTACATCTGTCAGTTTTGAGATTAAATCTCATGAAAATAAATTTAAACAAAATCCTTCTAAACATTTTCTTCAAGGAAAAAATAAAAATCCCTCAGCATTTACATTAAATACAATTACAGAAAATCTTTGCCCTTTTTGTTCTCAGAAACATGAAGCAAATTTGTGTAACTTAAATTTGGAAGAAAGAAAGCAATCTTTATCGAAACAAGCGAAATGCTTTCGATGTTACAAAAGATTTCATAAGAGTAAGTTTTGTAAAAATTCTAATATTCGTTGCACTCTTTGTAATTCAAAGGCTCATCAAAATTCTCTTTGTAATAAAAAAGTAAAAGAAAGATCATCAAAGGAAAATAAAATTGACCTTGTTTCAACTGAAGGGGATGAAATAGGGGGAAAGCAAAATACGCAATATGAAAAAATAACTGTTTCTTCACTTTGTTGTAAGCCAGATGAATATGTTTATTTTCAAACTTTAAAGGGAACAATGATTGGGAAAGATAAAAATATTAATGTTCGTATCTTGCTAGACAGTGCGTCGCAGCGTACGTTTGTCGGAAAGAATTTGTCAAGGCATTTAAATTTAGAGGTGACAGGACAGGAATCATTAAAAATCCATACATTTGCTGGTACGAAACCTATTGTTAGTAATCACAATAGAGTTAAAATTTTCTTAAAGGATAAATTTTCTGACAATGTAATTTCTCTGGAAGCATTAGAAACAGAGAAAATTTGTTCAGATATAATACGCGCCCCAAGTTCAGAGTTAAATGAAAAAATAAAAGAAATGGGTATACAGTTGTCAGATGTTTCAAATGAATTAAATGATGGGGAGAATAAAATAGATTTGTTGATTGGTAGCGACTACTATTGGTCAATTATGACAGGGAAATATAAACGTATTTCACCAACTCTTGTTTTGAATGAAACTAAACTAGGTTGGACACTTCATGGGAAGTTCTCAGATGAAGTTTATGAAAATAATTTAGTGGGTGCAATGTATATATCTATTTGGGATAATAATGAAGATGATAAAATGTCAATTCAACTTGAAAAATTTTGGACTATAGAAGGGTTAGGGATTCAGGAAGATAATACAAATAAAGATTTGTGTGATAATGAAGTATTAGAACAATTTGAAAATTCTATTCAGTTTAAGAACAATAGGTATGAAGTTAAATTACCTATGAAATATGACAATGTTGATCTTCCGAATAATTATGATGTTGCCAAAAAGAGATTTAATAGTCTAATTAAACGATTTGTAAATAATCCTGCATTATTTAAGGAATATAAAGAAATTATTGATGAATATAAGGCTTTAGGAATAGTAGAAATTGTTGAACCGCAAGAAATAAATTCACCGAATGGTAATTTGACCTATTATTTACCCCACCACCCTGTAATTCGAAGGGATAAACAAACAACCAAACTACGCATTGTTTTTGATGCCTCATCTCACGCTCCTTCTGAACCTTCTCTAAATGATGTACTCTTCCCAGGTCCCAATTTGAACTCAGATTTATTTGATTTAATTTTGCAATTTCGAAGCAATAAAATTGCCGTAGTGGCAGACATTGAAAAGGCTTTCTTACAGATAAGTCTTGCTGAAAGTGACAGAGATATAACGCGTTTCCTGTGGATCGAAGAACTCCCTCAAGATAAAAATTCCCCAATTAGTTTTATAATTATGAAAATGTGTCGTGTATTATTTGGCGTCACTTCGAGTCCATTTCTGTTAGGAGCTGTAATTAAACATCATTTGAAGAGGTATGCAACTTTATATCCGGAAACTTGCTCTAAAATTGATTCTTCCATGTATGTGGACGATTTATTGTTAGGAGCACATACGGTTAATGAAGCTTTAAAAATTTCAAAGGAATCTTTATCTATTTTTCAGCAAGCAAATATGTTTTTACGTAAATGGCAAAGTAATTCTACCATTTTAAAGGAAAATTTAAAATCTTTAGATATGAATGTTTGCGCTGATACATCAACTGACACAACTCCATTTAAAATTTTAGGGTTAATATGGGACACTGAAGAAGACATTTTTAGATTAGATAATCAAAGTCTGTTAGAATTTGTTCATTGTCAAGATAAGACCAAAAGAACTATAATTCGAGCAGCTGGAAGAATTTTTGACCCTGTTGGGTTTTTATCACCATTTACGATTTTAATTAAAATGATTTTTCAATCATTATGGGAACATGGTATCGATTGGGATCTGAATTTGCCAGAACATTTAGAGAAAAAATGGGATAACTGGTGTGCACAGATTCCACATCTTAGTAAAATAAAAATTCCAAGATATTATTTTCAGGAAATGGACAATTATGACAATTTAGAAATTCACTGTTTTAGTGATGCAAGTATTAAGGCTTATGGAAGTGTTATATATCTGAGATACAATAACAATAATAGTATCAAGACAAGTTTTGTTACGTCAAAAAGCAGACTAGCTCCCATAAAGAAGTTAACCTTGCCCCGCCTCGAACTGATGGGTGCTCTGATTGGAGCTAGACTTGGAAAGCGGGTAATGTCTGTTCTCAAGATAAGTGAAGACAGAGTACATTATTGGAGCGATTCAAATATCGTGCTTCACTGGATCAAGAGTTCATCTAGTACTTGGAAGCCATTTGTAAGCAACCGAACATCAGAAATACAAAGTTTAACAGATCCAAAGAACTGGCGACATTGTCCCGGTAGCTCAAATCCTGCTGATCGACTCACAAGAGGACTATCCCTTCTGGACCTCGAAAAAGATGACCTGTGGTGGTCAGGGCCTCCATGGTTAGTTAAAGATTCTAAATTATGGCCCAAAGAAGACAGAGAAATAGATGAAGATATGAAACAACTAGAAGCTAAAAGAAATGTGATTTTACAAAATGTTTGTTCATCAGAACAACAGAAGCCACTTATAGAAATTGAGCGCTTCAGTTCCTTCTTGAAGGCAGTTAGAACATTGGCAAGAGTTAGGAGATTTATTTTCAATTTAAGAAATTCAATCAAGCGTAAAGATACATTATCTGCTGAAGAATTGAAAGAAGCTGAAGAATTATTAATCAAAGAAGTACAAATGAAGAATTATAAGGAAGAAATTGAGTCATTAGAAAAAGGAAATTCTGTTAAGAAAACATCACGAATTTATTCCCTGTGTCCATATTTGGATGAAAATAAAATTTTACGAATAAAAACCAGACTTAATGAAGGCTCCTTTGATTCGAATGAGACCAACCCAATCATATTGCCGAAGAACGAAAAATTAACAGAATTGCTAATAATGCAAGAACACAGAAATTTGCTGCATAGTGGAGTTTCTTTAACACTTGCACAAATCCGGAAGAAATTTTGGATTCCACAAGGAAGACAATCTATCAGAAAGAATCTAAGAAAATGTCTAATTTGTAGAAGATACAATGCAAGGGCAGCTGACCAGCTAACAGGGCAACTTCCGAAAGAAAGGATCTCACAATCCCCTGCGTTTACCGTTATAGGATTGGATTTTGCCGGCCCAATAATCATCAGAACAGATAGTAAAGAGACGTCAAAATCCTACATTGTACTGTTCACCTGCGCCGCAACAAGAGCAATACATTTGGAAGCAGTCAGGGATATGACTACAAGGTCCTTTATGTTGAGTCTTCGTAGATTTATTTCAAGACGCGGAAACTGTCAAATAATTTTTTCTGATAATGCATTAAGTTTTAAAGCTGCCGACAAAGAATTACAACAATTTGAAAAAATCATTAAAGATCAAGAACTTCAAGACTTCATATCAAACAAAGGCATTATATGGAAATTTATCATCGAGCGTGCCCCATGGTGGGGAGGATTTTACGAACGTCTCGTAAAAAGTGTAAAAGAACCCCTAAGAAAAATTTTGGGAAGAGCTCTCATCACATTTGAAGAATTGGCTACAATTTTGGCAGAAATAGAAGCCGTAATAAATATGAGACCTCTTACGTATACAACAAGTGATTTCGGCGAGCCAGAGCCACTTACACCAGCTCACTTTCTTCAACTCGGAAGAGAAAATATTAGTTTTCCACTACATTTTGCCGAATTAGAGAATAAAATCTCTACCCGAGAGACATTATTAAGGAGAAAAAGATACCAAACTACCTTGTTGAAACAACTGTGGACCAAATGGAAGGAACAATACTTACTGAACTAAAGATCGATCCATCAATTTAAAACTCCTGAGAGACACAAAAATCTAAAGATTGGAGATGTTGTCTTAGTGGACGGTAATGCTAAATCAAAACTGTTGTGGGACTTAGGAGTAATTCAAGAAGTGATTCTTGGCAGAGATCAGCTTATTCGAGCTTGCATGGTAAAGACTGCTCATGGACTGCTAAGAAAACCAGTTCAACTTTTGTATCCTTTAGAATTAGATTGTTGAATGTTAATTGATTTCAGCATTTGAAATTTAAATTAATTACTTTTTTTCTACTATTATTTGAATATAAATGTGATTTATTTCTTATTATAAATTCATAGTTGAAATATCTTTTTTATGTGTGTATTTTGCAATTGTTAATTTATCCATTTAGAAAAAAGGTTTCATTGTGTATAATTATGCTTTATTTCAAATTGAAAGGATTATTGAGATATTAATAATAGTATTTAATTTGTTTATATTATGTATATACCGGGTGATCCAGAAGTTTCGGGAGTTTTGAAAAGTTAATAATTAGGAAACTTTGTATAATACAAAGGTTCTGTTTTCAGATATATGCTCAGAAACATGTGGGATTTTTGTTTAGAATGAATTTTTTTAAATATATATAGTTACCATTTTTAGCAACAGGTGGCGCTGTTGTATAAGACTGAATGTACCTATACCATGCGTTATATAGACACATGAGTTCATTGCGAAACTTCTTTTCTATGATATTGATGAGATTTCGTTTTAAGGGTGGTTTATGTTCAAACATTTTTTGTAAGGTAAATGAAATTGCATTGTAAGGGAAATTTGATACAAAATTTCATGAGCAACTGCAGTGCTTAGACATTGTCTAGACTATGTTTAGACACATCTTTGCATGTCGCGTTGTTTTCATATCGTAAAATACGTCAAGTTAAAACTGCAAAAGAATCGATGGCCATTGCAAATGTGAAATGCTATGGTAAGCAAGGTTTGAGATAAAGGCTCATTGGAAGATCGTAATAGAAACAAGAGATCTCAAATGTCTGTTACAATCGTAAATTAGGTAGGATTCTATGCCAATACTCTGTAGAAATCACCAGTTCATGGTGAGTGCAGTAAACTTGTGATTATCACGATGAACTGAAATTTCTTCTGGAATTTCTTTCTGCTCTTAGGATACTGTGCACGCTGTTTTGCATCGGCTCACGGCGGTACTTATAAGCCATGAGCGTCATGATTAAACTTTGTAACCCTAGGACATTAATTCGTTCTTTTAAATGAGCTGTATCATACTATAAAACAATACTATCAATTTTAGCGCCACCTGCTGTCAAAAAGTGCAACTAACATAATATGTTTTTTTCATCGAAAAAACAAATCCCACAAGTTTCTCAGCATTTCTGGAAAACCGCATACTTCTATTGTTTACGGTTTTCTAATTATTAGCATTTCAAAAGTCCCGGGACTTCTGGATCACCCGGTATATTTAGTTTATTTTATTCAGGTAAATGTCTGGCCAGACACGTTCATGTAGCTACATGTTATTGAAGTGCCATTTTTTATTTATATTATTCATGATATTATTTTATTGTTTAATGCTTTATATGTCAGCATCTGAAGATTGAAATTTTTTTCTGTTTTTTTATTTGAGTTATGATTTAAATTAATGTTTATTGTAAGAATTTAGTTTTATTGATTTATCATTATGTACTCTCATGAGTCCAGGTGGGGAGTGTGTGGGGAATCATGTTTTAACGCCAAAAGGGCGATGAATCCTGATCTTAGTTACGCGTGGCAACCCCTCCCCTGGGCTCAAGATATTTTTTTGTTTTGTTTATGTTTTTTCAGAGAGAGAAAAGAATTAATACGCGATGGTGTTATGACAGTCTTGATAGAAGAATAATTCTAAAATATATCGAATTTCATGTAAATATTTGTAACATATGTGTAAATAAGAAGGTGTACAGTATGTATAATGTATATAGAAGATGTAAAGTATTTTCTTCCAATTAAAAAGAAGTGATACCCGTTTGAAGTTATTGAATATGAATCGCCTAAATTAATTTTGTGTTATTCGAAATCCACTGAACCAGCCGACGCGACAATTTAATTAGGGAATTCCAAAGTTCATTCTCCCAAACATCTGAAGACTTTGGACGAACTAAAATGGCGCAACACCGAATTGACACGGGAGATCACTCTCCTATTAAACAGCACCCTAGACGATTTCCTTTTGTCAAGCAAGAAGAGATGCAGAATTTAATTAAGGATATGGAAGAAAATGGCGTCATCGAACCATCGACAAGTCCATGGGCGTCTCCCATTGTATTAGTAAGAAAGAAGGATGGTTCTACAAGATTTTGTGTAGACTACCGCCGACTGAATGACGTCACCAAAAAGGATAGTTACCCTCTGCAAAGGATTGACGACACTTATGACACACTTGCGGGCAACACTTGGTTCTCGACTTTAGACCTGAAGAGTGGTTACTGGCAGGTAGGGATCCATCCCGACGACCGCGAGAAGACTGCCTTCACAACGGGACAAGGATTATGGCAATTCAAGGTAATGCCTTTTGGTGTATGTAATGCACCTGCAACTTTTGAACGCCTTATGGAAACGGTTCTCCGGGGGCTGTCATATAAGGCATGTTTTGTTTATTTAGACGATATCATAATCATAGGAAAATCTTTTGATGACCATCTGAATAACCTCAGGCGGGTGCTACAAAAGTTAAAGGAAGCTAATTTGAAGTTAAGCCCTTCGAAGTGCAGCTTGTTTAGTAATGAAGTCGCCTACCTTGGACACATCATTTCGGCAGAAAGAGTTAGGACTGATCCGGAGAAGATATCAGCCGTGAAATATTGGAGTCGTCCAGCAGATGTTCATCAGCTTCGGAGTTTTCTAGGATTATGCACCTATTACAGGAAATTCGTGAAAGGATTCTCGATGATTGCTAGACCACTTCATAAATTAACAGAAGCCAATCAAAAATTTATGTGGACACAGGAATGCGACGCTGCGTTCGAAAAGCTTAAGGAGGCATTACAATCCACTCCAATTTTGTCATATCCTCAAATCGATAAACAGTTTATACTGGATACGGATGCCAGTAATGAAAGCATTGGCGCTGTATTGTCCCAGGAAATCGACGGCCAGGAGCGTGTTATCGCCTATTTCAGCAAGTGCTTGTCAAAAGCAGAGAAAAACTACTGCGTAACAAGAAAAGAGCTTCTTGCTGTAGGGAAAACCATAGACCATTTTCACCACTATCTTTACAATCGGAAATTCCTGATCCGAACTGATCATGCTTCTCTAACTTGGCTATTGAATTTTAAGAACCCTGAAGGCCAGATAGCCAGGTGGATACAAAAGCTTCAAGAATACGATATGGAGATACGCCATCGAAAAGGCTCATCGCATGGAAATGCAGATGCTCTCTCAAGAAGACCCTGCTCAGAGAATTGTAGATACTGCGACCGGGTTGAGAAGAAATTTAATGTCAAAGGTCCTGAAGTAAGACTAGTTACAACTGGGTCTACATCATCGCAAGATCCATGGAGTGACGAGAGCCTGCGTAAAGATCAACTTGCTGATCCTGAAATTAAGCCATTTCTAGAGCTGAAAGAGGAGTCCTACAGGAAGCCCAGCTGGCAAGACATGGCCCATTACCATCCTACGACTAAACGTTATTGGGCTCTTTGGGATTCCCTACATTTGAAGAACGGTATTTTGTACCGAAAATGGGAGTCTGACGATGGAAAGACATGTAGATGACAACTACTACTCCCTAAGTCGAGAATTTCTATGGTCCTTCAAGAACTGCATGGTAGTCCCACAGGAGGTCATTTTGGTGTAATGAAGACCCTGCAAAAGGTTCGAGAGCGTTTCTACTGGAGTAATGTTCACAGTGACTTGGAGAAGTGGTGTCCAGCTTGTGACACCTGTGTAGCACGTAAAGGTTCAAAGAGGCGTACCCGTGGACTATTGCAACGTTACAATGTAGAATCTCCTTTCGAACGAATTGCTTTAGATGTCCTGGGTCCTCTTCCTAGAACGTCTGATGGCAACAAGTACATCCTCGTTGTCATGGACTACTTCACTAAGTGGCCTGAAGCCTACGCCATTCCTAATCAAGAGGCGGTAACCGTAGCAGACATACTGATTCAACACTGGGTTTCCAGATACCGAGTTCCTCTTCAAATCCATTCCGATCAAGGAAGAAATTTTGATTCGGCTGTATTCAAGGAAATGTGTGGACTACTCGGCATGGACAAAACTCGAACAACACCTCTACTCCCTCAATCGGACAGCATGGTGGAACGGTTCAATCGTACCATCCTAAATAGCCTCCCTCTCCTGGTGTCTAGAGACCAACAGGACTGGGACAAGAAATTGCCTCTTTCCTGCTTGCCTACAGGAGTGCCACTCATGAGGCCACTGGTTACTCCCCTTCTCAAATGCTCTTTGGTCGTGATCTTCGTCTGCCTGCGGATCTTTTGTTTGGCCGTCCTCCTGACGCTCCTTTGTCGCCTGAAGAATACGTGGGTGAACTCCAGGCGCGGATTGAGGAGATTCATCGTCTAGCGAGGAACCGAATCGGACTGGCAACGGAAAAGATGAAGACACGGTACGACACAAAGGCAACAGGACATGAGTTCAACGAAGGTGACAAAGTTTGGTTGTGGAATCCGATACGTCGTAAGGGACTGTCGCCAAAATTACAAAGAAACTGGGACGGTCCTTACACAGTCGTCAACAGGCTGAATGACGTCGTTGTACGCATACAAAAATCGCCACACGCCAAACCCAAGGTCGTACACTATAACCGGCTAGCCCTTTATTTTGGCCAAAGTGAATAGAAATTCAAAACTGGAATTTCTGACCATGGTCATGAAAGTCACTTTTTGTAAATATGTAAATAGTAATTAGTTCTAATTTATGTACTTCTTATTATTGTTATTATTATTTATTTATTAATATATTATTTATTTATTTATTTTAAGTGTTTTCCTCTAACTCAAGGATTGCACTGCCCGGGACGTGCAGTCTTTGAGGAGGGGGTAGTGTTACGAATTTTGTAAATAGTTAGTGTTTGTACTGTAAAATAATGTAAATAATCTTATTAAGCTCCATTTCTTTACTAATATTAGTTTTAGTTACATTGTCTCTGTTATCAAGCAAATTTGTCTATTATTTTCAATGAATGTCTAAGGCAGCTTTGCGAAACATTAGAGATATCGCCAAGTTGGCGACAAACTTGGCGACAAACTTGGCGATTGTTGGCGATGGTAACCCTTCCCTCTCTATGGTAACCCCCCTTAGGTCTACTGATACATTGAATGTTTTTCCTTAATTTCTGGTTTTTTCTAGAAGGTTGTAGAAATTTCCGGCGCATGCTACGAGCCTATATAAGGAGAGCAATGCGAGCTGTTTTTGTTATTATTTATCAGTCAGTCATTGAGTGAGCTACGATTAAGCAAGTTTGCTTGAGTTTTATTTACGTTGTTTTGAATGTAATTTAGTGTTGAGACATTGTATAAAAAGTCTCTGGAACCTATATCTGCACTTGTACGATAGATTTGAACAATTATTTTTGAATATCTAGTAATATTTGTGAGTTTCGAAGACTCTGTTGTTCTGAAGATCTGCAATTAAATTATTTTCTACTTTTCTAAAAGACAAGAGTTTGAAGTTGTCTAACCATAAGATCAAAAGAACCCTATATACGCTACAACAATATATTTATAGTTTTTTTTCCAGTCTATCCTACAAAATAACAATAGACAACAAAGTTTTAAATCACAGGTATGAATATACCACATATATAAACAACGTAAGATATGAGGAAGAGATTCCTTACATACGATTCTTTATATGATATAAAGCAAAACAATAAAAAAGAAAATATACGTGTATTACCTAATTGTTAGCATGTTTTGTATATGAGTTGTATATTATATTGAGAAAATATAACAAGTTTGTGATGTATCAATTAGATTGTTTCTCTACATTTCTATAAAATGGGAAATGAGTGTTATTATGTGTATCTATATAAATATAGCTTATGTTATTTAATAGTGCCAATATTATGTAACAGTTTATGCCAGAGTTTCTTTTATTTTAGAATTTTTGGCTCATAAGTTTTTTTTCATTTATTTTATTCGAAATTCATTGCTTTGAAATTCTGTTTCGCTATTTTAATACTTTAACATATTCAAAATTGGGGGATATAATATAGTACAGCCAGAATTCCAGAGATTACTATAGTAGATGTGATATATGGCGACTGTATGTCGCAAAGATAGAACTTTCCGTAACAGAATCGGCGTTGGAATTTTGAAAGGTCGCCGTATCTTAGTTTCAGCGTCGGCACGAGTAGAACTTTTGTTACAGCTAATATCACGAGACAACCCCAGTATGCTGAACTGGGGTCGTCTCGTGTTCCGAACTGTCTACTGCGGAATGACAGAGGTCGGAGGAAGATGACCGAACTGGCTGGGACTCTATTACATTTTATCACGATTTGCTGGTTGAACTTAGTGTATAAAGACAGTGACAAACTATAAAAAAGGACATGAACTCCGTCCCTTTCCTTTTTTTCTCCTATGAGAGGGGAAAATGATGGATACATTTCTCATGCATTCATCATGCAACCATCACAAAGGATAATAAAATTAATGGGACAATTTTATTCAAAATCATATATATATAATTATCTGGGCGATCTAAAAGAATTTCAGGGTACTCTTGGTCATAAAAAGTTTAGGGGCCACAGGACTCAAAACACCACCATTATAAAATCATCTTTCAACGTCAAGCGAATTTCCGACGGGCAATAAAAGAAATTTAGAGCAGGTCTTCTGCATGGGTAAGATCATCTTAGCCCACGTTGGTTCAAGGGTGGAGAGATATACCCCTCACACAATAATCACGAAGTCCAGTGTACCTGTTCTCCAATAAAAGTTTAACAAGCTTAGGACCTCCCCCCAAAAAAGGTTGGAAAAAACAGAGTTTTTTCGGACAGTGAGTTGCTAAAAAATTCTCGAGATGCATATACCCAGGTGACGCAATGGATTTATTTGTCTTGCTGAGAGCCGAAGGATTATTGATCTCCTACGTCCGAAAACGATCTTGATGGAATGCAACATGTCGGCAAGTAAATTTTTTTACTATATTTCCCCCATGAACATTTTGAAATCCTAGTCAGCTGCAAATGGGGATTTCGGCAATTATTATTATTTTTTTAACAATAATGTTATTCTAGAGAAAAGTAAATTGCAAACACTTTCGGGTGATATTTTCACCATAATGTATTTTGTTTGTTTAATGCAAAGGTATATATTGTAAATAAATTTAATGTTTAATTGTTAACTAGTGTAAGAGAGTTAATTCATTTAGAAGAAAAATGTGTTTATTTGCTTGCTTTTCATTTAAGCGTAATTACTTTAATTTTTTGCTTATTTCATTTTACCTACTAATAATAATAGCGTAATCGCTATAGTCTCATAAGGAAAAGGTTTTTCAAAATCACACAACGCAAAATATATATTTTTTTAGAAAATTAATTAAATTTCATAATTTTTCCTAGAGAAAACGATGACAGCTATTTAATTAATAGCATAATCTTTAGTGGAATTATTATTATTTTTAGGTCTAATTGATCAAGAAGAGTTAATTTAACGATTCTTTGCTCATTTAATAGATTAAGTCTATTTCTTTCCAACAACAACAACAAAAAAAAAAACGCTAAAAGTCGCATAGAAATTGAATAAAAAACTAATAAAAAAACCAAAATCGGATTTCGAGGTACAAAATTTTATATATAGAGGTACCTTCCCTCTAAATTTTGTAGCTTTTTGTAATATCGTCCTTTCTTTATTATTATAAAAATAATAGTAATGAAAAAAAATAATACTATTTGTGTGTAATCCCTTAATCACCATAATAGACTTAGTGATGATATACATATTACGACAGATATTGAATTTGCCAAAGATAGTTTATCATAATACAGGTTTGTCACAGGCGACTAGTTTTACATTCTATTTTAACCACTTTTTTTAAATACAAACTTTGTAATATATTTTTGAACATGTTCTGAAAGTACATTCAAAATTTTTGTTTTGAAAAAGTAGTCAGCGGTAGAATTAAAAAGTAGTTGCATGTGGCAACCCTGCAATAAAAATTAGCGACATGCAAATATAAAAGTTAAGGACATTGAAATCTGGTTTTAAAATGAAAACATACGGAAATACATAAGAGTCGAATAGAAAGTTCATAACGCAAGCATGTTCATCCGTATATTTCAAATGTTAAAAAACAATGTAATGTTTACATTACAATGTAAACAATGTAATGTAAACAATATGTAAACTGCTCAATGTTAAAAAAAAACATCAAATAATGTCTACTTTTTCATATCTTTTACAGAATTTTCAATCTTTCATCACCGGTTTCTCAAAAGAAAATTTTTAACCTCATTAAATTAGAAAAAAGTCCAGTTTAAATAAGACAAAATTGACAATAAAAATTTTTTGGTGAGAATATTAAATAATGATTGAAGTAAGTGTGCCCTTACATGGTACTGGCAAATCATGATGGAAAAAACACGTTGCCCGTACAAACATGGGCCCAACACGAAGTATGGGCCCGACAGGCAGGTTAAATCTAAACAAATATTTTTTCGCATTAGTATTCTGAAGTACTTCGATACACATAAGAAAAATTAAAATATTACCTTTGTAACCTGTGTAATCGTCAAAAGAGTACCCAGTTTTAGGTAGATTTCGTAAGAAATACTATCTATTGCAATCGCACCAGTTTATATGTCTATCTATCTATCTATCTATCTATATATCTCACTTTTTTATGGACACGATAAGTTCTATAATTCTCCACCAATCTCCACCAAACTCGTACATAAAATGAAAGGGGATAAAATCTCGGCTAAGTTCGTTAATGGGCAAAATTGGACCAAGGGGGTCGAAATAGGGGGCGTTTTTGTTAAAACAGAAAAAAGCCGATAACTTCTTAATGAAAATAGATATCGAATCAGTTTAAAGTTTATATTACTTCTAAATAACGGGCCAAAAGTTTATGCATGACAGATTTTTGATAAAGTTAAAAATGGGCTCAAGGGGCGAAAAAAATAGGGTTTTTGGGAGAAAAAAAATCATAACACTGTCAATTCTCAAGATATCCAATCCATCTAATTTTTTTATAAATATTCTCAAAATTATCTAAAACTTTTGTACTTGCAAGTTTTTGATAGGTCTAACTCTTACCGGTAAAAAAATTTACAAACGAAAATAAAAAGGGCTTTCGAAAAAGAAAAAAATCCATAACTTTGTCAATTCTTAAGCTATAATATCCAATTAAATTTATTTTACATCTTCTCAATAATATCTACAACTTTTATGCTGACATGTTTTTCATAGGATCAATTCTTATAGCAAAAATAAATTAAACAAAAATTGGAGAAAAAACTCTAATTCAAACTGCTTACATTCTGAATCATTTTATAAATTCATTTTTTATTTTAAACGCATCCAAATGGCAGATCCTCTTATTTAGGAACTATATTATGTGAAACATTGGCCAGATTTTTGATAAAGACAGAATATATTTCAAAAAAGGCTGCCAAAAAGGGTATTTTGAACAGAATTTCCCGAAGTGACAGTGATAGGAAATTTTAAGAAGTATTCAAATAACAAATTGTATTTTTCTTGACTCATTTTTAAATCCATTTTTACTCTCAAACGCATCCAGTTTACAAGTCCTCTTATTTTGGAAATGTATAATGTGACGCGTTGGTCAATTTTTTGATAAAGACAGAATATATTTAAAAAAAGGCTGCCAAAAAGGGTATTTTGAACAGAATTTCGAGACGTTGTGATTGAAAATTTAAGGAAGCATTGAAATAACAAATTGCGTTTTTTCTGACTAATTTTTTAAATTCAGTTTTGCTCTCAAACGCATCCAATTGACAGGTTGTCTTATATAGGAGCTGTATAATGTCCCGTATTGGTCAGTTTTTTGATACAGGCTGAATATATTTTTTAAAATGCTGTCGAATTGGGCACTTCGCAAAAAATTTCCTGAAGCTATCATGATTATGAATTGAAGTTATATTCAAAATTGGTTATTTTATAACTCATTTTTAAACTCAATTTTGCTCTCAAACGCATTATATTGACAGTTTTTTGTTATTTAGGAAATATATAATGTGCCGTATTAGTTGATTTTTTTAATAAAGTCAGAATTATTTCAAAATAGGTTGTCAAAATGGGCATTTGATCCGAATTTAGCTTAAGATGATTCTGATAAAACCAGTCCTTACAGAAAAATGAAATTAAAAAATTTTCAAAAGAGGACAAATAAAGTTGTCAAACTGGGTTTATCTGTAATCCGATTTATTTTTTTGTTGTTGAAATGAGCACTCTTCGAAATCTACCTCCGCCTATAGGGCAAGCCGACAGGGATTTTTATACTAATTTTGATTTAATCCTTATTAAATAACCTAAAAAAAAGATAAAATATTAATAAATTTCAGTTCAGAAATGTGCATATCGTCTTTTTGCAAATTTCTCATTTTCAAGAAATTTCTAGATGTTAAAAATAAAAATCAAACACCTTCACAAGGCATAGTAACAATGACTCTATCAATTTTTCAAAATTACAAACATGCATGCAATAAAGACTTTAACTGTAACCCACAGACAAGGAATTATCGATAACCTAAAATTAACATAGAACAAGATCTCAGACTGATGTTTATCTAATGTTGTGTCGTGTTTGTTATGTTTCAATTAAGTAGAATAAGTTACGTGTGAATAAGTGCGTGTAAGTCATTTTGCTTTATATGGGTGGTTCTCCAAAATTTGGCTAACTTGGTGTTAGCAGCAATTTTCACATAATTATATCTATTTTATCCAATATTTTCAACTTCTAAGTGATGTTATAAAGTCCACGTAATTTGGTCATTCTCATTGATTTATATCACAATATTTTTTTATTTCTGAAAATAGCCTCTTCCTACTCCAAATATCAGCCTCTAGTCATGTAAGATCTCTAACATTTCGCAAGCATTTTATTGTTATTTTAGTTTCATATATAATACTTTGATTTAACTCGATTTAAACACGTTTAGCATGACATGACTAACTTTGTCATAGCTATTTACTTTTTAATAAGAACAATTTTTATTAGACTATTTCAAATCAAAAAATGCAAGCGTTAAAAAATATTAGTCCATTGCAATTTGCAAAGTTAAAAAATTCGCGGCATCTAACCAAATGGCGTTTTTTATAACTTGCTCAAGCAAAAACATCGAAGCGAATTTAGTTGCAAACACGACCAATGCCACGGCAGCCATTTCGTTTTTAGTGTGAACACCAACTTTGTTACGGAAACACATGCTATGCATGACAAACTTTCAAACCCTAGGTAAGTATTTCAAATATAGTTAATTGTTAATTGATCTCATCTCTTATTGTACATTGAGTTTTGTCTGCCTTGTTATTTTGATCACCTGCAGGTTTTGATGTTTATTTAAAATAATAAGATATGTTTGATTTTGCTTTGATTCTTCAGCCCCTAGACCCTCAGACCCCTATAGAAAAAGTGACTAGGGCCGGAAATACTAATTATATATACTTATTATACTTTAAAATACTTATTAACTTGACTGTTCTGTTAGATGCAACAATGTTGATATTAAACCCACAGTATTGAATTAGAACTTTACTGACAACCATTAAAAACACCATTGTCAAAATTAGGCCTTAAGTCAGCCAGGTTTTGAAGAACCACCCATATATCCATTGAAATCTTCAATGGATCGGTATTAATATTAACAGATTTTAAAAACAAAGCATGGTGGCAGTCGGTTAAAAGACTGTTAAATACAGTGAAATTTTGAAAACAGTATCTTAACTTAAAGAATTGTAAAACAAGTGTACTCCTGGGCTGCCAGTCGTCGTGAGGATGTCTTGATCTCTCTTCTCGTCTGTAACATGCTGATTACTCCTGCTCTTCTTTTCCGTTTCGGCTTAGTGAATGATGACAAGTGTAGTACTTGCCAGGTGTCCGACTCCTTGGAACACATTCTGTTTTCTTGTGTTAAATACCGTACACATCGCAACTTATGCTGGGACAGTTCCCTTTTGAACCAAAGTTGTTTTCGTTCCTTCAGAGTTTTTGAAGAAGTTTTGCCATTCTAAAGATTTCTGCTTGTCTACACTTAGCTTTTTAAAAAGTATTGATCCGTTTTAGCGGTAGTTCGGTATAATCTTATAATCTTTGTTTGCCGGCCTTTAATTTTGGATCATTTGAGACAACGGCCTTGCCGCTACAAGTCTCAGGACTCTCTCCAAACAAACATCAAATTTCAAGCTTAAAATATTTTCATTTTCTTAGATAATTACACAGCACATTATTATTCATTTTTTTAAAGAAATAAATAGTCTAAACACTTCGAAAATAGACATTCTTACCAGGTAACAACCCTAGATTCATTCACTTTTTCATTAACAGCACATAGGTTAAAGTGGAAACAATGTATCGAAAGGTACAGATTCGTTTCTGGTTTAAAAGTTAAATAGAGGTAGAACAAGTGAATTCTCTTATTTATCTCATAGTAGATAAAGCAGAACATATTTTCGAGTCTAATAACTTGTCGGAAAATTATAAAAAATACATAATATTGTTCTGAAACATTTAGAGAATCATTTTATGTTAAGAAAAAAGAAATAATTTGCGAGTGTACACAGTTTAATACAAGCATTCAAAATGCAGTAAAATCTGTTAATGATATTATAATTTCACTTTATTCACTGGCTGAAATTTAGATTTAGAAGTTCTTCATAATGTGCTAACATGCGATAGAATAGTTCTTCGTATTATAAATAAATTGTTAAGTGCGAAATTACTACTGGATCAAAACCTTTCTTTGAGTAATGCTATAGATAAAGTTCTATTTTTGGAATTAATTGAAATGCAACAAGAGATTCTTACTTCTAAAAACACTTCTGTCCAAAGATATTCTAGTATAAACACAATAAAGGTGAATTTAAAGGCAGGGATTTCATTTCAAAATCCAAAGTTAAACAAAACTGATAAAAAGAATAATGAAAAATTATCCAAAACCCTTTGATCTTTGCAAATGGTACAAAAAGGCTACACATGATGATACTGTGTTTAGCAAAAATTGCTAAATGTCTAAAATTTTCCATATTAGAGCATTTAGAACGAGTTTGTAGAAAAAATGAAAGTGAATATTAAATTTCTTACTTCGAAACAGTTAGGAAACACGCTCTAATAATAATGATGATTATTTATGGTGAGTACCAATTTAATTAATAGATAAAAGCATTCGCTTTATGATAGATGGTGGAGAAGACCACACTATTATCCCTGCTATATCACCAAATGCTGAAGAATTCGAAAATCTGAAAATCTGAAAAAATGCTTTGTGTCTCGGATGGAAAAGTACTAAAACACGCGAAAAAGTTATTGAAGAAATTAAATACAAGAAAAAGAAAATCAACGATAAAATGCATCTTTACAAAAAATTGAATAATTTTTTTGAGGTGATGGGGGGGGGGGGGGGGGAACATGCAATACTAATTTTTGGATTAGAACAAAACATTTCCGAAAATAGCGGAGTAAGTTTTAAGGAAGGCTTTTCTGAATTGTTCACTTGCCTGGCGTTACTGAAGAGATGTTATCTGATTCAATTTAAGTCGATTTCTGTCAAATTTGCTGTTTCAACTCCACAAAGGATAATTATTCCACTACTGAAGAAAATTAAAAAGGAAATCAAGAAGTTGATTATTCAGAAAAATATTGTTGCTGTAACTAAACAGACTTTCTTCAACTTTTCTTAGACTTTCAACGACTGGTGTTCACCTGCCGTAATCGTTCTTAAAAGTGATTGAACTGTATGCTTATGTGTCGAGTTAACCAAGTTAAGTATGTCTGTAGAAATTGAATTTTATCCATTGCCTTCAGTGGAATATTTCTTGAACTTGTTACAGGCGTTTAAAACCTTTTCAAAGTTAGATACTAATTAAGGTTGTTGGCAAATCGCACTTGATGTATTTCAGTCATGTCTCATGACTTTCATTATCTCATTAGGAAAATACAGATTCATAAGACTAAGTTTTCGAATCTCATCTGCAACAGAACATTTTCAACGCAGAATGCCACAGCTATTATAAAGAATTCCAGATGCTATATCTTGCATGGAACACATCTTAGTGTGGAGAAAAGATCCGATTAAGCATAAACAAGGACTAATACATTAGTCTAAACATTACTCTAAATAACAAAAAATTAGGCATTACACTAAATAACAAGAAATGTAAGTTTTTAGTCAAATTAATCGAAATTTTGGGACATACTATTCTTGGCAAGGGTATCTGGAAACAGTTTTAAGAGTTTTTAATTAATTTCAGAATTTAAAATATAAAAAAAAAATCTGAAAAAATTTACCTTGTTCTAAAATAAAAAGCCTTAATATGAGAACTAAACTGTCTGTCATAAATCTTCAGCATAATCCAGTCAATACATGTTTCAAATTGTATCTATATCGGTCTGATAGTTTTCGAAAATAAGACGGATAGTTCCGGGTCTTTAGGCTTCTATATTTTCTACAGGATTACACGCAGTTTTCTCTTTTCTTATACTGAACGGTACCTGTGAAATTGTGAACACTATAAAATCAGCGGTCTACTTGACGACTGGAAGAATTCATTGTTAAATATCAATGTTAAAATGCCTATTTTCTCATCATTTTTCTCCAGTGTTTAAGCGGCCGCTCTCAAGTTTGCTATCAATTGGGGGTGCAACAAACTTTTTCAGAAGCGTATAGTTCAGAAAAGAATTTGTTGAGCTATTAAAAATAAAAGATTTTGCAATACTACTACTTCATTATACTGCCGATCAAAAATCTTGCCAATCTGGATAATAATGCGTATCGTATTACGATTTTTATAGTTTGGTGAAATTGGTCGACGTGAAAATCAAGTAATACCTATTTTCCATATAAGTAGTGCGACCCATATTAAAAATCAGCTGCACATATTATTAATAAAATTTGATTTTTTTGTTTTGGCATTATTTTTAATTACATTTAATTAAATTGTCTGTAAGTAAAGTTTGCAACATAAAATACGCTGGACATGTTACAAAATATATTCTTTAAGAGCAGCCGAGAAAAAACTTGGCGAAACTTAGAATTGTTTTTACAAAAACCTTACTTTAAATTCGTGTATACATGATATACTCATCAAAATGAACAGATGTTATCACAAACAGTCTCTTAAGGGAGACCCGTAAAAAACCCCAAAATTTTTATTATTGATTTTAAAGTAATGAATTTTGTTGTACTATTTAAGAATCTTCTTGTAAGGAATAATTAGCAAAAAAATCTACTTTTTATTAGAAAATATATTTTTTATGGGGATTTTTATGATTTTTTTTTTGTTCTAAAAATACACTATTTAAAATTACTACTCCTCATTCAGTTTTCTATATTTTGGTATTACTAAAATTTCTTAAGTAGTGTTATAGTATATAAAAAAGAACTAAGGAGAGATATTTTTAATTTTCTATTTTAATCGGCTAAAAAAAAAATACGCATGGTAAATTTCCTTAAATTCGTTATAATTTTCATGTTTACCAATTTATGTAAAATTTTCAGAAATAGTTAAAAAATATATCTCTCCTTATTTTTGTTGCAAATTTTTTTAAGATTCTGAAAACATAAACACTTTGTTTCTAAATCCCTTTACCACTAAGCCTTAGTACTTTGAACTTAGACAAAAAGTCATTCTCAGGAAAACACGTTTTAAATGACCGCTAGTCCTTTAAACTCTATAGTGAGTGCAATTTCAAAAGCTCATTTTCTACCTGTTCCAAGTGTCCCCAAGTTCTGAAATTTTGCATGGATATTCGCAAATATGTATTTCATCGTTTTCTGAGAAAAAAAAAAATTTTTTTTGAACTTTTGATGATATTTGGCCGAAAATGGGGTCGGGTCTCCCTTAATATGTTTTATAGTTTAAATGTTTTAATGTTTTAATGTTTTATAGCTTTAACTTTATTAGTTTTTACTGATTTAACCAAAGAGTATTCGATACTTTCTCAATTTGCTGACGGGCGCATATGGGATTTCAGATAAAAAATCTTCGCGGGAATATATGACACAATTCTAATTTGTTTTTATACCTAGAGTTTCTGGACAATTCCTCGTGTAACTTTTTTTAATATTTTTAAAAAAAGTCTAAAATCGCAAGTGACCGGTTAGCTTTAGGCTCTACAGTGTATACCAAACTACACGGAATAATTTCCTATACAATTTTCTTAGATTTTTTGATTATTTCATATTCGTCGTCATAAAAAATTACAAAAAAATTGTAAAAGAAAATATTATGTTATTAAAAAGAAAAACTATCAGATTTTAAAAATAAAATTGGCAAAATATACCATAAATACATTTCAAGATGTTTGACATATGGAGAAATACATTTATAAAATGTTACTTAAATTATTAGGTTTAGAAATGTATATTTCTATAAAAATTTTCATAAACGTGTATAAGAAGAAAAAATAAATGCGTTTATGATTTCACCATTGGTGGAAAAATTATTTCCTTACGTGCGTTTTTTAGCACGTGAAAAAATAATTACCGAAGAGCAAACGGATCCAAACTAAACGGAACTCCCCCCAAACGTGCATTGAATGTGTTATATATTTTTAGAGAACACGATCATTAAAATTAATGAAGTTGTTAGTTGAAAATAACGTGAAAACTTACAAATATTAGTGTATATGTGACAGGAGTTTTTTTAAATAACAGTATTTATTATTCTAAATTTAAAGTTAAATCTACTAACTGTAATTTATTTAGTTCTATACATCTTATGTTTGGTGCATAGCTAGTTAAAATGTCACTCGAATCGCTCAGAAAGACCCGCATGAAAACGTTAAGTCTATGGGGGCGTTCTTTCAAATATCTTACTCAAATTTTCATTTTTTCACGTTTTAAAGTTTAAAGTTTATTTTAAAGTTTAAATTTTGACATTTTTAAATATTTTTTTTTAATTCGATAGCTGAGGTCCCTCTCGAGATCGCTTCTTGATTACTTTTTCGATTTTGGTCGCAGATATTTTTTTATAAAGTTACTTTCACTTTCTGAACCGGTCCCGAAAAGTTTTTGCTGGCCGGAAACTTTTCATTGCCATTGTATATTCTCAACAAGCAATATTCGTAAATATTCATTAAAAACAATTTTTGGTTTTGTTTAATGACGTTTACATCCAATCGCGTTAAATTCATACACGAAAATAATAAAATTTATCCTTAAGTGTGAATATCATAGATTATATGCGTAGACATTATAGAATTATTGGGGTTTTTTCATCACCAATAAAAAATTTCATTTCATTGCAGTTTTATTTTTACATACCTAATATATTATACAGAAATAAAACAAATTTAACAAAATTATATTTTAAAAAAACTCAATATAACTTTAATTGAAAAACCACTAAAGTGTATCAATCTTTTAAACATAAAAAAGAGATCTTAAGAAAGACATTAAAGTTCTCTTAAAAGATTGCACATGGCATATTTCATTTCAGTTCTTTTACTTCTGCGGAAAAATTGTTTAAGTCGCACATTTTTTTTTTTTTTTTTTTTTTTTACTTGAAAAATTTCATTTATTTCAGCTTCAATTAGACTTACGAGATTTTGAATAATAACAATAAAAATATATGTACTCAGGTAAAAAGACAAGAAGAAAATAATACAAAGAACATATCCGAATTAGTTTGAAAACTTTTTTGAAAATTACATTCTCTTCTGTTTTTTTTTTTCCCTTGCTTCTTATTAAATTAATAACCTTTATTAAGGGGCACTATTTTTCGCGATTCGGAATTTTGCAATTCATCAAATTTGTAAGAAAAGACATTCATTTTCGGAAAAAAAATAAGAACACACATAAAACTTTCTTTCTTTCTAGCGTTTTTCCTTTATCAGCTTTCTTGTTTCTGTCTTATGTTTGTGCAAATTCGTAAAAGGAAAGAAAAAACAGGTTAAATAAAAACTCACAGTCTAGAAACAAAGACAATAAAATTTGGATAATAGGTAGAAAAACATGCATTTCAAGAGAGAACGAGGCCTTTTTCAGTTGAATAAGCACAGCATGAAAAGAAATGTTATATCGAAGATTTTTATGAATAATATGTAAAATGTAGTTTTATCTTTAAGACGTGATACTTTCTAAATGAAGGTATTTTTCAAATTGTTACTAAGGGATTTTTTTCTTTTTCTAGTGTGAAGTGAAGATGTGAGAAAAATATTTCAAAATATTTTACGAAAGAAATTGAATTACTTAGAAAATAATAAATTGTATTCTGATACAAAATGAATGTTTTTTTTATCCGCCTAGTTAATTTTTTCAGGTGAGTTAAGGAAAATAATTTTATAAACATATATTTACTCCTAAATTTAAATAAATTTAAGGGTTCACATAACTCTAAAGGAAACACAGTACCTTAAAAATCGCGTCTTCGATTTTGAATAATATTGTAATATATGCGGTAGAAAAATACTTCATACTAAAAATTAAATTAAATTACAGAATTATAAATAAAAATCTTGCAGAATAGCTTAATTGACTCTTTTTTTATTTAACTTTTAAAAATATCTACTACTTTTTAAACATGAGGGTGATTCTCAAAATAGGGGACAATTTATGTCTTTCAGCATACAAAAAAAATTGAGAGGTTTTCTGTTATGTTTTTATACTTAGCTATGTTTGTCTTAATATTATTCATTATTTGCACTCAAGAATTACTCACTTTTTACTTAAAAACACCTTAAAATAACAGAATAAATGTTCAAAATGTCATTAGCATGGATGTCCACAGCAGCTGTGCCTTGTATATAATAGCTTTTTCAAGAGTTAATATCATGTTTATAAAATAAAACAAATGTTATTCTTTCTTTAAATTAATCAAGGAGAGGATTTATCCAATAAATTTCTTTTTAAAAATAAAATTATAGTATATAAAAAGAGAATTAAAGTTTCTCCTCCATATTCTGTTTTCAAATCAAGGTCATACTATAGCAGCTGTTTATTAATCAAAATTTCATTTTCACATATGACAATAGTTTGAAAATATAAAGTTTCTCCATGGCAACAAGTAGCCATTTTATTCCAGCCTGAAAATAGAAGCATGTATTGTATTTTAAGAATAGAAGTTGAATATTAGCGAGTACATCAATTGTATGTCATTAGAATGGATAATAATTTTCATGTTTATTTCATAGTTAAAATTTTTATTTTACTTATTTGCATAGAACTTTTGAATTTTAAAAAGCCCCAGAAAGGACTATTGCATTGTGATTATATTATGGCTCATAATCTTATTTAAATTAAAATTTGTCATTAGCATGGACAAATATCAGTGTCATTAGTATGGTTTTTCTGTCCATGCTAAAGACTCCTATGTGCATAAATGTAACCAGTACTTATATTGTATACTTTTTAAAGTTTCATTTTACATATAAATTTAGGTATTACATTTCTTATCCCTAAAATATGCATTAAATCTGTCAGAAAATCACTAAGACAGCTTCTTACACTGTTAGTGTCAGAATGTTGTTCATGTAAACAAAGTTTGCTCTTTGGTAATGTTTTTATTCTCCTTATATGTATATATGTAAAAAAGGAAACTATTTGTTGGAAAGGAAGGCTAATAAACGTAGAAAAAAAATATTTAAACAGGAAGAAAATAAAAATTTCTTAATATATTTATTCCATGCAATTTGTTTTGTCATTAGCATGGCTCAAAAATACTAATTATTTTTTTTAAAGTTAATTTTTAAAAATTTAGCTCTGCTGACTACATGTAAAGTATACCTAATACTATATTAACAACATATATTTTTTTCAGAAATTTTGCTAACAGTAATTTTTTTAAGATTTCATTTTTGAAATTGTCCCCTATTTTGAGAAACACCCATGACTATTTTTGCTTAGA
The DNA here is from genome assembly GCA_964019185.1 of Maratus speculifer. Classification (NCBI taxonomy): domain Eukaryota; kingdom Metazoa; phylum Arthropoda; class Arachnida; order Araneae; family Salticidae; genus Maratus; species Maratus speculifer. Next base: position 81,537,086 of record OZ025298.1, on the reverse strand, counting down.
ATTTTTTTCACATTTTTTATAATACACTACTAAAACTGTGCATGGATACTTAGATGTGTGGTATTATACATTTAATTTAATTTTTTTTATCGTGTGAATCAAAATTTGAAGGAAATTCAACAAACTCCCAATTTAAATATTAAGAAAAATAACTATAAACTTAAATGCTAAATTCATGCACAAAAGTACTAAATACACCATGGAGAACAAATAAAAAAAATCAAAATTTAATCTAATTTAGCAAAAAGTCTTAGTATTTTTCGAACAAGAAAGTTGCAAAAATAGGAACAGTGAGGAAAATAAGTTTAAAGTTTTCGTATGTATGGACCATTGCACCGGATCTATTGACAAAATTTACAATATCTCACAATACAATTGATCAGTGATCCGTAATCAGCCAAGTGATCAGTGCTGTAGGAAGCGTCGACCTGGACTTCAATCGCCGTCAGCGCCACCTATTGTTTGAAATTCGAACTAAAATAAAAAATTACGATAAAAAAACTCCTTACATTATACATAACCCTCCTGCAAAAATTTTTTAAATAGCTGTCACCGTTTGCAAGTTATTGAATTTTAAAATCCATCAGTCATTTTTAGGACACCCGGTATATATACAAAATAAAAAAATCCCTGTCGGCTGGGCCTATAGACGGAGGTAGATTTCGAAAAGTGCTCATTTAAATATATATATATATATATATATATATATATATATATATGATCAGAGATAAACCCAGTTTAATAACTTCATTTGGCCGTTTATGAAAAATTTTTAATTTCATTTTTCTCGAAAAACAGGTTTTATCAGAATCATCTTAAGAAAAATTCAAATGCCCATTTTGACAACATATTTTGAAATAAATTCTGAATTTATTAAAAAATCGACCAAAACAGTACATTATACAGTACCTAAATAATAAAAATCTGTCAGCTGAACGCATTTGAGAAAAAAATTGAATTTAAAAATGAGTCATAAAATAACCGATTTGTTGTTTGAAATTTTGAATACATCCTTAATTCTTTAATAATGATTGCTTCCGACAATTTTGTGCTAAATACTCACTTTGACAGCATTTTTAAAATATATTCTATCTTTATCAAAAAACTTGCCAATGAGTCACAGTATATAGTTCCTAAATAAGAGGATCTGTAAATTGGATGCGTTTGAGGGCGAAAATGGATTTTAAAACGAGTCATAAAAAATGCAATTTGCTCTGTGAAAACTTCCTTAAATTTTCAAATCGCGAAGACTTCGGGAAATTCTGTTCAAAATACCCTTTTTGAGAGTCTTTTTCAAAATATATTCTGTCTTTATCAAAAAATCGATCAATGCATCACATTATATAGTTCCTAAATAGGAGGATCTGTAAATTGGATGCGTTTGAGAGCAAAAATGGATTTAAAAACGAGTCAGAAAAAAACGCAATTTCTTATTTGAACACTTCCTTAAATTTTCAGTCACGATGATTTCGATAAATTCTGTTCAAAATACCCTTTTTGGTAGCCTTTTTTGAAATATATACCATCTTTATCAAAAACTGACCACTGCATCACATTATATAGTTCCTAAATAAGAGGATCTGTAAATTGGATGCGTTTGAGAACAAAAATGGATTTAAAAACGAATCAGAAAAAAACGGAATTTCTTATTTGAATACTTCCTTAAATTTTCATTCCCGATGACTTTGGGAAATTCTTTTCAAAATACCCTTTTTGGTAGCCTTTTTTGAAATATATTCTGTCTTTATCAGAAAATTGACCAATGCGTCACTTTATACAGTTTCTAAATAAGAGGATCTACCATTTGGATGCGTTTAAAATCAAAAATGAATTTAAAAATGAGTCAGAATATAAGCAGTTTCGATTTGAGGTTTTTTCTCCAACTCCTGTTTTTGTTTAATTTCTTTTTGCTATACGAATTGGTCCTATGAAAAACTTGTCAATATAAAAGTTGTAGATATTTTTAAGAAGATGTAAAGTAAATTTAATCAGATTTGATATCTTAAAAATTGACGGAGTTATGGATTTTTCTCTTTTTTCACCACCCTTTTTCTTTTCAATTTTAATTTTTTTCATCGGTAAATGTTGGTCCTATCAAAAACTTTTAAATACAAAAGTTTTAGATAATTTTAAGAACATTTACAAAAAATTTAGATGGACTTGATATCTTGAAAATTGACAAAGTTATGAATTTTTTTCTCTCAAAACCCCCGTTTTTTTCGTCCCTTGAGCCCACTTCTAAATTTATCAAAAATCTGTCATGCATAAACTTTTGGCCCATTTTTAAAAAGTAATATAAACTTTAAACCGATTCGATATCTACTTTAATTAAGAAGTTATGGTGCTTTTTCGGTTTTCACAAAAACGCCACCTCTTCCGACCCCCTTGGTCCGAGTTTGCCCATTAACGAACTTAGCCGAAATTTTAACCCCTTTGATTTTATGTACCAGTTTGGTGGAGATTGGTGAAGAATTATAGAAGTTATCGTGTCCATAAAAAAGTGAGATATGTAGATAGATAGATAGATAGATAAACTGGTGCGATTGCAATAGGTATTATTTCATACGAAATCTACCTAATAATGCACTTATATTTTTCAACCTAATAAAAAAGTATGCCTAAAATCAAATACATTTTAAGATATTATATGTTAAAAAGTTTTTTTTTTTTTCCAATTTTAAGAATTCTAAGATCCCTTAAATTCAATATTATGTAATTATGCAAAGAAAAATATTTCATATGTAATAAAAAATAGTTTACGAAAGAAATTTAATTATTTAGAAAGTAATAAAAAATATTATGATACAAAATAAACATTTTTTATTCGTCTGGTTAAATTTTTCAGGTGAATTAAAGAAAGCAAAATCATCGGCATGTATTTACTTCAAAATTTGTATTAATTTAACTTCAATATTATTAAGCTATTTACAAATAAAAATGTATAAGCTGTTTTGTGCCGCAGAAAAAATAATGTAATCTATACTTTGAAAACTAATATAATATTTTTATCTTTTCATAATAATTTATCTCTGTATAAACTTCAAGCAAAAGTGAAACAGTACTAGGTATATGAAATTTATTCTTAATATGAGTGCATAAATTTTTCTGGCTAGTTTTCACGAAATATATACGTATACGTATATATATATATATATATATTCAAATTTTAAGTGTAAAACATGCGATAAATATATTTTCTAAAATTATAGCTACTTCACTGGTATTCTTGTAAAATTTCTAAAATAAAAGAGTTTTTCCTTTTCCCTATTCTTTACACGAAGAAATTTTTTTTCACCAAATATAACACAATTTTTCTTTTAAGCTATTGCATAGCTTTTATCACGGGCATTGAGCGCAGCGACCGAATCCAAAAATTCCGTAACGCGAAAAATCCTAACACATCCGTAACGAAAAAACCTAACACTCGGCTAACGACGTTTAAGTTCGGCAAACTTCGGCACGGTATCCTTCGGTAGATTTCGGCAGACATTGACGCGGTATTTTTCAGATATTAGGATATCAAGTCTCAAACTTATGTTTCTTATGATCTAATTTTCATAGCGCGGCCAAATTTTGTTTGGTAATTTATTATGTGACAGTGTTAAATTATGGTGACAGGAGACCCCACACGGTGAGGATCGAAAAATTTAAAATGCTTATAACTCGCGATCTAATTTTCGTAGCGCGGCCAAATTTTCTTTGGTAATTTGTTATGAGACAGTGTTAATTTCTGGTGACAAGAGACCCCCCTCACGGTGAGGGTAGAAAAATTTAAAAATGCTTATAACTCGCGATCTAAGTTTCGTAGCGCGGCCAAATTTTGCTTGGTAATTTATTATGAGGCAGTATTAATTTTTGATGACAAGAGACCCCCCCCCCACGGTGAGGGTCGAAAATTCTAAAATGCTTATAACTCGCGATCTAATTTTCGTAGCGCGGTCAAATTTTGTTTGGTAATTCATTATGAGACAGTGTTAATTTTTGGTGACAGGAGACCCCCCCTCCCCAGGTGAGGATCGAAAAATTTAAAATGCTCACAACTGGCGATCTAATTTTAGTAGCGCGGCCAAATTTTGTTTGGTAATTTATTATGAGACATTTTTAATTTTTGGTGACAGGAGACACCCCACAGTGAGGGTCGAAAAATTTAAAATGCTTATAACTCGCGATCTAATTTTGGTAGCTTGGCAAAATTTTGTTTGGTAATTTATTATGAGACAGTATTAATTTTGGTGACAGGAGACCCCCCCACGGTGAGGGTTGAAAAATTTAAAATGCTTATAACTGGGGATCTAAGTTTCGTAGCGCGGCCAAATTTTGTTTGGTAATTTATTATGAGGAAGTGTTAATTTTTGGTGACAAGAGACCCCCCACGGTGAGGGTCGAAAAATCTAGAATGCTTATAACTCGCGATATAATTTTCGTTGCGCGGCCAAATTTTTTTTGGTAATTTATTATGAGACATTGTTAATTTTTGGAGACATGAGACCCCCACGGTGAGGATCGAAAAATTTAAAATGCTTATAACTCGCGATCTAAATTTCGTAGCGCGGCCAAATTTTGTTTTTTAATTTATTATGCGACAGTGTTAATTTTTGGTGACAGGAGACCCCCATGGTGAGGGTCGTTAAATTTAAAATGCTTATAACTCGCGATCTAATTTTCGTACCGCGGCCAATTTTTTTTGGTAATTTATAATAAGGCAGCGTTACTTTTTGGTGACGGGAGCCAACCACACGGTGAGGGTCGAAAAATTAAAAATGATTATAACTCACGATCTATTTTTCGTAGCGCGGCCAAATTTTGTTTGGTAATTTATTATGAGACATTTTTAATTTTTGGTGACATGAGACCCTCACGGTGAGAGTCGAAAAATTTAAAATGCTTATTACTCGCGATCTACTTTTCATAGCGCGGCCAAATTTTGTTTGGTAATTTATTATGAGACAGTGTTAATTTTTGGTGACAGGAGACCCCCCCCCCCCCACCGAGAGGGTCGAAAAATTTAAAATGCTTATAACTAGCGATCTAAATTTCGTAGCGCGGCCAAATATTGTTTCGTAATTTATTATGAGACATTGTTAATTTTTGGTGACATGAGACCCTCACGGTGAGGGCCGAAAAATTTAAAATGCTTATAACTCTCGATCTAATTTTCGTAGCGCGGCCAAATTTTGTTTGGTAATTTATTGTGAGACTGTTAATTTTTGGTGACAGGAGACCTCCCACGGTGAGGGTCGAAAAATTTAAAATGCTTATAACTCGCGATCTAATTTTCGTAGCGCGGCCAAATTTTGTTTGGTAATTTATAATGAGGGAGTGTTACTTTTTGGAGACGGGAGCGCCCCTCCCCCCCACGGTGAGGGTAGAAAAATTAAAAATGCTTATAACTTACGATCTAATTTTCGTAGCCCGGCCAAATTTTTGATAATTTATTATGAGACATTGTTAATTTTTGGTGACATGAGACCCCCACGGTGAGGGTCGAAAAATTTAAAATGCTTACAACTCGCGATCTAATTTTCGTAGCGCCGCCAAATTTTGTTTGTTAATTTATTATGAGACAGCTTTAATTTTTGGTGACTGGAGACCCCCCACGGTGAGGGTAGAAAAATTTAAAATGCTTATAACTCGCGATCTACTTTTCGTAGCGCGGCCAAATTTTGTTTGGTAATTTATTGAGACAGTGTTAATTTTTGGTGACAGGAGACCCCCATACCGTGCGGTTCGAAAAATTTAAAATGCTTATAACTCGCGATCTAATTTTCGTAGCGCGACCAAATTTTGTTTGGTAATTTATTAAGCTATTGCATAGCTTTTATCGCGGGCTTTGAGCGCGGCGACCGAATCTAGAAATTCCGTAACGAGAAAAAATCCTAACACTCGTTTCAGTTCGGCAGACTTCGGCACGGTATCCTTCGGTAGACTTCGGCAGACATTGACGCTGTATTTTTGATATTGATGATTTTGTAAGTTGATAAAAAATGCTATGCAATACCTTTACCGTGGCAGTCCCCGAGTGCCACACGTATTTTTTTTTTAAATTACATAGTTGTTATTGGGGTGAAGAATATACAAATCTTCGAATTTTCTAAAAAATCCCCCCCCCCCCAAAAAAAAAAAAATTCTCGCTTTTTTAAAATAACGTTTAAATTATGTTTCATCTTAATTGTAAGAGGAAATAAAATATTTTTCCGTTTTGGTTTATTTTCAAATTCTAGCTGCTTTGAAAAATGAATTTTCATCATACTTTTTTTTTCGAATTTTTTTATAAAGAAATTGTTATAAGTCAAGAACCATTCAAGATAAATTGTTCAGAACATTAGTTTTTTTACTTTAATTTTGATCCAGCAAATACAGAAAAAAAAAATATTTACTTTAGAAAATATGTTTTTCTTTAAAGTTAAATCTTTTTTTAAAAATCTTTTTAATTTTTATTAAGTTGATATTTAAAAAAATGATGAATCAAAATTTAAGCTTATATGTTTCTGTTTTTTTTAAATGATAAATACTGAAATTCTATGAAAAATATTTTTCATTATAAGGATTTTGAATTACTGCTCTTCCCTAATAAATTAATTAAAAAAAAATTATATTAAGTTTTATAATGTGGTTTTGTTTAAAAATAATACCACATAATCATAATAAAAAAAATTCAGAATTTTAACTCAATAAATAAAAGAAATATAAAATGTGCCTTAGACTCCCTTAAATGTACGATCTGCGATACATTTTCCTTTAAAATACTTGATATTCGAATGAATTTTTTCAAATGAAACATTTTTTCATATTCACTTCCATTACAGGAAAATAAATTTTATTAGCAAATATAAATCGATTTTTTCTATTTACATATAGAACCTTTCTAATATCCACGGATATTATAACACATAATTTCACATTTCCTTTGCCGCGACCGAATATATCCGTTCACTAGGCTGCAGGCTTCACTGCAGTTGAAGCTTTATTTAAATTAATATAATTCTACAAATATAATGCAGTTTTCAGAAATTAAGTTATGATTGATACCTTGAAGGCTTGTAAGCATATACGTTACAAAAAAATTATACCATGTTAGAAAATCCCTTTTTTATTAACATTTAAAATAAATTAAGGAGAAAGCAACATTATATTTTTGCTCTTTTGCTCGGCGGTCAGGGGGTTTACAAAGATGCAAATCAATTTCCCATCTGACGAACATTATTTTTCGTATTTAATTTCAAAATCTAATTATGTTTTCACTGGCAAACAAATACAGATTTTTAGAGCTTCCTGCTACTCTTTGTGTGATGGGTAATCTTTTACAATCCATCCTGATCTTTCATACACGGAAAGCGATAGCATCTAAGCCTCCCAAGTGATTTCCGTGTCGGGTAAGAAGATTTTAAACACCTTTCAATGGTCTAAGATGACTGCGTCATCAAGTGAACAACTTTTTGTGAGATATGAAGATTTTATTTTATTTCTTAGAATAAAAATCATAATAAATTTGCAGATATTTTAAAAAATGCATTCAGATTGAAATTTTTCGTTTATAGATTGTAATACTGAATATTATAATTGGAACTGGATTAATATATTAATATTCACTTCACGAAATTTATTCAGTATAATTCATCGAACAAGAAATTTTATTTTTTTTAAATAATTTCACATTGTTACGATCGTTAGTTTATATGTTATATGTGTTGTAACATTGTAAGAAAATGTTATCAGCATATAAAATTTTTAAAATGACAGAGTCTTAGATTAATTAACCTTTTATGAGTTATGAAGATTTTCTATTATTTCATAGAAAAAACTCATAATAAAAATTACAGAATTTTTTAAACTGCATTTAGATTGGAATTTATCATTTATAGATTGGCATTTCTGAATTTTTTTAGTAGATCTGGATTAATTTATCAACTTTCAATTCGCAAAATCTATTCAAATCACTTTATCGAACAAGAAATTTACGTCTTTTACTTATTTTAACATTCTCTTGTTCACTAGTTTATAATCAAATGCGTTGTATCATTGTAAGAAAATGTGGTCAGTATTTAATTTTTTTTAAATGATTGCGACTTCAGTTACATAACTTTTTATCTGTTATGAAGTTTTTGTTTTATTTTTTTATAATAAATCATATTAAAAATTGCAGAATTCTTTAAAGCTACATTTAGGTAGCAATTTTTCATTCCTAGATATGAAGAATTAAATTTTTGGGGTGGAGCTGGATTATATTTTTTCATGCTGTATAATAAAGTTCACGCAGTTTTATTTTTAAGTAACTTGATAATATTGAAGTCAAATTTACCGAAATTTACAAATAAATGCATGCTGATTTTCATTAATTTTCTTCAAAATTTTAACCAGAATAATAAAAAATATTTATTTTGCATCAGAATATTATTTATTACTGTATAAGTAATTAAGCTTCTTCCGTAAAATATTTTAGAATGTTTTCCTTACATTTTAAGTTCACACCCTTCTATTTACGAAATTCGTTCCATTAAGTTCATTAATCAAGAAATTAACATTTTTAAATTATTTTCCCATTGTCATGTTCTCTGGTTATAATTATATGCTTTTAGCAATGTAAGATGATTTTATCCGTATTTCAAAATTTTAAAAATACTGCGTCGTTAATTAAAAAACTTCTTATGAGATATTAAGTTTTTAATTTATTTCTTATAATAAAAGTCTTAACACAAAATCAATGATTTTTTTATCTACTTTTTGATGAAAATTTTACATTCGTAGACTGAAATCACTGCATTTTATGGGTGGAGCTGTATTATATAATTTCACGCAGTATACTAAAGTTTAAACACTTTTTTTACGTAACTTTATACTATTGAAATTTACAAGTAAATATATGCTGAAAGCGTTATTTCCTTTGTTCTTTAGAAAAGTTTAATCCAATGAATAGAAAAATATTTATTTCATATCAGAATATTATTTATTGTTTCCTAAGTAACGTAATCACTTTCTTAAAAAATGTAAAAATACATTCCTTACAACTTCACTCCACAACATTCAATTCGTGAAATTCGTTTAAATCAATTCATCTAACAAAAAAATTACTTTTAGTTATTTCCACATTGTTATGTTCGTTAGTTTATATGCATATTTTCATTACATGTAATGCAAATATGCATTACATGTAACAACTATACATGTAGTAGCGTATTTATATGTTATTGCGATACGTAGATAGTATAGTTATATAGTTATGTAGTTATAATGTTATAAGCAGATGTTATCCGTATTTCAATGTTTTAAAGTTATTAAGTCGTCGATTAAATAACTTTTAATGAGATGTGAAGATTTTCTTTTATTTCTTTTAATAAAAACTACAGATAGTTTTTAAACTGTATTTAAATTGGAATTTTTCATTCATAGATTAGAATTAGTGAATTTTTATGAGTGGAACTAGATTAATATCTCAACATTAAATTGGTGAACTTTATTCATTCAATTCTTTGAACAATAGGCTTACGTTTTTAAGTTATTTTCACTTTGCCATGTTCGCTTGTGTATAACTGTTTTGTAGTATTGTAAGAATTTGTTATTCGTATTTCAATGTTTTAAAAGGACTGTGACTGCGATTATTTTATTTTATTTTATTTTTTGAGATTTATAGGGAAAAACTGTGAAAACAATATAGAAGTGACTAAAAGTATTTTAAATAAAGCAGTAGATTTCAAATTTTAGAATTTTATAAAAATAGCTGGAATAATATTCTCAACAACATTTGAAAATGGCTTTTTAGAAAAATGTATATTTGCTTTATACCGGGTGATCCAGAAGTTTCGGGAGTTTTGAAATGTTAATAATTAGGAAACTATGTACAATGCAAAGGTCCGGTTTTCAGATACATGATCAGAAACATGTGGGATTTTTGTTTAGAACGAATTTTTTAAAATATATTTAGTTAAAATTTTCAGCAACAGGGGGCGCTGCTGTCTGGTGGTAACTGCTATGTTAAGACAAGCTTTTTTCACATGTCGAGTTGTGTTCTTATTGTACAATATGTGAAGTTAAAACTGCAAAATATTCCATGGCCAATTATGTGGCCACATACGTGAAAGCTATTGTAAACAAGGTTTGAGAAAAGGGCTCATAGGAAGATCGTGATAAAAGCAGGAAACCCCAAACGTCTCTTGCAATCGTAAATGAGATAGAATTCGATGCCAATACTCAATGGAAATCATTAGCTCATGGTGAGTGCAGTACACTTGTAATTTCACGATGAACTGGAATTTCTTTTTGCTCTGAAGATGCTGTGCACGTTGTTTTACATCGGCTCACGGCGGTACTTTTAAGCTATGAGTGTCATAATGAAAATTTGTAACCCTTAGACACCAATTCTTTCTTATCTGTATCAAACCATAAAAAAATACTATCAATATTAGCGCCACCTGTTGGCAAAAAGTGTAACTAACATTATATGTTTGTTTCATCGAAAAAAAATCCCATAAGTTTCTAAGCATTTCTGTGAAAACCGCATATTTCTATTATTTATAGTTTGTTAATTATAAGCATTTCAAAACTCCCGGAACTTCTGGATCACCCGGTATATTACTGTAATGCTGCATTAATATACAGTTGCAGTATAATACTGAATTATGACTGAACCTACAGGATATAATTTAATTATTACATATAACTTTTGAAATTAGAAAAGAATTACATCGACAAATGTGAATTAATCAATTTACTGAATAATATTACTATAGTATAAAATATAAAAGTTGTTAAATATCGTCATTTGCCTATAATGGATATCACAGAAATATTTAGCCTGGGCTGCGGAGGTTTCAATAGAACTCAACGCAATATTATTGAAAGGATTCGGAATAGGTCAGTTTTCGATTTAGAACAGAAGAATAATCGACCCCGGGAAACTAATAATTCATAACACAAACCACAACCAGATATATCCACATAATAAAAAATCTACTGCATGCTGGAGTTAGTATAAAATTGGTAAAAAATATCAGTGGAATAGTTCACGTATAGAATGCTACCTCTATGAGCCATGCCAATAACAAAAATCAACAAAAAAAGAAAAAAAATGTAAATATAAACAGAGCTTACAAATTTTTGAAAATTAATTGACTATATTCTGCACAGAATGCATAATTATTTCGGGAATGCTAATATGTAGATGACGAAAGCAAAAGTAGTGGTTCGTCCAACCCCTGTAGTCAACCAGCTTCCATTCTTTCATCCGCCAGTAAGCAACTCACTTGCTTATCATTCGTACGGGGACTTGATATGCAACCCTCGACCACATGGTGAGTAGTGGTCTCCACAAGAGTATATCTAAATGTCGAAATCTACATGCACAAGGAAATTGTAACGTATACTCCATGACGGATTTGGGAATTCATGGGTTACTAGCATTGCTTTATTACTTACCCATCATACGTAGTATAGGGTAAGTCTTGCAATCGTTTTGAAAATCGAAAATTTTTTTTGACCGATTTACACGTTTTAGATAGCGGAGATTCCGAAAAACATATTTTTAGAAAAAAATTTTTGCCGTCCGTCTGTCTGTCTGTCTGTCTGTCTGTCTGTAAACGCTCTATCTCCCGAACAAATTGAGATAGAGACTTGAAATTTTGTATGTAGTTAGTATGTAAGAATGGGACGAACCCTATTTAATATCAGCAACCTCGATTATCCGGAACTATTTTTTTCGGACTCTCGAAAAATTCGTTCTGATGAAAGGTATATAAAAATTTTCGAATTTTTTTGTTCTAAGGAATGGAAGTAATAGGAAATAAAATAACACACATTTTGCATATAGAACGAAGTCGATCGGATTATTAGTTGCCGAGATATTTGTAATCTTGTTTTACACATTCTTCGATTTTTCATGACCCTGTATTTCATTCAAATTTCAAATCAGAAGTATATTTTAATTGGAAATGAGACGCTTAATTCGACGCAGTTAATTGTTAGTTAATAGAATTATTATTTTTGGAGTTATAAGGATGTTTCTTTTACGCAGTTCGGTACTACTTGAGTAGTTTGGCGTTTTATATAATTTGTCGAAATTGGTACATCAGCAGTTCTTTAATGTAGCATTACTATGTATATTAACAATATTTAAATTTTGTTTATGAATTGCAATGCATTGTATAAATAGTTTCACATGTTTTATTTTCATATACATATCCATGATGGGTAAGTATTACGGTGGCCCCCAACGACTAGTTCTTTTTCTGATAGTGGAAGGGACTTCCATGGCTTCCTCAAAAGTTCCTACTCCTGCCCATAAGCCAGGTTTATTCGAGGCCAATGAAAGGTACATATTCCAAATGTGAAATATAAAACAAAACGGATCATAATAATAACTGACTAACAAAAAAAATTTCTTACAAAATTCTTTAAAAATAAATCTATTCAATACGATAAATACGAGTGCAGCTACTTTGTTCTCTATTATTACTCTCATAATTTTGCAGAGAAAGAAAAACTCCATCGTTATCAAATTATGAATTTATAATTGTTTACTAATAGAAGAAGTTATAACTTTTAATTTGTTAGTAAAAAAAGAAAAAAACAATAAAATACATAAAAGTTTAGTAAAGAACAATCTTTGACTATTTAATTTAAGATAAAAGAAAAAAAAATTACTGATCAATATTTAGCTTTAAAAAAAGTTACAGTTTTTGGGTATTAGCTACTAGTCGGGTAGCATGAATAGGTTTAACTTGAATAGGTTTTAACCTCTTCAATTCCGAAGCTGAAATAATTATATAAATACTTATTCAGTGTACACATTGTACAAATATTCAAAAAACACTGTAAATGACAGAAAAAAACATTTTTTCTGAAATTGAATTTTTGGGCATTTAGTTATGTAGAATAAAACATTGGCTCTAAAACTATGAATCTCGTTAAAACATCAATTTAATAACTATTTACTTAAATTAACGCAATCACAAATTTAAGAATTTTAAACTTGTTACAAAATTTCAAACATATTTATTGAAAAAGATTTAAGTCATATATATATATATATATATATATGAAAATGTATATATATTTTTTTTCGAACATTGCTTTTGGACATTTTTACTCGTCAACAAGCTAGAAGAAAAATAATATAGACTAAACACAGAAAAAAATGACTAACACAGCATAAAATGTAACTGCACAACATTATACTGAACTAGGTTAACACCCCTGACAGTAAGATTTTATAAAAAATGTCAATTTTGTAAAATTTATCTGAAAAAAAAGATAGTAGTAAGTATTTATTTGATCTCGTCTGTCCAAAAAACAGGAAATCAAATACAACTAATCACTATACCACATGCTACTACTTTGAATTGCTATGGCAGATTCAAACTTGCTCGCAATATCTTATATGCCAAATATTGATAAATCCAATATTGTCCGACCCTTTAATAATAGGCATCATGTAATTTCATTCAAACTTCCGGTCTTTCAAAGAATGCTCACAAGGAAGGTCTCCATACGGGCATACTCAGAAAAATCTGAAAAAATTACAAAATGTTCTTCTCATATAGTTATACATGTTTATAAAAAACATTTCGGCGGAATCTCCTTATAACGTCCGTAAAAAAATAATAAAAATTTCGTTTATTTGGCGATTTATCTCCGGTTGGCGAAAAAACGAAATTTTGAAAAATACGCTTTTACGCTTCGAATACTTTTTAAAGAAAAAACTTTCTATGTTCAATTTATTTAAATAAGTTTAGTTTAAGTAATTTTAGTTTTGCATTTTTACTTTACTTTAAGTGTAATTTTGTCACATACGTTTATACGTACTTATAACAAAATGAAATTAATATATTTTATCATTTAAAACACAATTTAAATTGATTAAAATTGTTCCAAATTGAAAAATACACTGTTAAAAATCTGCTGCATTTTGTTGCAACGCACTCCCTTGCTTGTATAGAAAACGGTTACTTGGCCGTGAAATGGAGCTTTCTCATTGGTTGGAATAGAGATATTATATACAAGCGGAGGAGTGCGTTGCAACAAAATGCAGCAGATTTTTAACAGTGTATGACACGGCCAATTCACGGTGCTATGGAGCATTCTCATTGGTCAGAAGAGAGATATTCTTTAAAAGTAGTGGAGTGACGTGCAGTAAATGCTGCAGATTTTTAACAGTGAAGTCAATTGAAATCAATTTTCAGATTCGTTAAAATCGTCTGCTTTTGGCGAGGAAATGCACTGTACGCCAAATCCCGCGTCGCTTTCAGCTTTTCACGCCAATTATTCCAAACTATTTTATTTTTTTACATATCTAATAATGTAATTCCGCCGCTAATTTTCACTGATCCTTTATTACCTACATGAGTAGTTTAATTCGTATTTTTTTTCAAAAAATTCTGAGTATGCCCCCAATGGAGACCTTCCTTGTCAGTCTAAAACTTCATAATGATTCAGGGGTGCCATCGAAGACTCCTTCGACCAATGCAAAAATATACAAAAATACTCTATCAATGCAATTACGCGCAGTTATTTGAGAGAGGATTGTTGTTAGAGAAGAAAAGAACGTGCATGTGTGATTTTAGTTAATAGTGCAAACAATAGACGCTTTAAAGCTCCGATACCAAACTATTTGAATCATTCAAAATACTGCTAAGATGTACAATCATTACTAAAAATTAACAATCTCGATTTTCCAGAGGGTAAAAGGCAGATAAAAAAAAAGCTTATGGGTGACAGTAGGGTAATCTCGATTTGCAGATACAGGGATAACCATGAATTTCTACGACTATTACGAAGAACACGAAAAAAGTCCAATAAGTACAAAAAATATAGGTATTTTTCTGAAAGAAACACAGACAGTATAGAAAATGCAATATAAACACTTATACCATACGTTTAAAAAGTCATATTGATCAATCGTCAACACAACAGCAACGTCATAAAAGTTTTAGGGGAATACATGGAAGCCGAGCTAACACATCTTTCTATGTTACGATATTACTACCGGAGTATACAGCCTAAAAACAGGTAATAATTCAAAAGGCAATATTCGGCTATCCTAATAAATTTAGGATCATTTCCTATAATATTACGTAAAGAAGAATTCTTATCTGATATAATTGTTGAAAAGAAAAAAAAACTATTAATAAACATACGCTTGCCCTCACATGATTTTTCAGTTGTGTTACCAGAAATTCAGAACGTTATAATGATAGGAAAGGGGAAAATGTTACTAGTACAGAGCTTCAGTGCACAGTGTATGCACTCTCATGTATAAGGTTATGACAATATCGACAACAAGAAACATAAACTGACAGAATTCATAATTCTAAATTCAATGTTTATCCAGAATTAACCAGGCGCCTCCCTTTTCTTTCAGCACAATGAGGAATGAAAGAGAAATTTAGGAATGACAGAAATTAATGAGAGTAACACTGAAACTAGAGGACAAATTACAGACTAGGAGGGAATGAAAGTGAAATTAAGGGATGGGTGAAATTAATGATAGTTACATTAAAACTAGGGGGCAAATTAAAGACCGGGAGGTTAGCAATGAAAATTCCTGTAATGAACGCAGAGTTGGAAAATTTAAAATTCAACACGAAAATGCTAGTCAGTTTAGAAACAAATAAGAAATTAATCACAAAAAACTTGCAAAATTTCACAAAAACTTGAAAAAAAATCGTAAACAAATGTATCAAAGGGATTAATGAAAAAAGTATTGAAAATTCAAAGATGTCAAAAAACATACCGGAATCATATCAACTAGGTAATATTAGCTTTAGATTTAAAAATGAATTTACAAACGTAACATTTGACTTCTATTAAAAATGAACGAATCCCAGCATTATCTCTCACCAGGCAGTCAGATTGAATTAAAAAATAAATAATCAGAATCAGGGTCTACATGTGCAGAAAATTTAACTGATGAACTAATTGCCTTTGGGATTAGAATCACAAGAAAAAAATAAGTCAATAAATAAAATTGTAAATTCTATGTAATATTATCATAGATATCTATAAAAAATAGTCAAACTAAAGACCATATAACAGAATCCACCATACTACGCACGAAAAAAACTACAGCCCACGGATACTATGCAAAGCATCCTGCAACAATTATTACGTATGACTACGACAACAAAAATCAGAAAATGTGAAAATAATATTCAAGTCATCTTATGGAAATATTAACTAGAACAGATTGTAACCATAGAAGAAAACACAGCTAAAGATCAGTAACAACTACTATCATGATCACATAACGAATAAAAAAAGAAGCCGTAGCCAAGAAAAATGAAGGAGAAAAGATTAGTGAGAATAAACTAAGGAATGTACTCAAAAATCCCTGTCGGCTGGGCCTATAGGCAGAGATAGTGCCCATTTCAACAACAAAAAATAAAACATGATTAGAAGTAAACCCAGTTCAACAACTTTATTTGGAAGCTTTTGAAGAATTTTTAACTTCATTTTACTATAAGATCCGCATATATCAAAATCATCTTAGACGAAATTCGTCTCAAATGCCAACTTTAACAGCTTTTTTGAAATATAGTTTCACTTTATAAAAAAATCGATCAATAAGTCTATTATATAGTTCCTAAATAAAAGACACTTTTCAAATCAATGCGTTTGAGAGAAAAAAAGAATTTTAAAATGAATCGTAGAATAAGCAATTTATTATTTGAATGCATCCTCAATTCTTCAATCACGATCACTTCAGGAAATCTTGCTTGAAATGCCCACTTTGACAGCTTTTTAAAAAATATATTCTGCCTTTATGAAAAAAGTAACCCATACGGTACAATATACAGTTTCTAAATAACAGAACCTATCAAGTGAAAGCGTTTTACAGCAAAAATGGAATTAAAAGCGTGTCAGAAATTCAGCAATTTGTTATTTGAATACTTCATCAATTTTTCAATGTAGATCGCTTCGAGAAAGTCTGTTCAAAATGCCAAATTTGACCGCATTTTTAAAAATATATTCTGTCTTTATCACAAAAATGACCTATACGATACGTTCCTAAATAAGAGAACCTGCCAATTGAATGTGTATGAGAGCAAAATGAATTTAAAAATGAATTGGAATGTAAACAGTTTGGATTTGAGATTGTTACCTCTTTTTGTAAAAAGATTTGGCCCTATCAAAAACTTTTCATAATAAAAATTGTAGATAGTGATGGAAGATGTACACTGTAAAAAAATTCAAGAGGTTACTAAAAATTTTTTAGTAAATTTGTATTTCACAGAATTTTTTAGTAACCATTACAAACTTTTTTTTTGCAAGCGAAACAAGCATTTCTTTTGTAAACTAAACAAAAGAATTTTTTGTATAACTAACTTAAAAATTTTTAGTATGAGCCACCAAGTAAATTTTAGTAATAGCTCCAAAATTATTTTTAATAACCATTACGTGGGCCCGAAGGGCAGGAGTTTCTTTCGAGCTGCATCCAGACTTCTGAAGCAGAAGATTTTCGGCAAAACCGCAATAGATGGCAGCACCAAAAATTGCTACTGCTCCGACAGTATATTCATAATCCTTTTATTAACGAGTACTTACACTACATATATTCGGGGCGTATTTGGCAGTGGCCAGTATCGAACCCGGGACCTTTTAGCCAGGAGTCCGTTACTATAACTACTATGCTATCACGGCCACACCAAGTGAGTTTTAGTAATAGCTATTAAAAATATAAAATTATTAACTCTATTCGTTGCTAACTTTTTTCTAGTAATTCTTACAGATTTTCTTGTAACCGACAAAGATTACTAAAAAATTTTTAGTAATTACAAGGATCACTAAAGTTTTTTTAGTAGATCGACACTTTTTTTTTACAGTGTATGATAAAATAATTCAGATTTGATATCTTAAAATTTGACGAAGATATGTATTTTTTTTCTCAGCAAAACCCTGTATTTTTGGCTCTTGAGCACATTTTTAATTTTCTCAAAAGTCTGTCATGCTTTTCAACCATTTTGAAGAAGTGATATAAACTTTAAACTGATTCGATATCTATTTTAATTAAGAAATTATGGGTATTTTTTGGCTTTCTAAAAAAATTATTTATATGTTCCCCCTTGATCTGTTTTGCCCATTAACTAGCTTGACCCGGATTTTATACCCCTTGATTGCATGCATCAGTTGTGAAGAGATTTTAGCAGAATTATAAAAGTTATAGCGTCCATAAAAAAGCGATATATATATATATATATATATATATATATATATATATATATATATATATATATATATATATATATATATATATATATATATATCTGTGTGTGTGTGTGTGTGTATGTGACATTTTGAGATTGGAAGCCAGTAGTATTAGCCGCAAGTTTCCCCATTTTATATCACAGGAGTCGTGGCGAGATAAAAATTAAGTAAATAAATAAATGTAGAGGGTTCATGAAATTAAACATTAACAGCTCCAAAAGATTTATTTCAATGCAATCATATGCTCCACACTTCCGAAGCAACATTCCATAAAAAAATAGATAGATAGATGAACTTTTTAACTGATGGCAGTTTTGAAGTCTAGGGGTGATGATCGATGTAAGGTCTGCAGAAATTCCAACATAACGACCGCAATAGGTAATATTTCAAATCTACCTAAAAATCAAATGAGAGTGGCGACTTTTACGCCTATTACAAAGCAACAACACTGAAAAAAATGGTTTCTCAAATTTAAGTAAAAAGTACTCAAATTTAAGTACTTCACATACACAAAATAGATCCCATCCAAATGTACTCAAAACTGAGAAACACATGTACTTACTTTTGATTCCATCGTTGTGATCAAAACTAAATCGTTATGAACTACCCCTTTAACTTATAAATTGAAGTAAAAATATAAGAGCATTTATTTCTTGCTCAAAATTATTAACATTATAAATTTACTTGATTGTTTATTGAGAAAAAAGCAAAAAATATTAGCCAAATACCCAAATTGAATATTTTTATGGCAAGAGCACACTATTTGCAAGCACTTTTAAGTTACTTAAAAATACTGTGTATAATTTAATATTTACATTATTAATAAGCATTTTTATGCTATCATGAATGGAATAAACCATTACAGGGTACAAAATTACCGTTAGTTTGGATTTGATAACATGTGATGTTTAAAAATTGAGAAAGCATTGTGATCATTTTTGATCCGAACATATTCAATTCCGTATGAGTACATCCATGTACTTATTTTTAAGTATAATTTTTTTTCAGTGAAGACAAATTGACTATGGGAAAAGGAAAAGTATAATTATATTTTTATATATGCAGTTCATAGTAACGATAGGAATATCTTAACTCAGCACAGTTTATATCAGTAGTATGTTTTATACACTATATGGCCATTGATTATTGGACACTTGCGGTTTTAGACATTTTGTTAAATATCTAGAAAAATACATGAGGAATCATCTCGAAACTCTTAGTGTATAAATATAATAGTATACGTCATACATCTCCGTGAAGATTTTTTACCGAAACTCCACAGGGGACCGTCAACAAATTAAAAAAGAGTGAATATCTTTTGAATAACCCGGTCAAAACTAATGTAGCAAAAGCGCCCAAACTCTAGATTATGATTGAATGCCTTATGGTAAAACGCCTTGTTCATTTTTATGCAAATAGTATGCATACTCGCTAAGTAATTAAGGTTTTTATAAAAATGGTCCCAAAATTTTCCAAGTTTTTTCCTTATAATTTTCAGAGTTCTTAATATAAAATAATATTTTTTTTTCAGAACATATGACAAACAACATTGCACACAGTACCCTGTAGTCAGAATTAAAAAATAATGAAAATTGTATACCAAATGAGTTGGTTTACTAAATAATTTTTTACTGCGCATGCTTCAACAATAGCAAAATTTCATTTGCATATTATGTTAGCTAAATGTATAGAGCAACTTTTGTGAAAATCAAAAAATCATAACTTGAAAATTCTGAAAATAATCGTCAGTTGAATAAGTTGAAAATACGTTATTCTCAAAATGAAGCAAAAACAAGAGGGGTTGTATCCATATATTCATTGATTAGTGTCAATATTAGAATGCACAATACGGGATGTACTACAACATTTGGATAAAATCCCTCATTTTTTTGCTTCATTTTGAAAACAACGGATTTTGTCCCTTTTCTATAGACGATTACTTTCAGAATTTTCAAGCTATGATTTTGAGACTTTTACAAAAGTTGCTCTATATATTTATAGCAAACATAATATGCAAATGAAATTTTGATATCTTTGACGCATGCGCAGTAAAAAATTATTTAGTAAACCTACTCATTTTTCATACAATTTTTATTATTTTTTAATTCTGATTATAGGGTACTGTGTGCAATGTTGTTTGTCATATTTTCTGAAAAAAATATCATTTTATATTCAGAACTCTGAAAATTATAAGGAAAAAACTTGGAAAATTTTGGGACCATTTTTATAAAAACATTAATTACTCTGCGAGTATGCATACTATTTGCATAAAAATGAACAAGGCGTTTTACCATAAGGCATTCAATCATAATCTAGAGTTTGAGCGCTTTTGCTACATTAGTTTTGACCGGGTTATTCAAAAGGTATTCACTCTTTTTTAATTTGTTGACGGTCTCCTATGAATTTTCGGGAAAAAATCTTCACGGAGATGTATGATGTATACTATTATATTTATACACTAAGAGTTTCGAGATGTTTCCTCATGTATTTTTCTAGATATTTAGTAAAATGTCTAAAATCGCAAGTGTCCAATAATCAATGGCCATATAGTGTATTACCATTAGGTCACTTTGATAAAATTGTAAGAGACTAGAAATTCTGTTATAGAGCATTTGGAGTGATTTAATATCAATGAAGATTAAAACATAACCTTTGCGCTTAATTGAATCTATTCTATAGAAAATATAATTTTCCGAGATGCATTTAGTTTTCCTTGCACAGCACAGTTCCATGCTTTAATAATAATTGTACCCATATTTCGATGTCGTTGTTCAGTGCACAGGATTAAAAATATATTCAAATGAAATATGTTCAAGCATGGATTCTTGTGTCTTGCCACTAGTGCTGCGTATTAGTCTTGTAATCATTACCGGAATTTTAATATTAGACCTTTGGCCATATCTTCAATAGTTTGTGAAATGAATACTCGAAGAAAAACAAAAACAGAGCGGTAAACCATTTTGAGAAACAGTGTTTTAAATGAAGATCATACAGCAATGTGCTGTATGAACCAAATTCGTTAAAGCCTTTAATGTGAATAAAAGCTCTTTTTCTTTTCTATCACAGGTGTAAAGATACTTATTAACAGCATTATTGTATTAAATATTGTATTCTTTAAATACTGATATTTTCCTAAAAGTCAGTTAATAAAAAATGTCAATTTGCGGAGAATCCCTTATCATTCAGCTGTTTTTAGAGAGCAAAGTAAAAACGGCTTACTATAATAACAATATCTTTTTTAATTTTCATGATATTTCATTTGATTTTTTAATGAGTTACACCATAGAATTGACTATTAAATGATGTAAAAAAATGTCATACAACTACTCATATTTCATAAAATATTTAATATATCTAAATTCTAATTGTGCTATATTTTTTCTACTATAGTTTGCTACTTTTTCTGAAATTTGCGTTAAATTTGGTCAAAAACCCTTCATGATATAAACAAAAAACATACCAGAATTTTTTGAATTTTTCAAAAAAAAAAAATAGCTCTTTCTCCAAGAATATACATGCTATTCTTACAAAAATCAGTTTACATGCTCTGTAGTATCCACATATTTTTATTCTGCAACGATAAATCGTTTCGTGCATTTTCAAGTACAGGGTGATCCCAAATATTTTTATTATTCTTTGATTTTTTGTCGGCCCCCTAATTGCCCTGCTTATCAAATGTATGTTGATAAATATGAGATCAAACATAATTTTTATAATCCTGAAGTTCCAGAAGAATCCGACCAGTATATATTTTATATATTTGAAAAAAAATGTCAAAAATCGAAAGTGTCCAAATACTTATTGGTAGATAGTGTAATAATAATAATAATGATAATACAAATAATAATAACAGAAATAATAAAGTACTTATGCAAATGATACTGAACAAGTTATCATTAATAGTGTAATATTATTATACAATAAATTATATTAAATTAATTAAATTATATTGTATAATTAATAGTATAATATTATTATGAATAGCATATTAATATTGAACAAGTTATTATTAATAATAATGTATTTATGCAAATGATATTGAACAAGTTATTATTCAAGACAATACAATAGACTTGCTACTGAAAACATCCATACATAAAAGGAAATAAAAACGTTATAATTTAAGTCCATATAAATATATATGTTTGAAAATTAAATTTGGGGGTCATAATACCCCCCTCCTCATAAATATTAAGACTATGCAAATCGAAATCAATAATACCATCCTACATGCTTTTATTTTTAGTTTTCGTAAGTTATTATTTCATTTATATTTCCGAAATAGATTGTGAAATTCAAAATCTACTTTTTGAATTTTTAATAAGATGGCACTTTTAATATATAATGATGACTAGCGTTTAAACGCTCATTAAATTTCATAATTTAGAGAGTAAAACTTAATGCGGAAATTATGAAATGAATAATAATCTTTAAATTATACCACTTACAATGCATTTTAAGAAAGTTTAAATGAATCCAATTTGTTTCTTATTGGAAATACTATACATTGCTAAACACTTAACATTATACCTAATGGAGGGAACAATTAAATCCTCATTTCGATGACTTTAAATATTCAAAATTATATGAAATATTGAGAACAATAAATAAGTAACCGAAATATGCTTTTTTATTTTTTTATGTGTCAATTTTATCCGTCAGCAGGTTTTTCAGATTAGATATGGAGCATAAAAAAACTTTTTAGAATAAAAACTTTCTTTTTACAGCTAACGTGGATATGTTATAATGCACTTATTGTCAAGACTGTTCTCATATCAAAAGGAGCGCTTTCCATTTTTTGCTAAGCACAAATAATTTTTCAGAAAATGATGTCAAAGTGGCTGTTTTAAACAGAAATTTCTTACGCGACATCATGAGGCAGATCCAAAACCTGTTGGCACGTGATCATAACTGCTTATAACTCAATAATTTATTTATTTATCAAAAAACATAAAAACCATTTCGATTCCAAATCATTTCCATATTCATACATTTTTTTTTTAATCCTTTACGTTTCAATATAAGTCAAAAAATGCTTCAGGATATTTTGAGTTCCTCAGCAGAGGATTCGTGAGTCGATTTAACACGACGTTAGGTGCACGATTGACATATTTCACCATGACATTTGAAACATTTGATTGTATTTTTGATAATAATAATAATAAGCCTTTTCTTTATAATTATAGTGTTTTAAAACAGTTTTAGTATTTAAACATAATTTTTTAATGTATATTTTGTTGTTTCTGAATGTTGCTTTGTTACTACATTATTTAAAATGTACAAAAGCCGCATATTGAAAATAGGTGATTTATGTTCACCGTGCAACTAAATGCGTGGCAAATATTTGCACACGTAAAGCAGAGATAATAAACAGAAACTAAACAAACAATGTTTTTCTATACAATATATATTAATATAAAATTTAATGTAAATAATATATTCAGCTTACTGTCAATATGCCAACAACATTTCTCAATGACATGATTTTGATCTTAAAATAGATAATATACTTTTAAAATGCTTTTAAAATAAATAATATTAAAGAAATTACTTCAACAACAAAAACTTATGATTAAGAAAAAATTGAGAGAAGTTATTTTTTTTGTTTTAGATCTTGAAACATAGCTAGCATATTCAAGATTTTTCTTCCAATTTTCATATGTAATTTACATTTATGATCCAGTTTTCCTCTATAAAGGAATAGAGTCTGCTGTTATTTGGACTTAATGCACTGATGCCGAAATTTCGGTATTATTCCAGAAAATTACTTAATTCTGTTTTAAACTGCAAATTTCTGGAATGAAAGCTAATAAGTTACATATCAAAACGCTACACATTATCTTAAGTACACTTTAAGGTAAATTTACGAGAAAATTTTCAGAAAGATATCATGAAAAAAAAATTATTTGGTGAATTAAAAAATATCAATAATTATATTTTAAACTTGCCTCCTCTAACGACCAATTTGGTCTCACTGAAATGTATGCAAATCAGTGCAACATGTTACTTTTATTCATAATTTTATTTATGTGCGTACCTTCATAAATCTGACAATTATGTATGAATATCTGTATGAATACATTGCATTTTTTTTTTTTTTTTTTTTGAGAAAAATAAGAACCGTAGTAAGCTTTTAGTCTTCATGTCCACTTGCTTATCAAATGCGATTCGTACATTAAAGAATTGTTTAAATCATTTTACGTAATTGGATCTACCTCCAAAAGATGTATCTATGGTCATAGAAATTGGTCACTGACTTTTTCTGTAAAAAAACTTTAAATGTTGACCACATTTACAATAAATCAAATTGTTATAGCTAACATCTGTTTGGGTACTTCTGCGTTAACCCTGCCTATAATTTTACATTAAAAAAAAGGTCCGCCAAATTATTCGCCAACCTTCAACATCTATTAAATATTAGACGTCAGTTGAAGCTGATTAATTTTACAAATGTATTACTTTATTTTTTCAGTGCTCTTGTTATTTTTAATAGCACGCCGTTCATCTTTCATTGCGTATTCTTATTTAAATTAGTGGATAAACTAATGAAATATCTTTGTTAATAGACGTAAACATTGAACTAAATAACTCTTCATAAAATATCAAACATGTCTAACGAATTTGACATCAAATGAATACGACATCAAGATCATTTATTCTTGCTGTGTGAAGGATTTCTTCCGTGAGTTTATATTTTTTAATCACTGAAGAACGAATATTTTTGTTGTTAACTTCGATGAAATGATATATAAGCTATCCATCTAATTTTAACTAAAGTTATCTCAAAACACAAACATAATAGTGAATGTAATTTATCTCTCAAACATTAATTTTCTTAAACAATTTTCTAACAAATGAAATTTTTAGTAGTTTGATTTATTTTTATTAATTTTTAATTTTGAGTAAAAGTGGCTGAAGATTTATGTTAGGCGAATTCAAATCTCGCCAACAGCATTTCCCGCTTAGTTTTAGCTTTTATTTTTGGGGTGTGTAAATTAGAAAAAAAATTTTAGATGTCGACATAAAATCTTTTCGTAAATGTTATTTTTATTACTATTCTTTATATATTTAGAAATTTTTACATTCATGGACGTTGATTAATTTTAAAAATTTCGTGCAATTTTGGCCTCAGAAAAGGAACATTCCTATCACAGTCTTTACTTGTTTAGTAGAAGTTTTTATGAAATTGTGCTTATTTTCAACACTTCATTGGAAAACGAACATTTATTATGGTAATTCAATCAAACTATTATTTGAAACGTAAATTTCTTTTGAAAAGTGAATACAACTATTTTAATAATTTTCATAAATTAAAATTTAAAATCAAAATAGCACAAGTGTGAGTACAGCTAGCATCTAATTTTCTCCATACGCGACTAAATATTTAGAAAAAAATAAATAAAAACTTTTCTTTTTTTTTTTTTTTTTTTTTTTTTTTTTTTTTACTAGTTTTACATTTTTACTTACTTTCTTTATTTTCACATTTATTAATTTTTATTATTTAAGCAGAAGATATTATTATTTATTTTTATTTCCTTTATTTTTTTTCCATTTATATTAAATTTTTATGTTATACTGGCAACTCTTTTCTCTTCTGCATGGCTCCTCTTTGGGTTTACATTTTAACCTTAAAGCAGACGCGCTCATGATATCAACATGAAAAGTAGCTCACATTTCCCAGATATGGTATTTTAAAATGTATATTGTAAAATATAACTTAAAGTAGATAAAATGGAGAGAGAATAATAGCCAAGTCCAGATCTTCAAAGTGCTATCTGGTTTAAATACTTAAAAAAATATTCATCTCTTGTGTATCTCTCACATACGCAAGCCTGCAAGAAGGTTAATTAGCGCTACATGTGACATTCTATGTAGGTTATCTTCTGTTTTTTCTGTCCATTTATTACCTTGTTTACCATGTTTTAACATGGTAAAATATGGTTTAAATACTTAAAAAGAAATTCATCACTTGTGTATCTTTCACATACTCACGCTTGCAGGAAGGTTAATTAGCGCTATATGTGGCATTCTATGTAGGTTATCTTCTCTGCTTTTTCTGTCCATTTATTACAATGTCATTTTAAGATAACATACATAAAAAATATATATGCATATGCGTCGTATTGATAACCTCCTCCTCCTTTTTTGAAATTGGGTAAAAACGGCATCATTATAAGATCATTTCTGTGTCTGTCTCAACGTCTGCACGGCCATTTTATTCGTAAACTATGGAACGTGGGAAGTTTAAATTGGGGGAAGTAATAAAGACTATTGACGACATACGTATATACAGATTATTAAATATTTACAAAGTATTTAAGAGGACGTTAGGGGGGCTATTTAAGTTACTTAAAGAACAAAATATTTTCTTTGTCTATCATATGGAGTATTTTCTGTAAGATTTTGATACGCTGAGCTCAAAATATATTTCTTTTAATTTTACGTGACATATTTTCATAGAAGCAGGATTCATTCCCCTCCCAGGTGTAACAAACCGGGGCTTCAAACATTGCCTCCATTATCCTCAAACCCTGCGATGTCATTGGCCCTCGACATACTTCTTTTACTGAACTATACCTTTTCAAAGCACGCCACTCGTTGTTATTGCATTCACAATAACATTTAATGAGAAAAACATGATGTTGCATGGTTAGAGACATTTTTGATTCGTAAAAATGAGAACGGCGACAAACAGGCTCTTTTATATCTCATAAATCAAATGACGCGGAAAGCGCATTTGCATAAATCTCATTTTCTTCTTACTGTCGTAATCCATGTACAATATTGTGATTTTGCATAACCCCACAAACAGCTTCGTTGAGTTTTCGAGAATAGTTTTGTCGAGCCATTTTAAATAGGTATCTTCGTGTCTTAAGGCCGAATTTAGTTTTCAAAAATCACAAACTGGCGATCTGTATTATCGGAATGTACACACATTTGCGAGTGATTTGCGATTTTAAATTTTGTGATCGCTTATTTGTGACTTGAACTTTTTAGAACATGAACATATTTTATTTCACGGATGACACACTCGACTTCTGTTTCTTTTAACGCCTTTAAATAAAAATTTTCTTTGGTCAATATTTCTTAATGGTACAAAAATATGAAACCCGTGTAGGTAAAGGTCAAGTTAGATTCCGTCTCTTATTTCGTTTTACAATATTGCAGATCGCGTCATTCTCCTAAATGGTGATCATTTCAACTTCATTTTTTTTTGGGGGGGGGGGGGGTGGAAAATAAATTCTCATGATCTCATTTAAACTATTAACAAGTTTTATAACATTTGGTGCATTAGATTTTCTTTTATGACCATTTCAAAGTGGAATTTTAATCATCCCGTATTTATAACTTATAAAAAAATGGACAATAACAATTGTTTTTTAAAGCATTAAAATGACACGATATGAGCGAAAACTAATCCGCATAGTTTAATATTATTAACCCGATATTCTTTGTTTAAATACCGAAAGGCATATATCTAATACCTAAAAAGCACTCATTTGAATGTCATATTCAGTGATGAAAAAAAAATGGAATCTCGATGGACCTGATGGGTTTCAGTACTATTGACATGATCTCCGTGAAGAACCTAGAAGTGTATTTATTCGACAACATAATGGTGATTCTGTAATGTTATGGGGGGGGGCTATTTCTTTCAATGGTCAGGCATCTCTAGCGTTCATCAGTGGTTGTGAAAACTCTGAAAACTATCAAGAGACGCTTGCCAATCATTTGCTTCCTGTTGCCGAGGTTTTGGGGGGAGAAAAACGGTTATTTCAACATGACAATGCTTCGATCCATACCTTAAACTCAACTTCGCCATGGCTTAAATCGAAAAAAGTGTCTGTTTTGAAATGGCCGGGAATTAGTCCTGATTTAAACCTTATAGAAAATATGTTGTGTATTCTCACTCATGCAGTTTATCGAAATGGAAAGCAGTATTCTTCAGTTTAAAATTTGAAAGATGCCATTGAGAACGCTTGGTTTAAAATTAAATCAGAAACAATACAGAATCTCATTCTATCGATGAAACACAGTATATTTAAGGTAATTCAGCAAAAAGGAGCAATAATCAAGTATTAATTTTTTTTATTCTTGTTCTGCTAAAGACTAAAAACTACTGTGCTTAAACTTTTGACACACTCATTTTTGTTGTTTTGATAAATTTTATTATTTAAGATAAATTTTATAACATAAATCTGTTAACTATCTTTTTAAAAATACAATTTGTAGATTATGTGAAAAGGAAATTAACTTTCACTCAATAATAAAATTTTATTTTGAAATTTTCTGTTGTGCTTAAACTTTAGACACGCAATGTAGTTGTAAGTAGCAGTAGTTTTTTTGGATTAAACTTAATGAGAGAAGATATATATTATTATCAATTGCAGATGCTTCGATCGATATTTCTAGATTGATATATTTGGCGCCAATCTATTCAAAACGTTATCCTGTAAAATAAATATAAATGGCAACTACCGAAAATCACAATAGTGTTAGATTGTCATTGGATTTTCGTCAGTATGTAAAATTTAATCTCGATCGGATATTTGAGAGTGAATTAATGTTTGAGTACAAATTTTGATCTGAAAAAACATACAAACTATCATTGAAGTTAAATAAAAACAACAATGTTTTGTTAAAAGAAATATTGAAAAGAAACAGTCTCAAATCCTTACAAAATAAAACATATGTTAAAATACAATTGTTTTGGACAATCTGAAACTTAATAAAAGCTAATTCAATCGTAATATTTGTACGATTTTTTTCAATGTGCATGTACAAATGAAATAAGTTATTGGAATACTGTATGCACTTCGCATATGATTCCTGAAATCATGGCTGAATATATTGGTTTTCGATGCAGGAAAGTGGTATAAGTCATGCATTTTAAAGTTTCATAACTCGGTCAATTTTAGTGTTATATCAAAGGGACTTTTTTTGTATTATTTGTTAGTGTGATGGGAAAAAATCACTAAGCATAACTTATATGACCGGGTGACCGTATAGAAATTTAAATTTTGAAATTTTTTAAGAAGTGATTATATTTCTGCAAATAGCTTTTAAAATGTTTCTTAACTTAAAACATTTTTGTAATTTTAACTATTTCTTTGTGACTAACGGTGTGGCAATTAGTCATTGGCTACCATTGAGAGTGAACACCCTGTATAATCTTTAGATCTGTATGTATACTATGCAGTATAGTAAAATTTAGTTCAGCCGGAAAACGCATAACACAGTTGAAAATTCTCCTTCAACAATTTCATCTGATAACCGAAATGAACACTCAATTACCAATTTATTGTGCAACCCTGTAAGTGATCTATGGAATTCATACACTGCCAATTCACATGAAAAATGAGTTACATTCAAAAGTGCATACCACTATTTAAATTGCATTTCCATCAATTATCTCTCATAGACAGTATTACTGTAATCGATATTTTTGTCCCTAAGAGTGAATGATATATTTGTGTATCCCTAAAAGTGAATGATAAATCTTATGCATACAATATTTTGTGGATGCTTGTAGTTTACCTCAGTGATGTACTTTTATATATTTCAAATTTACGTAATATCATTAATATGTAAGTTGGTCTGGTGTAATAACGCCAGGCGGGGTAATAACGCCAAGTGCTAATATTTTGCATAATTATGAAATAATCTCGTAAATGACACCCATGTGCTCTGCGCAGAAGGGTTTTGAATCATATAAATCGCAAAAAACAACTTCAAGTTAATTTGTTTCATTTTTAGATCTTATTGTTTTTACAAGTAACTAAAATTAACGCTTGATCTAAAATTTGCGAGATACGTTTTGTGATGTGAAGACTCTTTTTTTATCCGGAAATACTTTGTTAATTACATAAATTTGTAGTACATTTCATGGACTTTCAAAATGTTGTTGAAGATTTTGGATATCTTCTCGAGATAATTTGTAATTTAAAATGTACAGCGCAATAACTATACCGGGGTAATAACGCCAATCCTTGGCATTAATACCCCGGTTGATTCCCTACAGTGGCCGAGCTACATCCTAAATACTGATTCAAATAAACACAGTTAAAACTGTGCAATGATTCTAATAATTCTATTTAAGCGGTCCTTTTTAAGCAAAAAGAAGCTCACGGTCTAATATTCTTTTGCCTCATCCTCCCCCCCCCCCACACACACACAGACACACACCAAACCTTTATTTTTCTTACACTTTCACAAAAAAATTGAACATTTTCAATAGCTTAGAATGCAATTTGTCAATTTCTAAGTTTGTAAAGTTTGTATTTTTAGAATTGGGTAATCTACATGCAATTATTCCATCTTATTTCATAGTTTTGTTTGCATGGCGTTATTACCCATATAGGTGGGTAATAACGCCAAATAGCATTGGTCAAGAAATCACGCCATTACATTTTATGAATACATATCTGTTAAATTATTTTTTTATATAGATAGTCAATGAGTTGCTGTATCAAATCATATATTTGTTTGAAAAATACAAACTAAAACTGAGCCGTAAAAATTGGTAGAACCTTAACGTGGCGTTATTACCCCAGGGTACCTTATTACGAAATATACTATACCCCTCCCCCCATAGACTATAATGTAACAAAATTATTGTGGGTGCCCTTGTAAACGAAATATAAATGCTCCATACTCCATTTTAAATATCAGATAATAACACATATCAATTACATGCCAATCCAAGAATATTTACTCAAGTTCGAGCCGAACAGATAAACACACTCATTAACATTTTTCAATTACGTTGCAAAATTTTGAAAATACCTAAAATTATGAAGCTTTCAGCGTACGTTTTTCTTATATGTATCACTTTTTCACAGACGAGTACATGACGTTTTCAAATATAAGTAATCATGCTTATTTAAAATTAATCTGTTGGATAAATATAAATGTAATTTCATAGTAATTCCCCCCCTCAAAAAAAAAAAACAACTTTCGTACATTACAGATTGCTGTTTAAAAATAAACCTACTCAAAAATGAGAGTTTGAATCTATGTTATCTTATCTCGATAAATATGTCATAGACAAACATGACATGCTCAAATATAAGCAAACATGTGCGCTGAAAATTAACTTGCCTATAAGACTTTAATAATAAAAAAAGACGTTTGTGTATGATTGTAATAAGCCTTTCGACGCAATTCTGAAGAGACCGTTGCACGTAGAGATACAGAATTTGGGAGAAAGATACCTCTGTATATGTAATATTTTATCTCGAAACTCGATTTAGCATTTTTCTATTATATATTTTTTATTTTCATTTGACTTTTAGCGATGATTTACGTTATGAGACGATTTTTAAATAATCCAGCCTTATTTTTTTAACCCAGTATAGTAAATTACGTTTATTTTCAATTAAAATGCTTTCATGAAAATTAGCTCGTAATTAATTGAGATATTAACAGTTCATTTAAAGGCTCACCAAAAAACTTTTTCCCGAAACGGCAACAAAATGGCGCATTTGTTAGACTTTCCAAGTGAAAATAAAGATAATGACAATTTTCTTCTAAATGGCTAAAATTAAGAAAGCTAATCAAGGTATAGATTTGAAATTTTCAAAGCAAACATAGATTTTCTTTTTACGTCCAAATATTAAATTTCTAGAAAAGTTTGTAATTTTTCTCAACTTTTGAAAACACTAACGGCGACGGTACAAAAAATTCCAAGAAAGAACCCGATATTTACACGAGCATTGATTAAAAACTCATCTAAAAAAGAGATCAGTTACAGCTGATCAATCGACTTCCTATCTAATGTTTGATATGAAATGATATTAACTATTAGAAGTTGCTAACTGTTACAAATGCTATTTAGAAGTATTTATAACTAAATTAGAGATTATTAGCATGTTTTGTGACATGAGTAACATTATATGAGTTATGAGTTTATACATAAGGTTTATCCCACCTTTATATAAATTTGAAAATGTGTTTTCCTAAATACATACTACAATTGCAACCATTAGGAAACATCAATACCGCATTTCTTGTTCGAGTTCTACGAGTCCGATTTTATCGTGTATTGATTAATTCAATTTAGCTTACGATTCTCTTACAGATTTTACTACCACCTTACACCACCAAGAGGCGCATCTTCAACTCGGGATCTATGAGACCGATTTCAGCTAAGTTTTTCTTATTCAACTCTATTTACCATCGACTGATCCATATCTTAATAACTCAACTTCAAATACTCATATCTCTTCGAAAAGCAATTCAGATTATATTATTATGTTAATTATCACCCCGCGCCATCTTAAAATCAATTTATGAGTAGCAATTACCTCTAATTTCGAATAGTACTTTCAAGAACTTTCTTAAATTAGGTTCTTGGCGCTAGTACCAATGAAATTATTTTTACCATTGACTCCAATAGTATTAATTAGCCATTTCACGTAGAACACTTCCATCTCCCCCCTTTCTCTTTTTTCTCATTTTTTTCCTTTTCCTTAACTGAGCCCAATGTAAATAATTCAATTACTATTACTCATAGCTATTTGAAACTAATTCCGAATTCCATTAATATCTTAATTATCACCTCTGATGCTATTAAAGTTCATTCATTATTAGCTATCAATATTTCAGAATAGAAATTTAAGCAAATTCATAAATTAAAGTCCTGTTTCTGATGCCAGTCTAAATTTTTGACCAAGAACTGCACTTCAATATCCCTTTCCCTGTGACATCCCCCCATCTGCTCTCCAGAAGATTTTTCTCTTATTTGAGTAACCACTCCCTCAACTCCAGATAGTTTTAATAATGTTTTCCTTCGGACAGAGTTTTGTTTATACAATAGTACACCCCTGACACTTGAAAGTGAAACTAAAAGATTTTGGGTTTTAGGTATATTTAAGGTTATTATCAGTGGCCAGAGCAACTTCCGCTGAGGCAGTCATCTAGCATAAATAGAATTTAGTGTTAGTCTATTTTATATATAAAAGAGAAAGTTTCAAGAAGAGTTTTCACGAGAAATAATAATCGCGCTTGTATAATTACGAAATATTTTGTTCATTTTAACTTTTGAAGAATAAGTGTTGCAACTTCAAAATAAATTAACTTTACCTTACGGAAGATGCATCAAATCACTGTAAAACTTGTATATCAGTTGAAAAACGAAATGTGACATGTTTAAATCCGGTTTGAAGTTCAGATTTTCAGAAGTGATTGTATATTATTTTAAAAGATCTATTTAGGTCTATTTTGCCCTCGAGTACAAAACATAAACTTATCGTTCGTAATCGACTATATATGGTCTTACGTTCTTTGTTTTATTTATTTATTTATTTTTGTTATATTCTTTAAAATATAATACATCTGTTTTTTTTTTTCTCAATTTGAGACTTCAAAACTCGGAGCTGAGTCAACAATTAGTATATTTTACCTATTTTTATGTGTACATTTTTAAAAGTAAAAAGAATCTTAGATCATAACTCCGACTTTCATAAAAAAGTACGCTTGTGTTTATCATTTAAGGGAAATAAAACAGCATTAAAAACAGAAAGATAAACAAAACTTCCACTCTACTATGGTTATACTTGCTTTAGCTGGGAGAAGGATTCGCTTTTTTGAGACGTGCTTTTACATTTTTTATGATGTGTTTAATGATTTTGTACTTTATAAATAAAATAGAAATGATAAGTAACTCTTAAAATTGAAACTGATATTACATTATACATAAGAACTACATTCTTTTAATGAAATTTTCTAACTATTTTTAGTTAAATATTCATTTTGTCCCATTTTAGTGGCGCTAAAAACATGTAATCCTCCTTGCATTTCTTGAAATAAACCGTTAAATCCTTCTTTGTCTAACACAGGCGGCTGTTAATCTTGCACAATTTATGTTATTTTTATAAATAACATTTAATACTGTTCCGGGAAATAAATAAGCTTCTTCCAAAATCCATTAACTAGATACAAAATATATTTTTCTTTCCCACACATCAAATGAAATCACAGAAATTTTTTCTCCCTCCCAAGATCCCTAAACTTGTTCATACCCGTTTTTCTTTTTCTTAAATTTCAACAACATTTAAAAGTATTTAATTCTTTATTATGAGGAAAATGTGGATTTTATTATTTCTGTGGACTTTTTGTGAGATTTTGGACAAGTATTAAGCCACTCACTAACATCTTCTTAATGTGACGCTCAAACAGATCAGAAAAATAGAATTAAATCTACCAGATTTTTACAAATAAAGTATATAAAGTTTCCAGAAATCTGTCTTAGAAATAGTATTAAGCGCATGGAAAGAGATCATTTCCGTTAAAATAGAATGAAAATCTATATACAGAGTTATTCGCTGTACCATGTACAAACCTCGAAGGGTAGTACAGCTCAGTAAAATAAACACTTTGGTATAGGAAAGCTAGATCGCAGTACACTTATTCAGTCATAAATACAAGAAGTCTCACGGGCAATCGAATCTGATTTTTCTTTTATAATATTAACAGTAATATTTATCGTACATTAACATTAACCGTAATTTACTGATATGGTCAACAGATTTATTTTAGTTTGAGGAGCGATACATATCTCATTAGTTCGGTGATCCATATGAAGAGTGGTCTCCATTCCGTATTACGTCATTTTCATGTCAAAATTGTTTACCCAACTCGTAGCTATTTCCAGAAATAGCTATGACATTATCGAATTCATAGAAAGCAAAATCTGTTCAAAATATCTTTAAAATGTCCTTAAAATTTGAACGAAAACGGGGATTGTGGATTGCGGGCATGAAATCATAATGCAGACAAAAATGAAAAACTGGCCCGCCTCGTAATGTTATTTGTACGATATGTGTAACAGCAGTCGCCAACTACTCATTTTGTCATCAAAATCACGTCATCGAGTTACGA
This sequence comes from Maratus speculifer, assembly GCA_964019185.1. Classification (NCBI taxonomy): domain Eukaryota; kingdom Metazoa; phylum Arthropoda; class Arachnida; order Araneae; family Salticidae; genus Maratus; species Maratus speculifer. The sequence continues at coordinate 81,502,013 of OZ025298.1, read as the reverse complement.
GATTCTATTGGTGGTAAATTATATGTTAAATATTGTACATTACGTTTCGGTGGCTTTTTGCATATTGAAAATATCGATTAATACAATATAAATATTTCAATTTGCATCGTGATATCTTGATACGATATAAGCAAAATGGGACGTGAACTCTTCATATTTTCGCCAGTATTACGTCATCGAATTAGGCCTGGAAATTTAACACATTGACGATATAGATTAGTATTATACAAATATTTCAATCTGCCACGTGAGATATCATGATACGATCATGTCATTGAGTTGAAAACTGAAAATTTATCACGTTAAAATTACCAAATTGTACATTATAAATACTATTTCATTTTGCCTCATGATTTCTCAGTTTGACATAAGCAGAGCACAATTTCCCGTATTAATAGTACTATCACGTTATCAAGCTTACGGCCTTAAATTTTAACTTACAAAGAGATCAAATAATATAATAAGCATATTTCAATCTGCTTTGTTATTTATTGTTTGTGAGATGTTATCACAGTATTGTAGTTTTAAGTCTGAAAAAATGGCGCCCCGTTCTTCCCATATCGTAATAACACATTGCGAAGCAGAATGAAATTTTCTATTGCAGGTATCTTTAGTATGCGAAATTTTTAGGTCGTAAACCAATGACGTGATTTTACTTGAAAAATAAGAACTGGCTCCCGGCTCTGCTCATATCATTCCCAGATATATCAAGTCAGATTAAATAATTGTATTGTACTATTTTGTATCTTTAATTTATTAAAATTTTAGACCTTATATCTGTAAAGTGGTAGTACCTTGAAAATAAGGAACTGGCGCCTGGTTTTACTGATCTCGTACCAAGATATCATGTGATATACTGAAATCTTTGTATTGCACTAATTGGCATCTTTATTGTATTAAATTTTCAGACCTTAAATATGAAGATTTGGCACCCGGCTCTGCTTATATAATACAAAAAAATCGCGAGACAGAATGAAATATCTAATATTTAATATATGCCTGCCGTAAGTCGATCACGTTATGGGGACAGTGAAAAGTTGGTGCGTCTCGTTGCTCAGGTTTTATCAAGATTTCATGAGGCCGAGTGAAATATTGGTATTGTATTATTTGGTATCTTTAATATGTTCATTTTGAGCTCGTAATTCGATAACGTGATACTATCGCCCAAATTATGAATTGGCACCCAGCTCTTTTAGTATTGTACCACGATATCACGAGACAGACTGAAATATGTGCATTGCACTAATCGGCAACTTTAATGTATTAAATTTTCAGACTTTAAAAATGAAGATTTGGCGCCCAGCTCTACTAATATAATACAAATATAACATGAAGTATAATGAAATATCTAGATTTTATTAATGGATATCTGCAGTATATTAAACTGTCAGCTGCGACTCGATTACGTAATAATACATATAAAATGAAAATTTCACGCCCGGCATTGCTCACATTATACCAAGATTTTATGAGACATACTGAAATTTTTGTATTGCTAGATATTTTGTATTTGCTATTTTTAAAACGTTTAATTTTTGAGTTCGTAACTTTAAAACGTGATATTACAGCCAAAATGAAGATTTAGTGCTTCACTCTGATCATATGGTATTAAGATATCAAGAAGCAGACTGAAATATTTTTAATGAAATAATCTGCATTTTTAATACTTTAAATATTCATGCTTTAAATAAATAATTTTACAGTATCATCAGAATGAAGTATTGACGCCCAGCTCTGCTTACATCGTATGATATGAAGCAGACTGAAATATTTGTATTTAAACATTTAATGTGCTAAAATTTCAGGCCGCAACTTGATTACGCGGCAGTCGTGTGAAGCGGATAATTGGTGCCACGATCTCCTTGTATCCTACCAAGATATCATGAAGATATCTGTATTTTACTAGCAGAAATTTTTAATGTGTTAAATTTTCAGGTCCTAACTCAATAACATGATAGTATCACCAAAATGAACAATTGGTGCCCAGCTCTGTTAATGTTTTATTAAGATATCATGAGGCAGACTGAAATATTTGTTAATTCAGTTATATGTCAAAATTTTAAACCGCAAATTGATGACGTGGCAGTGACGTCAATACGGAGAATTGGTGCTGCCATCTCATTGTATTCTACCAAGATATTATGAGACAAACTGAAATATGTGTATTATATTAAACGAAATTTTTAGTATGTTAAATTTTCAGACCGTACTCGATAACGTAATAATACAGCTAAAATGAAGATTTGGCACACGTGTCTACTCGTACCGTATCAAGCTTTCACGAGGAAGACTTAAATGCTTCTTTTGCATTATTTGGTATCATTAATAAGTTTAGTTTTTGAGACATTAACTTGATAACGTGATAGTACCTTGAAACTGAAGATTTGGAACCCGCTCTGCTCATATGTTGCAAAAGATATCACGACGCACACAGAAATAGCTGCACTGTATTAATAGGTAAGTGTAATGTGGTAAATTATTCAGGTCGCAAATTGATGAATTGTAGTTCCTTCAAAACAAATACTTTTTGCTTTCCGCTCTTATCATCTAGTACTAAGATGTAACGAGGCATGCTGAAAAATTCTTAACATAATACTCAGCATTTTTAATGTTTTAAATTTTCAGACCGTAACTGGATGACATAATAGTACAGACAAAATGAAGAATGGGCACCCAGCTTTACTCATATCGAACAAAAATATCACAAGGCAGACTGAAATATTGGTATTGTACTAACTGAAACCTTTAACGTAATAAAATTTCAGACCGCAACTCGAAAATGTGATCGTACCTCCAGAATGGAAATTTCACTCCTATCTCGACTCGTATCATACAATGATGTAGCAAAGTTGACTAAAATATTTGTATTGCATCATTTATTAATTTTAATAGGTTTAATATTGAGATCTCTAACTAAATATCGGGACAAACTTCCAATATAAAGATTTGGTGCCAAGCTCTGCTAATATCGTCTAAGATATGAGGAAGCAGATTTAAATTTGTATTGTAATATAAGTGGTATCTTTAAGATGCTAAAATTTCAGGCTGTAAATTCACGATATGGAAGCACAATCAAACGAAGAATTGGCGTCCGACGCTCCTTCATCGTGCCAAAGAATCATGAGTTAGACTGTAATATTTGCATTGTAAAATCGGGATTATTTAATGAGCTAAAATTTCAAGCGGCAAATAGATGACATGCTAAAACCGTGAAAAGGAAGAATTGGCGCCTCGCTCTTTTCGTATCGTACCAAAAAATCACGGGAGAGACTGAAATATTTGTATTATAAAAATCGAAATCTATAGTTTGTTAAATTTTCAGGCTGTGAATCGGTAATGTGAAGTACCTCCAAATGAAGAATTGGCGAACCGCTCGGATCATATCGTACAAAGAGATTAAGAGACAAACAGAAATTTCATTTAGTACTAACCGGGACATTTAATGTGTTAAATTTTCAGGCCATAACTCAATAACATGACAGTACCGTTATGGTGAAGAATTAGCACACCGTTCTATTTGTATCGAAAAAAAAACATCTAGTGATGGGTGATTCAAAAAATTTTGAGAATCGATTAAAATCGACACAGTATAAAACAGCATCGATCATAATAAGAATCGATTTCTGAGTTCTAGAATCGGTACTAGAATCGATATTTCAATATTCACAGATTCACACAGATAAGCTCAAAATTAGTAATTCCAAAACTGAAATAATCAGCAGGACCGTAACTAATGCCTTCCATCCCCGGGGAGGCGGTAGGGGAGGGGGAAAGAGATTAGCACGGACGGACGTTGAAAAAAAAAATAGTGGCACTACGGGAGTGCGACAGAAGTGAAAACTTGAACAATTACCTGTGTATTTTCTGAATCGTTAGGAAAATTTTTATTGTGCAGGAAATGCTTTTAAATGCGCAAAAAAAAAAATTCTACAATATTAAAGATCATATCAATATCTCTAAAAAACCTCGCGATACCATATGACAAGCTATTGTAGTTACCTGACTATAGTTAATTTCTTACATTTTAAAACGTGATAAATACCCCAACCAAAACTAGACCGTGCTATCGATACCTTTGCATTAATACTTATCCAAGTAATTCTTTTTGTATTCATGACTCTTTCAATACCTGTAGATAGCTTTTTGAATTATTCAAATCTGACATTCCATACAAAAGACATTACTAATTTAAAATTGACAATCTGAAGAAATAATAGCGCTGCTGAGCACTCAATGGCCAATAAGCTTAGGGATAGCAATAAAAAGGTTGCGAGTTTGAACCCCATTTTCTCTGGCATGTGCCAATGTATTTTTTTCCGTAGAAGTTTGAGAAATTTAAATTTGAACCCATTATGGGTCTGTAACATGACCCAGAATGATGGGGAAAAATTTTGTATGCTAGATTTGAAATGTATGAAGCATAAGCTTTCAATAGACATACTACATCAAAAAATGAGAAACGCCCTCCCTGCCCCCCCTCAAATGGTCTTATAGGGAAAACCGGAAAACTGGAATAGTAAAAAGAACTGCGAGGAAATGTTAGTTATACTAGAATTTTTCTCCCCACTGTAGCTCCCATAGACGGAAAGTTATAGCCTTTTAAAGATTGAAATAAATTGAAGAAATGAGCAAAATTAAGTGAGTAGTCGACAGGGGGTTCCACAGCCCCAGGGGTGCCATGTAGCTTAAACTTCTAAATTAAAAGTGGTAGAGAATTAAATGAGCGAAATTTTAAAGTGTATATTGGGGGGGGGGGTGCAAGTCCCTCCCAACAATAATTTTTTGTTTCTTTTGAAGCAATGAAAAATATGTTTCACGGCGGGGCGCAGGTAAACCCCAAATTGGCGGAAAAGTGACCATGTATCTTTTTTTCAAGGATTCTAAATGTGGATCTATAGTAAAATTAGAACGAGAAATGGACATTTTACAAACTGCAAGCATATTTTGAAGGGCCTTGTAAGTTAAGAATGGCGCGGAAGGGGGAAGAATTAGAAGGGACGAGCGTGAAAAATAAAACATTATAAACTAATAATCCAAATAACTGGGTTTATAAACAAAAATATAACAATTTGACCAAGTGTTGAATTCATGGGGTGGCCCGCAGGAGACATCCTTTCCCCCCAGAAGTTTAGAGATTTCCCCCCCCTCTCTTACGGAGGTGTAAAACATGTCTTCCTCCGGAGTTGCAGATAGCCCTCATGGTGAAAAATACCTGCATTCAACACTGATTTAACCTAGAAAGAAAAGAAAAATCCTTCCTTATACATTATTTTACATCAATACCACCATTAAAACAATAAAATTATAAAAATCGATTCATTATGAAATGTGGATCGATTTAAATTAAATAAAAAAATAACAATTTTATCTATATCCAAGAATCGTCTAAAAAGCGATTTCAGTTTAAATCAAAATAAAATCTATTGTGCTCGTATCGAAACATCGAAATCAAATCGATAGTGAATCGATTCATTATAGCTGTGCTGTGCCGATCTTACGGCAGAATCGATTTTACGTTTTTACTTTGTTTTGTATCTTTACAAGAAGAAAGTATCAGATTCGTGAAAAATTTCGACTTCCGGTTTTCGATGGATTTATATATTTTAGAAGGTCTTTAACACAATTTGATGGTTTTTAGAAAATATCTGTCTGTAAGTCTGTCTGACACTCTGTGAGTCTATATGTGACAAAAGTTTCTGACCGCTCTATCTCAAGAATAAATGTACAGAATTTCACAAAATTTTAGATTTTGTTTGACCTTGATATAAACTAAAAGTGATTAATTTTTGGTGTATATCACCTGAGAGGTGGCGCAGCTATGCTGCATTTTTAGCGATTTATGCAATAGCTATATCTGAATAACTAATGCACGGATTTTCATCAAATTTCTGATTCATTTAATTCTTGATATGAATTGATGTTGTGCATATTTTGGTGTATATCCTTTTCCGATGGCGCTGCTATACTATATTTTTCCCAATTTACACTCAGTACCATGCGAAAAGAGGGAGGGGACAAAGGAGGCGGTCTTCCCGGGCGCGGAAATTTACGGGATGTCAAATTTTTACTACCAACGTCACATCTGGCCTATCACAAGAAAAAGTTAATAGGGGTGATGCTAAATAGGAACTTTGAACCGGGCGCAGTTTTCTCTTTGCACGCCCCTGTTTCCACTTTAGTTCTGTCTCAAGAAGTAATTCACGAATTTTCATCAGAATACATTTTATAGTAAATACCTGATATAGATTAGTATTGTTTAGTTTTTGGTGTAAATTGTCGTACTGCTCAAATCAAACTAGGAATCTTTGCCATAATAAATGTTAAAGAGATGAAATTTCGCACAGCAGTTTATTGATGACTAAGTAAAATGTCCCTATCGATCAGAAGTGCGCAGGGACAGGTAAGGGCAAAAATAAGTCCCCCCTCTTTTTTTTAGTTTTTTGAAAATATCCCAAACATTATTAGATTTTATTTTAAAAAATACTCCAGCTTAAATTAAAGAGCATAATTTTCTCTACAAATGACATGCATACACAGTGGAACCTCGGTTATCTGTCATTCATGGAACCAGAACATTGACCATTTTCGTACAATCATATTAGGAAAGTTTGCCATAATAAATGCTACAGAGATTAAATTTGGAACATTTGTTCATTGATGGTTGCTATTGTCTAGGTAAAAAGTCCTCATGAATAGGAAATGAGCGGGGAGGGAGGGAGTGGGGCAAAAATAAGTCTCCTCCACACTCTTTTTAGATTTTTGTAAATATATCTCAGAAACTGTGGGGTTTTATGTAAAAAAACACTCCAACATAAACTCAAGAGCGAAAAACCTTCTAAAAATGACACTTATACGCAATGGAGCCTCTTTTATCCGTCAGTCAAGGAAATGGCACCTTGATGGATTTTCACAAACGAAAATCAATTTCGTCCAATCAAATTACGATAGTTTACCTTAATAAATGCCACAGACATGAAATTTGGTACATTTGTTCATTGATGGCTACTAATGAGTAGGTGAAAATTCTCATGAATAGGAAGTGAACTACGGTAGCCCCCTCTCCACTTTTTCCATGTTGATCTCGACTTGACCCTGTGGATAAATATTTAACATTAATCAAATGTTTAGTCATGTGAATCGTTGGTGCGACAAAACATAATAAAAAAACGAAGTGCTAATGTATCACTAAGCAAATGTTACTTTTAAGTCGTACTGTTGTTTTCTTTTTCTTTGAAACACCATCATCAGGTAAGTGGGTGGTGCATTAGTAGGTGTTCTCAACAGGATTATATCCATAATAGCGCCCTCATCTTTTTCGTCATCATGCTGATCTTTATATTTGGGTATAGCATTTAGACAGTCAGCATGGAAGATGTTACAGATGATTGTACAATTCATGGCAGCTTTCTTGCATCCACACTTAGCTCCACACTCAGTGGTGCATTTGCAGGTGATGATATTTAATACAACCTCAGGTACGATCGAATCTTTAGTTGTTATGGGAATAAGATGATTCTGCCTTCGTTTCCAACCCCAATGTTTGGCTTGTTGTTCCTGGCCAAGCTACAACTGTAGTTTTTAGCACACCCGGAAAGAATACTCTCTTTCCCCTCCTTCTATTGGCGGAAGGGATGAAATGTCAGGTTTGACATTCGATACAGATTTTGCGAAGGAATGGTATCGGAAAGTATTAGGAGATGAAGCTGCGGAAAGTGCTCTATACAATCTCAAAAAACTAGGTTTCATGCTTCTGCAAGAGCATCATGGTCGAACTCCCTGTTATTGAACACATTAGCAAATTTATGCATATCTTCACAATGGTGAAGCAGTTTGAAAAGTTTGGTTTTTCTTTTTTTGAAAACGGTAGATGTCGTATCACATCCAGTGAATGTATGAAGTACTAGAATGGCGTCTTTCAGTCTTGTTTTTGAACTATCTGTTGTGTGGAAAAAAAATTTCTTTCAATTTTTCCACGGCACGGCTTAACGAAGAAAATTCGCGTTCCAGTGGAGTAAGGGCGATTAGGAGAGTGAGGAGATCAACATTCTCACCAACAATTGCTACTCTGTCAATGTAAAAGGGTTTTCCAATGGTTGGTGTTACGATTAAGGTATCTGTATCGCCAGTATTTACTCGACAAAATATTCAGTTGTCTTTCAGTTTGGATGAAAGCATAGCAATTAATATTGATTTGTTCTTTTCATTTGAAAGGAAGTTTTCTTGCTTAACGGTAATCTCTGTGTCTTTGTTGAAATTAATATCCACGGACTTCTTCAAGGCATATCTTCGGTTTTGTTCTGCCGATTTCGTGCTATTGGTAATGTCGAAGTAGCTGTCAAAAACCATTGTACAACTTTTCCTTTATAATGTGTGAAGATAAATTTGGTGTAATCTTCTCAAATTAAATTAAATGTCGAACCTCTTGACCATGCGACTTTGTGAAGGAAGAAACCACCATTCAGAAAAATATCACAGTTTTGAAAATTAATTGCCTGTTGATATGATTTAAAGAAATTTCTGGCTGCTCAACTTCATTTCCTCCCTTAAGCTGCTTTCTGTTTTCATTTTTAGTTACAATATAAAATATAAATTTCAATAGACACTGAGTAAATAAATTTGAAAAGAAAATTATTTTTTTGCGGAAAATCCGTCAAGGTTCCAGTCCTGTGACTGTGTAATCACCGAGGTCCACTGCACATGCATGTCATTTGTAGAGAATGTTATGCTCTTTTATTTATGTTGGAGTAATTCTTTTTATAAAAACCCATTGTTTCTGAGATATTTTTAAAAATCTAAAGAAGAGGGGGGAACTTAATTTTTCCCCTTCCTCCACCCAGCTCACTTCCTATCAATGGGAAATTTTTACCTAGTCATCAGTAACTATCAATGAACAACTGCGCAAAATTTCATGTCTGTAGCGTTAATTATGGCTAACTTTTTTAATATGATTGGATGAAAATTATCAAGGTTCTGGTTCCCTGAATGTCGGATAACCGAGGATCCACTGCGTATGCATCTAATTTATAGAGAATATTATGCTCTTTAGTTTAAGCTGGAGTAGGGTAACAACCCCAGTAATTGGCACTTTAAGAATTTGTCTTTAAACTTACTTCAATTTTCATTACAAAGAAATAAGATATTTACTTGGAAATATTTTTAAATCAAAGAATGCATATCTGTGCATCTATTTTGCCCACTAAAAGCAAAAAAAAAAAAAAAAAAAAAAAAAAAAAAAAAAAAAAAATTAAAAAGTATTTTTATAAAAATATATTTATAAAAAGTTGCTGAAATCACCAGTAATTGGCACCTAGAGCACCAATGTTTGACACCTTGTGATCCAGTAATTTGCATATGTTTAAATTTAAAAAAAACTTTACATTTTGCATTGGGTTTAATCGCTTTAAATTAATTTACTGTAGATGAAGATGCCATATTTCAGGTTTTTGAGAGTAAGAAATCAGCATATTAGTCTCAAATGTGAACACTTTAAAACAATACAATATACTTACATTAATACCCAGTAATTGTCATGCTGTCCCCAGTAATTGTCATAAGAAACTTTAATGGATTCCAATTACTGATAAATTTATATTTTCAAATAAAAACAAATGATAAACAAAATTAGTCTATAATTTTAAAAGTACTTCCAAAATAAATGGTTTAATCTCAAATTCCTTGCGAATTCCTTGTAGTTGGAATAGGTGCCAATTACTTGGAACTAGCAAAATTGAAGCACCATTAATTGGCAACTACCATTAATTCAGAAACCCAAATATTTGTGTAGAAAATACTTTTACACAATTAAAGTAACCCTTTTTAACTAAACAAAACTGTTGTCAATTAAAATTTAAAATATATTATAAATCAGATAATAATGAATTGAAAAGCATGCCTTCCTTAAGCCAAAAAAGAAGAATTTGCAACAAAATGGCTAATTTGATACAAGCCATACTTGTTTCTCTTTCCTAGGCTCTATTGTCATGTTGTAAAATAAATCAAAGTTATAATCTTTAACGTAAATGAGCATACAACTGATATATGGTCTTGAATTTTTAAAAGACTGGATATAAATCTTTTTTTAGGACATGTTTGTAAAATGTGCCAATCACTGGTGCATGCCAATTACTGGGGGTGTACTATTTTTTAAATCCATAATGTTTGGGATATTTTCAAAAACCTAAAAAAAGAGGGGGGGACTTATTTTTGCCCCTCCTTCCCCCCATTAAATTCCTATCGATGAGTGTTTTTTACCTAATCATCAGTAGCTATCAAGGAACAATTGTACCAATTTTCATCTGTCTAACATTTATTATGGCAAAATGCCCCAAACAGACTGATTTAATTGGACTATACAGCTGGTGCTGATATGCTACATTTTTCATGATTTCGCAATATCTGTATCTCGCGAACTAAGGCATGGATTTTTATGAAAATTCAGATTCAGCTGGTACCTGATAAAAACTGATCCTGATCAATTTTTGCTGCACATCCCACAACAAATAACGCTGTTTTGCAGATTTTTTTAAAGATGTTTTTTAAAATGCTCTATCTTAGAAACTTATTCATTGATTTTCATCAAATAGTTACATTCAGTTAGAAATTGACACAAGTTTTGGTGTAAACTACCTAACTGGTGGCGCAACTATGCTGCATTTTCCATGAAGTATTAACATATATGAGATAATAGAAAGTTTTTGGATTACCACATTTGACTAATTTGTTACTTTTTATTTTCTTTACAAAATGAAAGTATTGGATTAATAAAAATTTTTCACTTCCGGTTTTCAAAGGATTTATAGTTTTCGAAGTCTTCGACTTCTTGAATACGATTTGACTTTTTTTATAAACTGTCTGTCTGTCAGTCTGTTATTCTCTGATCAGTTCCTATTTGTTTTTGTTTCTGACAAAAATTTTATGAGCGCTATATTTCATTAACTAATGCTTGGAATCTGTTGAAATTTCACAATTAGTTGGACTTTCGTATAAATTAATGCTGAAATATTTTTCTGAAAAACTTTCAACAAGTGGCGCTGCTATGTTTCCTAATTGCTGCAAAATCGCTCTCTCAAGAACTAATGCAGGAATTTTCTTCCAAACATCATATTCAGTTAAACGTTGGCATAAGTTGTTGTTTATTGGGTTTCAGTGTAACTCGCCCAAGAGAGGCGCGTTGCTATGCTGCTTTTATCAGCATTGTTGAACTCAGACATTTTTCTTCCGGAGGGATTTCTACTGCTCCGTAGAGAAACAATCTAGACTTCAAAGAAGGGGGATAGAACTTTTTGCATATTAGCATAAAATCTCAAAACTTTTGGAAGTATATTTCAGTTTTTCGAGGATGGAAATGTCCCTCTTCGGGATACCCCTGAATTCAACCGTTTTTCAGGATACATATGATTTTAGAGATTATATATCAAAAACAAGTGAACGGAATTTCATCAAATTTAATTCTTTGTCGGACATTGCCATAAGTTGTTTCTGATTAGGCTTTCGTGTAAATCATGACAGATTACACTGCTATGCTACTTTTTTAAAGGGATCAGACATTTCAGACCAGTTTATTCAGACATTTTTTTTTCGGGAGAGATTTTTGCGGTACTGTAGAGGCACATTCTAGATTTCTAAACATGTGTGGGGAAGGACGGGGTTTGGACTTTTCTCCATGAAGCATATTAAAATCTGAAATCTTCCTGGTGTATCATTCAGTGCTCCAGAAAAGGGATGTCTTTCTGTACCACTCCCAGAATTCAATACTTTTTTCATGATTTTTATGATGTTAGCAAAAATATTTCAAGAATTAATGAACATAATTTCATCAAACTTAATATTCTGTTGGACGCTGACATAGTTCCTAATTAGGTTTTCGTGTAAATTATGTAATGGACTGCGCTACATTTTTAACGATATTTGGGATAGCTATATCTCAAAAAGTTATGCATGGACTTTAATCAAACTTCATATTCTGTTGCACTGTTACATAAATAGATCGTTTTTAGGCTTTGTATACTGCCGAAAAGCAGTCACTTTTATGCTCTTTGAATTTCAAGCTTTGATTGCAGAACATATAAGACGTTTGAGCCGAAATGCAACAATTCGGCTTATTTGGGTAATGAATTTGGGTAATGAAGAGCTAATATTTTGTTTTAAAATGCACATACGTCAATGAACTTACGCTTCTATAATCCTCATGATGGAAATAATTTACCATTTAATTTTGACACTGTGCTAGTGAAATTGGAAGTTTTAACATGTATGAAATAGAAGAAATTTTGGGATTGTCACATCCGAATACTTTATCTTCGATTTTTGAAGGAAAATGAACATGATATTAGCTTCAGAAAAATCGATTAAAAATTTTAAAGTATCGATTAAATCCTCGAGTTCGCCGTAGTATCGATTAAATCGATTTAAAAAATCAAAATCGCCCCTCACTAAGTCAGACTAAAATATTTGTATTGTATTTATCGGTGTCTGTACTATGCTAATATTTCAAGTTACAACTTCATGACGTTGCAGTACCTCTAAATGGAAAATTTGGCGTTTGGCTCTTCGCGTATCGTACCAAGATATCACGAGACATGCTGGAATATTTTTGAGTGGAATCTTTAATGTGTTAAATTTTCATGCCAAAACTCGATAACGTGATAGTATCTCATTATTGTAGAATTGGCGCCCCCTTTTATCTTATATCGTACTAAGATAGCACGTGGCAGACTGAATTATGTGTAATGTTCTACTCAAAATCTTTAGTGTGGTTATTTTTCGGACTGTGACTCGATAACATGATAGTATCTCCAAAATGAAGAACTGGAATCCCGCTCAGCTTATATGGCACAAATATATCACGAAGCAGACTGAAATATTTGTATAGTTCTAACCCGAATTTTTAATCTGTAAAATTTTGAGGACGTAACTCGATAATGTGGTACTACCTACTGCGCATATCAGCTCGCATGGTACCAAGATATAAGGAGGCAGGCAGAATTATTTGTATAATACTAACCGAAATCTTTAATGTGTTAAACTTTCACTCCGTAACTTGTTAATACCTTTATGATAATATCTTTATAATGAAGAATTGGCGGCTCGATCTGCTTTTAGCATACCAATCATCATCAGACAGACTGTAATGTTTATCTTGTAGTAATTGGTGTTTTTAATGTGCTAAAAATTCAGGTCGCAATTTTTTGTACTCTCATCAAAACGAAGATTGACGCCACGCTCTGCTAGCATCTTGCCAAGATTTCACGAGGAAGACTGAAATATATGTATTGTATTAATCGGCATCTTTAGTATATTAAATTTTCAAGCTGCTACTCGATGACCTGAGAGCAGCAATAAAATGAAGATTTGGCACCTGTGTCTGAACGTGTCACAAATAGGCATCATAAGACAGGACGCAATATTTGTATTGAATTAACAGGAAACTTAACGTGTTAAATTTTTAGGTCGTAACTCGATAACGGGATGGTACTTCCAAAAGGAAGAATTATTGTCACGCTGAGCTTGTTTCGTACCAATATATCAGGAGGAAATAGAGTCTTTAACGTGTTAAATTTTCAGTCTGTAATTCGATGACGTGATAGTACCTCTATAATAAAGAATTGGCGCCCCGCTCAGCTTGTATCGTATCAAAACATAATCAGGCAGACAGAAATATTTTTATTTTAGTAATCGGTGTACTTAATGTACTAGTATTTCATGCCGAAAATTTATGACGTTGTAATACGTCTAAAATGAAGATTGGCACCCGGCTCTACTCGTATCGTACCCAGAATTCACGAGGCAATCAAAAATGTTTGTAGTGTGCTAATCGGAATCTTTATTGTGTTACATTTTCAGCTCGATAATGTAATGGTACTACTATAATGTAGAATTGGCGCCCCATTTTGCTTGTGTCGTACCAAGAAATCCTGAGGCAGATTGCAATATTTGTACTGTCATAATCGGAATTTTTAATATGCTAAAATTTCAGGTAACAATTGGATAAAGTTGTATTACCATCAAAACGAAAAATTGGTGTCCCCTCAGCCCGTATCGTAGCAAGATATCAGGAATCAGACTAAAATACTTCTATTGTGCTAATCGCAGTGTTTAGTGTGTTCAATTTTCATGTCAAATCTTGATAACAGGTTAGTATCTCATTAATGTAGCAATTGCTCCACGTTTTACTTATATTAAGAGGTCACGAGGTATATTTGTATAGCACTAATCGAAATCTTTAATATGTTAAACGTTTATGTTGTAACTCGATAAATTGGTATAGTACCTCCAAAATGATTTAGTTGGTTGGGGAAATCCCAACAATTTCTTCTGTCTCATACACGTTAATACACTATATGGCCAAAGGTGACCGGCCACTTGCGATTTTAGACATTTGTTAAATATCTAGAAAAATACAGGAAGAATTTTCCTGAAATTGCAGGTGTATAAGCATAATAGTAAATTTCATATATTACCTTGAAGATTTTTTTCCTGAAACTCCATAGGGGACTGTCAATGAATTAAAAACGAATATTTGAAAAAGAATCTTTTGAATAACCCACTCAAAACTAATGAAGCAAAAGCATTCATTCTGTAGATTATGATTAAGTGCCTTAACTATGTTAATATTAACTGTATGGATAGCATGTATAATCGTAGAAAATTAAGGTTTTTATAATAACAGCCGCAATTTTTTTCCAAGTTTTTTTGCTTATAATTTGCAGAATTCTTATCATAAAATAATGTTCTTTTCCAAAAATATGACAACAATATTCTACACAATATTCGATAATCAGAATTAAAAATTAATAAAGATTGTATGAAAAATGAGTAGGTTTACTAAATAATATTTTACTGCGCATGCGTCAAAGCTATCAAAATTTCATTTGGATATTGTGTTAGGTAAATGCATAGAGCAACTTTTGTAAATGTGTCAAAAACATAGCTTAAAAATTCTGAAAGTGATTGTCAAAAGAACAAGCTCAAAATCTGTTATTCCCAAAATGAACCAAAAAGATAAGGGGATGTATCCATTTATCCATTAATGTGTGTCAACATAGAATGTATAATATGGCACGTATTACAATATTTGGATACAAACCCTCACTTTTTTGCTTCATTTTGAGAATAACGGTTTTTTAGCTTATTATACTAACGATTATTTTCAGAATTTTATAGCTATGATTTTGAGACTTTCTCAAAAGTTGCTGTATACAGCTCATATTCAAAATATTAGAATAATTACCTTTTTTTTAGAAATTGAAAATATCGTTTAGTAATTTAATGTCTTTTAATGAAAATATGCAAACGATATTTTTATTAAGAACTTATTGTTGATTAAACTTACTTGTTATCTTAAATTTAATATCATTTTTGAAAAGATTAATTGCAAAAAAAATTATTTTGAAAAGTCAAAAAATTAGAATATTTATTCAAGTGGTTCAAAATATTAGAATATTTCACATTAATTCTCCTTTAATTATTACCAATTCTTAACTGGTGGCATCATTGATTAAATTCAGACTATTCTATTTAAAATCAGTATTCTTTTTTGCAGTTTGTTTCTTTTTCGTCTTAAAATGGGCCGTGTGAGTGTTATTCCTGAATCTACTAAACTTCGTATGGTTGATTTGTATCGGCACGGTAAAAATCAATGTTTTATAGCGAATTATTTACATTGTTCGCAATCGAACGTTAGTAAAATACTAACACAATATTCAAAAATTGGAAAATTTCAAAATAATCGCCGAAATGGTGGCCGAAAACCAAAAACATCTGCTAGAGATGACAGGAAACTGAAGCGTATAGTTAAGAAAAACCGTTTTAAAAGTGTGCGATTCTTGCACCGAAAATGGAAAGAAGAAGGAGTTGAAGTTTCTACATCGACAACATTAAGACGTCTCCATAAATTTAAATTTGAATCTCGTGTACCGAAAACAAAACCTCTCATGACTGCAAGACAAAAGCGTATAAGATTGAATTGGTGTAAATCAAGACGTTTATGGAGCAATGAAGATTGGAAAAATATATTATTTAGTGATGAAAGTATGTTTTGTGTTTCATATGGTAATCAAGGTATTCGAGTTTGGAGAATGAAGCAAGATGCATTTGATAAAGAATGCCTTAAACGTTCCGTAAAATTTGCTGCTAGTGTCATGGTTTGGGGTTGTATGAGTGCAGAAGGACCTTTAAAGTTATGCATCGTCTACGAAAAGGTTAACTCTCTGATATATCAAGAAATTTTAGAATATTACATGATTCCATCATCAGAAGATTTATTTGAAGATGATTTCATCTTTTAACAAGATTTAGCGTCCCCGCATACCTCGATGTCAACTAAGAATTGGTTCCGCCAACCCAACATTAAGGTACTTCCTTGGCCACCAAATTCACCAGATCTTAATCCCATCGAAAATTTATGGTGTATAATGAAGAAAAAACTTCAAGAAAATCCTCCTTCAAGTAAAACTGAGTTAGTGGCACGTATAAAGTCTATTTGGGCTAATATTGATAGAAATGTTTGTAAAAACCTTGTATATAGTATGCAAGATCGATTGTACGCTGTTATGAAAGCTAAAGGGGATGCTACAAAATATTAACTATCATTTACTTCATATTCATAAGGTAATATTGTTGCGTAAAATAAAATATTCTAATATTTTGAACCAATCTAAATTTTATTCTAATATTCTGGTGTGTTTAAGGAAGCTGTATACCTAATTTATTGTGCTGTATTTTATATTTTATAAATGTTAAAATCTTATCTAAACATCCCAGATTTAATTTATAAGAAATTTAATTGCATTTACTAGTATAAAAAATAAATAAATGACAAATAATTTTTTCTTATTACTTTTTCTCAATTATTCTAATATTTTGAATATGAGCTGTACATTTAGTTAACACAATATGAAGGTGGAATTTTGATACCGTTAACGCATACGCAATGAAAAATTGTTTAATAAACCACCTGCTTATTCCTACATTTTTTTTATATTTTAATAATGATTACAAAGTTTTGTGTACAATATTGTTTGTCATATTTCTGAAAAGAACATTATTTTATAACAAGAATTCTGCAAGTTATAAGCAAAAAACTTGGAAAGATTTGGGACTGTTTTTATAAAAACCTTAATTTCTCTACGTGTATACTTGTTATTAACCTGGAATTGAACACAGTTTATTAAAATAAGTCACTTAATCATAATCTACAGTTTGATCGCTTTTTCTACATTAGTTTTGACATTGTTATCCAAAAGATATTTGTTCCTTTTCAATTTGTTGACGGTCCCTTAAGGAATTTAGGATAAAATATCTTCAAGGAAATGCGTGACCTGTTCTATTGTATTTACATGCTGAAAGTTTCAGGTTAATTTCTCATGTATTTTTCTAGATATGTAACAAAATGTCTAAAATTGCAAGTGGCCGGTCACCTTTGGCCATATAGTGTACTTCCAGAAAAAGATACATAGTAGCATCAGTGGTTAGGTAATTTACACCAAAAACTAATCTGCCACAACTTATTTAAAAAAATAACTGAATCTGAAATTTCGTGAAAGTCTGTGTATTAGTATTTGAGATAGAATTGTTTCAGAAATCGTAAAAAAACTGGATAGAAACGCCACCTGTTGAGTGATTTACTCCAAAAGTTAAACAATGTTAATTTATATCAGGGTCTTACCGAATTTGATGCCTGATGCAAATTCGTGCAATAGTTCCTGAGATAATTCTATTACGGTATTTATGAATAATGACGCATAGCAGCGCTACATGTATGGCGATTTACACTTAATCAAAATCAGAACCATGTTATATCAACCACGAACGGAATCAGAAGTTTTTCGAAAATTCATCCATTAGTTCTTCAGATTTGGCTATTGTGGAAATCGTGAAAAAGGCAGGATAGCTGCGCCACCTATTGAGCGCTTTACTCCAGAAACTAAAGAATACTAATGTATACCAGGGATTAACTAAATCTGAAGATTGATGAAATTTCGTGCGTTATTTCCTGAGATAGAGCTATTTATATATTCATGAATAATGCCACATAGCAGCGCCAATTGTTGACCAACATACTCCAATAACTAAAGAAGACAAATTTATATTAGGAACTAGCTTAATCTGAAGTTTGATAAAATTTTGTGCATTAATTCTTGAGATAGATCTGTTGCAATAATCACGAGTAATACAACATGGTATTGCCACCTCTTGAGCTACTTGCACTAAAATGTAATCAGCACCATGTTACATCAAATACTAACTAAATCTAAAGTTTTATGAAAATCCATGCACAATTTCTTGAAGTATGACTATTGTGGAAATTGTGAATAATGCAGCATAGCAGCACCACTTTTTGAGCCGATATACACCAAAACCTAATCAGATCTAGCTTATATCAAGGTCTAGCAGAATCTAAAGTTTTGTGAGATTCCGTGCATTAGTTCTTCAGGTAGAGCGTCCAAAACATTTTTGTCACATACAGGCAGACTCACAGACAGATATTTTGTAAAAACATGTTTGTCGGGTTCTCTGGCCCTTAAAACGTGTAAATTCGTGGAAAACCGGATTTTGAACATTTTCACGAATCCATTATTATCGTCTTGTAAAGATAGTAGAAAGTAAATTTTGTACCCCGCTCAGCTCGTATCCTGCCAGGGCAGACTGAAATCGTTGGATAGTTATAATCAAGAGACTTTAATCCCTTCGCGATTAGAGCACTTTGCTTAAATATTTTTAACTTTTACCACCGGTTTTTCAAAACCCGCAAACGTTGTGTGATTGAATCACGAAAAATGTTGTGACTAAATAATGTAAACTTTACAATAAAAATTAATTGGTGGGAATAATAAAGGATTTTGAGCACCTCAAGGTGCTCAAATCCTCCAAAACATATAATCAAAATGCTCAAAATCCTCCAAAAATATATCTGGCACTCAAATGGCACATATAACAGTCACTCTTCCCCAAGTTGTTAATGTCATGAAGCTATTAAGAAAGTGGAACTAGCGTATCCCTAAAATAGTGAAGCTTCAATTGTAAATGCTTTATCAGGGGGTTCATCACCAACGCGGCAAACTACCATCAATGAATTTATGTAAAAAATTTCCCGTTACTTAAACACGATATTAATGGAAAGTTTCAATAAAAGATAATGACAAAAACTGATATTTATTTTACTGATGCAAATTCATGTTGTACTTTGGCGGTAGTAATTCTGCCGTATTGTGAAAAACAAGACAACTTCCTGTCAGTGTCTTACAAGAAAGATCACCATACCGGCATACCCCGAAAAATTACAGAATGTTCTTCTCGTGAGGACAAATACGTTTATAAAAAAATTTAATGAAAATTTCGTTATTTGGCGATTTATCGCCTCTTGGCGATGACATGTAATTTCAAAAAATACTTTATCTCAAATACACTTCAATGAAAAAAAAGTTTCATGTTGAACTTGTTTTGATAAATTTAATTTAAATAACTTTAGTTTTGTAAGCTTTAGTTTGTTTTAAGTATAATTTTTATATCGATATTTATATGTATTTGAATTCAAATTTAATCATCAAAATTTGAGATTTAAAACGAAATTCATAATTTATACCATTTAAAATTGTTTCAAGCTCAAAGTCCAATTGAGCAATGTCGATTACATTTTGTTGCTACGGAAACATCTAGCATTTATTTGTTGAATACGCCTAAATATATGAAGATAATTTTTCTCGATATGATTTTTTTATGTATGAAAACATTTTTTCCAGTGATTAATTAAATAACTATTTCAACAAGTAATATATTTATATATGTAATACAATATGTATATATATAGATATATAACATATTAAAGTCTCACATTGTTTATGTTTAAATTCATCAAATACCTTTTGCACGCATTCTAAATATTCAACAGTTTTGAGTTGCATTATAATCGTTTACTTTTGGCGAGGAAAAAGGCTGCTCGCCAAATCGAGTGACTTTTTCGTCTTTTCACGCCAAATATTCGAAAATATTTCATTTTTTTACATATTTTCGTCTGTGATTCTGCCGCTAAATTTGCCTGATTTTTTATTCCATACATGAGTAGTTTAATTAGTATTTTTTCCATTAAATTCTGAGTATGTCCAGTATAGAGGCCTTCCTTGTTAGAAAGGATTGTAATACCTAGCCAAACTGACACCAGCAAAAAGAAATGGAAAATTCTCCCGTCTAAAAAGCGTTTAAATAAGACGGAATTTCCTGATGAATGTTACTGGTGGAAGTTTTCAGCTGTAATCAGAAACTGTTAATTCGATTTTTTTTAAAAACCGCCATTTTGTGGCAACCTCCTCAGTTACTTCACTTGCAACTGCTAGGCAATACGCTATATTTCTCCTCCTCTTTATTCATTACTACATTCTATATAGTCGCCCACAACCATGAATGAACGCTACAAATGTCCAGCACCAACAAATACATACACAGCACGCGATACAATACATACACAGCACGCGATACAATACATACACAGCACGCGATACAATACATTTACAAGGTGCTACCGTGCACTATTTTAGGTGCGTTCGTAATTATATAAATACGTAGCACCTATAGTTGTCTAAAGATAAAAAACCAACGATTATAAATGCACAAATAAAGTAAGAAAAGGTAGCAAACAGCCGTTTCGAATCTACTATGGAGATTCTTCATCAGTGCAAAACTCAGCGAGCTAGAAAAAGCAAAACTGAGCTAAGAGACAGAGAGACGCAGGCTTATATACCCGCTACGGAAAAGATCCCGCCTACAGGAAAGCAACCGATCAGAAGAGAGCAGCCTAACAACTGGCTGGACAAGTAGCGACAACTACCGGATAATAAACAAAACAAAAACTAAAAAACGAGGGGAAAAAAAAGTTAAAATTAAATGAAAGATTTCCAAATGCTAGGAAAATAAGGCGTACTTGATAAGTCATTGACTAAGGTGTGAGATTTTTTAATGATGTGGTAAGCTTCCCAAAAATCAAGATCAAGAATGGAAGGACACTTTTGGATAATGGTAGCTGAAGAAAAGTTAAACTTATGTTGTAAAGACCAACAATGTTGAGCAATGGAAGAGCGTTTAAGCTCTTGATTTTTGACATACCTTTTATGTTCCGTTAAACGAAATCTGAGAGCACGTTTAGTCTGACCAATATAAGAAAGGCCACACTGGCAAGAAATTTGGTAAATACCCAGTTATCTAAGTGATCAATGGGATGCTTAAGATTTGAAGAGGCAATTTTATTAACAGGAGAAAAAATAACATTGAAATCGAACCTTTTTAAAATTTTAGCAACTTGCTGACTGATTTTGGGGAAAAAAGGTAAAACAACCAAAGTATTTGAATTTGAATTAAAGTTTTTTCTTTCAGATTGGGTGGATTTTGTCAATTTTCTATGAATTGAATCTATAATATTAGGGGAATAACCACGATCAACAGCAATAGCTTTAAGATAATTAAGTTCATCACTGAGTTACTGATCATCACTGATCAAATATTGGAAGCCCGGAAAAGAAAAGTTTTAAAAGCCGCAATTTTCTGGTTAGGAGGATGAGAAGAATATCTATGAGGTGGAAGACTGACCGCAAAAGGTTTACGAAAGACAGTAGTCTGAAAATTATCATCATCGCGAATAACAAGGACATCAAGAAAAGAAAGGCAATTGTTCGATTCAACTTCAAAAGTAAATTGAATGTAAGAATCAATAGAATTCATAATATTGAGAATATGATTTATATCTGTATTCACATCAATTAAAGCAAAAATATCATCTACGTAACGAACATAAAACTGAAATTTTAAGACTTCAAACAATTTTATTTCAAAATAGTGCATGTAAAAATCACATAAAATGGGACTAAGAGGGTTACCCATAGCCAAACCGTCAGTCATACGAAAGAAATTCCCGTCAAATACAAAAGTATTTTGAGACAAGCAAACACGAGTGAGATGAATGAGCTCCTCAATTTTGAAAAAAGAAAAATGAAATTCACAGAGCCTTTTCTTCAGGCAATCTAAAGCCCCTTCGACAGGAACATTAGTAAATAATGATGTAACATCAAAAGAAACCATCATGTGGCCTTGTGGCTTAAAACTGTGAAGTTTCTTGACAAAATCAAAAGAATTTTTAACAGTGAAAGAATTACCGCTTGAAAGAGGAGAAAATATGGAAACAAGATATTTAGCAAGTTTATAAGAAGCCGTACCGATATTGGACACAATGGGTCTAAAAGGAATGTTAGGTTAAAACCTTAGGTAAAGCATAAAACCTGGCACAATGAGCAACTGAAGGAATAAGAGACGTCTTTAATTTAGCAGGAATAATGTGCGAAGACTTAATGGCAGATTTGATAGTATCAATTTCACTAGAGGAAGGGTCTTTGTGGATATCCACATAAGGACCATCATTAATTAATTTCTGGGATTTCTCCAAATATGTAGACTTGTCAAGAACAACAATCTGTCCACCTTTGTCAGCCTTAGTTATGGTCAAATTCGGATCAGAACATAAACTTTTAAGACAATATTTAACTGAACTATTAAGATTAGGCTTATAAACATTAGAATTAAAATCGACAGTATTGGCAATGAGATGCCTGATAGACTCTTTTTGAGAAGGAGAAATAGCGCTATGCTTAAAGGCACGTTCAATAGGAGCAATCAGACGGGGTAACGAAGGAGTGGCAGATACAGAGAAATTGCTGTTTAATTTGAGAGCATTAAGCTGATTATTATTTAAATTGACACTAGAAAGATTGACGACAGCATTTTGATTAACAGTAGGTAAATTGTTGGAATTGTTAACGAAAGAATTATTACAAAGTGTACTAAATTTCTTTTTTAGAACAGAACAATGAATCGAAGAAGCTTTGAGGACCCTATTCCATGAAATTCTGTCTATAGAATCAAAATCAGGTGACGAAATAGCAAGAGAGATATGTAAGTAATATAACTCATGCTCTATATGAGCAATTTTCTGACGAGTCTCTTGAATCAAAGCTCGTAAAAGAGCTAATTTAGAGCGAAACAAAACCTTATTTATCCTACTTGAATTAAATAAATTACACCGTATTGAAATGAACCTAGGAAAGACTTTTTTACGTCTACAGTCGCGTAGAAAATGTAAGTGCTCTAAAAACCTATACTTTTTCATTCGTAAATTACAAAACCTATTGATTTGTGACATAGCAAAGAGAAGAAAAATAAAAACAACAAAGATGGAATCAAGGCCCGTTGACGCCAAATACATTAAAATAGCAAATAAAGCCTTTGTGGAAAAATGTTTAAAGATAAAAAACCAACGATTATAAATGCACAAATAAAGTAAGAAAAGGTAGCAAACAGCCGTTTCGAATCTACTATGGAGATTCTTCATCAGTGCAAAACTCAGCGAGCTAAAAAAAGCAAAACTGAGCTAAGAGACAGAGAGACGCAGGCTTATATACCCGCTACGGAAAAGATCCCACCTAAAGGAAAGCAACAAATCAGAAGAGAGCAGCTTAACAACTGGCTGGACAAGTAGCGACAACTACCGGAGAATAAACAAAACAAAAACTAAAAAAGAGGGAAAAAAAGTTAAAATTAAATGAAAGATTTCCAAATGCTAGGAAAATAAGGCGTACTTGATAAGTCATTGGACTAAGGTGTGAGATTTTTTAATGATGTGGTAGATTTTTTAATGTGTGGTCCAGCCAGTTGTTAGGCTGCTCTCTTCTGATTGGTTGCTTTCCTTTAGGCGGGATCTTTTCCGTAGCGGGTATATAAGCCTGCATCTCTCTGTCTCTTAGCTCAGTTTTGCTTTTTCTAGCTCGCTGAGTTTTGCACTGATGAAGAATCTTCATAGTAGATTCGAAACGGCTGTTTGCTACCATTTCTTACTTTATTTGTGCATTTAAAATCGTTGGTTTTTTATCTTTAAACATTTTTGCACAAAGGCATTATTTGCTATTTTAACCTATAGTTGTCGTTCAGTCCGTCCGTCTGTCTGTCTGTCCGATGTAAGAACGCTAAAACTACCCAACCGAATCGTTTGAAATTTAAAATACATAATTATTACTTAATTTTTCGAGTCATTTCAAATTTAATGAAAATCAGATGTATAGATAATTTACAGGGACAATCAAAAGGATTCCGTTATATACGGTCAATGGAGACAAAAGTTTCAAATGCATTTTAATGGTGTTACACTTATACGAATATAATAAAATAGACATGAGCCTATGAGTATATATATACTAAAATACACATTTTGTTAGTCTGTGATTAAAGGATATTTATAATTAAATTACAGGTTCAGACAAAAGTATTCTACTACATAATGCTATCCGGGGAAACATTGTTTGGGCCGTGTTTTAATTATATTAAACTATTTCACATTTTATGAATATAATATACGTTTCTGAGGTATAATAAATGTTACTTCCTGTATATTTGCTAGAACACAAAAAAAGATTTTGGCTACCATACTGTATCCGAAGTACTGTCTACTTTAACAGCAAGATCTTAATAATTTTGAAACTCTGTTATCGTACGAACGCACCTCATTTCTTACGTTTCACGTCCAATTTCCAACTTGTTTAATTTATGTTGCACCACTTTCTCCAAGAAAATTATTTCGGATGTACTATGACAACATGTGCAAGAGAAAGACTACAAAATTAATTTCTTAAAAAATAATGGGGCGAATAGAATATAAAAATAGCATTTAGGTGTGATAACTTATCTTCATTTCTTTTCCAAGATTTTTTATTTTCTTTTCCGTAGTTCATTTCTAAACATAAGTAACATAAATTAACTGGAAACCATTTAACAACAACAGGTATGAATTTAGCGATATGACAAATGTAACAGCATACATACATTGTGATACATTTTATTCAAAAATATGGTAAAAAGATTCTTAAATTTAGAAATTCGCTAATTGAAGTTTAAAAATCCTTGATATTATATAATTGGAAATATTCATGAAGACATAAAATTAAAAAAAAGAAGAAAATGTAGCTGCATTCGAAGAATGTACAAGCTACGCAAATACGGCATTTAAGTTTTGCTGCTTTCCTCCCTCGTGCGTAATCTAGTCATTCTATAGCTATGCTTCCACCTAGGCAACAAAATGGATTCCTGCTTCATCAATAGCAAGCCAACGCAACATTTTAATAAAAAAGTTTAAACTATGTAGCTGTTTGATAAATATATGCATACAACCATACAAGAAGACCGTCAATTGATAAACTGATATTGGAAAACATTAACAAATTTTACAGAGTGGAATGTGTGTACGTAAAAGAATTTTAATTAAAAATACCAAAAATATTTTAAATGAGTTTTAATAAAAGTTATATTGCCCAGTTAAGCTGATGGCTCACAGGCTGCGTATATTAATTGTACATTACAGACTTACATTTTCAAGGGTTAATTCTGTTCGAAAAACAAATTAAAGTGGAGAAACAGCACACTCCATTTCCCCGTTTTATGCTTAACCATTGAACCACTTAAATTAATCAGGAATATGATTTATGATTTAAAAAAACTATATCCAAAATTCAGAACAGATCGGAGAATTCTTAATAAAAACCCATTTATATAATTTAAGAGGAGTTATCCCCTCTTTTATTCTTAAGCATTAAACTTCCAAAACTATTCAGAGATTTGAATTATCAGAAAGAACCTACATCTAAAATTAAAAGCAAATCGGATAATTGTGCATAAAACCTTTCTTTAGAACGAATACTTCCGAAAAAATAGTTCCATATAACCAAGGTAACTGACATTAAATAGGTTTCTTTATATTTCTATTTTCTAAATACATATCAAATTTCTAGTCTCTATCCCAATCTGTTCGAGAGCTAAAGCGTTTACAGACACACAAATGGATTAAAAAAATCTAAAAATATATTTTTCTGAGACTTTAGTGTCTGAAACGTGTAAATCAGTCAAAAAAAAATTTCGATTTTCAAAACGATTGCAAGATTTACCTTGTACTATGTATGATGGGTAAGTAACAGTTATTCAGTGGAACTTCTGCATAAGGATTTGTGTTTCTGCATAAGGATTAATGAAATTTCTAACTAAAGATTAAAGTTCCCAGGGCAAACCATGTATTGGATGTTCTTTTTATTTTACGGTGTTTCATGTAAAATATTCATACAAAGTGTTGTTATTTATTTGTGATTTATAGGTATTATATTAAAAATTTTCGGTACTGTTTCATCTGAATTTTAACACAAATTCAATTTATTTCATTACATCCTATTAATTTTTCACACTTTATAAACAATATTAAAATATATTATATTTCAGGTTATTCAATAAAATCGAATTATTTAGTCCTATCGGGTCTGGTATATTATGAAAGGTACATGACATTTCATCGAATATTATTTTGTTTTAACAATTACTTTTGTTATCATCTATTTATAGAAATAGCAGTATATGTTTATGTCTTTCTTATTATGACTTCATTTATGTTTTTGCATTTAGTAACTATAAACGTAATAAAAATTTGCTTATTTCTATTTGCGCCGTTAGCGGCTCCTTTATTTCACACATATATTTCACTCTTTAAAATTAAAATATGGATTATTTTTTTGAACGAATCATACGTGATAAAACAAAAAAAAAAAATTAGAAAGTTGTAATATCTGTAAAACCTTGTTGCAATGTGATATCTTCCAAACGTCTTCAAAAGCTCTCCCTGAAGCTATTATTATATGTATATGAATTAAACAGCATACAAAATAAATACATTCGATAGATTTCATGCATTGAGGTAATTTTTAAACTTCAGAAAATATATTTGGATAGCTCCGATTAATATTATTGCTCCAACTAGTATTATTAAAATAAAAAATTTTCTCTAGAAATTAAAAAACAAAATGGACCCAAAAGACTTATAATTTTTCCAATAACGAGACAACTTCATGATTTCAATTCGTAGCGTTATGATATATTTGAGATAAAAATCGAAACTATGGTATTTTTGCTAGTAATAAAATAATGAAGCGGTACCATAAGCATGTTCTTCATCCTAATTTTGAACGACACAACTTTGTTTTCGACTTTTTATCAAAACAATTATACAGTGGAACTTTGTTTCTGCAAAAAAAAAAAAACTGATGAACGTTCACAGTGATGATTAAAATTTCCTGTCCGAAATGCGTCTTGTGTATTTCTATTGTTTTATTGCAATTCATACAAAGTTGTACTACTTATTTGTGATTTTTCACCAGATTTTTGACGCTACTTCATCTAACTTAGTATTTTTATAGTTTATAAACAATATCAAAAGGTACAATACTTTAGTTTGTTGATTTAAAATCATGATTTTAAAAAAAATTGAAGCATTTTCCAAACGAAGTTTATAAATTTCAATTATGAGCATTTTCATCATATTCGAAACAAAAATAGAAAAAAAATATTTTTATCTTAAAGAAAAAAAAATGCGGCAGAATAAGCATATTCTGAATCCTAATGTTGAGTAACGTAGCTTTGTTTATAACCCTTAACCATAAAAATTATCCAGTGAAACTTTGTTTTTGCATAAGAACTGATGAACGTTCAAAATAAAGGTTAGTGAGTAAAGATTAACGGACCACGAATATTAACCATCATCTAAACATATTTCATGAAAAGAGAAACGCGCTCAACAAAAACAAATTACTTCAAATTTGCGTTCATAGATGGAAGAAAACTCCAACTGCTTGACTCGCATTGATAGCTATAGTGGAAGAATGATGGTTCTTTCGAGTTAATGGATAGAGTCCCATGACAAATGGGTCGCTATGGAGACCAATGAAGCACTCCCTACCAGAATTCATTTGCGTACAGTGGGTGTGGTTCTTTATGTCTCACATGAATTTGGATATCTGGATTAGGAGAAACATAATTAAATTAAGTATCGCTAAGGAAAAACAAAAATTTACACAATAGTTAAGCAACTGTTTTCTTTTAAAATTATATGAACATTATTATTAAAAGTTTCAAGATGGACAAAATTGCTTCTAAATTTGCGCAGAATGTATGAATGCATGCAATACATATTCATCTTATAGTATATCATGAATTTTTTAAGGAAATTTAAAATACATTTTAAACTAGCTGTCCCGCTCGGCGTTGCCCGGACACACAATAACATTCCTAAATAAACTGGAAATTTGTACAGAGTAGTTTTGTAGATAGAAGAATTTTGTATATTGTAGTTTTGTACAGAGATAGGGGAAATGGGCAGAAATTGAGCAAATTATCATGCCCGACTCTTGTTCAGTTGGAAAGTTTGGTACAGTCACAGGTTAAGGTAATGAATTTTTATTTGTCTACAACTTTAAAATGTTTTATTTAAAATTATTTGATGAATTCAATTGAACTTTTATTATGTTTTTAATATTTAAATTTTTTATTTATCATCTTTAGATAAAAAAGTAAATACAAATGTATTAGAAACTGTAATACTGAAAAACAAATAATAAAATTGCAATCAAATAATTTTATATAAATTATTAAAAAAGCGCTGTCCAGCAAATTTATTTTATAATACAGTAACGCCTGTATAAAACCAAATCATACAAAAACTGAAAAAAAAAACAGGTTGCAGTCCCCCCTTCCCGTCCTCCAAATATGCAGTTAAGTTTTGTGCAATTTAAAGATCCTGCTTAAAAAAGTTTTTATCGCTGGATGTTTGTGTTTCATACTAAGCTGGTTTTATTGCTTTTTACATCTGATGGGGACTCTGCATTGGAATATTACCATAACGCGCGAACTCTTTGTACTGCCAAGTCAGTATGATTTTATATCTTGCAGTTTTTAACCTCTAACAAGAGGTACAAATAAATAAAAAAAAACATTAGATTGAAAAATATATATTTAAATCGATTGTACTATGTGAAGTATGTGTAGTTTTTCTTTATAATTTTTATTTGATTCATTTATGTGTAAATATTTCTCAAATAATGATAATAAAAAGAAAGAAAATACAACGTAATGTTACCTAGTATCGAACCAGAGAGTTTTCGTTTCGAAAACTAAGGCGTTAGAGCATTACGCAGCAAAAAAAAAAAAAAAAAAAAAATACCAAAGCCTCTAAATTAAAGTAGCGTAACAATTTTTTTTCCGTCGGTTTTATTAGCATAGCAAAATAGATGGTTATTATTGTCCGAATAAACTAAATTTTTAATGGATCGTAAATATAAAAAAAAAACCAAGATTTTTTTCAAATGTCATTAAAAAATATGCATATTTAAGAAGGAAAATATTTAGTCGAAAACGAAAGAAACGATTTTTTTCATTTAGATTTTCCTTGATCTCTAATTTTTTAACTATTTACATATTTTATTTTGTAAAAAAAAAAAAAAAAAATGTTTCCATTCTTAAAAATGTTTTGAAATTTTTGTAAGTTAAATATAAAGTAAGTACTATTGTTTTGTCTTGTCTAATGAGATTTTCGAAAAAGAATGTATTAAAATAAGTACGTTTATTTCCTTTTAGTGTATAAAAAATTTCCTCTGTATAAGCCGTAAACTGACCAGTAATTACATAAAAGGTTTAAAGGATATTTAAAAAAATTAATTGCACTGTCGTTTTGAAGAATGTTTCAGCTTTATAAGCATATTTTCGGTTTGTCAGTATCAGTAAATTTCCGTCGTATAGATTGAGGCGTTACAATAAATAAAAACCTCTTTTTCGGAAAAATGACCTTTTTTTATTTTTTTTTTTTCAAAACGTTAACTTCGACTTTTTTTTTAAAAAAAATGTAGCATTTGAAATTTACAAATCCAATTTTTAGCACTATGACTTTAAATTTATAATTGTACTAAACGGTTTATCAATTTAGATTAAACAAAGCAATAAAAAAAGAAAACAGAAATGCTTCTTTCTTTCGTTTTGGTGCATAAATGCGTTTGTGCGCATGTGCAAGCTTCCTAGTTTTCTGAGCATCGAAGAATTTAGTTTTCGATGAGAGTGAGTTGTGCTTCGTAATTTACATCTCGCAAACTAATAAAAAAATTACAATTCTGAGCTTCAGGTATATCAGGAGAGAATTTAGACGAACTTCACACACAAAAAAATGACCCTTGTATGTGCCGTAGTTTTCGCTAACACAGATACACACAGGCAGAGCAATGTTTATTTTATTAATATATATAACAGTGAGCTTTTGAAAACAAACAAAATATGAAAATTACTTATAAGATAGAACAAAATGAAATTCCTATACATTAATGGACATATAACGACAGAAAAAAATGTTGAGAGAAAAGATAAATATGAAATAATTCATAATATTAAATACATTAAAATATTATAAGAATAGGAAAAATCGGTATAATGCTTTCAAATAACTACAAAACAAAAACAAATAAGAAACAAATTAAATCTAAAATCAATTTGAGACATAGAAATATATATATATATATATATATATATATATATATATATATATATATATATATATATATATACAGGGTTGTCATAAAAAAAAAATTGCCGGTATATGGAGCTCTAGCGGCCATTCCGTTCAACCGATCGAGGTGAAATTTCAGATATAGCTATTCAGACGTATGAACTCGAGATTCTGTGAACGACAACAAAATGGCACTCGCGGTTACGGTTATAGTTACAGAAACTCAAAATTTTCCAATGGCAACACCCATTTTTTTCATTGCAAAATGCTCAGTGCATGCGAAAACCCTAAAGAGCGTTGAAACCGTACTTGTATAGCAAGAAACAGACACGTTATGCACGCAAAAAAAACTGTTTTGGGAATACCCCCCCCCCCCTCACATAAAAAAACACGATTGGGGCGCAAGGAGTAAATTTGCATATGACACAGAGTCGGTACACTAATTTCTGATTACAACACGGATCGGAGAAAAGAAAAATTTTATTTTGATTACACATTTTCCACATGGGTGCTATCACATACAATTACATATTGCGTGGTGGCGACTGTGACAATACAGCCGAAAGTTACATCGCTTGAGGGATGTTTGCAATCTCACGTTTAATAGAATCTTTCAAATCCGGCAAAGTTTACGGATTGCACATGTGCAAGCTAGATTTTAGATATCCCCAGAAACTGAATTCCATAGGAGTGAGGTCGGGGGATCGCGAAGGTCATTAACGTTACCAGTTAAGGTGCAATGTGCCGCTTCCGTTCTTAATACGCGAAGAGACCGATCATTATCTCCATCATATTGGGTAAGAAATTCTTTAACAAAGTCTATATGTTGTTGATGGTCTCTCACTTGCAACATCTGGGCGCGCTGGTACCAGTAAGGAAACATGCGGATTACAGAACGCAGTAACTTTAAGACCATTGATTTTGCCATATCAGATGCACCTTTTGTGCGTCAACTCGTCACTATCTGATGCATTTCCATAACAGTATCCTCAGGAACAGTTGGTCGGCCGGATCGCGGACTATCACAGGTGCAGCCAGTTTCTTCGAATTCCATTAGTAAATCACGAAGAGCTTGTGAAATGTATAGGTCATGTATTTGGCGATGGTTTCGACGGTAAACGCGCCAGGTTTTAGCAGCATTCATCTCATTTTGATAATAGTTTTACCAACACACCACGAACGAAGTCATTTTGTTGACATCTGCAAGCTCTGACTGAAGAACTAACATTCCCACCCTACTTTTTATCCATTTTCTACGCTGACTATTTGGCAAACGACATTCCTGTTTGGTATTTTGTCTCTGTCATATTCAAATTTTCTTCGTGCACCTTAGTCGCGTTTTTTTTCGGGGGGGGGGGGGAGTTCGTAGAGATGATTTTGTGCGAACATAACACGTCCGTTTATTGCAATAACCATACCGTTCCACTGCTCTTTAGGGTTTTCGCAGGCGCTGAGCATTTTGCGATGAAAAAAAATGGGTGTTGCCATTGGAAAATTTCGAGTTTCTGTAACTATAACCATAACCTTGAGCGCCATTTCGTTGTCGTTCACAGAATCTCGAGCTCATACCTCTGAATAGCTATATCTGAAACTTCACCTCGATCGGTTGAACAGACTGGCCGTTACAGCTCCATATATCGGCAAAGTTTTTTTATGACCACCCTATATATATATATATATATATATATATATATATATCATTCAACTTATCAAAATAACATTTATTTAATTCAATTATTATACATATGCTATACAAGGCTAACGAAAATGGCAAGCTCCAAACTAACGAAACTTTATTTCACGATCCCGCGTGTCTTTTTTTTACTGACTGCTAGACTATCGTGATGGTCTTTTCATACACACGCATTGGCGCATTTGAGCTGCACATTACTCCAGCGATCTGTAAAAAAAATACCTTAAAAAGATACCTGGAACGAAACACGGTAGATTATTTTTTCATCAGAGTGGATGATTAGTGGATATATACACTATATGGCCAAAGGTGACCAGCCACTAGCGATTTTAGACATTTTTTTTAAATATCTCAAAAGTGCATGAAGAATGAATCCTGAAATCCTAAGTGTCTAATTCTAACAGTACGAGCCATACATTACCGTGTAGATTTTTTCCAGAAACTCCGTAAGGGGCCGTCAAATAACTGAAAAAAAAAAAACTAAAATGTTTTGGATAACCCTGCCATAACTAATGTAGCAAAATAGTTCAAACTGTAGATTATGCTTAAGTGGTTTCTATACTAATAAAATCCGTGCGCCTCTGTCTGTCTGTCTGCTTGAAGCCGATTACAGTTCGCAACGCGGGCGAGTAGGAAGTCGCGAGAGGTGTCTTTCGATTCGAAAAATTCCGGGAAAGTCATTTCGCGCATTTTTGAGACCGTGGGACCAAAATTAAAAAGTTATGAATTAAAAACCAGTCGGGAATCGGAACGGAAAATGTCTAATTTCCCAAACAGAGCTCAAATGGAGCTCTGAGGCAGAACACTGCGCCACCTTGCTGTGAAGAACCTGAACTTTTCCCCTTTGGCTAAAAGAAGAAGCAGCCGAAAACCTCTTTTTTCTCCCATGAAAACGACTTTTTCTTTCGTTTCGGTTCTTTGAAAAAGAACTAATTGGTAAAATATTTAAACACGGTTTATTTTCATACTTTTTCTTTTTGGTAGCATGCACGAATATTGTGTAACCTAAGATTTACGCGATTAATACTAATTTCTGTTAGTACAAACGGAAAACGAGCTGCCAAAATTATTTGTTAGTTATGTTGTTTGTGATATTAATGAAATTACTTATTTATTTTCAATAGTAGTCTTTTGCAGTTTTTAATACCGAAAACTTTTTTTTGCGCGTTTTTTCATAAACCATCATTCAGACAGTTTTTAAAGTAGAAAAAAAACTGATTACATATTCAAAATCTGCGTAAAAGTCTGCTTCTGATGAACCAAAAAACACGAGAAAATGTCTTATGGGCGTGCAGCGACAACCGTGCAAAACCAAATATTTTTAACGGGACGATGGCGACCATGGCGCGTAGAGCCGTAGGGTGGTAGGCCGGTGGGCGCGTAGCGCCTACTGTGCGAAATCACATATTTTTAACGGGATAATGGGCGCATAACAACCATAGCTCTTTAATTTACTTTTTTTTGTGCTTGAGGATTCGAACACGAAGACTTGCTTATTAAATGAATTTTTTTGCTTATTATATACTGCTTAATATCGAGGTTCGTTTGGAAAAAGTGGCCCAGCTAGCGGGCGTAGCTCGCTTGTATTGTAATAAAATGTGTTCATTTTTAAGCTGACAGCATGCATACACGAAGAGAAATTAGGTGTTTTATAAAAACAGTCCTTTTTTTTAAGTTTTTTTCTTATAATTTGCGGAATTCTTAATATGAAATAAAGTTTTTTTTTCTCCGAAAATATATCAAACAACATTGTACAGAATACCTGTAGACACTTTAAACTTTGTTGCATCCTGTATCAAATGTCTTCAAACTAAACATCATCAAACTCCACCCGCACTTTTGCAGCCCACATACACTCCCAGATACCCTGGTCACACTATCAGTACAGATCTCCTTGGACCGTTTACTAATGGAAAATATGTTTTAACTATCACTGATCATTCTTCGAGACATATTGAATTCTTTCCACTTAATGACATTGCAAGTAAGGTTGTTAAATGCTTATTCTCTTACATAACCACCTTTGGGAGACCTTCGGTTGTCTTATCAGACTTAGGACCCCAGTACACTTCTCAGGTATATAACATTTTTAATGATACAATGGGCATTAATGTATTACACAGTTCTGCCTCGAGACCACAATCAAATGCGATAGCAGAGCGAATCAATAAATCAATCAAATATTCAGTCAATATTCTTTTACAAGGTCACTCATTCGAAAATGCAGTCTTTATACACAAATCTCTTTATAACGGCTCCAAACATGCAACTACATTGTACTCTCCTAACCTTCTTCATTTTGGACGCGAGCTTTCTCTAATTTTTGATACTTTTGATCAGTCGTGCAATCAACCCTTTCTTGATAAACATATTGAAGTACACAAATTACTTGATGATTTGAGTAAGATATATCACAAGGCTTATAACAACATTAAATCTGCTCAAGATAAAAGATATAAATATTACGGTCAGAAAGCTAAATTAAGATCCATTTTCTTAAAAGATATTGTATATCTAAAATCAAATGACAAGTTTAAAACAAAGTATACTGGTCCATATATTGTCACTTGTAAACATTCCCCTGTATCATTCTCAATTAAAAGGTTGTATGCTCCTGATAACACAGCATTTCGAGTACATATTGATAGACTTCTACTTGCACCCCCTCGTCATGGACACTTATTTGATGCATCAAGTCATATAAACAACACTAACTTTAATACGTTTTATCAACCTCACACATACAATCTAAGAAACAGAAGCTAATGTAAAACACTATTTATTAATTTTTAAGTCATGTTTTATGATACCACATATCCAACCAAAGAGCTCATGGTTGTGTGTATGTTGTTTTTGACTGATCTTTAACAATATCATGGCTGGTCCATCACTGTTGCTTTGAAGATCTCTTGGGAACAATATTAGGTATCATTGTTATCCTTTAACACTTAGATATGTCTTCATACTCACTTAAAATTTTATTTACTTTTTTTTTGTTTTTTTTTTGCAGTACACTTAAAATTTCTTTGACAATCTTCATTAATTCAGTATTTTCCACTACCTAACCTCCCACTTAACAATTCCTGTACTATAAGTCAAACATATTATAGGTAGATAAACAGGTACTGTAGTTTAGAAAGTAAACAAATGATTCATGTAGTTAAATAAAACACATTTTTCGTATATGACTTGTTCATCACCCCACTCGATTGTGACACATTTTTCGTCTCTCTTCACTCTAGGATTGTCAGCCCATATTAGTTGTTATATGATATACATTTTTTTTGTTTTTTTTCTTTTTGAATTCTTCCCTTTGAAGTCTTGTTCCCGTTCAAAATTAATGCCCTAAGGGTTCAAGCTCCATTGTGTTGAGAGACAAAGTTTTGGAATTGGAGTTTCGATTCAAATTTTTGAATTGTGATTCCAGTTCACAACAATTCAAATTTTATTCATGTAATTCGACGTGGGCTCCTTCAGAAGACCGCTAGTGCCTTCGGGGGAGCGTCACAATTCCCTCCTCATCTAAGGCTAGGCCCTAAGCCGATGCCATAATACTTGTGTTGTACACAAGATTCAGGGTGAAGCAATTTTTATGGGCGTGCTTGGAGCACCTCTTTTTTTTGTCATCCTATGCTTCGGCATGAAACACCTTTTTACAAAAAACATTTTTATTTTTTTAATATACATCATATTACTCTTTTTTTAATTTTTGAAAAGTATAGTGCTATTATGTTATTTTTGTGTATTGCCATTTTACATTCATTTAGTATTAGTTTCATGTTTTGTGTATATGTTTCAGAATTTTTACTTGTGTCATGATAACAATCAAAGCTGCAGTAATATTTTTGTACTGTCTGAGTCGACTCAACTTCTACATATAAAAATACAGTACTAGCTTGGATCCATAAAATACAAATATAAAACAAATATAGAAACTTTAGAACTTTCGACTGTTTTTGAATTCCAAAGACTCCATGATCATGACAGCAACGTTCTACATAGATATATAAAAAAAAACTTTTGCATTTATGTATGTTTTTATGTTTGATAATATTTTATGCTAGTCTATGCACATTGGACAGCAAAAGTTTTTATATAACGATTATTTCGTTATATATTGGTTATTTTCTTAAACTATTCCTTACACCCCCCCTTCCTTTTCAATTCAAAATTAATTTTAAGTTGTCCTTCATTCCTTTTCCATTTTTCTTGCTTATTAATTCTCTAACCGAAAATCTGCAGCTGCTCAAGTTTATCTGTGAGAAATACACTCACATTTTAAGCAACCGTTCAAAACAATTTCCTGATGTCGGGTAATTCTGATCGAAGCAATTCTGCATTACCTTATAAGGAGATCATCTCTGTTTCGCGGTTAAAATTTATGCTTACGCTTCTTTTTCCTTTCTCGACAAAATCCTAAAAAGTATTTAACATCTGCGCATTAAAATCTGGTGCCCCTTCGGTCGGCTTCTTTGTTTAGACATAACAACACGTGTAACATTTATCAATTGGCAACCTTTCCTTTCCCATCCCAGCTGGGAACCAAATTGAATTCTGATCATGCCAGCTGCATTTTAACTGTTATTTGGCGTATACTATCCATTGTGCATAGGCGAACTTGTGTATGTTGGCGATTTTCTAGCATGCCAAAAGTGGCGGTTCGTTGCTATGTATGACTGCACTTGACTCTCTGCTCTTGTCCGGTTAAGTCGCAAAATCTCTGTTCGGAGATTTTCTCCGAGTACTGTATCTGTACCCCCCTATTACTACATGTTTAAATAAAAAGTGGCTTTGCAATCATTGTGGGGTTTTTTTCGCTATTTTCACATCTAAGACCTGGACTACTACACGCAATCACGCTTCTTCTAAGTATTCTAATAAAATAGCAGCTACTACCAAAACGCTACAATACCCTTTAATCAGAATCTATACTAATAAAATCCGTGCGCCTCTGTCTATCTGTCTGCTTGAAGCCGATTACAGTTCGCAACGCGGGCGAGTTGGAAGTCGCGAGAAGTGTCTTTCGATTCGAAAAATTCCGGGAAAGTCATTTCGGGCATTTTCGAGACCGTGGGACCAAAATTAAAAAACTTATGAATTAAAAACCGGTCGGGAATCGGAACTGAAAACGTCTAATTTCCCAAACGGAGCACAAACGGAGCTGTCAGGCAGAACACTGCGCCACCTTGCGGTGATCCACTAGAACTTTTCCCCTTTGGCTAAAAGAAGAAGCAGCCGAAAACCACTTTTTCTCCCGTCATTTTGTCAAAGAATGTATAAGAGAAAAATAACTAATTGATAAAAAATGTTAAACAGGGTTTAATTAACGCGTTTTTTCTTAAACCATCATGCAGACAGTTTTTAAAGTAGAAAAAAACTGATTACATATTCAGAATCTGCGTAAATATCTGCTTCTGATGAACGAAAAAATACGAAAAAATGTCTTATGGGCGCTTAGCGATCAGCGTGCAAAACCAAATATTTTTAACGGGACTATGGGCGCGAAGCGACCATAGCTCCGATCCACAATCTTTTTTTTTTCAAGTGCACGTAGCCCACCGTGCGAAATCATATATTTTTAACGGGACCATGGTTCTTTAATTTACTTTTTTTTGTGCTTGAGGATTCGAACACCAAGACTTGCTTATTAAATGAATTTTTTTGCTTATTATATACTGCTTAATACCGAGGTTCGTTTAGAAAAAGTGGCCCAGCTAGCGGGCGTAGCTCGCTAGTCTATACTAATAAATTCCGTGCGCCTCTGCCTGTCTGTCTGCTTGAAGCCGATTACAGTTCGCAACGCGGGCGAGTTGGAAGTCGCGAGAGGTGTCTTTCGATTCGAAAAATTCCGGGAAAGTCATTTCGGGCATTTTCGAGACCGTGGGACCGAAATTAAAAAACTTATGAATTAAAAACCGGTCGGGAATCGGAACTGAAAACGTCTAATTTCCCAAACGGAGCACAAACGGAGCTGTCAGGCAGAACACTGCGCCACCTTGCGGTGATCCACTAGAACTTTTCCCCTTTGGCTAAAAGAAGAAGCAGCCGAAAACCACTTTTTCTCCCGTCATTTTGTCAAAGAATGTATAAGAGAAAAATAACTAATTGATAAAAAATGTTAAACAGGGTTTAATTAACGCGTTTTTTCTTAAACCATCATGCAGACAGTTTTTAAAGTAGAAAAAAACTGATTACATATTCAGAATCTGCGTAAATATCTGCTTCTGATGAACGAAAAAATACGAAAAAATGTCTTATGGGCGCTTAGCGATCAGCGTGCAAAACCAAATATTTTTAACGGGACTATGGGCGCGAAGCGACCATAGCTCCGATCCACAATCTTTTTTTTTTCAAGTGCACGTAGCCCACCGTGCGAAATCATATATTTTTAACGGGACCATGGTTCTTTAATTTACTTTTTTTTGTGCTTGAGGATTCGAACACCAAGACTTGCTTATTAAATGAATTTTTTTGCTTATTATATACTGCTTAATACCGAGGTTCGTTTAGAAAAAGTGGCCCAGCTAGCGGGCGTAGCTCGCTAGTCTATACTAATAAATTCCGTGCGCCTCTGCCTGTCTGTCTGCTTGAAGCCGATTACAGTTCGCAACGCGGGCGAGTTGGAAGTCGCGAGAGGTGTCTTTCGATTCGAAAAATTCCGGGAAAGTCATTTCGGGCATTTTCGAGACCGTGGGACCGAAATTAAAAAACTTATGAATTAAAAACCGGTCGGGAATCGGAACTGAAAACGTCTAATTTCCCAAACGGAGCACAAACGGAGCTGTCAGGCAGAACACTGCGCCACCTTGCGGTGATCGACTAGAACTTTTCCCCTTTGGCTAAAAGAAGAAGCAGCCGAAAACCGTTTTTTCTCCCGTCATTTTGTTCGTTTGTAAAAAGTTGCCCAGCTAGCGGGCGTAGCTCGCTAGTTAATAAATAATAAAATCTATGTGAAAAATGAGCAGGTTTACTAAATATTTTTTCATTGCACATGAGTAAACGCTTTATTGTATTAGCTAATAGTATAGAGCAACATTTGTAAAAATCTCAAAAAACATTGCTTAAAAATTCGGAAATTCATCGTCTGGAGAATAAACTCAAAATTTGTTGTTCTCCAAATGAAGCAAATAAATGAGGGGTTATATCCGAATATAGTAGAAGATGTCATATTGTATATTTTATATTAAAACTTGAATGGTTTCCCAATTTACAAAATTTTCTAGTTTTATTTAACAAGTATAGGTATCTCTCTATTTTAAAAAATAGTAACTTACGCTGTCACCACAGCTGATAATAGTGATAATGAGCCGCTGATATGGAATTTTTTGTGACCTATGGTATTTCTTAAATAATATTAAGAAAACTACTGTACACAAAAATATGAAAATTAGTAGTGTTATAGAGAAATATCTAAGAAATACACTCATGTATGCAGTTTTCAAATTCAAGAATTATTTTTAGATACATTTAATGCTAAATCTGGTCAAAATTGTACCATTAAAAAAAAGTTTTATAGTAGCAAAAACTGTACATAGTAGTACAACTGTATGTACCGGGTGTCCCAAAAATGATTGATGGATTTTAAAATTCAATAACTTGCAAATGGTGACAGCTATTTAAAAAATTTTTGCAGGAGGTTTATGTAAAATGTCAGGAGTTTTTATTTTTATTTTATTTATTTATTTATTTATTTATTTTTTAACCGTAGCTTTTTATTTTAGTTCGAATTTCAAACAATAGGTGGCGCTGACGGCAATTGAAGGCCAGGTGATAAGTGCTGAGTCAAGCGTCAACCTTGCCTTCAATCGCCGTCAGTGCCACCTATTATTTGAAATTCGAACTAAAATAAAAATTTACGGTAAAAAAAATCCTGACATTTTACATACCCCTCCTGCAAAAAATTTTTAAACAGCTGTCACCGTTGTCAAGTTATTGAATTTTAAAATCCGTCAGTCATTTTTGGGACACCCGGTAGTCAGTCTAATATGTTGAATGACTGTATTTTTCAAATTTCACCATGGTTATTCTCGGCACCAGATCTGGTGGTCCGTTAGTTTTTCTTAAATAATATCTGCAATATAGATTAAAGCCCCGTTTACTAACCTTTTTTGGTCCACAAATTAGAACGTAAGATTATATTAAACCTAATTGATAACTACAGTGTGTCCCACACAAATAAAACCACCATGATTTTTCGCCGTAGTCGGAAATGAAAAAAAAAAAACACGAAAACGAAACAAATATATATAAAAACTACATAAAAATGCATATTTATAAGGAATAGCTCTCTTCACCACTTTATCAGAAAAAAATGAATGTATAAAAAAGAGGGGGGGTGTCGCTGCAATAAAGTAACTACTGTTAATAACAATTATATTCGCCATGCTTACATATGACTTAGAATATACGATATGGCACACCATTTACTAATCCTTGGAAGACATTAGCATCAATGTTATCCCAGGCCTTAATGATGGCGGCTTTCAGTTCTGCAGCAGGCTTGAACTGTCGTGCCATTGGCATTTAAAGTTCTATTGAGGATACTCCTTACATTTTCTTCAGGATTGAGATGAAGGTACAGGGCAAGCCATTCCATAACTGCCTCCAATAATAATTAAAAAAAAAAAACATTCCCAGGAGAGGATTTTGCAAAAGTTATGAAGGCATTTTCCTTCAGGAAAATCCAACTTAGCCTATCAATTCTTTTCACTTAGCAACAAATGAATTTTTAGCATTTCTTGGTAATTGGCAGTCTACATGCGGTCTGAGAAAACGGTTAAAAATAGTTCGAGGCTCTTGATATGACACAATGAGAGATATACGAATGTGGATGACCTCCATTTGTGTTTGACGTCACTCGATTCTACCGATTGTTTACCACTTTTGGCCTCCATGTAATTGATGCCTTTAAGACATAAGTAATGAATACCTATCATTCTCAGTCACAACATTCATTTTAAACAGCCCTACAGACCAGAATTTAAAAATATTTCAACTAGATCAAAATACTGATATTATTTCCCTAAAGGTTGTTTTGATCGCTTTCATTTGTTGATTTCACTGGCAGAATCAGCAGATATAGTGAAGGTATGCCAGTAAATAAAATTAAGAATAAAAGCAATTAATAATAATAAAGCAATAATATGCAATAAAATTATTGCAAATGCTTATTATAAATTGAAGGGAAACCATACTGGTCACCAGAGGCGGCTAGTAATTTAAATGAATAGAAATTCAGTAATTGAAAAAAATATTTAGCTTTGCGTGTCAAAATAAATGATGAATATGATACAATATTATGAAATAAAAACAAAGAAACGCATTTTTCATGTGATTTATTTAAACCATTAAATAATTTATCATGCATAATGATTTTTTTACCGATTTAAATTTGCATGCAACAATTGAAAGAAAAAAAAACAACAAAAAATGAACTGGTGATATTAAAAAATAGATATTTTAATTAAAATAATAGTATTTTTGCAATAGTCTTTTATAATATTAAATAATAGTCTTTTATAAGTATACAAAATTTGAACTTTCTCACTTATATCATTTTGTTTACGGAGTCTGTTACAGACAGACAGAATAGGGTTTTGTCAGATGAACAAAACCCTAGAAAATAGATGTAGTTTTTTTTTTTTTTTTTTTTTTTTTTTTTTTTTTTTTACTAAGTTCCGATTTTATCCATGCGTAATTGCCAAAAGGTACTTTGAAATACAAAACGATTTGCCACACTGTAAATCTGTAAATAAATTTGTAATAGAAAATAAATCTGTAAAAATACTATTTTTTTTTCAAGGAATCTGTTGTTTCTAGAAATTTTTATGGATCGGAATAAAATGTAACTTAAATTATTACATGAATTTTCGGTATCTTTGCATAAAACTCCCTTATAAATCTCAGTTTCCTTGAAAAAACTTTAGCAATTTTAGAGATTATTTTTTTATAGTGCATAATTAACAAAATAAATAAATAAATTATTATTTTATTTTTGAACGCATAAACACTTAAAAGAAAAATCCGTTAAATTTACGGCAAAAACGGCGTAATAAAAAAATTACATCTAATTTTATGCAATTTTTACGGCAAGAACAGCAGACAACATTGCTGTCGGCAGACTATATGTAAATTAAACTTTTTTTTTTTTTTTTTTTTTTTTTTTTTTTTTTTTTTTTTAACAGTGTATGATTTAATGTATCATATTAATGCAAGAGAAAAAAATTTTGGAAAGACTTCGGATATTAAGCGTTGATGGAAATTACATTATTTTCATTTATAAATTACAAATAGCATAAAGAGTAAACAAAAGATATCAAGGGCACACAGTCTGATTTTAAAACAATGCCACAAATTCTTTTAGTTATTAATATTCAATTTTTTTTCCATCTCTTAAATCAATTCCATTTACTTTAGTATTTAAATAAAACAGTATTTTTACAATTTGTGCAGAAAAACATAAAATTATTAAACACAAATAATTCACGCTTGTTTAAATGATAAAACAAAACTTGTAAAATAAAACTCAATTTCACAGCTAATCAATTTTAAAAGGATTTCAAAATCAAAATCAAATGAAAATTTATTGTCTTTTTATGGAGAACTTTAACCTTTGATACTTTATCCACTAAAGCAGAGCCACTGTAATCAAAACCGTCAAGTTGAGCGCCTAAGACACTTTTAAAGAAACAAATTTATGGCGTAATAGCCAGTTGCCAGTTAAATATATTTTATGGAGGTGTCTGCATGGCGCCCGT
This sequence comes from Maratus speculifer, assembly GCA_964019185.1. NCBI lineage: Eukaryota > Metazoa > Arthropoda > Arachnida > Araneae > Salticidae > Maratus > Maratus speculifer. Next base: position 81,459,175 of record OZ025298.1, on the reverse strand, counting down.
ATTCCCATTTTAGAAGTACTGAGTAGCTATAAAATTTCTGTAACAAGAGAAAAATTGCCACTGCTGCTAGTAATTGTTTTGCGTGTCTTTTCTTGGATGCTTAAGTGAAGAAAAAAAAAACGAGGCTATCATTGTCTTTCAGAAAATATAACAAAAATACACATATATTTTATACAAAAGACGAGAACGTCATTAAAAATAACTTTATAGAAATTTATATCTTAAACTTAGAATCTTGTTGCATTACAGAGTAATTTTATTAAAGGATCAAATATTGTGATAAAAATGCAGTGATATATGTATGTAGAAGTGCAAGAAAAAATAAAATAGTGAGTAATTTTAAAGGAAAAATAAATAAAGATCACATCTATGGACATTTGTGTATGAATAAAATACAGGATGGTTCATTTAAAACGGGCAAAATATTAAGGGTGATATTGCAAATCCAAACAATCAATTTTTATCTAAGAATGTATGGTCGAAAACAAAGCCCAAAGATTTGGTGCATTCGGAAATGGAGAACTTGGTCCTCGCACATATTAACCACCGAACTGGTGAATACTTTTAAAAAATACTTTCAAATATGCTTTTTTTTTCTCATGTTTTTTACCGAATTTTTCATCTTTTATAACCGGCTTTTCAAAACAAAAATTTTTGCCTCATTGAATCAGAAAAATGCTCATATTAAATAATTCAAAATTTGCAATAAAAATTTGCTGGTGAGAATAATAAATCATGTTTAGAATATGGATGGCCATGCGTGGTACTGGCAAATTATGACCGGCAAAAACACATTGCCCGTTTGATATACGGGCCAACGAGGGAAGCGGTAATAGATCCAATCAAGGAGGAAGTTTTCAAGAGAAAACAGATTCAAATAACATGCAAATGTGATATGGCGAATAAGAAAAACACGAATGCAAAATTTCACCACGATTAAAATATAATGAACATCATGATAATATTAATGAGCATAATGAAGATAAAACATGTCATAAACTATGACGAAAAGTTTTTAATTTGTCGAAGGGAAAGATCCATGGTTACTTTGATTGCATCCATTCCTCTTTTGATTTTCAAACTCGCCCATTTTCGATTAATTTATTAATAATTGTTTTTATAAGTTTCAATTTATTTTTTATACATCACCTTCCTTGCCCAAACGAAAAAAAAATAGAAATAATGTTAATGTCTTTGGGTTAAGTGTTTATACTTTAAGGCTGCTTCAAAATTATTAAACAATAAATGCATATCTATATATCATACGTTTTTTACGTTCTGTTCTCAAAACTGGTAGACGGGACGTCATAAACCCCTTAGCGATCTTCAACCTAACCATTCGGACTTTTTCCGTGGCTTTCTCCAAGCCTTGCCGTAAAGAAGGGTTAGGATTCCTTGGAAAGGCACCCTCAAAGAACAACCCTCCTCCCACACACATACATACACGCTGGTCAATATCCCCAAGGAAGATAATCGGCCGTGACAAATTCCCAGCACCATCGCTATTTAAGCTGTTTGATGACTATTTAACTATTTAAATTGCTATTTCAATGCCGGTCATTGAAATGTGCAACTATCAATGGACCACAAGCATTTCTGATGTCAAAGAACGTCACGATAGATTATAGCTAATCAGCTTCTCGATTTATCCCACAAGCGTTCGCCAAAAGCCAATCAAATACATGAATGCTTCTGGGAAACATTGTTAACCCCGCCCACTGCTAGTAGTCAATTGCGGTAGAAACGTATTGGAAGATGTTGCATTTCAGAAATAGGGAAAAGTTTCATATGTATCTTATCAGCTGAATTGCTAATGGAAATGGCTCAGAGGCTCAAAGACTGCAAGGAGGGCAGTTTTCCACATTTCTTTTGCCACTTAATCATTCTTTGTGTGTGTTTTTTGCCTCGTAATATAACATCACATTCGGAGCCATCTTTTTACCCTTTGTGTTTTAATTCCGAACACGCATTCTTTCATTTAAGTTGATTATTTGAATGTATTAGTAAGAATGTTGCTTTTAGTTGGCTTTTCGTAAAGCAACAGGTTTTTGCAGCTTTAGAATTAATTTTTTTTTTCGATATACATTTTTAAAAATTTATTTATTCATTTATTTATTTATTTTTGTAGAGTGTACGAATAAAATTTTAATTAGCATATAGATTTCGTAAATTTAGATCTGCGAAATCACAATTTTTTTTTTTTTTACTTTCACTGCAATTCCCTCAAAATTTTTTTAGAACCGTAATATAAGGAAGTATAGATGTAATACTAAAATTGTCTCCTGCGCATATCCACATTTTTATTAATCTAAGTTATTAAAACTTAGTGACAAAACAACAAATACCTCAATTTTTAAAGTTGTGTATAACACTTTATTGTTAGCACAGATAAATAGGAAAATTATTTTCATTTTATTGCTGAAATAATGTTAGGATTTGAAATTTTTGAATGTTGAATCTTATACTACAAAACATCATAAATATATCCTGAAAAAAATCCTTCTTAAAAGCATATTATAGAGCACAGAAAGCCAGATGCATCTATATAAAAAAAAGTTCTGAATCATATGACTGTCATCAACAGTTCCGAGTTGATTGTTTCACTTTTTATTCGTCAGGCTTCCATTTTGATACTTTAATTCAACAGGTGATACGTCACTTAATATTGTTCTATCAACATATGTTCATCTGTATTACAATAGTCCAAGTCATATGACTATCATAATTAACCACGTGCTGATTCCATAACTTTTCATACGTAAGATTTCTATACTGATGAAAAAGTCAAAATTAGTTTTTCGAATTAAATTACATAACAGTTGCCATGACCACAAAGAATTCTTGGTACTTTTATGTCACCGGGTGAAAATCTCGCCAATAGCATTATTTAGCTACTCGTTATTTAGCTAAAAAATGCTATTAATTAATCTCGCTACACTGTAAAAAAAAAAAATTCAAGAGGTTACTAAAAATTTCTTAGTAAATTTGTATTCCACAGATTTTTTTAGTAACCATTACAAACTTTTTTTTGCAAGTGAAACAAGCATTTCTTTTGTAAACTGAACAAAAGAATTTTTTGTATAACTAACTTAAAAATTTTTAGTATGAGCCACAAAGCAAATTTTAATAATAGCTCCAAAATTACTTTTAATAACCATTACGTGCAACCGAAGCGGAGGAGCTTCCTTCGAGCTGCATCCAGACTTCTGAAGCGGAAGATTTTCGGCAAAACCGCAATAGATGGCAGCACTAAACATTCTTAACTGCTCCGACAGGATTTTCACAATCCCTTTATTAACGAGACACTACAGACATTCGGGGTGTATTTGGCGGTGGCAAGTTTCGAACCCGGGACCCTGTAGCCTGGAGTCCGTTACTATAACTACTATGCTATCAATGCCACACCAACTGAGTTTTAGTAAGAGCTATTAAAAATATAAAACTATTAACTCTATTCGTTGCTAACTTTTTTTATAGTAATTCTTACAGATTTTCTAGTAACCGACTAAGATTACTAAAAGTTTTTTAGTAATTACAAGGATCACTAAAGTTTTTTTAGTAGATCGACCTTTTTTTTTTTTACAGTGTAGGTAGGAATATTTTTTGCGAGGTAAATTAAAAGAATGCTTTGAAGTTGAAGTTAAATGTTAGGGTTTGTGGCATTATTTAAGATTTTTCTTTTCTCTTCATTAAAGAAAAAAATGAGTGCTATGAATTTTAGATGCTTTAGTTTTAAACGAATGTATCGTATTTTTGAATGAAATTATCGTATTTTTAAATGAAATGAGTGAAAGGAGTATATTTAGTAATATAAGAAAAAATCTGAGGAGAGCGATGTTTAGTAATTTTTAAACTGCAGTCTCTCTAAGAGTCTTCCGATTTGGTAAAAGATTGAACAAGTGAATTGAACTATAAATAAAACACTGTATAAAAAAATTGCAAATTTACGGTACTTTACGATGAATTATCCAGTAAATTTAAGGAATGTGTCATTTTTTTCACATAAACGGTCAACTCTCGTAATTTTTTGTATTTTACGGACAAAAACCGTTAATGTAATGGCAAAGTCCGTTGATATAGGTATAATTTTCCGTTTTTTACGAACATTATCTGGAATCTCTGCTGTAGTTTTTTTTCAGTGAAGTAACATGATATATTGTTTGGCAGACAATTAAAGGAGATCAAACTTCTTGCAAAGGGTGGCTAGTTATCTATGATAATATTAATATGAAGTAATCTATCCAAGATTTTTTTTAAATAAAAGTTGATGAATTAGAAAATGTGGACGCGTTAGGTAGAATGCATAAATTTGAAGGAGCCTACACTGTAAAAAAAAATTCAAGAGGTTACTAAAAATTCTTTAGTAAATTTGTATTCCACAGAATTTTTTAGTAACCATTACAAACTTTTTTTTGCAAGTGAAACAAGCATTTCTTTTGTAAACTGAACAAAAGAATTTTTTGTATAACTAACTTAAAAATTTTTAGTATGAGCCACCAAGAAAATTTTAGTAATAGCTCCAAAATTATTTTTAATAACCTTTACGTGCGACCGAAGGGCAGGAGCTTGCTTCGAGTTGCATCCAAACTTCTGAAGCGATAGATTTTCGGCAAAACCGCAATAGATGGCAGCACCAAAAAATTGCGACCTGCTCTTACAGGATTTTCATAATCCTTTTATTAACGAGTACTTACACTACATATATTCAGGACGTATTTGGCGGCGTCCGGTATCGAACCCGGGACCTTTTAGCCTGGAGTCCGTTACTATAACCACTATGCTATCAAGGCCACACTACATGCATTTTAGTAATAGCTATTAAAAAATGTAAAACTATTAACTCTATCCATTGCTAACTTTTTTCTAGTAATTCTTACACATTTTCTAGTAACCGACTAAGATTACTAAAAATTTTTTAGTAATTACTGTTAAAAACATTATAATGTAAACTCTAAATGAAGATTACAGAAAACAATAAACAAAAGACTTAAATTGTTTTCCATCTATCATCGCATAATTTAAAGAGAAACCAGGAAATGATTTTAGCAAGAACAATTTACTTTTATCGAAAGTGAAAGAACTCTGCTCATACGCAACATAAGCTTCAGTTGTTTACAAAAAGACTAAATTCTGCAAATAATCAAAATGATTTATAAAGCATAAGTGATAATTAACATTCAAGGACATTGTCATCAAAAACTTATTTACTTCAACAAACTTTAAATTACTTTTAAATGATATAAACATTCAAATAATAAATTTTGTTTTTCATTGTAACATAATAATAATTTTTCTTGTATTTTTCACAGATTTCAAAATGTAACAACAGAGAAAGGAGCTTTTTGTGAATGCTCCGTAAATTTTTAACCAAGTTTAATATAATATTCTTTTTTCTAAATGGTGCAGTGTTTTTCGTGTCTTCATAACTTTGCGTTATAACAAGTGGATACCACATAAGGATACTACAATACGAATCTAGCGACGGCCTGCCCTGAGATGAAAACTAATTGAAGGTAAGTCAATCTTACCTGGCTTTTTTCTGTTAATAACAGTTTTTTTAGTAAAACTGATGAGGGCGTACTCATGCAATTAATATGTTATGCAAATTATCGCTAACAATTTGATTATGAGACTGAAATAAAAACAAAATCAGGTCAGGCAGTCCATAATTAAACAATTTAGCAAACTCTAAAGAAAAAAAAAAAAAAAAACTTTTCTATAACAATATCATGGCTACTGTAAAAGACAGCACAACAATTGAAAAACTAAATGCCAATAATTACTCAAATTGGCGATTTAAAATTGAAATGCTGTTGATTCGTGAAGACTTAATTGAAGTTATTACGGAAGAGGTTCCAACCCCCATAACCACAGATTGGGCCAAAAAAGACAGGAAAGCCAGAGCGTTAATTAATCTCAGTATTGAAGATAGTCAAATAGTACACGTTAAAAATTTGAATTCGGCGCGGGAAACATGGGACACTCTAAAACAAATTCATGAGAGATCCAATCTCTCCAGCAAGCTGTACTTATTAAGAAAACTGTACAGCACAAAACTAAATGAAGGTGGTAACATGATAGCCCACATTACTAAAATTCTAGAAATTGTGGATAAACTATCTGCCATAGGAGAAAACATCACAGATTCCCATATTTCCGCATTACTATTGTGTTCACTTCCCCCTTCTTACGATACATTAGTGACGGCTCTTGAGGCCCGTCCAGAAACTGAACTTACAGTACTATTTATAAAAAATAAATTAACGGATGAATATATCCGTCGAACGGAAAGCTCTGAAAATTCAGAAAATAACACCAGAGCATATAAAGCTCAAGGAAAATCTGTCAACTCTGATCATAAAAGAATGAACAAATATTGTTCACACTGTAAAATGAAAAACCACACAAATAAAGAATGTTGGTTCCTAAAAGGGAAAAATAATAACACTTACACTCAAAACAAGCAAAATAAAACTAAAAACCATTCCACTTCGCTATGTTTTGAAGAAAACACTGAAGGCAGAAAAAATGCTGTATATGAAAAAAATGATGTAGCCTTACTTACAGAGCAACCTGATAACAAAAAAACCTTTATTGTAGATAGCGGAAGTTCCAGCCATATCGTAAACTCAAAAGAAATGTTTACAAAAATAACAAACAATGTTGAAACAAATGTCACTGTAGCAAACGGTAACAAATTGATTTCATATGGATCAGGTGAAGTTGTTATTCAAACCGGAAAAAATAATAAACAAGTAACACTAAGGGATGTTCTGTTCGTACCAGATATTGAAACCAATCTGTTATCAGTTAGCAGGGCAACAAAAAACGGATGCCAGGTACATTTTGAAAGGGATAGATGCAACATTACACACAAAGGTGAAACAATACTCCAAGGTAAATTAAAAAACAATTTGTATGAAATACACGTAAATGAAGATGAAAATAGTAGCTACTATACAAATGTAACGTATAATTGCACAAATGCAAATTGTATAGATTTATGGCACAGAAGAATGGGCCATAGAAATTACGACACAATAAAAAACATGGTGTCTAAAGAATTAGTAAGCGGTGTAACGATAAATAAATGTAAACACAACAATGTATGTGAGGTATGCATTCAATCAAAAACAAACGAAACACCATTCCCAAAATCAGGAGCATATAGAGCCAAAGAAAGACTAGAATTAATTCACACTGATGTATGTGGCCCTATAAACACACCCACTATAGGGGGGAAAAGATATTTCATCACTTTCATCGATGACTTTTCGAGGTTTTGTATAATTTACCTAATGTCAAATAAGAGTGACGCGTTTGAAAAATTAAAAGAATACATCGCTACAGTTAAAAATAAATTTGGTAAAATGCCAACTGCGATCAGATCCGACAATGGCGGCGAATATATAAATGACGAAATTGAAAAGTACCTAAAGTATAATGGCATTGAACACCAACTTACCGTCCCATATTCTCCAAGCCAGAACGGGGTTGCAGAGAGAAAAAACAGGTCGCTTCTGGATATGACTAGGAGCATGCTAAACGAAGCAAATCTCCCACATAAATTATGGGGAGAGGCCATATGTACTGCAAACCATTTGCAAAATCGACTGCCTTCTAAATCCATCAACACCACACCATATGAACTTTGGCTAGGTAGAAAACCAAACATAAAATATTTAAAGGTTTTCGGCTGTACCGCATATGCCTATATACATAAATTTAAACGAGGAAAACTTGATAATAGAGCAGAAAAGGGCACTTTCGTCGGATATGACAATCGCTCTAAAGGGTACAGAATCTACACCAGTGATGGAAGAGTCATACTAGCTAGATCAGTAAAATTCATCGAAAACAAAATAGATAACGCAAACACTAATGAAAATACAAACACAAATGATTCAAAGTCTGAAATCAAAAAACAGGCTCAGCAGAATGAAAAAAATGTAATGGAACTAAATCTAACACCAGAAAACATCGATACAGATACACCATCCACATCTTCACAAACACAACACGTTAGAAGATCCGAAAGGGAAAATAAAGGAGTACCACCGGACAGATTTGCTTATGCAGTCCGGCACAATCCAATATATGAGCCCAAAAGTTGGCAAGAAATGATAAATCTTGAGAACCCACACGAAAAAAGGAACTGGATCGATGCGACGCGAGAGGAAATAAATTCACTTAAAGAAAACAAAACATGGACATTAGTGCATCCACCACAAGGAGCTAAAGTAATCGGATCAAAATGGACATTTAAAGCAAAATATGATGAATTTGGAAAAATAAAAAGATACAAGGCTAGGCTCGTAGCTCAGGGTTACGGACAAAAATACGGGATAGACTATGACGAAACATATGCGCCAGTGGTGTCACACACGACACTCAGAAGCTTTTTAACTGCCGCAGCATATCATAAGTTAAAAATACATCACATTGACATTAAAACAGCTTTCCTACATGGAGAACTGGAAGAAGAGGTATATATGTCTCAGCCTGAAGGATACATAGACACAAAAGAACCTTTCAAAGTGTGTAGACTGGAAAAGGCAATTTATGGCCTAAAACAAGCAGCACGAGCTTGGTATATAAAAATTACCCAAACACTTAAAGAATTAAACTTCACACAAAGTACAGCAGACACTTGTTTATTCATACAAAAACAAGGGGAAAATAATATTTACATCATAGTGTATGTTGATGATATACTCATTGCAGGAAATGATGACCAGATAAAAGATATAATAAATAAATTGAAAACAGAATATACTCTTGAAGATCTAGGCGAAATAAACAATTACCTCGGAATAAAAATAGAAAAAACGCAGAATGGATTCAAACTGAATCAAACTGCAAAGATAGAAGAAGTAGCAAAAAAATTCAACTTAACAGAATCTAAACCATACAGCACTCAATGGAGGTAGGATTTCAGCGATTAAATGATGAAGGTAAACAAATGCCAAACAACACGAAATACCGTCAAGCAATAGGTGCATTGTTATACATCGCCACGATATCAAGACCAGACATACTTGTAGCTGTAAACATTTTAAGCAGAAAAAACGAAACCCCCTCCGAATCGGACTGGAAAGGAGTCAAAAGACTTATACGATACCTAAATTCAACAAAAAACCTAAATTTGGTTATCAGCACACAAGAACCACCGATCTTGGAAATATATAGTGATTCGGATTGGGGGGGTGATTTAAAGACAAGAAGGTCAACAACAGGAAATTTATTCTTACTAGGAAAAAATCCCATAATGTGGATCACAAAAAGGCAAACCTGCATTGCACAATCTTCTGCAGAAGCAGAATTTGTAGCAGCGGCCAGTGCTACGCAAGAATTAACGTGGTTATTAAAATTATTAGAAGATCTTGGCGTACCACAACAATTGCCAATTACTATTTTCGAAGATAACATCTCTTGCATAAAGATGACAGAATCTGGAAAATATTCCAACAGAACAAAGCACATTGATATCAAGTATCATGTAATTAAACAGCTTAAAGAAAACGGAATAATCCAACTACATTATTGTCCAAGCAAATCAATGATTGCCGACATCCTTACAAAACCGGAACCCAAACCTGAATACATAGAAAATAGAAACAAACTCAAACTACTGGATAATCTCCATTAAGAGTTTAAGGGGGGGTTTGTTAAAAACATTATAATGTAAACTCTAAATGAAGATTACAGAAAACAATAAACAAAAGACTTAAATTGTTTTCCATCTATCATCGCATAATTTAAAGAGAAACCAGGAAATGATTTTAGCAAGAACAATTTACTTTTATCGAAAGTGAAAGAACTCTGCTCATACGCAACATAAGCTTCAGTTGTTTACAAAAAGACTAAATTCTGCAAATAATCAAAATGATTTATAAAGCATAAGTGATAATTAACATTCAAGGACATTGTCATCAAAAACTTATTTACTTCAACAAACTTTAAATTACTTTTAAATGATATAAACATTCAAATAATAAATTTTGTTTTTATTGTAACATAATAATAATTTTTCTTGTATTTTTCACAGATTTCAAAATGTAACAACAGAGAAAGGAGCTTTTTGTGAATGCTCCGTAAATTTTTAACCAAGTTTAATATAATATTCTTTTTTCTAAATGGTGCAGTGTTTTTCGTGTCTTCATAACTTTGCGTTATAACAAGTGGATACCACATAAGGATACTACAATACGAATCTAGCGACGGCCTGCCCTGAGATGAAAACTAATTGAAGGTAAGTCAATCTTACCTGGCTTTTTTCTGTTAATAACAGTTTTTTTAGTAAAACTGATGAGGGCGTACTCATGCAATTAATATGTTATGCAAATTATCGCTAACAATTTCAAGGATCACTAAAGTTTTTTTAGTAGATCGACCCTTTTTTTTTTACAGTGTAGTTCATTAGAATCATTTCCCTAAACAAAGTTAGTTTATTTGACATATTTTCCAGAAAATGGCAAAATGCATTCCTTTGAATTGATTCTATAATAGCTCACTTAAAAAAATACAAACACCATTATCTGTTAATTTAAAGTATTCAATTCAAAAATTTCTTAAATTAAATTTTATTTTACCAAGAATATTTTTTATACTTATCATAAATATGCTAATTAATTATAATTCTTTACTATCAGTGATATAAAAAAGTTTGGACTTAAAAGAAAGCGAAATTTAGCATCATATAAAAATCAACTCTGGACTTTGAAATGTTTGAAATGGGTAGAGTATCGTAAAAAGAAACATTCTAAAGACAAGCAAGATGCCTTTAAATGCTTTCTCTTAAAGCGTGTTCTTAAATCATAAAGGGCGAACTTTGTGACATATGCTTTAATTTATTTTTGTTCAGAAATGCATGAAAATAGCAGGTGTTGTTATTCAGAAACTGTCTAATTTCAATCAATTTTCTTTTTTTAAATTGAAATACGACTTATAGAACAGTTATTTTTGTCCATAAAAATATAGCGTCTATCATTTGTGTAAATTAATTTCATTACACATCCTAATTGAAGAAAAAAGATTTGTAAAATTACTAATCTTTTTTTTTTTTTTTTTTTTTTTTTTGAAACTGAGATTTTTGGAACATTTTATTTAGCGGTTACAGTAAACATTCATGTTATCTCAGTTTTTAGATGCGTTCGTAATTATGTAAATACATAGCACCTATAGTGGTCGTTCAGTCCGTCCGTCTGTCCGCATATAATAACGCAAAAACTACCCAACCGAATCGTTTGAAATTTGAAATACATAATTATTAAAAACTTTTGTCGAGTCATTTCAAATTTTATGAAAATCGGATGCATAGATCAATTACAGGGGCAATCAAAAGCATTCCATTACATTACGGTCAATAGGGAATAAAGTTTCAAATGCATTTTAATCGTTTGAAATTTAAAATACATAATTATTACATAATTTTGTCGAGTTATTTCAATTTTTTTGATAATCGGGCTCATAGATCAAATACAGAGGCAATCAAAAGTATTCAGTTACATTATGGTCATGGGGAAAAAGTTTCAAATGTATTTTATACGTTTGAAATTTAAAATACATAATTATTACATAATTTTGTGGGAAAAAAGTCAATGGGAAAAAATGTTTCAAATGCATTTTAATGCTGTTACACTCATTCGAAATTAATAAAATTGTTATTCCTCTATAAATTACATATTATATTATAGATTTCACGTAATTTATGGTGCAAAGAACGTTTGTTATTGATTTACAAGGCCACACAAAAGTATTCCATTGTATAATATATGTATAATGGTATAGGGAGAACATTGTTTGATGAGCGTTTTAATTATAATTCACTATTTACAATTTTATGAGATTGATTTATGAGAGTAATATTTTTAAAACTTCGTTATCGTACGAACGCACCTCATTTGCTACGCTTCACGTGCAATTTACAACTTGTTTAGTAAAATGTCAGTAACATTACAGATTTTTCTTTACAGTGTACACAGTAAAAAGCGTTTATAAAAATACACATAAAAGCCAGATTCTTTGTAAATTTACACTAGTTTTTAATTAAATGTATTTGATTTTGTTTCGCGGTTTACAAATATTTCTAATAACTTATATCTAATTCCTTGTAAGGATAACGTCTTTTTTTTAAATAATTTTATGTAAATTAAAAATTGCAATTCTAAATTCACTTTTAATTTTTTACCCAATTTTTTTTAGGCACATTGAAAAAGAAAATTTAGTTTTTTTTTACTTAGAATAATTTAAAAAGGGAAAAATCATCTCCACGGAGTTTGTGGGAATTTTTTTCAACAGTTTTATAATCATTATAAAAGACATACTTAGTTCTTAGTAACAATATCTTCCACAGTTCATTCAGTAAGCTATCCTTCCACTATCAAAAGACGTCGGGTTCAAACCCCAGCAAGTATAAATTGTGTAAAAAATAAATATATTAATTTAAATTTACTCGAAAAATGAAAGTTCTTTGAAGCCCCTAAGAATCAGATATTCATTAATTTTGAAAAGTAAACTATATTCATATGATTAAAATTTAATTTACACAGTCTTGTGTATTTGTAGTGATGATATTTTACAGAGTCCATTGTAAATTTTACGAAAAACGTCTCTGTTAATAAAAGAATTTCGGTTTTTCCAATCTGTGTTATTTTACATACGACTTAAGATAATGATTAAGGGTAGATTCTCCGTAATTTTACAGAAAATACTTTAACAGTGTAGGGTTAAGAAATTAGCGTTTAAAGAAAGACAAAATCCCTGAGGAAGTTTTATTGTACACGTATATTCAACGATAAAGAAAAAGAGGTGAAGAATATAATTTTATCTACCACAATTACTATTTCAAATGAAATACCATCTGCGATAAACAATAAAGATTTCTGTTAGTCTTCCAAACACATTAACAAAAATCCTATCTTCGCAGTTCCAAGAAAATACATACGATCGCTTTAACGAAATATCTATTTTTTCTAGCACCGAAAATTCCTGGTATGTTTTTCTAAATTACCCTAGATCTTATCAAGTGTAAGATATCAGTGATAAAGCAAGTAATGCCTATTTTCTAAATAATGTATGAGATTCTTTCAATCTGAATAATATCACTATACTTTAAAAATAAAACAATAACTATTATCTTTAAAAATAATGTAATTTTTAAAGAAAATAAAGGTTTTCTAATCAGTCTTCACTAAGCTCATATGAGAAAATAAATAATAAATTTTATTTGCATACAGAAATCATTAAGATAAGTAATTTTGATAAAAGTAATTTTGCTTTAATAAAATAAAATATAAAATAAATGACGTATTAATGTGCGCAAAGTGGGTAAATGTAATCACATGTCGCACAAAGAGCATCGTTAAATATCTCTTTTAAAACACTTTATGTTTAACTGAAAAAAAAAAAAGAAATGTTCATTTATAATTATTAAATCCTTACATAAATGGCAGCACCATTGCATTAAATTTTAAGATGGCTATAAAAATTTTAATTACATTAAATACATTTAAATAAAATTATTTAAATAAAATTAAAAGAAATCCAAAAATTTTTAAATTCAGCAATTTGAAAAAAATAGTGAAGGCATAAGTAAAATGCAAAAAATTTTTAAGCTAAAAATTAATTAGAACATATTTAAAATGCTGAAATAGTTCAGTAAAAATCCATATTATATCTTTTACTTTCCAAGCATTCACTATATTGCACAAAAAAGAATGATATAATTTACTATAGTTCAAAATAAAAAACTCGTAAAAATGTCTAAAAAATAAAAAAAATTCTTTTGATAATATTTATCGTACAAATAAATGCAAACATTCAAACAGGGAACTTTAGTTTAGAAATAAAAGACTCCACAGCATAAATATCAAGTTCACAAAAGAAGAAAAAAAGACTGAAATTAAGACTTTGTTTTAATATCGCAAAAATGGTGAGGTGTCATAACATTAATTTATTTAATTAAAGAAACAAAAAAATTTACAAATTTTACAAATTTAAGTATAACAGTGGTTGTATAACTCTCCATAAAAAGCATTTCAAGTCTGTAACTTAAATAGTTTCATAGTACGAGCGCTGAGATGATCAAACAGAGATGTTTAAAAAGAGGATAAATCCTTGTCGGAGTTTTTACTGTACACTTATATTCAAAGATAAAGAGAAAGAGGTGAGAAAGATAGTTTTATCTATCACAATTACTTTACCAAATGGTCAACATGCGATAAACAATAAAGATTTTACAAAGTCTTTTCAAACACATTAACAAAAATCCTATCTTCGCAGATTCAATAAAATAGATATGATCTCTGTAACGGAATATCTATTTCTTATTGCACTGAAAATTCCTTGCATGTCTTTCTAAACTGCCTTAGATTTTATCAATATAAGGCACAAAGCAGGTAATGCTTATTATCTAAATGATGTAATAGCTTGTTTCGATCTGGTTAATGTCACTATACTTTAAAAATAAAACAATAACTATTATCTTTGAAAATAATTTAACTTTTTAAGAAGATAAACGTTTTCTAACAAGTCTTCCCTAAACTTACATGAGAAAATAAATAATAAATTGTATTTGCGTATAGAAACCATTAAGATGAGCAATTTTGATAAACGTAATACTGTTTTAATAAAATAAAAATTAAATTAAATACGCATTAATGATCACAAAGTGGATAAGTTTAATCACAGATCTCACAGAGGGTATCGTTTTATATCGCTTTTAAAACATCTTATGTTTACTTAAGAAAAAAAAGAATTGTTAATTTATAATTATTAAATCCTTACGTAAATAGATGCACCATTGCATTAAATTTTAAGACTGGTAAAAAAAAAAAATTTAAATTACATTAAATACATTTAAAAAACTAGTTAAATAAAATTAAAAGAAATCCAAATATTTTTAAATTCAGCAATTTGAAAAATTTAGTGAAAGCATAAGTAAAATGCAACAACAACAAAAAAGCTAAAAATTAATCAAAACATATTACAAATGCTGAAAAAGTTCAGAAAATAATCCATATTATTTCTTTCGTTTTCCAAACATTCACTAGATGGCACAAAATGAATGATGTAATTTACTAAAGTTCGAAATAAAAAACTCGTAAAATGTCTAAAAAAATAATGAATCATGTTTGAATAAATTCATCGAACAATTAAATGCAAAAAGTCAACCAATTAACTTACGGTAAGAAATAAAAGACTCAAACAACAGAAATATCAACTTCACAAAGGGGAAAAAGGCTGAAATAAAAGCTTTGTTTTGATACAGTGAAAATTGTGGGATGTCATTACATTAATTTATTTAATTAAAATAGCATAACATTTTAAAATTTTTATAAACTTCAGTATAACAGTAGTAGTTCAACTCTCTGTAAAAAGAAATTTGTAATTTTGGATATAACAAGAATAGTCTAATTTTCTGTGAATTGAAATTCAATAGTTCTTAAATCTAATAAACTTAAATAGTTACCGAATACGAGATCTGAGATGTTGAAACAGTGACGTTTAAAAAGAGACTAAATCCTTGAAGAAGTTTTTACTGTACACTTATATTCAAAGAGAAGGAAAAAAGTGTTAAAAATGTAATTTTATTTCTCATAATTACTCTTTCAAATGAAATACATCTGCGATAAACAATGAAGATTTCACATAGTCCTTTCAAACACATTAACAAAAATCCTTTCGCCGCAGCTCCAATGAAATAGATAAGATCTCTGTAACGAAATATCGATATCTTCTAGCACAGTAAATTTCTTGCATGCTCTTCTAAAATGCCCTAGATTTTATCAAATGTAATACTTTAGACACAAAGCAAGTACTGCCTGTTTTCTAAATGTTGTAATAGTTTTTCTCGACCTGGATAATGTCACTATACTTTAAAAATAAAACAATCACTATTATATTAATAAATAATTTAATTTTTTAAAAAGATAAAAAAAAATCTAATCAGTCTTCAGTTAGCTCATATGAGAAAATAAATAATAAATTTTATTTGCAAATAGAACCCATTGAGAAAAGCAATTCCATTTTGATAAAAGTAAATTTTCTTTAACAAAATAAAAGAGTGTATGATCAGAAAGTGAGTAAGTGTAATCACAGATCACACAGAGATTATTATTTAATATCACTGATAAAATACTTTATCGTTAAATAAATAAAACAGACTCGTTAATTTATAATTATCAAATCCTTACGTAAATAACGGCATCATTAAAATTTAATGTTACGATAATTTTAAAAATATTTTAAAATCAGATTTCATACATTTATATAAATACATTTATTTAAATTTAATGAAAAGAAATCCGATTGTTTTTTAAACTCAGCAATTTGAAAAAAAAAATAGTCGAGGTATAAGTAATAATTCAAAAAAAATTGAAGCTAAAAATTCATTAAAATATATTGAAACTATCGAAACAGTTAAAAAAAATCTATATTATTTACTTGAATTTCCAAACATTCACTATATAACGAAAAAAAATTCTAACATTTTTTAAAGTTAAAAAAAAAAAATCGTAAAATAATTTTAAAGTATTAACCGATATTCGAAGAAATACATCGGACAATTAACTGTAAAAAGGTGACCTGGGAACTTTCGGTTAGAAATATAGGACGCTACAGCAAAAATATCGAATTCACGAAAAAAAAAAAAAAAACCCTGAAATTAAGATTACGTTTTGAAATCGCATATATTGTTGAATGTCATTACAGTATTTTATTTAATTAAAATAGCATAACATTTTCAAAATTTTTTATATATAAGTTTATTTATCAGGGGGTAATTCAACTCTATATAAGTATGTAACTTAAATATTTTCCTTGTACGAGCTTTGAGACGTTCTCAGACAAACTTAAAAAAAGGTGAAATAATTATCAGAGGCATTTAAAAAGAAGTGAAATTCTTGCAGAAGTTAATACTGTACAGGCATATTCAAAGATAAAGACAAAGAGGTGAAGAATGCAATTTTATCTGTCACGATTACTTTGTCAAATAAACTACCATATGTGATAAACAATAAAGATTTCTCACTTTCCTTCCAAAAACATTAATAAAAATTTTAGCTCTGTATTTCCAATAAAATAAATACATCTCTGTAACGAAACATACATTTTATTGAGTAGAAAATTCCTTGCATGCTTTTCAAAAATGCCCCTAGAATTTATCAAATGTAATATATTAGACACAAAACAAGTAATTCCAAGTATCTAAATAATTTAATGGCTTGTTTTAATCTGGATAATGTCACATACTTCAGAAATAAAACAATAACTATTATCTCTGAAAATAATTTATTTTTTTAAGAAGATAAAAGTTTTGTAATCAGTCTTGACTAACCTCATATGAGAAAATAAATAATAAAATTTATTGCTTTTAAATCCCATTGAGATAAAAAATTCCATATTGATAAAAGAAAATTTGCTTTAATAAAATGAAAGAAAAATAAAGCGTAAGTATGAACACAAAATAGGTAAGTGTAATCACAGATCGCACAGAGCGTGTCGTTTAATATCTGTTTTAAAATATTTTATCTTTAAACTGAAAAAAAGAAAAAAAAACAGAATTGTTAATTTATAATTATTTAATTCTTACATAAATGGCAGCATTATTACATTAAATTTTAATATAACTAAAAATATTCCTAATTAAATTAAATAAATTTAAACTAAATTAAAAGGAATTTGAATATTTTTTAAATTCAGCAATTTGAAAAGTTTAGTAGGGCTATAAGTAAAGTACGAAAATTTTTGAGGCTTAAAATTAATTAAAACGTATTTAAAATACTGAAACAGCTCAGAGAAATTCCACATTATTTCTTTCATGTTCCAAACATTCACTAGAAGGCACAATAAAAATGATAAAATTTATTAAAGTTCAATATAAATATATCGTAAAATATCTAAAAAAATACTAAATTGCGTTAGAATAGATTCATTAGATAATTAAATGGAAAAAGTCAAACTCGGTTAGAAATAAAAGACTGTATAATAAAAATATCAAATTCACAAAGAAAAAAAAAGGCGAAAATTGTTTTTGTTTTGAAATCGCAAAAATATTCGAATGTCATTTGATTAATGTATTTAATTAAAATAACGTGTTATTTTTTTAATTATAAGTATAACAGTGTTAATTGAACTCAATGTAAAAAGAAATTCAAGCATGTAACTTAAACAGTTTTCTAGTACGAGTTCTGAGACTTCAAACAGAGGCGTTTAAAAAGAGGCGAAAGCCTTGACAAAGTTTTTACTGTACACGTATATTTAAAGATAAAAAGAAACAGGGGAATAATCTAATTTAATCTATCGACTTTGCTTTGACAAATGAAATACCATCTGCGATAAACAATAAAGATTTCACATAGTCCTTTCAAACACATTTACAAAAATCCCATCTTCGCATTTCTAATAAAATAGATGCTATCTCTGAAACGAAATATATATATTTTCTTGCTCAGAAAATTCATTGCCATGCTTTACTAAAATGCCCTAGATTTTATCAAATGTAATATATCAGACACTACGCAAGTAATGACTATTTTCTAAACAATATAATAGCTTGTTTCATTCTTGATAATGGGTCAATATACTTTAGTAATAAAACAATAACTGTTATCTTTGAAAATAATTTAATTTTTTAAGAAGTTAAAAGTTTTGCTACCCAGTTTTTACCAAGCTCGTATGAGAAAATAAATAATTAATTGCATTTGTATATAGAATCCACTGAAATAAGCAATTCCTTTTTGATACAAATAATTTTTTTTAATAATTTATAAAAATAGATAAAGGCGTAAGTATGATCAGAAAATGGGCAAGACTAATCACAGACCGCACAGAAGGTTTCGTTTAATATCGCTTTTACAACATTTTATCTTTGAATAAAAAAGACAGAATTAATAATTTTTAATTATATAATCATTAAACAAAAGACAGTACCATTACATTCAATTTTAATATATGAAAAAAATAAAGTAAACTCATTAAAACAAAAATTTTTAAATAAAATTAAAAGAATTCCGCATATTTTTAAATTCAGCACTTTGAAAAATTTAGTGGAGGTATAAGTAAATACAGAAAAATTTGAAGCTAAAATTAATTAAAACGTATTTCAAATGCTAAAATAGTTCAGTTAATAGTTCATAAGTTTTTACTGCAAATCTATAATCAAAGATAAAGTGAAAGAGGTGAAGAGTGTAATTTTATCTATCAATGTTACTTTGTCAAATGAAATACCATCCACGATATACTAAAGATGTCACACAATCCTTCCAAGCACAGTAACAAAAATCCTACCTTCGTAATTCCAATAAAATAGATATGAACTCTGAAACGAAATATCTATCTTTTTGCACAGAAAATTCTTTGTGTGCTTTTCTAAAATGTTCTAGATTTTATCAAATGTAATACATTAAACAGAAAGCAAATAATTTTCATTTTCTAAAAGATATAATAACTTGTTTCAATCTGGTTAATCTCACTGTACTTCAGCAATAAAACAATAACTATTATCTTTGAAAATAATACAAGTGTTTTCTAATTAGTCTTCACTAAGCTCATATGAGAAATAAATAAAATTTTATTTGCGTATGGAACAAATTGAGATAAGCAATTCCATTTTGTTAAATGTAAATTTACTTTAATAAAATAAAAAGACAAAGGCGTAAGTATTATCACAAAGTGGGTACGCGTAAATACAAATCACACAGAGTGTATCGTTTAATATCTTCTAAAAAACAATTTATCTTTAAATGAGAAAAAATGGATATTTTAATCTATAAATATTCAATCCTTACATAAGTGGGAGCAACATTACATTAAATTTTAAGATATCTAAATAATTTTTAATTAAAATAAATACATTAAAATAAAATCCTTTAAATAAAATTAAAAAGAAACCGAATATTTTTAAATTCAGCAATTTACAAAATTTTGTGGAGGTAAAGGAAAATAAAAAAAAACGTTTTGAAGCTTAAAATCAATTAAAACATATTTAACAGCTGAAATAATTAAAAAAATCTATATTAATTTATTTACTTTCCAAAGATTTAATGAGGCGCAAAAATGAATGATAAAATTTATTAAAGTTCGAAATAAATAATTCGTAAGATGTCTAAAAAAATACGAATTACATTAGAATAAATTCATCGGACAATTAAATGTAAAAATTATACGGGGAATTTTTGATTAGAAAAAAAAAAACTCTACAACAAAAATATCAAGTTCACAAAAAAAAAAGTTTGTAAAAGGATGAAAAAAAGGCTGAAATTGAGATTTTGTTTTGAAATCGCAAAAATGGTGGGATGTTATTACATTAATATATTTATTTAAATTAACATAAAATTTTCAAAATTTTGTAATTTTGAGTGTAACATGAGTGAGTAATTCAATTTTGTGTAAAAAACAGGGTTCTCGCTGTCTTTTGACCAACTTTGACCATTTGGCGAATTAAAAATAAAAAAACAGTAGCCAAATCTAAAGAAAAGTTAGCAAAGAAGATTCACGTGAAACGCGAAAAAATCAATTTTTAAATATTTATATTATATTGTACCCACTTTTATAAAAATGTTCTGTATTATTCTAATTTGTAATTGCTATAATAATATAAATTCGACTAACTGCTACAAAAAGTCTTAAAAATAAGTACATTCTCATATCTCTCAATACACATTTCAATTTTGAGAATTTAATTACAAGTCTTTTGTTTGTTTGTTTTAATAAATCGATGTCCTTTACATCCGTAAAGGCATTCCAGTTTTACGACCCAATCTTAAAAAAATGAATAGAAAAGTATGCATATGACATCATTATCGGGGTATAATGCACAAAACCACAAAAAAAACAATGTTGCCATTCAAGAAACTTCACAAAACAAGTTGGGTTAATGATTAATATGCCTTTATTTGTTTGTTTATAATAACTCTATGTTTATCTAAAATCATATAGGGTAACATCCCCAGTAATTGGCACTTTAAGAATTTGTCTTTAAATTTACTTCAATTTTCAATACAAAGAAATAAGATATTTACTTGGAAATATTTTTAAATCAAAGAATGCATATATGTGCATCTATTTTGCCCACTAAAAGCAAAAAAAATTGAAAAAGTATTTTTGTAAAAATATATTTATAAAAAGTTGCTGAAATCACCAGTAACTGGCACCTAGAGCACCAATGTATGGCACCTTGTGATTCGGTAATTGGCACAAGTTTATATTTGAAAAAAACTTTACATTTTGAATTGGGTTTAATCGCTTTAAATGAATTTACTGTAGATAAAAATGCCATATTTCAAGATTTTGAGAGTAAGAAATCAGTATATTAGTCTGAAATGTGAACACTTTAAAACAATACAATATAGTTATATTAATACCCAGTAATTGTCATGCTGTCCCCAGTAATTGTCATATGAAACTTTAATGGTTTCCAATTACTGATAATATTTCATCTTTTCAAATAAAAACAAATGATAAACAAAATTAGTCTATAACTTTAAAAGTACTTCCAAAATAAGTGGTTTAATTCAAATTTCTTGCGAATTCCTTGTAATTGGAAAAGGTGCCAATTACTTGGAACTAGCAAAATTGAAGCACCATTAATTGGCATCTATCATTAATTCAGAAATCCAAATATTTGTGTCGAAAATACTTTTACACAATTAAAATATCCCTTTTTAACTAAACAAAACTGTTGTCAATTAAAATTTAAAATATATTATAAATCATATAATAATGAATTGAAAAGCATGCCTTCCTTAAACCAAAGAGGAAGCATTTGCAACAAAAATGGCTATTTCATACAAGCCATAATTGTTTCTCTTTCCTAGGCACTATTGTTATCTAGTAGCATCAATCAAAGTTATAATCTTTAACATAAATGAGCATATAACTGGTATATGGTCTTGCATTTTTAAAAGACTGGATATAAATCTTATTTTAGGACATGTTTGCAGGATGTGCCAATCACTGGTGCATGCCAATTACTGGGGATGTTACCCTATATCCTTTTTTGTTTTAAACTAAAAAAAAACTTTTCGAAAAATAGTTGTTGTCCTCGGTAGAAAACTGGAAAATCTGAAGTATACCTGAATCTTTTTATTGGTTGAATTCCACTACTTATTTTTCGTATTCTCATTGTTGCCACAATGACAAAAAAGTAATAAAAATTGTAAAAATAATAATAATTTGAAAACAAATTGTGATAAAGATTTCAAACAAATTACATATATAAGTACATTTTATTCTCTACTCAATGGTGTATAAATTAAAAAGTGTGATGTTTAGAATTGTAAAAATCTGCAGTTCCGAAAATTGTAAAACTAAAATTGTTTTTAAAATTTGTTTATGATGGGTCCAGGAATATTAATGTTTAATCCATGTCATATGTAATATGAGGCGTGCAGAAGTCAGTCTGAATCAAATAAAAATGCAAATTTTAAACAGTTAACTTATCTATCTATAAACTACTGGTTTTTTACAGTATTTTTATTATACACATTAATTGTCTTGTAATCAAAGTTAATTCATAAGCTCTGTATAGATAAATAAGTAAATTTCAACACAATGATGTCATTACCTGAGTTTCTAAAAAACTGGAATTAGTCAGATTGACTACTGAACGCGTCATCTATAACTCTATAATTACGTAAGTCACGTTTTTGACCATGGCTTGTTTGTCACAATTTCCCCCTAACAACGATAAGAAATGTAGTTAAAATGCGTGTTATTTTGAAAAAAATATAAATGGATGATTTCTGATCAAACTTGGAATTATTATAAAGCAAATTTCATTTTATGTTTTATTAAAATTCTGCTACAAATAAATGAAGGTATGTAAACCATTATATATCCGAGTTTTTCGGGTTTCTTCATAGTGAGGTCATACACATACTTAAGTTGTTTAAGACTTAGAAATGTTTTATTCTCTAGCGGATGTGAATAGCATCATTTTATATAAAAAGTCGTGTATTATAAATCTTAAACCTAACACATATTTTGCATCCTCTATAGTTAAATTATTTTTTATTATTCTATTATTAACGAAATTCTTTACCTTTTTATTAATAAAAAAACTTTTAAAAATAAATCGAAATGCATAAAATCGTTGTTTATAATGAAAAAAGTAAACATGTTGTTAGAAAAAGAAACCTACGGAAGTTGCTTTTTTTCTTACTAGTGTTATTTTAAATATGGAATTCGTTTATAAACCTAAAATTTCTTTGAAAATATCATTTTCTAAATAGTCGTGTTAATTTGTTTAATTAGTGCGGATAATTTTTTAGTGCGGATAATTTTTTAGTGCGGATAATAGAATAATATTAGATACGATAAATTTCTGATACGAATAAGGTAAAAGAGGGGAAAATAAATCACAGCACTATTCTTTAAAATACATTTTCGCAAAGAAAAAGTGCTAGATCGTAAGTAAAATAAGTTTACAATAAACTAAAAATCATTTAATTCATAAATAACAAGTAAGATAAATCATGTGTTAATCATAGATTATGAAGCACTTTCCAACACTTTATGAAGTCTTTAGCAAACTTCGTTATTTAGGGAAATAAGTTACTGTATATAGTCAGATATGTATTCCAATACTTTTGAACAGCCCTGTATTTGCTCTGTTAGTTGATATATATATTATATAATTGGAAAATTTAGTTTAATAAGAACATGCCGAGGAAGTTAAAATTTCTCTTTCAGGAATTTATACTAGTAGATGCAAACATACTTGAATACATTTGTTCAGCCCTGCACTTTAACTTGTACCTTTATTACATGTCAGTAATAAGCTAAAATTTCTTTAAACTAAAACACTCTTAAAACTACTGAAATTGAAATCGCTTTCTCTGAAATTATCATTCATTGGTGTCTATGTATCCAGTTCTTTTTGTGGCCCTATATACCATTTTATATATCTTCTACAAATATTTCTTAATAAACTGAATGCAGTTGAGAGTAAAAATGCATAGTTTATTTAAAAAACACATTTTAGTAATTTACGCTCATATTCAGTAACGTTTGTGAGCTCTTTTCGGTTGTCCTATATAACAACTATAGCATTTATACACACCATATAATGTGCGTAAATTCAGTGAAACTTAAACGGATGCATTTCATCCATTCTTCAGTCATCATCAGGTATATATACAGTACTTCGAAAAGAATGTACTATTTCAAATCTTTTGTGTGTCCCTGTAAATGCTGTGTATTTCATATTATACATGACTATATCGTATAATTTATATTAATCCTCAACGACAAGTATAAGTTTTATTATGTATGAAATAAATTACTGTAATTAAAATATGTCGTACACAATTCTCCGCCTCCCCCCCCCCCTTTGACATTATCTATCGCAATCCTTTTGTGTGGTCCTGTAAATGAATAGTCGCTATTTTTTCGCCGCATATTTTACAGAATGCATATTTTAATGCACCTCGTAAATGCATGTAAATTTTAGTATGTTTGACAGGGTGTAAAATCTTTAAAATTCATTTGAAACGATTTTTCCCCATAGGCCGTAATGTAACGGTAAAATTTTGACAGTCCCAAAAATTTCAGGGCAATCCGAGTGTATTTACAGCAGTTAGAGTGCGGCCAGACGGACAGACGGCCAGACAAACCGAATGCATAAGCACTTTTCAACTTCGTTGGAAAGTGCTAAAAACGAAATAAAACCAGTGTTCACCCGGTTTTATAACAGACGATATTTTTTATATGTGACGCATTTTAATTTCAATTCTTTTTCGCTTTATATGAGAAAATGGCAACAAATACATACTGTAATTTACTATTTTCCATAGAGTAACTAGAAAGAATAGAGATGAAGTGATATGGCTGAAAGGGACGCTAAAACTGTAAACCCTAAAATCTGCTACGTTAGGCCCAAACGCAATCACGCGCTTTCGCAAAAAAAAAAAAATAAAAAAAAAAAAAAATAAAATAAAATAAAAAAATAAATTTATAATACAATAAAATGCTATTCTGGAATGCTTAAATATTAGCAGATACATTTTATTTAGAGAAAAAACTATTAGATTGAATGAGAGCAATTAAAATTTGAGCAATTGCTTGCATCATATTGCAAATCGTTTTTACGGCATATTGCATCTTTCCACCGCTAATATTTCCCTTTATTTTTTATTGAAATGGAGTACTTCTGGTTGACACAATTACAAATATGGTATAAAAAAACCACGAAAAAATTAACATTTAAAAAATAAATTGAGATAGAAATTTAAATGAAGTGGAATTTAAAAACGCATTTTTGTCCCTATAAGATGGTGTAAAAATTGAAAATGTGCTTTGTTAAAAAATTTTTAAATTCACAGTAACGAAAATAGCAAAACCGATATTTCATTTCAAATTTCAAAGTGTTGCATTCGCAAAATCAAAAATTTGTTACGCAGAGTTATATGTTTTGCCTTAATATATAGAGACAGATATATAAATAAATATGAAATAATTTTAAACAAACTCTCATTTTAAAAAAACTAAGAAATATAGTTAAACTAATAAATATTAACAAAAAATGAAAGTTTTTAATTTCGTAATGTCATAAAATACATTATTTTTTATTAGCTCACAGGCTATCATAGCCTGAGAGCTTATGTGCCCGTCCGTTCTGTATGTATGTTCGTATGTACGTAACGCGATAACTCATGATAAAAATATCCGATCCACTTGAAATTTTGTATGTAGGTATATCCTGACAAGGCGCTTCCCTGATTAGTTTTTGGAGTTCATTCGATATGTATAAGAGGGGGAACGGGGGGCTCATGCCCCCCGTTAGTTGATATAGATGGGATTTTCATGCAGAATTAAGTTTTCAAAATTTAGATTAGGATCATTCTGATGAGGCGATTCCGTGACTGTTATTAGGTGTTCATTGATTAAGTATAAATAGGGGGAACAGGGGTTCTAATGCCCCCTCCCGTTAGTTGATATAAATGGGATTTTCATGCAGAATTAAGTTTTCAAAATTTAGATTAGGATCATTCTGATGAGGCGATTCCGTGACTGTTATTAGGTGTTCATTGCATAAGTATAAATAGGGGGAACAGGGGTTCTAATGCCCCCCCCCCGTTAGTTGATATAAATGGGATTTTCATGCAGAATTAAGTTTTCGTTCAAAATTTAGATTAGGATCATTCTGATGAGGCGATTCAGTGACTGTTATTAGTTGTTCATTGAATAAGTATAAATAGGGGAACAGGGGTTCTAATGCCCCCCCCCCGTTAGTTGATATAAATGGGATTTTCATGCAGAATTAAGTTTTCGTTCAAAATTTAGATTAGGATCATTCTGATGAGGCGATTCCGTGACTGTTATTAGGTGTTCATTGAATAAGTATAAATAGGGGGAACAGGGGTTCTAATGCTCCCCCTGTTAGTTGATATAAATGGGATTTTCATGCAGAATTAAGTTTTCGTTCAAAATTTAGATTAGGATCATTCTGATGAGGCGATTCCGTGACTGTTATTAGGTGTTCATTGAATAAGTATAAATAGGGGGAACAGGGGTTCTAATGCCCCCCCCCCCCCGTTAGTTGATATAAATTGGATTTTCATGCAGAATTAAGTTTTCGTTCAAAATTTAGATTAGGATCATTCTGATGAGGCGATTCCGTGACTGTTATTAGGTGTTCATTGAATAAGTATAAATAGGGGGAACAGGGGCTCTAATGCCCCCCCCCCGTTAGTTGATATAAATGGGATTTTCATGCAGAATTAATTTTCGTTCAAAATTTAGATTAGGATCATTCTGATGAGGCGATTCCGTGACTGTTATTAGGTGTTCATTGAATAAGTATAAATAAGGGGAACAGGGGTTCTAATGTCCCCCCCCCCTTAATTTATATAAATGGGTTTTTCAAGCAGAATTTTCAGATTTCGTTCAAATCTCTGAATAGTTTTGGAAGTTTAATGGTTAAGTATAAAAGAGGGGGATAACTCTTTTTAAATTATATAAATGCTAAATGGGTTTTTATTAAGAATTATCTAATTTGCTCTGAATTTTGGATATAGATTTTTTATATGATAAAGCATGTCTTTGATAGTATAGGAGGTTCAATGATTAAGTATAAAAAAAGAGAAAAGGGGAGAGCTGTTTCCCCTTCTTAATTTTTTTTTCGAACGGAATTAACCCTTGAAAATATAAAGCTTTAATGTGCAATTAGTATTTGTAGCCTGTGAGCTCAATGCCTTCAGTTTAACTGGGCAGTATTCTTTATTATATTCTGAAATAATAGATACTATAAAATCTGTTATGGAGAAATTTTTATTATTTCAAACGGGAAGACAAATAATTATTTTTTCTGTATTATGTATTAAAAAGATGAAATACAACGTCTGGTACTATGAATTTGAAAGTAGGCAATAAAACTGGTCAAACATAATTTTATTTACAATTATGTAAAGTAAAAAGAAAAAAAAAAGTTCGAGCAAAAAATAAAATCATTAAGAACCTCCTGGTGTATTTATTGGACGTGTTACGCCATCTGTTGGAAGAAAAAAATAAAGTGTTTTTCTGTTGTGATGAAAAGTGTATCTTTATAAGAAAATAAATAGTTTTATAGATTAGTTATATGGCGAACTATTACATGTTGTTTTAAGAATCTAATTTAAATTTATCGCTATTATTCAATCAAATTACTTTATGTGAATTACACTTTACAATATTATCAAAAACTGATAATTACTAATAATGCTACACTCTTTTTATAAAAAGTGCGAAAACATAAATTATGCAAGTAAAATCCAATGCAATATAAATTTACGAATTAATAAAAAATATGAAACTTTCATATATTAAATAATGTAACGTTACGGTAAAAAAATTAGTATCTAATTGATAGCAGTAGTAAATAAACGTAATTTATCTGATATCTGTCTAATATTTCGTGATTTAGCATATGAATAAATAAAATATGTGACGGAATGTAATTTTTGCCTTGTTTTAAACGCAAATGTATAATGAACATTTGTATGTTATATGAACTCTAAAATGTTTAGTTTTACTTAAAAGGTTATTAAAATAATGAAATAGAGACGTTAATAGTTAATTTTATTTATAATGTATAAAAGTACTTTGAAGCCATCATCAGGTTTTCCTCAGAGAATATTTTCAAAACGAAAACATGTATTTGCATAAATAAACAAAATTAGTTATAAAAATATTCTCTCAGGCAGAGCCTGATGAAAGCTTGAAAGTACTGAGATATTTAAAATAAAATTAACTATTAATATCTCTATTTCTTTATTTTAATAGCTTTTTAAGTAAAACTAAACATTTTGAAGTTCATATTACATATTTTAGTAAATGAATACTTTTGCTGTTAGAAACTTAATAAAACTTTAAAAGGAATTTAAAATTTGCAAAAATCTGTTGATTTAAAAAATTCTTTGTGAATGTATATGGCTGATCTGAGAAATGTTATGCTTCATAGTAAAATGAATCAGTGCGAATTAGAACAAGTTGTAAATTGCATGTGAAACGTAGCAAATGAGATGCGTTCGTACGATAACAAAGTTTTAAATATATTCAGATCTTCCTGTTATAGTAGATAGTACTTCGGATACAGTATATTCTCGAGATTTTTTTTGTGTTCCTGTAAATATACAGGAAGTAACTTTTATTACACCTCAGCAATGTATATCATACACTACACTATCTCCGTTCTTTCATACAGGAAATAACTTGTAGTATTCCTCATCAACGTATTTCAGTCTCATAATATGTTAAATAGTCAATTACAATTAAAGCGCGCGAAAAAAAATGTTCTCCCTAAACCATTATGCCATCGAATACTTTTGTGTGGCCTTGTAAATCAATAACAAATATATTTTGCATCACAAATTGTGCAAAATGTATATTGTAATATGTACTTCATAGATGCATAAAAATTTTATTGTGTTCAAGTGAATGTAACACCATTAAAATGCATTTGAAAGTTTGATTTTCCCATTTGAGTCAAGTTTCCCCATTGACCGTAATTTAACGGAATAATTTTGATTGTCCCTGTAATTGATCTATGCATCCGATTTTCATAAAGATTGAAATAAATGAACAAAATTATATAATAATTATATATTTTAAATTTCAAACGATTCGGCTACGTAGTTTTTGTGTTGTTATATGCGGACAGTCAGACGGACGGACGGACAGACAGACAGACTAACGGACGGACAGACTGAACGACAACTGTAGGTGCTACGTATTTATATAAACTTACGCAACAAAAAACTAAAAAATGAAATTTATAAATAAGTGTACATAGATTTTCTGATATATTTAATGGTTTTGTTTTTAAAAAATTCTGTTGGCCAGTGCCGGGAGGAGAAGGTAATTTTCATATTGTTTATTTATTTATTTATTTATTTTAAATCAAATTACAATATTCAAACATATGAAGTTCAAATAAGTGAATTCCTATTATATAAGATTCAATACTAGATTTTGTCAATACTGAATATTTATGGAAATTTTTGGAAATTAGTCATCTTTTATGAAGGCGGGTTTTATTTAAATCGATTTATAAGGTTTGCCAAATTCCGCGATATCATGAAGTGTCTGTTATTTTAAAACAACATGATGGGTGAAACTAACAATGAGCTTGGTTGAAATCTAAATTAATGTGCACATGCACACTCACATTGAAATAGATTGATTTATACGAGTGCTATCGCAGGCAAATTGATTTTTAAAATTGTCACTACATAAATAAATCAGACTTCTATCTCAGCGTTTTTTTAAATAAAAATAAAAGAAAAAATACTCTGGAATCCATGTATCAAGTTCAAATACTTTTAAAAAAAAGTTTTTGCAACTTTTTTTTACAACTCTTTTTTTTTTTTTTTTTTTTTTTTTTTTTTTTTTTTTACTTTATTAAAGAATTTTTTGACAATTTTAAATGGCTTCCATTTACGTCATTACAAATTTAAAAGTTTTATGACAATTGAAACAAGATGTCGGATAAAGTTTGCCAACAAAAACAGTCGAGACATTGGTATGTAATATCTACATAACAAGTTACATCCAAATGCGTTTATAAATGCGTGTCTTATCTCGTGACAAAAATTAGATCGTTTTAAAATTTAGCCACACTTGAAATTCAAAGTGCATAACTCAGTCATTTTTTTAATATAGACTAGTTAAAATGTGATCCGAAATCTTTATATCAAGTCAAACGCATAAGATTTTTTTCCGAATTTTTTGCATTTCATTTTAAGTTTAAAATTAAAAAAGAAATAAATAAATGGCGGCCCTTTTGAAACACGATTGCGGATGAATTTGTCAACAAACTCGATGAACACAAAGGCATGTTCTATGTACATGCGAAGTTGTATCCAAATCGGCTTATAATCGTGCGTATTAGCGCGTGACAAAAATCAGAGCTTTTCAAAATATCAGCCTCAGTAGTAATTTAGTTCTACAACTCAGCCATTTTTTTTAAATATAAACGAAACAAAAAATGCTCCGAATTTTTTTTATCAAGAGAAACGCATGAAAAAAATCTTTTCTGAATTTTTATTTATTTATTTATTTTGTACCTCATTTTAAATTTTGTGTTTTAATTTTAAAGGGCCGCTATTTTGAAACAAGATAAAGGTTGAAGATGGGCAACAAACTTATTCGAGACATCGGTATATTCTAATTACTCACCATCTTACATCTAAATAGGTTCATAAATAGGCGTGTTATCGCGTGACAAATATTAGACCAATTCAAAGTGTCAGCCACACTGGAAATTCAAAGTGCTATAACTCAACTATTTTTTTAAATATAGACAAAAGATACAGTGCTCTGAAATCCTTGTGTCACGGTCAAACATAGGAAAGAAGAAAATTTTTTAATTTCTCACTTTTTTTGTACCTAACTCAAAATTAAATAAATAAATGGACGGAATTTGAAACAATATGTCGGATGAAAATGGCCAACGTATTCAGCCCACACTGTAAAAAAAAAGGTCGATCTACTAAAAAAACTTTAGTGATCCTTGTAATTACTAAAAAATTTTAGTAATCTTAGTCGGTTACAAAAAAATCTGTAAGAATTACTAGAAAAAAGTTAGCAACGAATAGAGTTAATAGTTTTACATTTTTAATAGCTCTTACTAAAACTCAGTTGGTGTGTGGCCTAGATAGCATAGTGGTTATAGTAACGGACTCCAGGCTGAAAGGTCCCGGGTTCGAAACTTGCCACTGCCAAATACGCCCCGAATGTATGTAGTGTCTCGTTAATAAAGGGATTATGAAAATCCTGTCGGAGCATGTAGGAATGTTTGGTGCTGCCATCTATTGCCATTTTGCCGAAAATTTTCCGCTTCAGAAGTCTGGATGCAGCTCGACGGAAGCTCCTGCCCTTCGAGCGCACGTAATGGTTATTAAAAGTAATTTTGGGGCTATTACTGTAATTTGTTTGGTGGCGCATACTAAAAATTTTTAAGTTAGTTATACAAAAAATTCTTTTGTTCAGTTTACAAAATAAATGCTTGTTTCACTTGCAAAAAAAAAAGTTTGTAATGGTTACTAAAAAATTCTGTGGAATACAAATTTACTAAAAATTTCTTAGTAACCTCTTGAATTTTTTTTTACAGTGCAGGCATTGGTGTTTACTATGTATACCTCGAGTTATATTCAAATCAGTTCATGAATGCGCATGTTATCACGTGACGAAATTCAGATCGTTTCAAATGTCAGCCACACTAGAAATTCAAAGCTTTATAACACATTTTTTTAAAGATATAAGCAAAAAAAAAATCTCTAAAATCTTTGTATCAAAGTCAAACACAAAAGAGAAATATATTTTTCATCTTTTAATTCTTTTGCACTTAATTTTAAATTTTATTTTTTGAAAGAAACTTAAATGGCTGTCCTTTTGAAAGAAGATGGCGGATAATGCTGGCCAACGTACTCAGTCTAGACATTGGTATGTATTATGTAAACACTAAGTTTTATTAAAAGCGGTTCATAAATACGATATATATATATATATATATATATCACCACTTCAACTTTGTAATTTTTGGGGTCTGGGGGTGATGGTCATGGAAAATGTAACAAATTTTTTCGGAAGTACTTTCCTCCGGATAGCTGCAATAGGTAGGTTTTTACTTTTTGTATTGAAAGCTACCTAAAAGCATACTTTATAGAGCAGTTTCGATATATCACTATTTTTCCGAAATTATGTAACCCAAATTACGTAATTATATATTTCATATGTTACAGTTTGTAAACATAAAATAATAATTAATCAGAGTTTTAATTAATAAGACCTCATACAAGAGAATATTTATGTTTAATATGTAATAATTATAGTACAAAATTTTACAAATCGAAATTAAAAAAAGAATTACAAGACTTTACTATGTATTTTCCAAACTCTTCTTTTTAATTTCCGAAAAGATGGCACATGTAAAACATTGTAAGTGCGCTTTTAAATATGGCATTTGTTTTTATGTTTTACTAATATTCCACATATTACTTCATGTGAATTATTCATATACAACAGTGCAGATATCCATTTCTGTCAGACATTATCTAAGAAATTTTAACTGGGTTAGGTGTTTCTTAAATGCATTTAATTTTTACATACTGCCAGAGATGTAGTTGAAGGTATACGCGGGTATACGCCGTACATCTTCTGGATTTTTTTAAGAAACACCGTATACCCCCTGTTTCTCAAGAAAGCTATAGTATATACACACAGTATAGTTATACTTTTTGCCTTGAGTGTATACCCTCTGCTTTGAGTATATTCCCTCTGGTTTTTCTACGACTAGACCACTGTAGTATAAAGTATAAAGCTATTGACTTAACGCAGGACTGTACACAGAATTTAAATTGCTTTACAAATATATTTTCTAATTAGCGATATTGTATTTTCAAATGCATTATTCGTTTCCCAAAATTTTCTCTTAGACATATCCCCACAACGAGGATTGCGCTTGCACTCAATAAATGCCCCCCCCCCCCCCCAAAAAAAAAAACACTTATTTAATTGTATGAAGTTTGTAACAGATGGTCCTTAGTGATACATTCATTAATAATATTTCTTCTTTAAATTCTACAGTTGTTATAGTTCATATTAACTGTATGTCATATTTTAAAAAATAGCCAGACCTGGTCGAAATCTTTTTTGGTCTTTTTGAACCAATTTTTCATTTTTGTATCCTTCTATGTGTTAAATCAACCGTGCCTCTTTTAGGACACACATAATTTGCCCTGATACTTGTAAATCTAAGGCTTTGCGTTTTACAGGAAAATTTCGCTCTAATAAAAACAAAACACGAAGTTGGTCAACAATTGTAAGCTTTTAAGTCGATTATGTGCAACAGAAAATTTATTTTTTTTTGAGAAAAAATAATCCTTTTATTCGAACAATACCAAAACTTGAAAAAAAGAAGAACCTTAAATCATTTTACGCTGCAAGGTTGGTTGGTTGTGTTTATGACGGCCAGGTATCAACAGTAGGGATGTAGGCCTTTAAAGGTGGGGAGAGGCCCACCGTGGTGTGTCTTCTGAAGGAACCTAATTCGTATTTGTGCAAGGACATCCAAGTTTTAAAGAAATCCACGAAAAACTCCAAACAACTATTCCGACGGCCGTGATTTGTTTCGAACGAAGCACTTTCCGTCTACCAGTTTTGAGAGCAGTCGATTAATTTGTCGTTATTTTTACAACACTAGTATATACTACGAACACACTAAGTTACATCATAAGTACGCGTGTTATTACATCACAAAAATCAGACCGTTTCAAAATGTCAGCCACTCTAGAAATTTAGAGTGGTATAACTCACCCATTTTTAAAGAATGTCTCTAAAATCTTTGTATCAAGGTCAGACACATAGAAAAAAATATTTTTTAATTTCTATTTTTTGTACTTAATTTTTTTTATTTAAATGGCCACCATTTTGACGTAAGATGGCGGATGAAACTGGCCAACAAACTCGGGATACATATTGGTATCTACTATGTACACATCAAGTTACATACAAATCGGTTCATAAATACGCATGTTATTACGGGACAAAACCAAATCATTTCAAAATGTCAGGCACTCTAGAAATTCAAAGTGCTTTGTCTCCGCCATTTTTTAAGACAGACAAAAGAGTGCTCTGGAATCTTTGTATCAAGGTCAAACACACTGAAGAGATGTATTTTTCAATTTCTTTTTTTTTTCTTAATTTTAAATTTTAATTTTTGAAAAATTAAATGGCCGCCATTTTTAAATAAGATGGCGGATGACGCTGTCCAACGAACTCGGCTGCGACATTAATATGTACTATGCACACACCAAGTTTTATTCAAATCGGTTGATGAATACCATAGTTACAGCATGACAAATGTCAGAAATACATGTAAAATATTTATTTATTTATTTATTTATTTAGAATGGTTGAGCCATTAGGTCACCCATTGGTTAGACCATAAAGGTACAAGGAACTCTCGTCTCTACGTAACCAAAGCATGATAGAAACTCTCATCTGTCTCCTCTACAAAAAACTGCGAAAAAAAAAAAGCATTAACTTAAGAACTAAAATACACTCGCTAGCATAGTGGATTAGATACAAGAAAGATTTCATAGAACACAGCAAAGTATAGAAATATATATGTTAGGTATAACGAGGTGAGAAAAAAGAGAACAGCATGGATAAGAAATAATTCTGATAATATATTAGATGTAAAACTACCTTGTGGTATACTTTCATATGTTATCTTTCATTATAAAATTATTATAGATAATGAAATTTGTTAAAGTAAGAAAATAATCAGTATCAATGTTCGTTGATATATTCAAATCATGTTGATATTTTTTAATAGTGCATTTATTATATTATGTAGATCTAATAAAGCTATATTAATAAAAATATCTTTGAAGTCATATGTCGTTATATATTTTTTTTATACATTTAAGATTTTTTATAATATTGACAAGTTACATTCTTTATACAATGTGTATAATAACTGGTTTTTTATTGTATATATTTGATTAAAAATTTTTAATAGAAGTTTATTAACTGTATTATTATAAGTATTACAACCAATTGTAACTGATCTAAATTTAAGTGGATTCTTATGAAATTTGGGTAAGAACTAGACATGAATATTTAAAGTTAATAGAGTTAATATGTTTAATAATTTAAACAAACTTCTAATTATAAAATATTTTACAATTATATCATCATTAGTTTTTGGAATGAGTTATTGGAAGATATACTGGATTTAAGCAGTTGATGATAATAGGATTTTTTTGGAGATTTGTCCACATAAGTGATTACAAAGTTTTGTTGCACTTTAGTGATTTGCTGGAAACGATTTTTTGTATTTATATAATCCAGATGCGAAATATTATATTTTAAAGCCTTAGTTAATTTATCAATAACTAGAATTTTCCATTGATTAAAATATTCAATAGGTTTGTTGCAATATATTGCATATTTATTAATAAATATATCTAGATCATATGTAAATTGTTTTATTATAAATTATTATTTAATTTGGATGGAATTATACATATATATATATATATATATATATTTATATATATATATATATATATATATATATATATATATACTTGCTTAAAAAAGCTAAAAACGATGTACAAGCGGGCTGGTTTTTACTTTTTCATTTTTTTATTATTATTGTAATAGTTTCGATTTCAGAACCCACCAATTATTATTTATTATTATTTATTATTTTTATTTATTATTATTATTATTGTTATTATTATTATTATTATTGTTATTATTATTATTATTATTATTATTATTATTATTATTATTATTATTATTATTATTATTATTTAGAAAATTCTGAAACTAAAATTGAAAAAGTAAAACTAGTCCTTTTGTAGACCGTTCTCAGCTATCATATGCAAAAATGATGTAAAAATATTAAAAATTGAGCTCGATATTTGAAAATAACGCTCCAATAGACTTAACATTATCATCCGGGTCTTTTTGAGTAATTAATATATGGGTTTTTAAAGCTTCAATTTAAATCAAAATGAGTAATTTAAATAAGCCGTTTAAATGTAGATGAGTTAAACATTTAAAAAAATAACTTATTCATGATTCAATAAATTACATCTCTTTCCTGAGAAGCCAAATCCACTCTTTCTTTTTAAGAGTGTAGTGTTCCCTTTTTTCATGTTAGGTAGATTTCGTATGTAATACTACCTTTTGCATTCTCTCCCATGTTAGAAATTCTGAAAATTTTTTGCAGATCTACGCCGATCAAGACCTCTAGACCCCAAAATTGCCATCAGTAGAAATCTTTATCTATCTATCTATCTATCTATCGGTATATATGACTTTCTTCTAGACACGATCACTTCCATAATCATGCTCAGATCTTCTTCAAACTTTTACATAAAATCAAGGGGCATAAAATTTCGGTCAAGTTTGTTAATGGGCAAAATCGGACCAAGCGGCTGGAAATGGGGGAAGGGGTTATGAAAATCGAAAAATCGCGATAACTTCTTAATTAAAATAGATATAGAATCCGTTTAAAGTTTATATTACTTCTAAAAAATGGGCTAAAATTTTATGCGTGACAGATTTTTCATTAAGTTAAAAATGTTCTCAAGGGGCAAAAAAAAAAAAAAAAAAAAAAAAAAACAGGATTTTTGGGAGAAAAAAATTCGTCAATTCTCACGATATCAAATCCAACTAATTTTTTTATAAATGTTCTTATAATTATCTAAAACTTTTGTGCTTAAAAGTTTTTGATAGGACCAACTTTTACCGATGAAAAAAAATAAAAACGAAAACAAAAAGCGGGGTGTTAAAAGAAAAAAAAATCCATAACTTACTCAATTCTTAAGCAATCAAATCTAAATAATTTTTTTTTTTTACATCTTCTCAATAATATCTACAACTTTTATATTAACAAGTTTTTCATAGAACCAACTCTTATAGCAAAAATAAATTAAACAAAAATAGGAGTTGGAGAAAAAACCTCAAATCGAAACTGCTTATATTCTGATTCATTTTTAAATTCATTTTTAATTTTAAACGCATCCAAAGGACAGGTCCTCTTATTTAGGAACTATATAATGTGACGTATCGGCCAGATTTTGATAAAGGCAGAATATATTTTTTAAAAAGTTGCCAAAAAGGGTAGTTTGAACAGAATTTCCCGAAGTTATAGTCTTTGCAAAATTGAAGAAATATAACAAATTGCGTTTTTTCCGAGTCATTTTTAAATTCATTTTTGTTGTCAAACCCATCCAATTTACAGGTCCTCTTATTTAAGAACTATATAATGTGACGGATTGGCCAGTTTTTCGATAAAGGCAGAATATATTTCAAAAAAGGCTGCGAAATTGGGCACTTCGCACAAAATTTCCCAAAGCGATCATGATTAAAGAATTGTGGATGTATTCAAATAACAAAATGTTTATTTTATGACCCATTTTTAAATCCAATTTTGCTCTTAAACGCATTCAATTGACAGTTTTTTGTTATTTAGGAAATATATAATGTGCGTATTCGTCGATTTTTTTTTATAAAGGCTAAATATATATATTTTTTTAAAGCTGTCAAAGTGGGCACTTCGCAAAAAAATTTCCCAAAGCGATCATGATTAAAGAATTGGGGATGTATTCAAATAACAAATTGATTATTTTATGACTCATTTTTAAATTCAATTTTGCTCTCAAACGCATTCAACTGACAGTTATTTGTTATTTAGGGACTGTGCAATGTGCTGTATTGGTCAGGTTTTTGAAAAAGGCTAAATATACAGGGTGTCCGAGAAAGATCCGTACAATTTCAAAAATTTATTGAAAAAGAAACAGTAGGGTAACAGCAAAACTAATTAGGACATTAGATAGAATAACTCAAAATGTTTCTGACCATACATGGCGCTACATGTCATGCAAAGGAATATTAAAGCATTTTAGTTATTACAATGGCGGATCGCGTGAAGAAAGCTCAATGTGTTGCATGGTTTATCGAAACAAAATCCGATACGCAAACACATTTCAGTCGCTGAATAATTCTTTTCCATAGCGTTGGATTGGCAGGGATGGTCCCATTGCATGGCCTCCCAGGTCTCCTGACCTAACACCACTGGATTTTTTCTTTTGGGGTTATGTTAAAGATACTGTATACCGAACGCAAGTTAACAGTCTCGAAGAATTAAAGCAAAACATCCAAACAGCTGTAGCTACTGTTGATGTTAGCATGCTGAAACGGTCGTGGATGGATTTGGAATATCGTCTTCATATTGTTCGTGCTACGAAAGGGTCTCATGTAGAAATTTCCTAAGGTAATAGCTTAAGTTATAGGAAAATGAAAACTTTTTGAGTTATTCTATCTAATGTACTAATTTATTGCGCTGTAACCCTATTGTTTCTATTTCAATAATTTTTTGAAGTTGTACGGATCTTTCTCGGACACCCTGTATATTTTTAAAAAGTTGTCAAATTGGGCACTTTGCACAAAATTTCCCAAAACGATCTTGATTAAAGAATTGTGGACGTATTCAAATAACAAATAGGTTAATTTATGACTCATTTTTAAATTCAATTTTACTCTCAAACGAATTCAATTAACAGTTTGTTATTTAGGAAGTATATAATGAGCATATTGGTCGATTTTTTTTATAAAGTCAGAATATAATTCAAAATATGTTGCCAAAATGGGCATATGAGCCAAATTTCATTTAAGATTATTTTGATAAAACCAGTTCTTACAGAAAAGTGAAATTAAAATTTTTTTTAAGCGGCCAAATAAAGTAGTTAATCTGGGTTTATCTCTAATCATTAATTATTTATTTTTATTTATTTAATTTTTTTTTTTTTGAGATGGAAGCTCTTCGAAATCTATCTCTGCCTATAGGCCATGTCGACATGGATTTTTTAGTTGTGATAAGGGTTTTAAAAAAAATTAGTTTTTGAAATCTCTTCCCTACAAAAGTAGCTGTTCTGTTACTTATAATCGGCGTAAAAAGCTTTAATCGTTGAGCAAATTCTTAGACTTGCGTATCGTAGAAAATAATACTCATACAAGTACAGTAAAAAGCCTTAGATATAAAAGCATTAGTAAAGCCTTAGATATAAAAGCATCAGAGCAAACTATCTATGTCCTAAAAAAAGGCGAAGCCGAAATTATATAATAGTAGTATACCAAAACGAGAAATCAGTTCAAAAATACCAAGAAAAACTTCAATCGGGTCTGATATTTTTTTAATACGTGACGTACTGTGAATATCAACTATAACAATTGCAAAAATAAGCTAATCTGATGTGGCTATCCAAAAACTTCATTCTATCTTATGCATGTAATATTTCCTGAAAAATGCAGCTTAGTAGTATTATTAGTTAGATTGTTTGAACCAAAATTTAGTCAACAACAACTTATGTCAACTTATAATTGAACCTGAAATGGAATGAAAATCCGTGCTTTAGATATTAAGGTACAGCTATTAAAATATATTGGAAAATAATCTGCATAACAGTGCCATATGTTGGTTGATGTACACCAAACACTAATCAGTATAATTTTTTTTTATCAGGCAGTAACTGAATCATCTAAAGCTCGATAAAAATCTATGCATTAGTCCTTGAGATACATTTATTAGAAAATCGCGAAAATTACAGCAATACAGCGCCATCTGTAGGGTGATTTACACCAAAAACTAAACAACACTAATCTATATAAGGCATTAGCTAAATCTGAAATGTTAGAAAATTTTGTGCATTATTTTTTCAAATAGACCTATTGCGATAATTACAAAAAATGGCAGCGCCATCTGTTGATTGATTTGCACAAAAATATACGCAGCACCATGGTATATCAACAAATATAAAGTTTGATGAAAATCCATGCACTAATTGTTGAGATGCGGCTTTTGGAAAAATCAGCAGAGCAGCTGTTGAGCTATATACACAAAAATTCAACCAGATCTTGTTTATATTAATGTCTAATATAATCTAAAGTTTAGTGAAATCCCGTGCGATAGTTCTTGAGATAGAGCTATTGCGATAATAAAGATTAATGCTCCATGCAACGCCACCTGTTGCGAGATTTGCATCAAAACATAATCATTATATCAAATGTACTATAAAATATTTTATGAAAACCCATAAGCTAGGTCTTGAAATTTTGTTGTTGTGAAAATTGTGAATAACGCAGTAGAGCATCGCCACGTGTTGGGCTATTTATACAAAAAACTAATCAGAACTAAGGTGGTCTGGTGTAATAGCGCCAGGCGGAGTAAAGCGTCTGGCGTAAAGCGTTGCGAGACAAGCAACTAAAATTAACGCTTGATCTAAAATTTGCGAGATAGGTTTTGTGATGTGAAGACTATTTTTTTTATCCGGAAATACTTTTTTAATTACATAAATTTGTAGTACATTTCATGGACTTTCAAAATGTTGTTGAAGATTTTGGGTATCTTCTCGAGATAATTTGTAATTTAAAATGTACAGCGCAATAACTATAACGGGGTAATAACGCCAATCCTTGGAATTAATACCCAGATTGATTCCCTACAGTGGCCGAGCTACATCCTAAATACTGATTCAAATAAACACAGTTAAAACTGTGCAATGTTTCTAATAATTCTATTTAAGCGGTCCTTTTTAAGCAAAAAGAAGCTCACGGTCTGATATTCTTTTGCCTCATCCTCCCCTCCCCCCTC
Organism: Maratus speculifer; assembly: GCA_964019185.1. NCBI lineage: Eukaryota > Metazoa > Arthropoda > Arachnida > Araneae > Salticidae > Maratus > Maratus speculifer. The sequence goes on along the minus strand of OZ025298.1, from coordinate 81,418,524 downwards.
ACACACACCACACCTTTATTTTTCTTACACTTTCACAAAAAATTGAACATTTTCAATAGCTTAGAATACAATTTGTCAATTTCTAAGTTTGTAGTGTTTGTATTTTTAGAATTGGGCAATATACGTGCTATTATTCCATCTTATTTCATAGTTTTGTTTGCATGGCGTTATCACACATATAGGTGGGTAAAAACGCCAAATAGCATTGGTCAAGAAATCACGCCATTACATTTTATGAATACATATCTGTTAAATTATTTTTTTTATACAGATAGTCAATGAGTTGCTGTATCAAATCATATATTTGTTTGAAAATTACAAACCAAAACTGAGCCATGAAAATTGGTAGAACCTTAACGGGGCGTTATTACCCCAAGGTACCTTAGTTTATATTTCAGTCAAATAAAATCTAAGGTTTTTTGAAATTCCGCTGCATTAGTTTTGAGAAAGATCGTCCAGGAAACTTTTGTCTCATACATACATACAGACAGACAAACTCACAGACTCATAATCAGACATTTTATAAAATCATGTTGTTTCGTCTGTCCCTCTTAAAACGTGTATATTTGTTGAAAACCGAATTTCAAAAATTTTCATGAATTCAATACTTTCTACTATTCATAAAATAGAAGAACATAAAAAGAAACAATGACTGTATCAATAAGGATCATCACACATTGTAATGATCATTTAAAATTTTTTTTTTCTGGCGCTGTAAAAGAGTTGATAATGAATTTAAAAATAGATATTAAAATTTTTGCCCCGTTTTAAGGTAAGGTAATTAAAAAATATATTATTTTATCTATAATTTTTTAAGATTTCAAAATTGATTTATCAATGTGTAATTATACAGAGGGGGCAATGGCGACACAAATGACGACGTCATCGAGTTACGGGATGAAATTATAATGTAGGACAAGATTACTAGGTGTAGATTAAGAAACAATTAGCCTCGACATTTCTTGGTACGATATGAGTTACAGTGGGCGCGAACTCGCCATTTTGGCATCACTATCACAACATCGAGTTACGAGATTAAATTGGTTTAAAATTAAAGGTAAGATAAAGTATTTTAAGGATATTTTAGTGTGCCTGTGCATATCCTGGTACAAACCCTCTGCAGACTGAAATTTATAATAGAAAATGACGTTATAATGTACAATACAAACCCTATAGACATAGTATTTTACATTACATTTTTTCGCAATCACGTTTCACGCTAAATTAATGTTTTAGGCAAAGTTTCTTATTAGTAAGATAGAAAACGACAAATTCGGCATATCTTGGACTGTACTGTATATTATGTCGCCTTTTTTGTTATAAATTTCCGTCTGCCTAGGGTTTGTGCAAGGATATGCGCAGGCAGATCGAAAGATTATTAAAATATTTTATTTTACCTTTAATTTCGCACCAATTTCATCTCGTAACTCGATGACTTGATAGTGACGCCAAAATGATGAGTTGGCGCCAGCTGTTACTCATATCGTACCAAGAAATGCCGAGGCTGACCAGTCATTCCTTAATATACACCTAATAATCTTGTCCTACATCATGATTTCATCCCGAAACTCGATGACGTAGTCATTGAATTGTTACATTATAACGTCATTTTTTATGAATTTCATTCTGCGGAGGTTTTGTACCAGGACATGCACAGACAGACCAAAATATTCTTAAAATACTTTATCTTACCTTTTATTTGGCACCAATTTCATCTCGTAACTCGATGACGTGATAGTGATGCCAAAATGGCGAGTTGCACCCGCTTTCACTCATATCGTAACAAGAAATGCCGAGGCAGACCAGTTATTCCTTAATCTACACCTAATAATCTTGTCCTACATCATGATTTCATCCCGTAACTCTATAACGTAGTCATTCGTGTCGCCGCCCCCGGTCTATATACTATTTTGTAAAGAAATAATTTTGAGTATTCCTGTTGATTAATAGCAAATATTCTTTGCACCACAAATTGTGCAGAATGTATATTTTAATACATGCGTCCTAGATGCATTTTAATTTTATTATTTTCGAAAGTGCGTAATACCGCCAAAATGTATATGAAAGATTTTTTCTCATTGGCCGTAATGTAACGGAGTATTTTTGATTGATCTTGTAATTAACGCACTCATCCGATTTTCATAAAATTTGAAACGAATCGATAAAATTCTGCAACAATTCTATATTCTAAATTTTAATCGATTCTAAATCGATTTGGTTGAATAATTTTTGCTCTGTTATAAGTGGACGGAGGTACCGACTGAACGAGGACTATAGTTGATCGGTATGAACATAATTATGAGAGGGTCTCAAATTTGTTTGTGTGATATTCTCTAGTACCTTTAAAAGTTTTCCCAATAATTTTTTAAGCACACTCTTTGTTTTTTATTCCATCAGCCTTTTATGCACTGATGGTACTTTTAAGTACTATAAAACAAAGTAAAATATAAAATTTATTTACTTAGTCTTGTATTGAAAATTTAGTTTTCATTCCATACAATAAACCCTCCTCAATCAAATTTAGATAGCGCAGAGAAACATTAGAAGCTAAATATTCGAAAAAAGTAGTCATCTTCTTAATCATTTTCATAGGTATAGCTTTTTCTATTAATGTGTCTCAAGAGACTCACTTTTTATGCAATTTAGTCATTGTCTCATTTAATTGTTTTTCGCAATTCCTATGGAACGTAAATGAATATATTTTTTTTTAATAGATAACATAATATTTCTTTTAATTAAAATAATTTTTTAATAATTTACATTAAAATTTCATTCTTTTTTAATTTTTATTTTTATTAAAAAAAATTAAATTGTTTATTGATTTGCATCCACTGCGCGCAAGATTTTATCAAAACTTTTAATTCAAAAGTCCCCAAAATATTAATAAGAATATAAAACTATTGTAACTTTAACTTGTATTTCATTTAAAAGTAGTTTAGTAATTAATTTATTTAAAATTTTTATTTTTATTTCTAAATTAAAAAAAGGTATTGAAAAATTGTTAGTTTTAAATAATTAATGCAATTATAACGCTAAATAGTTATAAGTTATTATTTAATGTGAAGATATATACCAAGATTGATGCAAACTATTATTAGTTTTAGAGAAACGTTGTGTGCAATCAAAATACAATTATAATTTTTTTTTATCAAAATTAAACATAAAAATATAAATACAATTTCAATGTAAAATAATTTAAAAATATATTTTAAATCGAAATTGTCTATATTAAACTGTCCATATAAAAAATTTCATGCATTTATGGTTCGCAGGGACTGAGAGAAAAAATAAAATGTGACATGTTGTTAAATTGCACCATCAAGTAAAAAGTAAGACTCCTGAGGCACCTAAAGAAAAAAAGTTTTGCGGTACATTTTTAAGCATAAAAGTATTTCGACATTCAGATAGGATTGTAATACTTTTTAATAATAACTTTTATAACATTTGTGATAGTTCCATAAGAGTATTTCTGGTTATTTTTGTAAATATTACAAATACAACAACAAAAAAATGTTATAACTAACCCCGATGCTTAATCGGTTTTAATGAAAAAACATATTCAAATTTCCCATTATTCTAATTTAAAAATTCAACCATATCTTCAGATATTAAAGAAGGTAATTATTGGAGTGGAGCAATTTGTTGATGAATAATTCCACATATAGAGTTAACTGGATTTTTTTTTCACTTTCAGTTAACTTGTTTCCTTTAAAATTCCTGCCATTCCAGCAGTCATTTTCAAACGGCTTTCGATATATCAAAAATTAGATAGACTTGCTACCCTTGGATATTGCAGGGGTGGTCTTCGGATAGAACATGATCTAAAGCTGTAAGAGAAAAAAGTAGCCCTTCCAGATCATGTCAACATTATATGCCACGCCTGCCCACAGGTCAAAAGGTTTAGAACTGTTAACATTGTCTTGTCTGCTGTGAAGTTCCCATGTTTAGTTCTTTGCTATTTGTCAGAATTTGGGTGGCCTAATTCATTGGATAGCATCCACTTTGAAAGATATATTTATTCGTTTCGCAAAATGAGCTTAAAACGCAAACGTATTTCAAATGGTGTTATTAATTTATTTTTATACTGCAGTTAGATTTTTGTTGTTGTGTTTTAACACTTATTTATTTAACGGGGTTTTTGTCAAATTTCAATATGATTTTTATTTACTGATTTGAAATTTTTTGTGATGATTAAACGTATCATTTGTAAATAAAATCACATTATAAAATTTAAAAATTTAAATTTAAAATTTAAGAAAAAACTAAAATTTAAAATTTACTAAGGAAGTTGGGTAATTTAAAATCATTACAACTCGAAACATTATTTGTAGAATTTAATGTGTTTTCATTTAAATAATCAGAGATACAAAAGATTTAATTTTTATTCAGCATTAAAAATATCCTTATTAAGATAAAAAGAAATGGCGTGACTTTATTTAAAAAGACACATAATTATATGTGTGTGTGTGTGTGTATTAAAATTTACCGAATCAAAAGTAAAGTATAACACAATTAAAAAAGGTGTGTTCCAAATAAGAACCATTTATCTTTAACGATTCTTGATTTACAAGAATTTTAAAAGGATGAACGGAGAAAAACCCATCATGAAGAAAAACGAATTTTTGCATAAAGTCGTTTCCGTAACAACTATTGCTCGAAAGCTAGTTTTTAAAAAGAAACTAAAAAAAATACAATACTTCCCGATTCACTTAAAATAGAAACATGATTTAAACGTCATTTTAAGCAGAAAAAAACAAAGTAATTTGGCACAGATATCATATTCGAATCACATAGTTACTATTTTTATCTGACGGCTATTTGGCTAAAACTTCGTTTTGGAATACCAGTTACATACATATTTTTTAATTATTATCTATTATTTTAAAAGAAAATAATAATAAATTATAAAGGTTTAATTACTAACTACACTGTTAAAAATTTCGTTCTACTTTGAACCAAGGTTTGGTGCTCGCAGTTATTACCAGCTGTCACCATAGGATGGTTCAACCGAAGTTCCAAATCTTGGAACAAGACTTCACCATCTTATGGTGGCAGCTACTAAGCACCAAATTTCGGTTCAAAGTAGCACAAAATTTTTAACAGTGTACAGAACCAAACATTACTTTCGGGCATCAGTTTGACGAAAACGCCATTTTGAAATACAATTACATATATATTTTTAATTATTTTCTGTTATTTTAAATATACAATAATAATAAATACATAAAATTAATTATTAACTGTAGAAAAAAACACTTTATCTGATTTAAGAAAATAAAAGCAAATAATCAGTTTATTAATAAATTAATGAATCACAATCGCTGGATTACCATGTGTGGCATAAAATCATCATGTTGTTGAAATCGTTCTATTTTGGTTAGTAGGGGAGAGGGGGCAAGATTTAACATTTTTTTTCTGAAAATCAATATATTTCTTACTTGAATTATATTTATTGAGTTTAAAATATTAGGTAATAAAACAATGCATTTCTTCATTTTATGAACCATAGCTTATTAAACATTTTCTAAGAAATTAAATAAGTTGTGAGGATTTAAAAAAGTTGGAAGATTTTTGTTCAAACCTGCCCCATGTAGGGGTACCTTTGAACAAGCAAGGAGCACCTTCGAACTAATGAATAAAATATGAAAATGTTGAGAGTTTTTATAAAAAGTTGCATATGTTAAAGAAATATAATTTAAAATGTGTAAGATTAAATAACCACATTTTGTTGAAATTACTATTTTTTTTTTATTTAACCAAACTTAAATTCATCAAAGCTGATGTCAAAGCTCATTGTTGATAAAACTCAGTGTCCCTTCAGTTGTGTTGGGTTGTGAAAACTTTTTTACAATATCCTTAAAATGCTGCAATGTGATATCTAATGCTTCTGTAAAATTTAAATTTTTCATTTGCTACTTTTTTAAGAGACCTGATAAATCCAATAAATGAATTTAGATTTGATTAAATTTAGATTTGAAACTTCCCATCACTGATACATACAGATGTTGGAACCTATGTGTGCAGTAAGAGGAATTGTTAGCAGTTTAAGCCCAAGTTCTTTGACATTCTTAATTAACCTCTTTTCACATAAAAAAAAATCAGAAATAACAATATTTAGATATATTAACAACTCTTTACTTCATAGTTTTAAGTGTTCTCTTTAAATTATTTCAATTATTATTTATCACCAATTTATTCGGTGTTTTTTCGCTGTTCAATGGTACCCAAACTCTTTTATTTATTGGTGCCCCATCACGTGGAGTTCAACATTACAACGGTTTACTCAATTCAGCTGAAGAATTTGAATAAAACAAAGCTTATAAAACCACCATCTTTGCTACCATCTTGCTACCATCTCTATAAAGCTACCATCTTTGTTTCAGCATTGAACAATAAATTAAAATTTTAGGGATAGAAGTTTCTAAACAAAATCTTACAACATTATTTTCTTAAGTTTAGATTCAAGAGATAGAAAAATACATATCTTGCTTAGACAGTATTGTACATACAAAATAGTGCAGCTTTGTACACTTATTCCACTGTAGCAGTATTTATGTATTGCCATATACATTTTTTAAAAATAATTTATTTGAAGGAAAATATTTAGAAAGTTCAAATGTGCCCCCAGTTCAAACTTGCCCCCTCTCCCATATGTAGATAAATATGTGTGAATGAACTATATATTAGGTCTTACCAAGGTACTTTTTTCTATATTGCCAAGGTCAGTATAAAAAACAAGTTCGGAGTATTATTTACTATAAAATATTTAGCGTGTTCAAAGGTGCCCGTATTTCAAACGTGCCCCCATCTCCCCTGTATGACATGTGTGTCAGAAAGTTTTAATAAAAAAAATTTTTTTTTTAGAAAATGTGAAGATTTTTTGCGTCCCAGACCCTTTTTAATGCGGTATTTATATAAAAAAGTAGAATTTTGTAATAGACCTTTCATTCATTTGCTGGTGTGCTCGGATTTTATAAATTATTGTACGAAAGTACGGTTAATACAACGTTTTATTTATAAAATAATACCATAATACAATTTATTTTTAAAATAATAACATAAAAGAAATTTCTCTGATAGCCCATTAAATGTGGTAAATCGGAAAATGTTTATTACCTATAATATACATATATTTATATTATGTATGGCACAACTGGTGCCAATAAAAAAAAAACAATGGGTTTAATATCACCACGCTCAACGAAAAAGAGTCCAGTTTCTCTATAACGAAATTAATTGTTCAGTGAAAAAACTCATTATACAGAAAAATTTGTTTTATAGAGAATGATTTAATAATTTTCGACAAATATCTAAATTTCGAAAAAAAAATTATAGTGTTCTTTTATTAATGTCTTCAAATATTTAAAGCTAACTAATAAGTTGATAAAAGGTGATCCAGTGTTTAAAGACGCACACTTATTTGGGAGGAAAGTAGAATGCCTTTTTTGAACATAAACTTTAAGGTAGTTGGATGCTGCTATGATTTATAAATCAGAAATCAGATAAGGAAAATGCATTCAACAAACAATTTGAAGCAAACAATTTTTCTGAACAAATTAAGGAGCGTTTCGGAAAAAGTCTCTGTATAGAGATATGTATTTTGTTATACGGAGATTTTTTTAAATGTAATCATGGAAAATTTCATTGTTACAACTAAAAATTTGTTATATAGATAAATATGGATTTTCGTTATAGAGATACTCGACAATATAGGATTTGTCTGCGAAACTGTAACAACGAAATATATTTTTTAATGCTAAAAAGTAGAAAATGCAAATAAAAAAAGGTGTGAAATACATTTTCAAAAATGTGCTTTAATGAATTATTATTTTTTAGTTAATTAAACTATTAGACCGGGCGGCGGCGACACGAATGACTCGTTCATCGAGTTACGGGATGAAATCATGATGTAGGACACGATTATTAGGTATAGATTAAGGACAGACTGGTTTGCCTCGGCATTTCTTGGTACGATTTGAGTAACAGCAGGCACCAACTGGCCATTTTTGCGTCACTGTAACGTCATCGAGGTTCGAGATGAAATTGGTTCCAAATTAAAGGCAAAATATTTATTTTAAGAATATTTCGGTCTGTCTGAGCATATCCTGGTACAAACCCTCGGCAAACTGAAATTTATAGCAAAATAAATAATGTTATAATGTACAATTCAATGACTACGTCATCGAGTTACGGGATAGAATCATGATGTAGGACAAGATTATTAGGTGTAGATTAAGGAATGACTGATCTGTCTCGGCATTTCTTGGTACGATACCTGTAACAGTGGGCGAAAACTTGCCATTTTGGTGTCATAATCATGTCATCGAGTTACGAGATGAAATTGGTGCCAAATTATAGGTAATATAAAGTGTTTTGAGAATATTTTGGTCTGTCTGGGCTGTTCCCGGTAGAAACATTTGGCAGACTGAAATTTTTAACAAAAAAGGCGTCATAATATAGAGTACAAACCAAGATATGCCGAATCGGTCGTTTTCTTGCCTATATTACTAGGCAATAATCTTTTCCTAAACCATTAATTTAGCAAGAAAGTCGATTGCGAAGTAATTTAACGTAAAATACTTTGTCTATAGGGTTTAAATTGTATGTTATGAAGCATTTTTTTTTTTAAATAAATGTCAGTCCCCCGAAACTTTGCACCAGGATATGCCCAGGCAGAACCTAAATATTCTTAAAACTTTTTATCTTACCTTTAATTTGGCATCAATTTCATCTTCTAAATCTTTGACATGATAGTGATACCAAATAGACGAGTTAACGCTCGCTGTTACTCATATCATATCAAGAAATGGGAAGGAAGAACAGTAATTCTTTAATCTACACCTAATAATCTTGTCTTACATCATGATTTCAACCCGTAACTCGATGATGTGAAAATACTTCTAAAATAGAGAATTGGCGCCCCGCTCTGTTAGTCTCGTGCCAAGATATGACGAAGCTGAGATATCCATGTTCTATTAGTCGGTCCAACTTATGTGCCAGAATTTCAAGCCATAATTCGATGACGGGTTGTATACTGTAAAAACAGGGGTTTGGCGCCGCTTTCTACCAATTTATGCAAAATCAGTCGTTGTCTAGCTTACTATTAATAAGCCTTTTCTAAACCATTTTTTTTTTCTTGAAAGTCGATTGCCAAGGTATATATATATTAATTTAATGCGAAATATTATGTTTATAGGGTTTGAATTGTACGTTATAACGTCATTTTTGTATATAAATTTCAGTGTGCCAAGGTTTTGTACAGAATATGCGCAGTCAGACTGAAAAATATTTAAAATACTTTATTTTACCAATAATTTGCCACCAATTTCATCTCGTAACTCGATGACGTGATAGTGACGCCAAACGGGCGAGTTGGCGTTAGCTTTTACTCATATCGTACCAAGAAATGTCGAGGCTGACCAGTTATTCCTTAAATGCCAAAGCATACAAGCCATTCCTTAATCTACTTCTAATAATCTAATTCTAATAATAACTCGATGATGTAGTCATTGAATTGTACATTATAACGTCATTTTTTGTTATAAATTTCAGTCCGCCGCGGGTTTGTACCAGAATATGATAAAAATATATGTATAAAATATGTATAAAATATGCATAAAATATACGTAAAATACTTTATTTTAGCTTTAATTTGGCACCAATTTCATCTTGTAACTCGATGACGTGATAGTGACGCCAAAAGGGCGAGTTGGAGCCCACTATAACTCATATCGTACCAAGAAATTCGTTGTATCAGGAATTTTGTTGAGGCAGAACAGTTATTACTTAATCTACACCAAATAAACTTGTCCTACATCATGATTTTATCCCGTTACTCGATGATGTAGTTATTGAATAGTACATTATAAAGTCATTTTTTTGTTAAAAATTTCAGTGTGCTGCGGTTTTGTAACAGGATATGCGCAGGCAGATGAAAATATTTCTAAAATACTTTATTTTACCTTTAATTTGGCACCAATTTCATCTCTTCACTCGATGACATGATAGTGATGCCAAAATGGCGAGTTGGCGCACGCTTTCCCTCATATCGTAGCAAGAAATGCCGAGGCAGACCAGTTATTCCTTAATCTACACCAAATAAACTTGCCCTACATTATGGTTTAATACCGTAACTCGATGACGCAGTCATTTGTGTCGCCGTCGTCACTCTATAATGTAAAATACTATTGGGTTTGTATTGTAAATTATAACGTCATTTTTTGCTATAAATTTCAGTCTCCCAAGGGTTTCTACAAGGATATGCGTAGGCAGACCAAAATATTCTTTAAACACTTTATTTTACCTTTAATTTTCCACCAATTTCATCTCGTAACTCGGTGACGTGATAGGGACGCCAAAATGGCGTGTTGGCGCCTGCTGCTACTGATATCGTACTAAGAAATGCCGAGGCAGACCAGTCATTCCGCAATCTACATCTAATAATCTTGTCCTACTTCATGATTTCATCTCGTAACTCGATGAGTTGTTACATTATAACGTCTTTTTTTTTGTTATAAATTTCAGTCTGCCAAGAATTTGTACCAGGTTATGCACAAGCAGACAAAAATATTCTTTAATTTTTTTTATTTTACCTTTAATTAAGCACCAATTTCATCTCGTAACTCTATGACGTAATAGTGACGCCAAAATGGCGAGTTGGAGCCTACTATAAATAATTTCTTACCAAGAAATGTTGAGGCAGACCAGTTATTCCTTAATCTACACCAAAAAAACTTGCACTACATTATGGTTTAATACCGTAACTCGATGATGCAGTCATTTGTGTCGCCGCCGCTCACTCTATAATGTAAAATACTATGTCTGTTGGGTTTGTATTGTAAATTATAACGTCATTTTTTGTTATAAATTTCAGTCTGCGAAGGGTTTCTACAAGGATATGCTTAGGCAGACCAAAATATTTTTTAAATACTTTATATTACCTTTAATTTGCCACCAATTTCATCGCGTAACTCGGTGACGTGATAGTGACCCCGAAACGACGAGTTGGCGTCCGCTGTCACTCATATCGTACGAAGAAATGCTGAGGCATACCAGTCAATCCTTAATCTACATTTAATAATCTTGTCCTACGTCATGATTTCATGCCGTAACTGGATGACGTAATCATTTGTGTCGCTGCCGCCCGCTCTATTTCGGAGAAACATATTTTTTGGGGGTGCATTTCAATTATATTAAACTAATTCCCATTTTATGAAATTGATTTACATTGCTGAGGTTTACTAAAAGTTACTTCCTGTAAGATTAGAAGCAGATTATATTTACAGGGACACACGAAAGATTTTGGATATTACTTCAACCGAAGTAGAGGAGACCGGGGCACGTTGGCCCAGTATTTTTTATGTTATTTTTTTCAATACCTAAATTTTATTTGTTTTCGGATTTTAGTATTTTTTACAATACCTAGTACATTTAACTAGTGAGGAAAATGCTTGATTTAAACTATTAAGAATGTATTTATTAAAATATTATTAAAATATTTACGCTTACTTTTAGTTAATATGAAATTTTAAGAACTTTATGCATTTAGTTATGGTGTGATGTCATGCGGACCAACATACCCCATGCACGAGGTAGGTTGACTCATTGAGTGGGGCACGTTGGCCTGCGATGCTCTTTGTTATGTTTATTTAGAAGTTAAAAAATTTCATAATAGTGAATAGGAACTTTAATGCATGTATATAAAAATATTATTTGTAAATTAAGTTTACAAATCAGAAGGATCATTGCAGTGAATGCATTCAAAATATAATCCATTAACCACTTTTTGAACACTTTTCACACGAGCCCAACGTTTGCAACTCACACACTGAATCCATTCTTCCCCAGGTATACTTTGATTAAACTCCTTCAGACAACGTAGTCGAATATTTTCTTCGTCTTCCCCATCGTCACTTTCTTTAATAGATTTCTTCTTCCATTTTAGACGGTTCGGACCACTACATACAGGCTGTGAGGGATAAAAAAGAAACAAAATCTTTTTCAAAGATTGCTTTCCTTTGCGCTTTTTGGTCTGATTTGTTCTTTTAATATCATTTTTAATTTTGGCACTATTTCTTTCTTCTGTAGCCTTTTGTTGTCGTTCAAGAACTAATTTGACAGGGGTCTATGCGAGGACTGCAGAAATTCTCTTCATTCTATTCGAAGCATTTTTCTTCCTTGGCTCTGTCTTTTCGAATGGTCTAATGTCCTCAGGTGTTGGAGTTGCCTTGCATGGAGCAGGAGAAGATGCGGTAGGCACATCTATAGAAATAGGCCTACCCATAATTACCTGGGTTTCATTAGAAGCTTCACCAATTGCTTTGTCGAGCGTGCTTGAAGGCTCTGGTATATCACTGACATACGAAGGCATGAAATCAGAGTGAGTAATAACATTCCTATTGAAAGGGCAATTAAAGTTTTCTGAAAATCTGATGTAATATTAACTGGATTTATTGCATTGGGAAGGGCAGTTTTCACAATTCCCGGAATATCGTAGATGGTCATAAGGTATCTATTAGTTGTCACCCAAACCACCACAGGCTGAATTAACATATTTTTTTAATGGGCCGTAAACTGCGCGGTCCAATGACTGTAGCTTATGGCTACAATGGGGTGGGAAAGACCGGGACAACCTGTCCCGACGTAAGTGGGCCAACTTGCCCCCTCGCCATATTTGAAATACTTTTGCTATTCTACACATATCTTAAAACATTTAATATTTAATCAAAAATTTATCAAAAGAATCGTTATAAATTGTATTTTCAAAATATTACTCACTTTTGTTCTTGTGAAGTATCTCTTGAAAGCATTAGCACTTTCTGCACAATAACGAAAATTTGCTTCGAGATCGACGAAAGGGAAAAATCAACGTTGTTCTTAGTTTGCTTTTGTTAAGAGAACTGAAACTCGTGGAAGGGTAGGGGAACAAGTTTTCTAACATGTTTCTGGACTTGTGGCGACATCTGGTGACTAGTTTGAAAATTAAAGCAAATTGGTCAACCTACCCCTATAGCCAACGTGCCCTGGTCTCCCCTATTGTAATCTATTACACAAAAGTTTGAATATTTTAAAAGTGTCGTTATATTACTACCGCACCTTCTTTTCTGTCTCTTTTATTTAGATATTTTATGTAACACACACCCTCTGTCTCACATTCTGGCTGACGCTCAACTTCGGTTGACTTTTGTGTTTTTTTTATTTTTTTACATAAAACTTCAAAAAACGGGACTGGGAAGGATATCTATATTCTATAGACTTTATTCTTCAACTGAGCAATCACTTTCGACTAGTAAAAATAAAATCTTTGAGTGGAGAGGATTTTTTTAGTCCATTCTGTATATATGGCATACGATGCTGGTATTCTGAAAATGCTTGTTTGTTTTATCTAAGTCTACAGTTAGAGATGCGAATCTTGTTAAGTATTGTACCACAGGCATCATGATAGCAAGTTCTACAGTGCCATGCAAAAAGCAAGTTCAATTTTTCCTGTTTGACTTCTTTTGGTGTCCGTGCGAAATGCCATCGGCATTAAATATTTGACTGGAAAAGTAGCTCCTATTTAAAGAATAAAAGACACATTTTAAATTAAATAAAATAAATAAATAAATAAAATAAAGTAACAACAATGGTATATAAAACATTAATATACTTTTTGCTTGTTTTATTATTAAAATATCTAATGTTTTATTACTATTCTGAAACATAAATTAAGTGATACCAGTAAATTCAATATTTTGTACACTGTTAAATATTTTGTCCTAGTTTGAACCAAATTTTGGTGTTTAGTAGCTGCCGCCATTAAGTAGTGATACCTTGTACCAACATTTGAAGCATTGATTGAAGTAGAGTTCCAATAGCTGTAACATTGCAATAGGAAGCTCCAATTTGTTGGTACGAGGTTCCAATGTGGCAGTTACTGAGCGCCAAAATTTGGTGCACACTAGGACAAAATGTTTAACGGTATACTATCTTTAGTAAATGTGAATAGTTATTTATGCAAGCAATGAAAGAAGTAATTTCAAAGACAAAACGGTAGCCTTTGAATAGAAAATATAAACAAATAATCTGATATTTACCCCAGTCCAAACTTGAGTACATAAATTAAATTATGAAGATTTGAGCTATCATTTTTAAGCAAGTTTTAACATAAATAATTTCTGTTTTTTTTTTCCATTAAATGATTGATATAAAATTGCAATGTTCTTAATTTCAACAGGATTAAATTTCTAGTATATTTAAAAATAAAGACATTGATGAAGCAAGAAAAGAAAAGAAAACAAGGAAATATAAATATCAAAATGTTTTTTACATTACCTGCGTACATTTGTATAAATTTATAAATTCTGAATTTTTACCAAAAATGCCTTGTATTAAATTATTTATTATTTATGTAATGCTTCATTAAATCGAAATAACATAAAAAGGGGTAACAATTACCATAATTTTAACGTTGATTTTATTTTTAAGGAATATAATAAATTACAAATTAATAGTATAATATTAAATTGAGAATAATATAAGTTTGTCAGCACACTGACTACAGAAACTAAAATTTCTATTTGGCACCTACGAATATTGATCTTTTTTCCATTTAAATAAAAACCGTAAAAAAGCTAAATTTATATAGAATTTTGCCATTTTAAATACATTTTGTAACATTTAATTATTTTTAAATGTTTTCATTTTATTTAGAGCTAAATATAATTAAATATAAAAGAAAAAGTTGCATATTTAACATTATTTTCTTATATTTAAAATAATGATGACATTACTATATTTATTATTCGTAAAATATCATGGAAATATTTTATTCAAGCGTTGATATTTTTACACTCATTTTTTTATTTGTTATTTGTCAAGCAGAACGGAATGAATTTTTAATGAATAGCATTACATATAAGCTGAAGAGAAAGATAATATTTAACAAATGCGATCATTGAGACAAAATATTGAATTTGCACTTTCCTCGTTTACAATCTAATTTTGAAGTGTGCAAAAAGATTTACTTACATTTTAAGAAATACTGGTATCACTTTATTAATATTTTAGTCATAAGTATGAACTGACATTTTTTCCCCTTATGAATAATAAATTTTTTAAGTAGAATTATAAGGAATAATTTGATTAAGCTAACAGTATAAATGAAAATACTAAAAGGAATATTAACATTTACTTTTAATACTTTTGAAAAATGCTTTATTTGATTTAAAAAAAACTTTTCTTTTCAAATCAAATAATTTTAGTCTAAATATAAACCTATTATTATTTGAGCTATATTAATTTAAAAAAATAAATTACAAGGCTTTGAAGAAATTTCATTCTGTCCATATAATAACCTCTGTGGTGGAAAAATTATGGCTTTAATTTTTTTAATTAGCTTTGTTTTTGCTAGCTTTAATTTTTGTTTAAAAGGACGATTAAATCATGTTTCAGTATAATTTGGAACATTAAATATTAATTTTTTTTGGTTCGTTTTCAAAATTTAGCTTTCAAGCAATGGTTTATTAAGGAAAAGAGTTATTCTATTTCTCCTATTTAGATTCATATAAGTTAAGAAACATTAAAGGAAAATAGTTTAAACTTGAAACATTACTTTTCAATAGTTTTCCTTTAATTTTCATTCAGCAAATTTGAAAAAAAAATCCTTCTATAAATGTGATTAAAATATTTAGCGAATTTTTTTTATTTAAGTATTATAAATTTTTATTTCAATTAATATTTTTAAAAACGCTGAATCAAATTGAAGCTTACATATTTTTTCTTTAATTAAATGAAAAAAAATAATTCACCATATAATATTATAATGATTTTAAACTATCCCACTTTTCGAATAAATTATAAATTTAAAAAATATATCAAATATTTTATCATGCGTTTTTGTTTGCAAGTGACATGGCCATCACATCGCCAACACAAAAGAATTCTGTATTTCGATTGAATACATATATTTTTTAATGTGTTCCGGACCCCCTTAAATTTATAAACAATGGTGATTTTAAAAATATAATGTAAATTAGAAACTGTGAGTTCATTGACCATCCATGCGCCTAAACCAGCTCTTCCCATCTTTTTTAATTTCATGTAACACTTTTGTAGCTTTTTCATTTCTGACTACCCCATTTATTATACGCTGCCCTCCCTCTCCACTCTACTACATAACACAATCAGGCTTTTTTAAAGAATTCGTGACCTTCTTATCTCAACCAAGAAAAAGATCAATTCAATTTACATTGTAGTTTCTATCATTTTGTGATTTTACTAAACTTTTTTGAGATTTCAGCCGTTACTGTTCCACGTTCTCCCAGGGGTACAAATAATTCAGGTTGTGAACCGCTGGTCTAGGCGAAATAATTTAAGAAATGATTATAGTCCAAGAGCCGACAGCACAATATTTAAGGTATCGAACAAGTAAAAAAAAACATATATATTATGGAATAAAAATAATAGAGGAATCTAATGATAAAGGTCTACCGGAAGTGAAGTGGTGCATAAGCCAAAAGTATCACTTTGAGTTTGAGTGAACAGTGCTTTGAGGCCTATAGCTACAATGGCTGCTGCCTCGATTGATCCAGAATACACAGAAACAAATACAGAACACTTTATTATTACAGAATAATCCAGTACATGCATTTAATACACATCACAGGGACAACACTGACACCCATGCCGCTAGCTAGACTCGAACCAGGGACCAGCGGTGTGGGAGCAGCTGCCGCTACCAACCACGCCAGTGGGTCGGCAAAGTATCACTTGTGGTTGACTTTGTGACTAGGTTTAACATTGTGTTTTCCTGCTCCCAGTCCTCCATGTTTTCAGACCTTTGATTGTAGAAAAAAATGTAATAATACTTCACATCAATTGACTTCCGCAAACATAGATCATTAGATTCCTCTACTTCTATTTAATAAAAAGGTTTTTGTTGTTCTCCTTGATTCTGTAGGTTTTTTTTTGCTGTCGGCTCTTGGACTATTAAGAAAGTAGCAACATAAATAATTGAATGGAATGTAAGCAAAACAAAACTCTGAAAACAAAATCTGAGCCATGCATTTTACTAAGCTAAGACTTATGAGGATAGTTATGAATCCTTTTCAATGTCCAATCTGTAAATTTATTTAATCTCTCTGCTGAAGTTTGTCTAAGAATTAACAATGTTCAGATTATACACAGGGTGTCCACTCTCAACGGTGGCCAATGGCTAATTTCTAAACCGTTAGTCATAGACATGTAGTTCCAATTGCAAAAGTGCTTTTAAAAAAGTAAATAATTGTTTTATTTTAATTATTTAGGTGAAAAAAATTATTAAAAATTACGAAAAATAAATTTTTATATTGTCCGCAGGTCCTATAAGTGATATTTAGTAAATTTTTCTGATTACTCTAACAAGAGAATCAGTAACTCTAACAAGAGTCTCTAGTAAAAAAACAGATCTCATTCATCTAACATTAAAACTGACCGAGTTATGAAACTTTAAATTTCATGACTTAAACCATTTTTCTGTAACTGAAAACGGATGGGTTAGACAGAGTTTTAAGGGAATGTACATTAAGTGCTTAAAGTATTACTAAGGGCTTCTATTTCCAGAACGGTCCAATGGCTAATTCCTAAACTCTTTGTCACATAGTTTCAATTACAAAAATGTTTTAAATGAGGTAAAGAAACATTTTTAAAGCGGTTTAACTGAATGTGTTGCCCCGTATAAGTTTTATGTTTAATTTTAATTAATTAACTTCTAGATTGGCTAAAATAATTGAAGACGTGAGTTTCAAAATTCTTTTGCTCGAAAAAATTAATTTTTGGCAAATCGCGAAATCTTTTAAATGCGCCCATTGGTTTTCATTATAAATTTGGATAATGTAGAGTTACATTAGTGCAGATTGGTATAGACCGATAGAAACAAAAACAAATGCTATAAGGCGAGTTTTGAAATTTGCATCCTCAATTGTATTTTTACATATGTTTTATATTGTAAGGAAATTAAACTGCTTTTTTTCGAGATTTTATTTCAAAATGGTGTGTTATTTTGATAAGCTTTTATTTTACTTAAAACGTTTTTTTGTATGTTTTCCTAGTTCAAAATTTGTATTCAAATTTTAATTTACTTCCAGATATCCGATAGAGGTTCAATTCGCATACTTCTTTATATCCAATGACAATGTAATATTAATACTATTTTAGGTGCGTACCATTTATTTATTTTATAGGATTACACCAAACTCCATTAGGTTAAGTATTCTAATAGAATTTTAAATATGTATCATTTTCTAACGAATTATGACTGTTGTATTTCATAATTTATTTTAACAAGATTTCTGTTGTTTTTTTTTCTATTTTTAGTACAAGTTGTATACTTTGATTTAATAGGGAAACTTCAACATATATTTAAAAATAATATTGTAAAAAAATATTTTAATCTCAATGTTTAATGTTAAATTTTATATATGACGTTTATTTTAATTTCCAGTAAATTTGTGACTGACCCCTATTTTGCAGAAAAAAATATGCTTCAACTTTAAACATCTATTAATCGGTCAGACTTAATCGCAGTGGAATGTCACTTTTTTGCATTACTTGTAAGAGTAGTGGTAAAAATTTACTATATATCACTTATAGGGCCGGGAGATAGTATAACAATTTACTTTTCGCATTTTTTAAATATTTTTTTTGTCCTAAATCGTTCAAAAAACAATCCTTTGCCTTTTTAAAGCATTTTTGCAATTGGAACTACATGTCTATGATTAACGGTTTAGAAATTAGCCATTGGTCATAATTGAGAGTGGACATCCTGTATATTGAAATAGTATTCATTAATCTAACAAATTAGTTACACCTTACCTTGAAAAACATTTCTTTATTGAATAATACCAGCTTCACACAAATTTTATTTGAGAAATCAACACAAGAAAACTTATCAGTTCGAATACTCCACGAGAATAAACTCAAACATTTATCAATATAAGACCAAATAGATCATTGCAATCATCGTCTAATATCTAAAAAAAACAGTGATTTCCATCCTTTATTGATTCATCACCTATCTTTTTTTAAAAAAATCGAGAAATTGCGATGTATTTAATATGAAGAAGTATCAACCATGGAAGTTATTCTAGGACTTGTATAAGGGTGATTCTCCAATATATGGGTAATTTCCGTCCCTTACGGTTACAAGCTGTTTTTTGTTAATCATATAGTTTTTTTTAGCATAAAATTTATTTTGTAATGTATGTCTACAATTTCAAAAAGTAATTTCAAGAAATTAACTATAAATTTTACTGCAGTAGTATATTAAATGTTCAATTTGTGACTTCTGTCCTTGTCCCTCACCTCATATACTTATATTCTGGAACAATTTTAACGTTAATGACAAACTATTTTTAACAATTTCACCACCCAATATAAAGTTTTATATTCCAAACTACAGAATAAAGTATTTTTATTGTAAATTAAAAATAGTTTTATATTTATTCTGAGTCAGAGAAACGCTGTCCCGTAGTTTTTATGGCACTACTGTCCTCTTGTATAAAACTGTTAAAGTGACCACCAGTGGAATGTCACTTTTTTGTGTTACTTGTTAGAGTAGAGGTAAAAATTTACTATGTATCACTTACAGGACCAGGAGATAGTATAACAATTTAATTTTCGTATTTTTTTTATATTTTTTTTTGTCCTGAATCGTTCAAAAAACAATTCTTTGCCTTTTTAAAGCATTTTTGCAATTGGAACTATATGTCTATGATGAACGGTTTATAAATTAGCCATTGGTCATAATTGAGAGTAGACATCCTGTATATTGAAATAGTATTCATTAATCTAACAAATTAGTTACACCTTACCTTGAAAAACATTTCTTTATTGAATAATACCAGCTTCACACAAATTTTATTTGAGAAATCAACACAAGAAAACTTATCAGTTCGAATACTCCATGAGAATAAACTCAAAAATTTATCAATATAAGACCAAATAGATCATTGCAATCATCGTCTAATATCTAAAAAAACAGTGATTTCCATCCTTTATTGATTCATCACCTATATTTTTTTTTTATCGAGAAATTGCGATGTATTTAATATGAAGAAGTATCAACCATGGAAGTTATTCTAGGACTTGTATAAGGGTGATTCTCCAATATGTGGGTAATTTCCGTCCCTTACGGTTACAAGCTGTTTTTTGTTATTCATATAGTTTTTTTAGCATAAAATTTATTTTGTAATGTATTTCTGCAATTTCAAAAAGTATTTTCAAGAAATTAACTATAAATTTTACTGCAGTAGTATTTTAAACGTTCAATTTGTGATTTCTGTCCCTTGTCCCTCACCTCATATACTTATATTCTGGAACAATTTTAACGTTAATGACAAACTATTTTTAACAATTTCACCACCCAATATAAAGTTTTATATTCCAAACTACAGAATAAAGTATTTTTATTGTAAATTAAAAATAGTTTTATATTTATTCTGAGTCAGAGAAACGCTGTCCCCTAGTTTTTATGGCACTACTGTCCTCATGTATAAAACTGTTAAAGTGACCACCAGTGGAATGTCACTTTTTTGTGTTACTTGTTAGAATAGAGGTAAAAATTTATTATGTATCACTTACAGGACCGGGAGATAGTATAACAATTTAATTTTCGTATTTTTATATATTTTTTTTTTTGTCCTGAATCGTTCAAAAAACAATTCTTTGCCTTTTTAAAGCATTTTTGCAATTGGAACTATATGTCTATGATGAACGGTTTATAAATTAGCCATTGGTCATAATTGAGAGTAGACATCCTGTATATTGAAATAGTATTCATTAATCTAACAAATTAGTTACACCTTACCTTGAAAAACATTTCTTTATTGAATAATACCAGCTTCACACAAATTTTATTTGAGAAATCAACACAAGAAAACTTATCAGTTCGAATACTCCATGAGAATAAACTCAAAAATTTATCAATATAAGACCAAATAGATCATTGCAATCATCGTCTAATATCTAAACAAAACAGTGATTTCCATCCTTTATTGATTCATCACCTATCTTTTTTTTTTTAAATCGAGAAATTACGATGTATTTAATATGAAGAATTATCAACCATGGAAATTATTCTAGGACTTCTATAAGGGTGATTCTCCAATAAGTGGATAATTTCTGTCCCTTACGGTTACAAGCTGTTTTTTGTTATTCATATAGTTTTTTTAGCATAAAGTTTATTTTGTAATGTATTTCTACAATTTCAAAAAGTATTTTCAAGAACATAACTATACATTTTATTGCAGTATACGTTCAATTTGTTATTAAAACGTTCAATTTGTCACTTCTGTCCCTTGCCCCTCACCTCATATACTTATATTCTGGAACAATTTTAACGTTAATGACAAACTATTTTTAACACTTTTACCACTCAAAATAAAACTTTATACTCCAAACTATAGAATAAAGTATTTTTATTGTAAATTAAAAATAGTTTTATATTTGTTCTGAGTCAGAGAAACGCTGTCCCCTAGTTTTTATGGCACTACTGTCCTC
The DNA here is from genome assembly GCA_964019185.1 of Maratus speculifer. NCBI lineage: Eukaryota > Metazoa > Arthropoda > Arachnida > Araneae > Salticidae > Maratus > Maratus speculifer. Next base: position 81,397,008 of record OZ025298.1, on the reverse strand, counting down.
TTGTATAAAACTGTTAAAGTGACCACCAGTGGAATGCCACTTTTTTGTATTACTTGTTAGAGTAGAGGTAAAAATTTATTATGTATCACTTATAGGATCGGGAGATAGTATAACAATTTAATTTTCGTATTTTTTATATATATTTTGTTTTTGTCCTAAATCGTTCAAAAAACAATTCTTTGCCTTTTTAAAGCATTTTTGCAATTGGAACTATATGTCTATGATGAACGGATTAGAAATTAGCCATTGGTCATAATTGAGAGTGGACATCCTGTATATTGAAACTGTATTCATTAATCTAACAAATTAGTTACACTTTATCTGGAAAAACATTTCTTTATTGAGTAATACCAGCTTCACACAAATTTTATTGGAGAAATCAACACAAGAAAACTTATCAGTTCGAATACTCCATGAGAATAAACTCAAAATTTTATCAATATAAGACCAAATAGATCGCTGCAATCATCGTCTAATGTCTAAAAAAGCAGTGATTTTACAACCTTTATTGATTCATCACCTATCTTTTTAAAAAAATAGAGAAATTGCGATGTATTTAATATGAAGAAGTATCAACCATGGAAATTATTCTAGGACTTGTATAAGGGTGATTCTCCAATAAGTGGGTAATTTCCGTCCCTTACGGTTACAAGCTGTTTTTTGTTATTCATATAGTTTTTTTAGCATAAAATTTATTTTGTAATTTATTTCTACAATTTCAAAAAGTATTTTCAAGAAAATAACTGTAAATTTTACTGCAGTAGTATTTAAAACATTTAATTTGTCACTTTTGTCCCTTGTCCCGCACCTCATATACTTATATTCTGGAACAATTTTAACGTTAATGACAAACTATTTTTAACAATTTCACCACCCAAAATTAAATTTTATACTCCAAACTACAGAATAAAGTATTTTTATTGTAAATAAAAAATAGTTTTATATTTATTCTGAGTCAGAGAAACGCTGTCCGCTAGTTTTTATGGCACTATTGTCCTCTTGTATAAAACTGTTAAAGTGACCGCCAGGTGGCAAGATAAAATTTGGTGAACAGGTGCATTTAGTAGAAGGATCCAGCTTAATATCCCAGAAAACACATGGTACAATTCTAAGGATATAAAAAATAGTTACAAGCTACAAAATGTATAGAAAGCTAAGAATATGTTTATTACTTGTCACTAATGTCCCCTAATTAAACTGTTCTTCTTGCTGTTTTTATTTATTTATCATTTTGTTATGATATAACATACTTTTGCTTAGTACAATATATCATATTGCAGTCTTACTAAGCCTAAATTACTATGTACACAAAAACAATTTTTTTAATTTTGTCACTACTGCAGGGCCCTCAAATGGTCCGCCAACTGAACATCAATATTTTCTTTGAAAGATTTTTGTTTTACATTTCTACCTCGAACTGCGCAGAAAGCACCTTTAGAGGTTAATTTTAGCACAAATGCTAAAGAAACCTATTATGAAATTTTTCTTTAAAAAATATTGGTGTTCAATTTGCTTACCATCTGGGAGCACTGCTACTGTCTCTGTCACTTCTGTCCCCTTTCAAATTATTTATTTAAAGACTGAGTCTTCGAAGCAGTTATTAATGCCATAGATGACTTGAAGCGAAAGTATACAGTGATATCATCCAAATCTATTAAAATTGCATCAACTCACTTAGATTAAGTTTGAAAATGTTAAACTTCAACTGCGTTATTTAAGCTGTTTCACATGTGCCACACATGAAAAATGTCAACATTATTGTTCAGAACCATCATTTGTAGACATATCTCCCTGTTTTAAGGATATACCTAATGAATATAAATATACTGAAGCATGAACTCCTGATTCTGAAAGTGAACATATTTGTGTAAGAGCTTGGGTTGCAGTTGTGTATGATGTAAATTGGTTTCCTGATGAGTTTTAAATTTTTATTTAGAATTAAATTATTATTTTAAATTTTATCAACATATTTTACTTTTTCATATTGCTTATTACAACATTTGCTTTTAACAGGCTTAGTTGAAGAAATAAATGATGACAAATGATGAGAAATGATAATTAAAATAAACTTTATGTTGAGGAAGCCGATTCTATTGTCCAAATACAACAGATATCCAGGATGTTCCAAAGAATGAAATTTTGTGTGCTGTTGATATTCTCCATCAACCAGTTGCTTCAAGATATTTTACTATTCACAATTTATGTGATATAAATTTTTAAATGAGCAGTATTTCTTGTACTCAGTTTGTTTTTCTAACTAAAACTTTTGTCCAAAGAAATTCACTTATTTACTCATTATTTTACAGTTGGTTTTTTTTTTTTAAAGATTATTCAAATTTTAAAATACTAAGAAAATAGATGTTAAATAATTTAGAATTGTTAAATTGTTAAATTGTTCAAAACTGAAAAGTTTTGAATGTATGTCACTTCTGTCCATGTAAATGTCACTCCTGTTCCCTTAATCTTAAAACTTAAAAATATTCAGATTTATCACAGATGATACCTATAAAAAGATACACAGTAATAAAATACACATTTTTTGTAAACAAATTTTATTAAAATCCTAGTTTATAAAGTAAACAACTATCTTGGGGACAGTAGTGACATCGATTACCAAATTAAATTATAAAATAATTTAAAAAAAATATGTAGTTCGTAAAGTTTATGCCGGAAAATTGTATATTATTCAGTAACCTATGCTTTATCTAATTATTAAAAAATATTTTTTTTCTCTAAATCAATGAGTGAAATTACCCACTTATTGAAGAATCACTCATAAGCTATATTCTATCTTATCCTACGAAAAAGATAATTTTTCATATGAAGGATCCACATTCAACGAAACCAAGAATCTCGGTATTCACATTGCGTGCAAGTAGAAAAGTAATTAAAGACAACTTGCATATTACAAAGATAATGAAATATACGTTTGATTATTATCAAAATACAACTTTAAAATGAGTAAAATTAATGACGCCTAGACACTCGGAAAGTTTTTGTCCTAATGAATTCAAATTTTCCGAAAATATTTCTTATAAATTGTAGTATCAGAAAAAAATCTAATTTTTGACCCTTTTTTTCCCTTAAAATCTTTAGAAGTTATAAATATTTGCATGGAAATAAAGATCTTTTGAACAAAATTCAGAAATTACTATTTTAATTTAGTTAAGAATATTTCACATCGGAAATCGCATTTAAAAAGTTAAGTCAAGTAAATGTTAGGTAAAATCACATTTGATTTAAATTAAATTCTTCTTGGAAATTGAGTTATTGCCTGCTGATTATACACATTAATTCTCATTGTATACTCATATTGTATGTACATAGTATGTACATATAAAGACTTAAATTCATATAGCAAATCTAAATAAATGTTACTATACAAAAGATACCGTAAAATAAAGCAAGAAATGAAATCAACCATCTCGATTAAAGGATTTTAGAAAGAAATTTTTTGAGACAAATGATGTTTGTTGATAAATCTTCATATCTAGTTTTGAAAACGTATCTCCATTCCACCTAAAAAACAAAAACAGAATCCTACAAACATCACGTCGTCTCATAAACTTGATGGACTCAGTGTTTCAATTCCAAAAGTCACGTGTTTCACTTTGTTTTTTAAGAAAAGTGTAGCTAAAAGGATTGATATATGTATTTTTTTTTTATCTGTAGTCACAAAAATTTAGAAGAAAATAAAAAAAGAAAACAGGAGAATTGGGAAAATTCTGCTACCATATTACTTTCTTTTTTTTTAAAAATCACACGTTGGAGAAAGTATCACGTAAGCGTAGCAATGAAACGTGAAAATGCATGCAATGATGAAGAGGTCATGGTTGAAAAAATATTCGTAAATGTAACTCTCAACGTTTTCTCAATTCGTTTTAGAATATATATATTTATATATATATTCTGTTAACTTAATGAAGTGATACATTCTATGAACTAAAATTGTTCTTGCCTTGATATGGTACAAATAATAGTAATTGAATTGAATGGTATTATGGTATTATGAACAACATTTAATTGCAAAAGTATAAACTAAACTTGGAGGATTCTTGCTGATCACAATATTATTTTTTTCGACAGAAGTTTTTTTCTATATGTACTAATATTTGTTTTTCATTTATTATTAAAAATATTCGAATAAAAAAAATGACATTTTTGTCTAAATTACAATGTTTTTTTTTTTTTTTTTTTTTTTTCAAAACAAATGTTTTTGATAATAATTTAATTCTTGATTATTTACTTTCAGTTAAATATGACGTCATTTTTTAAAGCCATAATTCTTTTGTTCGTAGTTAATATTAATGCAACACGTACGATTAAAATCTTACTTCACGTTCATAATTGATATTACGATTTTTCTTTGAGTCAAATAAATGCTAAATTAAAACAAGTCACATTTCATCTAAAATAAAGTCTCCTTGGAAATCGAGTTATCACCTGTTGACTATACGCGGTAAATTATAATACAAATAAAGATATACAATACAATTTTGCTTTGCTATATGCTAAAGCATATAGCAAAGCAAAATCGAAGTTACTATACAAAAAAAAAAAAAAAAAAAAAAAAAAAAAAAAAAAAAAAACAATAATATAAAACTGGAAATGAAACCAAAGATCTCGATCAAATTTTCCAATGAATTTTTCCGTGAAAAGCTATGTTTGTTGATAAATCTTCATATCTGGTTTTATAAACGTACTTCCATTGAACCTAATCGGAAAAAAGCAGAATTCTAGAAATACTGTGTTTTTTCATACACTTGATGGACTCAGTACTTTAATTCCAAAAGTCACGTGTTTCATTTTGATTTTTAAGAAAGGTATAGCTAAAAGGATTGGTATATGAAATTTTTTATCTGCAGTCGCAAAAAATTACAAGGAAGTAAAAAATAAAATAGGAGAATTGGGAAAATTCCGCTACCACATTACTTTCTTTTTTTAAAAAATCACACGTTGAAGAAAATGTCACGTAAGCTTAGCAATGAAACTTGAAACTCTATGCAATGGTGAAGAGGTCACGGTTGAAAAAATATTTATATGTGTAATTCTCGACGTTTTCTCAATTCGTTTTAGAAAAAAAAATATATGTTGTAAAATGAATGATATGAGGTAAAATCGTACTTGCATTGATATGGCACGAATAACAGTAATTAAATTGAATGGCATTTTATGAACAACATTTAATTACAAAAGGATAAATCTAACCTTGATAAATTTCCTGATCGCAATATTATTTTTTTGAATGGATTTTTTATTTTCTTTATATTTACTAATATTTGTGTTTCTTTTATTATTAAAAATCTACGAGAGTAAAAATTGAAATTTTTATATGAAATACAATGCTTTTTTTACAATAAATGCTTTTTATAATAAATTAATTCTCGTTTATTCACTTTTTCAGTTAAACATTGCGTTATTTTTGTCAGCCAAAATTCTTCTGTTCGTAGTTAACATTTATGCAACATGTATCATTAAAAAATACTCCATTTTTATAATTTATATTATGATGGATTTTTTCGTACACAATAATCTTTTTAAAACTTCTTTATAAAAAAAAATCTTAAAATGTTTTACTTGGAAATTAGTCATATTGAGAATACATTTGTGCTACTGTCTCCTGGTCTATAAGATAGAGCTAAATGCACCTTAAGCGAATACATTTTTAATTTTGTTGTATTTATTTTTTATTTTTCATTTCTCATTTTATTTTTATTTTTAATTATTTAATTTTTTGTATTAAAAGTAAAACTGATTATGAAACCACAAAAGTATACATTTAAACATAATTAAACATAGTAATACAGTCGAAGTGCAACAATGAAGAGTGTCTTCTAACAAAGAAATCTTTTTATCAGTAGAGGCGATCATAAGCCGGATAAATCCCATTTTTCTGAAATATACTTACATCGATGCACATTATTTATCTATTTAAAAAATATGCTTTTAACGATTGCCAAAAAAATAATAATTTTATTAATTTTTACCCCATTTTTTGGGATGATACTCCACGGTGGGCCATTCAGATTTTTAAAACGAATTTAAAATAAAATACATTCTGTATAAAAAATTACAAGGAATTTACCATTTACAAAATGTGCGTGATAGATTTCTGTTTATGGAATCATTTTTCCGAGTTACAACGTGGAAGTTTAGCACCATCTGCGTCTTAGTGCGTTAAAAGCACATATTTTTTCAGATCCACTTTAGTCAATGCGATTTTTACTATAGAAAACTAATTGATGAAAGAGTTTGCCTTAAATATGATGCTTCAAACAAAAGTTGTTGTGCCTTGAAAATGTTGCAAAAAACCTCCAATGAATTGTGTCTGTCAAAAGACAATTGTACTAAAAGTTCAAAATATGTCGTGAAGCTAAGATGAATTTGGCTCATTCTGGTCGGCTTTAAACGTCTAATAAAAAATAAAATATGAAGAAAAGCTAAATACTGGATCTTGAAAATCATCATATGAGTTTTGTATATTATGATTAACATTTTGGTCGTGAAATACACTGCATCACGACTCTTCTATTGTTCTGGAAGAGTTTTTGTGCCAAAATTAAAAATACAGATAGTATCAGCGACCAAGATGCTGTACTCGCCTAGTACATCTAGTGGGATTTTTTCCTGTTCAAGAAGCTAAAATTCAGTTATTTTAGTACTTGATAATTATCGCATGAGTCTTAGTGAGACTTCTCGCATATTATTTAAGTCTGTTCATAATGTTAAGAGTTAAGACTAATATTTTGGGTATTCACCACACGACTGGTTTCGAAAGAGCTAATATTTTTTCTGTTCTCGAAAAAATTTTGGTGAAAAACACAAACATAAATAATATCAACTGTCAAGTGCCATACACGCCTGGCATGACCATTGACCATATAGCATATTACCCTTTTCTACGAAGATAAAATTAGTATTTCAAATGTTTGAAAGTCATCGTATGAATCTTAGTGAGTAGGCGCAAGACATCTTATACATAGTTCAAGCCAGTTCATAAATATATGACTAATATTTTTGGCATGAAATGCATTGCCATACAAATGATTCCAAAAGACTAAATTTCCTTCAATTGTTCTAGAAGAGTTTTTAATGAAAAAAAATCGCAAATGATACTATCGAACAAGCGTGGTACTTACTATGGTATGGCTACGTGGGATACTTTCCTGTTCAAGTAGCTAAATATAACACTTCTGGGTGAATGTTTTAAGTCAATTTAGGCCTTTTTCACGATTTTTAAATTTTATCGTTGCAACAGAATTTAAATATTATATGTACATATATTGATATTTTTATTGCAATTATCAACGATGTCGTACGTTTTGCAGAATTTACTGCAGTCGTCGTTACCTGTTTTTTTTTTTTTGTTATTTCGATCCCAAACAATTGTAGTAAGTTTGTGCAATTGATTATGATGTTGTTTGCAAATTGTTTTTTTATTATTATTATATTTATTATTATTATTTTGAGAGAGGGAGATTTATGAGAGTTTTGGAGTTAGTGAAAGTTCCAATGAGAAGTGGAAAAAGGAGAAGAAAAATGCTAGCTTGAGAAATGTCAAAACAATGATTGGAACACAATGATAGGTTGGCTACAAACAGCACTCTCTGCATGCGCATGCGCACATTTGCGGACATACTTTCTTATCTAAAATTGAATTCCTGACGTATTCCGTTTCTCTCTACGAAATTTGAACGATAATTTTGAATCATCCTGTAAACACAAATATGTCTACACTCGTATGTATATATGTATTACAATTTTTTTCGCCAAAATTAGCTTTATTCTACATTGATTTTCTTTTAACAATATTTCGTATTTATTCTGAACTAAGAAAATAAAATCCTATTATTAGATCTGATTTATTAATTTTTATAGAAACGATATAAATTCTTATTTCGCCTTTAAAACATTTATTCCGATAATTAATTCTAAAAAAAAAGCTCTACATTTAAAATATTCTTAAATATTTTATTTCTTAAATTCCTAATAAAACTCACTTTTCCACTATTTTTGTCAACCTTTTTTTCAAAAAGTCCCATTAAATTTAGTCCGAAAAAGCATACTTATTCAAAACATCATTCTTTTACTATATTTTTCTCACGTTTTATATTTATTATGCATCGAAAATTCCCTTCTTTTCTTTTTTTTTCAGAAAATTAACGTTTGTACAACACATTTCAATTTTAACTACTTTCGATTATTAAATAAGTTAAATAATAATCTTTTAAATAAAATTATCGTTTGCAACAAACATTTGGTTCCGCTGCTTTGATCTCGACACCAGATATTGTTTTCTCTTTACATAAAAAGCATTGGATTCAAGGATATAAAATGTTCCAGATTTTCTTTTTTCCACCAGAAAATTTTGAAATGAAGGGCGCGATTTTGTTTTGAATAGATGGTCGAGCAGTTGGCAGGTGATATGAAGGGAGACAAAGTGACCAATCATTTGAAACAGGTTAGTTATTTTTGCAATTAGACTCACTTTACCGGTCAAATTAGACCATTTCTCTCCCCATATGACTGCATTTAAATAAAATATTTCGAAGCAACCAAATTTTAGTTTCTTATGAAGCCTCTACATTCTTTTATTTTTTATTTCGCTCGCCACAAATACTGTGTTGAAATGGGAAACTTTTCTACTTTTTACTAGAACGAAGTATTGTACGATTTTTCTATGGCTCTCCATGTCACAAAATCACACATACCGACACACACACACTTATATAAATATAGCTTGTTATATTAGCGTTATGTAGTCTTTTTCATTATTATTATTGTTTTCATGTTTTTTTCCTTTTAGAACTATTTTTATATATAAAATAATATGCATTTCATAAAATATGTTTACGAAACAAAAACTACATTAATAAACAGAATAAAGACAGGTTTTAAATCTCAAATGTTGTTACATAATTTTTTAAGCTCAAAGTATTTCAGGTTACTAATTATAAGTTTTAGAAGCAAATTTGTGAAACGCGATGTAATTTTATTTTTTATTAAAAATATATTTTATTTTAATCAAAACATAAATGTATTAATTATTACATGTTAAAAGTCAAATTTAAATATAAAACTAAATTATGCTAGCTATCTATAATATATTTAACGCCAAAATTTAATGTAAAACTAAATTATGATAGTTATGAGTGTGAAAATTTATACATATTCAAAAATAGTGATGAAAAAGCATAAATTGGTATTTTAAATACAATCTAAGCATTACGTTACTGTAATAGTTAAATTAGTTGTTTTTAATACTTAAAATGATAATATTCAGCAGATTTGTTAAATACCAGTCGTTAAGTCTGAATAACATAAAAGTGTTAACAAGGCTTTCCAAAACATTTAAAACTGAAAAAGGCTTAAGAAATTAATTATTCTTGTTTTATTTGCACCTGTTGATAAGAAATAATTTTAAAATAAAACCAAAAAAGAAAGAAAAAAAGAAAATAAATCATACGTTTACTGTTTAAAATAAGCAAAATGTACTTATCATTGAGTACGTTCAGATCTTATAACAGCTCCGAGTACATAACTCTTAAATTCGAGAAACGCATGTACTTTTTTTTAAAAAACTTTAATATTCATGTAAAAATTCATCATGCTCCACACTTCTGCCGTTTATTTTCTTTTTTCAAGAAATCCACGGTGATTTTTTTCTCTGAAATCAATGGAATATGAATGCATTGTTGTGAATGGGTCTGTTCAAATTTGTACCTGTTTATAAGAAATAGTTTAAAAAAATCCTGCCGATTTGGCCTATAGGCGGAGGTAGATTTCGAAGATAACTGCTCATTTCTACACCAAAAAATAAAATATGATTAGCGATAAACCCAGTTTAACATTTTTATTTAGCCGCTTTTTGAAGAATATTTAACTTCATTTTTCCGTAAAAGCTGGTTTAATCAGAATCATCTTAGGTGAAATTCAGCTCCAAATTCCCATTTTGACAGCATATTTTAAAAATATATTCTGTTTTTATCCAAAAAAAGAAGACCAACATTATACAGTTCCTAAATAAGGGATCCTGTCAATTATGCCTGACATCTTGACTTAATCCTGCCTTATAAGTTGGATACGTTTGAGAGCAAAAATGGATTTAAAAATGAGCCATAAAGTAAACAGTTTATTATTTGAATACTTCCTCAATTTTTCAATCATGAGCGCTTCAAAAAATTCTGCTCAAAATGGCTAATTTCAAAGCATTTTTGAAATACATTTTGCCTTTATCAAAATATTGACTAATACGTCATATCATATAGTTCTTAAATAAGGGATCCTATAAATTGTATGCGTTTGAGGTCAAAAATGGATTTAAAAATGAGGCAGAAAGTAAGCAGCTTGTTACTTGAATACTTTCTCAAATTTTCAATCACGAATGCTTTCGGAAATTCTGACTAAAAAGGCTATTTTCAAAGCACTTTTTGAAATACATTCTATCTTTATCAAAACACTGGCTAATACGCCACATTATATAGTTCCCAAATAAGAGAACATGTCATTTGGATGCATTTAAAATAAAAAGTGAATTTAAAAATGAGTCATTATATATGCAGTTATGATCTGAGACTTTTTCTTCAACTCCTATTTCTGTTTAATGTATTTTAGGATTGGTCCTATAAAAATCTTGTCAATGTAAAAGTTATAGATATTGTCTAGAAAATGTAAAATAAATTTAATTGTTTTTGCTATCTTAAGAATTGACAAAGTTATGGATTTTTTTTTTTTCCATCCCCACTTTTTTTTCAGTAAGAAGTATTTTTTCAAAAACTTGTCAGTACAAAAGTTTTAGATAATATTAAGAACTCTTATAAAAAAATATTTGAATTTGATATCTTAAGAATTAACGAAATAATGAATTTTTTCTCCCAAAACTAAATTTTTTTCGTCAATTGAACCCATTTTAAACTTTATGAAATATCTGTCTTGTATAAACTTTTTGATCATTTCTTAGGATTGGTCCTATAAAAATCTTGTCAATGTAAAAGTTATAGATATTATCTAGAAAATGTAAAATAAATTTAATTGGGTTTGATATCTTAAGAATTGACGAAGTTATGGATTTTTTTTCCATCCCCACTTTTTTTTAGTAAGAAGTGGTTTTTCAAAAACTTGTCAGTACAAAAGTTTTAGATAATATTAAGAACATTTATAAAAGAAAAAATATTTGGATTTGATATCTAAAGAATTAACGAAATAATGAATTTCTAGTCCCAAAACTCAATTTTTTTCGCCAATTGAACCCATTTTAAATTTTATGAAATATCTGTCATGCATAAACTTTTTGATCATTTCCTAGAAGTAATATAAACTTTAACCTGATTCAATATCTATTTTCTTAAAGAAGTTTGGGGTTTTTTTCTTTTTTCACAAAAATCCCTCCATTTTTCCACTCCCTTCGTCCGATTTTGCCCATTAACGAACTTAACCGAGACTTTATGGCCTTTGATTTTATGTAAAAATTTGAAGGAGATCTGAGCAGAATTATAGAAATTATCGTGTCCATAAAAAAGTGATATAGGCCGATAGATAGATAGATAAATTTTCTTACTGGTGATAGTTTTGGGGTCTAAGTGTCATGATCGGTTTAGATCTGCAATAATTTTTCAGAAATTCCAACATGGGAGAGAACGCAATAGGTAGTATTGTTTACGAAATCTACCTAAAAAATCATGTGTATACTGCTGAAATTTGAATATTTAAAAATAAGCTAAATGTACTTTTTATTGAGTACGTTCAGATCCTATAACATATCCGAATACATAACCCATAAATTCGAAAAGCGCATGTACTGAGTAATTTATTTATTTATTTCTAAATTTAATACTCATTTGAATATTCATCATGCTTCATACTTTTTTTAAACTTAAGCGAGAGTTTTCTGCAAAAACAATGGGATATGAATGTGCTATTGTGAATGGGTCTGTTTAAATTTGCGCCACTTGATAAGAAATAGTCGTTTTTTTTAATCATGCCTATACTGATAAAAATTGGATTCTTAAAAATAAACAAAATGAATTTACCATTGAGTACGTTCAGATCTTATATCCGAGTATATAACTCTTAAATTAGAAAAACGCATGCAGCGATTTTTTTATACTGAGGTAAAAATTTATGATGTTCCACACTTCCTATTTTTTTCAAGAAATGCAGTGAGATTTTTCTGCAAAAACAGTGAAATGTGAATGTGTTTTTGTAAATGAGTACCTATGTACTATGTTCGCCGATGTCTTCTGCGCTTTGCATGACGTTTAATCAAGATGTAATTTTAAATTTAAAGTACATATCTAAAATATACTTTGCGCTGTACAATACAGGTTCATTAAATAGCTGTTCATAAGAAATAGTTTAAAGTGTTAGAAAACAAAACAAAACAAAATGTCACTTCTAATAATAGTGGTAAATGTCTCTCTGTGCGCAAAACTTCTTTGAAGTCGCGAAAACTGTTTTCTTCTTTGACGAGGGAAAACACGAAATATGTACTAAAAAAACTAATTTTTCGGTGTACCCCAAAATGACTGCCTCGGAAACATCCAGCTGTTATTACCGACGACATTAATTGAAAACCTCTATTTAATGAATTACAGCTTAATTGTATCAAAAGCAGGTGACAATTTAAGTGAATTTATGTATTATGCAAATTTTTAAAAGGCGATATCTTTCGTTCTAAATAAAGCCACGAATACGCAAGTTGCGCGATAGAACGTGAAATTGAAAATGCTTTCAGAAATTCTAAAATTTAATTTTACAGCCCTATTAGTTCTCGAAATCTCCATAAAAATCGGTTAAAAATTCATTTTATTCTATAATTTTTTTATCTGTATGTAGTCGCACGTCTGGGATAAATTGAAATCCTTTTATCACAGGTGCGCTATCACATGACATCTGTTAGTAGGAGATAATTGAGGAAGTCTGTAGCTTTTTTCTATTCATCGAAGAAATTGGAAACTTAAACTGGTGGACGTAGAAAAAAATCTACTTTCATATTTTCTAAAAAATTGTGTCCGTAGCCCAAATAGAACCTAATTTATAAATTTTTATCGAAATTTTAAAATTCTTTTTTCTTTACCAGCATCAGTTTCCATGTCAGGCTTTAAAAAACACGTCCATTGTTGAAATCGATTTTTTTATACGGAAACAAAAACTTTTTAAATATCATGATTTTTGAGTTCCGATTTTTTAGGAATCAGTTGTAAATTTTCATTATGTTTATAAATATGTCTCTACTTTTTTCAGTCTAATAAAAACTTTCGGTTTTATGAAAACATCCGTTTTTAATTCAGAACAGATATTTGTTTTCGCTCTCAAGAGAAAATGTTCTCATGAAAAAAACTGAATATCCCATCCCTTTTAAACATAAGAAAAATTTAAATAAAGAATGTTACTTTTTTAAGGGGGCTCAGGGCTTGACCGATACGCATAAACGTGCAAACAAAGCTCTCGCTTCGAGTCCATATAAAAACAGAATTATTCAATGTAATTAATTTAAACTTTCTGATATTTTAAAGGTATGTTTGTAGTCTTATAAATTATAAAATAAAGTACTTCAATGTAACATATAGCAAAATGTAGCAAAATATAGCAACATGTAGCAAAATATATGTAACACAATTATTAAAAATAATATGTGTTATATCACCACCCGCAAGATATCTTAACATTGAATTGACATAAGAACCTAATATTGGCTTTAAAATGATCCGGAAACTTTACTCTATAGAATTTATTAAGGATATAACAATCACTGAAAAAAAAAACATTATTAAAAAAATTTGAAAATTTAAAAAACCCCTAAAAAATACAACTTTTTTTTATTAAAAATACGCAAAATATTAAACTGTCTAAAATATATTAATTCATTCTACAGATAATGATATTATATGCATGCAAAAAAAATTAAGCCATTTCATCAAATAGTTTTTTTTTTAATTTTGCGGTTACTCGTCAAAAATGAAGTTTTGAGAAAACGCGAATTAAAGTTGAAATTATATGGGTGCGGCTTTGAAAGTGTTGATACATAAATGCTTATAACTCAGTTAAAAATGCAAATATGTTAATGCGGTTTTTTGCACTGAATTCAGAATTAATTGGCAAATCAAACTAGATATAAAAAATCGATTTTTTGAAAAGTTTTCAAGCCCTGAGTCCCCTTAAAATGATTGCTTGATGATTTTTTTGAAAACTCAGCATTTCTTACCGTTTTAGCTGCTAATTTAATATTACCATTTTACGTGATCTGTTTGAAACTTTTAGATAAAGCATTATGATAAATATTTGAGAAAAAGGATGTTGCGTCGAATACCACTATTTTATAATTGAATTTTTTCTAAAAATGTTAAATTATTGCTGGAACAGCTTGAAACATTATGATTGTTTATGAAACAAAATATGAATTTCTAAATTATAGGGCTAGCGGTACGCTACATTACAATCCAGAAAGACTTGAGACCTTTGGCGCGATAAAACGCAATGAGCCAAGAGCGCTAAAATATTGCTACCGTTTTCTCGAGTAACCCATTTGTTTACAGGTGGAAGTGGAGTTTCAATTCATGTGCGTGGATGAGGGTATGAAAAAAGAAATACGATTAACTTTCAGAGGGGGGGGGGGATGTACTAAAACAATTAAGTTCTGCGTCTAACATATGATTACAACCTAATTAGAAATCACAACTCTTGTGAAAGATATTATTAAAATCAAGGTTTATGAGGTTTATGATTTCAAGGTTTATGAAAATCTTCTGCATCAGCGCTTTCCAAATCCCAACCGTTTTTTTTTCTGCTACCCTTTTATTAGTCATTTCATTTCGAAATAACCCCATTTCTCATAAATACCCCCCCCCCTTTTCCACTCACCAAGATAACGTAAAAATGCTTTTGTTTATTAGCAATCTTCTTATTTCAATCATATAATAGATAAAAATTACATTGTCATTTCTATTATTTTAGTGACTTTACTAATCCTCTTGTGATTTCCGTCATTATTAATTTTCGCATACCCCAGTTGGAAACCGCTGATCTGCACTATCTAAGAGTTAGTTATTGGATTTTAAGTGCATGTTCTGATTACATAACTTGTACATGTCTTACATTATAGCTATATATGTTGCATTTAAATATGTATATATATATATATATATGGCTATTTAATAAAGTGTTTGCTAATTTAAATTAACCCATTAGTGCCTGGCATCCCATTTTTGGGACGGTTATAAAAATGACAAAGAAACGCTTTTCACACCCGTAAAAAGAAAGATAAATAAATACTTTCTTTCGCGAGACAAGTTAAGATAAAAGTTGCTCATATTTAAAAAATGGTAGGAAATGCAAAATCTAAATTTTAACGAAGACAATAATGAAGGCATTAATGGGTTGAATAGAAAAATACATTTGTTCGTCTATTAAGTAAAATGAAAATGAGAAAAATAACCGTAATATGTATATTAAAACGGCAATTTTTCAAAGTTATTTTTAAAAAGAAATAATAACATTTAGAAAGCATCTAAAAGTAAAATTAAACATTTTTTTACATGTTGTTACAATTATTCTTAACTTCATTTATCAACTAGATCTATGACATATAACACAAACATCATTTAAATTATTGTTAAAAGCTTCAATTGCTAAATATTCAAAGTTCTTTTTAGGTGCGTTCGTAATTATATAATACGTAGCACCTATAGTGATCGTTCAGTCCGTCCGTCTGTCCGTCCGTCTGTCCGTCCGTCCGTCTGTCCGTCCGTCCGTCTGTCCGCATATAACAACGCAAAAACTACCCAACCGAATCGTTTGAAATTTAAAATACATAATTATTACATAATTTTGTCGAGTCATTTCAAATTTTATGAGAATCGGATGGATAGATCAATTACAGGGACGATCAAAAGTATTCCATTACATTACGGTCAATGGGGAAAGAAGTTTCAAATGCATTTTAATCGTTTGAAATTTAAAATACGCAATTATTACATAATTCTGTCGTGTTATTTCAAATTTTTTGATAATCGTGTGCATAGATCAATTACAGGGACAATCAAAAGTATTCAATTACATTATGGTCAATGGGGAAAAAGTTTCAAATATATTCTATACGTTTGAAATTTAAAACACATAATTATTACATAATTTTTTCGAGTTATTTCAAATTTTATGAAAATCGGATGCATAGATCAATTACAGGGAAAATCAAAAGTATTCCATTACATTACGGTCAATGGGAAAAAATGTTTCAAATGCATTTTAATCGTGTTACACTCATGCGAACTTAATAAAATTTATATGCAACTATAAAGTACATATTATACTATACATCTTACATAATTTGTGGTGCAAAGAACATTTGTTATTGATTTACAAGGCCACACAAAAGTATTCCATTACATAATGGTATAGGGAGAACATTGTTTGATGAGCGTTTTAATTGTAATTCACTATTTACAATGTTATGAGATTGATATATGAAAGTAATATTTTTAAAACTTCGTTATCGTTCGAACGCACCTAATTTGCTACGCTTCACGTGCAATTTCCAACTTGTTTAAATTTGTAATCAATAATGAGACTTTTTTTAATTTGCTTTTATTTATTGACTCATACGTGAAACGAGTTTAAAAAAGAGTTTATGTGGTTAATCATTAGAACATTTGAATTTTAAAAAATCATAATATTTTAATAAAATGATGTCTGTTATCATAAAAATTAAATTAAAATACAGTGAAACCCCCCCGAACAACCATTTTTTCATGGAACAAAATTTATTCACATAGGCTCAATACAAATTTTACCTCCATTCAGTCAGCATCCCAGTTGAACTAGCTCCATGGGCGACCTATTTCTTTGAAAAAACTAAAACAAATTCCCCCTTTTTTTATTATTATTATTATTATTATTATTGTCGTTTGAAGAAGGTTTTATTAAAAAAAGAATTACGGGGAGTGCATTATTCATCAAAATTCTAAATTGAGTTTAGAACTTTTTTTTTTATTCAGGGGACTTTTAAATGTTTAAATCTCTTATTGTCTCTATATTCAATGTATCCAATTAAAAATGTTTGTCAATAAACTCCACTGTCCTCTTTTGTCAGGAAACTCTCAAAGAAATAGATAAAGTAAAGAAATCATAATTATTTGTTGCCGCCCATAAAAAATGCATTTATTTACTGAACTTTGAAAGGACCATAAAATAAAAGTTATAAAAGATAAAAGCGTAACCACAAAACAAGCGTCAATAAATAATTTTTTTTAATCTGTTGTAATTAACTTTTGTTTTGATAGTTAAATTAATTTTTTTTTTCTGGTGTAAAAATGAATTTTAGTAACGTTAATTGTTACCTTTTTCCAATAATTAAAATCTAGGTTTAAACATGACCTCCATTAAGAGACTACTTCTTAGAACGAGCACTTTTAATTTTAACGGAATTGGGTGGCTTTAGAAAAGTTTTATTGTATATATATGTGTGTATATATTAGAAAACATAATGACAGCAACGCTTCATTAACATTTTCTTTAAATGTTAATCGTTCTATGTCATGAAAGAATAAATTTTAAACGCAGCGATATTAAATATGTTCATCATAGATTTTTTTTTCTTTGTACCATAAGTTGTCAAATTTACAAATTTCATTTTTAAAGTGAAAAAAAAAATTTAAAAAAAGCTGCTTTTTTGTGAAAAATATATTTAAAAAAATAATTTTTCTTAGCTATAAAAAGTTATATTGCTCCTACTTTATCAGATTATCTCAAATGTTGATCTTTGTTTTTGAAGCGATATTTCATTATTAACTTCCAATTATATTAATCATTATTGTTTAGATTATTTCACTATAAAATTTATTTTCTGAAAGGTAACACTTATTCATAGGTCTTAATATAATAATAAAATTGCTAATCCACAATGCTTAGAAATTAAATAATTACACAAAATACATAATTTTGCTATGTATTTTAATTTAGAATAAATCTTAAATCTTACAAACAAAAAAATATTACACCTAAAAAATTGTTTATATAATTTTATTCAAATACAATATAAACTATTTTTTCTTTTTTCAAGTTGTAAATCTGGTATTTTTTAAATAGTAAAATCGTTGGCTAATATATATATATATGTATATGTATATATATATTATTGGCAGCGGTTTTCCGCCACCTCTGATTGTATATTACGTACAAAAACTTTTTTTTTTTTACGTTTGCAATTCTTCTAACACAGTTAATAGATTTTTTTTCTTTTGGTATAAGTATTAAACTTATAAGGTTCAAAATATCTTTTCGGGGGCAATTTGACTTTTAACAGCAGTTCAAACAATCAACGTTTATCTGAATAGTCATTTTATTATTATTATTATTTTCTATCTGCTTTATCACCCAAAACAATTTTAGAATTTCTTTATAAATTTCTAAATTTACATTTCTGTTTGAAGGGTTTTACGATTTTACAAAAACTAAGAAACTGTATAAACAAAACAATAAAAAAAAAATGTTGCAGGTGTAGTTAAAAAAATAACAACAATGCGTAATAAAATCATTAAAAGTTGTAAAGATTTGAAAAATCTAAATAAATGAAATAATTTATTTGCATTATAAAAATCAGAATTATAAACTATTTTTTAAAATAACAAAAATTATCATTTGTTTTGGGAATTTAGGAGTCATTTTCTATTTCCAAAGAGTTTAACTATAGATTTACACAGTACCCTGTTTACACGAAACGAAGAGCTGCAATTCATTTCTCCTCCTTAACCCATTAATGCCTGAATTATTTCCTTCCTTAAAATTCAAATTTTGCATTTTCCCACCACTTTTAAAACAAGAAAAACTTTTACCTTAATTTATCGAGGAATTTGTCTTGAGAAAGAAAATATTTATTTATCTTCCTTTTTACTGGTGTGAAAAGCGTTTACTTGAATTTTTTAAAACTGTCCCAAAAATGGGACGCTAGGCACTAATGGGTTAAAAACTGGTTTTTCTCTACCAGCGAAAGTGCCAATAGCTGCCAACTCCAAGCCGCCAAAGGTTCTCAAGTCTTTCTGGATTGTAATGTAGCAGCCGGGACACGGTTAAAGATTCGCACACTTCGAGGTTTGTTCGCTTCGACATTTGTCCGGTTCGAGATTTTATAAAAAAAGAGGGGCCCTCTAGCGGCGAAGTCAGCTAGTAATTTAATAAATTGAAACAACCATTTGGAATAAGTTTTTTTCAAAGATTAAAATTTAAGATTTATAAATAAATAAAAAAGAAAAAAAACATGGTTCTTTACAATCAATTAGTTCATTCAACATCATACTGCTTCCTTTTGTTACATTTCGTAATCAATGGGATGGATCATCAGACCACGGTTTTTAGGTGTGCTCGTTGTTACATAAGTACATAGCACCTGAATTCATCGTTCAGTTCGTCCGTCCGTCTGTCCGTCTGTCTGTCTGACCGTCCAAATATAACAGAGCAAATACTACCCAACGGAAGGCATTGAAAATTTAAATGCATAATTATTGCAAAATTTTGTGGTGCCATTTTAAATTTTATCAAAATTAGGTGTTTAGTTTAATTACACGGACGGTATTTTTTTTCTTTATATTATCGCCAATGGGATTTTTTTTTCAAATGCATTTTAAAGATATTACAGCCTTTCAAACAGAATGACATTGATATGCATTTACTGAATGTACTAATATATACACTCTGTTGCAATATGCAAAACAAAAAATAAAAATTATTCATTTACAGAGCTAAGAACTTTGTTACATAATGATACATGGAAAAACATTGCTTTCGGCGTATTTCAAACTTTCAAAGTTACTTCAAACATAATAAAATTGATATGCATTGCTGAGATTTACTATGAGTACATCCTGCATCATAGAAAGTGCACAGTTTTTACAGGGGCACACAAAAGATTTCGGCTACTACACTACAACATAAGTACTGTATATTACAGATGATTGCTAGAAATGTATTTTTAGCTGTGATAAGAGTTTTTAAGTGTAAGTAATTTTTTTTTTGCGTTATATGTATAAATGCTGTAGACCATATTCAAAAAACATAGCAGAAACTACATAGGTTATAGCATATGAACGGAAGTAGCTTAAAGGTGGTTTTTAAATATTTTATGTATTTTTTGAGCTCAACTGCTTTTAGTAAATCAGGAAATGTTTACAGAATATAGAAAAATTATAGAGGGCAACCCAACGAATTAGATATATGGTTGTCTATGGAAGATAATGTCTAGAAGTTTGATTTCGGTAGATTTAAGCGTGTTTTGGTCTTAAGTAAATTTTAGATAAATAATGGCATATACGGATTTAAAGAAAGTAGGCAAAATATACGGCTGTACAAAAGAATTAAAATAAGCTACCGTGTATTATTTATGAATTTCTGAAAGTAAAATTTACCTATTAGCGTTTTAAAACTTTATAACATAGTTGAAAATGTTAAAGAATTCGGTTTGTCTGTCCGTACTCTAATTTACGCTTATCGCTTTCTGTAATTGATATATGTTATTCATATTTACTATTATTCTGCTCAGTATTGAAAATAAATTGCGCAAAGTTTCAAATATTACTAGTCATAAAAAATTATAGTGTTGATTATGGATCAAACAGCTATCTCAAAATAGGCCAACTGACTGTACAGAAAAGGAGTATTTTATATGATAAGATGAAGAATACATACATAAAAGATAAATATGAAAAAAAAATAGATTTTGGGATTTAACAGATTGATATTAATTAAATTATGATTGTGCATTGATAAATCATTTGAATTGGCAAATTCATAGTTTAAACAACGCTTTATTTTCATTCGTTTTATCATATTTTTTAAAAAAGCAGATATTATTTTTTAATAAAGAAACTTCTAATTCGCACTTTTTTTTACTCGAATGTAATTTAAAAGGATTAATTTGAAATAATCAAGACCCAAATCAAATTGAAGAATTTTAACGAATATTTTTTGAATCTATGTGAAATTCAATCACAAAATTATGTTTTATATTTTTTAATAAAAGTTGAATGCAAATATAAAAGATTTTTTGATGACTACTCATGATTACTTGAAAAACTTTCTTGTTTATGTTTATCATTCCTTTAATATATTTTTCATCGAAAATATATTAATAAACCTAACAGAAGATCGTTTCTATAATGTTTCTAAGAATGAAACATCAAAAAGTAATCATTATTGTTATTGCTTTTTCCGAGGAAACACTAATTATTTAACTAGTAATGAAGTAGGTATTTAATAGTTAAGTGTGAAAAGAACTATTTATATTTAATGAACTTCTTTTGAATTGGGAGCGCGTACATGTGATCACATCACTTACATCCAATTTATTAAAGGCTCTCTTTGCATTTTTAATTGTCCACGAGATGGGAATATTTGCATTTATTCCACGGCTTTTATGACACTGTCTCATTTTTCTGCATGCGAGAGTTGCCGTGTAGTCGCAACATTTGAAGCAGTATATTGGACTATGGTAAGACATATTAGTATATTATCGATTTAATGGCATTTTCTATTGAAGATTGCTGCAAAACAATTTATTTTTTAAAAACTATATATGTGTATATTTATAGTTATATATATGTGTGTGTTCAAAAATTGCATGTTTTTTTAAAGGAGCAGTAGATGCATAAAGCATGAAGTTTTTGAGAAATACAAAAAATATTGAAATACTAAGACAAAAGAATATATGAAAGTCACTAGTAAAAATAAACTACAAACCTTTACTATAAGCAGGTGGAATGGCTGATTTGATAATTTAATTTTTTACATAATTAAAAAAAATCTTTTTTAATATATTGCGTTATGTCTAACATGACGTTAAATACAAAGCGATGTATTAAAAAAATAATTATGTCAAAAACTAAATTATCAAAAACTATTATAAATAAAATCATAATAAACCTAATAAAAGATTATTTCAATTTTTTAAAAAATTCCAAAATGATTTCAAATTAAATTTTTCACGACCTGCTAGCGAATGTCTTACCTCCGCCTGAACCGACCATCAATTACAAAAGCAGAACAACTTACGGCATGAGCTCAGCATTATACATACGTTCAACCAATGACGAAAAACTTTAAACTAAAAAGAATGCCATTCCGAAGTTCAAATATCAATCCATTTCATTCCAATTCTCTGACATTTTTCAGCATGTTATTTCATCCGTCGCTATCCATTCTACTTTATAGACATTCAGATAGACCACATCAAGCAGCAAGTTACCGAAATCACGTCATCCAGAAATAAGTACTTTATAATTAAATACTGTGAGGAATATATAGATTCATGCCGCCTGCTGATGTGCATTGATCTATAGTTTTCCTAGTGGCATAATATGTTGTTTTATTTTAATATTTTAATGCTTCTCGTTTTTTCTCAACATTTTCATACTTTATGTACCGAATACTTTCATACTTTACGTACTATATATATATATTACATGGTTCGTACGGGTCCTGGAATTTTATGAGCAGGAAATTCTTTGATACCAGTATTTTCTTATAGAAGGTCCCTAATTAAATAAACCGAAATTTTACTCTTTTGAACGATATTTATTTTTCTATAAAGAAATGCTGGTACTTCACCTGGAAAATAACGGTATCCGTACGAACCATGTATATATATATGTGTGTGTGTATGTGTATATATATATATATACCGGGTGTCGCAAAAATGACTGATGGATTTTAAAATTCAATAACTTGCAAACGGTGACAGCTATTTAAAAATTTTTTGCAGGAGTGTTATATATAATGTGAGTTTTTTACCCTAATTTTTTTTTATTTTAGTTCGAATTTCAAACAATAGGTGGCGCTGACGGCGATTGGAGGACAGGTCGAAGCTTCACTCAGCACTGATCACTTGGCCTTCAATCGCCGTCAGCGCCACCTATTGTTTGAATTTCGAACTAAAATAAAAAATTACGGTTAAAAACTCCTGACATTATACATAACCCTCCTGCAATTTTTTTTAAATAGCTGTCACCGTTTGCAAGTTATTGAATTTTAAAATCCATCAGTCATTTTATCATCGTCATATATATATATATATGTATATAAATATATATATATATATATATATATATATATATATATATATATATATAATTTAAAATATGTGCCTATCTTTGAGAGCACTTTCTTAAGATGAAATTTTTAATCAAACACATATGTTTTTAGGTAAAACAGGAAATAATTAATTGGAATTAAAATAATTTTAATGAAATTTTAATTAATTTTCAAATTTAGGCAATATTTAATAAAGTCTTTGTAAAGAATTGCGTTTATGCCAATTCGTCTTTTTGTGAAATCTATTTTAATATATAATTTAAAGTATATATATATGTATTTTTCAATAAAAATAGCTCTTAAAATAATATATACAAATTTACAAACGATATTTTTTCTCCATAACATACTAATACACTGATAAAATATCTGAAAAGTTAATAAACTTCTTTTAGGGAACTGGGATTGTTAGAACTTTTTATGTAATGGTAACGTAAAAATTCATGTAACAGAATCATGTACAAGAATTTTTGCTATTTCCGTTACATGAAAATTCTAAAAATCCCAGTTTCCTAGGAAAAGTTAAGTAACTTTACAGATTTTTTTTGTAAATGAGACGAAAAAAGTTGTTAAAAAATTTTAATTCAATATATAAGAAACTTTAAAAAATGAGGGTTTTTTAAGCGTACACACAACGCGAATTTAGATTTAGATGTAGTACAAAAAATCTGTAAAAAAGATTACAACTTTCAAATGAACCAAATTTTACTGATGGTTATATATTTAAGTATGTATTATATAGTATACTAGGGGGGGGGGCTCCGCCCCTTGCTCGCTACGCTCGCCAACCCCCCGCGTAATCGCTTCGCGATTCCAAGTTGTAGGCTACCCCTGCGTTCGCCAATACCCCATGGAATCGCTTCGCGTTGCCTTATTTTCCATACACTGTTAAAAATCTGCTGCGATTTGTTGCAACGCACTCCCCTGCTTGTATAGAAAACGGTTACTTGGCCGTGAAATGGAGCTTTCTCATTGATTGGAGTAGAGATATTATATACAAGCGGTGGAGTGCGTTGCAACAAAATGCAGCAGATTTTTATCAGTGCACACTCAATTTTGGAATTCATCCCTCTTATCATTGGCCGAAGCATAGACGGAGCCCTTTCCTGATTGATCTATTCAACTCATGGAAGGTGTGGTCCACTCGGACGCGTTATTTCCGAAAACCTTACACATCAGCATCATTCCAGGAGTCATTCCTGGATATTTGTTTAAGGCTAGTTTTTAGTTGCGTTCGTAATCATATAATACGTAGCACCTATAGTGGTCGTTCAGTCCGCCCGTTTGTCCGTCCGTCTGTCCGTCCGTCTGTCTGTCCATCTGTCTGTCCGCATATAACAACGCAAAAACTACCCAAAAGAATCGTTTGAAATTTAAAATACATAATTATTACATAATTTTGTCGAGTCATTTCAAATTTTATGAAACTCGGATGCATAGATCATTTACAGGGGCAATCAAAAGTATTCCATTACATTACAGTCAATGGGGAAAAAAGTTTCAAATGCATTTTAATCGTTTGAAATTTAAAATACGCAATTATTACATAATTCTGTCGAGTTATTTCAATTTTTTTTTTTAAATCGTGTGCATAGATCAATTACAGGGGGCAATCAAAAGTATTCAATTACATTATGGTCAATGGGGAAAAAGTTTCAAATACATTCTATATGTTTGAAATTTAAAATACATAATTATTACATAATTTTGTCGAGTTATTTCAAATTTTATGAAAATCGGATGCATATATCAATTACAGGGACAACCAAAAGTATTCCGTTACATTACGTCCAATAGGAAAAAATGTTTCAAATGCACTTTAATCGTGTTACACTCATGCGAACTTAATAAAATTTATATGCAACTATAAAGTACATATTGTAATATATATCTTACATATTTTGTGGTGCAAAGAACATTTGTTATTGAGTTACAAGGCCACACAAAGTATTCCATTACATAATGGTATAGGGAGAACATTGTTTGATGAGCGTTTTAATTGTAATTCAATATTTACAATTTTATGAGATTGATATATGAAAGTAACATTTTAAA
Organism: Maratus speculifer; assembly: GCA_964019185.1. Classification (NCBI taxonomy): domain Eukaryota; kingdom Metazoa; phylum Arthropoda; class Arachnida; order Araneae; family Salticidae; genus Maratus; species Maratus speculifer. The sequence continues at coordinate 81,371,880 of OZ025298.1, read as the reverse complement.
ACTTCGTTATCGTACGAACGCACCTAATTTGCTACGCTTCACGTGCAATTTCCAACTTGTTTTTTACTATAAAAGGATATATTTGTTTTAAAATGCCTGTTTATCTTTCTGTGACTCTTTAAATGGTCACTTCCGATTTCGGAAAGCTCATTTCCGCTTTATATCTTGGACTGTGACTTTACTTCCAATTCTCCTTGAGTCAAAATCTGGACTAATTTGAAATTCGAAATGTTTGAATTATAATTTAAATAATAATGAAAATAACGAAATATTTTGCAAAAACATATATTTGCAGTTACATATAAACCTTAACATATTTTCCGGTTTCTTTGTCATATGCTGTAAATATATCCTCTTCAGACCTGGAGTATCCTATAGGATACACATCTTTATAATTTTTTTTCACATATATAAATACTATTAAAAAAGGATAAATTAGTGTGAATGGAGCCTAAGAGATAGCAGAAATAAAGAAAATAGCAATTTGTCTCCCGTAGTGCTTTTCAGTGAGTTACATGATATACAAAAATGGCTTGCAGCAGAAATGCAAGAAATGTACAAAAAAAGAAAACGTAAAAATTTTTACAGTGTGTTAAGATACCATTTGTAGACTCCATTAGTAATACAAATTATTAAATATATATTTGTTTGATCTTTTTCTATGTTTTTACAATGCAGAAAAGTAAAATTTAATTTAAAATAATCTAAGAAATTGTTAAAATTCGTGTTTTACAAGTCCCCATATATCAAAAAAAATTATGTACAAAAAAATTTTTTTAATTATTTCGTTGTCCAATCTTTCTCAGTTATCAATTAATTAATCTAAATCCATAGCTGAAATTAATAAAAGTAGATCAATAAACCCTCGGGTCTGAAGAGGATATACATATATTGTTACAAAAAGTTTTCTAGGAAACTGAGATTACTAGAACTTTTTACGTAACGACAACAGCAAAAATTCACATAACAGGTACAGATTTACACTCAAAATGAAAAAATCTGTAAGGTTACTTAGAATTTTTAGCAAAAGTTGGATTCGAAAAATTTTTTGTTTAGCTGCAACCCAGGTTATAGATAAAATTCTAATCAGATCACAGTAATTTTAATAGATTTGTTTGTAAATTTACAGATTTCTCTAACTTTGCAAAAATTATTTTTTTAGATTTCCATGTTTTCCTGTGCAGTGCACCGATAAAATGGTAGCAAGCATACAGATTTTGGCCCAAAAACACCCAAAAACACCCAAAAACATTTTCCTGTGAAAAAATATGAATTAAGTATTTCAATAAATTTTTTGATTTGTTAAAATAGATAATTTTATACTAGTCTAGAGTTAATATCTAAAAAAATAGCTAAAGGTTGTTAATAACAGCAGCCATTTTTATTGAGATAATTTTAGTGTTTTATGTGCCTACTTCAGTAACGTGTTTGTTAATTTGGTGCTTCAATTATGATATTTAATTTTTTTTACTTATTGTTGATTATTTAAATTCGTTCTGGAATATCTTTCGAAAACAATTTATAAATTATTTACATAATTTAAGTGGAAAATTGTTGTTCTATGGTAATCGTGTTCCACGCGATAGGAATAAACTTATAAAATTTCTGCTTTAAAATTGTTTGTAAAACCATAAAAGTTAGTACATGGATGTACTATTTAAAATGAATGAATCAGATTTGGTCTTGTGTAAGAAGTATCAGTATATTATCAATTTATTAGTATTTTATTACTAAATAAAGATGTAAATGATTTTCTTGCTCTACCCTTTGAAAACTGTAATACATTTCTTACATTTAACGGTTTTTTTTTTAATTATCACATTACGAAAAATAAGAAAAAAATGATAATTCTGTAAAAAGTATCAATTATGCATTTATATAAGATTTAAATTTATTTAAAGTGATAAGTTATAACAAGTCGTATGCTAAAAGTTAAAAGCCAAAGAAATCGTTTAAGAAAGCTTCATACAGAAATCATTTTTTTCACCCGATGATTTTAGGGGTTTACGAAATTTCATTGCACTTCTTAAATTTTTGCTTTATATACATCCCTTTATTACATATTTCTGTTTATTCAGCTTCGTTGAGGAATATTTAACAAAAACAAACAGTAAACAATTTATATTTTTATATATGCAAATTTTTCGTAATCGGACTGTACGCATCAGCAATAGAAAACAATAATGCTTTAAAATAATTTTAAAAAACCTAAAGATTAGTAAGGTGAAGAACATTTTTAGTCTGTTCGACGAAGTAAAAATTAAAATAGTGGAACTTTAGAAGTTAAAGAAATCAAAAGCAATTTATTTGTCATCTGTTGCCAAAATCAAGAAATAATACAGTCATCTGTATACGCAAAAATATTTTTCATACATATGTAATATATATCTGTTATTTTTCTGCAATTTTTATGTTATTCATTCTTTACAAGAAGAAAGTATTGGATTCTTGAAAATCGGATTTTAACGGATTTACACGTATTAAAGGACAGAGATTCCCCCCCCCCCACAAAAAAATGTTTTTCAAAATGCCAATCAGTGAGTTTGTGACTTTATCTGTCAGCCTATATGTGATATATATATTGTGGACGCTCTATCTGAAGAATTAATGCGCAGAGTTTGATGAAAAATTGATATTCAGGTAGTCCTAGATATAATTTGGTGCTGGTTTTTTTTTTCTTTTTTGGTGTAAATAAATAAGCAATGGGTTCTGTAATCAGTAATTGTGTAAATTTGTCGGCTCAACAGCTGACGTTGTTATGCTATTTTTTTTATGATTTACATAACAGCTGTATCTCAAAAACTTATTCACAGATTTCAATAAAAATTTATCTTCAGATTTTCCTTGATATAAAGATATGCTGATTAGTTTTAGTAAAAATCGCTCAACAAGTTGCGCTGCTATGCTCTTTTTTTACAATTTACTTTACAGGTGTATCTCAAAAACTAATGCACGCATTTTTTAACAATTTTCAATTAGTCCTTGAAATGAATTCATGCTGTTTATATTTTGGTGGAAATCGTTCTACAGGTGGCGTTGTTGTGCTGCATTTTTCACAATTCACATAATAGCTCTATATCAAGAATTAATGGAAGGATTTTCATCAAACTTCAGATTCAGATAATCCGTGATATGAGCTGATTATGTCTGCTTTTGTGTCAATCGTCCATATAGTGGGGATGTTATGCTAAATTTTCACAATACCTATCTCTAGAACTAATGCACGAATTTTCATCAAACTTCAAATTCCGATATACATTTATAAATATTGTACCTTTTAAATCTTCGCGATGAGCAGACATTGCCATTTAATTTTTGCAATATGGCAGTGATTTTTGAACAATTAACATGTATGAGATTGAAGCAAATTTTGAAATTTGGTAAAATTTATGTTTAGGTACACTGTTAAAAAACTTGTCCTAGTTTGAACCAAATTTTGGTGCTCATTTGCTGCCACTGTAAGATGGTGAAATCTTAAATCAATATTTAGAGCTACTGTTGAAGTATATTTCCAATATTTGGAACGAGGTTGAAATAGGAAGCTCCAAATGTTGGTACAAGATTTCACCACCTCATGGTGGCAGCTACTGAGCACCAAAATTTGGTTCAAACAAGAGCAAAATTTGTAACAGTGTAGTCTCTAATAAAATTGATGCTCATTAAATTTTGGTGTAAATCGGTCAACAGCTAACGTTGCTATGCTGATTTTTTTCTATTTTACGTAAGAGCTGTATCTCAAAAACGCATTCACGGATTTCAGTAAAAACTTATTTTCAGGTAGTCCGTGATATAAAATGATGCTGATTAGTTTTTGGTAGAAATCATTCTACAGGTGGCGCTGCTATGCTGCATTTTTTGCAATTTATGTTATAAGTGTATGTCAAAAACTAATAGACGCATTTTCATCAATTTTCGGATTCAATTAGTCCCTAATATGAATTCATGCTGTTTTCATTTTGGGGTAAATCGTTCGATAGGTGGTATTCCTATGCTGTATTTTTCACGATTCCCACAATAGCTCTACATCAAAACATGGATATGCAGTGTCTCACAAAAGTGATGGGACACTTGTGTTTTATAAAAAGAAACTGCAATAAGATAAATAAACAAACATGTGCAAAAATGTTTTGGGTGTGTTTCATATTTAAAGTTAGTAACAATTATTACATAACATACATTTTGTCAAAATATTAAAATATTAATTTAGTAAAAGTACAATTGTTCAGAACGGAGCAAAAAATGGCTCACATAAGTGATAGGACACTTACTTTTCCATCAAATATTTATCCAAAAATTTTACTTTTTAAAAGGTTTTAATATTTTGTTGGATTTCCTTTTACTTTTAAAACATGATTTAATCTTTTTGGGATGGATTCGACAATTTTTTTTGTGATTTCTGGAGTGATTTTACCCCATTCTTCTTGAAGCACCGATTTTAGTTGTTGTGTTGAAGTAATGTGTTTGCGAATTCTTGATTCCAATTTTTGCCAAATATTCTCTATGGGATTTAAGTCTGGAGATTGTGGTGGTGTTTTTATTATTTCAGGACAGTTATATAGCAGCCAGAGTCTAACGTTCAGAGCAGTGTGCTTGGGGTCATTGTCCTGGTAGAATTTAAAATCGCTATGAAGGTTCAATTTTCGTGCTGAAGATTTCAAATTTTGCTTTAAAATATCAATATACTTGTACTGATCCATTATGCTGTCAATAAAAACAAGATTACCAACTCCAGCGGACGACATACATCCCCATACCATAACTCCTCCTCCACCATGTTTTACTGTTGGTACCAAGTTCTGTTTGCGAAATTCTTCCCTGGGTTTTCTCCACACCAAGATTCTACCGTCAGAACCAAATCTATTAAATTTACTCTCATCAGCAAATATAACTTTATTCCAGTAATCAGAATTCCTATTTATGTTGGATTATAGGAAAGCTAGTCTGAGTTTTCTATTCTTTTCACTTCCGAAGAATTTTTTCCTGGCTACTCTACCGTGATATCCAGCAGATCGAATTAAACTTCTAATAGTATCAGGATTAACAATTATTCCATATAATGCTTGTAAATCATCAGCAACTTTTGAAGCACTATTTCTTGGATTTTTTTTAATATTTCGAACGATAATTCGCTTTATTCCAGTAGATAGCTTTGATGGTCGGCCAGGTCTTCTTTTATCCCGAATCATGATTCTTTTTATATCGTTTAATGATATTGAAAACTGTTGAACGACTCAAGTTAACTGTTTCAGCAGTTTTTCTAATAGATTTTACACGTTCAATATGCAAATTAATAATTAATTTTCGAATTTCAGGCGAAGTTTCTTTTCGTTTAGCATTCACGGCTACACAGAGCTAAAAAGCACATAAATTCCAAATCAAACTGGAGAGAAATACTGCAGCCGATTTTATAAATTATTGCCAATTGCTTTTAAGTAAAAATAAAACCCAAAAAAATATTTTTATTGCTTATTTCAGACGATTTTTGTTGCATATATAATGGCGTCCCATCAGTTATGTGAGCTATTTTTTGCTCCGTTCTGAACATTTGTATTTTTATTAAATTAATATTTCAATATTTTGACAAAATGTATGTTATGTAATAATCTTTACTAAATTTAAATATGAAACACTCCCACAAAAAATGTGTACATGTTTTTTTAATTTATTTGATTAGTTTCCTTTTGTAAAGCAAAAGTGTCCCATCACTTATGTGAGACACTGTACATGGATTTTCATGAAACTTCAGATTCCGAACATGCTTGACGTGAACTGGTTATGTTTACATTTTCATGTCAATCGCCCGTCAGATGGCGCTGTTATGTCGATTTTTTTTCAATTTCCTATCTCAGGATATAATGCCCTTATTTTCATCAAAATTCAAATTCAGGCATACCTTAATAAATATTGTTACGAATTTTGTAAATAGTTAGTGTTTGTACTGTAAAATAATGTAAATAATCTTATTAAGCTCCATTCCTTTTCTAATATTAGTTTTTGTTGCATTGTCTCTGTTATCAAGCAAACTTGTCTATTATTTTCAGTGAATGTGTATGGCAGCTTTGCGAAATATTAGAGATATCGCCAAGTTGGCGTCACTTTTGGCAACTAATTTTGGTCGCCAAATTTGGCGATATATCGCCAAGTTGGCGACAAACTTGGCGATGGTAACCCTTCCCTGTTTATGGTAACCCCCCCCTTAGGTCTACTGATACATTGAATGTTGTTCCGTGGTTTTCCGGTTTTTTCTAGAAGGTTGTAGAAACTTCGCCACATGCTGCGAACCTATATAAGGAGAGCGATACGAGCTGCTGTGGTTATTATTTACCAGTCAGTCATTGAGTGAACAAGGCGTAAGCAAGTTTGCTTGAGTTTCATCTATGTTGTTTTGAATGTTATTAAGTGATGAGACGTTGTATAAAGAGTCTCTGGGGTCTAAAGCTGTAATTGTACGATAGATTTGAGCAGTTATTTTTGAATATCAAGTAATATTTGTGAGTTTCGAAGACTCTGTTGTTCTGAAGTCTGTAAATAAATTATTTTCTACTTTTCTAAGAGCAAGAGTTTGAAGTTGTCTAACCATAAGATCAAAAGAACCCAATATACGCTACAACATTTGGTGTCAGGAGTCGGGATCTTATGGCGAAAACAAGAACTATGGACGGACAACTAAAAGAACTGTTAGAAGCTATTAACGGATTAAGAACAGAGCTGACCAATAAAATTGATAAAGGCCAAGAAGAGTTGGCGGATAAAATGAATAAAGGCCAAGAACAGTTGGCGGATAAAATGAATAAAGGCCAAGAACAGTTGGCGGATAAAATGAATAAAGGCCAAGAAGAGTTGGCGGATAAAATGAATAAAAGCCAAGAAGAGTTGGCGGATAAAATGAATAAAAACGAAGAAAGAATGGAACAGTTGACAAACAAAATTGGCAAATGCCAAGAAGAAGTGACCGAAAAGATTAATATAGGCCAAGAAGAAATGAAGAAAACTTTAGAAGAAAAGTTCTCGTCGGTAGAGAGACGAATAGAGGAAGTAGAAGAGAAAATTCCGAAAGAAGTTAGTAATGTAGAAGAGAAAATGGAAAGGAAAATAGAGGAAGTAGAAGAGAAAATTCAGAATGATGTTAGAAATGTTGAAGAGAAAATGGAAGGAAAAATAGTTGAAATAGATGAAAAGCTAAATAAAAAAGTACAAGATCTCGAGAAGAAGCTTTCAGCGTCCAGTGGTAATTATGAAGAATTTAGGAATCCGCCTGCTTCTCCCGTGCACATCAATCTGTCGACATATGACGGAAAGAGTTCCTGGCAAGTTTACAAGACCCAATTCACCATTGTAGCCGAAGCGAACAAATGGAGTGACGAGGTGAAAGCTTGTCAACTGGCAGCATCTTTAAGAGGAGAAGCCGCCGACGTGCTGCAAACATTGCCCGATATGACGCAACTCAATTTTGAGACTTTAAGTTGTGCACTTGAAATGAGATTCGGCGAAAAATTCTTCAAGGAATATACGAGAATACAAATGAAGAGCCGCCATCAAAAATCGAGTGAAACCCTTCAAGAGTTTGCCTCGGAAATTGAACGGCTTGCAAATTTAGCATTCATTGACTGTCCAACAAATGTACGGGAAATGCTGTCACTGCAATATTTTGTAGACGGAATAAAAGATCCAGAAGTGCAGAGAGCGGTACGAATGGCAGATGTACAGGATTTAAAGGCTGCACTACTATATGCCTTAAAGTTGGAAGCAGCTACACAAGCCAGCCGAAGAGATCGTCATTCAGTCCGAGGGGCAACGGTGAACAAAAGCTCAGACACTGAGAACGACGTCTTGAAAGAAATTAGGAAAATAAATCAAGAAATTGAAGCTTTAAAATACGGAAGAACAAGTTCAAGAAGACAGAATCTCACGTGCTGGGGATGCGGTGATACAGGACATCTCCGAAGAAATTGCCCCAAAGTCCACGAACGTGAGAAGAATTCAAGACCAGAGAATAAAAAGCCCCACCTGAAGATCCTTCAAATATCGAAAATGAATGGCGGCGATAATGAATTATATGTGATAGGATTTATTAACGAGATTCAATGCCGCATGATTGTGGATACAGGAGCCAATGTAACAATAATAAGAGAAGATTTGCCTCGAAAATTGAAATGTAAACTCATCTGGACTCCACCATGCGTTACCCTGCAAACTGTGACGGGCGACAAGATAGGCATATATGGAAAGGCAAATGTAACTATCAACTTTGGAGGAACGAAATATTACCATACGGCATATGTGGCTGACATAACAGATCCTTGCTTAATCGGGCTAGATTTTCTGAAGAAGTTTGACTTCAAGCTTGATTTCAAAAATAACAAAATGCTCTCAAAATTTGAAGAAATAAGTCTTTTTGGATTGAATAACGAAATTGAATGTAAACAAGCAGTAATAGCCAAAGAAGACATCAATCTAGATCCAAGAACAGAATTTTTAGTTGCAGCTGTAATTAAAAATGAAACTAATTACCGATTTGGCCATATAGATTATCCAGAAGACAATAGTACACAAGCAGGAGTATTGGTGGCTTCTTCTGTGGTAGACCTCTCGAAAAAGACCATTCCAGTCAGAATTGCAAACATCAGTGATAAGACGAGGACTATCAAGAAAGGAGAGGTGATAGCGTCATGTGCTCCTGTGACGTGCATAAGTCAAAATTCCAGTCACTCTGAGAAATCTTCAGATAATTTAGTCAAGGATTTGTTACAAAATACAGACTTAAATCCAAAACAGATGGAAGCTGCGGAAAATTTAATTAGAGAATTCCAAAGTTTATTTTCCCAAACATCTGAAGACTTTGGACGAACTAAAATGGCACAACACCGAATTGACACGGGAGATCACTCTCCTATTAAACAGCACCCTAGACGATTACCTTTTGCCAAGCAAGAAGAGGTGCAGAATTTAATTAAAGATATGGAAGAAAATGACGTCATTGAACCATCAACAAGTCCATGGGCGTCTCCCATTGTATTAGTAAGAAAGAAGGATGGTTCTACAAGATTTTGTGTAGACTACCGCCGACTGAATGACGTCACCAAAAAGGATAGTTACCCTCTGCCAAGGATTGACGACACTCTTGACACACTTGCGGGCAACACTTGGTTCTCGACTTTAGACTTGAAGGGTGGTTACTGGCAGGTAGAGATCCATCCCGACGACCGCGAGAAGACTGCCTTTACAACGGGACAAGGATTATGGCAATTCAAGGTAATGCCTTTTGGTCTATGTAACGCACCTGCAACTTTCGAACGGCTTATGGAAACGGTTCTCCGGGGGCTGTCGTATGAAGCATGTCTTGTTTATTTAGATGACATCATAATCATAGGAAAATCTTTTGATGAACATCTGAACAACCTCAGGCGGGTGCTACAAAAATTAAAGGAAGCTAATTTGAAGTTAAGCCCTTCGAAGTGCAGTTTGTTTCGTAATGAAGTCGCCTACCTTGGACACATCATTTCGGCGGAAGGAGTTAGGACTGATCCGGAGAAGATATCGGCCGTGAAAAATTGGAATCGTCCAGCAGATGTTCACCAGCTTCGAAGTTTTCTAGGATTATGCACCTATTACAGAAAATTCGTCAAAGGCTTCTCGATGATTGCAAGACCACTTCATAAATTAACAGAAGCCAATCAAAAATTTATGTGGACACAGGAATGTGACGCTGCTTTCGAAAAGCTTAAGGAGGCCTTGACATCCACTCCAATTCTGTCGTATCCTCAAATCGATAAACAGTTTATACTTGATACGGATGCAAGTAACGAAAGCATTGGCGCTGTACTGTCCCAGGAAATCGACGGCCAGGAGCGTGATATCGCCTATTTCAGCAAGTGCTTATCAAAGGCAGAGCGAAACTACTGCGTAACAAGAAAAGAGCTTCTTGCTGTAGTGAAAGCCATAGACCATTTTCATCACTATCTTTACGGTCGAAAATTCCTGATCCGAACTGATCATGCTTCTCTAACTTGGCTATTGAATTTTAAGAACCCTGAAGGCCAGATAGCCAGGTGGATACAAAAACTTCAAGAGTACGATATGGAGATACGCCATCGAAAAGGCTCATCACATGGAAATGCAGATGCTCTCTCAAGAAGACCCTGCTCAGAGAATTGTAGATACTGCGACCGGGCTGAGAAGAAATTTAATGTCAAAGGTCCTATAGTAAGACAAGTTACAACTGGGTCTACATCATCGCAAGATCCGTGGAGTGACGAGAGCCTGCGTAAAGATCAACTTGCTGATCCTGAAATTAAGCCAATTCTAGAGCTGAAAGAGGAGTCCAACAGGAAGCCCAGCTGGCAAGACATGGCCCATTATTATCCTACGACTAAACGTTATTGGGCTCTCTGGGATTCCTTACATTTGAAGAACGGCATCTTGTGCCGAAAATGGGAGTCTGACGATGGAAAGACATGTAGATGGCAACTACTACTCCCTAAGTCGAGAATTTCTATGGTCCTTCAAGAACTGCATGGTAGTCCCACAGGAGGTCATTTTGGTGTAATGAAGACCCTGCAGAAGGTTTGAGAGCGTTTCTACTGGAATAATGTTCGTAGTGACGTGGAGAAGTGGTGTCGAACTTGTGACACCTGTGTAGCACGTAAAGGTCCAAAGAGGCGCACCCGTGGACGATTGCAACGTTATAATGTAGGAGCTCCTTTCGAACGAATTGCTTTAGACATCCTGGGTCCACTTCCTAGAACATCTGATGGCAATAAGTACATCCTCGTTGTCATGGACTACTTCACTAAGTGGCCTGAAGCATATGCCATTCCTAATCAAGAGGCGGTAACCGTAGCAGACATACTGATTCAACACTGGGTTTCCAGATACGGAGTTCCTCTTCAAATCCATTCCGATCAAGGAAGAAATTTTGATTCGGCTGTGTTCAAGGAAATGTGTGAACTACTCGGCATGGACAAAACCCGAACAACACCTCTACACCCTCAATCGGACGGCATGGTAGAGCGGTTCAATCGTACCATCCTAAATAGCCTCTCTCTCCTGGTGTCTAGAGACCAACAGGACTGGGACAAGAAATTGCCTCTTTTCCTGCTTGCTTACAGGAGTGCCACTCATGAGGCCACTGGTTACTCCCCTTCTCAAATGCTCTTTGGTCGTGATCTTCGTCTACCTGCGGATCTTTTGTTCGGCCGTCCTCCTGATGCTCCTTCATCGCCTGAGGAATATGTCGATGAACTCCAGGCGCGGATTGAGGAGATTCATTGTCTAGCGAGGAACCGAATTGGACTGGCATCAGAAAAGATGAAGACACGGTACGACACAAAGGCAACTGGACATGATTTCAACGAAGGTGACAAAGTTTGGTTGTGGAATCCGATACGTCGTAAGGGACTGTCGCCAAAACTACAAAGAATCTGGGACGGTCCTTACACAGTCGTCAACAGGCTGAATGACGTCGTCGTACGCATACGAAAATCGCCACACACCAAACCCAAGGTCGTACATTATAACCGGCTAGCCCCTTATTTTGGCCAAAGTGATTAAAAATTCAAAACTGGAATTTCAGACCATGGTCATGAAAGTCACTTTTTGTAAATATGTAAATAGTAATTAGTTCTTATTTATGTACTTCTTATTATTGTTATTATTTATTATTTTATTTATTTATTTATTTTAAGTGTTTTCATCTAACTCAAGGATTGCACTGCCCGGGACGTGCAGTCTTTGAGGAGGGGGTAGTGTTACGAATTTTGTAAATAGTTAGTGTTTGTACTGTAAAATAATGTAAATAATCTTATTAAGCTCCATTCCTTTTCTAATATTAGTTTTTGTTGCATTGTCTCTGTTATCAAGCAAACTTGTCTATTATTTTCAGTGAATGTGTATGGCAGCTTTGCGAAATATTAGAGATATCGCCAAGTTGGCGTCACTTTTGGCAACTAATTTTGGTCGCCAAATTTGGCGATATATCGCCAAGTTGGCGACAAACTTGGCGATGGTAACCCTTCCCTGTTTATGGTAACCCCCCCCCCCTTAGGTCTACTGATACATTGAATGTTGTTCCGTGGTTTTCCGGTTTTTTCTAGAAGGTTGTAGAAACTTCGCCACATGCTGCGAACCTATATAAGGAGAGCGATACGAGCTGCTGTGGTTATTATTTACCAGTCAGTCATTGAGTGAACAAGGCGTAAGCAAGTTTGCTTGAGTTTCATCTATGTTGTTTTGAATGTTATTAAGTGATGAGACGTTGTATAAAGAGTCTCTGGGGTCTAAAGCTGTAATTGTACGATAGATTTGAGCAGTTATTTTTGAATATCAAGTAATATTTGTGAGTTTCGAAGACTCTGTTGTTCTGAAGTCTGTAAATAAATTATTTTCTACTTTTCTAAGAGCAAGAGTTTGAAGTTGTCTAACCATAAGATCAAAAGAACCCAATATACGCTACAACAATATTGTTGATGAGTATGAATTTATGTAAATCACCCAATATGTTGCGCTTTTATACTGCATTTTGCCAAATATCTACACTAGTCCTATTTGATGAAGTAATGCACGGAATTCCATACCTTTAGAGTCCTCACGATGAGCATAGACTGTCATTTAATTTTGGCACAGTGGCAGCGAATTTTTTAAGTATCAACATGTGTAAGATAGAAGAAAATTTTAGAATTGTCACATCTAATTATTTATTTTAATTAAACTACATACATCAAATAATTTCTATAATTCTATTAATATAAATTCCTACATTGATAAAAATATGTCGGGGAAACTGGGGGGGACATTGATACAGCTTTTTTCAAAAAAAAAAAAAAAAAAAATTTGGTGTCTAGAAAGCAGTAATTTCAAGTTATTTTTGTATGTGATGTCAGCAAAACCTGTGTAGTGTGTTATAAAAATGTACAATCGTTGTTTTATATATTATTTTTGCATGTAATTTAAAAAAAATCAAAAAAAGTAATTTGTATCAATGTGCCCAATCCCCGGGGCAGATTGATACTCTTTGACACGTCTGGGAAAAATAGAGACAAAATAACACCAATGCATATTTTTCATAGAAAAATCGTTAGCGAACCATTTTATATATATTTATAGACATTAAAATCGCACACAATTTATTTGTAAGCAATATTAAAGCAATCAAAATGAAATGTATAATGACCTGATGTTCTGACTGTTCCTTGTCTGTTTGTTGGCTGTGGTAACTTTGTCATACCTGTCATTTTAACCCCAGAATTATATTCTTTCTTATGAAAGTTGAAAGTATTACCAGATTTTCTGTTTATAAATCGGTTTACAAACAGAAAATACAGGTTAATTGTATTAAAAATTATGTTTATAATATAGTTATCCTGTACTGGTTTGCAGCTTGTTTCTCTTAATTAACATTTCTCATGTCGATAATACTTTTTTCTCTGGAGAATCGATGTAAATTTGAGATTTGCCATGCTGCCGTCCATTTCTATGGTTAATTCTACTAGCACTAGATATTGTGTAAGTTTGTACGTCTTCTGTTTGCAAAAATACTATAAAATGCTCTAATATAAAGAAATTAGAGCTATTTCACTTCAGTAAAAACTAATAGTAGAAATTTTTGACAAAAAATGGTTGAATTAAGGAGTTTATGGTAAAAGAAAAATTAAAGGTAATGAAAAAATGAACTAGAAAAGGATTTAGGTTGCATCAATGTGCCCCGACAAAGACTGTATCAATGTGCCCCATACAGCCATTTTGAATAAAATGAGCCGCAAATCCAACACTTCATAATTTATCTAACAATAAAGAATAGGGAACTGATAAAGAGTGGCTTTACTTGCCAGGGAGGGTATTCTTTTTGGTTGAAAATACAGGAACAGTTGTATAATACCATTTCAATGGTACAACTCAAATTTACTTTTGACCTACAAAAACAATTAATCACCCATCCCATTTCATCAAACTATTGAATCATTCCAAAACTTTCTGTATGTAGTTAATTTCACTAGTATCACCTTTTGCAGCTGTTGTGAAACTTCCTGTAATGACCCTGTATGCTGTACAGGGGGTGTATCAATGTGCCCCAAGTATCAAAGTACCCCAGTTCCCCTTACTATAAGCATAAACTAAACCTGCAAATAAAATTATATTATTTCCGAGGGCGTATTTGCTTAATAATTGTCAGACATTTTAAACCTTTTTTTCTTACTGCATGGAGGCTATTCCATTTAACTTTAGCTTAGAATTCAAAGCTTATATTTATATGAAAGCATGTATACATTTTCCATTATAATTCATATTTTTTAAACTTAATTTTTATTTAAAATATTGATTGTGTTTTGTCATCCTACCCGTTGCATTATTTTAATTGAATCTGCAGTTTACACAACAGATAGAATTTCATCTGATTTTTAAAAATGTTTCACGCCAATTTTTGTTTTAATATTTACAAAAACATATACACAACAAACATTTTTTTAAATATATTATTTTCTTTGCTTATACAAACACCATTTTATTATGTTTTAGGAAATGGTTACTGCAGACAACAAATTCACGCCTGACTCAAGAAATAATGATAAATTATCTTCAAACATGCAAACACCGAAAAGAACTGTGGCAAAATACTCTTCTACAGTTTTTCAAGAATCGAGTATTGGAATGATAGTGAGTATTGTGGCTACAAACAGCAGAGGAAGGAAAGTATTCAAAACGCTCCTTCTGACACTTTGCATTTCTGGTTTTTTATATCAATGTGCAACATATCTGATCCATGTGTTGCAGTATCACACTGTAGTAAACGTTGTTATAGAGAGGCCAGAAAGTTATAAGATTCCGGCATACACTTTCTGTAATAATAATGGGTAAGTTATTTAATATACTATTAGTTATTTAAGTATACAATATTTTTTTTCAAACTGTTCAAAAACAAAAATATCAAACTGTTTTAAATTATATTATTTGATATATTAAATGCATACAATAGGTCAGTTTCATCAATTGTAGTTAACATATGCAAATGCACACAATTCATGAAACCGTTAAAACATTTTATGGCTTTTGCCAGGTAAATATCACTAAAGCTGTACATTTAACATTAAAAATGCTTGATTTAATAAGTGTACTTAAAGAAATGTAGGAAGAGGATCCTTTTAACAATTTCCACCTCAGTTGAAAAGTGTATATGCATTTGGCTTAACAGTCCTCTGTCTCTCTGTAAATATACTCCCGTAAATATACTCGGGTTCTAATGCAAATTATAAACATATTTTGGGTTATCAAAGCATTTTTAGTATTATATATGTAGTAAGTGGGATTAATAGTTTATTTACAAGGACACGCAGAAGAATTGTATTACAGCATGGCAAATTGGGAAAACTCGTTCGCAGGATATTTTATTGAGATTACGCTAGTTTGAAGTATTGAAACTGATATAAAACTCTAAATTTAATTACAAGATGATTGAGATATAATAATGCATTTGTCGTTTATTTACAAGTTCACACAAAAGAAATTGGGTACAGTAATATATCTGAGTAATAATCGCTGTATGTACATTTAAAAATGCAGTATGAGTTTCAAAAATTAAATAATTATTTGCATTTTACTTCTTGTATATTAATTCTTACTTCAACAACAGGACTGCACTGCACAATCAATCGTCTAGCCGAATCTATAAAGCTTATCTTCCTAGCAATAATTTTTAAAAAGAAAAGTCATTTTTAAATTAACTATCTGAGATTATTATCTTTTTCCCCGCTGATCCTTCATGTATATTCAAATATAGAAAATATGAAAAAGTATCTTGTAACTTAATAACATCTGCAATTCATTAAAAAGGCTGTCCATACATACTAAAAGATATCGCACTCTTTTCCATATTTTTCACCCCCTCCTCTTTTGTCAAAGTGTCTCACCTCACCGCACCCCCTCCACCCCTTTCGCCACAAGTCATGCTATATTGCATATACATATGGTTGCAGTTAAGAAACAAAGCATTACATTATAGATATTATTTCAAATTTTAGTTTTAAGCTTTAACTGTGTGTTTTAGTGCTTTTGTGATAATAACAATAAAAATGATTCATGTCCTTACTTTGCATGGAATAAGATTAAAGTTTACAACAAAAATTATAATTAAATATACAATAGCATTACAATATTAATATGAAAGAGCACGTTATAAACAGTAGTATTTTTGGAATTTAAATATGAATTTAATAGTATTTATGACTTTAAATTTTATTTTTATTATACGAAAACAAAATACTTTTAAATGATTTCAAAATTGAATCTGCTGATTTTTAATGTTTTTATTTCGATCAAAATGTGTGATGTCATATTTCTTCTTATCCCCTTCCACCCCCTTGTCACAAAGTATCACAATTTCATGAATACCCCCCCCCCTTCATTTCCCTAAGCGTGAGATTATTTATGGACCTAAAGGAAAACAAGATTAGGTGTGACACGATGAGAGATATGTGAGCTTTAAGACTTATTTCTTCTGAAACCACCTGAACAATGTTGATGAATTTTGAAATTTTTGTTAAATGTATTTTGAGAAAATAAGTTCAAACTGGTGTTAATTAGTCGAGCTGTTTTAAAACTTCTTAAAAATACCATAAAATATTTTCATTTTATTGTAATCTACCTTTATACATGGGCCATTCTTAGATAAAGGGAAATTTTGGCTTCGATAGAATGATTAGATTCTAATATTTTAACTCTTGATTTCGGACTCAAATTGCACCAGGCATTTAAGAAATGGGAATTTTTGCTAAGGAATATCAATGATCTTTTTTAAAATGTCTAAAATTGTCATTAATATGACTTTTAAATCATAAATTTAATGCGCCATGATAATGACCATGGTAATGACTTTTTTAACATTAACCCTATTTTAGAACTAAACTATAACAATTTAAAACTTATGGAGTATTTATTCTGAAAGCAGTCCCAAACTGTCTTTGTAATTGATTATGTAATGATAAATTATTGACTAAGTATTTCAACAATAAGGAGCTTGGTAATGACACATGTTAAGTACACAGACTGTAATTTTTGGAACAAAATCCATAAATTGAAGCAGTTCTTACATAATTAATTAAAACCAGATGCTACAGCTCGTAAGAAGATGTGTAACTATACAATTTAAGATATTTTCCATATAAAAATAACCTGTAGAGGAAAATTAAATGAAGAATTACTATGGACCATGGTAATGACAGTTAATGCTAGGGGCAAACTTTAAATGAGTATAATCAATAAAAATGTTTTCTGTTTTGTATAAGGTGTTAAATGTATAAAAATTAGAAACATCAAATATACCCATGTAATCATTACATTTGTTCCAAATCTTACAATAAGGGTTTGAATTCAAAAATTTGAATTTTGGGACATGGTAATGACACGAAAATGACATTTGGAACTTTACATCTTTTTTAGATATTGAAATTATTTTAATTTTCATATTTAAACTAGTGCACAATGTAATATTCAAACAGATATGTTCACAAAAAATGCAGACATTCATGGCTTATTTATATTTAATTATCATTTAGCTTCTTCCTTCCTTTTCTTCACTGTGCCCGTTGTACATTTCAATCATACTCTTCCGTAATTGGCTGTTGCCTTCTCCTTTCCTACAGGCTGTTGTTTCAGCTTATTTCCTTTCCCACCTTTTCATTTTAGTCGTGCGGCAGCTTTCATGACAGACGGACGTCTTCCATGCGCCTTATGAAGAAAGGCTCATATGCTTCGAAAAGCCTCACGCATTTAGTATATTTTATGGGGTTTTTAGAATATTTTACAACAGTTCGGTTTAA
This sequence comes from Maratus speculifer, assembly GCA_964019185.1. Classification (NCBI taxonomy): domain Eukaryota; kingdom Metazoa; phylum Arthropoda; class Arachnida; order Araneae; family Salticidae; genus Maratus; species Maratus speculifer. The sequence continues at coordinate 81,354,073 of OZ025298.1, read as the reverse complement.
ATGTATTATACTCAAGAAATATGAGAGACAATATTTTTCTGCGACAAAAACTTTTTTTTTAACAGCAATGACAATTATTCAAAAATTTTCCATTTTTTAGAAAAATGAATTATAAAGATAATTAAAATTATCTTCCACATATGATCTTATATTTGTACTTTAAGACAAAAAACTTTTTTATCGAAATCACTCAAGTACTTTAGGAATTAATGGATATTTTTGATGGAAAATACAATTTCCGGGAAAGCTAAGTAATTTACAGATTTCCTAGCTGAGTAAAGTTCTTGCACAGTTTTATTAAACGCATAAAATGAGGTATATGTAAACACCTGGATAAAAGTTCAATATCTGATTAAAATTAAATTAGCATAAAATGTTAAAGTAAAAATTATGTGATTGGACGTTTGACCCTCATTGCGTGTCTTTCCTTAACCCCTTTGGGATGTATGAGCAGTATACATGCCCAGGCTGCCACTTGCCATTGCGCCAAATCATAACAGAATGCTTCATTTGACTAGTAAATGAACACTAAATCAGACTCGCCAAATTGCGACTGCTCAATTTTTGCTCTTGCCTTTTTATTTGTTTGTTTGTGCGTAAACGTTTTTGTTTGTTTGTTTGTATATGCGGTTTTTTTGCATGTATGTATGAATAATTTGTTAGTTGAGATTCTTATCCACGTTACCGCATGCATGATGTCACATTTTATCTTTAATCGCTGTTTACATTATTATATTTAGAGACACTGAGTCAACACAAATTCTGTTTAGAAACAACCAAAGACATTGAAAGGATTTTACGATATTTCTCTGTTGTCAGTTTATCACTATCTATACGGCGGTAAAAACGCAGCCAAAATTGCAAGCTTCAATCACCAAATCGAGAAAAATTTTGCTGAAATGCGCCTTGAATTTGCCTTTACCGGACTGCTAAGTATCATTGGCCAATCATCATTTTTTTTCAATCGGTTATAGTCAAACTCTCATAGCAATATTTGAAAGAATGTTTGAAACATTTCGACATTTATCAAAACAAAAATAATAATTAGCAAAGTAAAACACAACTTTCTGAAAATTTCATAAAACATTAATGTTAAAAAAAATTCAGTTTGATTAATGTAGTTACTATAATATACTCCCTCTGTCCCAAATTAGTTGCGACATTTGAATACTTTTGTATTGATTATTGATATTTATGAATTTATGATTTTGTTTGAACATTTTTCAGAGAGATATGTGATCAATCAACAATATTTACATACCTAATATCCCCTACATTATTCCATAAATTAGTAATTAATTAGTTTAAAAAATCTTGGTTCACACACTATTAAGCCACGCCCCAAATTTTAAAGATCTTTTAAACAGTAATTGCAAAAAACTATCTTCAAGCGAATCAATCGTGAATTCATTTACGAACATTTTATTCGAACATTTCTGAAAAGCAGCATTTAGCATAAAAATGCTGCAAACAAAATCGAATTCTGTCGAGCTTTTTTTCTATTAGACTTTGCTTAATGATGGATGAAATACGGTCCAAATTTTTTTCTGCCTTGAGAATCCTGAATAATACGTATTTCTTTACCAATTACAACAGCGTATTATAATCTTCGCAGTGATTGTCTTTGTTTTACTGGGACATCTTTGATTTTGCTTAGTGGCATTTTTTTACGTCTGCATTTACAATTTGTTGTAAACTTATACAGTAATTATAGAGTAAAAGTAATTATAGAGTAATTATAGAGTTTACAGTAATTATAGAGTAAGACTTATAGAGTAAATTTCCCCATCTTTTAATTTTGACGTCTTTGCCTGCTTATGCAAACGGGATAGAATGATACACATTATGGTGTACATTGAATTTAAAAGCTGCAGTATTTATGACATTTATTCTGACAACTAGTATACAGCTTTATATTCATTCTAGTATAATTTTACTGGCGTCTATCTATTAAACTGCATCAAAATTTAATTATGACTCCACTTACTTGAAATGTAGCGACTAATTTGGGACAAAATTTTCAACCTAAATGTCGCAACTAATTTGGGACAGAGGGAGTATTATATATCCATTATACCTCGAAAAATAACTTTTCTCATAATAGAAAACGAAATTAAAAAAATTAAGCAGATAAACGTTAAAAAAAAGATAAACTAAATTTAAATTCTAGCAAAGAAATCATAATAAAAATATTCCTTCTATTAAATTTATTGAATGATATTTTAAAATTATATAACGAAACGTTTTAAAAATTATCTCTAATCCAATTGTTACTTCCAGCAATTATTATTTATTTATTTAAGCATTAGTTAAAGTCGAAATTTTTTTTCATTTATAATGATGTCAATAGATGGCATCATAACAGAAGTTCAAATCAGTCCACAGAGCCTAATAAATTAAAAAAACTTTTTTTAAATAAATAAACTGAAAAATATATTTTTAAATATTTAGAGGCTTTAGTACGATTCTAAAAATAGTTTTAAAGGAGAATCAGACATTAGTCTTTTTTTACTTAATTTTTTTTTAATGAATCACTCATAGTCATCCACTTGTAAACTTTGTTATTTGAGTTTATGGCTTTGAATGGTGAAGCGTTGGTTTGTTGATGTTGTTTATAATAGATTATTTTTAATTAGGAACTTAATATATTATAATTGGATACGATATACATATTTTGTAGAAAAATATGCAGATAAAGCATTATTTCAAGTAAAAGAAATTATCAATTAGCTGTCATATGTTACCTTATTTTGTTTTTTCATTAAGCCTAATATGAAGTTTAGCTACGGTCGATTCACAGATGTAAATGGTTCGTACCGGAGAGATTAACTACACATTTTCCCCACTCAGATTTTATTATAAGTAGATCTTGTATCGTATTCTGAGTGAAAAACATTATCAATAATTATTCCATACATTAATTTTATAATTCTAAATGTGTCAGTCAAGAAAAATACAAATATGAAATGTAAGAAAATTAAGGAGCGAATAAAAACAGTTACACAAGCTTCTAACCACGATTCAATTTAAACAGCATATACTGAAATCTAAGAAATAAGAAAGGAATCATGTATAATTTGTATTTTGTAATATATTTTTTAACATAGTCAAGTGTAATGATTTTTTTTTTCATGGTTGTTGTGTATTTCTATTATGAACTCCTATGTTTTGCTACAAAACTGTACCTAACGGAGGAAAATTAAGATAATGAAGGTAATTTTTGAATTCAGAACACTAAGGACATATAATTACCGAAAAGTATTCCATGCAGCTGAAAAAAAAAGTCTTTTTTTTTTCAGACCTGTATAATCTATGCTTGGCACATCAGTTTAAGTTTCTTCTTCATTATTTGATGATTAAAGTATGTGAACATCTCTTAAGTTATATTTCAGAAAAAAATGAGACTACATTATAAAATTAATGCAATTTAACAAGATATTTTTTTACACATATGCTGTTTAAATATGCTCGGTGTTTAATATGGGGATACTATTTTTGCCATTAATATTTCCCTTTTATTTCGAAGTGTTTTTTTTTCTTCATGCTTGAGGAAAAATCCGACCACAGAATAACTTTAAAATCGCTGTATATACTAGATAATTCAATTTAGAGCCGTATGCTTTGTTAGTTCTATCTAGAGCAAAAATTACCAACTTGTGTTTTTATTGATTTTAATTAGTGCATTTTAGTATTTTATTAATTAAATATTTCGTGTTTGGGTCGGTTTCAGCTTAAAATGTATAGGGTTAGTCTAGTGTTTCTGGTTCATATATTTGTGTGTGTGTATTTGGTTTAGGCAGAAATTTCGGGTTCGGATTGCAAACAATCAAAGCTTTGCAGAACTTTAGTCTGGATTTTAATCAATAAAACTTATATATAAAATAAAGTTTTAAAGTTTTCCTGACAAATGAGAAGTTAATTAATCATTATTTTATTAAACATTAGACTTATAGGAAGATAATTTATAACCTGCTTTAATATTAATTATTTCTTCGTTTTCTTAGAATAAAAAGAAGCGTTTTCTGTAATCTATATCCTGAACGTTGCTACAAACCAACAGCAAACTTTTGTTCCGAATCTTATGAATATTGCGGAAGTGAAGATACTAAGGTAAAGTTAAGATTCAAATTTTAGTAATGTAAGCAATATCAGTTATACTGAAATCTTTAGAACATCCTATATATATATATATGTATATATATACATATATATTTGTGTGTGTATTTTTTTTATTTCCTTATAAGTTTCTGTAAAATACCATTAAATAATATTTTCCTTTTTATTCGCTGTCTATGATTTAAAACAAAATTCGTTTAGATACTAATTTATTTTTGAGTTTTTTTAAACCCTTTATATTACATTTAATTAGAAAAAAATCATTTATTTCAAAGGATAGATTTTATAATACAAAAAAAAAAATATTACTGAGCACAGCTTTCTCACATTTAGTTTACGTTCAAAACAAGTTCTTTATATCATATGAAAATAAAGTAAAAAATATTTAAAGTTCTGAAAATAAAAATAACAAAAATTAGGATTATCTGTGTCTTTTTCAAGATTCTTAAGTTTGTCAAGATCCGAAAATTCATAATTTTGTAATCATAAAAGTTTTCATGACTTCAGTATTAATAAAACCCGCTTAACTTTGTAACAAGCAATCGTATTGATTTTCAGATAGTGCGATTAGATTTGGAATTAAAAAATACATATAATATACGGTATTCCACTGGAAATATTTAAAATAAAGTTTAGGTCACCTTCTACGGATTTAAAGTACTCCTTTTTACCTCCTCACCCCCCCCCCCCAAAAAAAAAAATGATAAAAATCTAATTTTTTAGGAATCTCACTGGAACTTTATTTCTAGTGCCAAAACAACGTTCTTTCTAAATTTCCCTTAGTGACCTTTTGCTTTTAGTGTAAAAACTATTTTGCTTGTACACTTGCATTTTTTTTTCTGCCATGAAAAATTAGTAATTAGGGCATACAAATTTCTTTTTATTCCTTTTGGTTTTAATCAATGACATTGATGCATTCTCGTGCATTAAAGAAAATCCTTATCGGATATAGTTCCAGCTCTGAAAATAACCAGTCGGAGTAATAATGTCAATGGATAGCGTTATTACCAAGAATACTTATTGTGCAGTATATTTTAATCTACAAACTATCTCGCAAACAAATCCAAAATCTTCCACAAGATTTTGAAAGTACAGAGGTCCCATAGTGTGAGTGTGGGGTAGGGGAATCCGCATAATGGAGCTGCAGTGGCTCTAAATTCTGGTATAGTCTCATTTGTTATACATATTTAGCAATAAATTTGGCTTGTTTTGGTGTCTGACAGAAAATTACTTACTGAACATACCCGCCCCCCCCCCCCCATGGAAGTACTGAGATTTTCAGTTAAAGATAATCAAATGGGAGCCCATATCATTTTAAATATGTTTTACAAATGTAATAAACAGAAAAAATAAGAGTATGACTATCTCTTTAACTCTTTCAGTATGAACATCTCAAAAAACAAAATTAAAATAATGCAAATTCTACAAGTTGTTAATATTGCTATTAATAGTCTGAAAACATGAAAATGCAAATGTGAATTGAAAAAAATTTATTGTTAAAACAAGATATAAGACCCTGGTTTATTAATACTCTTATAATTTCAAGTTGAGAAATTATAAATATATAGTTAATATATAGTTAAAGCATGTAAAATACTATAAAATCAAAACTAAATATTCCAAAGCTCTGTACGAAAATGACAATTTTACGTGCTTTATTATTTAGTAATTTTTATTTTTAAAATACTGAAATAGCTAGACTATAAAAATAATGTTTTACAAGTATTATGTATCAATTTATGTATATATACGTAAAACAAATATATCTCAAAAATGCGAGAATTTAGAGTGACGGTATACATAAATAGAAAGTAAATATAGGTCACTTACTTATTTTAAAGAATATTCCAAAATTTAATTAGCGTGAAAAGAAATCCAGCAGAATAGCAGTTTTTTTTCACTTCAAAAATCATTCGCTTATTATATCTTGGGCTTAATGTCATGTGTATTTTTTTTTTTTAGCTCACAGGCTATCATAGCCTGAGAGCTTATGTGCCCGTCCGTTCTGTATGTACGTTCGTGCGTAACGCGATAACTCATGATAAAAATATCGGATCCACTTGAAATTTTGTATATAGGTATATCCTGATAAGGCGCTTCCCTGATTAGTTTTTGGAGTTCATTCGATATGTATTAAAGGGGGAACGGGGTGCTCATGCCCCTCCCCTTAATTGATATAAACGAGATTTTCATGCAGAATTAACAGTTTTCGTTCAAAATTTAGATATAGGATCATTCTGATGAGGCGATACCGTTGCTGTTTTAGGTGTTCATTGAATAAGTATAAACAGGGGGAACGGGGGCTCATGCCCCTCCCCTTAATTGATATAAACGGGATTTTCATGCAGAATTAACAGTTTTCGTTCAAAATTTAGATATAGGATCATTCCGATGAGTCGAGTCCGTGGCTGTTATTAGGTGTTCATTGAATAAGTATAAACAGGGGGAACGGGGGTTCTAATGCCCCTCCCCTTAACTTGTATAAATGGATTTTTCAATCAGAATTGTCAGATTTCGTTCAAATCTCTGAATAGTTTTGGAAGTTTAATGGTTAAGTATAAAAGAGGGGAATAACTCCTCTTAAATTATATAAATGCTAAATGAGTTTTTATTAAGAATTATCCGATTTGCTCAGAATTTTGGATATAGAATTTTAATATGATAAAGCATGTACTTGATAGTTTAGGAGGTTCAATGATTAAGTATAAAAAAGGAGAAAGGGGAGAGCTGTTTCCCCTTCTTAATTTTTTTTTTTGAACGGAATTAACGAAAATACAAGGCTGTAATGTACAATTATTCATGTAATGTGTGTATTCATGTCATGTAATGGCTGTAATGTACAATTATTCATGTAATGTGTGTATTCATGTCATGTAATGGCTGTAATGTACAATGTTTTCGTAGCCTGTGAGCTCAATGCCATCAGTTTAACTGGGCAATATTCTTTTTATTTCTTTTTTTAAACAGAACACTATGCTGCACCCGCCATCCTATAGGACATCATAGCAGATGCTTACCTTTGATTTCGAATTGTCCAAGCAAATTAAATTAATCACAGATGTAAATTGATAAAAAGTGGAATAAAAACTGTGTCAACAGTTTTTTAATCAGTCATCATAACTGAAAATTTATAGGAAAATTAGATAAAATTTTTAGCCGGGAAACATGACAGCCATCAGGTCATTATGACAGGGCAGAACAAAATAGCGGTCTTTTTCTTCTTTTATAATTGGTAGTTGATTTAACTAGGATTGGTGTGAGGCTTATAAAATTTGTTTAAAGTTGTAAAACATTTTAAATATTTTAAATCACATAAAGGTGTGTTGACACGCGAAAAAGAGCATATTTATACTTTTTTAGGAATTTTATAAACTGAAATTAAGTGCAATAATGCTTTATTTTTCTTACAATGTAGTAATTCTAAACTTTAAACTGATATTCGATACATATTAAAATTAAAAAGTAAGGTTTAGTTCTGAGGTTTCTTCGGTTTTCACAAAAAAGACCCCCATTCTTCTTTATTCCGATCCCTGTGATTGTGAGTCAATCGATTGGGATTTCTTCACTCTTTCTGCTATACCTCTTGTTGATAGACGAAGATTTTGCTTCAAGACTGATGTTAAAAATTTGTAATGAACCTCGGAAGTACGTCCCGTTCGATTCCTCTTTTGAAGTTCGTATCCCTAGAACGGTATTTTACAAACCAATTTCTATGAACTAATTTGTTATCACCCTATATACTGCATATTTTTATTTTCTTCTAGCTTTACAAGAAAAAGTATTGGATTCGTAAAATTTTTTGAAATCAGGTTTTCGATAAATTTGCACATCAGGGGATCGGAGAGCTCTATCTTAAGAACTCATGTACAGAATTTTACAAACGTTAAGGTTCTATTAGACCTTGATATAAACTAGATCTGTTTTGTTTTGGTGTATATCGCTCGATAAGTGGCGCTGCTATGCTGCATTATTGAGAATTTCCACAATAGCTATATCTCAATAAACTAATGCATGGATTTTCATTAAACTTTAGATTTAGTTGGTTTAGAGTTACATTTGGTGCTGATAACTTTTTGATACATATCGCTCAACAGGTGGAGTTGCTATGATGCATTATTCGCGATTATTGCAATAGATCTATCTGAAGGACTAAGACACGAAAGATTTTAAATCTTTAGATTAAATTGATCCCTGAACTAGATTAGTTTTGTTTAGTTTTCGGCGTGAATTACCCTACAAATGGTGCTGCTATGCTATATTTTTTTACGATTTCGCTATAAATGTATCTCGATAACTAATGGATGGATTTTCATCAAACTACCTGATAAAAAACTGATCCTGATTAGTTTTTCATAGATATAATTGGCGCTATTATGCAATTATTTTAAAGATTTTGCAATAGCTGTATCTCAAACATTAATGCACGGAATTTCATCAAGCTTCAGATTCGGTTATAAGTTGACATAAGTTGTTATTGACTAGTTTTTGGTTTAGATTTCCTAACCGGATGCTCTGCTGTGATGCAATTTTCAGGAAATATGTTAACATGCATAAGATAGAAGAAAATTTCCAAATTGCCCATCTGACTAGTTTCATTGTTCTTTTAACGCTCATGCCGTGCTTAAATTTACACAGCATTGCAGCACGAATATGCATTTTTTGGCTCTCCATTTCTGAGACAAAAAAAAAGCTTAATTTAAGATGCATACCACAAAACAGTGTGCAAAAGTCTTCCTGACTTTATTGGCCTCATTTTTTACATAGTAGGAACAAAAACTCATTTACACCATGATTTCTAATGGGTAGCTTATAACAATATATTTAATTTAGCTGCATCGGAAGTTGCTTATGACGCTACCAAATACTAGCCCATTTGAGCCTGAATTTTTCTTTTCTCAATTTTTTCAGTAAATTAAATTAATGCCAAAAATTATCTAGAAATATACTGAAAAAAGAATTACATTTTTTTTTAAATTTATTTCATGAAATATAAGCGTACTAAATATTGTAACATGCATAATTTTTATAATAGTACAACATGCATCATTATGTTTTGTTAAAATTTGCATAAAATAAGCTTTTAAATCATGTGTTATGTGTTATAAATAATATTTTTATGAGAAATTTAAAAATTATACGTTTACTTCCCTATAGAAATTAGTAATATTATAAGTATTATTAATAATAACATAAGTATGGTCGTATTTGAGGTTTCAAAACAATTTATTCCATAATCAAGTTGAAAGCTACTTTACACAAATAACTGCACCCTAAAAGGCTAATAAATACAGTGGCTCACAAAAGTGTTCGTACACTTAGGAATTTCAATGAAATAGGGCTCTATCTATTAATTAAAATTAATATTTTAGAATGGGTATTTAAGAGTAAGATCTATGACGCATTATTAACAAAACTACATAAAATATTTTAAAAACATAGCAAAACCTTATTTTAAAAAAATTACTAATCAAAAAATAACAAAAAATTTACCTCACAAAAGTCTTCGTACACTTTAAAAAAATCACTGTATATTTGTAAATATTGTAATATTTCGCTAAAGTTCTACTTAATAGGATATTATTTAGCACCCACAAAAGTTTTTCAAACACCTGGGAATAGATTTAATTAGCGTTTTTGTAATTTCTGCATGAAAGTTGATGCCTTCATCGAACATTGATGTTTTTACTTCGCTTTTTGTTTCAATGCTGTGTTTTCGTGTTCTAACTTCCAGTTACCTCCAAATATGTTTTACTGGGTAAATTCAGCAATTGAGGGGATGTTTTCAGAACTTGTGAACAATTATAAAGACGCTAGAGGCGAACGTTGAGAGCCATGTGCCTTGTATCATTATCCTGATAAAAAACAAAGTTGTATCTGTTACCCATATATTAGCCTGATAATTTTAAAGTGCCTTTTAAAATATTGGAACAAAGGTCGTGATTTATTATGCTATCAATATATACCAAATTACCAACGCCTGATGCTGATATGCACCCTCACACAAGGACAACTCCACTGCCATGCTTAACTGTTCCAACTAAGTTCTTTGAATTAAATTCTTAATTTTTTTTCTCCATACTATTATGCACTCATTGGACAAAGAATGGCATACTAGATTTAATCTGTAAATAAAACATTAATTTAATACGATTCGGGTTTATTTATCATTGATTTTGCTAAAGAAAGCCTAAGCTTTCTGTTTTTCGCATTAACAAAAAATTTTCTATGGGCAGAATACCTATATAATGCAGCTGGGCTTACCAATCGTCAAACAGTTTCAGGTAAAAATGAAGTAGAAACTGTTTCATTAAATTCTATAGCAACTTTTATAGCACTTAAACATGGATTTTTTAAGACTTTTCTAATTGTAAGTATTTGATCTCATTGCGTTCACTTAGATTGACGACCTTTTCATACCTAGTTTTCAATCCATTTTTTTCTACAAAGCCTTTTATCGCATACTTCACCATAGAATGGAATAAATTAACTAATTTTGCAATATTTCGAATTGATTTACTACTATTATGAAGAAAAATAACTAATTTCAAACGCTATTAGTCGTGACATTACGATTACAAACCATTTTTAATTAATAAATAGAATATTGCGGACCAATTTTACAAAATATATAGCCAAGCGATTTTTTAAATGTCAATATAATGCAAAAATAAAAATAAAGCGACAAATAATATTTTTAATAATGAAATTATCCGAAAATGTTTCTGTGTAGGAAGACTTTTGTGGCGTCTTCTTTCTGTGGCATCTCCTGTTTTCATTTTTAGATTTAAAAAAAATCCCTTAATGTTAAACAAAAAGGCTGTGTGTTATTTAGAATAACTTGAAGATAATATAAAAAATTTCTCTACTTCATATACGAATTTAATTTCAAGGAAATTTCTTTTTAGTACAAATTTTTAAAGTGTACGAACACTTTTGTGAGCCACTGTATGTACCCATTTGTGTCCAGCGCAGTACAATTAGAGAATTACGAAAATGCAAAAAAAAATAGGCTTGTATGTATAATTTCATAATTTGTATTTCATAGAAAACTACAAGATTATGACTTATTTATTTGGATCTTTTATAGAAAAAACACAAATAATCTTACTTTTTGTATTTCGCTACCTTGGAGAATGAAAAATCTATAAACACCGAAAATAGCCTCTATTTAAGAAAACAAATATCCATCTTATGCTCATATTTGTAGGTAACAGATACAGAAATTTACTAATAATTACTTCATGCCTGTTCGTGTTATAAAAAGAAGAAAGTTATACAAACCTAGTAAAATCCGAAGCATCTCAGATATGAAATGCTAGGCTTTAATGGGTTAAACTCGATATAGACGTATCACTTTTCGTACGGTCCCTTTTTTTGGCCTCGCACTGTTTTTCATCTTTAATGTTTTTACAAAAAAAAAAACTGGTCGACATTCTGCAGAAGGGAAATGTTTTCTTCAAATTCGATCTAATCTTCATATCTCCTTTTAACCCTTTTGGCCCTAAACTTTTTTCCAATTTTGAGAAAAAATAATTTTTTAACTACCGAAATCAAAGGTAGCTATCTAAATCACAAAAGCTATAGTTTAGAGAAAATTGAACAAGTGTTTTTTACAGAAACCTAACGAATGTAGCTATTTTTTGTGTTTTTCATGCAACAATAGTAATTTCATGCGGAACTTTTAAAAACGTTTAAAATTTTTTATATTACAGCCAGAATCAAGAAACATAAAAAATTACTAGTATTTTTTATATTTTATCTCAAATTACTAAATCGGAAAAAGAGAAACTAATTTCATTTTAAAGAGTGGGCCATAGTTTTGAATTAAAAGAAGCGTCAATGGTTTGCTAATAATTAATAAAACTTTTATAATAATAACAATTATTATTAAATGCTAAAACGTAAGTGAAGTTACAATAGTAAATGTACGGACAAGTGCTAGCACAATTTGGTGCTGGAATTAAAAAAATGTTTTTAGGACAAAATAATACTTAATAAAAGACATGTCTTATTAATAAGGTGTCAGGGCCAAAGCGGTTAATTATTTTATCCATTGTTGAATATCCCGTCCTTTTGATAAAAACTACAAATTCCATTAGATAAGAAAGAACAGTTGTCACTTTTATAGCTTTCGAATGAAATGTAGCAACATTTTTTTTTTTTCTAAACGCAGCCTAAATAATTTAATAAACATTTAGAAAATTGTATCTCTCGGTCTAGTGATATCTGAGACATATTTGAATCTTTGTAATGTCTGCATTTTATTCTTTTTCTGATTGGTCCATGTTTAATAAATGGCGTATTTAATGCACATAGACATATGATTTTGTTATTACGTAAACTCTTTTTTTTTTATCTTCTTCTTCAAAAAGGTAAGTTATTCACTATTTTACTTTTACGTTCTACAGAGTGGAATACTTCTGTTCCCACGATACCCCCAAAAAATGCATTAAAAACTAAATAATAGTAATAATAATAATAACTCAAAAATTGAGATACAGCTTTCAAACAAATAACATTTAAAATTATATTTTTTTTCCGGTACGACGGTGTAAAGATTAAAAATATGCGATGTTTAAAATTTTAAAAATGTGCAGTCCCGAAAATTAAAAATTTGAAATTTTATTTAAAATGTGTTTATGAATGGTCCAGGAATATTGATGTTTAATTCATGGCGTACGTAATACAAGATTCTGTTATTACGTAAACCACGTTTTGATTATCATAAAAATAATGTTCATTATTATTATTTTTTTAAATATAAAATTTATTTATAGGTTGAAAATTTTTTTTTTTGAAAAAATTATTTTCCAAATGATCATTGTAATTTGTTAAAATTACATTCCTTTATTAATTTATTACATATTTTATAAGATGTATATTTCAGATTCCAATGGAAGAGTTTTACAATATTGAAGATACAATGAGTATAGAAGACTATTTTAAGTATAAGGATAATTTTAAAGATTTTCTTATTCCAGAAAAGTAAGCAATATTGCCTATTTTTAAAAACTTAAACATGTATAATTGAAAAGTGTGGGGATAATAAATGAAGAAAGAAACTAGTTAATTTTACGATATCATTTCATTTCCTGTTAGTAATAATTTATCAAGCATTACATTTCATAAAAAGCTATCTATAAAGAATACTAATGAACATGTGTATGTTATATAAAAAAATAGTTACATTTGTTGCTGTCGTTTCATATTTTTCACTTTTTAAAAATTAAGTGAATATATCAGAAACAACATATGATGTAGAAAAAAACCACCGAAGGATATTATTGCATTTGTCAGGGAAATTTCAGTTTACTAATATATTTCCATTACATGTGTAGAATAATATATATAGAATTTTATTTAACTTAATTATTAATTAAAATAACGTATTTTGTAGAACTCATCATAAAATAAAAATGGAGGACGCATTTTAAGCTAAAACACTAACAGATCGTCATCAGCTGACGCATACACGTGTTATTTAGGATGGATCGAATTTCTGTTTCCCAATTTCAAAACCTATCTCTACGGAAAACATGTTCCATTGATTAAAGATTAAGAGAAAAAAAATAAAAATTAGGATTTCAAAATTTTACATTGACGAAACGGTGTTGAATTTTTCAAAAAAACTGAAAAAAGACCTACTTTTGAATTGACGATTTTTATTAAAAATAATAATTAAAAAATTAATCAAAATTTATCTATGGGTAAAATGTGTTATGTTCTGCGCAGATTAACAGAACAATAATTAAAAACTGTAATTTTAAATTTTAAATCAGCCGCAATGTAAATTAAATTTATGTATTTGAACTTTTTTCAAGGTAAAAAGTCAAAGGATTTTTCTAACATGAAACATGCATTTTAGTATATATTACAAACAGAGCAAAATTACTTGGTTACAACGTTAAAACTTTATCTTCCTATTTAAAAACTTCTTTAGAATTAAATCAAGAGAAATCTAAAAAATCGACAAAATTAAAATGGGCGGTAATCACATTTGTAATAAAAATCCCCATGAGATTTCTTGATTCAATGAGATATCTTATAAAGTTGTCAATGGTGATATGGTCCACAGACAACAGATAATGTTCTCGTGATTGTTTTGTTTATTAGTTTTGTAAATTAAATGGATCGTGGAAATCCATTGATAGTAGGTATTATTGCCACCGGAGTGATTGCTGGATTTAATGTTGCTTCTGAAATCATGTCGTTACTAAATCCTTCAGTTAGTTGAGGTTTTTAAACATTTTCCAACCTAATAAAATCTATGTAATCCTTCGCAAAAGCTCATGAACTGGTAAATTGAAAATATGGATATTATTCTTTGTAATGAGTTTGGATTGCAGTAGGCCGTTTGATTTCACTTGCTTTTGGAATTCATCGAAGGACCAATTATGTTATGTGAATTTAGTCATCAGGTGTTTGCCTATTGGATGGCTGCCATGTGGTGATCAGGAGGACAATCTTTGCGATCAATATTAACAACTCTGCTTTTTGTATTCACGGTAGATTAAATAAAACAGACTGCAAAATCCATTAATTTTCATACCAATGGGATTTTTTTTCAATGGTAATGTCACAAAATCCATTGCGAAAATAAATCAGCGCTATCCGTTGCTATACATTTCACCTTGCAACGGAATTTATAATGATTGCATAAGAAACAATCCTTCCCGGTTCTTTCAATTGAATAACACGTTTAAAACCTTCGCTATATAAGCTCTTATATATCGATAAATCTAAGACAGTAAACTTGATTATAGGAATGCAATGTGCCCTCGGAATATTACATTAACCACCTCATTGAATGAAATGCAATTATTTTCGAAACTCGAACTTGTAACATTACTTATTTAAAATATCATTTTTAAAAGGATTGAAATACTTTTTAAAAGGATTTTATATAAAAACTACGGGGGGGGGTTCCCTGCGAGCTACACAAACTAAACACCGTTTAGACCTAAGGTGTCTTTTCTTGAAAAATATTAACAGGTTACAGAAGTTTCAATAACATTATCACGAACAACGACTGTTTTCTGTAATCGGGTTGCTATACTTTCCCGTTTGAAAAGGACAATTTTCGTCCCCTATGGTTTCGCGATAACTGACGGTTGCTTTTGGAATTGATGAATAAAATCAGTTAAAAATTTGAATATCCACTTGTATAGTTATGGTTAAAATGTCGCTGCCAGTTAGACTTTCATAACAACGCTACAGGTAATATTCTTCAATTGAATTCGAAGATAAAAAAATTCATTTGTTTCAGAATAACTTTCATAACCATGAAAATACACAATTTAGAGAAATATTAGTCATATTTTATATTTTGTTCGACTCTTAAATATTTTTAGTAACAGGTTTTAATTTTTTCTCTATTTTAATACGCCATCATGCATCATATTTTCATTTTAATTTTAAAATTTTCATTTTAAAATTCTTTATTTTATTTATTAAGTTACATACGTATTTTCTATTCAGTATTTATCGAACAGTAATTTTTACGCAATAAATCGGAAATATTTTTCACTTGCAATCTACGTTCTTGCTGCATTAAATGATAAAATATTTAAACTTTTTTTTTTTTTTTTTTTTTTTTTTTTTTTTTTTTTTTGCCGTGCTCAATTCTTACCAGGTGATTTCTAGGATGACGTCAAATGAATGTTATTCATAAATACTGACATTTAGAAGAATTTATTCAAAATATTTCCAACATATGAACTGAAATAAGTACTTAGAAAATCCTATTTTTTCTCTAAGTCACTTGGGCTTTATGCGCATTTGTAAATTGAAACTTTGTCAGAATTACTATTTTTAAATAAATGGGGAATTTAAGTCACCAATTGAAATTACAGACGATGTTTAGTTTTCTAAAATAAAATGATTCTTAAGGAGCTAATATATGAAAAGACGATTTTATTTTTCAAAATATTTTTTAAAAATATAATTTAATCACAATATTCCTTTTGTAAATGATTGAAATAAAAAACAATTTTAATTTCAATCTAAAAATAACACGGAAAAAAGAATTTAAATAATTCCTATAGCTTTCGCTTGTTCTCAATTTCTTTCCACAAAATTGATGTCATTTTCTTTTCATCATTAGATAATGTTATTAAAATTAAAAACATAATTAATATCTCGAAATTTAATAAAAATTCTAAAATTCTGACACCATTTTTTAAATCTGCGGATGAATATGGATAATTTGTAATACTTTAGTGCCACACGTTTAATATTTTAGGAAAAGCAACAGTGAAGCTAATCAACTGTTTAATAAGTCGTTTCATAAATTCGTTTCGTTAGGATTTTATATATATTGTGTAGATTTGTTTAAGTGTGAATTTTGATTGAATATACTTTTTTCAAATTGAAATATTATTTAAAGATTATTCTATTAATAAATTTGTATTTTTTTCAGAAGTAAACTTCATGATGAAGACAGCATAACTGGTCCATATTTGAGATTTAAAAAAGGAATAACCAGAGCAATGATTTGCTATAGCTTACATTCAGTCGTCGTCAGTAATAAATATCCTGTATTGAAGAAAAGAGTTCCTTCACTTCTGAGTGAGTCTCTTTTACTTACATTAATTTATAAATAGCATATCGATTTGATTCAAATAAATTGATATTATACATCGATATATATTTACCATTATTATACTTTTAACGGACTAAAATTCGTTAAAATTTTCAAACATAATTGAAAGATACATTTCATTTCATTCTGTAAAATAAGTCTTTAGATTTGGTCGTTATCTATCGCAAGTGTGTATCATTGAAGGAAAAAATATTGATATATTCTTATTCTATGATACAATAAAGTAATTGTTTCATCGATACAAAAATTTTTATTGTCTTTCCAAGACGAGTTCTTATATTGGAATATCCATCAAAATTTACCACAAAAAATATGTAGTTTATTATAGGCCAGGAGTAATCAGCACAGACAATCACCTCATTAAGTTCACGCATCAAAATTTATGATTAGTTAAATATTGATTCGCATATTAAAATGAAATCGATCTACCAATTTATATCTTGGTTGAAACTCCTAAGAAATCGATTTTAGTGGTTGACATTGTGTTTTCCTGCACACAACAGTATGAAACTATGGAGGATTAGGAATAGGAAAACATAATAGTAATTCTATCTGTCAGCCGCTGAAATTGGGTTTTTAGGTCTTTTCCTTCAACACATGACCTAGCTAATCGATTGCGACTTATTATGCGAATAAACATTTAACTAATCCTGGGTATTAATCCATGAAAATTTTTCAGTCAATTGCGGAGTTATATGTTTTAAAAAAAAATCTCATATTTGTGGCAAGACTGCAATTTTTGAATTTTCAGGCTTTTAATAAAAAAACCACTTTAAGGGATAGTTCGGGATACTGTAGCATTTCTAAAAAATCAATAATGCACTATTTTCCATACTCTGATCCCAAAGCTTAAACGATGAACTATACACTAAAATTCACATGTAAATATAGTAGCATAAAAAAATTTTCCTGATTGTGTTTTGCTTGATATGGAGTGAAATTAAAATTGTAATATAAATTAATTTTCATTGTTGCGATAGCTAACACTGTTAAACTATATTCCCCGATGCAAAGCTAATCGTTAAAAAATTGCATTTTTTTAAATTGAACTTTTACAATAAAATTTAAAAATGAAATAAATATATAAGTTCGAATATATTCTTCTATTTCAGGTAATGCTCTTGAGGACAAGCTTACATTTTTTGTACCTGAAAATGAGACATTTGTTCCCGGCAATCGTCCTGGGATTTTGTTTGCTATTCATTCACCGTATGAAGCTGTAAACCCATTTGCCAAAGGAATTTTTATGAAACCTGGTAGAACGTACCGCATTTATGTTAGTATGGTATGAATTTTATTACATTCTATTTACAATTACAGGGAAGAAATGTAAACATGCATGATTTATGTGTTACAGATGGCATTGTAAATTTAAATTAATAATATTTCACAAAGGATATTTATGATGCTGTCAAATACAAAATTCAAGTTATAAAACGATATCCCTCTCGTGCTTAGTAAACTATTTTAAGATTGTATTGAAAACAAACCTACAGAGATCTATGTATATTTCATTTTTATTCTTTTATGGCACATAAATCTCACATGAAGTTCAATAATAGTAAAGTGAAGTTTAAAATAGAACAGTGATTCTCAAGCTTACATAATATCCTGAAGTGTTTTTTTTTAATTTAAATAATAGTTAACAACAGAAATGAAGCTGAAGATAAAAGCAAATGCTTAAAAATTATATAACTTTAATTTCATGTTTAATGCAGGATTTATAAGTACTAAGTTTTCTAAGGTAACGTCTTCATTCATTGCATATTTTCTTCCACATTCGTTTTAATTTTTTAGAATGGTAAATCAATTTTAAATTTTATTATAGTGTAGATTTTTGATTTTAGAAAAATCCATAAGGTACGTGTAAAATACCAGTCTTATTAAGCCATTTTACTACAAGCGTTGCATGCTGGCTCTGATCAACGATTATTCGTGTAGTCTTAAAACACTTTTGCGTATATCTAAGATTACGAGCACCACCATTTGAGAAAAATAGAGTGGAACAAAGGATTGGAGATTTATTTCCATATAAAAAAAACAGATTTGCTTTTAATATATACTTTTTTAAAGAATTCAAAGTTTAAAATTTCCATAAAACTATAAAATATTTGTTGATAATCATTTTGTATTGATTGAGCAATTTTCGATCTCTTATAAATGTCGTCATATTCAACATAATTTTTCCATAATAATGAAATTGAAATTTATTTGAAATGCGAAGTATGTTTTTCCCCATTTAAAAATGCTGTTTAAATTGAAGATATAATTTTTAAAATTAAAAAATTATTTAACTGCGTTTGTAACATCCATATCATCACTAGGAAAATAGTTATCATGACGCAGAATTATCCATAACAGCAGATTATTTACAATAATAATAAGGGGTGAAATCTGAACGGGCCGGAATTTTAAGACTCGGCCTGTACGAAAGTTATCTTGGCCTAGTGTAAAACTAAAAATTTAGCCTAGCTCATACAAAAATTTGTCAAACGGGACCGATATTAACCGATTTAACTCGACGAAATTTCTACAAAGAATTACATTTTACCTTGACATATAATAAAGATTTCTTTAAAGAATAACGCAATTTATGGGATGGTGATTTTTCAGTATACTTTAAAATTACGATGCAGTTGATAGACCGAAAATACACAATATGAACATTAATGTTTACTTAGATTCTTAGAAATTTGAACATTTAAATAAGGATTCATTAAAAAATTAATGTAGTTTTAAAAAAGAAGAAAAAGGAGGGTTAAAAACATAACTTTTGAAACTGCATAATATAAAGTATATTTATGAAATTTTTCTCAAACATTTATTAAGGCTTTTTTTTAATCCAAATTAGCTATTAGCTGACACATTTGTGAATTTATTTTTTTTCGAAAACTTATAAGACTGGACAGTGTTCTTTTTCAGAAACCGTATAATCAAAAGTCTTTATCCATTCTTGATCAAAATAATAGATCTTTAAGAAAAGCACTGTCAAATTTAGCATCTTGATTCGAATTTCTGGAAGCGAAAGCACAGGGAAGGAGTTAAACATGCAACTACATGACAATAACCTTTTGTATTGCGACAAGTAATTTATTTATCAAAAAGAGAAAAATATATTCAATTCCAAAACACTTCATTATTCAGGATTTTCAATTTTATATCTTTACAGCTAATAATTAGGCAGAAAATATCTAAAAAATTTGCATTGTTGAGCAATAAATTTGCGAACCACCTTAACGTATATTTCCAAAGATTACGTTAAAAGAAGTTCATTATTGCCCCTACACATCCTGAGAGCAATTAAGTCCAGTTCGACCCCTTTCTTTTCATAGAAAAAAATGCAAGGTTTGTACAATTCTGTAGAAAAAAACTAAGCCCGGGTCAGACATCACGTATTTATCCGATGCCAATCGCTATGCTGGACATATTACATTTCTGTATTTATGTGTGCAATTTTCAACGGCATTTGACGCATGTTTATACTTATTGTGATGAACGTCATATGTATCGCATCAGCCTTAATTTTTATATAAGACCAATAGACTCATTAAATTTTATCTTATGCCCGGCCCAACTAACCAGTTTAAATTTATTTTCCGCCTGGCCTGTTGAAAAAGTTAATCTAAATCTAACGACCCAGCCTGTTCACACCTCTAAAAGGGCATCTTTCAGTTGAGCAGGTAGTTATAATTCAATATGATTGAATAACAACATAACAAGATTAAGTGAAAAATACAGTCACAAAAATTATATCACTATCTTCCCATATTGCGGAAATTATTATATCGACAGTTACTGAAAATGTCCAACTAATCTATCAAGGAAAATTGTTTAAATACAATTCTATAAAATACATAATTTTGACTGAATTTCCTTTATGTTGAATTTATTTTTTTTATCTTTCTTTAACTATAAGGTATTTTCTCTTCAAAAGGAAAAAGAAATTTTATTGAAAGATCCTTATGTAACGAGCTGCATGGATTACGAAGAAATCTGGGAGGCAAATAATCATTCAGGAGCTCGTATTCAAGGAGTAAGTGTGAAAGATGTTTTAATCACCAATATAAAAGAATGACTAAGAGCTATAGAAACAAGAATATCACCAATAGTTTTCTTGCTGTTCCAGTTATTAACCATTTGAAAAATAGTTATTGCTTTCAGTCTAGAGACATCCAAGACGTATTTAAATCCTCTGGATTTTTGGATTTTGGTTATTTTCGGATTCGATACCTGTTTAATCCAAAGCGTGCGTAATATATAATCCTCTTAGAATGTAAGCATTTTTTTGGGGGGGAGGGACATCCACAAGACAGATTAATCTACTATTTTTCTTTTACATCCAACAGAAACAGACCACTTCTGTTGAAAAAATGACAAAAAAAAAAATGTTAAAGGCCGCAAAAAATAAATAATTCAAAAACGAATTTAAATGAGCCTTTCAAATAAATTGCATTAAAAAGTACAATTTTTACCCTATATGATGGTGTAATAATGTGCGATGCTCAAAAATATAAAAATTTTTATCAAAGAAATTTTTAAACTTTTATTCAATTTTATTCAAAATTTGTTTAAGATTGGTTCGGGAATATTAATATTTAATCCATGCTGTACGTAATATATAACTCTGTTATTACGTAAGCCAAATTTTGTTCATCATATATGTAATGTTTATTATTACTATTTTTTTAATGTAAAGATTATTTATAAATCTAAAACTTTAGTCTTTGAAAATATAATTTTACATATGGTCAATGAAATTTGAAATTTACATTTTTTATTACAAATTTTGTGGTGTTGATGGAGATACTGACACTATGAACGCCATAATAATAACATCAGTGATATAAGAGTCGAAAAAATAATAATAAAGGAATTCTGTTTTAACTAACTACAAAAACAATTTGGAAAATGAGTTTTTTTCAAAGACTAAAATTTAAGATTTATAAATAAATTCTGTATACCTAAAAATACACGGTGTTTTACAATAAATTAGTTCATTATTACATTGTTTACTTTTTTGTGATCGTCGCACATTTCGTAATAGATTTGATTGGCAATCAGACCTCGTTTTTCTGCTTTAAACGACGATCTTTCAAACGACGTCTTTCTTTGGATTCGTTTTATTTTCAATATCTGATAATTTGCTTGAACACATTTTGTAACTTTTTCATTTTTTTTATTTATTCATAACGATTTTTTTTTTTTTTTTTTTTTTTTTTTTTTTTTTTTTTTTGCCTTGTCCAATTAATGAATTTCCAATGTCTTTTAAATGTAAAGAATTTCCTAAAATAATGATAATAATAAACATAATTTCTATGATAATCAAAACGTGGCTCACGTATTAAACACAGTCCTATATTACATATGCCATTGATAAAACAATTATATTCTTGGATCAATAAATAAATTTTATATTAAATTCCAGTTTTAGAATTTTCGGCACTGGATATTTTTAAACTTCTAAACATCGTACATTTTCGACTTTTACACCGACGTACAGGAAAAAAATGTACTTTTATATGAAATTTGTTTGAAAGCTATATCTCAATTTACTTTGAATTATTAAGTTCTGTGCTTTTTATGGTTCTTTTGTCACTTTGGCAATATGGCAAAGTGGCATCGTGGCAGCAACCATTTCTGGTCATGGAATATGGACCAATCAGAAAATGAATAAAATCCGGACATCACAAGGTTCCAGATATGCTTCAGATATCTCTATTATCAGCCGACAGAACAACCATTTTAGAAATGGTTAATAATAGTAATTGTTGCAAGTAGAGATCTTATTTGTGATAGTTAAATTAATGTTGATTGGGGTTGCGAAATGATAATTATTTAATGTCATTTTTTTTATTCTTGATAACAATTAATCACGCAATTGACTTTGAAAATGAAGCGTTACTTTCAATTTCAAAAGAAATTTCGGCAGTTTGTAGTATTTTATTAACAAATAACAAACTAGTTAGATGCAGATTTATTTTGTATTTATTTTGTAAAATAACTTAAGAAAGTATTTTGTAAAATTCTCTTATTATGCTTTTTATTTTAGGGCAGCAGTGATGTCATAAGATTTTTGGCCTTTAAATTGGCTCAGAAAAACCTGACAATAAAAATATTTTTGCTTCTTTTTTATTTGCTTCCGAAATTCAGACATTGCAGTTTTTATTGAATAAACAAGTCAAATCAAAATATACTGGAGTAAAATATCCCGCATTTTTTTCGAACTAAAAAGATTTGTGTTACATAATCTTGATTTATTTGTTTTTTTAATTGTCTTTTCATAATAGAAGTAATATAAAAAAAATTTTTAATATTTTTATACATAAATGTATTTTCCAGTTTTCCATTACTGAGTTTTTTCTTTTGATTCTTTTTATTTACTCGAAATTACTTTAAATTTACCACCCTCTACTGACTCTGTTTTAAATATCACGGATATCCATAATTTAGAAATAATTCCTAATTACATTTAACTTGTGCTTTACTTAACTTTTTCATCGAAAACTACATACAGGATGGTCTTAAAACATATGTCAAAAATGGAAGAAGGGACCTAAATAAGCATATTTCGTATAGGATTGTGTGTGTGGTAATGGCGCTTTGACCTGGTTGAAGCGCTGATGAGTCAAATAGGAATCAGCTGTATTGTCGAATATTCGAGCGTTTTTATCGGGAGTTAGGAACAAGTGGATCGTTTTATGCTTCTAAGCGTAGAGATGGCATTAGGAGGTATCGCAGAACTCCTGCAGTGGAAAAAAGAATACTAAACGCAATAGAGGATAATCCTTCGACAAGCTCGACAGCTGTAGAACGTGTGTTGTGTGTGACCCATCAAAGTGTTTTGAGGACTTTAGATGAAGACGGAGTGCTTCCATATTATTTACAGAGAGTGCAAGCAATGACCCCTGACGATTATCGTCCACGTCTCAACTTTGCTCGTTGGTATTTACAGCAGACAGCAGATTTGACAGCAGATCCAACCTTCCCAGCAGATGTTTTATTTACTGATGAGGCTACCTTTACGCGGTCGGGTATGTTTAACATCCATAATTCTTACCTGTGGGCTCATGACAACCCACATGGCACAATGGCACACGCGTACCAAAGAAGGTTTTCCATTATTGCTTGCTCAGGCATTGCACACAATAACTCAATAGGACCGTACATTCTACCTAGTTGTTTAACTGGCCATACATACAATATCTTTCTACAGGAGGTTTTACCTGAAATTCTGGTAGATATTTCTCCAGTTGTTCGCAGACGAATGTGGTTCCAGCACGATGGAGCCCCAGCTAACTACAGTCGAGACGCCAGGAATCATTTGGACGCTGTCTACGACTAGCATTGGATACGATGGGGCGGTCCAGGGTCAAAGCGTTCTCCTGCTTGGATATTTTTCATTTGCAGTCATATTAAAAGCCTGGTGTACAAGCGTCCCGTCATCTCTGAAGAAGATCATGTTGTTCGCTTGTTGTTTGCTGCTTTACATGTGATCGACACGTTTGACGTCTTGTCTAATGTATGCTGATCTATGCGTCGTCGCTGTGAATCTTGTACCGCCGCTCTTTCAAGCTTTCGAGCCTCTCATCTAAACTGTTAATAATTTTTTGTTTTATTTTGTCTTTACTTGTATTTTCAATTTCCTTTGATTCATACTGCTTTACAAGATAGCGCTTTAATATGTCATTACTGCACACACATTGTTATCCGAAATATGCTTATTTAGGTCCCCTCTAGTTAAATTTACATTTTTGGAATATATTTTAGGATTACCCTGTATAATAAATTTATCGTGGGTGAACATTTTCAATTATATCACCTAATTAATTTCATTAAGTGTATATACAGTAATTAATCAAAAGTTTGAATAGTTTAGTAAAAGAGTTTGAGCAGAGATAAAAGAAAATATTTACTCCATAAACAAGTACATTTATTCGGATATAGTTCACGAGATTTTCGAAATGCTTTCTATTACTTGCAACAACATAAGGAAGCCTAAAATCAAAATTGTCCAATATTGAACGAATAATTTTTTGTGTAATGCCCAAAATTTCTACAGAAAGGGCTTATTGAAGCACATCTAATGATGGTGTAATTTAAAAATTTTAAGTACACGCATAAAAATATGCGCATGGTGAGTTGTATATTTTCGAAAATTTTTAAATCTCTATGATTAAAATAAAATAAAAAAATCCGCCCACCATCCTTCCCTTAAAAAAAATACCCGCATTTGAATTTTTCATGCAATGATTAATAAACTTTTCTACCAAAAATTGAACCGACTTCAAAAACTACTGCAAAGTGAAAAATATTTTTTTTACATAATAGTAATAAGAAATTAAATTAAGAGCATAGTATTTACCATGCGTATTATTATATTTATGTACATTAATTTGATTTTTTGTAGTCGGTGCCAGCCAAGCCTTTTATTCTTTTAGGAATTGGATATTTAATTTTAATTTTGAAATTGGGTTGGCTGGCACCGACTCCAAAAAACCAAATTAATGTACATAAATATAATAATACGCATGGTAAATACTATGCTCTTAATTTAATTTCTTATTACTATTATGTAAAAAAATTATTTTTCACTTTGTAGTAGTTTTTGAAGTTGGCTCAATTTTTGGTAGAAAAGTTTATTTTTCTCTTTTTAGTTAAAAGTTAACGATTTTTTGAAGTCAGTTAATAAAAATTATAATGCGTAAAAAAATATTGTAAATTATACATGGATGTAAATTTTGTCAGAAATAGGGTTCGAACGCACGCTCTCTTTCCAGCATCAGAGCTTAAATCTGGCTCCTTAAACCGCTGGGTCATCCTGACTGGGCTCCAATCGGCGACTTTATTCAAAGTCCATGTTATTTTTAATTTGCGAAAAATCACCAATTTTATTAAATTTTGCCTAATTACTAAAAAAGTACTGAACCAATTTCCATGAAATGGAAGTGGCACCAATTCGAGAGTAGCCTCTTTTATTTAACACAAAACAAAATTAATCGGTTGGATAGTTTCGGAGTAATCGGTGAACATACATAGAAAAAAATACATACGTTTCGAATTAATAACTTTCTCTTCCTTTTCTGAAGTCAGTTAATAATAAATATTATAATACGGAAAAAATATTATAAATTATACATGGATGTAAGTTATGTCAGAAGTGGGGTTTGAACCCTTGCTTTCTTCCGAGAACAAGTGCTTAAGTCTGGCGCCATAGACCGTTCAGCCACCCTGATAACGCTACAGCCGGCGAGCTTATTCAAAGTCCATGTTACTTTTAATTTGCGAGAAGACACAAATTTTGTTAAATTTTGCCTAATTACTAAAAAAGTACTGAACCAATTTTAATGAAATAAAAGTGGTACCAATTGGAGAGTAGCCTCTTTTATTAAATACAAAAACCAAATTAATCGGTTGGATAGTTTCAGAGTAATTGGTGAACATACATAGAAAAAAATACATGCGCGTTGAATTAATAACTTCCTCTTCCTTTTCTGAAGCTGGTTAAAAATATAAATTGTAATACGGAAAAAATTGTAAATTTTACATAGATGTAAATAATGTCAGGAGCAGGGTTCGAACCCACGCTCTCTTTCGCAAAACAGAGCTTAAAGCTAGCGCCTTAGACCGCTCGGCCATGCTGTCGACAGTCCATTCAGCGAACGTATTCAACACTTTTAATTAGCGAGAAATCATTAATTTTACTAGTTTTTGCCTAATTCCTAAAAAAGTACTGAACCAATTTCGATGAAACTGAAGTGGTACCAATTCGAGAGCAGCGTCTTTCATTTAACACCAAAACCAAGTTAATCGGTTGCATGGTTTCGGAGTAATCTGTGAACATACATAAAAAAAAAAAATACATACGTGTAGAATTGATAACCTCCTCTCCTTTTTGGACGTCAAAAATCAACCAATCAACCAACCAACCTCTCCTTTTTGGAAGTTGGTTAAAAATGGATTTTACTTTAAGACTTCTAAACTTTAAATCAGTTGGATTCCAAAATTGTCGATATAGTTAGTCAGCCGAAAATCACATTTGTCAAAAATTAAAATATGATGTCAAGATAGTGTGTTAGTATTAAACTAGTTGAATATTTATATAATTTCTGTATATTTGCGAAAATGTTTATTGTGATTTAAGAGAATCTGTATTTTCATGTTTTGCATGTAGACCTTGTTACTTAGCAGTTAGACAGTAAACAAAATATTCTTAATTCGAGCCCCGATGCGGGACTATGAAATTTTCATATTAAGATGAATTTAAAAAAGAAATTTCTTATTTTTTTCAATTGAAGGGTTTATATTATTTTTTTAATCACTGGCATTCATAAAATATTTTGGAATTCTATTACCTTTCTATTTTTAACGCTATTACGTTTTATAAGTCATTCATCATACTAAATTTCGTTAAAAAAATTGTATTTGTTTTTAGAAATTTATAATTTTATTCATATATGCGATATTTTTTTTTATTTCAAATTTTCAAAAATTTCGAATTTTGGATTTTTTTTTTTATAATTTAACTTGAACATTTTTAATTTAATAAAAATAAATAGCTTCTTTTTATAATTATTTTAAAACTGAATTTATTGATGCTACCATATATATAAGAATTTAATCTTTATAAAATAACAATTTGGATTTAAATATAAAAAGATAAGTAGTTTTGAAAGAAATATTAAACGAAATTTTCAGTGAGATCGGTGATCACACTTACCCACTTGATTAAATATTCAGATCTTGATGCAACAAATGTTGCAGTGTAATACAAAAATGCATGAATACTTAAATTACTGTGCATGTATTCCATATCCTATTTATTTTTTTTTTATTTTTCTTTTTTTTTGTATTAAATTGTTAGGTGTGGATGCGATTTTTAGTCCTTTGAGGTTGCCTTTTTTTACTATTGCAATTAACTTTATCCATAAGTTTTTTTTTTATTTTTTTTTTTGAAAATTTATAATTTTTGTTTTAATTTGAAACATTTTATAAATATAATGAATATATAAAAATACATAATATTTATTTATAAGTGAATATTTATGTATTTATAAATGTATATGTCTATATATAATTACATATATACAGAAGTACATGTGATGTATATATATATAAAAATAAAAATATTTCTATAATCATCACATTTATTTTTATAACATGTGAAATATATATTATGCGTATCGTTTATTAAATGCATATTTGCTTATGAACATTTAATAGGCAATGCTTTTCCACCATCTTGAAAAAATGTATAAGATGCTAAAATGGCTTTTTGGCACCATTTTGAATTCCTTCGCCAATCGCGCTAACCAATGAGAGATATTGAAGTCTTCCCATTTATTATGTTTATATACAATGTGTCCAATCTCAATGGTGGTCACTGGCTAACTTCTAAACCGCTAGTCAAAGACATATAGTTCCACTTGCAAAAATGTTTTTTAAAAAGTAAAGAACTATTTTTTAAGCAATTTAGGTAAAATAAATAAATGTATATATATGTATATATTAAAAAATTACGAAAAGTAAATTTTTATACGGTCCCCCGGTCCTGTAAGAGATATACAGTAAACTTTTACCACTACTGTTGTAACGGGTGGGTACACATACTGGGCGTCATTTGTAACGTGTGGGAGGTTATGTTGTTGAAATGAAGACATAATTCTAAATATAGGATAAAATCAACAGTTTATTTAAACCGCTAGGACTTGGGGAAAGTGGAGCTCTAGTTCAAGAATTTCAATAACTAATCACAATACCAAGAGATTAAGTCGAAATTATACTCACAATCTCGGACTAGAATCTGTTGGGGCACTTCAAACCAGATTCTCGTTCAGACTTTGGCAAAATGCTAAATTAAATCTTTATAAGACAGCCCATGGCTGCAAACACTCTTTATTATTTAAAATACTCAGCGTATTAAAATATTTCTTACCACCGGCACTCTTCTTGAGTAGCTCCGCTCGTGATTAACAAACTCAGCGAACGCTACTGGCTAGCTCACTCTAAAACACCATCTAATTCACTGGAGGCTAATCTCTTCACTACTAGTTATCTATCTCTGCGGGCTACTGCCGCTTCACAACACTGCTGCTGGCTTTCGCCACCTTCTCACCATTACTAGCTGGCTTTCCGACTTCTCCTCCACTGGTTGGCTTTCGCCACCTTCTCACCACCACTAGTTGGCTTTCGCCACTACCACACACACTCCAACTCAAGGCTTTTATATGTTGCAAACTGAAGATGACGCTATGAATTTGCATATTACTCCTATAAACGACCTAACTGTAGAACCGACGGCGACACACACGCTCTGGAAAGTTAAAGTTGAATAAAGGATAGATGTAGCTTTCACGCTACATATGTTAAAACATTGACGTCACGATCTCACTAAAATGCTAGAGTGCCTTTATCACAAAGGACACTCCCTCACACTCTAACAAGTAAGACAAAAAAATTCCCAATCTTCTGCGATTAAAACTGACCGAGCAATTGCTGTTTAATGTTGAAGCATCTTTTTTGCTGCAAAATAGGGGTCAGTAACAAGTTTACTGCGAATGAAAATAAACGTCGTATATAAAATTTAACGCTAATTTTGAGAGTAAAACAGTTTTTTCAATATTGTTTAAAAATGTATGTTGATGTTTACATATTAAAGCAAAATTTACATTTTTTATTCAAAAATGTATGTAAAAAAATAACTGAAATTGTGTTAAAGTAAATTATGAAAAGCAACAGTCACAATTCGTTACAAAATGATACATATTTAAAATTCCACTAGATTACTTAACCTAATAGATTTTGGCGTAGTCCTGTAAAATAAATAAATGGTACGTACCTAAAATCATTTTAATATTACATCGCTATAAATAAGTATGTGAAATATCGATATAAATAAGTATGTGAAATGAACTTTGATCAGATATTTGAAAGAAAGTTAAAATTTGTGTACGAATTTTGAACGAGGAAAACATACATACGAACGTTATAAGAAAATGAAAGCTTATCAAAATAAAAGACCTTTTAAAAGTAAAATCAAGAAAAGAAAGAACTTCATTTCCTTATAAAATAAACCTATGTAAAAATACAATTGAGGATGTGAATTTGAAAACTCGACTTTTCGCTTTTTTTTTTCTGTATCAGTCTATACCAATCTGCACTAATGTAACACTTCGCGATCTCACAAAATTTAATTTTCTCAATAAAAAAGTTTTTTTTTTTTTTTTTTTTTTTTAGCTTTAGATGCTATTTTTTTCAGACAAGCTAAAAATTGTCGTGTCAAAAATTGTGGCCTACTTTTACTTACCTATCATATGTAGTATAGGGTAAATCTTGCAATCGTTTTGAAAATCGAAAAAAAAAATTTTGGCGGACTTACACGTTTCAGATACTGAAGATTCCGAAAAACATATTTTTAGAAAAAAAAAATGCCGTCCGTATGTCTCTCTGTCTGTCTATAAACGCTCTATCTCACGAACAAATAGAGATAGAGACTTAAACTTTTGTATGTACTTAGTAAGTAAGAATAGGACGAAGCCTATTTAATATCAGTAACCTCAATTATCCGGATCTATTTTTTTCGAACTCTCAAAAAATCCATTCTGATGAAATGCATATATTTTTTTTACTTTAAGGAAAGGACGTAAAAGGCTATAAAATAACACAAATGTTGCATCAAGAACGAAGTCGGTCGGATTAATAGTTGCCGAGATATTTGTAATCCTGTTTTCCACATTCTTCGATTTTTCATGACCCTGTATTTTCTTCAAATTTCAATTCAAAGATATGTTTTAATTGAAAATGACGTGCTTAATCTGACGCAGTAAACTGTTAGTTAATATGATTACATTGTTTTTGGAGTTATAAGGATGTTTCTTTTACGCAATCCGGTACCACTTGTGTAGTTTGGTATTTTACATAGTTTGTCGAAATGGGTTCATCAGCAATTTATTAATGGAGCATTACTATGTATATTAAGAATATTTAAATATACGTTTTAATTTTGTTTTGGAATTGCAATGCATTTCATAAATAGTTTTCACATATTTTGTTTTCACATATTATATAATGCATATCCATGATGGCTAAGTATTACGGTGGCCCCGAACGACTAGTTTCGTAATCTGTCCGTTAAAACGAAACATTCATACAATTTTATTGTTAAAGTGCATTTCCTTTTTCTCAGAGTCTATAAAAAAGCGTTTAACCTAAAGAAAAAATCAGTTTTTGATAAATCTAATCAATGAAGAAGTAGCACGCCAAATTGTATTTCTTTATTATTCCGCAATTCCGATGTCCCAATGAGAAATTGCTAATCAATTGGGTATTTCACGCCGTTCTGTTTGATATTATCTTGATAAACACAAGAAAAATGAAATTAGTTCATTGCATTCTAAATGGGGTCGCCCTTATAACAAACCTCTATCGTTTTTTTTTTTTTTTTTTTTTTTTTTTTTTTTTTTAAATCGGAGGCGAAACTTAATTCTGCAATGGCAAAATCAACATTCAACTTTTTTTTTTTTTTTTTTTTACTCACGTCTTCAATTATTTTAACAATCTAGAAGTTAATTAATTAAAATTAACACTATCGTAAAATTTATAGGTTGGCAGCACCATTAGTTAAATTGCAAAAAAATATTTTTTTACCTCTTTTAAACATTTTTTGTTATTTGAACTGTATGTTTATGACAAATAGTTTAGGAATTAGCCATTGTACAGCTTTGGAAATGGACGCCCTTTATAGTAAGTACTTTAAGCACATAGTGTACGTTCCCTTAAAGGTTAGTTCAACTTATCCGTTTTCGGATACATAAAAGTGGTTTAATTAATGAAATTTAAAGTTTCATAACGCGATTAAATTTAATGTTTGATGAATGGGACCTTTTTTGTATTGCTTGTTAGAGTAAATAATAACTTTTACTAAATATAACTTACAAGACCTGGAAACCGCATAAAAAATTTAATTTTAATATTTTTTTTAATATTTTTCTTGACCTAAATCGCTTAAAAAAATTCTATACCTCGTTTAAAACATTTTTGCGATCAGAACTATATGTCTATGACTGACGGTTTAAAAATTAGTCGTTCGCCACCGTTCAGAGTGGAAACCCTGTATATTAAAGTCACTAATATTGAAACAATATGACTCCATCCTAAATAAGATGTCATCCCATGGCAACCTAAAAACATTACTTATTTTGAAAAATCTTTGAATTAATTGATGTATGATATGATTTAATTGAATAAAGAAAAGTTTTAATAATGATTTTGATGAAGGAGTTCTCATTTTATTTTTTTTTTTAATTTAAAATGACTTGACAAATTTGGGACAGAGAAACGGACGAATGGAGCAAAACACGATTATAGATGGTACGCATTTATATAATAACAAACGCACTTAAAATTAATTTTACATTTAAATTCACTAAATAATTCGTAATGATTTGCACAATTTCTAAAGAACATGACTGTATGAAATCTTGTCGATTATCTCTAAATGAGATTTATCGAAAACTCCAAATAAAATGTCAAAATTGCGTATTGGTATTTAAATGTTTAAAATTTTGTCTAATTTGTGCATGTAGACACAAAAGTTTCTCTATGCAGCAATTTCAAAATATTAAATCAATTTGTAGATATTGTTACATACCAGTTACAGTTACATACCATACTTTGAGGCAAATTGAAAAAAGAGCGTTTTGTTCTTAATGCAAAACAAAAGAGAAATACTAAACTATGCATTTTATTTTTACATCGATGTTTACTTTTTTTGCTTTTAGATGTGCCAACACAAATGTCTGTTGGAGGAGTCAATGAATTGTTATAATTGTGTGTACCCGGCGGTTCTCTATCCATCTGAAGAACGAATTTGCAATAAAAGTAAGTAAAAGAACTTAACATTTCATTTCAATATGTGCAACCAATATATTGTAATCAATCAATTTTTCTTTGTACCTGAACATATATCTGATTTTCAAAGAAAATTTAAATCACCGTTAAATCACCTTGAAAGACCACCTCTCATACAGACCGTTTATTTGTGGTGTATAACTTTTGGCTATAGGCTTAATTTTAATTTTTCTAAATTAAAAAAACCCTTATTTCTTGTTTCTCTCCCTAAAAGAACAGTTTTAATTTTTTCAGTTGAATTGTAGGATTACTTTCCTTTGCATGGAAGGATCTCGAAATTTTGCTTCTCTGCGAAAAACACGCAAAACTAATATGCTTCCTTAGACTTTACAAATGCAGGTGATCTGTTTCCCCTCTACCCTTAATTTTGGAATAAAAATCTGGTTCTAGTGCATTATTCGTTTAGTGCCACTATATGATTACAGAGGGATGATTGGTGTTGGTGGGAGAAAGGCTACTGCACTGTAAAAAAAATTGGGAAAATTACAATATTTTTCTAGTAGAATTGTATTCCAAGAACTTTTTATGTAACGGCAACAATAAAAATTCATGTAACAGATACAGATTTGCACTTTGAATCAAACAATTTTTAAGGTTACTAAAAATTTTTTTGGGAAATCGTATTCCAAGAACTTTTTAAGTGATGATAACGAGCATTATAGATAAAATTTTAGTAAAGTTACCAAAATTTCAGTAAATTCTTTTGTAAAGTTACAGATGGTTTTAGTTTTGCTTACAAGTTTTGTAGATTGACATCATTTTCTTGTACAGTGTACACATAAAATTTTAGTAAGCGTAAGAGATTTCGGTTAATTTAGATTACTAAGGTTACAGATTTTTTTTACAGTGTGTATCCTTTCATTTATTTAGTCCAGTAAAAGATATCTGTTTTTAATTTAAGAAGATCAAGCGATGGAGTGAAAGAGTGGTCCCTTAAAGAAGGAATAAAAATTTTAAATTAAAAGACTGTGAGAGGTCTAGATTTCAGTTTATCTCAATTCTCTTCCAATTCTTGGAAAGATTGCCACTTTTGTTATTTTCACTTCAGTTCTGTTTAACAGTTTTTATCATACAGTTGATATTTGTATTAAAGTGTATATTGTTGTTTTGCTGTGTTCATAGTATATCAACTTAGAATTTTTTTTTTAAACTTTGGAAGACAAAAGGAAAGAAATTGCTAAATAAAAATCAAATTACAAATAATTCCTGTTTTAAAGCTGTATAGACATGAAATTTAATAAATTAATTCAATAATATTCTTTATGTAGTATTATTTCATAAAACTTTGCTTTATCCATCACCTGTATTCAGAGACCACCTCTATGAAAGACCGATTTTTTATGGTTTAATGGGTGATGTCTTTAGAGCAGTTTCACTGTAATTCTACTAAAAATCTATTAACTGTAGTTTTGATTTTCCAGAAGCACATCTATTGCATAAATCTAAACTTTCGGCACTGCAAGATTGCGAAATAGTAATGAACGTCTTAATTTTCTATTAAAAGAAAGAAACAAAACGCACATTTCAAAACTCAGTAATACAGATCTTAAATGAAAGAAATTAAAAAGGATCTGAACGAAAAAGAGTATATTTTGAACAATTTTGCTCACTTTAAAAAACACGATTCAAATGGTGAATTGAACGCACTTCAACAAAAGTGCCTTTTTTGCAAAAAAGAAAAAAACTGTATGTTTAATTAAAACTTTTAAA
Organism: Maratus speculifer; assembly: GCA_964019185.1. Classification (NCBI taxonomy): domain Eukaryota; kingdom Metazoa; phylum Arthropoda; class Arachnida; order Araneae; family Salticidae; genus Maratus; species Maratus speculifer. Next base: position 81,319,740 of record OZ025298.1, on the reverse strand, counting down.
ACTTTTAAAAAACTTCAATTGTTAAAATTCGTATTACTTCTAAATTTAATATTTTTGTCAAATTTTTCAGCTCATTTTTGACGAATTAGTGTTATTTTTGTTTTTTAAATTAATAATGGCACATCTGGGATCATTGTCTAGAAGGAGTTTTGAATTATTCTTACTCAGGAGAAGTAAAAAATGATAAATCTCACTACAGATAAATTGTGAGTGACAATTTGTTGGATACAAAACCAACATAAAGAACGAGACAAAACTTCTGATGATTTTAGCTTAGAATGAAAAGAATTTCAGTGATAAACAAATGTACTAAATGGAAAATAATAAAAAAAAATGCGAAACAATAACACATACCTATAATGTGTGTTGCAACGTTTGATTTTTATTTTCATTTTCACTGAAAAAGAGGATCCTCTTTATGAAAGCTAGGTAACGTATGAACTAAACGTATTATTATTGTTTGCAGCCAAAAATTTGGGTGATTCTTGATTTTTTTTTCTTTTTTTTAACGTTTTTTAAGCTTTTTGCACACAATTTTTTATCTGATAAGTTTTATCTTGTGAGTTATCTTGTAAGTTTTTTAATACTCTCCAAGTATGTTCTATTTCTTTATTGTTTGCCGGGCGTGATTAAAATTAATGAGCAATTCAAAGTTAAAAATTAAAAAATTCAAATGAAAATATTTTCTCATAACAATACTCTTTAGAATTTTTTATAAGTTCATAACTTATTGAGCTGCTTTTCACAACACGGACACAGGGCCTTTGATTTTACAAGGCTTCCAAATACTGTTGTAGTTTTTTAAATTATTGTCCAAAATTGGATGTAGTTTTAATATCCAATAAAATTTTACAGTTCATTCTGCATTCTATTATGTTCATATTGTATTTCTATAACATTTTTTATTTTGTCTGAAACAATCCATTTATTACTTTATTATAGTGAATGTTTTCTTTCAGTTTTATCACTTTAAAAATACATTTTATTTTTAATTCTTGTCTTGTCCCTTTCCTGTTATCGTCAGATTATTTTAGTGTTGGGGAATGTATCTTGCAATCCGTAGAGCCTACTAATATTTTAAATAATTATAACTTTGTTTTGTCGGAATTTATAATTAGTCGTTTCATACTTTATCATTCCGGAGATATAGACGCGCATAGGAAGAGTTAATTAACACTACACAATTTATTACAAAATGTCTATTCATTTATATCATATATGTATGCATATCATTTATATCATATTTATATAAGATATAGATTTCATAAATGCGAAACAATTAATAAAAATAAATTATCGATTATAATATTTTTTTCTGGATACTTTAATGTCAATAATGATAACTTAAAAACTATCTTTTTATTTTTTTATTTTTTTAGTTAATTCTCCGGTAAGTAGCGGTCGAGGGGGGGGGGGAGGGGCGAAATCATCTGAACCCAGGGCCCGAAATATGCAAATCGGTCCCTGGTAGTTTTGTTCATATTTCGCTAGGAATGTGAAATTCGAAATTCATGGCAAATGTATTAATTGTATCCTTCTTTAATCTTAGAGCATTTACATTTATTACAATTTAGATGAGTAATATTCTTGCTTATTTACCTTACACGCAACTTATTCTGTTCCACGTAGATCATTTAGAAAATCTAAGAAATCTTACATTCAATCAGCCATAATCGCCTGAATTACACTGGTCTATAAATTTATTTATTTATTTTACTTACCATCAAAAGTAGTATCGGGTAATTATTGTAATCGTTTTGAAAATCGAAAAAATGACTGATTTGTACGTTTCAGGCATTAGAGATTCCGAAAAAATGTATTTTTAGGGGGGAAAATGTTGTCCATTTGTTTGTCCGTCTGTCTGTCTGTCTGTAAAAGCTCAATTTCACAAACAAATTGGCGTAGAGACTTGAAATGTGGTATGTAGTTAGTATTTAATACTGAAAAGAAACCTATTTATTATCAGTATCCTCGATTATCCACTACTATTTTTTCGGACTCTTGAAATTTTCATTCTGATGAAAAGTACTTAAAACTTTGCATTTTTTTTTATTTTAAAAGGTGGATGACAAAGGGAATAAAATAATAAAAACTTTGCATAAAAAGAAGTCAATTAGATAATTAGTTGAGGAGATATTTGTAATCCTATTTTTCACGCTCTTCAATTTTTCATGACGCTGTATTTTATTTACATTTCAATTTAAATATAAATATATTAATTGGATGTAAGACACTTAATCCGAAGCAGTAAACTGTTAGTTAGTATGATGATTATTTTTGGAGTTATAGAGATGTTTCTTTTATGCAATTTGCTATTATTTGAGTAATTTGATGTTTTATATAGTTTGTCGAAATTGGCGCATCAGCTATTCATTAATAAGTCATTACTATGTGTTAAAAATATTTAAATATAGTTTTAAATATTATTTTGAAAATTTGATGCATTTTATAAAAGTTTACACACACTTTAGTTTCATATTTTATAATCTGTATATCCATAATGGGTCAGTACTAAAAATACATCAAATTTCAAAATTCACCTCAGTTTTGTAGGGACATACAGCGCTTACAAACATACACACAGATAGACTAGTGGCAACTTTTTTCTCAAAAAAAAAAATGTTTTACAGAATATCCAATATCTGAAACGTGTAAATCTGTCATTTTTTTCCATTTTTTAAAGCGATTACAAAATTATCTCTATACTACATATAATGAATAAATAATAATTAAAAAGAATGTTGGATTAAACATCTTTAAAATGTTCATTTATATTTTTAATTCCATACATTAAAAATTCACTAACTTTGATTTCTTTATGTTCCGCATTAAAAGATCAGAGTTTATTATATATTTTGGATAAATATTTTTCAAATAAATATCAAAACATTCTATGAAAATTCGCATATAGAACATTTTAGACTTATATTAATTAAAGATAATACTTAAAATCGGTCGAAACATGAGTTGTATCTATAAATAAAATGTGAATTTTCTCATTTTATTTATAACGTATTACAAGTAAAAATAAAATTTTATGATATTTTTATGAAACAGTGTATTTCATTTTTAATTTATAACTTCAAAAATTAAACTTTTTATAAGTAATAATGAATTTCCTTCATAAAAGCATAAAGCTGTAATAAAATAAGATACTTGAGTGTAATATATATATACGCTGAAATAATTTGAAGGTGGTGTATTTTCTTTAAAATATAACTTAATTAATGATTTCGAATAAATTTCTAATATTTTATATGCAATATTTTTGCAGACGAAACAATATTAAAATGTGATAAGAAGATTGTAGAAACATTTAAAAGCTGTTGGCATCACTGCAAAGATGACTGCAGGTATGAAAGCACAATATATTTTAAATATATATTATATATTTCTTATACTATAATATCCTAAATGCTAAAACGTGTGTGGATATTTTAATGAAGTTCAACGTCTAAACGGATGAATTATGGTTTTGCATCTTTGTAAATAAATAGATTATACATAAAAGATTTGGACTTACGCTGAAAAATACTTATTGATTAAAAGTAAACTTCAATACTTATCAGCGTACAGTATGGATAAAAACAATATATAAATATGTTTTGTGTGTGATGAATAATCTTTTATCTATATTGTCAGGCTGATGAGTATTAAAATTTGCTTTTAATCAATTAAACAGATTATAATTCGGAATAGAACATATTCCATATTTTATATGTATATTCAGTTCAAAATTTCATTATTTTTCATGTACAATCAATTTGCATTTTCCCGATAAAATTTAACTATGTTTCTTTTGCTTTGCCAAATTATAAAAATAAATAAATAATTAAAAATAAAAACTGGCATCATATCTCGTACACAATAATTATTTTTCAATTAAAAGATTTTTACGTAAAAAATGAAATTGTAACAAAATAATTAATAGTTGAAAAAACATACATAAATATGGCGCCTTATTAAGAGTAAAATGCAATTAATAATATAAAATGCATTAACAGGGCAATAATAATGATTACGCAAAGCGCGAAAACATGTCATACATGAGAGGATGATTCTTTCCGAATAAGCCAAACTAAGAATTATTGTGGAGTGATGAATTTTAACAAAATGCCCATTTACTTTTTTACTATTATCTCAATTGAGTTTAAGCTTAGCGGTCTTTAACTACATCTAAATAATTTCAAATCAGCAATAATTAACATTTTTTTAAACATTTACCTGTATTCACTAGTAGCTGATGAGGAAGTGATCAAGCTAAAATCCTACTTCATGACTTCCTTATGAGCCTCTACAGAATACAGGTTAAAAAATATAAATTATTACTGATTCTTAAGTGATTTAAACCCATATTTTTTTTTCAGAAGGACTTTTCGAAGTTTATAAAGAGGTATGACAAATGTCTGAATTCACATCGGACTTATGTAGAGATAATTTTTTTTTCTATCTTTAGTGTTGCATTATATATGTTTTGTTTTTCATACCCACCTTTGACCACAATCATCAGGAGAAACTTATTTTCAGACTCATCATCGTATTACGTAAACTATTACGGACAACAGATAGTTATCTGATATATTATAAGTGTGTTAAAATTAAAAGTGTTCTATGAAAAAAAATCTGCATTAATTCTCACTGTCAAAAAACTGGATTATTATAAATTCCTTTTTACGAATTGCTTGGAGAAGTATTTTACCAATAGATTAAATCATTATAACTAAATTATTTCAGTAATATATTTGACCTAACAATTCTGAAATGTTCTTCTATTTTCTAATATATTATTTTGTGTCTTGTCTTCTTAATTAAAGTGATTCTACATTGACAATTATGTCTATAAATCAAAAATATTTTATAATTTATAACAAGTAGTCAAAAGATAGTAGATGTAACAAGTAGTCAAAAAAGGGTTCAGTCCTCTGAAAATCTGTCCACAAATTTCATAATATTTGTTCTCAACCTATATTGGTATTAAATATAGGTGATTCTGAGAACAACGTATTAGAAAATTTATAAGTATTACAATGATTGATCTATTTTAACTTTACATAATATTTGCTAAAATAAGGTTATAAATTGCAGTTATGATAATGGTATTCCCTAAGCATAGCATACCAGCTTCTACATTTAAAAATTTAGAAATAAAACTGTATCAGCATAATTTTCCAAAAAAGTATCCTACGAATTCAGTTTTATGCAATTTCATCAATTAAACGTGGATAAACCGCTATCACAAATACGAAGAGATTAGCAACCCGAAATAGCAACCTCACTTATACTTTTAACACCAAAATCCAATGATCTTAATCGTCTTTTAAAGTTTAACTGAATTTGAAATTAAATAAAATTCTATGCATGAATTCTTAAGATATAATTATCACGTAAATAACGATAACACAAAATCACACATATGCACTTAAACGTAATGAGCGCTATTGAATGTCTAGCTCAAAATTTGTTTATTGCAATTCTGATCAGAATTGCATTAAGATATATTTATCGCAAAAATCCTAAAACACATACCCTATCAGCACCCACTTTTAGGCAGTATAGACGTTTTCAGTGTGACGTCAGTCATGGCATTTTCCGTGGATACTGACTCCAAACAAACGGTTGCTTTGCGTCATTTCTTATTAAATATCAATCGTAGAAAATGGTAGTCTTGCATATAAAGCATTAAAGATGTGTGTGTTATATATAGCTAAAAAATGTTGCTGTAATATGCAAATAAAATAGAAAATACAGCATAGCAACCGATTGTTTGGAGTCAGTATCCAAGCATAACGTCATAACTGACGTCACGACTGAAAGCGTCTATTCACAAAAGTCTAAGTAGCACCAATATACATGTGAAATATCGAAGCCTAATGCCTTCGATGATTGTATGCTGAATTTCAGAATCGTATAACTGTTACATTAACATGAATTTTTTCGTTTCACGTGTGAGTTTGAAAAAGGGGTGAGGGTGAAGGAAAAACTGATTTGGAGCTTATGGGATTAGATTTGTGCCAGCAGATGAGACGTGTCTACATTACTATACTCTCTTTCCCAAACGACGTTTCATCAACTGTCACAAATCTTGACGGATAAGTTGCAAACAAATCTTCCCCCCTAATCCCCTTTCCCGTTCATGCCTAGAACGAGAAAAAATATGTTAATATAGCAGCTACGGCTCTGAAATTTAGCATATGGGCATTTAAGACATTAGACTTCTATATTCCACATGTATACTTTAGACCTTTGTAAATACCACCTGAATGTGGGTGCTGATATGATATATTTTTAACGATTTTCGTGATAACTATACATCAATGCAGTTATAATCATAATTTCAATAAGTTTATCTGGAGCTTGATATTTAAATAATGTTCATTACGTTTAAGTGCATGTGTAGGTTAAGTGTATGTTTTGTTTTACACATGATTCTTTACCTGATAATTATAATAAAAAAAATTATGCGCGAAGTTTTATCGAACTTCATATTTAATTAAAATTTGAAACAGAATTATATTCCACATCAACCTACCCTGAATGTATATTTTATACATGCACGGTACATATGTCATAATCGAAAGGAATTTAAAGGCTGAAGACAGATCGTGCATTAGTTCAGAAGATATGCCTGAAGAAAAAGAATTGCAGTTAGATGGCGCTACGCGCTATGTAATTTCTTTAACTTCAACTTCCACTTTTAGAACACTCTGAAGTTTGTAAACAGAGTGTAGCCGATTTTCGTTTTGATTCGAATGTTTTGATTTCGATAAAAAGATGTGACAATTAATTTGAGAATAGATATGAAATGGAGCATTGTGTCTCCAGATGATTTTAAGTTGTGTAAATATGTACAAAGAACTGTAAATACTTATTTTTATCTCATTAAATAATTAGTTAAATAACGTTCGAAGAAGATTTTTTTCGGTTTCGATTTTCACTTATGATATACATTGTGGATTAATACGATAGATTATTCTTTTGAATTCAGAACGTTTTTATAGATTTTATGATTAAATATTTACATATGATTTACTCGACCTTGATTTTCGAAAGAGAAACCTCGATTTGAAGATAACAGATGTATATTTTTTTTCAATGCCTATAAATCAAACCTTAAAAAACACAGCATAGCCGCCCCATCTTGTGAGTGATGAGCGTTGAGTTGACAAGTATCTATTATCAGATTACTCGTCAAAGTTTAAATGAACATAAAGGATGTTAATATTGTGTGTATTTGTTCTTAAAATATAGTTATCACACAACTCGTGGAAATAACTCCATGAAGCGCAACTTGGTTGGCTATATGGACTAAAATGTAATTTTCATTTTATAATAATAAATAAACAATGTGAAATGATCTTTAAAATGTGAAATACTTGAATAAAATAATTAAATTTAAACTTATCAATGTTTATTTTTGTGCGAATTTCGTTTATTGAGAGAATTCTCTTAAAATTTAGTAAGTATGATTCCACCCCCCCCCCCCCCTCCTAAAATACCTTTAAACTGATTTTTGCATTTCTTGTGTTACAGAATAGAATGAAACATGTTTACTGAACATTGTTAAAATGAAGAAAGAATACTATGTAATTTATTTAAAATAAAAAATAACAGTAGAAATTCATTTATTTTACATAAATTTAAATTTATAATTCACGCTTTTCTCTAATAAAATGTCAAGGTTTACCTCTATGCCTTTTAATATATTATAGAAATAAATGAATATTGTGAAAGGAAATTTATAACTATTAATAAGCATTTGCTATTTCATTATGCTTATTACATTTTGGTTAATAAACAAAGATCAATTGATTAGATAATTTAAGTAGTCGGATGGGACAATACCAAAACTTTCTTAAATCTCATACATTTTACTGTTTTAAAAGTTGCTATCACAGTGCTAAAATTTAATAACAATCCATGCTCATAGTGAGGATTCTAGAAGCATGAAGTTATGTGCATTAGTTCTTAAAATAGTCTCATTGTGTAAATCAAAAAATTGCGATATAAAAGCGCCTTTTTTGGGTAATTTATACCATAGCATAAACAGAAATAATGTTTATCAAGCTATACCTGAATCTGAGGTTTGATAAAAATTCGTGAATTACTTTTTTAGATGCAGGTGGCGCAGGAAACAGGAAAAATTCAACATAGCAATGCCACCTTCAGAGCGACTAACACCAAAACCTATAAAGAACTAGTACATATAACAGATTTATTCAATCTGAAATTGATGAAAATCCGTGCATTAATTCTTGAGATAGAACTATTAAGAAAATGCAGCACAGAAGTGCCACCTGCTGAGCATTACAACGAAATGTAAAACAACATCAATTCATTTTAAGGACTAATTGTATCTGAAGTTTGAAAAAATTCCATGCATTAGTTATTTAGACAGAACTGATGCTTAAATCGTAAAAAATGCAGCGTAGCAGCACCACCTATAAAGTGATTTACACCAAAAACTAATCAGCATCAATTTATATCAGGGATTACAAGGATATATATTTTTATAAAATTCTGTGTATTAATTCTTGCCATAGAGTGTCTTCAAACTTTATGCCATATACGGACAGACAGAGAGACAGACTCCAAGACACACAGACAGACATTTAAAATAAAAAAAATGATGCATATTGGAATCTCTGACCCCTAAAACATGTAAATCCGTCAAAAACCGGCTTTGGAAAATGTTCGACAATATAATACTTTCTTCTTGTAAAGACTGATGGAAGAATAAAAATAAATAAATAAATGAAATACACGATGAATTTTTGGACATATGTTCTATTTCATCTTATAAAATACGTTTAAACTGCTTTTATATCGTTCAAACTTTAAGTAAGCAGCTAAAAATATTAGTTGAGCATCATTAAATTTAATAAGCATCTGTCGTATTTTTATGTATTTGACTTGGGTTGATTAAAAAAGTAATTTCGTTAAAAATTAATATATTTTAGAAACTGAATACTCAAAATATTATTTATTCTCTTTCATAAAATACCTTTGTTCTACTATTATAAGCTCTCATTTTACAAAATATTACAGCAAATTAACACTTTGTAATAATATATTTATTGTAATTACTAAAATCTGTAAATCAAAACAGTTGTAAAAACAGTAATAAAAATAGGTGTATTCAACTGTTTATATACTTCGTTTCTATTAGATTTCAAAACAAGCAACTAAAGATAATTGAAAACTCCACGGTCCATGATACTCCGTCATTCAATTATCTACGTTATTTTCATATTATTTTTATTATTTTTATTTTATTTGACTTGTATGTTTATTTAATTTTCGTAACCATTGGATAACTAGATTCATAATTATAAGTAAGTTAAATGAGTTAATGCTTCCTCTGTTCATATTAAATTTTTATCTGTTACAATCTAATATTTCTCCTATAATTTATAGATAGTACAGACTAGAGGATTAAATTATCTGATTTTCATTTAAAATCTTTTGGCATATATCTTCATGATATAATCTTTCTAAGTCTGTAAATTTTCTATTATATTTAATGTCGACTACTTGCACTTTTTTTCTGAACTTATGATTCCTGCTACATTTATCAATAGTCATTCTTTGATCCGTCTGTTCTAATAATTCTTTTTAAAGCATTAATTAATGCAAACATTAACTAAACATTATAAAAAAAATAATTTTTTACTGTTTTGTGTATTGGATTTTGAGTTTTAAATAAATTTTATTTTTTTAGAAATTTCAAATTATTAAAACTGGAATCTTTCAAAATATGTTTAATTCTTTTTCATAAAATTGTTCTGGTGCATTTTTATATTGAATTTTAGGGTTACAAGATATGTTCCAGAAATCATGGAAACTTATGAAGTAGAATATGTAAGTATAGACATTTTAAATAAATATAAACGGCGTTAGTTCTATTATATATATACGTATCAATATAAATATTATTCTATATAAAGTTAGTTCTATGCGATGAAGAGATTTTTTAAAAACTTTTTCATCGATTAAAGTGGAGTTGTATTGATATATCCTCTTAAGATGTTATTCTGAATTGTATTTATATAAAATTGAAGCTAAATATTTTATTTTTGAAGATAAAAAATAATAAGCTTTTATTTCTGGATAAAGATTTTCAAAAATTAACTCAATAGTCGAATGTTATCTAGTTTATGAAAAAGAAAATATTCTATAAATTGTGTGAAAAATCCTATATAAAAACAGCCCAACAGTGGTACTTAAAAATATGTTAAATAGTCTGCATTATTAATGTACTAAATTAATTTTGTAACATAAAGTGGTTTGTCTAGCATGCATTTCGTTACAATCTCATATACTTGAGCATTAATATTATATATATAAATAGTAGAGGATTTTAACTGTTTTATATATTCATTATTATTAAAATCATTATTAGTGTCAAATTTATATTTACGATTATACAGATCTTATTAATTTTCTATAAAATCAAAAAAGTACTAAAAGTTTACAGAAAATAAAAATATATAACTGTATTTTGAAGATTCTCGTATGGATATTTTTTTTTAATAAGAATCAACAATCGCTATATTACACGACCCGTTTTAATAATATTTATTTATTTAAAAATAAAAATGCTTTTCCTATTATACACAAATCATCATTATGATTATTTAAAGCAGTGTTATCAAGTCAGGAAGCTATTTAATTTAGGACAAACACAATTCTACTGATGTAGAAATAGCACTTATTGAAAACAATATTAAATGTACTTTAATTTAGGACAAACACAATTCTACTCATGTAGAAATAGCACTTATTGAAAACAATAGTAAAATATACTTCGTGTGCTTATAAATAGGAAGTGAAAATAACAATGTTACTATAAATTTATTTCACCACCTACTGTAAAATGGAAAAATCTTTTCAACCAGTTCATTAATATCTGAGTAATCCTGATTTGAATCTTCATCCAGTACAACATTTTCAAATTAAAATCTCTTAAAAATGTTATTAATAAGCAGTTGCATATTAAAAGTAACTGCTATTTAAAATTTTACATTAATTGTCCTAACTGATTTAAAGAAATTTTAATACTAGAGTTTTTTTTTATTTATTTATTTACTTGGTTCTTCTTCTTCGAACAGCAAAGTAACAGAAATGTGTATGCATGATCGAGATTACACAAAGGGTTTCCTTTAATAATTCTATCAAAACACTTTATACTTTAATAAAAATAAAAAGAATACTGCCCAGTTAAACTGATGGCATTGAGCTCACAGGCTACGCATACTAATTGTACATTACAGCCTTATATTTTCAAGGGTTAATGGCGTTCGAAAAAGAAATTAAGAAGGGGAAACAGCTCTCCCCTTTCCCCTTTTTTACACTTAATCATTGAACCTCCTAAACTATCAAGAACATGCTTTATCATATAAAAAATCTATATCCAAAATTCAGAGCAAATCGGATAATTCTTAAAAAAAACCATTTAGCATTTGTATAATTTAAGAGGAGTTATCCCCCTCTTTTATACTTAACCATTAAACTTCCAAAACTATTCAGAGATTTGAACGAAATCTGACAATTCTGCTTGAAAAACCCATTTATATAAATTAAGAGGAGGGGCATTAGAACTCCCGTTCCCCCTGTTTATACTTATTCAATGAACACCTAATAACAGTCGCGGAATCGCCTCATCAGAATGATCCTATATCTAAATTTTGAACGAAAACTTAATTCTGGATGAAAAACCCACTTATTTCTATTAAGGCGGGGCATGAGCCCCCCGTTCCCCCTCTTATACATATCGAATGAACTCCAAAAACTAATCAGGGAAGCGCCTTGTCAGGATATACCTATATACAAAATTTCAAGTGGATTGGATATTTTTATCATGAGTTATCGCGTTACGTACGAACATACATACAGAACGGGCGGGCACATAAGCTCACAGGCTATGATAGCCTGTGAGCTAAAAACCACATCATTCACCATTAATTCTTTCAATAAGATCATAAATAGCAGCACCATAAAATTAATTAAAAATTTTTGGAATTCCATGTAAGATATTACATTAATAATCAAGTCTTTGAAAAATAAATGTATGATTTAATAATGAACAAACCAAGCTTAAAACGAATTTTAGTCGCTATAGAAAAATATTAATAGATAAATAACTTTAAAATCTCTAAATGTATTATTTACAAAAAATTTACATTTCCCCCTCCCCCCATAAATTTTACATATCATATTATTTGTGATTTTACTACTGACTATCTTCTGGTCATGAAATTATTTTTCCAACATCCGCGTCTTTGAATAAATATAAAATCAGTTTCATAAAACGACTTTTAGAGGATTTTTCTACTGATATATTGAATATTTGTAAATTAAATATGTAAATTCTGAAATTATATATATATGTATTATGAACATTTTCCATCCATTAAATTTTAATTATTAGGTACGATAATTAAGACTTTTTAAAATTTTATGATTGATTTTAGAAAGATTAGAAAATATTCAACTTTGTGAAAAAAAGAGAAAAAAATTAACTTAAATAGTTTCTGAGGACGATATCTGCGACGGACGGACTGAGACACGAGATTTTGAAGGTTTCGTGAGGTGAACGAAATCCTAAAATATATAAATGTTTCCTTATCTACGTAAATTAAATATAAATACTAATTAAAAGAAATGCAATAGAAATGCAGATGCTAAAGAAATTGAAAAAAAAAACATTTTCGAGTTATTCAAGATTTCAAAAGCTGTTTTTTATTTTTCGATATTTAAAAAACCAATATATTTTCGTGAATTGAAAAAAGCATTTATGAAAACAAAGTTCTTTTACTTTAACTGATTTTGGGTATTTTTCAAACAAATCATTCATGGAATAATGATCAGCTACCAGTTGAAAAACTCCGAATGGAAGGAAAAAAGACTCATATAAAATACATGCATATACAGGGTGACACATAAATATTGTGACGCAAATAAAAGACCATACTTTTTACCTGAACAGACAAAATGACTCGTTTTATTCAACTTTTCCTTATTATGATACTCCTTTTTTATGCGATATATTTTAATTTTCTACGTTGTAGAAAAAGCGAAAAACAAAAGTTTTGAATTTCAGTTTGTTTGCAGACCAGATTTTGCCTGATAATTTTTAGTCATTCTAAAAATTTCTAAAACAACTGTGATTTCAATACATATAAAAGAATGAATAAAAATTAAATCGTTTGAAAAGGAACAAAAACAACGAACAAATATCAGTTTAAAAAGAACTGTCTGCTTCTAAGAGAAAGAAAAACTATTCAAAATATAGAGCATAAAAATAGTTTTTATAAATAGGTAATTTTCGGAAGTTTGTTGAATTTCTTTCTTCACGCTTGCAAAAAGAAAGAATAGAGGTGACGTTTAGTGGCTGGAGGTGATGGCAAAAATGTAATCTTGAAATCCGCTACATAAAGTCCAAATACAATTATGCGCTTTCGCAAGAAAGACGAAAACTTTTAATAATACAGTTTTTAGTTCGTAAGGCAATGAAATTCTACTTTAGAATGCTTAAATATGAGCAGATCGTTTTCATTTACGGGAAAAAAGCACGGCTGGTGTGAAAGAATTCGGTCCGTGTTTAACATGATTCTTTTGTTTAGGCCTAATCAGGGCATTTAAATTTAATCTATAGCGTACATCATAGAAAAGCGATTTTACAGCATATTGCCCCTCCATGTAACTTATTCCTCTATGGACTGTAATATTGCTAACATTATTTTTTTATTTAACTATCCTATCTTGTACGCAAATTAATGCCAAAGGAAGTCTATCTAAACAATTTAATCCGTAATTCCTCTTTGTTTTATTTTTTATATGCCCCAATATTAGTATTAACATATTTATTTTTATGTTCTAGGCTAAAGGCAAGGATATAAAAGAGCTGTAAGTTCTAGAAATTTTAAATTATAAAGCTGCATTTTGAAATACTTTATAAAAAATTAATATACGTTTATGTTTATTTTATGTCATTTTTTATAGAAACCAATATATAACGGTGGAGATATATCTGGATGATGACGAAATGCTTGCTCTTATATATAATCCAAAATACATGGTAAATTAGTGTTTCTTTCATTTTGAAATTTAGTTTAAAACAAATGTTTATTCAACTAACAGATTTCATGAATGTACTTCAGTATTGATTACACATCTAATACTTTTGATGGCGTTCGTAATTGGTAATAAAAGGCTGATCTTTCTAAAATTATGAATGCGAAAGTTTTTCTGAAAGTTGGAATGAAGTCAACGTCATAACGGAAAAATAAATGCCTTTGTATTTTGCATTTAGATAGATCCAAAAAAGAACATTGTTCATTTCTAAATATTTTATTCAAATATTGTTTTTAATAATTCAAATTTTTTTTATTTTTTATACAGAATCAATAGGAAATTTTCCAATAATACTTAATCACCATTTTTTTAATGAATAATAAAGAAGACAAAAGCAGAATAATAATTTCTTCTCAACAATTACTTTTGAATTGAAATATTTTCACACGATAAAAGAAAATGAAATAATAAATTAAGAATTAAAAAAAATGATTGCGATGTCATATTGAAAACAAAACGTATATTTTCAAGCATTTATTTCTAATCATACAATGTGCATGAATTTTAAGTAAGGAATAAAAGGAGGCGAATGTGACATCATGTGTTCAAGAGAAATAGATAAGGTTTGATTTTTAAATAAAATGGGATTGAGTTATAACATGAAATACTATTATTAAAAAAAAAAGAAAAGAAAACTTCTGTTTCTAGTCTGAAAAAAATTAATATAAGATTTAATTTTACTATTAAAAGGAAATAAATTAAAAAATAATTAAAAAGAAATGAATAGAAAATGCCAAAAATCCGTCCTTCAACGCTATTTATATCGTAAATGACGTCATGATAATCGAAAATTATTTTAAAATATTATTTAAACATCAAGAAAACTACTATTTAAAATTATTTATTTGTAAAGAATAGCTTGTATAATTAGGGTTATTTGATTATGGTAATTTTACTTGTAACGAATATGTGAAATTTATGTTACTGTTTATTTTACTGTTTCTAAAAAAAAATTTAACAAATTACAACAATTATTTGGAGAATGATTTTTTTTAAACTAAAATTTATGTCAAAAATAAACATCATTTTTATGATGATCAAACATGTCTTACATAATAACAGAGTCATATATTTTATACACCATGGATTAAACATTAATATTCTTGGGCCAATCATAAACACATTTTAAATGAAATTTCAGTGTTACAATATTCGACATTGCATATTTCTAGACTTTTAAACATCGCACATTCTATTTTTATACCATCGTACATGTAAAAAAAAGTACTTTAATGCATTTTTCTAAAGCTATGTCTGAATTTGTTTTTGAGTTGTTAATTTTTTGCAGTATAGTTTTTTTTTTACTTTTTTGTTATTGTAGCAACAAAGGTATTCCATTTCTGTACATTAAACATGGACCAGCCAGAAAACGATTAAAAACCGGACATCACAAGCTTTTAGATATGCTTCAGGCGACAGAAACAGCCATTTTCGAAATGGTTAGAATTAAACAAAAAACAAAAAGAAAACAATTAGTATAGATTAAATAAAAGCAACAGAAATTATTGATATATTAAAGTTAAATATTATTCATATATTACTAAAAAAACATTATATTTGAGGGTAATGTACTTTCGTGGAAAAAAATTTAACCATACCTACTAACTCTCGATAAAATTATTGTACAAGAAAGTTGCTTCTACAATAAAGAAGAAAGTGTCATAACAAACGATTAGAAATAATGTGTTCTTTTCATTGATGTATATAAAATTTTCTCAGGGGGCCATCTGCATATCGAATCGAAACCCAAATTTGGTTTTTCAAGACCCATATTTTACTCCGTGAATAAATTCAGTACCCTTTCAATTAGCTAAAAAATGCATATCTAATGCATATTTTAATGCAGTTCATAAATGCGTATAAATTTGAATATGTTTGAGAGTATGTAACGCCTTTGAAATTCATTTGTAAAGATTTTTCCCGTAGGCCGTAATGTAATGGAAAAATTTGAATGATCCTGTAAATAAAATAATCATAGTAGAAACTTCATTTACAATAGAGTTCGTGCTAGGGTAAATGTCAATAACGTCCAAAAATTTCATGGCGATCCAAGTATATTTATAAGAGTTAGAGCGACGCCAGACGACCAGACAAACTGAAAACATAAACAATTTTCAACTTGGTTGGAATGTGTTAAAAACAAATGGTAGAAATTCATTGCAATATTGATTTACATAATATAATTCAATAAGATTTCTGTACTAATAAAAGAACAAATCACTTTCTCTCTATATATGTGTGTATACAATGGCTAGCGGAAACTACGACACATATAAGGCTCTAAATTTTTGTGACATTAGCCTAAAAGGTCTCATGATGCATCTGACATTAAGAATTTTAAAGTTCTAATAAATAGTTGAGAAATTAATTATCAATAGAAACTAACTCGCTTCAAAAAACTCACCAAACGACCGATTAATAAAAACATTTATTTCATGAAAGCCGCTTACTGGCTACATTTGGATCCCGAATACAGTTAGAATACAGTTAGATCAAAATGCTTCTATTCAAATCTCAGAAGTCGTAAGACGAAGGTAGAGTTTTGCAGAAGAGACAATACATCTACTTTAAAAAATCAACTGTTTTTTTTATGATGATAAAAGTAGTGGCTTTTTTTTTATAAAGGGATGTAAACCTCTTCAGATCTGAGGTACACAAATGTATACACCCATTCTTTTTCTCATAAAAACTAAACTGTTCGAATTTTTTGCATTTTTACTTTATTTCGATACAGCTGAATGTCTTTTGCTTTAAAACAAAAACCAATAAATGTCAGCGCTGATGAATATTACCCCATAAAATAAATGTTATTTTCATTCGAGTTTTGAAAATACCTACAAGACATTATGGCCAAGAAAGTAAGAAATATTCTGATTATTTACCTTAAATGCTTTACAAAAAAAAAAAAATGTTTCGTTTCTTATTTACTTGTTTAAAGACCTTAATTTTTTTGTTATCAAATTTATATTACTGGTAGTTAAACTGATGTTTTAAGGGGATTGATACTTTTATATCCATGTTTGTAAACCTAAATTATCAGTCTCTTAAAGGACTGGTTTGATAAAAATAACTCTTTCTGTCATCTATGGTGTCATTCGACTATCCAAAAACCATAAATATCTATTTGTAGAGGTTTTTTTTTCAGGTTTGAAGAGGTTACATTCTACTGGGATTAAAAATTTCAAAATTACATACAAGCAGCAAAAAAAATTTCTCTTTCAAAAATTCTACCACTAAAGTTTCACGAAATGGAAAAATTCACGAAAACTCGATTTCGAAAAAAATCTTTCTGCTTTTTTGGAAAGAAAGTTTGAAATTTCTGAAGTTGATTCAGGTGTTCATTGCAGACAAACTGACAAGTTTCATTAGTGGGCATTTTCGAACGAGCATAAAAATTTTAAAATATTATTATTTTTTATTTTTGTGCATTCAGATGTAGAGATTATCTGATTTCAGATATGTAAATTTCTGCACTAAAGCTCAATTACAACTTTAGATATTAATTATTATTTGATAATTGGGTGATTCAAGCTCTACTGAACCAGTCTACAAAACCGCAAACGATTTTTATTCTAAGATTCTTTGAGAAGCCGCCAACTTTTAAAAAATATACCATTTAATAATTTTAAAATTGAGTATCTAGGTCTATCTTCAGACGCTGTTTAATAATATATAAATTTTATAAAAATCGAGCCCTAAAATTCCATTTTTAAAAAGAAACAGAAATACATTGTTGAAACCCGAATTTATTTCAATAATTAAAATTAATAAACTTGTGTTCATGCAAATTTCAGATAATTTAAAACACATCATAAAGATTTTAAAGACTAGAGGGCATCAAAATTCAATAAGGGAAAAGGGGAAAGAATTTTTTTTAAGGGGGAGCGATCCGTTGGGTAAATATTAATTATTTAATATAGAATTTCAAAAAAGTAATCACCACAATTTTCTAATAGTAATTTCCTCAAGTATCATACATTTCGTCGGAAGTCCGCCACCGCCTTGACCAATATATGTAGGAGTAGGTTGTTTAACGCGGTTTCGTTCAGAAACAGTTTTCTTAAGAACAGTGTTCGGCTCCTGAATGTGGAATGTGGAATTAAAAAATTCATCACTGTTTCTTTCATTCTTTTTTTTTTTTTTTTTTTTTTCAAAAGCACGCTTGTTCGGAATGGTGTCGTAGGCAGCGTCATTCCAGTTCGATGTTCGTCCAGTTCCAGAATGGCCTCTTTTTATGAGATTTCGTAGTATAGATTTTTGGTTTATTAAAAAATATTATAACAGGCCTGGGCAGCTAGTATTTTATAAACTGTTCTATAACCTCCTGAAATTTACCCAGTTATTTGGGCCTGAATTATGGCCTTTTAATCGCATTTCGTGTAAAATATTAAAATATGTATTTAATTATTATAAAAGTTAGATCTATTGTACCGTTATGAAAAAGGAGTACAGGATGCTGTAGCTAAAAATGCTTTATTTGCAACAGTACATCTATTTAGAACTACATAGAAAAAAAGGATAAAGAATGAAGTAGAATTTTACATTTTAGAGTTTAAAAAAGCTATGTGGGCAATATTGCTAGTACTGCTTATAGGTTACCGATTCAAAGTACGCTCTTCTGTATTTTCAATATCCCGAAAGAATTCGTCTCCGCTTTTTTCGTTCTTAGGTACTTGGATAGACCTACACAAAGAGCGTAGCAATGTTGTCACCTAGGAGAGTCCCAGTTTGGAATCCCTAAATGGCCTCAGTGGCATCTATGTATACCTAAAACAGAGTTTTTTGATAACGGCAACAATTGAAGAGGCTTGTAGAAGCATTTGGGAAATTGCACTGAAAAAAAATATTGTTAAATTTACGGCAAAATTGTAGGCAGAAATGTTGTCAATAGTTTTTGCGGTAAAAATTGCAGTAAAATAAGATTCAGATTAAATTTTAGATTTAGATTAAAAAAAATAATTCTTTTATTGCATGTAATTTTACTGCAATTTTTACGGCAATAACTGCTAGCAACATTGCTGCACCGTAAATTTAACAGTTTTTTCTTTTTTTACAGTGTGTAAGAAACTTTGTATTCGAAATCTATAATACTTAAGTAACAAATCGCTCTCTCTATAGGTATGTATGTCTATCTGTTTTGTGTGTGTGCGATGGCTAGAGAAATCTACGGCAAGTACGAGGCTTACCTTTTGTGACGTTAGCCCAAGGGGTCTCTTGGTGCACCTGATATTAACGATTTTAAAATTTTTACAATTAGTTGAGAAATTAATTAGCAAACTTTTTAGCATTAAAAACCAATCAAACGGCCCAATTAATAAAAGTATTTATTTTCTCAAAACCACAGGCTGATTATATTTTGACCTTGATCGAGGCTTTCAAGACTGCCTGATCAAAAAGCTTCCCATTAAATTTCAAAAGTTGTGAGACGAGAGTATTCTTTTGCAGAAGTGTCATTATGTCTGCTTTTAAAATCATATGTTTTGGCATAGCGACAAATTTACCATGCTTTTTCAGATGTAAAAAATTTTACTGTTTTTAGATATGTAAATTTCTTCGCTGTATCTCTATTACAACTTTATATATTAATTATTATTTGATAATTGGATGATTTAAACTCTTCTTTTAAAAGCCAGTCTTCAAAATCACAAACTATTTTTAAACTAGGATGCTTTGGAATGCTGTCATTTTATTTTAAATAAAACATTTAGAGATTTTAAAACTGCGCATTTAGAATATATTTAGATGCTGTTAAACAATATATAAATTTTATAAAATTCGATCCTTATCCGAATTTTTGTTTTATATAAAATTAAATTTTTAAAAAGAAAAAGAAATAAAGTGTTAAAACCCGATTATACACAAATGAAAACTTACGAATTTGTCGATTTGGATTTTTCAGATAATTTATAAAACAAAATAAAGAATTCAAATGCTATTGATTAGCCCTAGAACTTTACCCTATATAATTGTTGCATATCCCGTTCTTCTAATTAATAATTTATTAAACACGTGCTTGAAAAATTTCATTTTTTTCAAGTTTATCTAAGCAAAAATTTAAGAAAAAATAAACTTCTTCTATTTTACCCCAGAAATGTTTATTTTTCAGTTCTTAAAAGGAAAACAGTTTTTGAACAATAGCTTCAAATTTCTTTTTAATTTTTATATTGAATATTTTTCAATTTGTGACAAAATTTAAAAATTAATTAGTTTATTAACTATTCTTCTTATCTGTTTACAATTTATTTATTTTCTTAATAAATATTTATGTATAATAAAGAACGTTAAACTATTAAAATTTTTAGCAAAGCTCTTTTATGTAAATATTCACGTTATATTATTAAAAGCATTAAAGCATTTTGAACTACGTAAATTTACTCGCTTCTACCTTTTTATTTATAAAAATTATAGAAGAATTTTTGAACAGAAATTTTAACTGATTTTTTTTATCATTAGGAAGAAACTGATTAAAGAGTGCAATTTATAAAAATAAATTTGTATTGGCATTAAAATTTAAATATCTTAAATTATTAAAAAAAATACATAACCATAACTTTATACTTCAAACTTCCTATATTTTACCAAAAATATAGATTACAATACTTCTATGCAGGAAAACGTATGGAACTTCGATTAAGTAAAACCATTTCTTTTACATTAAAGAGAAATGGCATTTAATACCATATTAATCTATTTATCTATCTATCTATTTATGTATATACATACAGAAAGGAGAAATAAAGCAATAATTATAGAATAAGAGGAATTTAATTGTTCTAAGTCATTAATACATTATAAGTATTTGCACTTTTAAGAATGGGACGAAGAAAATTTTGCTGAAATTTTGTTGCGGCATAACTTCTATTGAACAGCAGCGATCGGACACGTACCCAAATTATTCGTCCCCGAGGAGTCATTGGTCTGATTCCAAGAAGCGGGGATCAGCAACTTATATTTTGCGTACGCCATGCTTTAGCGTCTCGATTTAGAAATATTTTTATGATCATTACACTGTTTTCATAAGAAAACGATTTGAAAAACTAGGATGGATTAATATTTGTGAAATTTGGATCCAATGTAAGGGTAAAGAAGGTATATACAATTTGAGCGAGATGTATGGGCCTCGAGATGTATGGGGTTATATAATGCGTTCCTTGAAATGGATCCACTGTTAGTGCGATACAATACGTGCTTTTGCAGGCAAGGGAAAATGAAGAATCAAAACACAAATTTCAAGATGCGCTTAAGGCGTTTGATACCGAAGCTGATTTATAAGAGGAAACAAATAAACAGCTGGAATCATAAGTTTGCCATCTCTATTATGGAAAGCAAAATTACTAAGACAAAGAATTGTGCAATATTCTATATTTTTTCTGTTAAAAAAGGAGTCTGTGGAGTCGCATTGCCTTTTGCCATGTAATAATACAATCTACCTATGCGAGCCAACTAGCAAGGTCTTGTTCGGAAAACGTGCCTACAGGCTGACCCTGATCTTCCGTTCCCATAAATATGGTTGGATTTTCGGAACAGCTAGTGAAAGAAAAGGCTATATCTATAATATTTAGGCTATATCTATATCTATATCTATGACTATAAGAAATGTCTATAAAGGGATCCAGTGGAATGGCAGTCCTCATGATCTTGAGCTGCGTTGGAACTGATGTCATATTCTTGTTCAAGAACATATGCCACACTATCATGTGCGTATCTATTTATTAACCTCATGTACAAGTATATACTGAAAATAGAACTGTTCTGTGAGGATTGTAGTTACTTGGATACAGGAATGCGAACCAGTCATGATAGAAGTGCAGAAGACAAAGATTTTTATTATTTATCAACCTGTTCAAGACAAGCATCATTTACAAGAATTTTATTCATTTGACACCCCTTTTTGACAAACAATTAAATTTAGCTTAGCTAACAAGAGAATATCTTTATTAAATAAGGAAAATTTTACTCTTTTAATGGTATCAAAAACAGGTGATGGAAGCACGTTTTGAAGTTGCATATATGTACCCGTGGTCCCGAAAGGGTTAATTGATACCAGTTTAAGTAAAATGGTTTCATCAATACTACTTTTTTTATTGAACTGTTGTGTCTTATCCACATGAAAATAATATGCATTAAAATTCAAAACAAGATTTCGATTTTCTTTCATCACAAATGTCTTTTGATTGGTTTATCCAACTGAAAACGTTAATAATCGTATTAAAAGAAATCTTAACAAATATGTAATTTGTATAACGTTATATGCTCAATAATATTGGTTCTCTGAATTTTTTCATTGAAATTTAATTATGTGGCAATGGTAAAACAACAACACATAAAAAAAAATAAATAAATAAAAAATAGGCATTTGTATTTATATGCTACAGATGGTGCTCGCTTTTTCAACATGGCGTCTATAAGCTACCAGAAATTTAATAGTATCATCATAAAAGTGAACTCCTTGGACCATTGTGAATCCAAAAAGGTATATACACTGCGTAAAAAAAGTAGAAGGACACTAGACTTTTTACTAATAAAAGCACAACTGATTAAGTTACCGCAAATATCTTTATTTTCCTAACAATTTATAACTAAATGAGTATAAATTCATAATAATCCAAAATAAATTAAGAAGATAATTTGTTTTTCATAAGATAGTTTATGTTGCTTACATGAAACTCTGTAAAAAAAGTAAAAGGACACATAAGTATTTTATATGAAAATTAAAATATTAATAAGAAGTTTTCTTTCCATTTGCTTTTATCACTTGAAAGACTCTGTTTGGCATTGAATCGTACAGTGCTTGTATTTCACTTTGGCAAAATTGTCCCAAACATCGTTAAGTGCATTCTGAAGCTCGACAACAGATTCGTATTGTTTTCCTCCACTGTATACGCGACGAACTAATGTCGCCCATATATTTTCAACAATGTTAAGGTCAGGGCTTTTAGCTAGCCATGGCAAAACGTGGATATTATTTGTGTGGAACCAATTTTTAACGCCAGTAGCGGTGTGAATCGCTGCTCCATCTTGTTGAAAAATCCAATCTTCTCCACCTAATTCTGAACCATAAGGAAAAAGTTCAGATTCCAACAACTGGATGTAATCTTCATGGTTCTGTTTACCATGCAAAATGACTAGACTCGTTCTTCCACCATATCCAACTGCTAGCCAGACCATCAAACTCCCCCCTCCCATATGTCGAGTGGAATACAATACTTCCTCATTCTTGATACAATGCCAATAGTATTGATATCCATCAGGACCATCCAAATTGAACTTTTTCTCATCTGAGAAAATGACAGAAGTCCATTCCGTGGTCCAAGACATGTAGTTTCTCGCCCAAGATAAGCGATTGGCTATATGCATTTTTGTCCATTTTGGATGATGTTGTCTCTTCTTGAAAATAAAGACTTTAGACTTTTTTATATAGTTATATACAGTTTGGCGTGACACATGCGCTAGATTTGCTCGTATTCGGACCTTCGAAATTGTGGAATCTTTTTTTTTTCAACTCTCGGATAATGTTTCTTTCATCACGAGGCGTCAGTGTTTTAGGTCTTCCTGTCTTTTTTTTTAGTACCGTGATGCTCTGGATTTCTAAGATAGTTGGATATTGCAGTTTTACTAACATTAAGCAACTTAGCAATCTCTCTGATGCTTTTACCCTCTTTTCTAAATGCTATGGCTTGGTCTTTTTGAAAATTATTTAAAGGTATTCCTTTCGGCATTCTAAAAAACAAACAAACAAAAAAATCAACCTAAAAATGGAGATATATTTTTTTCTTTGGTGAAAACAATAAAATAATAATGCTTACTTACATTATCTATAGCAGAATGGTCCAAAATATTCAATTTACCACAGCTGTCCTTCTACTTTTTTTACAGTGAAATTTTTAGATAAGTTCATTTTTCTATAAATTAATTGTGGTAGCAATTAATTTTTCATTTCACAACAAAAGAATGCATATAAAATTATGCCCTTAAAAAAATCAGACCGTAAACATAAATCACAATTAAGTTAATTAAAAAATTCGAGTGTCCTTCTACTTTTTTTACAGAATGTATGACCATGTTCCCAGAGATGAAACTAAAAACCCTAATTTTGGCTTCTGGCTCAACGACTATAAATGTTGTATTAATATCAAAAGCGTGGAATAAAGCCGTTGGTATTTAAAAAAGTCCTTCCGGCCAGTGTCTGGAGGAAGAAGTAACTTTTATATTCTTTACTTAAAAAAAAAATTTAGTTATATTATTCAACCATACAAAGCTCAAATTTGTGGAACACGATAATAGAAAATTCAATACTTGGTTATATCAATACTGAATACGAATGGGAATTTCGAGAAATTAATAAACTTTATACAAACTGGTTTTATATATTAAAGCGATTTATATCTCATCGTCATAATCTGTGATATAAAAAGTGCCGGCTATTTTAAAACAATATGATGGGTAAAATTAATCAATGAGCTTGATCGATATATTAGTAAGTCCTGTGCACATGCTCACTTACATTGAAATCGGTTGATAAGTATTTGCCGAGTGTTGTCGCAGGCAAACTGATTTTTCAAAATGTTACCCACTTTAGAAATTCAAAGTGTTATAACTCACCCTTTTTAAAGATATCGACAAAACAAAAATGCCCTAGAATCTTTGTATCAATGTCCAACACATGGAAGAAAAATAGTTTTCAATATCTATTTTTTGCACTAAATTTAAATTTTGATTTAAAATTTGTTTTCAAATGGACACCATTTTGAAACAAGATGGCAGTTGATACTGGCCGACGAACTCCGTCGAAATATTTGTATGTACAGGGTGATTATAATTAAAGTCCGAGTTTCAAAACGCTCTAAAAAGCGAACCACTCGTTAGAATGACGTCAAAATTTAACAGCGTATTATTGAAGAAGGAGGGAAGAACATGAAACAAAAAAAAGTTTCAAATTTTAGCGACAGATGGCGCTGTAAGCGTCAGAATTTCGACTACAAAGGACAAATCGTAAAACAACGGCTAAGGCGTAAGTTACACGATATAAACCAACTGTATTGTTCAGTGTGCATGACTGTACGCGTGTGATACTGTTAGTTACGTAAGCCCGTCCACCACGGCAAGGTCGTACCACATCGGATCGGAAAAATCGGTTTTTAATTGTCCTGAGGCCAAAAACCGCATAAAAAGCATCCATCCAATCGATTTTTAAGTTTGGCGAGACTGGCGCAAAACATGTTCAATATGCTGTCCGTCGTTGTGGGCAACAAGATTAAATCGGGAAACAACATGTTCCACAACCGATCATAGTGTATCCGGGGTCAAGTTCAGAATTTGTTGCGCAATGCGTGTCTTTTATTCAGCTGCGTTGGCAATCGGAGTACTGAACACAATATCTTTCAGATAACTCCACAGCCAGAAGTCACACGGTTAAAGATCAAATGATTGGGCCGGCCAGGCTGTAGGGAAATGACGACTGATAATTCTAGCATTTCCGAAATGCCGCCTCAAAAACTGCTTCACTCGATTTGCAATGTGCGGAGGAGCGACCATCTTCCATAAAAATGATACTATCCAGACATTCACGCAGTTGCAGAGCTGGAATGACGTCAGTACGCAAAAGAGACTCATAGCGCTGACCATTGACGGTAACGGTAACAGGACCTAAAGCACCCGTCTCCTCAAAAAAATACGGCCCTATAATAAATGATGCCGTATATCCGCACCACACAGTGACCTTTGCAGGATGAAGTGGTACTGGGTTCGTTGCGAGTGGATTTTCTGTTGCCCATATTCGGCAATTCTGTGTATTGACATATCCCGTCAGGTGGAAATGGGCTTCGTCTGTCCACAGAATTTTCCACGGCCAATCATTGTCCACTTCTATGCGAACGAGAAATTCCAAAGAAAAACGCTCTCTTGCTGTCAGGTCAGAAGGGAACAACTCCTGCAAATGGGTCATTCCACACCAAATGAGCAAATCAGGTGTGGCTGACATGTCACAGATTTTATTGAAAATCATCATATAATTAGATCACAATCATTTACGAGGAAATGCAAAGTAGTAGAGTTCAGACTAGTTTATTTCAGTATAAAAAATTACATTAAAGTTGAGACGAAATCGAGGTCTTGTGTACATGCTTGAAATTTCAAGTTTGATTATATGCCGTAGGAATGGGAATATTGTAATAAAAATTATTTACACTTAAGAATGAACTATAAGTAACAGATTAGCATAATTTAGTAATTGTATTTTTATTTTATAATTTAAAAATAAATAAATAATAAAAAAAATCGTGGAAAAAATTAAATATTACAGTTATATGTTTTAAAATGAAGGACACTTATTCCAAATTCAATTTTTTTTGCCATTATAGCTAATTGAATATATTTAATACATCTATAATTTAATTCATGCCTTTTTCATTCCTTTATGAGAAAAAAAATAAACAGTGAAAACTGCTGATTAAAAAGTCAACATTTTTTTCATTTTTTGGAGACGAATAAAAGCTTTTAAAAGTTTTAAACTCTTTGATATTACAGATAAAAGTGTATATTTTAAGTATACGTAGTTTTATTCTTGCTTTCAGTTTATTTTTGCCTCAAGAATATTTTAAATTTGTGTAGAAGAAAAAGTATTTTTTTCTTAAAATAACTGTATTTTAATTTTAAATTCAATTAACAAACATAGATGGCAGCACACGTCTATTTTCAGCGAGAAATTTCCAAAAAAGCGCGTGTTTTCAAAGAAAGATTGTCTTTAGAATGTCTCAAATATTAGTTTTTTGAACCCGTTTTTGTTATGTTAGAAATTAAAAAGGCAGTATTGAAACTTTTTTAGTGTGTCATGGACTTATTAATTCTTATGTACGTGTAATATTGTTGGTGTAGGAGTTGTCCTTTAATTGTTTTTTGAGGTAACATAAGAGGAATAATTATGATTTTGTCATTTTTTTAAAAGTTTCTAAGTTTTTTTGAAGATGAAGGAAATAAATAACAACTTTGAAACTTTGAGAATTCGATCTTCATACATAGTACTACATCTTGCATCAATTTCAGAGATGTTTTTTAAATCCTTTAATTTTTATAACATTTCAAAATTTTTAAAAAATTACAAAATTTCAATATTTACAACCAAATTTGATTAATTATGATATTACCAAATTATTGTTACTCAATAAATATAAAGATTGATATCCAGAGATTTCAATATCATAAAAAAACTTCATTTTTGTTAAATAGTTTTCAAAATATAGAACTTGAAACTTGCAACTTTCGACGATTATCCGCAAGCCATTCTATATCACAAGTTTTTTAAATGTCCAAAATTGATAAAATAATTAATTTTTCGTGAAAATATTGAGCACACATACATTTGAATATGAAATGAACACGTATCTCAAATTTTATTAAAATCGGATTCTATGCAGCCACGGCTTTTTTTACATTTTTGCTCATTTGACGTGGAATGACCCAAATGGCAAATTTTATAGGGATTGCATTGCAGGATGTTTCGTAGAATGTTATGTACCGTGCTCACAGGCCTGTTCAATGTTCGGGCAATTCTCCGTGCACTGCATGGTTGCTCACCACCGCTAGACTCTTCCTGAACTGCTGTGGCCACTTCTTCAACTACCGCCGAATCACATCTTTTCCTTCCTCTACCAGACTGCAAATCAAACGAACCTGTATTTTCGAATATTTGCATCATTTTCACCAGACCTCTGACAGTCATCGGTCCAGCGCCTTTTTTCATACCCTTGAGAGTCCTGAACTTCTCCAGAGCCACTGGTGCAGAATCACCGTTCTTTTAATAAAGCTTTACAAGCAGAGCACGATCCTTCATTGAGACACTCATGGCCAACGTCTGAGAGGCGAAATGAGGAAACGCCGTTTACTCAACGCTTTTATAACACCTGAAATTGTCGTGCGCATGCCAGGTATTTTAATTTACATATACTGATGCTTACATCGCCATCTGGCACTCAAATTTGGAACTTTTTTTTGGTTCATGTTCTTTCCCCCTTCTTTAATAATATGCTGTTAAATTTTAACGCCATTCGAACGAGTGGTTCGCTTTTTAGAGCGTTTTGAAACTCGGACTTTAATTATAATCACCCTGTACTATGTACACATTATGTTACATCGAAATCGGTTCATTAATATCCGTGTTATCATGTGACAAATATCAGATCATTCCAAAATCTTAATCGTACCAGAAAATAAAAGTGCTATAACTCTGCCATATTTTAAGATACAGATGAAACTAAAAATGCTCTGGAATCTTTGTTTCAAGCTAAAACGCATAAAAGAATAATCTTTATCAACTTCTAAATTTTGTGTATTTAATTTTCAATAATTTTTTTTATTTAAATGGCCATTTGAAACAAGATGGCGAATGAAACTAGCTTACAAACTCGGTTCAGACATCTGTATATACTACATACACACCAAGTTACATCCAAATCAGTTCTTAAATACGCGTGTTTTCACCTGATTAAAATCAAACCATTTCAGAATGTCTTCCCCACTCGAGATTCAAAATACTATAACTCAGCCATTTTTAAATATATATACAAAACAAAAAATGCTCTGTAGTCTTTGTATCAAGATCAAACATATATAAAAAATATTTTTGAATTTCTACTTTTTTGTACTTAATTTTAAATTTTAAATCTAAAAATTTCATTCATATATGTTCATAAATCAAATAGTTAAGCATGACAAAGATCATATATATATATATATATATACAGGGTGTTTCGCTACCAGACCGACAAACTTTGAGGAGTGATAGTAGACATGCAGACACACATTACTAAATAGGAAACCATGAGACGCAAACGTCTTCTGTAGGAGCTAGGGGCCATAAAAGTTTAAGGTCCAAAATTTCAAACGATGATAAAAAACGGAAAAAAAGGGTCGGTTCGTTTGCGGTTTTCGCCAAAATCATTCTTTATATCACGAATTTATTCTAAAAAATTTTAAAGATTACGTTCAGAAATTGCCGATAGAGGGCGTTTTAGATTTTAGAGTAACAAACAACTACTTTTTACCCTTATTTTGTATATGGGGTTAAAATTATTCTAAAGTTTAGATTTTAACTTAATTTTTAAGCTCAAAATCGGAAACACTGGTATCGGGTAACTAGCGAAAATCGAACTGTGAACAGAGGGGGGGGGGATTTTAAACGCTCATAAACATCGGACAAACTAATCGATTTTGTTGGGGTTTGCGTTTAGATCATTCCCTCGATAATCATTTCATTAAAAATGACGTACAGCTTTGGTTTCCTCATTTTCTGATAGAGGGCGCTTCCAACACATCTCCGACATTTCAATGGCATTATTCCTGAGTGTTTTTCTTCCAGATTAACATACGTCCAAGAAATGTTAGGGATACAAAGACGACTCGGAATCACATAGGAATTTAACGTTGGAAATGCCTTTTCTGTCAGTTACGGTTAAAGGAAGCAGAAAAAAAGCAACAGAAACAGTAGAAAAACAGCTCCATGTTAAATTGACAGAGAAAAAAAATATTTAAATGTTTTACTAAAAAAACTGTTCGAAATTACGACTAGAAATTGTACGGCATACTTGACAGCGGCGTCACATGGAATTCCTCACGCTTTGAATGATTCCTGGCATCTGATAGCTTTCTGGCAACTACAGAAATAAGATCTGCGAGGTCTTCAACTGATGGTACGGGAATCTCATGGTACTGGTCGAAATTCCGAACAATTTTTTAGTAAAACATTTAAATAAACATTCATAATATAAGTTCTCATTTTTCCGTTGTAGATTGTGTACTATTATTTTTATTATATAATTATTAATGGGCATATATAAGACTTATTGCTTTTACATTTCACATAGATCATGGCGTTTCATGTATTATAAAATTTTAGATTAATAATTTTATTTATTTTGAAATGCCTAAGATGAATTGAATCAAGTAAAACAAGTCAAAATAAACGTATGTTTACTGATTTAAAGTGGTATTTTACATTTTCTATTAATTGAAATTGATGTAATATTAATAGGTCCTATTTATAGTTTTAAATACTGCTTGACAAAGGCTCAAATTATCGCTTCAAAAACGTTTTTAAACATTTTTCAGAAATTCGGGGGTTTTTTCAGCACAGAAAATTTCATGTGCTATACGGAATAACATACATTTTTAAAAACAAAAATTATCATTTGACTCCTTTTACATTTCATTTTAAATTTAAGAAATTCGAAAGAGAGAATATTTATTCGTGAACTTTTTTTTACTTCCATATAAACATATTAACAGTGTCATTTCATTAAATTATTTTGCTATCTCAATGAATTATTTATTTACACTCATCTCAGAAACTTTAATGTTTTCCCGTTTTCGATATTTGTTTCCCCATCACATTGATAATATCTTTGTATTTTAAACAACATTTATGTTTTAGTTAAACATACATTTTTTTAAGAGATGATGTTTATTGTTGCAGAGTGTTGAAGTGTTTAGTGCAATCGGTGGTTTCCTCGGCTGCTGGCTCGGCATTTCATTGATGGATGTTACTGACACATTTGGAAGTATCTTTGCTGTCTCCAGATATGCATGTAAAAAGAAGAAGGAAAATACTGAAGCCACTTAAAGCAATTATTTGTGAAAAAAAGATAAGCGTGTACTATTATTATTCACTAATAAAATTAGCATTATTTTGAAGGATTTTTATTTGTCTTTCTTCGATTACACTTCCACATAATACATGGAAGACGCGCTGAAAATATTTATGAGTTAACAGTAAAAAAAATGTAAAAATGGTAATATTAACCTTTAGTCAAACGCTTAACATAGACTAACACAGAAGCGTTTAATTAAGTACAATATTAGTTAATAGATATCAATAATAGTCGACAGGTAATCCAAATTTTACACGATATAATTGTTGTCAGAGTTACTAAAAATGTATCTTTTATTTTTTTTTTCATGACTGTGACATGAAGGATTTGAATGCGTAAACAAAATACTTCAATATTTGGTGTGTTTATATATAAAATACTCACAAGTTCAGTAAAAAAACGCAGATAGTTTATTTAGAAAAACTTAAAATATTTTTTATCTACTGCCGCATTAAACCAAATTTTATTTCACATACTTTTCCATATAAGGCATCTGTGTAGGGACTTCGTTCCCCCAGGGAGTGAATGATACAGATTTTGTGCCCTTTTGCAATAGAATACTCACACACAGATATTCATGTGTATGTTTATGTGTAAGCTATCGTGGCCGTTGGCTGCGAGGATGCGATTCTCTGGGCGTCGTTTTCTTGGTATCACATTTCCAAAACTTCAATGCGGCGCACAAAGTGGAAATCGTCCATTGAATGGGATTTCGCATTCCGTTGTAGGTCGTTCGAATACCATGCCCCGCGATCACATAATTCGTGTAGTCATGTAGGTGTTGGCATGGTTGGAAACAGTCTGTTTTCTGGAATCTGGTTTATTAATCCTTTTCATATAATTCCGTTTGAAAACCAGGCCCACATTATCATGACTTGGAAATTCTAAAACGAGCAGTGCTTGGACGTATGTTTGGTGGCAAGTCCTCAGATCCAAAAGACAAAGAGTTTCGCTGCTCCGGATCTTAAACCATGTATTTCAAATTATTTCTGCCAGATAGCGACACTTTAAGAACAGGAGATGATTTAATTTTATTAGTTAAAAAAGGGCTGTGACGTTAGAAAGGAGCGCCTATCTAGGTTCATTAGTTAAAACCACAAGAAGAAGAATTACGCTTAGGTCAGCTTTTTGATCTTAAAGATCGTCCCAAAGTGATATCTGGTAGTAATTTGGTGTATTGCTGTAAAATAAAATTATCAGGGGCAAACTGCTTTTAAGCATTAGAATTAAGGTTAAAAGAAATTTTGATGCGACACTGAATTTTAAACTTTTTGAATTTGAATTTCTAATTAAAGTTTTTTAAAAGGTATTAACTTTATCCTTTCATCTATTAAATGGACTCGGTGTAGTATTACTGTGAGCTTCTCATGCATTGCCAGTATTTGTAAAAAGAAAATAAAAATTAATTTTAGTTTTGGTATTACAGCCCATGGAAATATTGCAACAAATTTTAGATTTTGCAGTCTGAAATTTCACTGAATTTTGACAGTTGCTGGTGTAGTTTATAGAAATCTGCTACAATTAAGTATTTGAAATATTATCGAATGATAAATAAAGGTGTAAAATTTAGCAATCTTTAAAAAAAGGAAAAACTTTACAATTGTTGAAACAATTTGTTATAAAATCTTTCTTAATATTAAATTTATTAACTGAAATCCATATTCGGCTTTAAGTAAAACTCTCTGCATAAACAGTTTAGCTTTGATGGAAGAAATATTTTGGTTGGTTCTAGTTTCTTTAGTGTCCAAACTTCTCTAAATCTGTGTTCCATTTTATCATAAAATCTATGCATACTTAATAAATGCTTAAAATATAATACGCTTAAAATATATCATCTTAAATTATGATACTTTTTTCTCACATTCTTCAATTTCAACATAAAATTGCAAAAATATACGAATATATATGTTTACTTATGGAGTAATTTAATGTGCAAAAGAATTATTACGATATAATGCACCCCATTTGACAGAGTTAATCAGGTTATAGTCACACTGAAATCCAAATAAGTTTAGATAAAATTAAATTTACGTTTACATGACAAAATACTTTCTGAGCATAATTATACTCTTTTCAACCCTTCCTTCTTTCCAAATTTAATTTATCATACATTACGTATAACCAAAAAATTCCAATTTAATGTTATCAATATGTATCTTAACTAACTAATTTGTCTTTTAAACGCTATCATAGTTTTGGAAGATCCTGTATTTCTAGTATTTATGAAAAAAATCTCATTTTAACTGTACAGCCTGCATAAATTATAATCTTTTATAAATGTCAGAGATTACAGTTTCAGTCCATGAGATTTTATAGATAGCACTTAGACAGTTACAGACACAGTCAATAAAAATCTGCTAACGATTAAGGATTTCGATCGTCAAATTTAGAAATCTCTACAATTTCAAAATGCCTGCAATTCTGAAATTCTAGAAAGTGACTTTGAATAATTACGCTGAAGCTAAACAAACTAATTACCACTTTTAAAGAGTATTGGAATGTATCAAACTCATAGCTGACTTGTGTGGAATAAAATTGCCTTCAGCAATCTAAAATGCTGAGAGTCTGATGTCTTTTCTCTGATAAATTGCAAGTAGAAGCGATAAGTTAGTTGACGATCATTAAATGCACAATTTATCATGGAAAACTTGAGTGTGTAAGTTTTCTGGGTTTGCAGAAAGTAGACATTTATAATTTAGTTAAGGAATTGTGAATCATTATTTCTTATTTATGCATAATATTTAACTTCTTTATTTTACTTTCGCAAATTTTATTATTTCCTATAATGAAAAATGGTAAGTAATTACTAGCATTAAAAAACTGAGCATTAAAAATATGTATATGCTTAAAGGAAAATTTAAAGATACATAACTTAAACTATTTGATATCTCTATCGTTGATAACGATTAGCACTAAGTTTAAGTTAGGAAAATATCATTTTCAAAAGTTTCGCATTTATACAGAAATATACAGTTCAATAATAAATACTTGAAATACCACGCGTCAAGAGTTCAAATTATCAAATAAAATACATTATCTTTATATAAAACTATTTTACAATTGAAAAAAAAAATCCTGCGAGTTCGACTGACAGGCATAAATAAATTTCGAAGTTAAGTGTAATTTTGCAAATATTAACTAAAACAAGGTTTCAGATAAACCAAACTTAACAATTTTATCAAGCTGCTTTTGAACATTTTTTAATTTTATTTTTTCTGTTAGAGTTTATTTTACCAGAATCCTGTTAACATGGTATTTTTTTTCATCAAACATAATTATTTTTTTTCTTAAGCCATTCAGAATATTATCAGTACACTGTTAAAAATCTTGTTCTAGTTTGAACCAAAAAAGTTTGTTTTTTGGTGCTCAATATCTGCCACCGTAAGATGGTGAAATCTTGAATCGAAATTTGGAGCTCCCATTGAAGCATAGTTCCAATACTTGGAACGAGGTTGAAATAGGAAGCTCCTAATGTTGGTACGAGATTTCACCATCTTATGGTGGCAGATATTGAGCACCAAAAAACAAACTTTTTTGGTTCAAACTAGAACAAGATTTTTAACAGTGTAACATCATTCATTGTTCTAATTCATCTTATCGAAAACTTGTTATGATAAAGGATATAAAGAATGTGAAGAAGATTTGTGCACTAAATTTAAAATATGTGGTGATTGTTTCATTAAATAAATCACACTACGTTTATGACGTTCTTTTTAGTGTGATTTTAGTGTGGGTGCACATTCAATACTGAAACTATGTACATAGCTTCTCTGATGGTTTCCAAATCTTTTTATCATGCCTATGATACTGTTTTATCGCCTTAAAGGTGGATTAATAACAACATGATTTTATATTATGTATATATATAACCATTATATACATAATACAAATCAACATCTAAAACGAATACAGAATAACCCAATATAGCAAACTTAAACATCACAAGAAAAGTAAATGGAATTAGCAATTTTGTAACAAGTACAAGTGAAAGAAAAATTAAACTGCTGATGGAAAAAATGACATAACATAATAACATTAACCAAAATAATTTGATAAACAGTTAAATGTTTAATATAAACCATAATAATAAACAGACAGAGATGAAAAACTGATACAATTAATAGTTACTCTTGATACGATCATTAAATATTCCGTAGTCAATCAATTTTATGAAAAAGGACAAATTAGAGTATTTTTAGATTCTGCAGGGTATAGGAAGGTAGGTAAAGTGTTTAGCTCGCAGATGACAGAACTAGTCCAAGAACTGACAGCACAAAAACTAATGTTATCGAGCACAAGAAAAAAAAAGTCTTTATTCTATGGAAGAGTAGCTATATTGTAATCTAGTGATCCATGTCTGCTGGAAGTAAAATGGTACATAAGCCAAAAACTAATGACACCAATGGCTCACTCGTAAGTTTATAATTTTGTTTTCGTGCTTCCAGTTTACCATGTTTTCGTATTTTTGATTGTACGGCAAACACAATATTAAACCTACGAGTAAACCACTAATAGTATTAATTTTTCACTGATGAACCACTTCACTTCCATCAGACATGGATCATAGATTCCCATATTACTACACTCCCATAAAATGAAGGTTTTTTTTCTTGTGCTCTATAACACAGGTTTTTGTGCTGTCGGTTCTCGAACTAAACCCACCAGTTTTTATAACAAGAGTTATGAGCATTTGTCACAATGAGGCACGATAAATTACTTGGAAAAAAAAAGAAATTTAGAAATTCGTTTTCAGATCTGCTAATTCATTAATAAAATATGTATTTGTATGTGCTCTCCAAAAAACATAGTAAAAAAGTTGTGACATTTATAAATAAATATTTCTGTTAAACTTGCGACTTTTAGAACTGGAATTTTTACTATTGTTCTGATGATTTTTCTTTGTTTTCTGTATTCAATTTACAAGAGCAAATGCATACATTCTTGTATAATGTTTAATGTATCACATAAAATAATATTTTTTAAATGCGTTAAAAACGTGTAAACTTATTTTATTTATATTTTTTAT
Organism: Maratus speculifer; assembly: GCA_964019185.1. Taxonomy (NCBI): domain Eukaryota; kingdom Metazoa; phylum Arthropoda; class Arachnida; order Araneae; family Salticidae; genus Maratus; species Maratus speculifer. Next base: position 81,283,941 of record OZ025298.1, on the reverse strand, counting down.
CGTTATTTATTGAAAACGCATGTGCTTCTTAGTGCTCTTATGTACATATATATATAATAATAATACGTAACACGAATAAAAATTAATCAGCAGGAACTACTCCTGTTCATTTTTTTTTTCATTGCAAATGCAAACATAATTATCAAAATCGCATTAATTGAAAGCGAAATGTCATACTCGAAGCGACTTATATTCTGTAATTTTTAAATAAAAGGAATCACAATCAACTTACTAATTCTGCAGCAAAGATATATCATTATTTAAATTATCATTTAAAAAAATGATTTGAATTTCTTCTACATTATTAGTTCATGACATTTCTTTTCAGAGATTTTCAAAGTTTTCTGCCTTTTGTTCAGTTGACGGTTTTTTTTGTTAATACTTTAAAACCTCCATCAAAAGTTAAATATAAATTTAAAAATTCTACAATTTACCTTTCATGCAGTTTTTAAAGATTATAACAGAAAAAATATCGCTGTAATCAGATAAACACAATTAATGAACATAAGTCACTTTTAGCTGAAAATTTGAACCGTCTTTTTAAATAATCCTGTCTCGAAGATTTAAATAATAATTACTTCCACTGCAAATACGGTGTTGGTTGTTTTTTATACGCTCATGTGTACCTACAATAAATTTTAGAAAGAAGTATGGATTTAATTTTTTTAATTGTTTTATAAACAGGAATGATTTTGTTTTTTTATCAAAATTAATAAATTAATTGCTTAAAAATAGAAATTCAGTTATTCATTTTTATTTTTGAATATATTAATAAAAGTAAAAATATCTATAAGTTTTCTTAATTAGTTTATGCATTTGATAACATTAAAAATGAACTTTCAAGTGGCAGCAAATTTTACATCCAAGGACATCCAAGAATCCATTTTTTTTTCATAAGTTAAGTATGAATACCGACTAGTGGAAATCTTTTTTTTTTTCAACATTTTGAATATAAACTCTTCAGAACTCAGGATTTATTTTTATGTATTTTTTTAACTTCAATTATAAATTTACAATAACAAACTAACAACTAAAAAAATTTAAAACAAATATTTGCACATAAAATACGTATAAGTACATACAATAAGTACAGTTTGTGACAATTTGTTGGAATTTATTTTAGTCTTTTTACATTTAAAAAACAATTAAAGAAAATAAAAAAATTATATATTTAATATTTTAGAATTACAAATAAATTCTACAAATGATTTCTTAACATATACGAAAATTATTTACGTTCTCATTTTGGTATATCTTGTACATATTTTGCTGCAAGTCTTTTTGATATCACACGTGTCTCACTAAAAAAGAGCTACAAAAAACAAATTGCTGATCTCTTTAGTTTCTCCATCTGTTAGGCTTAATTCACACCAATTCCTTAATTTTTTACATTATTCATATACGAAAAAATGCAAAAATGTGTATGCAACAGGAAATTTGGAGCCTGAAAAGGTTAAAGAATTTGCGAAATTTTTGAAAGTGATAGGTAGAGAATAATCCTCGAGTATTAAATATTTATTTTTATCCACATTTATTGTGTGTTTTTTTAACTAGTCAATAAAAAAAAACTTTACTGTCACATTTGGTTTGCGACGAAAGAGGCATCTTTTGAAAGTTCTTGTCATGTTGATCGAGGAACGTTTTGAGTCTCAAGCTATATTTGCAGTGCAAAACACCAAAAAGATGTGATAAAGAATAGATTTGAAAACACTTTCACAAAATAATGAGGAAATTGTAAGCACAGTACACTGTTATAAATTTCTGTAAAAACATAGAAATAAATGAGAGACTCTGTAATTTTACACTAGTTCTCAGTTAAACAGAAATCGAGATTCTTCGTAATTATTTTACCGAAATTTCTCTTATATTATATCTAATTTTATGTAGGATTTTTTCTTTATTTGAAGACATTGTTATCTTTCTTAAAACTTATTCAAAATACAAACTTATACAATTAATTGCAATTTTATAAAAAATATTAAAAAACAAAATTTAGTTTACATTTTTTAAAAATTTGAATAATTTATAATGGAAAAAATCTTTTCCTCAGTGTTAGTGCGGGTTTTTATCGATTTTTTTCCTGTGGATTCATAAAAGACATGTTTTGAACAATGTAAGAAAAGCTCTCATAGTTCAGTCTGTAGGGTGCTCTTGCACTGTCCAGTGTTCTCGTATTGAAACACCAGGACGGCTCAAAACAAGCTTTGTAAATATATACATGCATACATATATATATATATGAACGTAGCTGTTCAAAAAATTCAATTTTATTTTAGGCTCACTGAAATTTGAGCGATTTACTGTTGTTGAAAATAACCCTCATAGCATGCATAGTCACAGTGACGTCACAATGACGTCACTGTGAGTCAGTTTGGTCACATCACATCTGTGACCAAAATTCCACCACTCAGTGACGTCACATTGTGACTGAGACGCGACTTTTTTAAAAATCTTTACAAAATTACAAGATTCTTCAAAACATGTTATTTACTTTAAAAAACATACTTCTGGCAATTTAAATATCGTCGCTTTTGTCACAATTCCGTCACAATGTTAATCTCAAAGTAGTCACAAATGACACATTTTTCACAAATTTGTCACATTGTGACCACTTTGTGAAGTGGTCACATATGAAGTGGTTAATGACGTCACATCGACGATCGATGGTCACAAAGTCACAATGTGACTTCACAACGACGTCGCAGTGCTGTCACCATGTCTTACGGGAAAAGTCTTTTGATTTATAACGATGCTAATTTACAAAATGTATTGCAATTTTTCCCAGTAGTTTCTCTTTTATTTAATAAAATATTTGTTTTCGTTATCTCTGTAATTTTACAGAAGACTTAAGATAATTGATTACCCGTAGAATTTTGAAATTTCACAGAATTTTTTTTAATAGTGTAAGATTAGAAAGAAGAGCTAAGTTTTCGGCTGATCATACAGGATCATAAAGGGGCATTGTCAGTGTCTAAACAATAAAAATATTTGAGTGTGGAAATTCAGAAGCATTCTTCAAACTTATGCATATTAATACTTTTTGGAAAATGCAGCATGGTAGCTGCACTTGTTGGGTGGTTTACATCAAAATATTGTGAGAAACAACTTATGTGAACTTCTAACTGCATTTGAAGATTGATAGAGATCAATGCCTTAGTTTCTGCGATAGAGCTATTGCAGAAATTGTAAAAAAATACACACCACCTTCTATTAATTAACGTGTATCAAAGACCATCAGGATCAATTTTTATCGGGTACTAACTTAATCAAAAATTTGTTGAAAATCCATGCATTAGTTCTTGAAGTACAGCGATTGTTAAATCGTAAAAAATGCTACATAGCAGCGCCAAATGTAGGTAGATTTACACCAAAACATTATAATGCAATAATCTACATCAGGGAGATAACTGAATCTGAAATTTCATAAAAATTTGCGCGTTAGTTCTTGAGATAGTGTTATTGCAATAATAAGGCAGCGTCACTTGCTAAGCAATTTATACAAAAACAAATTCAAAGCACTAACTGAATCTAAAGTTTAAAACAAATCTGCTCATTATTTCTCGAGATAGAGGTATTGTGGAAATTGTGAATAATGCAACGTAGCAGCGCTACCTATTGAGGGATAGACACCAAAATCTAATCAGATACAGTTTAAATCAAGATCAAGCTAAATCTAAAGTTCTGTAAAATTCCGTGCGTTAGTTCTTCAGATACATCGACACTGTGTATTTTTCAGATATAGACTGACAATCTGACAGAATTACAGAATGACTGAGAGACATTTCGTTTTCAATACCTTCAAAAAACCATAAATCATCGTAAACAAGAAGCCAATTTTTTTTTCCACGAATCTAATACGTTCTTCTTGTAAAGGTAGAAATAACTAAAATGACAGATGTTTTAATCTATTAAGATATATTATAATCAAGAACTCAAATATACAATAGTCCTTCCGGCAGTGCCGGGAGGAAGAGGTAGCTTTCATATACTTATATATTTATTTATTTATTTTAAATTAAGTTATATTATTCAAAAATACTAAGCTCAAATTATTAGAACCTGATTATAAACTGGGTTGAAATCTTAATTCAGGTGCACGTGCACACTCATATTGAAATCGATTAATATATATATATGCGATAACTCAGCCATTTTTTAAGATACAGACGAAACAAAAATTGCTCTGGAATCTTTGTATCAAGGTCAAATGCATAAAAGAAAAATCTTTTTCATTTTCTCACTTTCTTGTACCTAATTTTAAATTTTAAAATTTGAAATGGCCGCCATTTTGAAATAAAATGGCGGATAGAACTGAGTATCGAACTCGATTCAGGCCTCCATATATACTATGTACACACCAAGTTACATCCAAATCGATTCATAAATACGCGTGTTATCACGTGACAAAAATCAGATTGTTTCAAAATGTCAGCCATAATAAAAATTCAAAGTGCTATAACTCAATCATTTTTTAAGATACAGACTAAATAAAAAGTGTTCTGGAATCGTTGTTTTAGGTTCTAACACATAAAAGAAAAATATTTTTCAACTTTTAATTTTTTCGTATTTAATTTTAAATTTTAAATTTTTTTAAAAATTTAAAATGGCCGCCATTTTGAAACAAAATGGCGGATGATGCTGGCCAACGAACTCGGTCGAGACATTTGTATGTACTATGTACATATCAAGTTTCATTCAAGTCGGTTCATAAATACGTTAGTTATCGCATGACAAAAATCAGATATATATATATATATATATATATGGTTATATATATATATATATGGTTATATATATATATATATATATATATATATATATATATATATATATATGTCAACATTTGAACGGAGGGTGGTTTTGGGGTCTGGGGGTCATGATCGGTGAAAATATACCAACATTTTCCTGAAGTGCTGTCCTCCGGACGGCTGCAATAGGTAGCTTTTTACTTTTTGGAATGAAAGCTACACTGTAAAAAAAAAAAGGGTCGATCTACTAAAAAAACTTTAGTAATCCTTGTAATTACTAAAAAATGTTTAGTAATCTTAGTCGGTTACTAGAAAATCTGTAAGAATTACTAGAAAAAAGTTAGCAACGAATAGAGTTAATAGTTTTATATTTTTAATAGCTATTACTAAAACTCACTTGGCGTGGCCTCGATAGCATAGTGGTTATAGTAACGGTCTCCAGGTTAAAAGGTCCCGAATACAATACTGGACAGCGCCAAGTACACCCCGAATGTATGTAGTGTAAGCACTCTATAATGAAGGGGTAATGAATTTCCTGTTGGAGCTGGTCCCAATGTTTGGTGCTGCCATCTTTTGCGTTTTTGCCGAAAATCTATCGCTTCAGAAGTCTGGATGCAGCTCGAAGGAAGCTCCTGCCCTTCGGACGCACGTAATTGTTATTAAAAATAATTTTGGAGCTATTACTAAAATTTGCTTGGTGGCCCGTACTAAAAAATTTTAAGTTAGTTATACAAAATATTCTTTTGTTCAGTTTACAAAAGAAATGCTTGTTTCACTTGCAAAAAAAAAGTTTGTAATGGTTACTAAAAAATTCTGTGGAATACAAATTTACTAAAAAATTTTTAGTAAAATCTTGAATTTTTTTTTTTTTTTTTTTTTTTTTTTTTTTTTTTTTTACAGTGTACCTAATAACCTTTTCCGAGTCATCGAAGATTTCGGAATGCGTTTCTTTACCTTTAAAAATCTCAGAAAACTATTTATTTCCGAAACCTTTAAGTTAATTTTTTGTTACCTGCTAGTCGTTTTGGAGAAAGTTCTTAAGATGCTTTTACAGTACAATAAAACAGTTTTCTCAAATCGGAATATCTTTTTTTTTATCTTTTGTGTTTATTTTCTTAAATTTTATCATATCTTAGCTAAATGTTTTAATATTCAGAAAACATGCTTGACAGAAAAAACATACAAAATTAACGGCTTTAATATTAATATGAAAATTAACATTACTGCAATGGCATGAACAAATTAAGTTAAGCCGTAAAAAATGTTTACTTGTCAATGTATAGAATCTGAAAAAAACAACATTCCGTGTACATATAACTGATTAATGCGCTGTAAAAGCTATTTTGAAGTGTTTTCAAAAATGAGGGGTAGCTAATAAAAATTTTTACAAATAAATTTTTACAAATTTTATTTTAAATTTAGAAAATACTTTTTTGCGATTTTCAAAGATTAAAGAACACTTTTTGAAATCTTGTGTGACTCCTTATTGATTATTTTTCTTAATTATATAATTGCATTCGTTATTTTTGTGCCTTTTGTAAGATAATGGGGGCCCAAAACAAATTTTATTGTATTTTTTTATTGAGTTAAAATTTTGAATATTTTTGTGTTGGCTAACAAGAGTATTCGCAAACAAAGTCAATGTTAAAACTTTTCATTAATATTTTAAAAAATATATAAAATTTAAAATACTTTATAAAAAGTGTGGTTACTTAAAATCGTTATAAATTGAAATATCATTAGTAGAATTTTAATTGTATTTTATTTAAATAAGTTTAAGTATACAACCTTTAATTCTGATTCAAAAATTTTAAAAGCATTAATTTAAATAAAAATCAAAAAATATTTAAAGCAAAAAATTTAGGAAAAAAGATCTAATATGAACTAATTATCTATAACGGATCTTGACTTATACCAATTTAAATGAGAGAAATTTTGAAAACCTTATCAAGAAGAAAAATGAATTTTTACAAGAAGTCGTTCCCATGACATCCATTGCTTGAAAAATAGACTTTGAAAGAAAACCAAAACAAAAAAAAAAAATTTCTTCTGCCAATTATGATAAAAACATGATTTAAATGTCATTTTAAGAAGAAAAACAAAGATATTTTTAAAGCAATAAGGATTTTTTAGAAAATTTGAAGATTTTTTTTTTTTTTTTTTTTTTTTTTTTTTTTTTTTGCCCCTGATCCCCTTAAGAAACATTCGTCTATTTGAAAAATGCAAGTACCACTAAGCACAGATCAAGACAGCGATTTTAGTGTTAAATAATATTGCCTTTAACTATTTTTATCTGGTGATGTAAACGCTTGTGTTTTCTACACTTTACATGCTAAAATAACTTAATAATTAATTACAAAAAATAAACAAACAAATAAAATCTGTCTTCGATAGCTTTTTAAGACATCTCATGCTATTTTCCCTTTATTTCTCTTCTTTTAAAACAGAAACAGCCCTTGGCAATCATTTCATTTGATTATACAGTTTCTGTTCAGTTTTGAGCCTTTTTAAAACACTGGCTAATTCCACGAAAACATGTCATGTTTAACACACAACGACTTCTGGCTACCAGTATTTTAGATCAAGAAAATATAGCTTATTTTATAGGATATCTCATCAGTTGAAAAGGTCGAAGTACACTCTCAGAAATAAAACTCTCACTTTTGACGATACAGCAATCCTTGGTCTATATTTCGTCGTTTTTGACGATCATTTTGTATCAAAATCACATGACTTTTAACGAAACGTAAACCCTCAAATATTTGACGAAACTGTTGTCTCAATCATGGCCAGATTCAATGCAATTTAAAGAAACAGTTGTGGTAAGTTGTTTGTCAAAGGACGCACTACTTTATTTCCGCAATTCTTGCTATTTTAGCAAGTAGATATGTCGATGTTTATGTCAGTCCTGTAATAATTTATTTTAAAACAGTACTTTTTAGCGCTTTTCAAAAAATACTGAAGTATGAAAAGTTATTGTTTCTGAAATAGTTATTTTTTTAGCTGTTAACATTTTTAGGAATGCTTTTTTATTTATTGTTGCTGTTGATATTCGTTATGTTTTAATTCGAAAATAACTAATTTGTTGTGTTATGGAAAATCGTTCAAAAAGAAATTTGGTCACTTACATTTAAAAATTCTAGGATCTCTTTTCCATCCAAGAAATATATTCTTTTTTCAATCAAATGAAAATGTACATAATTTATCGCTCTGTCTTTTATAAAGAGTAGTGTTAAAATCTTAGCTTTATCTTATAAATTATCTTATAGCATATAAAAAACTTCCCAATATGCATTTCAAAATTCGTTATTTCCGCGCAACAAATTAACCAGACCATATTTTAATCATTCATTGAGCAAAGAAAATTTCTCTAATAAACTATATTAAGACATATTATAATTATTCGTTAACCAGGAGAAAACAAAAAGAATAAATAAGCCTTGTTTATTAAAACTTAAAAGATATATAACAACATAGATAAAATTACAAACTACTTTATAAAAATATAAACACGCAGTCGAATCCATTATATGCCTTTAGAAACAGCCTTATTCGAAGTACCTGCGGCGCGATGGCTAAGACTGCGGACTGTCATACCGCAGGTTCTGAGCTCGAATCCCCTCAATGGCGCTTTTTTTTCCCTCTGTCAAAAATTACGGGTGCTTCTAAATTTTTCGATGGATGGCATGACCAGCGCTGTTTTGACCAAACTTTTTAAGAAATTAGTATCGTCAAACAAACAAAGAATTTAATTTCGTCTTTCTGACGAAATATTCGCTTGGAGCATTTCCCAGGAAACGGTTTCGTCAAAAACGAAGAAAATTTCGTGAAATCTGAGTATCCATTTCTGAGAGCGTAAATTTTTCGAAAATAACGGTGGCCAACAAACATAGCGATTTTTAGTTGCGTGACAGACATGAAAAGTTTTCATGGAATTGACCCACTAAGAAAAATAACCCTTTCAAATTTGAGTAATCTAATGCCGTTAATTTGTAATGATTTTTTTTTCTTTTAAAATGTGACCACTTAATACTTTTATTTCTGAAATACGAAAAAGACTCAGATTAATGCTTTTCATCCGTTAAAAGTAGTAAATATCCTCACTGTAGTTGAATTTATGCATAGTATTTCATTTGTTATGATTTTTAACAAATCGCCCTTTTCAGTTATCTATCTATACATACATAAAATAGTTTCTCTTCACTGACTGACAATCAGCGCACAGGCCAAATTTCTGAACCTAGAAGCATGACATTTCGAAAAAAATTACTTCTTATGATGTAAGCGTGTACCAAAATAAGATTTTTGAAAATTCCCAAGCTAAGGGGGCAAAATGTGGAGGTCGAAAATCACAGAATATCTTGCTGTATTTCAGTAGCTGTTATAAGTAAGAGCCTGAAATTCCAGACGATAAATCTATTAAAAAAAATTAAACACATATTTCAGCAATTTTGCAATCTCCGTTACTAAGGAGGTTAAAAGAGGGTTGAAAATATTAGAACATTTGGTGCATCTCAGAAGCCGTTTCAAAAAGAAGCGTCAAATTACAGAAAACAAATCTAGTTTAAAAGTAATTAACTATGGGTTGCAGTGCTTTTACAATTTCCACTCCTGAGAGGGCCTAAATTGGGGTTCAGAAATTTTCGAAATATTTTGGACGAGTCATGACTCGTTAGCCATCCCGCTTCATGTGATGTATCGTTGGGAAACTCTGAGACCACTTCTTCATACTATGCACTTCCCTTGCCCCTCTCCCAACTTCGCCACATCTCAGTGGTACATTTAACGTATTCCAGCAACTGGTCTTCTTAATAACAGAAAAATTATGGAACTAATCTTAAATTACGTAAAAAACACCAATAAAAATATTTATCCTATTTTCCATTTTTTTAATTTCTGTATTTGCTACAAGTGGTGATTCAATTCTTATTTGTTTGACTGTTTTGCTGCTAATTGTTAAAAAAATTTATTTTTTGATAATTGAATTTCCTTACTTTTTATGCTTATTTTACTTTATGAGCTTTTTATATTTTTCGCAACTACGGGACGCTGTCACATTTGTTTTTCTTAGGTTTATGTTATTATTATTTTTTCCCCCTGTTTTAACTTTTTATTTATTTGCTAAATGAACTTCATAAGTATATAAAATAAAATATTTTTATAGATGATTGTGAACTTCTCGATTGTAGATTCCGGGAACTAAATAATGACTGTATCGATTGTGTTTTTTGGATGCCGATTTTTTTAGATTGGTAAACTTTCGACAATCGTCTATCACTATAGATATCCTAGCAGCAACTTTGGATAGAAGCTTGAGGTTCACGATAACAATTTTTTTTTAAATATATTAAACATTTATTTCATCAATTTTAGAAATCTTTATTTTTATTGTATAAACACTTAATTTCTAGCAGCTATTTTATAGTTAGGTTTAGTGATGTACCATGTTGTGTGCACTCTAGAAACGACATTTTCAAAACTGAGGAAAAAAATACCCAAGTCTGAGTATGTCGCAGAGTGAATATGCCTTCAAATTAAATCTCTTCAAAGAAAGAAAAACGGATATACTCATTAGGGTGGGCCAAAAAAAACTTTTTTTCGATTTTCGATTATGGCGGGTGCGGAAAAGTGGCCACTGGTGGCACTCAGTTCACACAAAAAAATTGAGATTTTTTGGACTTTTCCTTACCCTGCCGCAAATGGCTTGAAAATTTGAAAAAATGCTTATTTTTGAACTTTTTTAGGTAAAAAGTTAAAAATGTTAAATTAAATTTATTTTGGCTGTATTTGCTTGAAAAGGCAACTTTAACGTACCAAATGCTTAAATAAGTTCTGATAATGCATTATTTAATTGCTAAGTGTATTTTAAATAAGCCGATTTTCATAGCTTTTTCACGTATAACAGGCAAAATATGTATTAGTTTGAATCGTTCGTTATTTTCTCTCTTATTTATGTTCCTTGGTCTTTAAATTTTTTCTATGCGTCAAAGGTCATATATTTGGGCAGCGGACAGCAGTATAACTCAAAAACAAAGCTGGAAGGTGAGAAGGGGTGAAGCAGGACTCAAAGAGTACGCAATGCCTCATCGTAATGTTGACGGAGTTAAGGAGGAAATAGAAGAGAAGAGAAAATTGCGATAGGGGATTGTTATTTTACTATGCTCAAAACCTGCGACATATGTTCAGTGTGGACGTGAAACCTTTTCCTAGAGAGATGCAGTACATTTTGGATCATTTGACGTACCTTTACAGTGTTTTGTGCGTTTTATTACGACGAGCTTAAAAATGGCTAGCATGAAGGTCCATGGCAATGTAAAAGACACGCGACAGCATGCAAAGTATCCTTTTTGGGGCACCATGCTTACTGAAAGAATTGCAGTTGCCAACTTACACTGATATCATGCTCCACTACTACTGGTTGCGAAGCGATACCCAGCAAATCGAGAAATCCAATATTAGTCAATAAATGATGTTATTAAAATTTTAGGTGAAAAAGTTACCATTGAAAAAAAGCTTCGGAAAAAAAAATCTGAAAAAAAGCTTCCATACTAGTGTTTTTCCAACAATCAATTTACGAAAAGATTAAAAACTACTAAAAGGTTTCACCATATCGTACGAATTCTTCGCAGGCTGTCTTTACTTTCAATCCCATACGATTACAGGATTTCCCCAATGATCTACACTTCTTTTAATAGTGATAGTTTAGAATAATAGTTTAATGGTTGGTGAAAAAGTTACCGAAATCTGAAAAAAGCTTCCATACCAGTGTTTTCGCAACGATCAATTTACAAAAAGATTAAAAACTACTAAAAGGTTTCACCATTTCGCACGAATTCTTCGCGGATTGTCTTTACTTTCAACCCATACGATTTCAGGATTTCTCCAATGATCTACGCTTCTTTTAACGGTTTTTAATCTTTTTGTAAATTGATCGTTGGGAAAACACTGGCTTTTATTCAGATTTCGGTAACTTTTTCATCAACCATTTTAATAACATCATCTATTGACTAATATTGGATTTATATATTTTTTGCCATATCGCTTCGCAACCAGTAGTAGTGACGTATGATACCAGTATAAATTGGCAATTGCAAGTCTTTCAACAAGCATGGTGCCCAAAAAGAATACTTTTCATTCTGTCGTGTGTCTTTTACATTGCCATGGACCTTCATAATAGCCATTTCCAAATTCGTCGTAATAAAACGCACAAAACACTGTAATGGTACGTCAAACGATCCAAAAAATATTGAATCTCTCTATGAAAAGGTTTCACATTCACACTGAACAAATTTCTCAGATATTGAGCATGGTAAAATAATAACAATCCCTTATAGCAATTTTCTCTTCTCTTTTATACCTTCCTTCACTCCCTCAACATTACGATGAGGCATTGCGCACGCTTAGTGTCCTTTTTCACCCCCTTCTCACCTTCCAGCTTTGTTTTTGAGTTATACTGCTATCCTCTGCCCAAATATATGACCTTTGACGCATAGAAAAAATTTAAAGACCAAGGAACCTAAATAAGAGAGAAATTAACGAACGATTCAAACCAATACATATTTTGAATGTTATATGTGAAAAAGCTATGAAAATCGGCTTATTTAAAATACACTTAATAATTAAATAATGCATCATCAGAACTTATTTAAGCATTTGGTACGTTAAAGATGCCTTTCCAAGCAAATACTGCCAAAATAAATTTAATTTAACATTTTTAACTTTTTACCTAAAAAAGTTCAAAAATCAGCATTTTTTCAAATTTTCAAGCCATTTGCGGCAGGGTAAGGAAAAGTCCAAAAAATCTCAAATTTTTTGTGTGAACTGGGTGCCACCAGTGGCCACTTTTCCGCACCCGCCATAATGGAAAATCGAAAAAAAGTTTTTTTCGGCCCACCCTAATACTCATTTCTGGAACTATCCGTGCATTTAAAAATAAAATATCATGCTTGCTCAAATTTAAATATATTCGTGTTTTTATATATGAGTAGAGTATAGTCCGCTATGCCGAATTAATTGAGACCGAACACTATTCGGTTTAGCTGAAATTTAGAATGGACGGATTTCATTTTAAAAAAAATCAAAGTGTGGGGACACCTGCTAGTGTCAGCTGCATAACTCATGGATCAGCCTGTGGTGAACAGGTTCAATTATTTAGTAGTATAAAGATTATCAGTTACAGTTGGTAAAACAGAAACTATATAATAAAAAAAAAGATAAAAATTATTTAGTAGAACATATATTATTTATAAAGAATATACTAATCCACACTTATTATCTTATAATTAAAATTAATATATAATTTTCTTATTTTTGTTACTATATAATTTCATTAATAATATTAATAGTAGTAGCTTATATCCAGTACAGACTTCAACTTCAAAGTTAATATCAAATCCTTTCAGTGTTGCCTTCTATTGAAGGTATTAAAGTGAATAACATAAATTACATCCAATTACCATTCATAAAATATTAAATGTAGATTTATATCGAAATCAATTCTTAAATATTAAAATCTATTCAAGTATTTCATTGCAGTCACACGCACGCAACTTAACTTAAAACTATCCTGCAACTACTCACCATCTCACCTGATTCCTAGCAAAATAATAATAATAATAATAATAATAATAATAATAATAATAATAATAATAATAATAATAATAATAATAATAATAATAATAATAATAATAATAATAAGTATAAGTATAATTAAAAAACAAATTCGAAACTAATAGCATAGATTAATAATCCCATCATTCGAAACAAGGACGCATGCATTAGTCATACTAAAATTGAAATATAAAAGCAAAATTAATTTGAAATTCCTTTAATATTTATACAAATACCAATAATGTTAAGTATTATATATGTAAAATGGATTTAACCAAATACGAAGGATAGCCACATTTTATTGCAAGATCCTGAACTAGTTTTAAACTATGCAATTTAATTTTATATGAACAAACATTATTTATTCTGTGAGCAAAGTTAAATAAAATATTTACATATACAGAATTATGTAGGTTTGAACTATAATGAGTAAATAACTTTACTCTGTATAGAAAATCGTTACATTTATCATAAAAATCAAAGAGGATTTTTTTTTCACAAAGTGTAATATTAAGATCGAGAATTTTTTTTTCTTTTTGTTATAATCATATTATCATAACACTACTTTAAATTTTTATGGTATTTAATTGGCAATGAATAATTAGATTTACTTCTAGAGTATAAGATGATTATATAATCAAGATATCATTATATTTTCAATTAACAATAGAAATTTTGCATTCATAATAATGTAAATCGAGTTCTGCACTGATTTATGATAAAGTTTTGCCCTGCGGGAAACCAATTTTGTTTATATAATGTATCATTAAATAATATATATGTATATATATATATATGATAACAAATAAATTTAAATAATGTTTTAAAGTAAGATAAATATACATTTTTCATTAACATAAGAGAATCCATATAATCTTTGAACAATCAATTAATTATTCTGTACATATCCGTAATATCGATTGTATTGAATAAATCACTGAAGTAAAATTTTTTGATTATATAATGTTTTTTATTATTTTTAATATTATTTGCAAGTTGTAAACTATTGTTTATTCTACAAAATTAATCATTAATTTTTGTAAGACCTAGCATTTTAGTAAGTATTGTTAATAAATCTTTACTAGTATTATTATTATATGTATTATAGCCGAATGTTATAGTATGAAATTTCGAAGGAATTTTATGGAAGTTAGGAATAACCACAATATAAGGGTAATTATAGTTAACATTTTAATTTTTAATAATTTATAATATTGAGCTATATGTCTATTTTTAATGATAGAAACAAGATCTGTTTCATTGAAATCTGAATTAGCGTTTATAGCTTGATTTAATGAGTGATAATGTTTACATATAATTGCATAGTTGTTTGGTGATTTATCAACGTATGTTACAATAAATTTATTTTTTTATTATTTATTTTATTATTTAACTGTTTAATATTTTAAATATAACTGTCCATATTCCTATAAATTTAAAGTTGTATTTATGTAAAACATTTAGTTTCCATTCAGTGAAATATGCAACATGCTATTATAATCTACCAAAATCTTATAAATAAAAAGAACTAAATGAAACCGTTTTAAAATTGAATTTATACTAAGGCAGGAAGGAATAAAAAATTTAGTATCATTAGCCATTAAATTGCATAAATACACATTTTCAACAATATTAAGTTCGCCAGTAACAGTGAGCATGATCAGTGTTCACAAAGTTACTATAACAGGGGTCTTTACAATAGCAAAAATAATTATTATTAGTGGATAAAAATTTTGAAAAATTATTGTAATTAAATATTTTACGTCCAAGTGTTACATTGTACAGTAGACTCCCTCAAATCCGCACAGCTTGGGACCAGAGGTTGTGCGGATTTTAGAATTTTTTGGATTTCTGGTCATGGTTTTGTTTATATTTTTTAAACAGTAATTTGAGTGCGATTAATAGTGCAATCGGAACTATAATGAATGCTCACAATGTAATAAAATATTAAAATAAGTAATAAACTAAAATAATAAAAATTTAGATAATTTTTTAAATAGTTAAAATACTATTAGCAAAGGTCGGGTTAATAATCAATAGTGTATGATTAAATATTCATTATAAAGATTAAATGTATTTTTCCAAAATTATTCAAGAAAACTTGTCTCATAAAAGTGCATTACTAATTCACATCAAAATCATAAATAAGGATTTTTTTTTTCAAGTTTAGCCTGGCTCAATAACCATAAAATCTTGATTAATGCATAAATATATTTGGTAAGAAGACTCTGATTGCCAGTGATATCAGCAATATCTTGAATTTTTTCCAAAAAAATTATTCTTCCTTCATGAAAAAAAAACATGAATAGAGTATTATTAAGAAAATTACAAATTAAAAAATATATGGAATTGATACAAAACTAAAAAAATAAAATTTTGTCCCAATATCAGAACTGAAAGTTTCATTGTTTACATTCATAAAATATGTGCGGATTTTAGAGAGTTGCGGATTTCTGGTTTGCGGATTTGAGGGAGTCTACTGTATTTGAATTATTTATGCATCGAAAACATTTTTTATAGGGAAGTTATTATTTTTAACGTTAATAATACAAAGCTGATTTATTTTATTAAGTAAAATATTTGTAATAGAAATTATTAGTTGAGTATTGTTAGTTTTTTTATATGTATATTAAGAAATTTTAAAATTAAGAAGATTAATTCTATAAGATAAAAGATCAAAGTAAATATCACTAAAATGTGAATTTAAAGTAATAGATAAAAATACTCAATAACATAAATTGAGATGTTTCCTTTTAATTGAAAATATGTGTTTCCCAATGTCCAACCAATTACACGAATTATTGAATTCAAATTCCAAATTCCAATTTTTTTTTAAATCTTTCTCCCAGAAATATATTGTGTATTCGACTAATTGTTATCTCTTTTGGTACGAGTAGTTTTTACAATCGAATAATGATTTAAATTAACATATTTAATACTATAATATCATAATTATTTCTATTTGTGAAAGCAATGTTCGTACGATTAAATATTTTAGACTCATAATGAGTTATGAGATTTAACATAAATGGATTCATAAAGTAATCTATCACGGAAATACTTAAAATTTTTTGGTTATCTATACTAATAAAATCCGTGCGCCTCTGTCTGTCTGCTTGAAGCCGATTACAGTTCGCAACGCGGGCGAGTTGGAAGTCGCGAGAGGTGTCTTTCGATTCGAAAAATTCCGGGAAAGTCATTTCGGGCATTTTCGAGACCGTGGGACCAAAATTAAAAAAGTTATGAATTAAAAACCGGTCGGGAATCGGAACGAAAAACGTCTTATTTCCCAAACAGGTCTCAAACGGAGCTCTGAGGCAGAACACTGCGCTACCTTGCGGTGAAGAACAGAAACTTTTCCCCTTTGGCTAAAAGAAGAAGCAGCCGAAAACCTATTTTTTTCCCGTCAATTTGTCAAAGAATGTACAAGAGAAAAAGAAGTAATTGGTAAAAAATATTAAACACTGTTTAATTAATATAATAAGTACAACTATTTAAGCACAGCAAGATATGTTCACTAAGAGGTAATAGTGTTGCTAATTAATATTTTGAGGATCTCAGATGTAACTGGCTATTCATATATTTATTCTGTATGTGAGTATTAATCGTTGTAGCTCATTTCCATACTTTTTCTTTTTGGTAGCATACACGAATATTGTGTAACCTAAGATTTACGCGATTAATACTAATTTCTGTTAGCACAAACGGAAAACGAGCTGCCAAAATTATTTGTTAGTTATGTTCTTTGTGATATTAATGAAATTACTTATTTTTTTTTTTAATAGCAGTCTTTTGCAGTTTTTAATAAACAAACATTTTTGCGCGTTTTTTCTTAAACCATCATGCAGACAGTTTTTAAATTAGAAAAAAAACTGATTATATATTCAGAATCTGCGTAAAAGTCTGATTCTGATGATCCAAAAAATACGAGAAAATGTATTATGGACGCGCAGAGCCAACCGTGCAAAACCAAATATTTTTAACGGGATAATGGCGACCATGGCGCGTAGCGCCGGTGGGCCGGCTTCGCACGATTGGCCCGTACCGTCCACTGTGCGAAATCACATATTTTAACGGGATAATGGGCGCATAATAACCATAGCTCTTTAATTTACTTTTTTTGTGCTGAGGATTCGAACACCAAGACTTGCTTATTAAATGAATTTTTTTGTTTATTATATATTGCTTAATATCGAGGTTCGTTTGGAAAAAGTGGCCCAGCTAGCGGGCGTAGCTCGCTAGTCTATACTAATAAAATCCGTGCGCCTCTGTCTGTCTGTCTGCTTGAAGCCGATTACAGTTCGCAACGCGGGCGAGTTGAAAGTCGCGAGAGGTGTCTTTCGATTCGAAAAATTCCGGGAAAGTCATTTCGGTCATATTCGAGACCGTGGGACCAAAATTAAAAAAGTTATGAATTAAAAACCGTTCGGGAATCGGAACGGAAAACGTCTTATTTCCCAAACATGTCTCAAACGAGCTCTGAGGCAGAACACTGCGCTACCTTGCGGTGAAGAACAGGAACTTTTCCCCTTTGGCTAAAAGAAGAAGCAGCCGAAAATCTATTTTTCTCCCGTCAATTTGTCAAAGAATGTATAAGAGAAAAAGAAATAATTGGTAAAAAATATTAAACACTTTTTAATTAATATAATAAGTACAACTATTTAAGCACAGCAAGATATGTTCACTAAGAGGTAATAGTGTTGCTAATTAATATTTTGAGGATCTCAGATGTAACTGGCTATTCATATATTTATTCTGTATGTGAGTATTAATCGTTGTAGCTCTGTTTCATACTTTTTCTTTTTGGTAGCATACACGAATATTGTGTAACCTAAGATTTACGCGATTAATACTAATTTCTGTTAGTACAAACGGAAAACGAGCTGCCAAAATTATTTGTTAGTTATGTTCTTTGTGATATTAATGAAATTACTTATTTTTTTTTAATAGCAGTCTTTTGCAGTTTTTAATAAACAAACATTTTTGCGCGTTTTTTCTTAAACCATCATGCAGACAGTTTTTAAATTAGAAAAAAAACTGATTATATATTCAGAATCTGCGTAAAAGTCTGCTTCTGATGATCCAAAAAATACGAGAAAATGTAATTATGGACGCGCAGCGCCAGCCGTGCAAAACCAAATATTTTTAACGGGACAATGGCGACCATGGCGCTTAGCGCCGGTGGGCCGGCTTCGCACGATGGGCCAGTACCGCCCACTGTGCGAAATCACATATTTTAACGGGATAATGGGCGCATAACAACCATAGCTCTTTAATTTACTTTTTTTGTGCTGAGGATTCGAACACCAGAGCTTGCTTATTAAATGAATTTTTTTGTTTATTATATATTGCTTAATATCGAGGTTCGTTTGGAAAAAGTGGCCCAGCTAGCGGGCGTAGCTCGCTAGTATTTTTTAAATTATGGTGTATGAAATCTATATGTTCGAAATTAACAGATTTGATTTTTTCTAATATCTTGTCTGTGTTGATTGATTCTGAAATGCAAGAGATTACAGGTTCTAACTGACAGATATTTCAAGCAATTAAATGAATTTCTTTGTGAGCTATACAAAATAACTTATATATATATAAATACATTATAACTTATGTGCGTGTGCGTGTGTGTGAGTAATTATTAGTTGTTGTTTTGAGAAAAATGAAGAATTCAGCTAAATAAATTTTCTGTAATATAATAAAACATACAAGAATAATTCTCATAAACATTATAAAAATATCTTTTTAAAAATATTACATACCCATCAAATATACTTTAATCTTTGATATCCATCTAGAGTTATTCTACCGTCATCAATAATATATTTGTGAAACCTTTGTGCTGCATAGATTGTGAATAAATAATTCAGAAATCGATATTAAGATTTAATCTATAGCCAATAATATAAATCATCAAGCTAATTATTCAGAAAATGTATAATAAAAATAAACTAAATAAAATGTATTTATTTAAAGTACCGATGTTTTTTATTAATGTATGTATGGTTATTGACTTCTCGATGTAACAGAAATTGAATTTAATTGAATATTTTAAAAATGCATTTTAATTTAATCAAATCAATTATTTAATTAAAATTAAATATGTAATTTGAAGCTCATTAAAAGATAAATGTATTTAATTTGTTTTTTAATGACTGAAATAATTAATGATATTTGTAAATTTAATTAATGAATAAAACTTAATTTTAAATGTTAAACATTGGAAAAAATAGGTTTCGCAGTAAAATTAAAAATAAAACAAATAAAAAAATATCGTGTTTTTTTTCTTTAAAAATAATTGGAAACTTTTCACGTATTTCGAGTTAGAAATTAAATCACAAATTTCATTTTCCTTTAATATTATTATCACGGAACCGTGCAACGCCGGGCGGGTAAGCTAGTAAAAAAATAAATTCTTATGTATCCACCGTAGAATATAATTTCTAATTTAGAGATATTTCCTTATCGTTTCCTGATCTAAACAACATAAAAAAAAATCATCCCGTTATCTACAAATTTCACCGACATATTAATATCTAAAAATCTCCAAAAATCGTGACTTACATTACTTTCTCCTGCCTCTCAGTGGTGACTTCTGGTCGCAATTTCAACACAAGATAGGGATAATTCAAAAATTGTACTTTAATAAAAACCGATTTAAGTTAGCGCTTCTGTTTTTGACATTAAATAGCAGCATATTGATTCTACAATAAAAGTGCCTTGAAAATCTGCTGGTGGCATGTGCTGTAGAAGGTACACGGGTCAAAAAATCTAGAAACGGTCCCAAACCGACCCATAAGGCGGAAGGCGGGGGATTTAGCCTGGCCATAAAAAATGTTAAAATTAAACACTTTCCGCATTTAAAAATGTTTAAATTATAGTCCGAGTCAGCCCTGAATTTCTACACTCTAAATAAAAAAGAGTGACTATTCACACCAGAGGAGTGAATAGTCACTCTATCGCAGACTCAAAATATGCCCAACCTCTTTTGAGTGAGTATTCACTTCGAGCAAAAGTGGAATTGTTGACTCTTTCAAAGAGTGAATACTCACTCCTGAGAAGTGAATAGTCACTCTAAACAGGGGTTAATAATCACTTTTTCGGGGGGTGACTATTCACTCTTACTGAAGGGGTGCGTTTTTTCGCCCCTGGTAGGAGTGAATCATTACCCTTTCGTAGGAGTGAGTAGTTACTCTTTCGTAGGAGTGAATAGTTACTTTTTCATAGGAGTGAGTAGTCACTGTTTCGTAGGAGTGAATGTTTATTTTTTTGCAGCAAATTCTTTTTTATGTTAGTTTATGGGTATTTTATGGGCATCGTAAGAAAATACGTTATTGACAATACAGTCGAACCTCTATATAACGAAACTCCATACATCGAATTTCTCCATATAACGAATTTTTAGTAAGAACGGTCCTCTTTTCGCATGATTACATTAAAAACAGACTCTATATAGCGAAATATCTATCTCCATATAACAAATTTTTTCATAAATTGATCTTAATTTATTCAGTTTTAAAAAAGGTTCGAAATCATATGGAATCAATTTTCCATCACTTATTTTTGATTTATCGTTCAGTGGAGAGGTTTTTTTTATAAATATTACTTCTCTCCTTATTCTTTAAATCTGACAAGTTCATCCCACCTCCCACACACCTTTCAACATCCTTCTCAAAACACAGTCAATGGAATTGTTACACATATAAGAGAGGAATCAATGAGAGCACATAAGAGAGACCTTCAAATGGAGGAAAATATCAACTACAATTTTTCATTCCTTGCTAAAATTTGAGAATTTTTTTTGAGAGCGTAACAATTGTAATTTTAAAATCAAAACAACAAAAAATTACAGATTTCTTCCTCTGAAATTTATGTAAGTCTTCCTCATTTGATTTTCATTAAGCTTTCAAATAAATGTCTTTTCTCTTCTTTGAAACTGCTTAAATAAGTAAGAAATAAAATGTTAGGTTAATATATACTTTTAATCATTTCAAATTCTTAATTAAAAAGATCAAAAATAATATTTGTTCAAAATTTACACATTAAATACTATTTTTAACATCATACTCTATACATCGAATTTCTCTATATAACAAATTTTTTACTGGAACGATGGATTTCGCTATATAAAGGCTCGACTGTATTTATTTAATTCATTGTTTGTAACATTAGTTGAATTATTAAGGGAAAACTTATTTAAAGTTACATATGAATTAAATTATATTACCGACAGAAATTAACTAAAATAATTTATTTCAAACTTAAACCTTGTGTTACTACCCCTCTCCGAAACATTTGAGATTTTCTGTTTTAAACGGTAAAAAAAAAGTGTAATTTCCAACCGGAGTTCTATAACCCCCCTCCCACACACACACACACACATACAGACAGACACACAAAAACTACTCCCGGAGAAAATTAAGCCATATTTAATTATCACTTTTTATATAGTTATATATTGAATGTTACTTATATCAGATTTTAAAAAATTCGTACGTTTTATAGGAAAAAATTCGAAAAACATTTATAATATAATTAGTTTTTTAGAGTTGTATTATTCAACAACAGCATACCACAATAAATGAATTAAAAACATTATTAGATTTAGCAGTTTCTGAAAAATCTTGCTATATGATAGAAGAAATTAGTAATATTTTTTAAAGTTGGCAAATCTTAAATCTGAAAATATTAGTAGGGTAACACCCCCAGAAATTGGCATGCACCAGTGATTGGCACATTTTACAACCATGTCCTAAAAAAAGATTTATATCCAGTCTTTTAAAAATTCAAGACAATATATCAGTTATATGCTCATTTACGTTAAAGATTATAACTTTGATTTATTTTACAAGATGACAATAGAGCCTAGGAAAGAGAAACAAGTATGGCTTGAATCACATTAGCCATTTTGTTGCAAATTCTTCGTCTTTGGCTTAATTAAGGCATGCTTTTCAATTCATTATTATCAGATTTACAATATATTTTAAATTTTAATTGACAACAAGTTTGTTTAGTTAAAAAGGGTTACTTTAATTGTGTAAAAGTATTTTCGACACAAATATTTTGATTTCTGAATTAATGGTAATTGCCAATTAATGGTGCTTCAATTTTGCTAGTTCCAAGTAATTGGCACCTATTCCAATTAGAAGGAATTCGCAAGGAATTTGAGATTAAACCATTTATTTTGGAAGTACTTTTAAAATTATAGACTAATTTTGTTTATCATTTGTTTTTATCTGAAAATATAAATTTTATCAGTAATTGGAATCCATTAAAGCTTCATATGACATTTACTGGGGACAGCATGACAATTACTGGGTATTAATGTAAGTACAGTCGAGCCTCTATATAACGAAATCCATCGTTCCAGTAAAAAATTCGTTACATAGAGAAATTCGATGTATAGAGTATGATGTTAAAAATAGTATTTAATGTGTAAATTTTGAACAAATATTATTTTTGATCTTTTTAATTAAGAATTTGAAATGATTAACAGTATATATTAACCTAACATTTTATTTCTTACTTATTTAAGCAGTTTCAAAAAAGAGAAAAGACATTTATTTGAAAGCTTAATGAAAATCAAATGAGGAAGACTTACATAAATTTCAGAGGAAGAAATCTGTAATTTTTTGTTGTTTTGATTTTAAAATTACAATTGTTACGCTCTCAAAAAAAATTCTCAAATTTTAGCAAGGAATGAAAAATTGTAGTTGATATTTTCCTCCATTTGAAGGTCTCTCTTATGTGCTCTCATTGATTCCTCTCTTATATGTGTAACAATTCAATTGACTGTGTTTTGAGAAGGATGTTGAAAGGTGTGTGGGAGGTGGGATGAACTTGTTAGATTTAAAGAATAAGGAGAGAAGTAATATTTATAAAAAAAAAAAAAAACCTCTCCACTGAACAATAAATCAAAAATAAGTGATGGAAAATTGATTCCATATGATTTCGAAGCTTTTTAAAAACTGAATAAATTAAGATCAATTTATGAAAAAATTCGTTATATGGAGATAGATATTTCGCTATATAGAGTCTGTTTTTAATGTAATCATGCGAAAAGGGGACCGTTCTTACTAAAAATTCGTTATATGGAGAAATTCGATGTATGGAGTTTCGTTATATAGAGGTTCGACAGTATATTGTATTGTTTTAATGTGTTCGCATTTCAGACTAATATGCTGATTTCTTACTCTCAAAAACCTGAAATATGGCATCTTCATCTACAGTAAATTAATTTAAAACGATTAAACCCAATGCAAAATGTAAAGTTTTTTTTAAATATAAACATATGCCAATTACTGGATCACAAGGTGTCATACATTGGTGCTCTAGGTGCCAATTACTGGTGATTTCGGCAATTTTTTATAAATATACTTTTATAAAAATACTTTTTCATTTTTTTTTGCTTTTAGTGGACAAAATAGATGCACAGATATGCATTCTTTGATTTAAAAATATTTCCAATTAAATAGCTTATTTCTTTGTCATAAAAATTTAAGTAAGTTTAACGACAAATTCTTAATGTGCCAATTACTGGGGATGTTACCCTATAAAGATTTATGATTTTAAATGATAATTTAAAACATTATTAGTAATAAAGAAATACCTTTCAAAATTGTCACAACTGTATTAATCAAAAACATATTTTCGTAAAATAATCCTAATTTTCAAACTGAAAGCATTTCGTAATATCATTACAATCGAATATTATTATTTAATTCCAAACTAAAGTTTAGTAATCCAAAAACAGTAAAAAAAAAACTCCACAGTAGTAATTAATTTAATCTTTTAAGTAACTGAAATCAATGTTTACGTTTACTGTGAATGAACTTTGTATTAGCCCTTTTAGCTTGTTTTCATGTGAAGGCAGACAAATGTTTTAAAAAACATCATAGTTTAGAATAGGAAATTAATCGCTTCTGAAAACAACTTTAACCTATTTTTCCTATATAACATAATTATTTAAATGAAAGTGATGACATTCATTCGTACTAGAATAAACAGTTAAATTAAGTATGACTTACCGTTAAGTTTTGATAACAATCCATGTAATAAAATGTCCAACTAATTAGTAGAGGGTATCCGATCGAGGATACACGCCGTGTACTTTCTGGTTTTTTTTAAGAAGCTCTGTATACCCTGTGTTTCTCAAAGCTTTAGTCTATATCCTATCCATGAACGTTCATGAAGATAATGTATATACTCTGCTTATACAATACTCTCTGTATTTTTTAAGATCACAACGCTGATATGAACGTCTACATATGTGGATCCATGGAACGAAGAGATTTTAAAATGGCGGATAATTATCTCATATTCAGCACAAAGTGCCGTAGACAGACACAAGACTCGCCTGATAGGTTGATGATTACGTAATGCATACGTTACAATCTTTACGTCACAAGTAACTCTTTTTAGGAGTGACACTCTTTTAAAAAGAATGCGTTTTAATACGAATTCGTAAATCGGTGTAATTTCAAAGGTTAAATTACGAAATTTTGTTTTGAAAACTAAAATTCAGGGCCGTGCGAAGTGTGTGTGGGGGGAGCAGGGGCCTCGCTAAGGGGGGGAGGAACAGGCGGGGAGCCCCCCCCCCAAAACATTTGCGCATGCTGTTACTTGGAAAATTTACAAACTAAACTGACAAATTTGTCCAAAACTTTATAAAAAAATTATAATACACTTCCTATTTATAATAAATTTGGCGAAAGTTACAAATGTGATTAAACTTTTTCCAAATATAAACTATAATATGTTTTCTAATCAAGATAACTTGGTAAAATTATAAAACTAGTTGGCAAACGACGAGAACTATTTATGTTTGCTTTTCAATGAGTTGGCAAATAATGAATTTCGACTTAGTATTTTAAAGCTCTCTCCCCCATCAATAAAAAGCGTTCGCGAGGGCCCTGGGGGGAAGGGGGAATTCGCCTCGGGAGCAGAAAGTGAGGGGTTCAAAATTTATACTACCAACTTGCCTTGTTTCTTCTTTTCTTGTAAAAAAACAAATATATATAAATGCATATATTAGGGAGTTTTTTTGTGACAAAAACACACATTCTGAAAACAACATATGACTTCTTTGTTGGAATCCAAAAAGGGTTAGTTACAAACTGCTATAATTTTCTATAGATACATTTAATCCACGTCTGTTTTCCAAATACTCTTAGCTAAAATGTAAGCAAAATTTTATGTTATTTAGTTGTTAAAATTAAATCTTTTAAACTTGTATAGTAAACATGAAATATGTATTCAATTGAATTTAACTGTGTTTTCACACTTATAACGCCTTCCACAAAAAAAAGAAAGAAAGAAAGACGGGGAGGAGGATCGCCAAATTGAAACTTTGCTCCTTGTACAGTTTTCTCTTTGCACGTTGCTGCTAAAAAATGTCGCATATTGCTGATTTTTATTATTTTACTCCATATATTGGTTCAAAGATGAAAGGGAATTTTCAAAAGTTTTTAGCCAGGATTTCGCTCTCATCATTGCAATGATTCTCTCACTCTCGATAACGGAGTGAGACAGTCACTCTCATCACAGGAGTGTCACTCTCACTCTCGATTATAGAGTGAGATTATACACTCCTTTGTGTAGAGTGAAAATTTTCACTCCTTTAGGAGTGTATTTTTACAAAAGTCACTCCAAAAAGCGTGAAAACGGCTCTCACTCCCCCAAAAATTGAGCTTTTCACTTATTCCACTTTTAGAGTGTACATAGTTTCATACTTCGATATGGTTGAAAATTGTTTCGTGTGGAAGAGTTCTGACCAAGAATACTGATTATAGCTTTTTGTTTTCATGTTTATGACACAGAATTTTTTAAACAGCCTCATTGAGACGATAAAAAACCTGAAGTTGCGCGAACTAAAATTATGAAAAGTTCTTAATCTGCATGTTTAAAAAAAAACTTCGTATTAAATAACTGACGGACATTTAAACAGTACAGAAAGAAGGTGTAAATAGCAACTGTTAATCGAAGTAATCAAATGTTAATCTGCAAATGTTAGTTCAGAAGTTTAAGGTACAGAAAGGAGTAACTTTTCACTTTCAAATTTTTAAAAAGCATTTAAACATTTCATTATTAACCAAACATTGTTTAAAACTTTAAATTCGTTTTGAGCATAATGGTTTTTTCCCCACCACTTTCTCGTTTTTAAATTATTAAAAGTCAAGAATTTTTAAAGAAAAAAGTGCAAACTTGAAACTTTTTTTATTATTTTACATTAACTTGTATCCAATACTTCATTGCACATTAATAACTTAATCTTTTCATCTATGCTCTGTAGATAAATCAATATTCACTTTTAATACATATACTTTTCGCTCGGAAAAGTTTTAATTTGGTTGCAAAAGGGCTTTGTGAATTATTAATTGCCATATCATAGTGTAAATTCTGGCAATACATGATCGATTGTATTGTTAGTGTTTGTTAACGTGAGCAGTAGACTATGCTTTTTTTTCTGAGATTCCATTAATGCTTTAAAGCTAAAGCATAATTCCCTGAACGGTCATTCTTTGTCATTCCATATTTAATTATTGCTTTTTACAGTAAATGTTTTAAAATGGATATACTAATAACAAAATTCTGGTTCATATTTAAAGAAAAAATTGTTGTCTCAGAAATTCCTCTTTCACATATTTTATTGTACAAGATTGCTGTGAATATTCCCTTTAGTAAAATCTACTAAGATAGAATCGCAAAACACCAGAAAGCTATTGAAACAAATTTTAAACAAATTTCCATCTTAGCAGAAAAAATTGTATGTTATTCGTATCGTAAGGACTATTAAATTTTTACGTTCAAAACAGGATTCCACTGAAGTACGTTTTACTCTATTTTTCTTGCCGATGGAGAAGCCACTATTCCAAGTATTTTGTCTTTCTTTCCCACATGTTTTGATACTGGATCTACTAACTGTAGATGAAATTAAAGCTCATATGCTTTCCTTTTTTGACTATTGTTTGATAATATTAAATATTAAAAACTCGTAACGAAAACATAGAAATGACAAAGTTTTTTTTCATCCACCTATTGTGTCTGCGCATTTCTAATTTTTTCTCGTTTGTTCACGCAGATGGAAGAGAAGAGTTTGTTTAATTCTACATTTTGAAATCACAATTGTCTTCTTCCCCCAAAAATTAAAACACGGGGAACGAAACTTTTCGTCATGCTGTGCTGGTTCCAACTATGTCTTTAATTATTAAAAAAATATATTAATATTATTATTCCACAAAACATTTTTAATGAATATCAATTCACGACGGCTTTCAAATTCTTCATTTTTGTACTTTTGAAACTGCCGTACACACACTCAACTCAAAAATTACAAAAAAAAAAAAAAAAAAAAAAAAAAAAAAAGATTTATTTGTGGTATTTTTCTTTTGGCATAGTTAGTTTATATTTATATAAATATATGTTTCATATTTAGTTTATTCTAATATATTTCATATATACTATTTTAAAAAACGAAAAACAAATCGAAAAACAAGTTCGATTTTATGCTTGTTTTCATATTTTCCGTTTCTTTTTTACCCTATATTTTAAAACTGACGCAGCTACCTCGAGGACGAAAAGTAAACAAGAATTCAACGTCCTTTCCACTACTCTTGGTTTCGACATTATTTAGTTTCGATACATAAACTATTATATTTACTATTTATAAAATATATATTTATGAGAACTTATTTTGCATTCGTTTTCATATTTTATGCACTACATAAATGTCAAATTCTATCTCCTTTTTGACAGAAAAAAAAATTTAAAAAAGAAAGAACTCGCTTTTATGACACTTTTCTGATAAAAAAAAAATGGCTGAAAAGGTGAAAAAGTATTAATATTTACAATAAAAAAAAAATATTTTATTGAAGTGGTTTCACGGATCGACCAAACATTTTGTTTGTCATCTTTGGTACTTTATTAAAATCTCATTTTCTCATTGAGTTGTGCTTTGAAATAATTTCGGAAAGTTTTTCGTTTTTATATCTATGTGGATTGACCTCTATGTTTATGGCACATGATATCATAATATTGAAATATACCATTTCAATTTTCATACCAATGGTGGGCCTGACCACGTCTTAATTAGCTTTTCCCAGAAGCTTTTAAACATAATTCAAAACTTTTTTTATTTAAAAGTTAGAAATTAAATCCGCAATTCCTTTAACATGTTGAATGTTACATAATCACCGTTGACTTACACTGAACTTTTCCTTTTAGGCCGGGTCCATAACAGGTAATTGACAGTCTGAAATATGATATAAAACTACAAATTTATATTGTTTTAAGTAATTATTAAAAATGTACTTGAAATTTATTTAACGTCTTATTACCCGAATTTAATTTCTTAATAATTACTTAGAAGAATATATATATTTTTTTAGTTTTATATCATATTTCACACTGTCTGCCATCGGTAACTGACTCAACCTAAGCGGAAAATCCATTGTCAGTCAACGTGACACCCAATGTGTCAGCAGTACCCCTAAGTTTGTTTGAAAAAAATGTATAAATAGATATAAAATCATATTATTTCGAGCTCAGTTTTATAAACAGGCAAAGCATAAAGCACACTGAGTGTTCGCAATCGAATACAGTGGGTTTTCCAAATATTAGGCTCGTTCGAATAAGTTTTTGCTTAAAAAAATGAAATTATTCGTATAAATTGAAAGTAAATTTTCAAAAAAAAAAAAAAAAATCAAAGGAGACTATACGATTTTAAGAACAGATTATGTTGCATTTCCGATGAAAGCTCCAGAAGCAGTAAGTGTCAGAACATTCTCCAAGAAAGGGTCAGTCCAATAAGGTCTTCAATTTCCAACAAGGCTTTTGTAACTGTTTTAGGATGAAAAAGATCAGAATAAAGATAATTTAAAATTTATAATAAGTAATACAAACTCAAAGAAATTTTCAATAGATACGAACACATCAGACTAATAAGTCCATCTGCCTTGTTCAAATGGGATCATTAATTCAATCATTTAAATCATCAATCATTCAATCATTTAAAATTATTATCTGTCATTATTTTATTTTAAAATTCAGCGTGTGAAGCACATGTATAAATTTTTATATTTTTTTGTTTTCAAAAGTACATGTCGTACACCAATTAATAAGGTACATATTCATATTTTTTAGATTCATGCACAATTATGTAAATACGTAGCATTTATAATCGTCACCTAATTTATCTGTAGTTTGTCCGTCTGTCTGTATATAACAGCGGAAAAATTACACATAGAATGATTTGAAACTTAATACATATAATCGCAATTTTGTAGAGTAATTTCAATTTTTTTGAAAATTAAATAAAAGCTTAAAAAAAAACAATACTGTAAATTTTTAAATTCTATTATATCCTATCATATTTATATATGGAATGATACATGTGATACATAATGATTATAGGTCGTCATGTCCATTATTTTATTAAATGTTTTCATACATAAAACTAACTCCATGCTATCACCTGACAGGCAATGATTCTAGATTTCTATATTAATTACGTTTTATTTAAGGTGGAGACATTTTAGCTACGTATGACTGAATCTAATACATATAATCGTAATCAATTTTGTGTTTCTTCATGCCTTTCTTCTAATACGATTTCAACAGCTGTTGTACTAGTATCTGAAAATTAATAAAAATATTTATTGTGCAAACTCGTTTTTATTTTTCACGTTTGACGAAGTTTTCCGATTTTATTTTAAATTATATAACATTTACAACAAATCGAAAATTGCACGTTAAGCGTAACAAATGAAGTACAGTCGTACTGTAACGAAGTTATAAAAACATCCAGATCTTTATGTAATAGTATACAGTACTTCAAATACAGTATAAAAGCCAAAACCGTTTGAATGTCCCTGTAAAAATTATCTGTTTTCTATTATACAATAAGAAACTTGCACTAAACCTCAGCAACATATATATGAATTTCATAATATGTGAAATGGTTTAATATAAATAAACACGGCCCAAACAGATTTTAACCTTTATCATTATATGCAGTGCTTTTTTCTGACCCCATAAATTAATAATACATTTTTGCTCTAAAAATTACACAGAATGTATATTTTAGTATATACTTCACAGATGCATATCAGTTGTATTATGTTAGAAACAGTGTAACGTCATTAAAATGCACTTAAAATTATTTTTTTCCATTGGTCGTAGAAATATTTTTGATTGTCCCTGTAATTAACCTATCCATCCAATTTTCATAAAATTTGAAATGTCTCGACAAAATTATGCAAAAATTATATATTCTAAATTTCAAACAATTCGGTTGGAGATTTTTGCCCTGTAATATGCGGATGAACAGACAGACGGACGGATGGACTGAACGACGACTATAGGTGCTAATCATTCACATTATTACGAATGCATTTGAAAAAAGAAAACATAATAAATTGAAATTTTCGTTTAAATTTCAGTCACATAATAAATATTTTTTTAATATTTTTGACTTTCTATAATCCAGACACATTTAATATCGCAACATAATAATGCAGTCATACACGCGAAATGACATTACCAAATAAGTTTTCTTCTTAATGCACGATTATTTTAATTATAGCGATGTCGGATATGTCAACTTCAACTGAACAGAACCTAAGCACGCAACTGTTTTGGGCTGAAATGTTGTAATAACATGAGCCTCTTTCGCTTTCACCCTATTCCTTTATTAAATATTGCATATTAGAAGCTTGCATGTTTTTGGCTCAGCGTTAGCCCACTCTAGAAATTTGACAGTTACTTCCAGCCCAGCGGTTTCGGTTCATTTCATTTGAAGATCTGGAAGCGTTGAGGAACACGCCCATAGAGCTTCGTTCTTCCTGCGTCAGCGTGGGGTGGTCATTTAAATTCCGCTCAGTTCTGTCACGGGGCAAACGAACCGAAATATGTATATCGAATTTTTTCTCTTAGTACGACCCCGTAAAACCGTCCGATTAATGGCGGTTGTCATATAGTGGAAAAAGCCTTCATCCATCAGGATATTTTAAGAGATAGTAGGGTTCTTTTTTTTTAGCTGCATATTAGTTTCTTTTTGGTATAAACATCCATCAAATATTAAGGCATACATAACAATACATATTTTACTTGAATAAAATAAAAAAAAGAATGCCACATATATTCATGCATATGTCGACTTGTCGGTACTTGAATACTCCATATCTTAAGCAAAATTTTGAAAAAAAAAATAACATTCAAATGTAAGTCGAACCACATTTCCGTTAGTATGTTGAAAAATAATTTGAAATCTAAGAAAAAAAATCCCTAAATCACTTTTTTAAACTAAAACTTAAAACTTTATAAGCTTATTCATATGCGCTCAATTGTACATAACCCGTGAGAACTCGCTGCATGAGATTTTCTTTCTCTATCGTTCCTTTTTTAAGACTCTTATTTAAAACATTTTTCATTTTAATAAAATTCCAAAATCCGATTTCGATTACTTTACCTATTTTGTAAATAAAGCTAAGCCAAACAAAAAAGTTGATATTAAGTAAATGTAAAGTAAAAGAAAAGCAATTGGGCACAGTGGGATAAATTCTCACTAGCGAGTTTTCCCGGGTTAAGAAAAAAAATCTTTTAAAATAAACTATGCAAGACTTATTTATGAGGGTATACAAATTCTTAGAATGCAAAAATATAGTAGTTCTTTGTATTCTATGATCTTGTAAAGATATCTAGAGGCATTCTCAAATTCTACTCTTTATAAAAACGACATTAAAATGTTGGGAGGAATGGCTTTGTTTTGAAGGGAATTCAAACACAAGAGAACATGGGTGCAGAACGATTACAGAGACATTATTCTTGAGCTGTTTTTGTCAATCACAGGGAAATGATAATTGCCCGCTCTTATTAATCTCTTCAACCTAGACCCATATGTTATTATTTAAAAGTCTTGCCCTTTCGCCGATTATCGCCAAAGATGTTTTATTTTAATATTATTACTTTCTATGCAAGTTAAGCCCCCATTTTCAACTTCCAAATTTTGTTTAAAATTCATCTACGTATACATGAATATACAGTGGCGGTCAAAAGTTTCCGGCCAGCAAAAATGTTTCAGTTTATTTGTAAGTATATCCATATGAAGAGGAATCTCAAAGTGATACTTATACATTTTATTGACATAATAGTTAGGAACTTACTTATATAAAAACGTGTAAGTATCAATAGATTTAAATGAAAAGTTTAAATATAAAGGAAAACGCATGTTCTCAAAAGTTTCTGGCCACCTTCACACGCTTGTAAATAAGTAGTATTGTAATAAAAAAATACAGTGATCAACAACATTTACAATTAGTATTTTATCGTATTACTACTTTATTAGCTTTAATAATAAGTACTGCAGCGCAGCAACGTGACATTCATACAATCAACGGTTAAAGATCGTCTAAGGTACGTTTTTCCATATTTCTTGCAATTTTAGAGAAATTTCGGCTGAGTTGGAATATTTATAGTTCCGCAGACTTTTGCCAACTTCTTTCCAAAGATTTTCTATTGGATTCATATTGGGCGTTTGGGCTGACCATTTTAAAAACGAAATTTTTTGTGTGAAAATCATTGTTTATCGAGGCTTGCATACATTATTTATGTCATTATCATCATGTTAAGAAAAATAGTTGCGACCAAATGTTTTTCTCTAATAAGGCAGAAAATGGTCTTGCTAGATATCCTTATACATTGTATCATTCACTTGGCTGTGCATTTCAAGTTACGGACCGACACTTTTTGAAGAAAATACTCCCCACGGCATAACGTGTCCTTTGCCTTGCTTCATTGCAGGAATAACATAGGTCGTATGATATCTTTTGTTGTTAGATCATCGGACGTTGTGTCTGCCATCACTTCCAAAACTGTTTTGAATTCGATTAATGGAAAAAATAGAACTTTTGTCCAGTTTTCACTTGACCAGACTTTGTGTTCCTTGGAAAATGCCAGTAGGGTACGTCGGTATTTTTTTTACCTCTGAAAATTTTTTAACACCGACGCTTCCATAAAGTTCTGTATCACGTCAACATCATAACACGGTAGACAAACTTATTCCAGCATTATTTTCATTTAGTAAATCGCAGTATATTGCAACGGAATTTTCATGCGGATTATCAATGGTTTTTCTCTTAATAATTCTGTCCACAGGAATAGTAATTTTCCGGGTCTCCCGGACCTCTGAAAGTCCTGAAAGCCATGGCCATCTTCATATAATTTTTAAATATCGTTTACGGTCGAATTTACCGATCGATAACTTAGCCGCAATATCTCAGGAAGATTGGCCTTTTAGAGGCAAACTAATCACTCATTTATGAACAATAATTTTTGAACTTTTCAAATTTGAATTCAAACTATGCTATACACGTTGCTTCATTCATAAACACAACTAAAAAATACTTTACGGATAGAAAACACTAAAGAATGATAAGTGGCCGGAAACTTTTAAGAACATGCGTTTTCCTTTATACTTAAATTTTTCAATTGAATTTATAGATATTTACACGCTCTTCTATAAATAAGTTCCTAACTAATATGTCAATAAAATGCATAAGTATAGCTTTGAGATTCCTCTTCATATGGATATATTTACAAATTAACTGAAAAAATTTTGCTGGCTGGAAACCTTTGACCGCCACTGTATACTGAATTCAGTACCCGTTTTTCTTAGGCTAGTTATTGATAAATTACAGGTAGAGTATATAAAATATCACTTAATTGGACAAAGTATATTGAAATCGGAGAAAATATCAGTTTTCAGATTTTAATATTAACTGTTTTTTTTTTTTTTTTTTTTAGTAGTGAATATTTTGACACCTCGTTTTAACCTATTAACCTATACTACAATTATACAATGCGATATTATAAATTTTGTTAATAGATTCAGCGCAACTACCTAGAAAAAAGGAAATTTTAAACTAACATTTTCTTTCTGTTAATAATTTTAAAAAAATTGCTTGTTCGATAAATACTAAAGATTTTTTTGCTCATTTAGATATAGATTTGGATTTTTTTACTTATTTTCTATGGAGTTTTTAATATTTTGTACATGGATTTAACATTAAATTTTATAGTTATGTTTTTGAAATTTGAAATTGAGTATTTATTAAATTTCTTTCATTTTTTTTTTTTTTTTTTTTTTTTTTTTTTTTTTTTTTTATATATACGCGATAGAAAAATAATTAAAATTACATTCATCTAAAAATACGTGGGCTGGTTTATTTAGTCTATTCTAAAAAAAAAAATGTGAAAAAATCGAAGAAAAAATATTCCTGTTTGTAAAAACAGTACAAGTTTTTCTTTAAGTTAAATGAAAAAAAATTTAGTAAAATAGGCTATTCTACGAGTTTTATTTTCTTTATTTCATTTTTGTACTAAATATTATGCCATCACATATATTGCAGTATCATTCAAAAATGAAAATATGATTTCAAATGTACTCTGTCCGCTTAAATGAAAAAAAAAAAGCTTCGTTTACTTCAGATCTATATAAAGAGTGACTGATTGAAACACAATAAATTTGATGATTTTTTAAATATATATAATATTTGTATTACTTTGAAGGGTTATCATAATTTTGTCCAGGAGTTTCGCATTTACCTGTTAATAGTATTTTGAGTAACTCCGAATTCAGTCTCATTCGAAATTTAAATATGCTGTCCAAACAATATTTCTTTAATAGAAAGAACTTAAAAGAAATATTTGTTAGTTTCAATCACAGTTAAAAAGTGTTTATTGTTTCAAATTTTGTCAATCTGTCCAAACTCTAACGCAGATCACAATATTGTATGTTATTGATTTTCATTTCAGCACGGTTGTTAATGCAAATAAAGTGTGTAATATTTCTAGTTATTATATTGTGGTCAACGGGAAAAAAATCTCTTCGTTTTCTTTTTAATCATGTCAAACCACTTCATATATAAGGAAATTGATATGCATTTATGAAATGCACTGAAACATCCGTTGTAATGTTAGGAACTAAACATAAAACTACATGCAATAATGTGTACATTTACTACATTTGTATACATAACTTTATCTTTTCGGTAGCTTCATCACAAAAAGTAAAAAGCTAGCTATTGCAGCCGACCGGAGATAAAAAATTCCGGAGAATTCTGATATATTTTCATTGATCATGAACCCCAGGGCCCAAAACCACCCTCCGTTCAAATGTAGGCATGTCTATATATATGTATGTGGGGGGTCTTTGTCATGCTGTAACTGTCGTATTTATGAGCCGATTTGAATGAAACTTGGCTTGTACATAGTAAATACTAATGTCTTGACCGAGTTTGTTGGCTAGCTTCATTTGCCATATTGTTTAATGGCAAATGACAACCATTTAAAATTAAAAAAAAAACTAAAATTTAAAATTGAGTAAAAAAAATAGATAAAATAAAAATTGAAAAATATTTTTCTTTTATGTGTTTGCTTTTGAAGAAAAAATTCCAAAGCATTTTTTTGTTTTGTATAAATTTAAAAAAAAGGCTGAGTTATAGTACTTTGAATTTCTAATGTGGCTAAAATTGTGAAACAGTCTGATTTTTGTCGCATGATTACACGCATACCGATGATCCAATTTGGATGCAATTTGGTGTGTGCATAGTATATGCCGATGTCTGAACCATGTTCTTGCTCAGCTTCATCCGTCATCTTGATTCAAAATGGCAGCCATTTAATTCTTTTTAATTAAAATTTAAGATAATGTACAAAAAAATAGAAAATGAAAAATTTTTTCATTCTATGCTTTTTACCTTGGTACAAAGATTCCAGAAAATTTCCGTTTTGTATATATCTTTAAAAATGGCTGATTTATAGCACTTTGAATTTTTTGTATGGCAAACGTTTTGAAACAGTTATTTTTTCGCTTGATAACACGCGTATTTATGTGTAACTTGGTGTGTGCATAGTATTTTAAAATTTAAAATTAGGTACACAAAAATTACAAGTTAAAAAAGATGTTTTACGTGTTTACCTTGATACAAAAATTCCAAAGCATTTTTTGTTTTGTGTATATCTTAAAAAAATGGCTGAGTTGTAGCACATTGAATTTTAAGTGTGGCTGATATTTTGAAATTATCTTACTTTTGTCATGTAATAGCCTGCACATTTTCTTAAACCGATTTTGATATAACTTTGTATGTACAAAGCACAAACCAATGTCTTGTCCGATTTTGTTGGTCAACGTCAGCCGTCATCTTGTTTCAAAATGAAGGCCATTCAAAATTGTCAAAAAATTTTTAATTTTTATTAAGTACAAAGGAAAAAAAGAAAAAGAAAGAGGTTATTTCCTGAAATATTTGATCTTGATATAAGTATTCCGGAGAAATTTTTGTCTCGTCTTTATCTTAAAAAATGCCTTATGTATAACAAATTGAATTTCTAAAGTACGTGACATTTTTTGAAAAATCTATTTACCTGCAATAGCACTCGCATATATCAACCGATTTCAATATGAGTGAGCATGTGCACAGGACTTACAAAAATCACGATCAAGCTCATTGATTCGTTTCACCTATAATGTTTTTTTAAAATAGCAGGCATTTCATTATATCGCTGAATTTTCGAACAAATATAAATCGCTTTAAATAAAACCAGCTTGTACAAACTCGATTAATTTCTTGAAAGTCCCATTCATATTCAGAACTGACAAAAGCAAGCATTGCATTTTAGATAATCGTGTTCCATTAATTTGAGCTTCGTATGTTTAAATAATATAACTTGATTTTTTTTAAAGTAACGAATATGAAAGCTACCTCTTCCTCTTGGCACCGGCTGGATGGCCATTTTACTTCTTTTTGGGAACAACGGATTTTGAGATTCTTCTATCAACTATATTTTTCAGAATTTAAAGCAATGTATTTAAATTTTTCAAAAAATTGCTCTGTACTTTTAGCTAATAAATTATAATTTGTTTGCATTCACGCAAGCGCAAAAAAATAATATTTAGTAAACCTGCTTACTTTTCTTCAATTTTCATTATTTTTTACTCTGATTGCATAGTATTGTGTACAATGTGTTTTATCATAGTTTCAAAAAAGAATGTTATTTTATATTAAAATCTGTGCAAATTATAAGCATAAAACTTTGCGAAAAATAAGATAGTTTTTATAAAAATCCGTAATTTCTCTACAAGTATGCATGTTATTGCTACAAAAATGAACACAGTTTATTACAAGAAGCCTCCTAATCACATACGGCAATTTCAACGTTTTGGCGATATTAGTTGCGATATTAGTTTTTACTGGCTAATGTAAAATATTTTATTTATTCTTCAATTTGTTTACTGTTCCTTATAGGGTTTTAGGTAAAAAAATATTCACAATAATTTACTACCTGTACTATTATGTTTATTAGTAAATGTTATGTTATGTAAATGTTTTGTTAAATATCTAGAGATATACTAAAGGAATAATCCGTTATTTTCTGGTGTAGAATCATACACTAGAGAATAACAGATTATTCCTTTAGTATGTTTCTAGATATTTAACAAAACTTTTACATTTATTTATCCGGTGACTTTATCTGAACTGACTGGATTACTTTTACTGTTCGGTAATCATTGACCATATAGTGCAATAAAAATGTCCTATCAAGCAGGATATTGAAAGAGAAAGTGGGATATATTTCTTCGGCAGATTTTAATTTCCGTAGTGAAAACTTTTATGTAATATCTTAGGCCTTTTTGATTATTTTTCCTAAATTTAATAAATTCCATGTAATTTTCTCTACCATACTGTCTAACACTCACTGTATTAAAATGTTGATTTTGATATATCATTGTTAAAGTGTTATTACACATAAAAATTTCAAACGAAAAAAATCACCTGCTCTTTTTTTTCTGTCTAAGCATTTTATTGGCTGTTTGAGAAAAGGCTTTTCCATCATCCGAATTCCCAAGCATCTGATTGGCTGTTACAGGCGATTTCCTTTGAGTGCTATTACAAGTAAAAGATCCAAGTGACAATAATCGCGTGCATTTTTTAGTTTTCTAAACATTTCATTGGCGGTTCGTAAAAAAGGTTTTACCATCATTTGGATTTCCAAGCATTTGATTGACTGTTAGTGGCAAATCGCTTCGTTTCAAGCTTCAAAGATGTTCGATCACAAGAGAATTGCTCGCTTTCCGAGCGACTCTCCTGGAGCTATAGGATAACATTGAGACACCTGGAATTTGAAGCGACATTAACTCCTCGTGTTATCCCTCGGCTAACTCCTCGTAGCACTTTTAGATTCAGGCGTCAAAAATGCTCTGACACAAAATAGTTGCTTGCTTTCAGGGCGACTTCCGTGGAGCCATAGGATAATATGAAGACCTCTGGAATTTGAAGCGACTTTAACCCCTCGTACTTTTAAGTTGCATGTTGCTTGTTTTAATCAAGCATACATTTTAGCTGTACTCGGATTGAACGAGTTCGATTGCATGCATATCAAACTTTTTTTCTATGAACAACTTCGTAAACTATCAATTATTTAACAGTTGTTATATAGTACATTAAATTCTATTTCACAGTACATTTAAATGAATGATATGACGCATTTCTTCACCACGTTTTAATTTACATAGTAAAACAGTTTCTGTAATATTTTAGACAATGTTGATGGATACACGTACATTACATAAATTCGAAGAAGTTTTCTTTTACGTATTCAGCTGTTATAAAATGTTTACATAGTATGTTATCGTTAACATGGAAATTTCTTGTTTTAATCAAGGTTTCATTTTAGCCGTGTTCGTGTTAAACGAGTTTGACTATATATATACATATATATATCGAAAATTTCCTACATGAACAACTTGGTAAATTGATCAGGTAATTGTTATATAGTAGATTTGATGCTCATAAATCTCATCATTTCAGGGAATTCCGTTTATCCTGTTTAAAAATGTATCAAAATATAAATTCCAAATAACCTTCAAACCAGCTAATTTATGTGTGTAGATTAAGAAAACACCAAATTATTGTTTTTTGAAGCACATTGCAGAAATATGATATTGAAAATAGTGTGTAGAATACTTATTTTACAATTACAAGTAGATGCAAAAGTTTCGTAATACTCTTTAAGGTGCTAAGTACTATCATCCTATAAAACTTACTGAGTAATCCCTGTGGTCATATAGGGGAAAAAATTTCATTTATTAAAATATATCTTTTGGGGCTTGTTTTACATTACATTGTGAAAATTATTCTGAAACATGATCTCATATTGTTACTCAATATGATTATTGATCAGTATTTTAGTGTATGTAAATTTTTACATCCTAAACAGTAGCATCATAAATTAACTGTCAGAAACCATTTTTCCCATATACATTAAAAAAAAAGAAATAAAACCCTGAAAATGCCCTAAAAATCTACATCTCTATAAAGAAATTTCTCATAAGCATTTTTAACAAATGTTATTTTGAACTTTGAACTAGCACATTACAGATTCAGAATAAATATTGTGGTTCTCAAGAAGTTACATAATCATTCATAAACTTATACATATTCTGATACATAAAACAATATGACAATAATAATAAATCATAAATTTTCTTTTAGAATAATATATTTTTTCCCCTCTTGAAATGCACTTAAACTGACATATGTTATTAACATCTATTACAATATATTCAATAGTGCATAGTAGTTTGGATCAATCAAAATATCAATATTTTAATGTACATTAAACCTTCCAGAAGCATCATAAATTCAATAGTTAGATCCATTTTGGGTTTACTTTGGCTAAACCCATTTTTTAGCCAATGAAACCCATTTGCTAAGCCCATTTTTTTTCCACACGCATTACTAGCAAAAGCCATGGTTTGTTTGGATGCGAAAAGGATTATGTAATAAGATGTATATTTGAAAGTAATTGTATATTTTTATACTATCTTTATATAACGAAAACACTTTATATAACGAATTTAACCATTAATTTTATTTGTTTGCAACTCTTTTGTTGCCCCTTTACAAATATATATATGTATATTTTAAAATTCATAAGTACCGTGTGCCTAAAAAATTTCAGACAATAAGAACAAATTGCGTTTTGATTTTTTAACAGTGAAAAACATTTTTATAATTGAATGCAAATATTTGAATATTTCATAATTTTTAACTCATTTAAAATATGCTACAATTTTCATTGAAAAGGTTGTTTAAAAATTCAATAAAAGGAATCTTGAAAGTGTAATATCATTAAAAGGAATGGGCACCATAATATGAGCCTTTTTCAACCGATCTTTATTAAGTATTCCATTAAAGTGTATATTTTACTCTCAAATAACATACATTTTTTATATAAAAAAGTTTAATTCAATAATAATTAAAAAAATTTATACACATGATATTCTTTTATGAATTTCGTTATGGACATGCAAAAGTTTACGCATGATAGGTCAAACAGAGGATTTACTAATGAATAAATCGAGAAATTAATGTGAGCATAATTGAACGGAGGAGTAGTTTCAGAAATTGGTGATTATATTTCTGAAATGAATTATCATACTATAATGAAGATGATGAGAAATACCCGCAGCCAGATTGTCTGGCTTCGACTCCATTTAGTAAAGAGTAAAAGTGAGTGGAAGTCATAACCATTAGCGCTATGTAAAAATTATAAATCTGAAAATGTTTAGAAAACTATAATAATGCCCAGTGGATACGCCACAATTTGAATTGAAAATGAATATTTTGTAATCATGTTGTTGTTTTTTCTTCAGAAATAGTGAATATAATACTAACAAATCGAAACATAGAACGAAAAGATATGTTTTGTCATAGATGAAAAACTTTGAAAACTTATTCAGTTGGAAATATTTATTGGCCTGTTTTTGCTATCATGACGGGTCGATAGAGAGAGTCTTTGGGAATGCTTTAGCTAGACGCAATATTTTCAAAGCCGTTATGGTTTTAGAAAAATTCAAAACGATGTCGAGGCTTCTTCTATTGGATGACCGAAAGATTCTTCAAAGAAGAAGGAAACTGACAAATTTGAAGTTATAAGAAAATTGTGGGATAAGTAAAATTTAGCCGATGATGCATAATCCAGAAATGTACGTTACTGTTGATTAATAACTGTTAGCTTCACAATGAAACTGTCCATTCCGCCACAACACACTCAGAAACCCAACAACGTACGTTATAAGAAATTGGGTCTTTCTGGAAACGCAACTAGTTATGCTTCAAATATTCAGTCATATCATT
Organism: Maratus speculifer; assembly: GCA_964019185.1. NCBI lineage: Eukaryota > Metazoa > Arthropoda > Arachnida > Araneae > Salticidae > Maratus > Maratus speculifer. The sequence continues at coordinate 81,242,396 of OZ025298.1, read as the reverse complement.
GAAGACACCCTAGTTCTACACAGAAACGAAACGAATTTATGGAGACATGAAATGATACAATGTAACCTGTGGTAAATTTTGCACATGACACAAACATTAAAAAAAAAAAATTAACACGTTCGCTGCAGCTTACGCGAATGCGCGTGATATTGAGCCAACGTTAAGGGGCCACTCACGCGCCAGCGCGGTATGTGGTGTGATGTCCAATAGCCAGTCACGCGTGGGCGCGGGAAAATCTTTCACTATTTTTTGTTATAAAAAGTAAATCGGCTTCTGGGAAAAACCCACTTCTACAATGCGGCATTATCTAGCATCACATCTTTACGTAAACGGCAGCGAACGTGTTAAAAGATAACTGGCAATTATTCCAATAATTAGAAAAGACAACAGACGATAATTGCTCACAAACTGCTTATAAATAGGTTCTAAACAAAGTTTAAGACTGAATCTTGTATTATGTGCCCAGAAGTGAGTCAAGAGCGTAGTGCTTCAGAACATTCTTTACCATAAGAGGAGAATAACAGCAATTGTCAAATAGAAGCGTCAAATAATTTCGGATTATAACTACTTAAAGGAGGAATAGATGACTTGGTCTCTCACTATTTTTGACAGAAAAAGAAAAAAAACTAATATTTTTTAACATTTTAGCTAATTCTGCGTAAAATGCATTTGTATCATTTCTATAAATCAATCCAACATGAAATATGAACTCGTTTCACAAAAAGATTATCTACATTCATAAACTTAATTTGGATTTTTACAATCGAAGTGGATATCTGCTAAGAACAAGGACTACTAGAGAATTGGCTGCGAGTACTCGACAGCAGAAAAAACTGAATCTGGACTAGAACATCCGGTTCTATCAGAAAACTGCATAAAGAAATATATACAAGGCTGTGCAACAGACAGGTTTTCTTTTGCACTTTTTTCTTGATACTCATTTGAAAGTTTCCTGTTACTAGCACTTTTTTTAAATAAAATTCCTTTTTAAAGGTTACTTTGTTAAAAATCTTTGATATATGTGTTTTTTATATCTCCACAAGTGTATTTCACGCATCAATTAAAAGAAAGGCAATAATACATCGTTAGTTTTTTTTTCAACTAATCGTGAGTTGTTGCGTTTCTTCACTAATTTTTAGTTAATAGTATAATCTTTAGAAATTTTTTTTATTGAAAGTAAGCTAATAGGAATTTATAAATGTTGGCAACAATGTTTTTAATATGTTAAGAAGTAATATTTAGAAAAAAAAAAGTGATCATTATCCTCTTTGGTGCATAAAAACTCAGCATTATTGTTTTGTTATTGACGTTTTTTCATTGGCCATTTGGTTTGGCTGTTTTATATGACGGGATAAACACCGTTTTTTTCTCCCCCCAGATCTTTGAAAGTGATGATTTTTATTTAAACTGTACAAAATCGTGCGAAAATATTTCTATGAATGAAAGCTCTTCTAAGCTCTCCCTTTAAACCTCCCATGACTTTATTTTAATGGTAATGTTATACTTCCAAAAAAACTGCAGTTATTGCAGAATATTAGAATTAAAAAAATTGACAATATTTTTTTTTTTTACTATTTTATTCTTGCTGATAATTAATGTTCATGATTATTAGTGTTAATGATAATTAGTGTTAATTATTATTATTGGTGGTACATCATTTTCTGTCTCCTTACAATTCAAAATTTTTTTAAATAACAACTCGCAAAAAAAAATGTATTATTCGAAATTTATCACAATTTACAGTTATTTTGATTATTATTTTTTTTAATGGCGCTTCGGATCCACATAGATATTATGCCTTTACTCTCTGTATATATGTATTGCTATTAACATAAAAAGTGAATTTTCTTGCATGATTTGAGTCATGTTAATAATGGCACCCTCCACTGCTTGCAAAAAGTTGAGATACGCCCCTGTTTAGTAAAAGGGTGGACAATCCTTAAAATATATAATAACTACTAGAACAATACGCGTTACATTATATTGCTTTATAGCTTACAATGATTTTCGGCATGAATGATGGAATTAGTGAATTTGCATAAACAGAGATATTCATTAAATTCACTTTCATTTATGATTGTGAAAATTTTCCTGCAAGACAATATTAAATGGCAAAAAATGCCAAAAAAGGGAAACGAAACAACGACTGAATAAATAACTTATTAATATTAGATATAGATGTTAAAATATTTCAATCAAATTGAATATAACTCCATGGGTCTTTATAGACCCGAACAATTTGGTGTATGCTACATTCTAATACTATAGGAAGGTTAAATCAATTTTGAAATTTGTTTGGTTATTAAATCAAGGTAATTTATAACTTGAATATGTATAAAAATAATTTATAATTTAAACATTGCTTATAACATTTCACTTATTGATTTCAATTCAATATTATAAAAAAATATGAGGCGAAATCACGTTGAACTTTTTTTTAATTTCCAGAAAATGAATTAAAAAATCAATATTTTCCTTTTACATATTTTTAACAAAGTATTTTTTTAATTTGAATATACATAGCATTTATTCTGGATTAGTGATATACTACACATTATTTCACAAATTTAAGCATAATCCAGCACAATAAAAATATTTTTCCTATTTTTAAAAAAATATAAATTGATTGCAGATTTAATTTTACATTTAAAAAAGTGCATTTTAAAGTAATTTTGATTTCTTATAGCGTTAGCTGATAGCGACTTATAAAGGAAGTTGAGAAGGTAAAAAATGTCAAATGCATATTTTAATTCTTCCTTTAATCTTTTTTTTTTAATATAGCGAATTCATGCTTCATCGCATCTATAATAAAGAGGTATTACTTCAACCTACTTTTTTAAAATTATTTTAGCATTCAAGCAAAATTATGAAAAGAAAATACTGCAAGAAATATATCTTATTGTCATAATATAAGTTACAGAGTCAATACTTGTCTTTCAAGTATAATTAACAAAAGAAACTTTTAAATTTGTATATAGTTATCACTGTTTTTAGATAAATGTTGTGATTCTCAAAAGGCTACTTATTCATTTAAAAACGCACGAATATCCCTCGATATAATGACTAATATATTTTTTTAACTACGAACATTTAATGATTTATTTTTAAATTTGCAAAAAAGAAGATCTTAAAGTATTTTCTCTTTCTTATTTATTAGCTAAAGGGACTTGAAAAAGAAGACTGTGCTGATAAAAAAGTAATTCATACTTTTTGCTTCTGCACTCGAACATATTTTTAAATAATGTAGCGGCTTCACGCCTCATTTTACCTAAAACAAAAAGGGATTGTGTCAACCCACCTTTAAAATTCTTTTAATATTCAAGCACGATTCTTTTCTTCGTCTTCCAAGCATAATAAAGAAGAAGTGTGAAAAGATTGTTCAAAAAGTTTTCTTTTATCTCTATTCTGTGGATCATTAGACGTTAATGAGGCATGAAACAGCATACGTTGGTTAATTAAATTTTGTGACGTAAGAGCTATAAATTTTATGAGGCAGTGAAACAGTATCTATTTCAGAGCACATATTTTTATTCTTAATAGGCCACGTGACTTTATTACAAAATAGTTTCTTTTGCGAACGACTGTACAAGGTGTTTTTTAAGGGTAGTTGAAAATTTTTTTAGAAAGATTATGACCAAAGTTATTAATTGAAGTGATACATCGATAATTTCTCTCGTTAATATCTAAAGTAAGATGAGATACTTTATATGTTAAAAATATAAAATTTGGAATATAATCGTTCATTGAAATTAACTTAAAGATTGAATAACTAACCTTTATAGAGAGGCTTGGACAGTACTTATCTGAAAATACACCGACACCCGACAGATGCTATACGAGACCCCGTGTAAAGTTTAATTGGCCTTATTATTATTTTTTGAATACTTACAAAGAAGTCTTAAATAGACTCATTTTCAGACAAATTTTAAACATTTACCGAATGTTTTAGTTTATATATATATATATATATATATATAAGGATAAATATTTTCATCAAAACAATTCCAATGAACCTCGATCAGACAAATCATAAAGGGGACTAAAAAAAATCATCAAAACTTTCTCTAAAAACTGATTTCCAGTGAACAAGAAATTATGCAATCCTCTGAATCTTTTTTCCGTCAACAAGTTAAACGATTTTCAAAAATTAGAAGCTAAAATAGACAAAATGTTGTATGTGAGACGAATTTTTTCAACCATGTTAATACACGTGATTGTATTACCAAAATTACTAATTGGACAGCAGAAAATTTATAATATCCTTCTCTCGGTCAGAGAAATCGTAAAGGGAAGTAAAATAATTTCATAGAAATTTTTTCTAAAAATTAATTTCCAGTAAGCAGGAAATTATGCAAGCCTCTGAATCTTTCTACTGTCAACAAGTCAACTGTTTTTAAATGATAGAAATCAAAATAAATCAGATATTATATGTGAGACGAATTTTTTTAACCATGTTAATGCATGTGACGGTCATTATCGAAAATATTAACTGGATTGGTGAAAACTCCTAATATCCTTCTCTTAGTCAGAAAAATCATAAAAGGGACTAAATAAATTTTATCGAAATTTTCTGGAAAAACTATTTTCCAGCAAGCAAAAAATTATGCAAGCCTCTAATTTTTTCTTTTGCCAACAAGTTAAATGATTTTGTAGGTTAGAAGCCAAAATAGACAAAATGTTGTATGTGAGACGAATTTTTTCAATCGTGTTAATGCACGTGACCGTATTACCAAAAGTACTAATAGGACTGTAGAAAACTTATAATGTCCTTCTCTCGGTCAGACAAATCGCAAAGGGGAGTAAAATAATTTCACAGAATTTTTTTTCTAAAAACTAATTTCTACTAAGCATGAAATTGTGCAAGCCTCTGAATCTTCCTATTGTCTACAAGTTAAATGTTTTTAAATGTTAGAAATCAAAATAAATCAAATATTATATCTGAGACGAATTTTTTCACCGTAATGATGCACGTGAAGGTCAATTCAAAAAATATTACCTGGGCTGTAGTAAACGCCAAATATACTTCTCATAAGTTTTTAATTTCCTTAAAAGTTCATATCCCCTACAGAAGAGAGATCCACAACAACTATGGATTTCAATTATACTTTTAGAAATATTTTTCCTTATCCAAATGCCAAATAATCCCCTTTTGGTAGTATTGTTCAAATGAGCTAAAAGCAAAATTGCCATAGAAAGTAAGTGCTTTGATGACTTTCCGTGCGCTTGTGTTTTTTACATATCTCAATAAAGAACCCGATAATTTTCACAAACAACTCTAACATTTTATAATTCTTGATTTATTACATAAAATAAAGCATAACTCTTATCTTTATTTATCTAATTTGATTATCCAATTACATTGAAATATCGATATGACTTACTCATTATATTTTGCTTTGTACTATGCTTAATATTTGAATAACAACCATTTGTCTATTTTGATATTTATTGGTACAATGCACAAAAATTAATATTTGCTTTAAAATGTTTAAATTTTTATCTAATATTAGCTGTTACTGAAGCAAATTGTAAGTGCTTTAACAAATTTCCTTTATAAATGCAAAAGATTATGTTTGTGTATAAATGCATTACTAAATTATAACTATTTACATCAGTCTTTTTTTAAATATTTCAAGTTTTAAATGCCATTTTCAAATTTGTTATCTGTTTCAATGCACGTTTTTTTATATTCTACTTTATTACAATTAATCTATATTTGATAAACACGTAATGCAAGATTATGATTTTTCTCTGAATATTTAATTTAATTTCTTACATTAAAAATAAAGAAAAAGCTTCACTTGGTATTAAATGATGAGCTATCCTCTTGAGTAATTTTGTGTTACAAAAAAATTATCATAAAAAGATATGTTATAAAAAATTTTTTTTTCGAATAGCATACTTAAAATAACGACAGAAATTATTAATTTATGCAGTTATTTCTTTTTTCAGTTTTGCATTAAATAAAATCTATATCACCCGTTTTAAAAGATAACTCAAAATTATGGTAATATACCAATTATACTTCTGTCACTTTATGTAATTACACTTGCAATTTATAAAACTTTAAATTGACAGCATCTCCATTTCAAAAAATTGGAGATTGAAAAATGACATCTAAAATGAGCGAAATTTTCCCATTCCATTAAATGAGTCGTATTTAAATTCTTAAAGGATTTTCATTAATGTGACGTTTGATACGTTAATCCTCTTTTTCGTTCAAATTATCCCAAATTTTGTTCTGAAAACTAAATTATTAAAAATGATTCGCCTAAAGAACCTGCCAACCCTCCGTTTTTAAACGCCAAATGAGCTGTCCTTTGTGAATTCTTTTCTCTTTTATAATAAGAACAGTAATTGACAATCTTTTTATTCCTTTATACTTAAAATTATATTCAAATGCCTGAAATTCTTCATTGTCAGAAAAAAGCTCTTTTCAATTTGAATTAATCTTGGGCTAAAGGTGAACCTCAAAATTTAAAAAGAAGTATTTAAACTTAAATTGAGTTAAGTTTTAATGCTTTGTATTTCGTTATTTGATAACTTAAGCGTTCAAAAAGTATTTCGATTTACAGCCGTGACTGTCAAATATTTTATCCTGTCGCCGACGCTTTCTTCACTGTAAGTGCAAATAAATGCATTTCGTCAAATAAAACCTGTAAATAATAAAAAACAATCAATACAACACGTGATTTTTATTTTTTTTAAAAGTGTCAAACGTATATTACTTGGTTTGAAAATAAGTTGCTTTAAATTTTCAACGATTTTGTTTACTTTTAAAATATTGTTCAAATTGTGAACGCACTGAATTTAAATGTTAAAAAAACAATGAAGTTTGAAAAAAATTAGCTGTCTGGTTAGGTAAAACACTAAAAATGCTTTAAAAACTTGCATTATCATGATTTTAAAATACCTACCAATATTTTAAACTTTGATATTTTTATCCTTTTTTTAGCTCAGAGGCTACCAAAGCCTGGGAGCTTATGTGCCCGTTCGTTCTGTATGTGCCTATGTGCATATGTCTGTAACGCGATAACTCGTGATAAAAATATCCGATTCACTTGAAATTTTCGATATACGTATATTCTGATAAGGCGCTTCTCTGATTAGTCTTTGGAGTTCATTCGATATGTATAACAAGGGGAACGGGGGCTAATTCTCCTCTCCTTAATTGATAAAAATGGGTTTTTCATGTAGATTTTTTATAAGAAAATCATATGCCTGATTAGATTAAGGGGTTCAATAATTAAATATTAAACAGGAAAATGGAGGGAGCTGATCCCCCCCCCTTAATTTGTTTTTCGAACAGAATTAACTTTTGAAAATTTAAGGCTGTAATATACAATTAGTATGCGTAGCCTATGAGCTCAATGCCATCAGTTTAACTTGACAATATTCTTTCTTTTTTAAAATTCTCAATTTAAGCAAGACTAATTATGAATTTTTAGATCCATTACAATATTACATATCAAATAACTTTTTTTACAGAAATTTATGGAAAAAACAATCAATTGTGAGTATTACTAAAGGTAAAAAAGGAGTTTTTCAGGAATCTCGACCAGATAGTCAAGGTTCTCTTACTTAAGTAGTTTTGAATTTTTTTTTTAATTATATACAATACATAATGGAAGGTTAATGGTTATATACAGATAAATGGTCAAGAAAGAATATTACTCGTGCTTAGAGGGTTCCGTACAATAAACATATGTATTGTTAACCCATTCGGGACGTGCGTCTTGAATATGTGCCACTTCAATTTTCTTAATTCTTCATTAATCCCATCACTTAGTTTTTATTGTAAAGTTTATCTTATTTAATTGAAGCTTTTTCGCGTTTAAAGTTCAGGAAATTTTCTATTTTATTTCTGCCTATTTTACTTAATTTTTCTATTCTATCTATATTAAACTATACAAGATAGGAATAATTATAGCTGTATATATTGGAAAATTATGAACGGGTATAACACAAAAGTTCAAAAATATATAAATCCTATATAATATCAAATATTGCTATTCTGTATAACTATTTTTTTAAATCTGATCCATATCTATTTATGAAGAACTTAATTCGATACTGAAAATAAAAAATAGTGAATATTTATAATTCATCCGGCATTTGATAAAATTAAATTTAGCGTAGTAATAATCTATTCTTTTTCCAGTGTAGCTATCAGAAAACCATTGTTCAATGTTTAAAATTCGCATTGTGCTGAAAGAGTTGTATAGAAAGGAGTTCGCAATTTCGCAAAAGCCGCTTTGGTCCTTGATGTGTTTTTCCCGATAGGTTTTTAATTAACTTTTAAACACACAAGAGTCGTAATGAGAGATCCACTCAATGCAAACTAGTCAAAAACTCCGTAGTATTTATGAAGGGCTCGCATGCATAGGGAATTCAAAAATAAAATTAGACACTTTAATACCAAAAATTTCATTAGCTAGTTCTTTTCAAATAAATAGCAAAAAACAAATTTTGACTTACTGTCGACTGAAAAAGATCGACTTGAAAGACTTTCGCAACATTTGCGTAAATTATATTTTAAGTAATAATTGACAATATAGCTTTTTGAATGTTTCAATCTTTTCACTCACATCTTTTAAAATAATTTATTCTAGCTGTTTAAATATTGCAGTATTGGAATTTAAAGCACATGCTTCACAAATTTAACGTTATAAATGTCTAACTAGTATTTTGAGGAATTAGTAGTTAAAACGAACTTAAATAAATACTGACTTTTAAAACAGTCTAACTAAAACGTCTAATTAGTGCTAAAATTTCTGAATAATATGTCTTCATTTCTTCTTTAGTTAGGTTATATTTTAAGCTGCTTTCAAACATGAGTATATAATTTATCAGATTTTAAATTTTAAAGCAACTTAAAATATTGATTTAATCTAATATTCCAAGCTTTAGACTAAATTACGGGTAAGGTTGAATGTAAATTTTAAATAATCATGCCAAGCGGCAAGTGGTTTCTTTAATATTATTGAATAATATTTTATCAGTGTAATTGATTCTTGGTTTGTGGCTTAAAATCCAGTGCTTTAATTTTTTTAGTAGACATTAATCAAGTTAATTTATTGCAATAATTTAAGTGAATGCTGTAACTATAAAGTTGCTTAGGAAAAAGATAAAATATATGCTTCATGAGAGAAATTTTACTAAAATAGATGAAAAGATTATTTTAGAACTTTATTAAGGAAAAGCAAAAATTACGATTTTGCATTTATGTTAATATATAGAAAATTGTTATAATTTGTTGTTATGAATATTTTTTGCAAGCATTTTCTAACGCAAAAAACTACTACTTTACAGTTCAGGAATATTTATACTTCAAGTGATACTTTCTAAAATAGTATTTTAATCTTTTACAAAGATATTTTTAAAGGATTATCATATCTGAAAGCCTTCCAATACTTCTAAATATGTGATATATATATACAGGGTGAGTCATAAATATCGAAACAATAGGCTATCTCCTTAAATATTACACCTAGACCCATACTTCCAATTGCAAAAATTCATACAAAAAGGTGAAATTTTTGATAAGATAAGTTGCAACTCCATGGGGGGGGGGGTATATTTGAAAAAGTACGAAAATTAACTTTTTATATGGACCCCGTATGATAAAAATTCCAGTTAGAAAAACTTACCTTATCCAGTCCTGAATATTACACAAAAAGTTGCATCTTCATATCTTAAAAATTCGCGGAATTCATCAGGTTTTAAGGGATTAGACACAAATTGAAATGCGCGCAATTCAAAACACAATGTGACTTTAACAGTTGTAGGAAACGCGTAAAAAATCTATCTTTTGAGTTAGAATTTTGATTTTTTTTCTTATTTGTGTATGTTAGCCATATAATTTGCTAAAAAAATTACATGCTAAAATTTATCATAAAATTTATAAAAAATTCATATGGTTAGTACTGGTTCCAATGCGATAGTTAATGTCGTTATAACTCCAAACATTATTTATCGGATTGCAATTTCTTTCTATTTAACTAAAAATGAAAATCTGATTTTAGTTTTGTTTCGAGGTTTTTAGTTTTGTTTCGAGGTTTTTATTTATTTTAGAACTATTAAAAATATTTATTTAAAAAATAATAACTTTTAAAAAATCAAATTTTCGAAAGTAAATAATTTTTCATTTTTTTAAACAAAAATAAGGTAAAATAATTAAAAATGACATGTTTCAAGTTTGTACTTTTTTCTTTAACAATTCTTATCTTTTAATGATTTAAAGACAAGAAATAGTTGGGAAAATATTCATTATACAGAAAAACGAAATGTACTGTTTTAGTGCCCATTAGTTATTTAAAAGAATGGCTTTCTATAATGCAGATTAAGTCCTTTTTAAAAATTTAGCTCTCACAACTTCAAGCTTTTTATATTCCTGTAGAGGCTGTTAAAAAATCTGTATTCTGGGCTGAGATCAAATCAGGACCGAGACGTTACTTTTTTCTGAAGACTCGCCTATCCGGGTGTAAAGTATGTTTCATACCGGAGGGGACTGCTTCCTTTTTCCCAGACTTGCACTGGACGAAATTTTTAATTCCGGTCTCGAAAAATCCGTATTAAAATCACAGACCTAATACGTACATAAAATAAGTAAAATTTGGTTTAATCAATATGTTTACGAAAACCACATAAATTTTAAAACCGCTTTTATTATACAAAACAATAAAAAAAAGCTTTAAAATTTATTTTTTATTAGAATAGTATATTTAAATGGTAAAAAATTAAACAAAATAAAACCAGATAAAAAAAATCTGCCTATAACGGAATTCTGTCTTAAACAGAAAATGTGTTGATCCATGCAAAATAAATACAATAATACCTGAGAAAAAAATAAACTCCATTTAACCTTCATAGGAAGGGCATTTGTCTATTACGTAGTTTTTCTTTCCTATGTGATTCCGTTTTAAAAGGTTTTACTGTATAACATTTTTCAAAGTCTTTAACGCACGGCATATGGATTAGCGATAATAAAATATAAGTGAAACATTTACGTATAGACATAGATTCATTGATAAAATCAATATATCACAGCCTTTGGCGCCTCTTTAATAATAAAAAGTATAAATATAAAAAACGAAATTCTATATTACGTATTTTTGGTCAGAACTCCTCAATGCAAAACAATTTTTAACTATACTGAAGTAAGAACTATGTAGAAATTCACGGCTAAGCCGGCTACGATTTAAGCCTTTTTTTCCAGGCTGGTCCGGATTTTGATTTTAACATTATTTCATGCCGGGCTGAACTTCTTTTTCTATGGGTCGGTTTAGAACCAGACCTAAATATTACGATTTATTCAGACCTTTCAGTGCTAACGATCAACATGTTTTAGAAACAAGTTTCAATTTTAAATCAATACGCTGCTTTATTTTGGCCAAATAAGAGGCACGGTCTTAAACCGACATATAATAACGTTACAATTTGTGGACGATCCCTTATTTGCTTTGAAAATGGATGAAAAACACCTCATTTACAGGCATGGTAAAGTGAAAAAAAAAAAAAAAAAAAAAAAAAAAAACATTATTTTAAATTTAAAACAGGTTTAAACGGGTTCTGAAATCGAAGCTATCATAATATAAAAAATATATAAGCAAAATAGAAAAAGTAAAATCTAGGTCGGTTGTGGATCATCCCCAGTTATCCTTTGCAAAAAAATCATGTAAAAATATTAACATTTGAGCGAGATATTTGAAAAGAACGCTCCCATAGATTTTACATTATCATCCGCGTCGCTTCCAGTGACTCTTCTGGGTCCTTAAATCGTGTGTGGCTCTGCAAAAAAGCAAAAAAAATAAAGCGGTAATTTTGCAAGCGCTTATTTAAGACTGCTTATGTTACTTCTTTATTTGTGACCTTTAACCAAAAAAAGCAATAACTGATGATTTAATTTTTCTATTTTTCTATTAGAAACTTTGGTCTTGTTTTGTTCTTTACTTTTTAAGCAAAAACGAAATATTTTTACTGTTTATATATGTATTATTTACTTTTTTAATGGTGTTCCGATTCACCCCTGCTATAATCTTTATTTATTCCGATTCAAATTTCAATAGAGTTGATAAAAACAAGTAATGATGATAAGGGAGCTATAAGAACACGTAGTTACTGTGAAATCAAGCCCTTATTTTATATACAAGTAAAGAAATGACTTTTTTAAAGTTAGAAAACAACTTTGAAATCAAGAAAAATTAAAATTTATTTTTAAAAATTATATTTGAATTGCAGAAAAAGAATTTAATACAAATTCAGCCCAGTTTGTGTTATCCTTTACTAGAAGGCATTGGGTAAGTGAATCTATTGAGTAGCCCCAGTCGCTGCATGTAATAATACAGTCTACTAATACGCCCTCATCCCCAGCCCTTAGTATTGCTTGCATCCCACTCTTTTTTAATTGTTTTTATATTTTGAGATGTTTGTGCAATGTTGTGGCTGTCAGAAAATAATTCTGTGCAATTTTTCTAATTAATTTGCTATTTTTAAATTATTTTATTGTGTGTTCCATGTTTGTTGGATTAGTCGTTGACTTTTTTGTTTAACCAAGTAATTTATTGGCAGCTTTAAACTATTCAAGTAATTAGAACAAACAAAATATTGTTCCAGTACATATTCATACACATGTTTTCATATAATACATGAAACTATTACTGTTTAGAAAAATAAACCATGAGAGAAAACGTGTTCCGATTCACCCCGTAAATCTTAAACCTCTGATGTTACAAGCCTTTTTTCATTTTTTCATTATGTAGTTTAGAAATAAGCAGAATTTAATACAGCATATCGTTTACAGGTCTATCATTAATTTGAAATCCCCTCCCTTAAGTTTTGAATGCGAAAAATATTGTAGTTACATACAAAGTTTTGAAGACGTTGAAAAAAAATGAATTTTTTGAGGATCCTCTTGAAGTTTTTTTATATACTCCATTAGTGGTGCAAACATGTCAAAACTGAATTTCCCAGCTCTTAATATTAGATATAATATATACCTTCTTAATAATATATACCTTCTTATAATAAAAATTAGCAACTAAAAATATCATCACATATATTTATAATGAACTTATTTGTATGACCGGGAAGTTTCGTTTCTATTCACCCCATTTTACGGTATTTGATTTTTAAGGGGTCTCAGGACTCTTAAAATGTGAAAAATGAAAATAACAGACTATTTTCAACTTTTAATATCTTAAACTATACATGAATTTAAAACATAACTTTTATTGTGATGAAAGATATAAGTATGTTCTTTCATTTTATACACTTAAAAAAAAATCAAGATGCAGAATTATCATATACAGGAAGCTCATAAACTGACAGATATTTGACGAGCCGAAAATTCTTATAATAGCTTACGCGCACGATTACAAAATAGATATTGCAACTAAAAGGACAATTTTGATACCTACTTATACCCCATGTCACAATTACCCTGAACCTAAATAAATTTGTCTTTAAAGCATTTTTCTATTTTTAATACAAAGTTGTATTTAAGTGATGAAAAATTTTAAAAATTTCAACATCTTAAACATCTGAAAAACATATTTTTTTATTAATAAATAGAAAAATATAGGTTCAGTTTATACTGATTTTATGAAATAATAATAATAAGTTTTTTGAGATATCGTGCGCGTTATGCTCAAAAATGTCATTTGGAGAAAAATGACTTCGAAGTTTCGGAAATGTCTCTTCAGCTATTGAGCGAGTATAATTCCAAAAGCCATACTTCTGTTCTAATTGGAATTTCAAGGAAACAATTAGATTAAAATGGTCAGAAAAGATAGTAGTTTAACATAAAATAAATTTAAAAATTCGAAAGTTTGGAAGCTTTAAGAGTCCTGAGACCCGTTAATCCACGCTCATTGATTAATTAAATATTTCCTAGACCATAAATTAAAATCGTAATTGAGAAATTTTATCGTTAATAAAAAATTTTACAAAATCGGAAGAAATATAATATCATATAATATCAGAAGAAATGTAATGTAATATATAATAAATTTATTGAATGATAAAAAAATTCTTAAATTTAAAAATTATAAATTAGATAAAATTCGTAACTCATCATTTATTTTAATTGCTTTGCTAATATGTACTATTAAAAAATCGGTGAGGTTTTAGGTAGCTTTCATTACAAAAAAAGGATGATGCCCAGTTAAATTGATGGCATAGAGCTCACAGGCTATGCAGACTAATTGTATATTACAGCCTTATTTAATAATTCCTTTCGGAAAAAAATAAGGAAGGAAGTACCCTCCCCCATTTACTTTCTTTATACTTAATCATTGAAGCCTCAAAACTAATGAGAGATACGCCTTATCATATAATAAACCTATATCCAAAATCCGAATCAAGTCGAATAATTCTGCATAAAGCCCATTTATGTAATTTAAGAAACGCTGTCCCCCGTTCCCTCCTTTATAATTGACCATTAAACCTCCAAAACTGATCAGAAATTCAACTTATCAGAAAGAACCTACATGCAAAATTTAAAGCAAATCCGATAACTCCACTTAAAAGTCTATTCAGCTAACTTACGAGGGAGGCAATCGCCCATACCCCCCTTTATAATTAAGAAAAGAACACCACAAAAAATGAGCGAAGCTTCTAATTACTATGACCCTGTATCCAAAAATTTAAACAAATCGGTTAATTCTGAATGAAAAACCATTTACATGAATTATGAGAGGTAGTTTCCCCTATCCTCCCTTTATACTTATCTAGTGAATTCCAAAAACAAATCAGGGAAGCGCATTTCCAGAATAACCTATATACAAAATTTTAAGCAAATCAGTAAATTTTGCGTGAAAAACTTAAATTAAGATGGGTGGATTAGCCCCCCCCCCCCCATTTCTCCTCTTTAAACTTATCCAATGAACACCCAATACTAATCACGGAGGCACCTCATTAGAATGATTCTACATCTAAGATTTGAACGAATTCTACTAATTCTGCATGAAAAACCCATTTATATAAATTAATTGGAGGGGCAATAACCCCCGTTCCCTTCTTATACTTATCAAATGAACTCTAAAAACTAATCAGGAAAGCGTCTTATCATAAACACCCTATATCCAAAATTTCATGTAAATCGGATATTTTTATCATGAGTCATCGCGTTACGTACGCACGTACGCACGTACATAGATACAGAACGGGCGGGCACATAAGCTCTCAGGCGTTGATAGCCTGTGAGCTAAAAAGTAAAAAGTTACTTATTGCAGCCGTCCGGAGAAAAGCACTTCTGGAAAATTTTGATATATTTTCACCGATCATGACCCCCAGACCCCAAAACCTCACTCCGTTCAAATGTTTATATACATATATCTGATATTTGTGATGGGGTAACTATTGTATTTATGAACCGATTTGAATGAAACTTGATGTGTACACTGTAAAAAAAAAGGTCGATCTACTAAAAAAATTTAGTGATCCTTGTAATTACTGAAAAAAATTTTGTAATCTTACTCGGTTACAAGGAATCTGTAAGAATTACTCGATAAAAGCTAGCAACATATAGAGTTAATAGTTATACATTTTTAATAGCTATTACTAAAACTTATTTGGTGTGGCCGTGATAGCCTAATGGATATAGCACCGAACTCCAGGCTGAAAGTATCTGGGTTCGATGCTGGCCGCCACCAAATATGCACTCGATCGAGTTCGCTGATCAGCTTCATCTGCCATTTTAAAACAAAATGGCGGGAAAATTTTTTTTGAAAAAATTTAAAATTTAAAATTAAGTACAAAAAAAAAAAAAGAAATTGAAAAATATTGCTTTCTATGTGTTTAATTTTGGTACAAAGATTACGAGGTTTTTTTTTGTTTTATCTATATCTTAAGAAATGGCTAAAATGTAGCACTTTGAATTTCTAGTGTGGCCGAGATTATCAAACGGTCTTATATTTGTCACGTGATAACACGCGTATTTATGAACCGATTTGGATGTAATTTGGTATGCACACAATATGTATCGTTATCTCGAACGAGTTCATTGTCCAGCTTCTTCCGCCATATTATTTCAAAATGGCAAACATTTAACTTTTTTCTATATTTAAAAAGGAGAAAAAATTAAATTGTAAATTATTTTTCTTTTATGTGTTTCACCTTCATACAAAGATTCCAGAACATTTTTTATTTTGTATGTATCTTAAAAAATGGCTGTGTTATAGTACACTGTAAAAAAAATCTGTAACCTTAGTAATCTAAATTAACCGAAATCTCTTATGCTTACTAAAATTTTATGTGTACACTGTACAAGAAAATGATGTCAATCTACAAAACTTGTAAGCAAAACTAAAACCATCTGTAACTTTACAAAAGAATTTACTAAAATTTTGGTAACTTTACTAAAATTTTATCTATAATGCTCGTTATCGTTACTTAAAAAGTTCTTGGAATACGATTTCCCAAAAAAATTCTTAGTAACCTTAAAATTTGTTTGATTCAAAGTGCAAATCTGTATCTGTTACATGAATTTTTATTGTTGCCGTTACATAAAAAGTTCTTGGAATACAATTCTACTAGAAAAAATTTTGTAACTTTCCCAATTTTTTTTTACAGTGTACTTTGAATCTCCTGTGTGGCTGGCATTTTTTAAACCGGAATCGAGATATGAATCTCACTTTTCTGGATTATAGACACATTCGATCCTTGTTGAAAGAAAAGTACTGAGCGTGTATAGAGTTAATTTTTTAAAACTACCTTTAAAAATCTAATTTTTTAAAATTAAATTTAAAGTTATTTAAAAGTTTGAAATATTTAGATTTTTAGGGGAAAAGAATGCGTGTAATGTCCTAACTACTTAGTGTCAAGAATGTTTTAACTTTGTACTAAATGTATTAACATTATATGAAATTCGTACGTATTCCTTGTAGCTTAAATGGTACAGCACTTGGAGCACTGTTCCTAGGGTTCCGGCTTCGATCCCCGGCATGAGTATTTTTCACAATGTTGATTCTACGCTTAGTAAGCAAGTGATTTTTCATGTATTAAATAATCAATATTTTCAAGCGTAATTTCACAGCAGAAAATAATCAATATTTTCAAGTGTAATTTCACAGCAGAGAATTTTATTTGTTAAAAATAAGATGTAACAGGTTATTTAATTAGATATCGGTGAAATAATGAATGATGAGATAATGATGAAATCGGTATCATTAAG
Source organism: Maratus speculifer (assembly GCA_964019185.1). Taxonomy (NCBI): domain Eukaryota; kingdom Metazoa; phylum Arthropoda; class Arachnida; order Araneae; family Salticidae; genus Maratus; species Maratus speculifer. The sequence goes on along the minus strand of OZ025298.1, from coordinate 81,225,223 downwards.
AATCATAATAAATTATAACGTCGACTGTTTAAAATCTTCAGGTTTTATTCCATATTCACTCCACTGATTTTATAGAAAATGCTTACTTCACTACAGTATTGATTATTCTCATTCGTCAGATTAGAAATATTCTATAAAAATGGTGGAGTAACTGTGCTGCAGTAGTTGTAGATTTTTTATAGTGTATGTGTGCAGTAAAATACTCTTATGCATATACTCTTATTTTTTCAATATAATAAAATACTCTTATTTTTTCGATTTACTGTTTTTTGTAAAATTTAAAATCCGCAGATTTTTTTGTTAATTATATCTCCAAATTTTCCTTCCAGAGTTGCTTTATAGAATGAATTTGAATGTGTTGATAGATAATTTTGTATATTTTTTGTTAAACTGTTATAAACGGTATTTTCTACTTGCCCGCCCACAATTTTCAAGGAATGGTAGAAATGCTCAAGATAGGTGAAATGCACAGACAGCCTTACAATTTGTTGTTTAAGTGAGAGAATATTCACCATGTTTTTTTTTTTTTTTTTTTTTTTTTTTTTTTTTTTTTTTATATATATATATATATATATATAATTTAAAAGTAGCTTCGATGTTAAAGGTGCATAATAAAAATATCTTGAGTACAGAATGTTGTTGTTTAACAAATAAGGTTAGATTTAATTCATAATTTAGCGATTTCTTATTAGACTTATTGATTTTTTTTTGTTTGTGTATTTGTTTATTCTATGTCCAGTGGCATAAATTTAAATTTGGCCAAAGTTCGACTAACTTCAATATAGATGTAAATCGCAAAAGAGCATAGAAATAGATCTAATGTGACCATCTAAAAACTTCGAAGACAGAAACAGCACGATTGATTAAGGAAGATAGTACTCACAATTTCAATGTTAAAGAAAAATGATCAATTTAAAGTTTATCATCTTATTACTATTAATACAAGAAACCTTACTCAGTACAAACCTAGTGTGACAACGTTTTGTATTTTCATACATAGTGGTAATATTAAAGATCAGAAGTTAATACATCTATTATTACTTGATAACAAATGAGTTTATACAACCCTTGGCGATAAATTCCATTCTCGTTTCAACATGTTGGAACCAGTAAAAAATTAATTTTTAAAGTATTTCATAACACAAATTAATAACCGAAGAATTTAACATAGATTTTTTAAATTTATTTTTCACTACTTAGCTATTTATTAATTTAATACTCTTTGAAAATCCCTCATTGGAGCATAAATGTAACACCATTTTCAAGAGATTACATCGTACTGGGTAACGTTATTTTCCATGTGAAATGTCAGTTTTATTTTTCTCTCTCTTTTACAGAAAAATGAATGTAGCATAAACATGCCAAATTTTATCTTATTTAAGTTGAAATTTTCTATAAGAAAATACTTGTGTCAAAGAATTTTTTGCTTTGGAAATTCCAAGACTCATACGAATCCTAACCTATTATTTGATTAATTTTTTTTTTTTTTTTTTTTTGCTGTAACAAACATAGATTACTGCTATAGAATAGAAAATCTGTGTTTAATTTTCAGCCTCATCTGTATAATGTAAAAAAGTCAAGATTCAATATATGTACTTAATTTTCTACGGATCTAAAACTGTATCCGCGTACAGAGTAAAGTGAGATATATCTTAGACTCTGAGATATATTTTAATCAAATTAAGTTATCATTGGGTAAGAAGCATTTGCCTACGATAAAAGATTCTTGCTATATAATATGCAGTATTATACAATCACCCCAGTGGCGACATTTGAAAACTATCGATCTTATACTAAAAAAAAAATCAGACATGGTGACAATACTCAATTAGAATAGTGCAGAGTATCCTCGATTAAGTATAGAATGGCATAAAAAAATTAATTAATTTGAAGCTCTAAAATGTTCATTTTAATAAAAAAATCCCTGGCTTAAATACTTCACAAGTTGATAATAGGAATGTGGCAGTATAAAACAATAGTATATTTTCTAATAATTATACAGCATTTAAAAGTCTTTTTTTTTACGAAATTTAAGTTAGGTATGAGTATGTTCAATTTGTGTACCGTCTCTTACTATGCATCTAAATTCATGTTAGTGAGTGATGCCAAGCTAGACACTTAGGTAAACAGCATAATTAACATGGAAATATTCTTGAAAAATTCTACATCTTGTTATTGAGAAGTTTTTTTTTTTTCTTACGGAATTCGAGTTAAGTATGTTCAATTTGCATACCATCTACTGCTATGCATGCAAATTCTTGTTAATGAATGATGCAAAAATGGACACTTTGGTGAACAGCACAAGAAACCTGGAAATATTCTTTAAAAAATTGTACCTATTTTTACATTTTTTTTTTTTTTTTTTTTTTTTTTTTTTTTTTTACGAAATTCGAATTAAGTATGTTCAATTTGTGTACCATCTCCTACTGCGCATGTAAATTCATGTTAATGAGTTATGCCAAATTAGACACTTTGGTAAACATTATAGTTAACATGGAAATATTCTTTAAAAATTGTACCTCTAGTTATTGTTTTTTTTTTCTTACGGAATTAGAGTTGAGTATTTTCAATTTTTGTATTATCTGCTACTATGCATGTAATATAATGTTAATGAATGATGCCATAGTGGACAATTTGTTGAACAGTATAGTTAATATGGAAATATTATTTTAAAATCTTCTTTTTGTTTCTGAATATAACAAGTATTAAGTTAAACTAGAGCTATAAGTACTTTAAATTTTAACAATGCAATAGAGGTTTAAAACAAGATTTTCAATGGACAAACTAACAAACTGTATTCACTTACACAATCTCGAATATTTAGAAAGTGCTAAAAATATTTTAATGGTTTAAAAAAATGTACTAAATAAATAACTCAACCATAATAATAAATCAGAAAAAAATGGCGCCGGAGATTTTGTTGAAATAAATAAAAATGTAATTAACATGCAAATTGCATTAACTCTATCATTTCATTTTATTTATTTAGTTTCTTCTTTTTTTAAATACTTAGTAAAAAAAGAATTTATTAATTAATATATTTATAATATAAGCATCTGAATAAAAAAAATATAATTTTTTCTGAATAATATAAAACTAAATTAAATTTATCAAATTTGTTTTAACCAAAGGAGATTAAAATAAATATACAAATAAGTGTGAAGAACATAACAGAACAGAATAGAATGTTATACGGTTATAAATAATTAATGAAGGCATCAAAATAATTTTTATACAAACATTAACTATAGAACTGTAAAAAAATTATAAATAATTGTAAAAACTCTAGAACATTCAATGAATTTTAATGCCAACCCTTTCATGATATTACCATTAACAAAAGCATTATGACAAAATTTTGTTTTTTTATTTCTAATTCTCTAATGACATTAATGATTTCAAAAAGATTTATTCATAAACAAGTTTAGAACATTTTTGTTACATAGTTTCAAAAGAAATATTTGAAATATCTGCTACATAATTTGCTACATAATTTGGTTTATATAATGATGAATTTTTATATGGCTGATGTCAAAATTTTTTGTTCCCTTTTCTCCAACGCATGAGAAGTTGAAAATGTGAATATTTATTAATGTTTGAATAAATTAATTATGTAAACTGATGATCAATTTTAAAAGCAAAAAAAAAAAAAAAAAAAAAAAAAAAAAAAAAAAAAAAAAGGAAATTTTTATATAGGATTTGTTTTGATGGAATGAGATTTCTTGTGATAGTTTCACTTACAGTCTGATACCTAGTAGTAATATACAGTGATGGCCAAAATTGTGGGCTTTTTTAAGTAGCTTTCATTTCCCAAAATAAAAAACTACCTTTTGCAGCCATCCAGAAAAAAAGCACTTCGGGAAATTTTGCTATATTTTCGTCGATCATGACCCCTAGTTCCCAAAACCACCCTCCCTTGAAATGTTGACTTACATATATATATATCTGATTTTTTTCGTGCTGTAACTCTCGAATTTATGATCCGATTTGGAAGAAATTCTTTATGTGCATAGTTGAAGTACTAATGTCCCGACCGAGTTCGTTGACCAACTTCAACCGCCATCTTACTTCAAAATAGATTTGTGGACCCTTATGGAATTTTTTACGATTTCTAACTTTTTCTTTAAAATGACCTATGTTGTTAACTTACATTTTGTAACTGTTTAAAATTTTTTTTGATGTTTCTGACATTCTGTTTAAAATGATATATAACAGTTTGCATTTTGTGAAACGGAACTTTTTCAATGCATATACAAAGTTAAAAACATAAAATTTTCAAAATAATCAAATGACCACCATTTTGAAACAAGATGGTGGATGAAGCTGGCCAACAAACTCGGTCGAGACCTTAGTACTTATTTATGCACATAAAAAATTTCATCCAAATTGGTTCATAAATTCGAGAGTTACAGCATGACACAATTCAGATATATATCTATATATATATGGATATAATCTATACATATAGTACATAGATGCAAGTCAACATTTCAACGGAGGGTGGTTTGGGGTTCTAGGGGCCATGATCGACAAAAATATTGCAAAATTTACCGATGGGCTTTCCCAGACGGCTGGAAAAGGTATTTTTTTACTTTTTGTAAAGAAAGCTACCTAAAAGTGTCCACAATTTTGGCCACCACTAAACATAATATGAAAATGTTAAAAGTTTTTTAGTTTAAAAAAACAGGTATCAAAGGGTAGGTATTCTCTTATTAGATACGAAAACTATATACCATATGTTCAGCATATAATGCGCAAGTGCACACAATTAAAATCATGAAAATTTCAAGTGCGCGTGAATACACTTTAAACAAAATCGACATCTTTAGTAATCTAAAGTTACGGAAAATTGTATGCTTATTAAAATTTTATCGGAACACTGTACAAAAGAAAAAAAAAGATGTCAATCTACAAAACTCGAAAACAAAGCTACAAAAATCCGTAACTTATGGTAATCTTATTTAAAATTTCTCTATAATCCTAGATGCCTTTACATAAAAAGGTGAAGGAATCCAATTTTCCGAAAAAATCTTAGTAATTAAAAAGAAAAAATTGAGTCACAGAGTAAATCTGCATCTGTTACATGAATTTTTGTTGCTGCCATTATATTAAAATTTTCTTAATACAATCTTTCAAGAAAAATTTACTAACATTCCAGTTTTTTAGAACGTATACCGAGTATAAAAATATTAAAAATTCCTGCCGGCTTAGCCTATAGTCGGAGGCAGATTGCGAAGTAAAGTATTAATTTCAAGAATAAAAAATAAAATATGATAGGGGATAAACCCAGTTTATCAATTTTATTTTGCCGCTTTTGAAGAATTTTTTATTTCATTTTTCTGTAAGAGCTTCTTTTATCACAATCATCTTAAGCAAAGTTCGGCTCAAATGCCCACTTTGACAGCATTTTTAAAAAATGTATTCTGACTTTATGAAAACATCGAGTAATATGGTACATAATGTAGTTCCTAACAAAGAGAAACTGTCTGCTGTATGTGTTTGAAAGCAGAATCAAATTTTAAAATGAGTCATAAAATAAGCATTTTGTTATTTGAATAAATCGTTAATTCATCAATCACGTTCACTTTGAGAATTTCTGTTTAAAATGTCCTCTTCAATTGTATTTTTTTTTAAATACATTCTGCCTTTATGAAAACACTGACCAATATAGCGCATTATACAATTCCTAAATAACAGAACGTGTAAATTGGATGAGTTTGATAGAAAAAATGGACATAAAATTAAGTTAGAAAATGAACAATTCTTTTTTTTGAACACTTCCTCAATTTTTTCATTCACGATCGCTTTAGGAAATATTGTTCAAAATGCCCATTTTGACAGCGAGAATCTTTTCTCCAATTCCTATTTTTGTTTAATTTAGTTTTGTTATAAGGACTGGTCCTATATAAACTTGTCTGTGTGAAAATTGTAGTATTATTAAGAATATGCAAAATAAATTTAATCGGATTTGGTATTTTAAGAATTGACAAAGTTATTGACTTTTTTTCATTTTCTACACACCTTTTTGTTTTCGTTTTTATTCTTATTTTTATTCTTATTTATCTATTTATCGTTAATATTATTCTTATTTTCAGTAAGAATTGATGCCATCAAAAGCTTGTAAAGACAAAGGTTTTAGATAGTATTAAGAACATTTATTAAAAAAATATTGTATTTGATATCTTCAGAATTGACGAAGTTATGACTTTTTTTCTCCCCAAAACCTTATTTTTTTTTCGGCACTTATTGAGTCCATTTTTATCTTTATTAAATATTTGTCATGTATAAACTTTTGGCCGATTTTTTAGAAGTAATATAAAATCTAAACTGAATCAATAATTTTTTTCGTTAAGAAGTTTTTTTTTCTGATTTCACAAAAAACTTTTCTTTTTCTACCTCCTTGGTCAAATTTTGTCCATTAACGAACTTCACTGAGATGTTATGCTCTTTGATTTTATGTATTAGTATGGAGGAGATTTGAGCGCAGAATTATAGAAGTTACCGTGTCCATAAGAAGTGATACATAAATATAAACACTGTGAAAAAAAATTAAAAATTGAAATAAAAAATCGTTAAATTTACTGGAAAAATTGCTGGCAGCAATGTATCCAACAGTTTTTGCCGTAAAAATTGCATGCAATAAAAAAAAGTTTTCAATTAATTTTATTGCAACTCTTAAGGGCAAACACTGCTGCCAAAATCGCTGCCAGAAGTGTTTGCCGTAAATCTGATTTTTTTACAGAGTGTCTATATATATATATATATATATATATATATATATACAGGGTGGTCATAAAAAAAACTTTGCCGATATACGGAGCTCTAGCGGCCAGTCCGTTCAACCGATCGAAATGAAATTTCAGATATAGCTATTCAGAGGTATGAGCTCGAGATTCTGTAAACGACAACAAAGTGGCACTCACGGTTACGGTTATAGTTACAGAAACTCGAAAATTTCTAATGGTAACACTCATTTTTTTTCATCGCAAAATGCTCAGCGCATGCGAAAACCCTAATGAGCGTTGGAACCGTCCGTGTATCGCAAGAAACGGACATATTATGCACACACAAAAAACCGTTCTGGGAATCATCCTCCCCATAGAAAAAAATCGATTGGGGCGCAAGGAGTAAATTTGCAAATGGCACAGAGTCAGTACACTAATCTCTGATTACAATACAGATCGGAGAAACTAAAACTTTTATTTTGATTACACATTTTCCACATGGGTGCTATCACAGGCAATTTAATAATGATGGCACACATGTGGAAAATGTGTAATCAAAATAAAAATTTTAGTTTCTCCGATCTGCATTGTAATCAGAGATTAGTGTACTGACTCTGTGTCATATGCAAATTTCCTCTTTGCGCCCCAATCGAGTTTTTTCTATGGCGGGGAGGATTCCCAGAACGGTTTTTTGTACGTGCATAACATGTCCGTTTCTTGCGATACACGTAAGGTTCCAACGCTCTTTAGGGTTTTCGCATGCGCTGAGCATTTTGTGATGAAAAAAATGGGTGTTGCCATCGGAAATTTTCGAGTTTCTGTAACTATAACCGTAACCGTGAGCGCCATTTTGTTGCCGTTCACAGAATCTCGAGCTCATACCTCTGAATAGCTATATCTGAAATTTCATCTCGATCGGTTCAGCGGACTGGCCGCTAGAGCTCCATATATCGGCAAAGTTTTTTTATGACCACCCTGTATATATACATATATATATATATATATATACATATATATATATATATACATATATATGTATATATATATATATATATATATATATATATATATATATATATATATATATATATATATATATATATATATACTTGTTCACTGATGGTAGTTTTGGGGACTAGGAATCATGATTGGTGTGGATCTGCAATAAAGTAAGAAAAATTGCTTCATAGACTGTAAAAAACGATTCACTAAATTTACGGCAGCAATGTTTCTAGTGGTTTTTGCTGTAAAAATTCAAGTAAAATTAGATGTAATAGAAAAATTTACTTATAAAAGTTTAATATAGCAATTAATGATTTCTTCTATTCTTCTTTCAAATCCTTTTGTTCCTTTCCGAGGTTTTTTTTTTTTTTAAACGAACAGTGTGTGAGTCATAATGCAAGTGTGAATCATAATGCAATGGCAAGTATATAAATATGGTTTTTGGTTTAGAATAGAAAAAGGTTAGTGTTAAAAAGGGTATTTTCTGACACTCTTTATATACTGAATTTCAATTTCTGAATATAAATTAAAGGTAATTATATTTTTTAATACTTTTTACTGCATACTATAATGCAGTAATTATCAAATAATGCAGTAATTATCAATGTTCTTTATGATTATCAAATTAATATTAGTTAAATATTAATTTTCAAAAAAGAGAATTGAATTAAATGTTTCTCGTAGTTTTAAACAAAATGTATCGAAATAAGAAATAAATGCAAAGAATGTTAAAGTTTCGGAGAAAAAAGAAGAGGGGGCAGGAAATAACGAAAACAAACACTTTTAATGTACTTTTAAATAAAAAAATGGCTTTGGAATAATCATTATTTTATTTAAAGATCTTGAACATCAAAGGATAGCTCAGAATTATTAAAATTGTTATGTAAGGCCGTTATATTTTATTATTATAATTATTTTCTATCAACATAAATAAGTTTAAAGTATATTCTTTGTAAATAAGGAAATTTTTTTACTGTTTTACATGAATTAAATTTTTACATGAATAGAATATTTTAAATATTTACCAAGCAATTGATAGTTGGAAATTTATTGAGCCCAAATGTGTAATGATTGTGTGTGTATATCTTGGGCACATCATTTTAAAGAAAGGTATACAAGTTTACTATAGTCAGAGTGGTGTTTATAGATACAAGGTAGAGCTCGTCGAAATTCGACGAAAGAAGATGTTTATAAAGCAACTGTTTCATTGATTTATAATAAACCTACAAAATTCGTTATAGTAAAAAATGCATTTTATATTGGTAAGTCCTAACTCTTAAACAAACGATATTTAACGTCAAATTAACAAAATATTTTTTCTATAAAACTCAGCTGTAGAAGTTAAAAATAATCGTTAATCGTACTTGTAAAGCTGTAAAAAATAATACAAATCTCTTATCATGATAAAATTATTAATTAAGATTCTTATGCTAGTATTCCAAAATGAAAAAAGGTAAAATTTATTCAACTTTGACTCAATCAAAGAATATTTTCCCGAGAGATCTAAACTCGGCATCATTTTCATCATTTCAAAATTTATAAATACACATTTCTTATCTATATTCACCTTTTCAGAAAAAATACGTGTGGCACTCGGGGATTGCCACAGTAAAGCTATTGCATAGCATTTTTTATCAGCTTATGCAAAAATACCGCGTCAATGTCTGCCGAAGTCTACCGTAGTATACCGTGCCGAAGTCTGCCGAACTGAAACGACGTTAGCCGGAGTGTTAGGATTTCTTCTCATTACAGAATTCCTAGATTCGGTCGCCGCGTTTAAAGCCCGCGATAAAAGCTATGCAATAGCTTAACAAATTACCAAACAAAATTTGGTCGCGTTACGAAAATTAGATCGCGAGTTATAAGCATTTTAAATTTTTCGACCCTCACGGTGGGGGGGGGGTCTCCTGTCAGCAAAAATTAACACTGTCTCATAATAAATTACCAAACAAAATTTGGCCGCGCTACGAAAAGTAGATCGCGAGTTATAAGCATTTTAAATTTTTCGACCCTCACCGTGGGAGGGGGGGGGTTTACTGACACCAAAAATTAACGCTATCTCATAATAAATTACCAAACAAAATTTATCCGCGCTACGAAAATTAGATCGCGAGCTATAAGCATTTTAAATTTTTCGACCCTCACCGTGGGAGGTCTCCTGTCACGAAAAATTAACAGTCTCATAATAAATTACCAAACAAAATTTGGCCGCGCTACGAAAATTAGATTGTGAGTTATAAGCATTTTAAAATTTTCGACCCTCACCGCGGGAGATATCCTGTTCCCGAAAAATTAATACTGCCTCATAATAAGTTAACAAACAAAATTTGGCCACGCTACATAAATTAGATCGCGAGTTATAAGCATTTTAAATTTTTGACTCACCGTGGGGGTCTCATGTCACCAAAAATTAGCAATATCTCATAATAAATTACCAAACAAAATTTGGCCGCGCTACGAAAATTAGATCTCTCGAATTATAAGCATTTTAAATTTTTCGACCCTCACCATGGGGGTCTCCTGTCAGCAAAAATTAACACTGTCTCATAATAAATTACCAATCAATATTTGGCCGCGCTACGAAAATTAGAGCGCGAGTTATAAGCATTTTAAATTTTTCGACCCTCACCGTGGGGGTGTCATGTCACCAAAAATTAACAATGTCTCATAATAATTTACCAAACAAAATTTGACCGCGCTGCGAAAATTAGATCGTGAGTTATAAGCATTTTTAATTTTTCGACCCTCACCGTTTGGGGGCTCCCGTCACCAAAAAGTAACGCTGACTCATTATAAATTATCAAACAAAAATTGGCCGCGCTACGAAAATTAGATCGCGAGCTATAAGCATTTTAAATTTTTCTACCCTCACCATGGGGGTTTCCTGTCACCAAAAATTAACAATGTCTCATAATAAATTACCAAACAAAATTTGGCCGCGCTACGAAAAGTAGATCGCGAGTTATAAGCATTTTAAATATTTCGACCCTCACCGTGGGGGGGTCTCCTGTCACCAAAAATTAACGCTGTCTCATAATAAATTACTAAACAAAATTTGGCCGCGCTACGAAAATTAGATCGCGAGTTATAAGCATTTAAAATTTTTCGACCCTCACCTTGGGGGGTCTCCTGTCACAAAAAATTAACAGTCTCATAATAAATTACCAAACAAAATTTGGCCGCGCTACGAAAATTAGATCGCGAGTTATAATCATTTTAAATTTTTCGATCCTCACCGTGTGGGGTCTCCTGTCACCAAAAATTAACACTGTCTCATAATAAATTACCAAACAAAATTTGGCCGAGCTATGAAAATTAGATCATAAGAAACATAAGTTTGAGACTTGATATCGTAATATCTGAAAAATACCGCGACAATGTCTGCCGAAGTCTACCGAAGGATACCGTGCCGAAGTTTGCCGAATTAAAACGACGTTAGCCGAAGTGTTAGGTTTTTTTCGTTACGGAAGTGTTAGGTTTTCTCGTTACGGAATTTTTAGATACGGTCGCTGCGCTCAAAGCCCGCGATAAAAGCTATGCAATAGCTTAAAAATTGACAGGTTAATTTGATCATTTTGATTCAAAACTTGAAGTGTCATTGACAAACACTTAAACAGATCTTAAGCTGTTCCTATTCTTTTACGTGTAAATCAAATTTTGTAAATGAAATTAAAATTCATCAATTTTTAATATCAGAAGATATTTAAATTTCAATTATTTTCCTTTTAATGATTTTTTCCCTTATAATGAAAAAATGGCAACATAAAAATACAGTGATCAATTTCTTCCCTTTTTTCCTTTACTTTTAATAGAAATGGAGTACTCCCGTTGCCACGATTAGAAAAACGCTATAAAAAACTACAAAAAAATTAAAATTTCAAAAACAAATTAAGATATAGCTTTCAAAGAAATTTTGTTTAAAAGTACATTTTTTACCCTACATGGTGGTGTAAAAATTGAAAATGTGGAATATTTAGAAGTTTAAAAATTTGTCGTCGCAATAATTGCAATACCGAAATTTCATATAAAATTTGAAAGTGTTGCCATTCTCAAAAGGACGTATGCGTTAAGCACAGATACTTTTGACCTTTATAATATATATATATATATATATATATATATATATGTGTGTGTGTGTGTGTGTGTGTGTGTGTATGTGTGCGTGTGTGTGTGTGCGGGTAATCAAATAGTTTTTTTTTTTAATCTTGGTGTTAGTCGTCAAAAATCAAGTTTTGAGAAAATACGACTTAAAGTTGAAATTATATGGATGCGGGCTATGTAAATATCGATACATAAATGCTTATAATTCCGTTAAAAATGCTAATACTTTTATGCGGTTTTTTGCATTGAGTTAAGAATTGAATAATCAAACTAGATCATTAAAAAAATCAATTTTTTGAAAAGTTTTCAACCCCTGAGCCCCCTTAAGTAAACCAAATGTTGCTATTTTAATTTTCTGGTGGGAATTAGGATATACAAATTAAAATGTCCCAAAATATCTCTAACGGTTTGGAGGCTAGAGGGTTAATTTTAAGTTTTTAAATAAACGTTAAATAAATTATGTTTTGCAATATATTTTAATAGATATAGTTTAATAATAATAATTAATTAAATTCAAAATCACTTTTTTACTCTTAAAGATATACAGTCAATTTATTGAATTTAAATTCTTCTAGATAAAAAATAATTAAAAAATAAATAAGTAAATTCGAAGAATATTAAAACTGTAAAGATGCAATTTTGAAGTTAATAAAATAAATTCATGCAGGCAGTAAAACATTAAAGAAAAAAATCACTTTTAATGTGTTACCAATAAAAGAAAGAAAAATGTGTTACATGTAACGATTATACTATTATTTAATCACATTTAAGGCTATTCCTGTGATGATATCAACATTACTAAAAGTATCGTGTCAAATCTTTCTTTTTTCTATTTTAAGGGTTAACAGCTTAATTAATTTATATTTATTTCTTATTTATAAGCAAGAAATACTATTTATTAGTTTTAGTTTTTAAAAGATTTGTTTGCCATATTCATTATGCATTTACTAGTTTTCAAGTTTCTATAGATCTCCAAATATGTGTATTACCGTGTCAATTCGATGATTACAAAATTTAGGTTTTATTTTGTGATACACATTTGGATAATCCAATATTTCAAACTAAATTGCCAAACACAAAATGAATAATAATAAAAAACTAAAATAATGAAAAAAGTATTTTTCGAAAGCTGCACTCTAAATAAAAAGTAGTAACTATTCACTCCGGAAGAGTGAATACTCACTCTATCGCAGACTCAAAATATGCCCAACCTTTTTAGAGTGACTATTCACTCTGAGATAAAGTGAAATCGTTGACACTCTGAAAGAGTGAATACTCACTCCTTGGAAGTGAGTATTCACTCTAAAAAGGGGTCAATAATCACTCTTTCTCAGGAGTGACTATTTGCTTTTGCTACAGGAATAAGTTTTTTCACTCCTGGTAGAAATGATTATTCACTCTTACTGAGGAGTGAATATTCATTCTTGCTAAAGGAGTGCATTTTTTAGTGGGGCATTTTAAAATAATCGTATCTTTTAGAGCATACAATGAAAATAAATACAAGCATGGTAAAGATTGGAATAAAATACTTTATTGACAATATTTATTTAATTCATAGTGCATAACATTAATTGAACTTTTAAGGGAAAATTAATTAAAGTTACTATGAATTAAATTAGATTATTGACAGAAATAAACTATTTTATTCCAATCTTTTCCCTTGTGTTTGCTTTCATTGGCAGCCCCATAAAAGTATGATAGTTTTAAAATGTACATAAACGCAAGTTATTAAACAGGTTCAAAATCTTAAACAGTCAATATTTTTTTTCAGATACTCATTAAGTTTTATATATGATTTTAAGAATTCCGTGATGCATTTATCTTTGTTTTCTTCTTATTAATATTATTTGTAATTTAAAACTTTTTTGTTGGGAAACACATATTATCACAACCTGCATTTATAAAACGGCATGGAAAGTAATATTTAATTTCAATTTTTTATTCTCGTATATAAAGTAGATGTTCCAATAATGGACACCCTTAGGGCGTCTGTCCTTGTCGGCGAAGACACTCACGAGCTACTGCTAATTCTATGGAGAGGGAGTTTTCTAATATTTTGTTTGCTTTTCGACATTTTATTTATTTTTTGTTTTACTTTATTTTTGCATTGGATGGCTCAAGTTCGTCTCTACATCGTTTTTGCTTTTTTAATTTTAATCGCAGATATTTTTTATAAAGTTACCTTCACTTTCAAAACCTGTACCAAAATAGAAAGTGTTATACTGCAGCCAAAATTAAAAAATTAAAAATTAAAAAAATCTTTCAAACAATATGTTTTTAATGACTTCTGTAACTTAAGTGTTTTTATTTAAATGGCGAACGATTAAGCCCTATAAGCCCCTCTTTGACTGTGCCCTTAAATAATATTTTCGGCTCCATGAGTGGTTTGATTGCGAGATTATAAAAAAAGCAAAACATAGATTCATTTAAAAAAAAAATAAAAAAATGAATAAAATATTGAAGTTCTATTAATCACATTAATATAATTATTTATAAAAGTTTTGATGTCATTACTTTTTGATAGGTGTAATTTGAAATTAATATTTGATTATTTAAGTTTTCTTTTAAGTCAATATATTTTATGCACATTTATAAACATTTCCCATAATTGCATTTTAGCAGTGCCTATATGAGGTGTACATTACTGGAAAATAACTATTTATATATAAACTTTAAAATTGAAACATTATTTGGCGCTTTTTAATTTGTTTAATTAAGAATATCAACAATAGTGCAAAATTATACAATATGTGAGGGGGGGAGGTCACAAAAAATAATAAAACTACATTTTTATTCGTTATTTTTTTTATAAACCGAAAACATTCAGGGGTGTTTATTACTGGCACATCTACCCTATTGCATTTTATGAATACGATTTAAACAGATTTCGTAAGTTTTATAGTAAAATACCAGTTTCGGAAATAGGAAAAAGAGGAAATATAAAATAAAGGAAATGACTACATATGTACTGCTCTTACTGTTGGAAAAACATTTGCAATATAAAAAGCAGTTATTTATATCTATAAAATATGTTTCATTTTAAAAAGTCATATTGCGAACTTTTAAAATTGCTAAAGCAGTTTTATCAATAAATATCAGGCATAAAAAGCACTTTGTTCAAATGCTTAAATATCATGTTTTATTTTTAAATGTCTATAATTACATGTGTCACAAACCAAAAAGTTTACAACAGATGGAAATTTTATGTTATTTTAGAATGTCTACAATTTAAATGTTAGATTAAAATCCTAAACGTTAGCAAAAAAATGCTAACATACAATTAAAAAATATATATACCAATTTGAAAAGGATTAAAGATAATAGTTAGTATTTTATAATTGTACTATTAAACAACAACGGAAAAAAATTCATTATTAGATTCAACAATTTCTCAAAAATCTTGCCATATGTTATAAGAAATTTCCATTAGAATTACGCATTTAACTGCAAAAAGGAAAAAAAGAAGTATATGCTTTAAGACAAAATCAGAATAATAAAATCATGTAACAGCAAATTGTTGCTATGACGAATTCTATGAAGAATGAAGTGAAATGTTTTTGTGTCAGTATTTGTTTTCCTGAGAAGATAAGATGTAGCAAATTGCTGACGCGCTGACGTAGGAAATGATTTTCTACATAAAGTGAAACTAGTGAACTCAATATCATGAACTGTTAGGAATAAAAAATTAAAATAAACATAACGCACCTTGATAAATAATATCCTTTGTTTAATAAATAATAATCCCTTGTTTGGTAAATAATATCCGTGTATTGTAACCTCTTCGTTATTGAGTATTAATGAAGTAATATACCTCTTAACTGAATTATTTTTTCCCATTGTGATTCCAGAAAAAGAGATTTAACCTACTATTTGGATTATTTCATATCATACATAATGAAGCATATCATTAAAATATCGAAATTTAAAATATGTTTGAATATTATTAATAAAAATGAAATGAACGGAGGTCAACACATGTGGACCGAGGAAACGAAAGATTAATTCTAAAATGGCGGAAACATTTTCTTATCAGAAAAGGAAGCGACTTGACATTTTTGATTGGCTGTTGACTTACGCTTCTCGGCGGAGTGACTATTCACTCTTTCGAAAAAGTAACTGCTCACTCTTAAAATGAGATGTTTCACAAGCTACGACGGAGTGACATTTTCACTCCTTTCCAGGGAGTGGGAAATTCCAATATTTAAGAAGTTTTTTTTTATAAAGTGCACTCAAAAAAGAGTGAAAATGTCTGCCACTCTTACAAAGAGTGACCTTTTTACTCCTTCCAGTTTTAGAGTGTGATTTTCTAAATATTCCAAACACACATACAATTTTTCTTTGCCAATTAGATAATTTTTTAAATACTTTTGTATGTCTAAAAAATATTCTTGAAGACTTTTTAATAAACAGTTAAATAAATAAACATAAGTCTTTTTGCTCACAAAGCATTAGAAATGTGTCAGAGTGTTAAATTATGTTATTAAAATTGTTTAAAACTATTTAAAGCTTTTCGTAAATATTATATTTGTATATATATATACATATATTTAAGCAAAATACTAAACTTTAAACAATTTTATAATTGATATTGTGTGCAATATTTGTTTTTTAATGCCATTTTGTTTTTCTCAGTTTCTGAATTATATGTCAATTAAATTTTATTGTTAAGAATATATAATTAAATTGAAGCTTCGTGTTTGTTTTAACAAGAAAACTTTAAAAAATATAAAAATGTCAAGAATCTTTAATTTTCTAAGAACAATGCAAATTACTAATTCATGATGAGAGCAAAATAATTAAAGGAGAAGAAGCAATGTTAATATGATTATGAAGAAGTAGAAGAAGATATAGGTCATGAATAAACATTTTCTCGCTCTGAAATTTCTTGACCTTAAAATTAAATTTAACGATAACCCATTGCTAATTTTTGTAATAGTAATAATAATAAAAAGTTTTATTTTGCGAGTAGAAGTTGAAAATTTGATAATGCTGTAAATAAATGTGAATTGTTTAAAAAATGATAAAAAAAAATATTTGTTATCTTCCGTATCGTTAGTCTTGCATATTTTGAAATATAAAAGGACTTTTTATCCCATTTTAAATTTTACGAATGCGAAATCTCTACTTTTAGTTCGTCCGTATTACCGTTTTTATTAAACAAAAATGCTCAGTTAAATTGAAAATAATTATGCAACCGAAGCATTTCTAATTAGGGAACTGCAAGACGTTTTACGCGCCGATTTTGAAAAGGGGGGTATCGTAAAAAAATCGTTTCATGGAGAGTAAACATTTCAGTGGAATTGCCTGTCGTTTTTAAAATAATAACCAATGAAGTACGGTCCATGGTAGGAATTTCAAGAATACGGTAGAAGTTTTAAGATTACATGGTAGGAATTTTAAGATAGACTAGTCGCCAATTTTGAGAGTGATATTAGTTGAAAAGATCTCTTCGTAGGGAGTATAAAGCTCAGTGGAACAACCTGTAGCAAATAACCAATTTTTGAAATAAGGGCCAATGAAAGTCACGGATTTTTTGTTATTTATTATTTTTAGCCGTCACTGAATATACGGCTGGAAATGTAGCATTTTGCATATGATGTGCATACTTGCTGATGCTGCATATTTATAATTTGTAAAGTGTTTGCGCTCTTCTCTATGTTAGTATGCAAAATTTCATGGGAATTGAAAACAAGAAAAGTTCGTAAATGTCTGCCGGTCTCACTTCTTGACCGCCTCCATTATAGACAAGCATATCTGTTTTACTGACTGGAAGCGTAGAATATATGTTTCTGCCAGCGCCTTTTGGAGAGCGTTTACTACCTTATAGTGTCAAATACAGAAGATGAGTTTTCGTTGCGGACCAAATGATAAATTTTAAACGTCCGTAGTTGTTACATCCTAATCCCTATAAAAGCTTCAATCAGGGGAAGAAAAATGAGCCATGCATTTGACTATATACTGGTAATTATAGAAGATATGCACATCCAGAATTTCGAGGTAATTTGCGGAATTGGAAGTAAAGAATATAACTTCCCAATATTTCTTTTATGAGTGCTATGAGTCTTTGTCTGAACCACAGATCCGAAACAGCAGGTTCGTTGCCTATGGAGTATTTCAGCTTTGTAAAATACTCTCCTAAAAGACATTTAGTAATTTTCAGAGACTTAAAGCACACTATAGCAACATTATCATAACACATTTTTTTTTTTTTAGCTTTTGTGAGATTTGGTTACAAATTCACCTCTTGGCTCTTGTATGATATGAAGCAGTGGTATAACCAACTTTCGGGTAATGTTTATAGTAATTTGGATAGTATACGATTGAAAAGTGTTAGACTTAATTTTAAAAGCTGAAGCCACGTCTTCTGGCCGAGTTCTTTTGGATACATATTTATATGCTTATCCATTCTGATCTACATTGAGGATTCATGAAGAGAATACTTATTTTTTATTATTTTCAGAATTTATTTCATGTGTATCTGTGCTTTGAAAAAAAATCGTACAAGTTTTACGATTGTGTAAACTTTTATTCATTAAGTTTTAAATTGAATTAAATATCTGTATTGAGACATATGTTTTATTTTGTAAGGATTTGGGATTGTTTCTTTTCACAATTTCTTTTAGCAAAAAATTATATTATTTTTAAAAGTTTATATTTAACTTCAACGATAATATGTATATTTTTGCAGTTAAAAATTACTAGATTAATTTAATTGAATTTGCGCATAAAAAAATACTAATAAGTGTTGCCATTTAAAAATTACGATTTTTTCTACTGCCTGTGTAATGTTGAATTATTTTAAATTATCACGTTCTCGAGCGCAGACGCGTTCATAAAAATATATATATAATTTCTTAGTTATTAGTTGAGCTGTTAGGTCGCTAGGAGTCCGTATATCGAGGAAAGGTTTTTTTATGACCACCTTGCATTTATTTTTTGACAAATTTGTTTTTCAGCCAGGACAAAATCTAAAAAATCTCTTATTTTAGCACTTTTCTTCTTCATTTAGTGATTTCCCTTAAAACATGTACAAAGCAATGGTTGCATATTTCAAAAATTCAAATCTAGCGAATACTAACGTTTAAAAATTGTCTTATTTAATTCCCGCATAAAATACTACAGCCATGACGTCATCTTATTGAACAGATTTGAAAACAGATACTAGTCACAAACTTATTTCCATTTGTTAATATTAAAATATTTTAGTAGGAAAAAAGTAGTGGAAACTAGTAAAAAAAAGTTGCTTTTTAATTTTCATAATTTGATAACATTAACATAATATATCAGACATCAATGTCTCGTTTCAAAATGTATAGACTAATTGGAATTTTCTTCTAAACAAGAAAATTAGAAACTAGTGTTAAACATTTTTCCATTATTGTAAATCATCCTAGGAACTAAGTAATAAGATAATTTCCTAAGTTTTTCTTTCTTAAGTGACTTTTTAAAAATATTCTATTCTGTTCGTTGTTAAAATGTTTCTGTCTTTCATTTTTAAATGCACTTTCAGGCAAACTGATTCATAAAATTATGTAACCAATATTTTGTTAAATAAATGGTTAAAATTAATTTAACTAAATATAGCCTTCTAAAACATCTTGAGAATACCTTCTAATAGTAATAAGTAGTTTAGATAAGTAACTTTTCATTTTTTTTTATCTTATTGAAATGAAGGTTCTCCAGCGTTAAAGTGTGAAACATATAATTTATCGGGATTAATTTAAAGCTTCAAATGAAATTAGGGGTGAGATAGAAAATTATTTTAAGCTAATGATACCATGCGGCAATTCTTAGTTTCAATTTCAATTAATAATGTTTCATCAGTGTAATTGATTATTGGTTTGTGGCTTTAAACTTCAAGCTTGAAAATTTATTAGCATACATTAATCAAGTTAATTTAACAGAATCATTCAAATGGATGCAAGCGTATGTTGAATAAAAGAAGAAACAAAATATTTATGTCATGCGAGATTTTTTTCTTATTTTTGTCTAAATATTAAAAAAAAAAATAGAAAATATCCAACAAGATATCTCAAATCTTCGGTTCAAACAATGTCTAGATATCAATTTTCAAAATAGTTGATTGATAAGTTTTATAATTATGAACATTTATATTTGAGTGCTTATAATGTTAAATTACATGATCATATTTTTATTAATATCTCCTGAAATTATACTTCTAATAAGCTAATATTTTTTATGTATCAATAATATTTTAAACATCCATACATAAATGCACTGAATTTGCAATTTTTATAATATTATGATTTGAATTATGATTAAAAAATAATATTTGAAAAAAAATATATATGAATCGCAACTTATAATTTTTGGGGGGTTTTATATTTCTTGAAGTCTTGATTTATGAAAATTCAAAATTTCAAAATCTTTTCCAAGTGATTTTCAAATTATAGTTAAAAAGTATTAAAATGGTGGTTTAAGGGAAAGTCTACAATAGAAATGATCATACACTTTGAAAGTTTTTATGCTGTAATCTAGCAGTCTACAATGACTGCTTGAGTGCACATAAGAAACTCAGATCAGGAAGAGGGTTTTCTGAGTCAAAAATAGAGTACCGAATTTCAATTTTGACACAGCTCTAAAATATGCTCGTTTTAAAATAATTAATTTCTCGGAACTTATTGCACGAAATACATAACAATTTTCTTTTAGACTAATTGAAAAGTGTAGACTTCATTTAGGCTATCAGAATTGGGTAATACTGTTAAAATAAATGAATAACTAAATAAATATGTTACAGTTCGTTTTAATATGAGATGGCCCACAAGCAAATATGATACATATAATTTAAAAGTAAACATTATTCCCAATCAACTTTTTCTTACGAATCCCCTAAGCGTTTACTTTTAGTCGACGAGTGTACTTTTTAAGCAAAATTCATTTTGCACTTTTTATGCATAATCAGAAATGTTAAATACATTTAAATTTTATGAATTTTTTTGTACACTTCTTTTTCAGACTTTTCGAAGTAAAACTAATCCGAAACAATAAGGAACAATAAGAGCAAAAAAGGCTAAGGAGAAAAAATTGATTAAAGCTGTTCTTGGTCTCTGGCTGGAAAAACCGATAAATGAACCAATCAAGTTAAAGCATTTTTGATCACTTTACAAGATTTTTTCTTCCTTTTTTTGACTCTGCTTTTGTCAATTTCCTTGTCTATGTTCCAAATACCTCTTTTAACAGTATTATCCAAAAGATTTACTATGTCTACAAAAAAGAAAAAAAAAAAAAAAAAACGGTTTTATAGTTTCTGAATAACAGCATCTGCCAGCTTTATTCGCTTCCGACTTTGAGAACAATCTTACATAAAAGTCGGATACACATTCTTATAACAAAACTATTAAACTAAGTGTCTACCTATAACAAAAACACCAATTGCTATGCTATGCAATTGGCTTCTACCAACCTAATGGCAACATTTGAAAACTATCTAACTTGTGTTAAAAAATATGTAACATAGCGAAAACGTTTCAGTAAAAGAAGTGTAGAATAATCTTTATTGCGTATCAAATAACATAAAATTTAATTTAATAGAATCTCTGAAATATTTGTTTTTGAAAATTTTGAAATTAGTCAATTGCTTAAATACATCACCATTCGATAGTAAGATTGTGGCATTAGAACGCAGATGTATGTGTTCTTATAAATACGCGAGGTTGAAACAAAGTACAAATCATTTTATTAAGAATTTAAGAATTTAGCATGCTCAATGTGTTCACCATATGCTGTTATGTACGCAAATGCATGTCAGGGAGTAAGTATTGATGCGAAATTAGGCTCATGATAAATGATATGCTTAGCTCAAATTTTTTTTCCTTTAAAATAGCTACAGTATTTTAATTCAGTAGAAAAAGTTTAAAATTGAAAAGTTGTGGAATTAAAAAAAAATTTAGTAGTTTTATATATTAAATTAATTATTTTCATCAAGAAGTTTTTCTTTTTTTGGCTGATAGAGAAAATTATTCTACTGTCCATCGAACTTATTTGTATGGTTTTTTCTTTTCTGTTTAAGAGGGCTGCAATTTTTATATTATATTTAATATTAGACATATGGTAAATATATCAGAATAAATATATCAGATAGAAAACTATATTAGATATGTTTTTCAGAATTTAAATTTCTTTTTTGTCATACCAATGTTGTTATTTTTGGATTCGTCTGTTTTAATAATTTCATGCATGTGGAATTTTGAAAAATAATTGGGTCAATTTTAGCACAAATGATAGTCTTAAATGTTCAAACTACTAAACAAATATTGAAATGCTTAAGACTGTATTTTAATTCCTCAAAAAAGATTGTAAAATACTGAATAGTATAATGTTTGCATTTTAACGAATCAAACGCACGTTCTAAAGAAATAATTCATAGAGGCAGCAAAATAATTTAATAAAAGAAACACTGTTAATATTTTTGTAAAAAAAAAAATAAATAAATAAATAAAATAATAAAAAAAAAGGGTCGAGAATAAATATTGTCTCTCAAATTTTTTGAACTTAAAAAGAAAATGTAATGAGATTCGAATGATAATTTCTGTTCAAAAAACATATTTTATTCCATGTAGCAAATAAAATTTTTGCTGTGCTGAAAATAAATCTGAATTTTTTAAAATTGTTAAAAACGTTTCTTTCGTGATATTTCAGTTTTTCTAGAGCAGAATTTAAAACTATAAAAGGATCCTGTAATGTTATATCAACTTCAATTACTCAAAGGCGTAAATTAAAACTTTAAACCGTTATTATAACCATTTGCCTGTTTCAGCATAGGAATTTTCAAAATAAATAAAATTATTAATCAAAAAGAAAATCTCACGATCCATGAAACGCCATGATCTGTGTGAAATATAAAAACAGTAAGTCTTCAATATGTCCATTAATAGTTAAATCATAATAATAATAGTGCACATTTTACAACGAAAAAGTGAGAACTTATATTATGAATAATTATTTTGCTTATAAGACGGCACTTTATTAATAAAACATTTAAAATATATTAAAAAGTGACATGCTTCAACTCATTTTCATTGAGTTATCTTCAGAAATTATTTAGAACAAACACAATGAACGTGAACAACTAGAATAAATAATTATTAAATTCAAATTGAATGTAACACCCTGTATATTTTTGACACCGTCCGTGTCCCTCCTATTTAGTTATTCTGAAAACTGTCACAATTCAAGCCATATACTCGGAATGCGAAAAGATAGCCTATATATAAAAAGTAATCTTTTAAAATAAATTATAATGGACGATTCGATTTACTACTATTGGCTTTCAAAACGTATTAGTGTAGTCCTTTAATGCACTAATTTTTTTTCTAAAATCTGAATATCGATTATTCGGACGTTACCAATTGTCAATTAAACATTTGAAGTTGCGTACCTAAATTTATATAATCAAGAGAAAAACAACATTAATTTAATGTCAATGTTATTGTGCTTAATATATTATGTTTATCTATAAAATACGTTTGTTAAACAGAAAAACCTTTATTTGGAAAATAAAAGCAATTCAAAAATATTTATTTCGGATTGTTTAAGACTGAAAAGGAAAGATGAGTTATTTTGTTTCTTCTTAATTTACAAAGTTAAATGATAAGATTGATTTTACATTTCTGGGGTTAAAATTACCAAAATTATCCGGGTTGGATTTTTTTTTTTTCGTAAAACATTTTCTATATGCAGGTTACAAAATACATTTTTAAGAATTTCTTAGTAAAATAATGTTAAAAAGAAAAAAAAATTAATTCACTGTCCATTTCTTTCTCAATAAATTATCCTTCGAGATAAGTAATAAAACAATTTTCAAAAGTGTCCAATTTATTCAGTGTCTTTAAAAAAATTGCCTAAATACTTTGGCCTGGCAATATAATATTGACGCAAACTGAACCTTAACCTCTTCGCTACTGGCGATTATTACAGTATTTTTAATTATTACTGAATTATTTCTTCTCTCGTTTGACTTTAGAACGAGATTTTTATTTTATTTTCATTAGCTTGAATCTTAGAAATCGAAACATATTATTCTTATATCGGAATTTCATTTATATTTGAGTATCATTAATAAAATGGGACAAAACTGATGTACCCATTTGGGTACTCATGGACTGAAGAGATTAAAGATATGTAAGTAATATATTAAGAAATGAGTAGTTAAAATTAACTTAACTAAAGAATGTTTACTGAAATATTTTGCATTAATCTTCTAACTAGTAAAGCGTGGTTTAAATACTATATTTTCATTTCTCAACTTGTTAGAATACAGCTTCTCCAGTTTACAAGCTTGCAGCACATAATTTATTGGAAATAGTTTAAGTTTTGAGACGAATTGAACTGTAGATTTAATCTAATACCCTATGCTTTATACGAAATTAAGGGTGAGGTAGATAATCATTTTAAGCTAATGATACCATGTGGCAATCCTTTGGTTCAGTTTCATTGAATAATGTTTCATCTGTATAATCAATTCTTGGTTTGTGGATTTAAACCTGAAGCTTAAAATCTATTAGTACACATTAATCAAGTGAATATCATTTTGATGAAAACTGCAACCGTGTGTTAAATAAAAGAAAAGATAAATTATTTATGTCATGAGAAAGTTTTCAATAAGTAAAAAATTTTTTTACAAAAGTAGGAAACAAATACACTTGAATTTTATGATGGATAAAGTGGGAGTAATAATTATTTTATTAATTTATAATTCATGATCATTTATGAATTTGCAATTATTTGTTTATTACGGCTATTTTTTTGTTGAGAAAAGTTTACAGCGCAATTTATTTTAGTGCCAATGAATATTTATGTTTCAATTAATAGTTTCTAAAGTAATATTTTAATTTTTCTCAAAAACATTTTTAAAAGGCTTAACATGTCATCATGGCACCGGATATTTCTAAAAATTTAACATATATATATATAAGTAAACGAATAAACCCCTACATAAATTGTTGAGATTTTAGAATTTATATTTTTAAACCCATTTCAATTTGTAACAGATGAGTTATTTTACTGATTTACTTGCAAATAATAGAGCCTTTAAAATAGTATAATTCTTAGTTATTCTAAATCAAATGGTTTAAATGAAGATATCGTCCCTACTCGTATCTTTACCATCTGGATATAATCGCAAAAGGTTATACTTCGTAGTCCAATAGTGTAATCTTCATGTTTGAATGTTAGAAGTGTTATAATTGTAATTGTAGGATTGTTGAACACTTTTAGCGCCAAGGAGTGCCGTCGAGCTGCTCTGAAAAGTGCCAAGGAGCGTCGTCGCGCTGCTCTGTCGTCGTGATGTATCTGAAAATTCACTTGTGTCCGACATTTTGAGATCAAAATTAGAAATATTAAAAAAATAATAATCACGATATTTATATAAAAATATGCGATCAAAGATAGTTAGAATGCAATATAATGAATAAAAATATGAACACGGTAACACGGCTGTCACTATGTTTATCCAATGTTCGAAATTATATCACAAAAAGAAAAACAAAGATATTCTTTCACGGCTTAGAATAAACTGCAGAAATAAAATGATAATGCCTTTCATTCGTTGTTTTCTTTCATCGTTTGCAATAAGAAAACTTCTTACATTTTGGTATTTCTGTTGCTAGGCGACAATAAATTAAATGAATTTAAATAGCACTTTATCAAATACTGCGCGTGCCAAAAGCGAACTATCAAAAGGGGCGCTATCGCGACGCTGGCATTTTACACAACTATCGACAGCAGCGCGACGGAGCTCCTTGGCACTAAAAAGGTTAAGAAAAGTACACTATTTCACTTTCGTAAAAAAATAATGCAATTGAAATTTGTAATCATACTGCTGATGATACAAGAAACCATATAGCTCACGTCGATAGCTCACAAAAGGACTTCTGAATATGTTGATTGAACGTAAAAATGACTGGATCACTAGTTGACACAAAAAAAAAACACTAAAATTTATTTACAGAGTGCTATGTACGATTGGCAGCGGTTGATACGCTGCGCTTACATCCATTCAACTGGCGGGAAGCACTCCCGTACATCAACAACATTCTGCGCACAGTTGCGCCCTCTAACGACAATTGCTATGTGCGGAGGAAACATTCCCCCGGCGATTGAAATGACATTTTCAATATAATTAAACACATAATTTTGCAAAAATTATCATACAAGAAAATTATGAGACATAAACAGTTACATACACAATAATAATAGGATAAATGCAATATAATGCTAGGTTAAATACAGAAATAATATTTTTGAGAATTTACTTAAGATAAGAAAGGAAATTTGTTACTCAACTGGTAAGATACAGATATATCTGACATTTTTCTTAAGAATTCGACGATCTGGTAACTATAAATTTACCGTTCTCACTATATTATCCCATCCTTTAAAAACTTCAACTATTCTACCAACTACCCATTTGGTAGAAGGTAAATTTTTCTGCTTTATTAGTACCAAAGTTCTTTTCTGTACACCATGCTTTTTAAATTTCCATTTGCTTCTTTCTTGAAGAGTGTTTAAATAGTCTCTTATCCAAAGTTTTACAATTCTCTGGCTAAATTTGGCGATTTTTTCCCCTAATTGTGGTTCGGGGATCGAAGTAACTTCGAAGTCTGCCAATTAAAAAATGGGAAGGTGTTAGAGTTTCAAAATTTTCAAAATTTGTGGACAGCGGGGTAAGGGGGCGGGAGTTTAAGACGCCCTCAATTTCAGCTAGAATCGTTAAAAACTCTTCCAAAGTTAATTTTTGACCACCTACTACCCGTTTTAAATGAAATTTAAGTGATTTCACCCCCGCTTCCCAGATGCCACCAAAATTCGAAGATTTGGGGGGAATAAATTCCCATTTGATACCGTCATGGGTTAAAAAATTACATAATTCCTCATCTGGGAAGCAAACTAATTTATGCAATTTTTCAACTCGATGTCAGCTCCAATAAAAAATTTTGAATTGTCCGATAATATTTTTGCACATTTGCCTCTCCTCCCAAAAAACGTTTTAGACTAGCTATAAAGGCCTGAGTAGTGAGATCTGAAACAAAGTCTAGGTGTATCGCCTTGGTAGACAAACATACATACACTACGACATAAATTTTATTCAATACACCCTTCCTTTGATTTTTAAATTTAATGGAAAATGGGCCACAATAATCTATACCGGTTACCCCAAATACATAATTAGGTATTATACGTTCCCTTGGCAAATCCGCCATCATTTGGGAGTTGACTACAGGTTTGTTTTTGAAACAATTCACACATTTATGCACGATTTTGTGGCAATTATTCCTGCCATTAAGCGGCCAAAAATTCTGTCTAACATGAAAAAGCAAGGCTTGTGGACCTAAATGAAAATATTTCAGATGAAAATAATTCAGTATAATATCCGTTAACTTATGATTAGAGGGTAACACAATTGGTAATTTTGAGTTAAATGGCAAGTCTGAATGACTTAAGCCCCCCCCCCCCAAATCTAATCAACCCGTCTTCTACTAAAAATACATTTAATGAAGCAAGTTTACTTTTATTATGAACTGTCTTACCCTTTTCCAGACATTTTAATTCCTCTGGAAATTCTTGTTGTTGTGCTGAACGAATTATAACTGATTCAGCATATCTTACCTCATCCAGAGTTAATGGTCCACTTTTTCTCTTCTCGGGATTGGAACAGTTAAAATAGAATCTAAAAATAAAACTAATTATACGAATTAATTTAGTAAAATTGTTAGTTAGTGAAAAAATGTTATTAATAATAGAATGTTCAGCAGACAAATTTAGAGTTACTAAACTATCACTAATAATGTTCTTTTTTAGTTCTTTAATATACATCTCTTGATCTGGTATGACTAAAGATTGTTTCGTTTTGCACATATCCAAGTTTTTCAGGAACTTTGGACCAGTCCACCATATAGGATTCTGAACAAGATTTTCGGACTTTATGCCTCGTGTTAAAAGATCTGCCGGATTCTCTGATCCTGCGCAGTGAAACCACCTAGATGAATCTGTCAGTGACAGTATTTCCTTATTACGGTTTGCCACAAACGACTTCCAATTATTTGCAGATCCTTTGATCCAGTACAAGGTGATCTGCGAATCAGTCCATAACTACACAGAAGAGGGTCCCTTGCGATCTAATACCTCTTTGACTTGACAAGTCAAGCGCGCTGCGAGTAATGCACCCAAAAGTTCTAGTCGTGGAAGTGATACCTTTTTCAAGGGTGCAACTCTACTCTTAGATGTGATCATATTAATGAAGGATTCATTTCTTGAATTTACTTGTAAATATACGACAGCACTCCTTTTGCAGCAGCACGCTACAGTAAGCCTTTGGACTGGCATCAGAGAAGGTGTGCAGGATTAATTCGTAATCAGAGTTTTCAGGGAACTGAAAAACAATTCTTGGAATTCTTATATTTGCTAAATGAGGTAGTTCGGAACACCATTGTTCCCACGTCTTTATAATATCAGGGGGTAATTCTTCATCCCATGACAAATTCCTACTCCAAATTTCTTGTAGTAAACATTTAACTCTAATAGTAAATGGTGATATTAAACCCAGGGGGTCAAATATTTTGCCTATTACTTGTAAGACAAAACGTTTTGTATTTTTTTTTGTCTTGCTCAAATATTCTAATAAATTTTCAGTTTCCATCAAAAGTATGTCTTGCTTAGGTTGCCACGATAGGCCTAAAACTTTGTATGATTTATTGGGTTCAGAGAACTGAGGTAGAGTGCTAAACCCATTCTTTTCCTACGTTTCCATTACTAACTCGTTATTCGAAACCCGTTTCCTGAAACTCATACTCGCCTTCTTCATAATTTGGTTTGATTGTTGAGAAATTGTCAATGCATCTGAGACAATGTCCGTCCCGGTCACTAAATCGTCAACATAAATGCAATTTTTTAGTATTTCAGTTACTATTGGACATTCTTTTTCGAATTTACTAAGATGTTGTTTAATTGTAGCTGATAATAAAAAAGAGATTGAATTCAAACCAAAGGTTAGTCTTAGAAATCTATAAATAATAATTTTTTAATGTATCACCTGTGACAGGATTGTCGTCTACAAACATAAATCGTAAGACATCTCTGTCCTTTTCGTTTATACAAATCTGCAAAAAGGCCTTTTCTAAATCGGCCAAAACAGCAATTTTTTTGAAGCGAAATCAATAAATGAAAAATATTTGGGTTAAGATTGATTCCGGCATCCAAACAGTCATTTAATGATAACTGTCCCGCTTCATGTGAACTCGCATCGAAAACAACGCGACATTTTGTGTATACACTGTCTTGTTTAAACACTGTATGGTGTGGTAGGTAGAAAATCGGATTGTTAGAAAATTCTTCGAATTGAGGAACAATTTAAATAAAGTTCATTTTTAAATATTCATCTAAAATTTTACGATAATTGTCATATAAACTTGGATCACGTTTCATTCTTTTTATGAGATTAGAGAGTCTAATTTCAGCTACCTTATAATTATTTTCAAGATTTTCCCAGTCCGGTTTCTACGGGAGACTAACTTCATATGTTTCATTTTTGAAACACAAAGTTTCCCGGAATTTTTCCATTATTTCTTCGGAATTTACACTACTTGGTTGGTCTTTTATATCCAGTTGCTCTAATTCCCAAAAAACTCTCAAATCTCTATCTTCGTTTTTTCTCTAATAAATGACACTTATATTTACTTGCATTTTTCTCACAAATTTGGCCTCCTACAATCTAACCTAGCTGTGAGTTTTGCAAAATTATTGAACTATTAGGAATTTTGATTTGATCAGATAAAAGTAACTGATAATAAATTTCCGATCCCAGTAAAACATGAACTCGTTGTGGTTTGAAAAAACGTGGATTTGCATAATTAATATTCTCTGGTAAGTTGAGACTAGAAATGTCTTCTTCACTTGAAGGGGTTAAACCCGTGATTTTAGAAACCAAAAACATTTTACTGGAATTTTTGAAACTCCGATCCTTATTTGTTATTTCTACATGAATTTTCTTTTTTATTTTACAGATAGAATCATTTAATCCTGTAATTGTGGAATCAACGTTATATTTTTTAATCCCAATATATCAGCAGCATACATAGAAATTAGTGAAACATTGCTTGCAGTGTCTAAAATAGCACCGAAAGAATGATATGTATCATTAATTCCCTTTAAATAAATCACAGCTGTTGAAATTAATCCATAACTTGTGTCAGACGAATTAGTTTGTTTATTGTTACCTTGACAGTTTAATGATGAAATATTTGTCCTACATTCTAACTGATTTGAATTTACGTTTTCCTCCGTTTTCGATTCCGATTGTTTTACGATATAATCTCTTTGTTTGTTTTCATAAGTAATTTTCGAAAAATTGGCGCCGTGGAGGCTACTATGGTGTGTTTTACAACATACTTTACACTTTTTATTTAATTTATTGCACCGACTGACACCGTGCATACTTGAAAGACAATTAAAACATAGATTAAATTTCCTCACTTGAGTTAATTTGTCTTGTGGTGATAATTACAAATAACTCTTACAGCGGTATAAATAATGGGGCTGGCTGCATAGCTGACAGTTGGGTTTTTCGTTCGATAAAACAAAACTTTTTTGTCTATGGGCAATATCAGGTATATATTTTATAACAGAGCTGGTTTTTTTTACATTCTCGAGTGCTTGCGCTCGTTTCAATAAAAAATCAAGAAATATTTTCCATTCGGGTAGTTCATTACAATCAAGGGACATTTCGAATGCATTTCTGGTTTCATCATCCAATCGTTGTAAAACAAAATACATTAAAATGGATTCGGATAATTTATTGGCTTCTAGGCCTAGTTGTCTGAGTGCTCTTAAATAGCTCATTAATTTTTCAACTAAACTACAGATTTCTCTCGCGTTCTCAATTTTCATTTTGTTGTTGCTTAATAATTCTGAAATGTGACTAATTACAATTAATCTTTTATTTTCAAATCTTTTTTTTAAAGCTTCAAATAGAGAAGTATATGGATAATCAATATTCTGTAATTGTTTAACAGGTCCTGTGAGCGCAGATTGTAAATAATACAATTTTTGTGCTTCATTTAGTTTGATATTATCATCAATTAAAATAGTGAACTGCTGTTTAAAATTCATCCACTCAGTGTAAAGACCCGAAAATTGGGGTAAATTAATAGATGGCAATTTAATCTTTGCCTCATTAGAACTGTTTCTATAAGCAATAGAATTTCTACTTTCACTAATATCAGGTACAGGTTTTATTAATTGAATTAAACCTTACTCTAATTCTTCTAGCTGCTCTTCGATTTCCATTAACGAGCTTTAGTAATCTTCCAAATCAGCGTCAACTATGATTGCGTAAAGCTTGAACTGCGTAAGCTTCATTACGCAGTTCGTCGAACTTTTTCTTTAAATTCTGTACAGAGTTGAATATAAGTTCCAATTCTTTTTCGTTAAGCTAGCCCTTTATTGCATTATTTATTCGTATAATTTGGGCCTTAATGTTGTCGCGTTTCCTATTCAAAACAACAGTTCCTGAGATAACTGGAGTGGTAGTGATTTTTATGAATTTAATACAGAATTAAATTCCGCATCAGATTGAAACTAAATGTCCATAGGTTGGTCGTACAGATTCGAGCTCTCCGGCTCGCGCGGACCAAAAACTTTATTACTTCGTTGATAGCTCACAAAAGGATTTCTGAATATGTTGATTAAACGTAAAAATGACTGGGTCACTAGTTGACACAAAAACAAACACTAAAATTCATTTCCAGAGTGCTACGTACGATTGGCAGTGGTTGATACGCTACGCTTACATCCATTCAACTGGCGGGAAGCATTCCCGTACATCAACAACATTCTGCTCACAGTTGCGCCTTTTAACGACAATTGCTATGTGCGGAGGAAACACCATACATATTACAAATATAGGACCTAGTATAACTTTGAGCACTAAAACAAATAATTGCAGTATGAAAGGCCAGAAATCAATACATTTGTAATAAATCGGACACAATTAAACGGTACAAATTTGATTTGCTTTAAGTTTGACTCTAATTTGAACGTTCTGTAATTATTGAAAAAGTATTTTTTACACAGTTAAAAATTTTGTCCTAGTTTGAACCAAACTTGTTGCTCAGTAGCTGCCACCATAAGATTTCGTAATCTCTTACCAAAATTTGGAGCTCTTTATAAAACATATTTTCAATTTTTGGAACGAGATTACAATGTGAAGCTTCAAATGTTGCTATGAGATTTCCCCATCTTATGGTGGGAGCTATTAACCACTAAAATTTGTTTCAACGGAGGACAAAATTTTTAATAGTGCACAGTATAAATATACTGCTGAATTGACAAATCTATTCACCAGTTGATTACCAAAAACGTGCCATAAAGTTGCTTAATTGTAAAAATTTTTTACCTACTTAACTATTTATTGATATATTACTCTTGAAAAATCCTTTAATTTTTAATAAATTTAATCCCATTTTTAGACGCTTATATTTAAAAAATAGGCAATTACTATTTGATAACTTTGCTATCACTTCTCACGAGACAAAAAAAACTTTTTTTATTTTTAGGCCTTTTTCATATAAGAAAAGAAGTAAAGTTCCAAGTTCCAAATTTCATAGAAACCACCTTGTAAGGTTAGTTTTAGCACAAATGCAAAAGAAACCTACTGTCAAATTTTCTGTTAAAATATATTGGTGCTCAGTTCGCGGACCATTTGGAAGCCCTGATCTCTCTATAATAAAACAACCATATGCTTTACATTTCAACACTCCTAGTATTGATAATTGAAGGAGATTTGAACTTTAAAACAAAATAAGTCATAAGATGTCAATAACAAAAATGTTGAGTCATAATTAAATGTGAATTGTCGTCTTACATGTAAAAATAAAATTTATTAGAATCTCTAAAATGTAAAAATGATTTATTTAAATATGTCAATAATCGTTTGCTTAAGTGTAGTATTATAAGCCAGATGTATACTTTCTAATATAAACACCACGTTTAAAGAAAATACTATTCATTTAAAGATGAAATTTGAGTAAAAATTATTTTCAATGTAAGCCATTTGCTACTATGTATGTAAAAATATATTCTAGTTTAAAATTAGAATCAATTATACAGTTTCAGTACCATAAAAAATTTAAAAGTAATGTTGTTACTTTTGTTAAAATAATAATGTAAATAGTGTTAATAAAAATATGTTCTTACAATGTTGTTGTGCCTGCATAACACTTTGTCACCAAATTAACAACTAATTAAAAATACTACACAGCTTAGAACATTATATAACAACACATGTAGAACACATTCAAAATACTTTCTACATCATGCCTTTAAAATTACACCATTTAAAAAGATATAAGAGACAGATTGCTTTATAGTAAAAAATGCAGGGTGTTACTGTGTGAGTTGAACAAGATTTACCAATAACTATCAATAACTACATTTTTGAAAAAATCTATGAAATTTGGATTTTTAGGCATCATGTATATACATATTATTAACAACACTTTTTGCACAACCTTACTTCTCGTACGTATTATTCACAATGCATTCACAAAACAATCGAAAATGATTTATTTGGTTAAAAGTGTTGATTATTATATTCAATCAGTGCTGAAAATGTGTTTTATGATTTTCAGTTTTGTATGGCATTTAAAATCAATGGTCGCAGTCAGAGGCTTTTTGAAATTTCCAAAGTTTTATTTTTCACTATAAGTTTTGAAAATACCGTCTTCATATATATTTAGATATATGTGTGTGTGTGTGTGTGTGTGTGTGTGTGTGACATCATTACTTTTGGAACTCAAGAAAAGCTGTAAACGCTATAACACTTACCATATTCAATTTTAGGTTTCCCGCAAAATTAAGTGTAGGTAATCATTGTCGAGAAGTTATTAAAAAAAATAAAATGCAGGTGACTAAAAAAAATAAACAATTGATGGAAAGGTCTAATGTTTTATTACACCATAAAAAAATAAGGCTGAGAATAAATATTTCCATGTTTGTTGCTCAAATGTTTCTAAATTTCAAAATCATTGACTTACTTTTTACTCCGTTCCATTTAATTATTAATAATAATAATAAGATCGATCCTCACATCTCATAACATAGTTGATTCCATTTGATTTGAACTAGAACTTAATGAATGACCAAATATATCAGGCGAAACGCCTAATCGAACATCGTAAGCATAACAGTAGTACATACTTCTAACCGATCTCAGAGCTCCATCTTCAAAACAATATCTGAAGGACTATCTCTGTTTAAAATTCTCTGGCGTGAAATCACATTTGAAGTCATATGACTTCTATTCGTCAATCATCATCGTGAAACTAGAGATTGTTCTACAATTTCTGATTTATTAATTTACACGTGCGTCATTTACAATGGCGCCAAAACTTTTTCTCGAACTTTCAAAAGTGTCGACACAAGTACGCAATGTAAAATTTAAAAATAATCTCTGAAGCCGAGATTGCAGATTAAAGTAGAATGTATTTGTCCACTAATAATAAACACGGGGAATCATAGTAATTTTTACTAGGTGTTTAAATAATAATTCGTTTCATTAACAAAATATATATATAATTAAAGAATTTTATTTAAAGAATATACATATACATATATACATACACACACACACACATATATATATATATATATATATATATATATATATATATATATATATATATATACATACATGTGTCATGAATTGTATTTTTATTTAAAGATTATTTGTGAAAAAGTAACAATTATGTTAACTCTGATTCTTTAAAAAGGGACAAAAATGTGTGATTATACTTAAAAAGTATTGAAAGGAACAGGTAAATGATATCGAAAAAAATGCAGAAAAATATCTTTGTAAAGATTTTACAAAAATAAACAAAAATATAATTATTATACGAATTTCCTTAATCGAATATCTTTTTATTATTTATTAATTTACGCTTTTCATTATAGACCCACTAAAAAATCAATTATTTTATTTTTTACCGCATAAACATAATTTTATTAAATTTTCTCAATTCAATATCAAAGATATTTTATTCTTAAAAACATGCAACTAGATGAAAACTTTCAAATTTGTTTTAACCAAAATACATTAAAATAAATATATAGATAAATGTGAAAAAAATTGCTGCTTCTCAAATGAATGCTTACTGTTTATAAATAATTCATGAGGCCAGCAAACTAATTTAAGAAAGAGAAACACTGACAATATCATTATTAATAAGAAAAAAAGTGTAGAATTATTGCCTTTTTATTCAAAAATTCTTCTACATCAAATGAAATTTAAAAACAGCCGAATGATAATTTCATCTGTAATAAAAATATTGTGTCAAAAGTTTAGATATTTTTCCGTACTCCAGCGACCTTAGAGATTTTAAGATACCTTTACTTCAAAAGAACAAAACTGCTTTTGTATTTTCAAATTTTCAAAGAAATATCTGAAATATTTATAAAATTTGTTTTTACAGGTTTGTATAATTATAAATTTTGATATGACCTTGTGTAATTTTTTTGGTTTTTATACATATTTTTCCACCAATACAAGTGAGATTAATAACATAAATATTTATCATGGTCAAAACGAGTTTTTTTAATTAACTCATGAAAAAATCAATTTTATTAACACAAAAATGTATAATGGTTTTTAAAAAAATATTTGTTTTATTGAAGTGAGATATTATGTAAAGGTGTCGGTAAACTCAACAGTAACATAATATGCCACAGAGTAGCAGAGGTAGCATTTATTTAAAAATTACAGAAAAATTAAAAGAGATAAAACATGTCCACGAATCACCATAAATCTTTGAAAGTCAACCCCCATTTAGCAGACCTAAGAAAGCCTAATAATTTAAGGGAAACTTCTAATTGTGACTTTTGTGAAATACTATAAAAATTGAGAGGGGATGAAGATACATTCAGAATTTATGAATTTCCCAGGATTTATATATTTCGCAAAATACATGAGGAGGGGGTGGGCAATTAGATTCAGAGGGGGCTCACTTTCGGTATTTACTTCAGGTAAATTCTTAAAATATAGGGAAGACTAGGAAAGGTTGGCCATAAAGGAAGATTGACCTACCCTCAGTTTCCATACCTAAAATGACTTCATAGCTTTGGGAATAGTTTCGACCACTGCTTCTGGAATGCTTAAACAATTGTCTTTTAGGTAGCTTTCATTACAAAAAGTAAAAAACTACCTATTGTAGCCGTCTGGAGGAAAGCACTTCCAGAAAATTTTGCTATATTTTCACCGATCATGACCCCCAGACGCCAAAACCACCCTCCGTTCAAATGTTGACATACATATAAATATATATATAACCATATACAGGGTGTCTGAAAAGTCTGGACACGGTCGAATAACTCGAAAAATACATATTAGATTGAAAAACGTAAATATACGTGTTAAATATTTTTAAATAAGCTACTCAGTGATACCAAATTTGACCTTCGCAACCGAACCCCTGGGGGTCAGAGGGAGTCCAACTTTGAAATCTTAAATTATAACCCCAATTTTTTATTGCAGATTCGGATTATACGGACAAAAATACGTAACTTTTGTATTTGATGTTTATTTCGAATCCTCGTTTATCACGGTACAATCGAGCATATTAAATAGATACATATTTCGACTTTTCCAACGTGATTTTCCCTAATCGAAACTAATTGGGGATAATTTTTGGCATCAAATTCCTCGTCTTTTGCAAGAATAGCGTTTCCTGAAAATCACCCGTGCTGGTTATATCGATAGTGCTACACAGTTAAAAATTTAACCCGTTTACTGTTGTGTCACTCCACAGCTTTTATAGAATATCTCTTTCATGACCAATGAGAATGTTCATAACGCAGTAAAGTAACCGTTTTCTATAAAAGCAGTGGAGTGACGCTGTAGCAAATGAGTCAAATTTTTTGCAGTGTATAGGGTTTTTTATATTTTTCTCTAGAAAAATTCATTGAAATATATTAATTTAGTTTTCTATTTGGATTTTTATTTTATACAGTAAATGGATTCTAATATATGACCTAGGGTAACATCCCCAGTAATTGGCACTTTAAGAATTTGTCTTTAAACTTACTTCAATTTTCATTACAAAGAAACGGGTATGTAATTTAATCAAAGAATGCATATCTGTGCATCTATTTTGCCCACTAAATGCAAAAAAAAAAAAAAAATAAAAAAAAAAAAAATAAATAAATAAATAAAATAAAATAAATAAATAAAAAGTATTTTTATAAAAATATATTTATAAAAAGTTGCTGAAATCACCAGTAATTGGCACCTAAAGCACCAATGTATGACATTTTGTGATCCAGTAATTAGCACATGTTTATATAAAAAAATTACATTTTGCATTGGGTTCAATCTCTTTAAATGAATTTACTGTAGATGAAGATGCCATATTTCAGATTTTTGAGAGTAAGAAATCAGCATATTAATCTGAAATGTGAACACTTTAAAACAATATAATATACTTATATTAATACCCAGTAATTGTCATGCTGTCCCCAGTAATTTTCATATGAAGCTTTAATGAAATCCAATTATTGATAATATTTCATATTTTCAAATAAAAACAAATGATAAACAAAATTAGCCTGTAACTTTAAAAGTACTTTCAAAATAAGTGGTTTAATCTCAAATTACTTGCGAATTCCTTGTAATTGGAATAGGTGCCAATTACTTGGAACTAGCAAAATTGAAGCACCATTAATTGGCATCTATCATTAATTAAGAAATCCAAATATTTGTGACGAAAATACTTTTGCAAAATTAAAGTAACCCTTTTCAACTAAACAAAACTGTTGTCAATTAAAATTTAAAATATATTATAAATCGAAAATAATGAATTGAAAAGCATGCCTTCCTTAAGCCAAAGAAGAAGCATTTGCAACAAAAATGGCTAATTTGATACAAGCCATAGTTGTTTCTTTTTCCTAGGCACTATTGTCATCTAGTAGCATAAATCAATGTTATAATATTTAACGTAAATGAGCATATAACTGGTATATGGTCTTGCATTTTTAAAATACTGGATGTAAATCTTATTTTAGGACATGTTTGTAGGATGTGCCAATCACTGGCGCATGCAAATTACTGGGGATGTTACCCTACTTGTTTTGATGTTTAAATGTGTAAATAAGAACCTCCCCTCCCGATTAGAAAAAATATATCTTCAGTTTTTGGGTGCGGGGTATGTAAATATTTTGCGTTTCGATAAGTTCTGCCTTCTTTTCTTTTTCTTCCTTTTTTTTTAATCATTTAATTCAGTGGGGCGGATGGGCGTGCAAGGAGATTTTAAATAATTTCTAATATGTTGAATAACATGTAAGGCAAATTGACCTGCGTGTTTCGAACTTTTAACGTATAAATATGCACCTCCTCTAAGAAATAGAAAAAGGATAATTTTCATTATTTGACGGCGGGATGTGTGTATATTATGCGTTTCCATGGATTCTGTTGTTTTTTAAAAAACCATCTAATACGCTGATGTTGGTGTATGTTTTTTTTTAAATATTACTACAGAAAAATATAGGACAAAATATTTAAAAATAAAGTTATAAAACATTTATTGTGCTGACTGTGCAACGCATGAAGAAGTATCGTAAATTCGTGGTACTTACGGAACCCGTTATTTTCCAAGTGAAATATCTGTATTTTCTTTATAAAATAAATAAAGCTTCTATAAACACTCGTAATTTCGCCTTCTTTAACAAGTGATTTTCAATAAGAAAATATTTGTGCTTAGTATTTCTTATTGAAATGAAATTAAAATGCAA
The DNA here is from genome assembly GCA_964019185.1 of Maratus speculifer. Classification (NCBI taxonomy): domain Eukaryota; kingdom Metazoa; phylum Arthropoda; class Arachnida; order Araneae; family Salticidae; genus Maratus; species Maratus speculifer. The sequence continues at coordinate 81,186,599 of OZ025298.1, read as the reverse complement.
TCTTATTGAAATTATTTCCTATTCTAGAAATTCCAGGATCCTTAGGAAATTTTAGTTTGGGGGGTGGGAATTATAGGTTTTCATAATTGATTAATTACTGCAAGAACAAAATAATAAGACAGGAAATTTTTAGACAACTTTTGTTGATATATCATGATTTTTTGTAAATTAATATGTACTTTATTCCATTTAAAATTGTTTTTCATAAATTTAACCGCTTAACGGGCCAATATTTCTAGTAAAAATTTTCAAATAATGTCTAATTTAGCATATCTTTTACACAATTTTTAATCTTTTATGACGGGTTATTTCAAAGAGAAATTTTTGCCTAATTGAGTCAGAAAAATGCTCGGATAAAATAATGCAATATTTAAAATTAAATTTTACTGGTGAGATAAATAAATTATGATTGTTTTTTAAGCCTTCTTTTCATATTTTCGAAGATCGCGATTGTAATCGAACAAAATACATCAGATACATATTTTATTTTCTCAAACAGATTTTACCAACACAAAATTTGATAGGCCAGAGCTTTCTTCACCAAAGTAGTCGCATTAGCGGACACATGTTTGTTGAAAATAATCATTAACGGTTGTTTCGATAACAGAAGTGTTTTATATGCTTCTGCCATAGAAATTAATAGAAATATGTTAAATTATTTTTCCATTTGTGCTTGTATTTTATCCTATAAATCAATTATAAATATTAACCAATTATAAATAATTTTAATAAATGCAATGCATTAGTAATCTATAAATATATCTATATTATAAAGAGGTAAAACTACTTTATTTGTAGAGGAAAATCTGCGGAACTACCGAACTGATTTCAAAAGCAATGATACTAAAAGTATGGTGTTCCCTTCGAATCAAATATAAACTATCTCTTATGTCCATACCACAAACTCAAGGGGAGCGCAGGAAAAAAAAACTTTCTAAAAATGCAAATTTGTGATACTGAATGGCCTAGAAAAATGTAATTTGGCATGTTAACCGCAATTTTTCCTATCATGATTTCCCGGGCATCCATGCTTCAATCATAATTTATTTATTTCACCAGTAAAATTTAATTTTAAATATTGCATTATTTAATCCGAGCATTTTTTTGATTAAATAAGGAAAAAGTTTCTCTTTGAAATAACCCGTCATAAAAGATTAAAAATTTTGTAAAAGATATGCTAAATTAGACATTATTTGAAAATTTTTACCAGAAATATTGATCCGTTAAGCGGTTAAATTTATGAAAAACAATTTTAAATAGAACAAAATACTTATAAATTTACAAAAAACCATGATGTATTAACAAAAATTGTCGAAAAATTCCCTGCCCTATTATTTTGTTGTTGCAGTAATTAATCAATTATGAAAACGTATAATCCCTCCCCCAAACTAAAATTTCAGGGTTCCTAAGGATCCTGCAATTTCTAGAGTAGGAAATAATTTCAATAAGATTGCATTTCAATTTCATTTCAATAAGAAATGCTAACTACGAATATTTTCTTATTCAAAATCATTTGTTAAAGAAGGCAAAATAACGAATGTTTATAGTAGCTTTATTTATTTTATAAAGAAAAAACCGATATTTCACTTGGAAAATAACGGGTTCCGTAAGTACAATGAATTTACGATACTTCTTCATCCGTTGCAAAGCCAAAAAATGTTTTATAACTTTATTTCTTAATATTTTGTCCTATATTTTTTTCTGTAATAATAATAGTAATAATAATACAAACATACACCCACATCAGCCGTATTAGATGATTTTTTAAAAACAACAGAATATATGGAAACGCATAATATTCACACATCCCACCTTCAAATTATGAATTTTTTTTTCTATTTCTTAGGAGAGGTGCATATTTATATGATAAAAGATCCAAACACGCAGGTCAGTTTGCCTTACATTTTATTATACATTGTAAAAATTATTTAAAAAACTCCATGCACGCCCATTTGCCCCCCTGGATTAAATGATAAAAAAAAGCAGAACTCATCCTAACGCAGGATATTTAGATACTCCGCCCCAAAAAAACTGAAGACATACTTTTTCTATTCGGGAGGGGAAGTTCATATTTACACATTAGAACATAAAAAAAAGTAGGTCGTATTTTAGAAACCATTTACTGGATAAAATAAAAATCCAAATAGAAAACTAAATTAATATATTTCAACGAATTTTTCTAGTGAAAAGCATAAAAAACCCCTATACACTGATAAAAATTTGACTCATTTGCTACAGCATCACTCCACCGCTTTTATAGAAAACGGTTACTTTACTGTGTTATGGAGCATTCCCATTGGTCATAAAAGAGATATTCTATAAAAGCTGTGGAGTGACGCTGCAGCAAATGGGTCAAATTTTTAACAGTGTCGCACTATCGAAATAATCGCCAAGGGTGATTTTCAGGAAACGCTATTCCTGCAATAGACGAGGAAATTGACGTCAAAAATTCTGTCCAACCAGTTTTGATTAGGGAAAAATCCCGTTGGAAAAGCCGAAATATATATCGATTTAATATGATCGATTACACCGTGATAAACGAGGATTCGAAATAAACATCAAATACAAAAGTTACTTATTTTTGTCCGTAGAATCCAAATCGGCAATAAAAAATGGGGGTTATAATTTAAGATTTCGAAGTTGGACCCTCTGTGACACCCAGGTCAAATTTGATATCACCGAGTAGCTTATTTAAAAATACTTAGCACGTATATTTACGTTTTTCAATCTCATATGTATTTCTCGATTTATTTGGCCGTTTCCGGACTTTTCGGACACCCTGTATATCATTAATGTTACCTAAAATGAGAATTTAAATTACATTTAAAATATTGTAACTCGCAACAGCAACAGAAAACATTCGAATGAAAGGAATTATTTTTACCAATTTCAATTTTTTGTGATAAAAGAGCCAGTAAGATCTTTTCTGGCTATTTACTTAACATTTAAAAACCATATTTCTTGCTATTTAAATAGATCCGTTTCAACAACGCAATTATTATCGCTCAACCAATGAAAGTTGAGGAAAAAACAGAAGGATGAACAACATAATTTCCAGGTTGTGAAGTTCGTTGCTAGGTTCTGGCGTCATTTGAACTAATCTATTCTCTTAAACATTCGTTATTATTAAATGCGCTTTCAAAGCAAATGTTTGAACTCCGTGCTAAAATGCAAAGTTTACATGAAAAAAAAAACAGTCACTTTTGAAAGATTAAGCGCGAAAATTCGTTTATTTATTCCTTTCTCAGCTTTTTAAGTTACTTTTGTGAAAGTTTTATACAACCAACCGAAAGCAAGCGGTAAAGTAAACGAATTTCTTTTATAAGTGACTCTGTATGAACCAACCAACCGAAAATGAGTGTTGTGAAAAAAGCAATGAAAAAAGGGGAAAAAGGCATATTTTTGATGAGAGTGAGCTCCAAATTTTAATTAATTACTCAGTTATTAATTGGAATTTCGAAATTCTGAACATCAGGTACATCAGGAGAGATTTGGGGCTACTCTCAAAAAATTTTTGAGCCTCGTACATACTGTAGATTTTGCTAGCCATCGCAGACACACACACAGACAGACAGAGTGTTTTGTTCTTTTATTAGTATAGATATAAAGAGGAGTGCTGTTTCTTCGCGAAAAAGAATCTGATCTACACTGCTCAAAACAACTAAAGGATATTGCACTTTTAGGTGGATTTTGTATCTGGAAAACTTTTTAGCTGATTGATACATGGTCGACAGACATAGTAGGTTATATGAGAATAAATTACGCATGTTTGGCAGAAAAAATACATTTTATTGCGCATTTGTGTACAAAAGCAAAAAAACACAATTTGTGCATATGAGAAAAAAAGAATAAGAAAAGTGTTTTCTTCAAAGAAAATCATTTTCAGTTGGGGGTATGGTTTCCACGGGCGGCCAGCAACGTTGAACACCTTTGAGGCATGGACTCAATGAGGCTACTAATGACGAGTTGGGGTATTCTGTCCCACTCTTCCAGAAGAGATATTTCCATTTTTTGGAAAGTTTGTGGGCGTTGTTGGCGGCCAGAAACTCGTCTTCATAGAGCGTCCCAAACGTGCTCGATTGGATTCATGTCTGGAGAACACGCTGGCCATTCCATTCGAACGATTCCTTCCTCGAAAAGGAAATCCTCCACCAGGTTTGCACGGTGTGGCCTACAGTTATCGTCCATTAAAATGAAGTTATCTCCGATTGCTGCAGCGTAAGGGACTACAATAGGTCTGAGGATTTCATCCCTATATCGGCGACAAGTCAGAGCCCCATCTCGAATGATGTAGAAGTCAGTGCGCCCGTCAATGGAGATGCCACCATACACCAACACGCCTCCGCCGCCAAATCTGACACTTTCGTGCACGAACGCAGGATTATTCGTACTGCCACGGTCCCTCCAGATGAAAATACGCCTATTATCCGGATGCACAGGAAAACGGGACTCGAAAAAAAACAGAATATTGCTCCATTCATTTCTCCTCCAGTTGACATGCTCGGTTGCCCACTCCCTGCGGTCGCGACGATGCCTTGATGTTAATCTAACACATACCATCGGTCGGCGAGCGTACAGACCTACAGCATGGAGCCGGTTTCGGACAGTCTGAGTTGAAATCGTGGTGCCTGTAGCCGAGCGAAAGTGTTGTTGGAGAAGAGTAGCGTTCACCTTTCGGTGTCTCCGAGCTGTTAACGCTAAATACCGATCTTCATTGGGCGTTGTTGCCCGTCTACGACCCTGCCCTGGTCCTCGGCCTGCACACCCACTCTCCAAAAAACGGTTCCAGATCCTGGAAATGACACTTTGTGACACTCCAGTGGCTTGCGCTACTTCGGCTTGAATTTGGCCCCCTTCTAACCTACCAACAATTCTCCAAGCTTCTGTATCTGTCAAATGACTTCGCTGAGACATCGTACTCATCGAAACAAAGCAATCACTTCCTTGTCTTCATTCTTTTTTATCCAGTTGAAAGTCAAATTCCATTCGGTGCCGTTGAAGCGACGTTTTTGACGTCGAATTCAAAATTTGCATACTCCACAGTTTGAAAACCAGAAAAATTTTCATTTGTGAATCTCTTCTTGTATTTCCGGCAAAAAAAATTTCGTTTATATCTTTATTTTATATAAAACTTCAAATATCCTTTAATTCTTTTGAGCAGTGTAGTTTAGACAAAACATAATCCCAAATATTAATCCGTAATCTACATATCGTTCGTATTATAACGTACATAATAATTTTTTTTCTTTTTGACATTTGAATGTACCAATCCAGCGTTCAAAGAAAGATTTTCTGACACTGTTCAATTTCTTAGATTCTTATTTTAATTTTTTTTAATAAAAGTAAAAAAAAATAATAACACCTATAGTGAATATTTTTATTTCTATTTGAATGGAATTTCTGCATGACTTTATTTTTTTTTATATAGAATTAAATCGTTACCTTTATATTTGTTTCAAAAGAAAAAAATTATAATTATAAATAAATGCGAAGTATATATTAAAGATTCAGGGAACGAAATTTTTCTGCTAATAAATAATTCGCTAAGGCAAAATATTTTATAGAACCATCTTAAAATATTGTGAATAAAAGAAAATGATGTCTCACAAATAATTATTATTGTATTTTAAAATTAAACCTAAAGGACTGATAATTTCATTTTCCTTTTTCTTTAATTCCTAATGAGGCAAATAATTTAAAATTCTATCTTTTTTTCCAAGCAAGAAACAATAATTTTCAGTTTTATTTTTAAAAAGAATGGTTTGGCACATTTATTATGCAATTATTTTTTAAAGATTTGTCAACATCATATGTATGTATATCCCGATTCTGTTTCTATGATTAAAAATATAAATTTTAATGCTGCAATACAGAGAAATGCGATAGTACAGAGAAATTTCGATCACAAAAAACAAAAATCCCCCCCCCCCAAAAAAAAACTTTTACTCAAAAGTAATTTTTATACATATTTGTAACGCATACATCTATAGAATGCAATAAGAATTCTGAAGCATCTAAATACTTTTTTCATTTTTCGGACTATCAAAATCGACCAATTTTGGCTTTAAATTTTACTTTCACACTTTCAACGCTATAACTTTTCAGAGCTTTCCGTCTCAAAAAATTTCTGTATGTTTTCATTACGAGAAATCTCATAAATTAAACAAACTTTAACGTAGCAAAACTCTCTGCTTATTGGTAGCTGAAGACATTTTTTTTTTTTTTTTTTTTTTTTTTTTTTGCTATATTATTTGTCAGAACATGGATACATAACTTTTAGGTATAACTGATAGGACCAAGGGTTGTGTAATTAAAAAAATAATATAAGGACTATTTTTTAATATAATCTTAATTCCACATCATTTTAAACTCTTTCAAAATATGAGTCTCGCAAAGATAACAGACTAAGCGCATTTCTAAAAATGATATATTTCATTTAAAAGAAACATAAAATCTAATCAATTCTTACGGTAAGCCAAGTCAGTTGTCACAAACTTTTTTTGTATGGCATTTATTAAGAGTTTTAGTTTATTGTGGAAATGCATAAAATCGATTTTATTCACCTTCTAAAATAATTATATCATTTGCATATGAGGACGTGAGTATGAAAACTTGACGTATCCAAAAAATAAAAAATCGAAATTTTTGTATAAATTTATTCCATTTGCAAACCTCCACACAAAATGTTCTAAAAACAAAAAGGCTTGAAAAAATAAAAAAATAAATTTGTTTTATATATAACATTTGATAATTTGTTCATTTTTAAGAATTATTGCTTAATTTTAGAGAATGATTATTTTTAGAGATGATTTTAATAATAATTTCGCATCTTTTAATTATTGCATTATGACATTAAATTAATTTGAATTACATATATATTTACAGCTTCTATTTTATTAAGTTGTCTTTATCATCTTATTGGTTATTTTTACTCTTTTAACTTCTTGTTTTGACTTTGTCTTTACACAGCATGTCTCTATAAGAACTCTGTGCCATAAAAATCCATTCAACCAATTAATCAACCAACTGAAAATAAATTGTTTTATCCCGTAATCTTGGCATTGTAAAATATTGATTCACAATGATAATCAATGGAAGTAGTTAGAAATTCTTCTCAATTTCTTCAAGTTTGATTTAATGGATAAGGCAATTTTTCAAACTCATGTCTCTATATCTTGGAGAGGAAAAAAAAATAAAGTGCATCGTAATGAATTTCTGGGATATTCTTAATAATATACAATTATATAAAAAACTTACATAGGATGTATATATACAGGGTGGTCATAAAAAAAATTTGCCGATATAAGGAGCTCTAGCGGCCAGTCAGCTCAACCGATCGAGGTGTAATTTCAAATATAGCTATTCAGAGGTATGAGCTCGAGATTCTGTGAACGGCGACAAATCGGTGCTCATGGTTACGGTTATAGTTACAGAAACTCGAAAATTTCCAATGGCAACACCCATTTTTTTTCATCGCAAAATGCTCAGCGCATGCGAAAACCCTAAAGAGCGTTGAAGCCGTACGAGTATCGCAAGAAACGGACAGGTTATGCATGCACAAAAAACCGTTCTGGGAATCCTCCGCCCTCCCCCCCATAGAAAAAACTCGATTGGACCGCAAGGAAGAAATTCGCGTTTGACCTTGCGGATTCAGTACGCAAGGTCATTGCGTACTGACCTTGTACGCAGGTCAGTACAAGGCCTGTACGCAGTGTCGCACGTCGCACGTCGCACGTCGCACGTCGCACGTCGCAGTCAGTAGAGTCAGTACACTAATCTCTGATTACAATACAGATAGAATAAACTAAAAATTTTATTTTGATTAAACATTTTCCACATGGGTGCCACCACAGGCATGGCACCCATGTGGAAAATGTGTAATGAAGAATAATTTTAAAAGAAATTCCTTTACGAGGCACATCTACACTATAAATTGGCAAGATAAGAAAATAATTTGTAGCTAAATGCATGAAACAGTAAGAACTTTCATTTTACATGATATGGATTATTTAATTTAAACATTTCCCATGTAAAATATTGTTTTACACATCCCAACTTATCTTCTGGTATATGATCTTTAAGGATTTTAAATGACTCATTCGAGACTTTCAGTATTATCATAATTACAGACTATTATTTGGAGAAAAATCGAATGTTCTGATAAAGATTTTAAAAAAAATTATCCTTTTCAGCATTGCTTCGCTTAAGCCAGAAAATAATATGTATGCAACCAGTCTTAAACGAGTTCAGAACTTCCACATCTGGCAAGTCAAAGAGCCCGAAGATATATTTATTTCTAAAAGCCAAGAATAAAAAAAACTTCGAAAAAGGGGTAAAATATTAAAAAGATATTTTATAAAGATAATTTAGATCAATAAAAAAATTACAGTGATTTTGACACAAGTCCGACATGTCACAATAAGCTTTAAATTTTGTTACTTTTATATTCGTTGTTTAAATAAATTTAAGTAAGTAATGTGAAGTTTGCAAATTTGTTTAATACATGCAGCTGTAGATTGCTAATTAAAAAAAAAATATTGAATGCTGCTACAAAAATTAGTCCGAAATGTTTTTGCGATTCAAGAGCTATTATTAGAAAGCAACTGAATTCTTTAACTAAATTTTAAATATTAACATTTCTTAAATATTAAGTTTTATTTCCCGCATTTTTCGTAGCGTACTATAATTTAATTATTTATTTTAGAACAATTTGCATGCGAAGCAGGAAATGTTGTTCTTAAGACAGGAGAAAAGTTATTTGGAATTGGAATAAAAATTAAATTTCAAGTAATGAAATTTTGTATAGTGATGAAAACAACTATTTTGAAAGATTAAAACCTTTGTTTTTAGAAATATCTACTTGTGTGCTGCATAATAGATTTTTTTAAAGAATAAAATGATTACATATGATTTCTATTTTCTAATATATGAACAAGAAATTCCTTAGACTTTAAAATTAAATTTGAAAAATGAATGAAAAGTTTAAAATTGTTTATTCTTGTATGAGAATTATTTTTGACCAAAGAAAATAGAACTTTCGATTTATTTGAAAAAATATAATAATAAATTTACATTACATTTAGTTCTAAATTAAAAATTTAGTTTCGAAATCTAAATCGAGAGACAAGTTGATTTAGAATAGAAGTTATGTGACTTGCTGAAGTCATTATTTTTCTTGTATAAAAATATTCAAGTACTCTAAAAATTACAAATGGTATTTCATTAAATTTTAAAAAATAACTTTAGCCCTTAATCTTCTTAAGGTTTTCTTTCTTTTTTTTTAAGAAGAATATAATGTAACCAAATTCAATTAGGGAGAGTTTTTTTTTCAAATTGCTAACGAGGTGTAAGAGCAGCAAAGTGACTTGGTTCAGCACATCAACGATCTACCACAGCCTCCTTGAAAGAACGCGCCTGGCGTGACAACCTTCCATCTTAAATGTAGATAAGACTTAAACCGCAACATAACGTGGAATAACTTCAAGAACCGCAACCTGAAATCCATCCTTGCTGCAAAAGTGAGTCCAAAAATTAATCTAGCATATGTCTGTACCAGATGATTCGTCTGCCGTTACCCGGGATTAAAGATGTTTCCGAACAATTTGCGAATATTTAAAATCTCAATTAATACTAAAATAGGGAAAAAAAATTAAATTTTATCTGAAGAATATTTTAAATTTTAGAATATTTAAAACTTTATCTGAGTGAACATAGGTATGTACTTCTGTTATGAAACCATTTTTCAGAAGGATAAAGTCATTAATTTTAACTGTTTTAAAAAACAAAAATATTTCGATAATTGAATTAATTTAAAATTCCTTTCTTCAATTAGACCTACTCCAAGAAGAATTTTCTGAGCATGTGCGCGACGTGCGATGCATATCTGAACAAACCCTAAGAAAACATAAAAGGATTAATTACCTAATTTACTGCATTTTTTGAATGGTGTCATAGATGGATTTTGAAGATCGATTGTGAATCAATCAGAAAAAATAAAATCATCAAAACAGGAAAAAATAACAAATGCAAGTGCGATATGTTGCTACCATTTAGCAAATCCCATATTTGCACCCTCTCGCACTGGCTTGCTATTTTGTTGTCGCGGATTGGTGGCTAGTTGCAAATAACCTCTAACCTGGCCGTTTCGTTGCCATAGATTGGTGAAAATCGGCAAATATCCTCTTACCCATTAACATTCATAAAAAAAAAATCGAAATTTGAATTTAAAAACCCGGCTGCGAAATGCACTTTCCACTGTTAGCATCAACACATGACAAAAATTTCAGAGAATTGGGTGTTATAATTTTAGCGTTATCCGCGATCAGGCAGGTGGACATCTGTTATTATATATACATATATATCATCGATGTCGGATTAAAAAAATCTAATCCTAGTTCTAAAATTATAATATTATGAATGGTTATAAATCTATCAATAACCAAATTCAATAACAAGAATTTTTATTCAAATTACTAACAAGGCGTAAAAACAACAGAGTGAAGATATATACGCTAGGATTCGTACCAGAATCATTGGTTCAGTACATCAACGATCTCCTATCTAAGACACCTAGAAGAACATGCCTGGCCTGACAGCCATTACTCTTAAATGTAGATAAGGCTGAAACCACAACACAAAATGGAATAACTTCAAGAACCGCAACCTTGCGGCAAACATTATGCCAAAAATTAAACTAGGATATGTATATACATTATAGTATTGATGCTGGTTTAATAAAATTCTAATGCTGGATTCTAAAATTATTATTATGACCAATAGAAGGATAAACCTTTATTATAAATCCTCATAAAATAATAATAATAATAATAATAATAATTATTATTATTATTATTATTATTATTATTATTATTATTATTATTATTATGTGTGTGTGTGTTTATTGTACATTATTGTACTTTTTTATGATAATTTTTAAATGAATGTATTTTCATAATAGCTTCTATAATGTCTGTTTATTTATTTATCTTCGATAATAACGAAGTTGTTAGAATTCTTTTAAGATATCGTTTAGAACAAAGTTCATATTTATTTGAGTTTTTTTTCAACTCGGTTATAGAACAACAATCAAAACGTACTACTGGTTATTTAAAAGATAATTTAATGCATTATGGTTAACACACACAATGTTTGATATGTGAAAGAGAAAAAAAAAGTACGCAAACGCAAAAATGTTGCATTTTATAAAGATATTTTTATGTTCATAAAAAACGAAACATTATAAGCTTATAACATGCAAACTGTATAGGCGATGAAAGATAAAAAATACAATACATACTTAGACCGTTCTTGATAAGCTGAAATTGTAATGAAAAATTTTATCGAACGGTAATTTTTTTCAAATTTGAGTGTGTTTGTATAGCCAATGCAGTCACTTTTAAATCCTTAAAAATGCATAAAGTTTTCTAAAAGATAATAAATAAACTTACGCTATTGAAATTCTAAACTTTCTTAAGTGTTTTGTGAAAATCAAATCAGATTAAATAAAATTATTTTGAATGCATAAATTATTAATTGCTTTTCGGTGTAAAATGTGTTTGGTGAATATGTGAGAGGCGTTAAAAATAATTATTGAAATTAAAATTATCCGAATCTACAGTTCTATCTTCAATCATCGTTAATAATTGCAGTTTGGAATCATGTTTACTTCAAACCGTGTGGGAAGTTTGAAGTATTAAAATGATATGCATAAAATCGAAACGAACATACAGCAATTCGTGAATATATAAAAATTTTAACATCCAAATTATCGATTTCCTTACGATCCTGAGAATCCATGCCATGGGGCAAAAATGATATATTTTTGAACTATTTGATACTTATTTGATTCAAAATTACGTAATGTTTGTAACATAAGGTTAGTTGTTGCGTCATATTTGTATTTCTGTAGAATATTTAATTGTATTTTGTTGTATTGCGCAAATAAATTTGCTTATGACAAAGATATTGTTGCTCTTTTTGAAAATATAACTTAGCTTAGTGAAAGATCCAAGGTACACAATAGATTTTACGTAACAAGATGTAAGTTATGAAAATAATAAATGAAGTGTTTGAATCTGATCAATCATCGTATAAAGTGATTTGTTTATCATTCTTTTTATTTCATTTTACATTATGATTTATCATCAAGAATATAGATGACAGCAGCACTAAATATAGTTTGAAATAATTACCAGTTATTTTTCAATCCAATTGAAAATATTCAAGATATGCTTTGCAGACTTTCTAACAGCGAATGTTAGCTGAAATAATATTTAATTACATAATTTAGTTTTAGCTTATTAAAAGAACTTCTTAAATGTCAAAAATGTACGAAAGTAATTATAAAAATATTTATAGGATAATAAAATGTAGTCCAAGAGAAATTATCGAAAATTCCAATTTTTGTTCTTCAAATGATAAAATAATAATAATAATAAATAACAAATAAATAAATAAATGAAAAATCTCTGTAAAATTGAATATATTTGATAATAAAATTTATTCCCAGAAAATAATCCCGAATTACAACATCGAACTTCAACCAAGAAATTGTAGGAAAATGCGCTTCCACGGAGCCATTTAATCTTCTCTAATTATTAAGGCACTTTTTTAAAATCTAAATCGCAAAATTGGTCGGTCATCATTAAATTAATTTATTTAACTAAAATTATGTACGACCTTTTTCAAAGTTTTAGGATTTGTTGCGTGTAATAGGAGGCATTCAGCTATAAGTATTCAGCTTCAAGTGTCCAACACATATAGTTAGCGAGGACAAACTCTGCAAAAGACAGAAAGATAAGTGAAATGAATAATATTTCATCAGATGGACGAAACTCTAATAAAAAACAGTACGGGGTATGACACCCAAAAGTAATTAAAATAATTCTAAATCGGTATTTTTATATTGTTCTGAATATGTTTATTCTGATTATGATATGTCATATATGAAGATATCCCATTCAGTTTGCAATCTTAAAATAACAAACGTAAAATCTGCTTTAAATATTGTAATAAAAAATTGATTTTACACAAATTTCTGCATTTTTAGGTAGATTTCGTAAGAAATACTACCTATTGCAATCGCACCAGTTTATCTATCTATCTATCTATCTATCTATCTATCTATCTATATATATATATATATCACTTTTTTATGGACACGATAACTTCTATAATTCTTCACCAATCTCCACCAAACTGGTACATAAAATCAAAGGGAATAAAATCTTGGCTAAGTTCGTTAATGGGCAAAATCGGACCAAGGGGGTCGGAATAGGGGGCGTTTTTGTGAAAACCGAAAAAACGCCATAACTTCTTAATTAAAGTAGATATCGAATCAGTTTAAAGTTTATATTACTTCTTAAAAATGGGCCAAAAGTATATGAATGACAGATTTTTGATAAATTTAGAAGTGGGCTCAAAGGGCGAAAAAAAACAGGGATTTTGAGAGAAAAAAATTCATAACTTCGTCAATTTTTAAGATATCAAATCCAACTAAATTTTTTGTAAATGCTCTTAAAATTATCTAAAACTTTTGTATTTACAAGTTTTTGATAGAACCAACTTTTACCGATGAAAAAAATTAAAAACGAAAAGAAAAAGGGCGCTGAAAAAAGATAAAAATCCATAACTCCGTCAATTTTTAAAATATTAAATCTGATTAAATTTATTTTACATCTTCTCAAAAATATCTACAACTTTTATATTGACAAGTTTTTCATAGGACCAATTCGTATAGAAAAAAGAAATTAAACAAAAATAGGAGTTGGAGAAAAAACCTCAAATCCAAACTGCTTATATTCTGACTCATTTTTAAATTCATTTTTGAATTTAAACGCATCCAAATGGTAAATCCTCTTATTTAGAAACTGTATAAAGAGACGCATTGGTCAATTTTCTGATAAAGACAGAATATATTTCAAAAAAAGCTACCAAAAAGGGTATTTTGAACAGAATTTCCGAAGGTCATCGGGACTGAAAATTGAAGGAAGTATTCAAATAAGAAATTGCGCTTTTTTCTGACTCGTTTTTAAATCCATTTTTGCTCTCAAACGCATCCAATTTACAGATCCTGTTATTTAGGAACTATATAATGTGATGCATTGGTCAGTTTTTTGATAAAGACGGAATATATTTCAAAAAAGGTATTTTGAACAGAATTTTCAGAAATCATTGTGACTGAAAATTTAAGGAAGTGTTCAAATAAGAAATTGCGTTTTTTTCTGATTCATTTTTAAATCCATTTTTGCTCTCAAATGCATCCAATTTACAGACCCTCTTATTTAGGAACAATACAATGTGATGCATTGATCGGTTTTTTGATAAAGACAGAATATATTTTGAAAAAGGCTACCAAAAATGGTATTTTGAACAGAATTTCCCGAAGTCTTCGTGATTTGAAAATTTGAGGAAGTTTTCACATTTCAAATTGTGTTTTTTATGACTCGTTTTAAAATCCATTTTCGCTCTCAAACGCATCCAATTTACAGATCCTCTTATTTAGGAACTATATACTGTGACGCACTGGCCAGTTTTTTGATAAAGAAAGAATATATTTTTTAAAATGTCGTCAAAGTGAGTATTTCGCACAAAACTTTCCGAAGCAATCATGATTAAAGAATTAAGGATGTATTCAAACAACAAATCGGTTATTTTATGACTCATTTTTAAATTCAATTTTTTTTTCAAATGCATTTAACTGACAGTTTTTTGTGTTTTAGGAATTGTATAATGTACTGTTTTGGTCGATTTTTTAATAAATTCAGAATCTATTTCAAATTATGTTGTCAAAATGGGCGTTTGAGCTGAATTTTTCTTAAGATGATTCTGATAAAACCAGTTTTTGCAGAAAAAGGAAATTAAAAATTTTTCATAAACGGCCAAACGAAGTTATTAAACTGGGTTTATCTCTAATCATGTATATATATATATATATATATATATATATATATTGTTGAAATGAGCACTCTTCGAAATCTACCTCCGCCTATATAGGCCCAGCCGACACTGATTTTTTTTTAGTTATTAGGCTCATATGAATCATTAAGTTTATATCATGAAGTTATTGTAAGGAAAAAAAACCTGTCCAATTTAAAGTATGCTTTAAAAAATAATAATATATATTAAATAATAATAAATATTTCTAAAATAATTTGTAGAGCAATTAAGGTTTTTGGCTGCTTCCTCTATAAATTATATTACACAGTCCTCCTTTTTTATTGCTTTAAAAATTCTTTTAAATTCACTGCGATGTATGTTATATTCATAGAATTTCTTAATAGTTTATAGAGTACAATGATCTATATATGTATCGTATAATGTGTGTGTGACGTATATAATTACTACTCAGTCTTTGACTACAGCAGTAACAAACTTTCACCAGCATTTGCGAATTGCAAATTTTCTCCATATTTATGTCAAAATTTGCGCATTAAATTATACGATGATCATTATACAGAGATACTGGGGAAATTTAGCTCATGTAGTAATGATACTAAAATAGTGAGATGAAATTCGTGCATGTTTTAAGTCACGTGAATAATGACGCTCTTTTTTGTTTTTTATCCGATGAGATGGCGACTCTGTGTATTGAAAAGTTAAACGGCCTTGGGGATGAATAAAGCAAAATCTTAGTCAAATGTAAATATAAACATTTCTGATGTCTTCCAGCGTAAAAATCGTAAAAAAAAAAGTATCCGACAACGCCACATTAAGTTTCTAACAATTTTGAAAGTTAATTTTTAGATTTTTTTTTTTAAACAAATATATCTTTGTTACAATAACTTATTTTCTATCGATATTTTTTTTTCATCCGATATGTATTCGTAAAATGTAGTGTCGTGATTTCTTGACCAATGCTTGTTGGTGTTATTACTCAATTATATGAGTAATAACGCCTTGCAAATTAAAACTATAAAATAAGGCGAGGCATGAAGGAGATATGAACACAATTATATGAGTAATAACGCCTTGCAAACTAAAACTATAAAATAAGGCGGAATACTTACATTTAAATTGTCCAATTTTGAAATACAAACTGTACAGTATTTAAAATTGACAAATTTCATTCTGAATGATAGAAAATATTCATTTTCGTTGAAAGTGTAAGAAAAGGTACGGGATTAGGGCAGGCAACAGAATATAAGACTTTAACTGCATTTAACGCAATCAGTATTAATGTTTTCATATATGCTTTCTAAACGATGGAAAATTTTCAATTTTTGTGAAAATATAAGGAAAAGAAGGGGTGGGGAGAGGCAACAGAATATCAGACCATGAACGTTTTTTGCTTAAATGGAAAAAAAATGTTTCATGGTTTTAACTGTTTTTAAATCTAATATTTTTATCATAAGACATTTTATGATAACTTTATTTATATGTAATAAATATTCTAGTTAACATTGTTATAAATATTTTGTACATATTTTTTAACCCATAAACTCCACACTAATGCGTGTTAGCACAGACCAAAATTTAAATGTTGACGTTAGTTAAAACATGCTTTAATATATACATTTTACAATTTATTTAAAAAAGAATTTTATGAAAATTATTATTCCTGTGAGATTCGTTATTAAATTATATGTATGATTCATGTGATTATATTTCATTATCACTATAATGCCTGCAAAATTAGCCTCTAACTGCTATTTACAATCTCACTAAACATTGCATTTTTCAATTTTCAGAGTTTAACCTGCAATTTTCAGTTTAACTATCGTTACTACTGGAATTTTCTTTCGTTTAGAGTCATAATATTATTGTTAGAAATAATTGAAAGGGTAAAATTGCATTAGAATAAAAACTATACAAAAAGTTAAGTGGATAAATAGTGTTCTTCGACTTAATCTCTCATTATCAGAATACTCGTTTGAGACTTAGAAAAATCTCTAGTTTAATTTAAAGGGTTAAACTTTAGAATTCAATTGAAAAATCACGTGGAAATTTAATTTAAATCTCATTTTGAAAATGTTTGAATTAGAATCTTAAAAACATTTTGATATCCTTTTGTTCATAATAAATTGAAATTGTTTTAATTTTTATTAAAAAAAATCACATAAGTTTTTTGATTAAAAAAATCACATAAGTTTTTTTTATTAGTTTTCGGGTATCAGACCTCCTTAATCTATACATTTTAGCTGTAATAAAAATGCTATTTTGTGTGTGAGAAAATAAATAAATAAAAAGTAAAGAAAAAACCTCTTTGGATTTAGTTCCGCCACTGAAAATATCAATGATGTTATTAACCCAGTATGCTTATTGCGTGGTGTATTTTAAGCTATAAACCTCCCTCGCGAACACATCTAAAATCTTCCACCATATTTTTAAAGTACATGAAACGCTAAAATTTAAAGTAAAAAATAAAGTATTTCCTAATAAGTATTTAGTCTTCACATCAAGGACCTTATTTCGATTTTTTTTAAATCAGACACTGATTTTAGGCATTTCTTAAAACAAAAAAACTACAAATGGTACAAATTAATTTTTATTGATTGTTTGGTTTCAGATGACTACGAGATCTTTTGAACAAAACCCATAAGAACCATTTCCCGGATTCTTTCCTAATTACACTTAATATTGAGAATTGACAGTATTACCTTAAAAAAAATTATGTTCTTCAAATTACAGTAAAAATGGGTGATGTATTTAAATTACTTCTTTTTTTTTTCAAAAATACTTTATTTTTTTCGATCTTCGTATTTTTAAACATATTTCAGATTTTCTCCATTTTACTACAGCGTTCTTCTTTCTTCAATTCTGTTTCTAGATCTGTTTCAATTCCTAGACCTAGCCAATAAGCTAAGTTTACTTAGCTCAGTTTTGCTTTTTCTAGCTCGCTGAGTCTTGCACTGATGAAGAATCTCGATAGTAGATTCGGAACAGCTGATTGCTACATTTTCATACTTTATTTGTGCATTTATATTCGTTGGTTTTCTATCGTTAAACATTTTCGCACAAAGATTTTATTTGCTGTTTTAATAATATTTAAACTTTAAAACGTTAGAAATAAGTTTATTTTTAAAAACACAGTTAACATATAACAAAAAAAATGAATCTCTGAAAATCATTTCAGAATGCATTCATAAAGAATAAAATAAAAATGTCAAGCAATAATTTAATTTTCATCTACACAATAACATGTTTTTTAAGATATTTTTACGAAGAGCACCATACGCTAATGAAAGTCAGCTTAGATTAACTAAGAAAGTCCTTATTTTTAGCTATGTAAAATGCGTGTGAACACATTTTATCCAACATAACTGATAATCTAATTGATACGACAACTTTTATTTAAGACCCTACTTTCAAACAATGTAGGGGAAGTATTGCATAGTGTAAGTATGACATTGATGAATAATAAAGTAAAAAATGTGTAATTTGTTTTCTTTAGAAAAAAAAATGCATAGAAGATAAGAAAATTATTTAGTTGCTATGTAATTATTTTTATCCTCAACCAATATTTTCCCTATCAATAATAAACAAATTGTGATATTTTATGTTGATTATACTCTTGTTTTACTATTATTATTATTATTATGAGTTCTATAATGAAGTTTAGTATTAATTGTACTCTTATTGAGAAATATTAGGATATGGATTCTTATTATGCTACTTATTATTATTGTTATTATTATTATTTAAATTTTTCTATATTATTTATCATTAATGTTTTGAAGTGATACTATTTATTATTGAAAATTTGATATATTATGAAAAGATGTTGGAATCCAACAAAAGACTTATTTAATGAACTATATCACTGAAAAAATTTAGTTGACCACTGAAGAGATACTGTTTAATAGACTGGATCCGGAAGACTTTTATTTAGAGAACTTTCTTTAGTGGACTATTGATTAAGTTATTGAAATTCTATAAACTCCCATGAAGGAAATTTCTTATTGTTTTTATTGTATTTTTAATATTTCTTGCTTATCAATATTTATAACTTATCTACTTTTATTGTATGTATTATCTCCTATGTACTTACAAATAGTAAGTGATATTGTAACATTATTGTATTTCTTTCAGGGAAATGCTCCTACCTAAATTTAATTCAATTTAATTTTCTCTTAACTATTTTTTTAATCGATAATATTTTTTATATTGCGTTAATTTTCTTTTCTTCCATCACTTGGCTTCCTGAGTTTGACAGTTTTATTCCAAAATTTAACTTTTCTAAATTATTATATTTCTGTTGTCTGAACTTGTAGTTTTATTTAACTATCAATTTCATACAAAGTTTTGGGAAGGGGGGATAATATTACAAATTTTAAATTTTTTTTCGCCAAAATTAACCTTTATACTATCTTAATTTTCTTATAATAATATTCCGTACTTACTTCAAATTATTAAATTAAAATCTTGTTTCTAGATCTAATCTGTTAATCTTTATGCAGACGATATAAATTCTTAATTTGCCTTAAAAAACATTATTCCAGTAAGCGTAAATTTAAAAAGATGGCTCTAAATTAAAAATATTCTTAATTAAACTTTATTTCTTTATATTCCAAATAAAAATCATTTCTTCTATGTTTTTATCAACCCTTTTTAAGAAAGTCTTATTAAATTTATTCCAAAACCATACCTTTCAAAAAATACCATTATTTTATTTTATCTATTTTCCCTCCGTCAACCTTTGATAGTGTGCATATCAATAAATTCATTTCTTTTCTTTTTCTCTTAAAATTAATCATCGATAAAAATCGTCTGCCTAAGAAATTCTCAGTCGATTGTAAATTGGTTAAATAATATTTTTTTAAAAATAAAATTATCGTCTCAGGAAAATTGTCCCGTAGCTGGACAAAAATTCTGTTTACATAAAAGAATGATGGTTTGAGGTTTGAGAATGTTCTAGAATTTTCTTTTTAGATTTAAAAGAGGAAGCTCGAGAGGTGGTAAGAGAAATGGAAGAAGAATTCTTGGGTGCGCTCTTGCATGAGTACGGCTTGATGTAGTAAAGGATGGAATATTTTTTGGATGTTTCGGTAAAATATCGTCTGAAACAGGAGTTTTCACTCTATTACAGCTACAGTTAATAAAATGAACTTGCAGCAGCCAAGGAATGATTATTTTGACCTTCTACATTTATTTATTTTGTTTTTTCTCGCTGGCCATGACTTCTGTCCGGAGAAAGGGAAACCTGGCGATGATGTTTCTGCCCCCCTAACTTTAAATTGTCACACACACACACACACACATATATATATATAAATCCGGGAGACGGTATTATCAGTTTTCCGCAGAAGTACTCAGACTTATCTGAATCGCAAACAACCACTGAAAGTTAACCCGTTGGGGGCGAGTGACACGGATACGTGCCACAAAACGGCCTAAGGATCCCACTAATAATATTTTACCGCGAAATCTGATTTATTTAATCGGAGTATTTTCTCAATTTAATAAGGCACAAATTTCTGTTTTTAAAAACCTGTGTAAAACATTACAAAAAGCTCCCGTTACGATGGAATTAAGTTACCGTATTTACTCATGCATAACGCGCACTTTTTTTTTTCAAAACATTAGGGCAAAACTCGTAGATGCGAGTTATACACGGAATATAAGTATTTTTTTTTTTTTTTTTCTTTTTTTTTACTGCTGGATGTAATCACAATATACACATGAATCAAGAAATGTATTCAAGGAAGAGATAATTGGTCGGAAAATCTTATTTAATTGAAGTATTACTGCATCCTTATTTTATGCTTTGCACTTTTTTTATACAACATAGCTAGTAACAATATTTAAACGCTAATTAGCATGTCTCAGTGCCACCACTCACTCCTTGTCCTTCACTCCCTACTCGAAGTCTAAAAGTGTATTTTCGTCTTGTTTTTTGGCCTAACGTAATGTTTGTTTCTACTTTCCTTACTGAAATTCATTTGGTCATTCATTCACTCATTTGTATATGAAATATAATGTGCGTGATATATACGAAATTATAAAAATTCGCCATTTTTCTTGCAAAGTACGGGGTAGACGTTATACACGCGTGCATGGTATACGCAAATAAATACAGTATTTCATTTGCAAACCTTATCGCGGGTAGTAGTTAATATAAAATATCCTAATATAAAATACGCCTAATATAAAATTTGCAAATTAAGTTTGTGATCTGAAGTCTGTACATTTATACACGTTGTTTATTGCTTACAATTGTAGTATATTTTATGTATTTTCATAATATCTCTGAAGATTTTAGGTGTGTTTGCAGGGTAGTTTGTAGTTTAAAATATATTGCACAAGCAGTTTATCCTAGTAATAACGATATCTACTGGTGTTATTACTCTGGTTGATTAATTTCAGTGTTACAATTACACCCGAAGAGGCTTTATTCTTTATTTTACTTACGAAGAGAGTATTGATGATCTTCCAGAAAATTAAAAAGGATAAAAAGAATTTTTTTATTTCTTAATTGCTGATATTTTTTTATGTCAGAAGAATAAAATATCAACTGACTGTTCCTTATATCGCATTTATGATAAGTAAGAAAGAAATATCAATTTCAAGTGCTGATATTATTTATTTTTAGAATTGGACAATTTACATGCAATAGTTTCATCTTATTTGATAGTTTTGCTTATGTAATAACGCTAAATAGCATTGGTCAAGAAATCATGTCATTAGAATTTATGAAGATTTATTTCTTAAAATTTTCTATCTAAGATAAAGTTGCTGTAACAAATCCTATGTTTGTTTGAAACAAATAAATATATAAAACTAAGCAGCGAAAATTAGTAGAACCTTAATGTAACGTTATTACCTCTAGGTTATATTACATACGATTTACTCTAATTTTAAATTAAAGTAATAAAAAAAATTAAAAGTTAAAAAAATATACATATTATTTGTATTAAAAATACATAAAAGTAAACTTAATATTCGTATTATTTGTCTTATTATTTGTATTAAAGAATCAAAATATAACCCTCTATACAATTCGTTGAAAAATATATTTTAAGCATGTTAAATATGTCTTCTTGGATATGTTTGTTAACTTATCTGGAATATGATAGGAAAATTTTCCGTTGCTTTAAGATTTTTCCTAATCATAATTTCCGGCATATGTTAAAATATTTACTGATAGGTAAAGAGATTTTAGAAAATTCAAGAAATCTAGCATTTCTTTGAATGTAAAAATCGAAATGATATTTACATCGTCGGTTTTGTGAAATACACCATGAAATATATTCCAGTTGAAGAATATTTTTCCAGCATAATTTAAAAAATAAATGTATTTTGGTTAGCACTTAACTTCTGGCCTAAGGCAAAAGTTATTTAAAAAAATGCTATAGCATTAAATTCCATATGCATGCAATTTACAACACAAATTGAGGGGAAAAGAAAAAAAAATACCAATTTCATCTTTGGAAAATAGAAATGTAATAAATAAAATCAGGAATTGCGAAATTTCATTTTGAGTTAATTGTAAAATATATAAACTCAAAAAATTGTTCGTTCTTTTTTTTATGATTGTAAAAATACAGGCATTGAAAGTTTAACATATACATTTAATTTGAACTTTTAGTAATTTTGTGCTTACATGCACTCTCTTCATAAAAGAGAACACTTCATCAACATTCGACATCAACATCGAATCATCGTCATTCGAAGTTTCTCCCTTTTATGAAGGTTTTGCATACAAGCCAAAAGTACTCAGACGTAAAAAACAATATTAAATTTTCAAAGCCTGAATTGATTATGACTGTCTAATAAGGACACAGTTTACCTCACAATTAATCGAAATGCTGATTTTTGCTATTTATATATGTATAAGGTATGTTTCAAAAGTTTAAGCACAAGCAGAAAAGTTCGACAATCAAATAATAATAAAAAAAAAAAATGAATAAAATTTTTTTAATCACAAATTTTACAACAATATTTAAATAAATGATATCAAAAGTAAAAAAAAAATACATAACTGTAAAAAAATACATTAAAAGAAATCTTTAAAAAGAACTGTTTCAAAAGTATATGCATAATGTCTAAAACAACCAGATATATAATTTTTACAGAACTTTTTAGGTGTTTTTGGATTACTTCAAATAAATGGGCTCCCATCGAAATTATTAGTTGTTGTTGTGTATCTGGTGGCAAAGCCATGCTCTACCATGCTTTCCCAATGATCTTTTGGAGTTCCCCAAAAGAGTAATGCTATTTTCCATCGCTACAAATCTGGCGGGTTAAAATACCTCAATCAATCTCAATCGGGTTTAAATCTAAGCTGGCGAGTCAAGAACTTTACCATTTTTTCGAAGAAATCCAATGTTTTTTAGAATGTGATACATGGATTGGAGCATTTTTTTAAACGTTCTATCAGGACAACTTAAAATTTCAGCGAATGGAAACAAATATTGGCTTTGATTTGCTTGACACATTTTTCAATCTTGTCACCGTTTTAGAAAAACCAGAGATGTCTGGAACCCCCAAATCTAAATACCTCTCAAAACCGTAACAGATTTACCGCCATGCTGCCTGTTAAAAATGCATTTGCTTCCTTTCGTAAATCATGCCAATACGCGTTACAATCATCAGAGCAATCTAAGTTCCACTTTTCCTCACTCTCAGAATAAAATAGTGTTGTCTGTTTCTGATGTAATTTGAAAGACGTCTTGCAAGCCATTTTCTTTAGTGTTATGTAAACACAGTCTTGAGTAAGTCTTTGTACAGTGTCCCTTTGTCGCCTGTATACCGAGATTCATTTTAATTTGCTGTATGAATATATTTTGTCTAGATACCAATCTCCGTATTCAGAGATCAGTCTAAAAAGTCGTCATACGTGGTCATCTACATCTTGGTTTCCACTTAAAATTATCATTTTTAGAGAGTATTTGATATATGACCTCGCTTTGATCGATTCAAATATTTTGCAAATTCAGAAATAATTTTATTTTGGGAATTGAATTTCAAAATGTAGCATTTTGAGAATTCTTTACCCTTCGGCATTTTTAAAACGTGAGAGAATAATTTCTCCACCTTTTATGCTTTAATAAAAGTGCAATAGGGTGTCATGAAACATCATTATACAACGACCAATAACGTGTTTTTAATAAAATTGCATAAAGTGCTTAAACTTTTGAGGCAGCGTTTCTTCAAGAGAAAGAAAAATTAAATAAAAATAAATATACTTTTTATTTTAACTACCCAAAATGGCTTTTTTTTATTTTATTTTGATTAAATATCGAGTATTTATTATAAATAAACATAACATATTTTCTTCAATTATTTTAAGCTAGATTTGCAGGGTGCTCAAACTTTTGAGATAGACAATATATGTGTGTGTGTATTACTGTTTGAGTGCAAAAGTTCATGCGGAGTTGGAGAGTAAAAGTCACACAATGATTAGGCAAAAAAAGTTTTTTATTCAATCAGTGATATATGCTAATCGTTTCCTATTATCTGTTTTCAACGTTCTGTCAGAATACGGTTGCCCCAAGCATGAAGTTTGCGCCGTTTAGATTCGGAGAACACGACGTTTTCTAAGGCATTCAAAGAGTCAAGTTTTTTCCATTTAAATTATTTTGCAATGACCAGAACAAGTGATAATCAGGTGGTGCAATATCAGAGGATTACGGTGGATAAGTTAGGATATCCAATTTCACGCTGTTCAGTTTGCGTAGCGTCTGTCCCGAAACGTGTGGTCTGGCGTCGTCATGATGAAAGGCTGCACCCTTGCAATTTGACAAAATCGGACGTTTCTGTTTGATTTCTCGATTCAGATTTGTTAATTGGCAACAATACTTGACGGAATCAATCGTATGGACAGCGTGGAGAAACTAAAAATTAATTGAACTCCCACCAAACACAGAGCATCACCTTTATGTAGTGCAAACTGTCCTTTGCCATCGCGTCATCATGCTCACATCGCTGAACATTGTTGTAAATGACCCTTTTCTCATCGCCTGTCACTAATCGATCCAAAAACGGCCCCTTTTTGAGCCGCTCGTGTATAGAAAAGGCAGGAGAAATTCGTTCTATTTTGTTTCTCTTGGTCAGTAAATGGGGTACCCAAATATCGAGCTTCAAATCGAACCTCGTATTTTTTAAACGCTGAAAAGCGGTTTATTGGTGAACGTTAAGTGCTGTAGGAAATTCCTCTGTTCAAATTCGCGGAGTATTTTGAACTAAAGTATGGAGAATACCGACATTACTGTCTGAAGGCCAACCGGTTTGTGGTTTGTCTTCCTCTCCACAGCGAAATTTCGCAAACCATTTCTCCACAGTTCGTTTAGCTGTTGTTTTATCTTGATAAACCTCCTAATTGTTTTCTACGGTTTCTGCAATGTTCATTCCCTTCCGCAACTCGTAAAGAATAACATGCCAAAAATGCACCTTATCGACGCTCATTTCGAAAGTAAATTTTCTTGAAACAGTTTGTATCTGCACAAATTATTTTGTTTGCTGATGAAATGAAAGCTGCACACTTCACCTTTCCATTGATCTGTCTTACGTAGATGGCAGTATTAATGACAACACTTTAAGCCACTTCTAACGATATCTATTGCACCTCCGCACGAAATTTTGCACTCACCCAATAACACAAATTAATTTCAAATAATCACATTTATATTTCAATTAATCCCATAGAATTTTGAAACATCATTTTTGCCAATAAATTAAATATATCGCGTTGAACTGTAAATTTTATTAATGCAACCAACCCAATTCCCTACAAAAAATGAAGTCTTAAAGCAAAATTTTCTTCGTGTTCATATTGTTTTCAATTTCATGTTTAAAAATGCTAATGGTTACCTTTCTTTCTTTTTAGTAGCGTTCGTAATTATGTAAATACGTAGCACCTATTGTTGTCGCTCATTCTGTCCGTCTGTCTGTCTGTCCGTCTGTCTGTTTGTCCGTCTGTCTGTCCGCATATAACAACGCAAAAACTACCCAACCGAATCGTTTGAAATTTAAAATACATAATTATAACATAATTCTGTCGAGTCATTTGAAATTTTATGAAAATCGGATGGATAGATCAATTACAGGGACAATCAAAAGGATTCCGTTACATTACGATCAATGGGGAAAAAATTTCAAATGCATTTTAATCGTTTGAAAGTTAAAACATATAATTATTACGTAATTTTATCGAGTCATTTCAAATGTTATGAAAGTCGGATGCATAGATCATTTACAGGGACAATCAAAGGTATTCCATTACATTACGGTCAATGGGAAAAAAGACTCAAATGCATTTTTATGATGTTACACTCATTCGAACATAATAGAATTGGCATGAATCTATGAAATATATACTAAAATATGCATTCTGTACAATTTGTGATGCAAAGAATTTTTATTATTAAATTACAGGGCCACACAAAAGTATTCCCCTGCATAATGCTATACGGGGAAACATTGTTTGGGGCTTGTTTTAATTAAAATTTAAAATGGCCACCATTTTGAAACAAAATGGTGGATGATGCTGGCCAACGAACTCGGTCGAGACATTTGTATATACTATGTACATACCAAGTTTCATTGAAATCGGTTCATAAATACGCGTGTTATCACGTGACAAAAATCAGATCGTTTCAAAATGTCAGACATAAGAAAAATTCAAAGTGCTATAACTCAATCATTTTGTAAGATATAGACAAAATAAAAAATGTTCTGGAATTGTTGTTTTAAGTTCTAACACGTAAAATAAAAATATTTTTCAAATTTTGATTTTTTCGCATTTAATTTTAAATTTCTAAATTTTAAAAAAATTTAAAATGGCCACCATTTTGAAACAAAATGGCGGATGATGCTGGCCAACGAACTCAGTCGAGACATTTGTATGTACTATGTACATACCAACTTTCATTGAAATCGGTTCATAAATACGCGTGTTATCACGTGACAAAAATCAGATCATTTCAAAATATCAGCCATAAGAAAAATTCAAAGTGCTATAACTCAATCATTTTTTAAGATATAGACAAAATAAAAAGTGTTCTGGAATCTTTGTTTTATGTTCTAACACGTAAACGAAAAATATTTTTCAACTTTTAATTTTTTCGCATTTAATTTTAAATTTTAAATTTTTTTTAAAAATTTAAAATGGCCGCTATTTTGAAACAAAATGGCGGATGATGCTGACCAACGAACTCGGTCGAGACATTTGTATGTACTATGTACATACCAAGTTTCATTCAAATCGGTTCATAATTACGTTAGTTATCGCATGACAAAAATCAGATATATATATATATATATATATATATATATATATATATATGGTTATATATATATATATATATATATATGTCAACATTTGAACGGAGGGTGGTTTTGGGGTCTGGGGGTCATGATCGGTGAAAATATACCAAAATTTTCTGGAAGTGCTTTCCTCCGGACGGCTGCAATAGGTAGCTTTTTTCTTTTTGTAATGAAAGCTACCTAAAAGGTTATTGAAAATGTGAGCTATAACCTTAAATAAACGATGCACATTTGTAGTCCGCTTTACATATTTTAGAAATGCAATACTTTATTTTTCTTTCTTTTAACTTTAACTATTATACTTTTATACTAGCGGTACAATTAACCTCATGTGATAGTATGCTTTACAGGAGGATTTAACAAATATATATTTTTTAAAGGCTAAACTGTAAATTAAAAACTAAAAATTATTATTATTATTTCATATTAATATATTTCAAGTTGTACCTTGTTTTTCTATTTTATTTGATTTCTTCAACTGGTCAGCAAGATGCATAACGGATCAAATTTCTTAACTTATAGATTGACTTATGAGAAAAATTAACTGTTATTTGCTAATATTTGTACCCCGTAAGAGTAATTTACTATATAAGTTTTCTTTCGCTTTTCATCCAGATGGCTTCATTTGTCTCTTAATAATAATTTCGTAGAACTTCATAATTCTTTTAGTGATCATTATTGTTTTTGTTTTTTGTTTCTTGTTTTTTAAATAGGCTTTTTTTTTTCGTTACATATGTTGAATTACAGTTTATCAGTTGCTCTTATTGAATTTTAATTTTTAGTAACTATCAATGTTGCAACAGTTTTACTTATAAAAAGTTTATGTATATATATGTGACATTTTGAAGTTAGGGGGCAGAAACATCATCTTCAGGTTTCCCTTACTACGCACAGAAGTCATGGCATCGAGAAAAAATAAATAAATGTAGAATGACAAAATAATCACTCCTTGGCTGCTGCAAGTTCATTTTATTAAACTGTAGCTACAATAGAGGGAAAAGCTCCTGTTGCAGACGATATTTTACCGAAACATCCAAAAAATATTCCATGCTTTACTACATCAAGTCGTACTCATGCAAGAGCGCACCCAAGAATCCTTCTTCTCCTCTCATCTCCCTTACCACCTCTCGAGCTTCCTCTTTTAAATCTAAAAAGAAAATTCTAGAACATTCCCTAACCTCAAACCATCATTCTTTTATGTAAACAGAATTCTTGTCCAGCTACGAGACTATTTTCCACAGACGATAATTTTATTTAAAAAAAAATATTAGTTAACCAATTTATAATCGACTCAGAATTTCTTAGGCAGACGATTTTTATACGATGATTAATTTTAAGAGAAAAAGAAAAGAAATGAATTTATTGATATGCACACTATCAAAGGTTGATGGAGGGAAAATAAATAAATAGATAAAATAAAATAATGATATTTTTTGAAAGGTATGGTAGAGGTCTGCACGGGCCCGGGCCTGGCCCGTGGCCCGTACCCGGCCCTGCCTGCGGGCCGGTCCGGGCCGGCGGAATCGTTTCGGATTTTCTAACGGGCCGGGCCGGGCCGGCAGATTTAGAATAGTTTTTTCAACAGGCCGGGCCGACAAACAACATAAACGGGCCGGGCCGGCAAAAAAATTGAACGGGCCAGACGGTCCGGGCCGGGCCAATAAAAAAAATTTCGGGCCTGCCGGCCCGTTTTGAAGATTTAAGCAGAAACGATAAAATATGAGCTATTTTCAACGAAAATGGTTTAGCGAGAATAAGTATAAATGTGGCCATACTAGTTTGAGAGCGTCAGTATAAAAATGCACAGTGTATCGGCATCGGAGAATTACATTATGTGTAACCCGTTTTAATATTTTTTTAGCTGACTCATGCCGGTCCGAGATCACGCTTACATTATTTTTCTACAAATAGACTGGCCGAACCGGTGCTAGACTTAATTATTGGCAGAAAATATGATTTGTAAAATTATTAACAGCCATAAAGAACTTATGTTAGCTTAGTCTTCGGATATATACTTCTTGATGATTTTTAAATTAATTTCTCAATAATGCGAAAGTTTGACACATTTTCTGATTAATTTTAAATTGTAAAAGTATAAAAGTGACAAGCCTAACTATTGAAGGGATTTGGAATCGAATAGCGTTTTTCATTTTTGGTAAATAAAATACTTGTATAACCTTGTTGAGATATAATAGTTTCTCAAATGATTGCAGGTTTTTCTCCCTTCCCTTGCTATTGCTTCCGGAAATTCTATTCAAAACGCTAATTAAGACAGTATTTTATTTGTTTACAGTATTCTTAAATTGTTTGTATCAAAAATTGGATAACGCCATTCGATTATATAGTTTCTGAATAAAGATATCTGCTAATCTTATGCGTTTCTGAGGGGAAAAAAAAATGAATTTAGAAATGTATCAGAAAGGAGCTTCTTTGAATTTAAGAGTGAATTTGGATTTGAAATCTATAATAAAATAATATAGAAATATATTTATAAATCTTCTTTAATTAAACAGCTTCAAAATTAACGATGTTTTTAGCTTTCTTTCTTTTTTCTTTTATTCTAAGCCATATTAATTTTTTAATGAATCTTTCTTTATTCGAATGTTGAAAGCCTAAGAATCTAAGTAATCATTAATGTTGTTAATGTGTATTTGCTGTAAAATATACTGTAAAATCATTCCATAGATATGTATGCAGTATTCTTTAAAGAAATCTTTGTTATATGATAAAAATCTGAATTTTTTAGAAATCGTAGAAATTGTAACGGGCCAAAACGGGCCGGGCCGGGCCGGGCCTGTTTTCGCTGATTTTTGTACGGGCCGGGCCGGGCCTAAAATACAAAAATTTAAACGGGCCGGGCCCGGGCCGAACTTTTGAGTTTTACAACGGGCCGGGCCCGGGCCGAACTTTTGAGTTTTACAACGGGCCGGGCCTGAAAATTCCGGCCCGTGCAGACCTCTAAGGTATGGTTTTGGAATAAATTTAATAAGACTTTCTTAAAAAGGGTTGATAAAAACATAGAAGAAATCAGTTTTATTTGGAATATTAAGAAATAAAGTTTAATTAAGAATATTTTAAATTTACGCATACTGGAATAATGTTTTTTAAGGCAACTTAAGAATTTATATCGTCTGCATAAAGATTAACAGATTAGATCTAGAAGCAAGATTTTTATTTAATAATTTGAAGTAAGTACGGAATATTATTATAAGAAAATTAGAATAGTATAAAAGTTAGTTTTGGCGAAATTTTTTTAAAATTTGTAATATATATATATATATATATATATATATATATAACAAAACCCAAAGAAATTCCATATCCCCAAAATACATGGAAGTCTTCATCAGGGAGGCCCCTCCATGTAGGGGTAAATAAAGAGAAGTTTCTGAAAGGATGTAGGCTCATAAGCTAAATTACATCCTTAGCCCCCAACTTCTCAGATTTCAGAAATCAAACTCAAACCTTCAAAAATATTATAAATATATACAAAAATTTTTTAAAAATACCAAAGGACAAGACCAAAAATTACACAAACAAAAAAGGAAAATTACCTACAAAACTAAATATAAAAAATAAAATTGTAAAATACAAACCCCCAGGAATACAAAACCCTCTTCAGCTAGTGGGGCCATTCACTAACGCTTCAATCTCGCCCTAAATTGAAATCAAGCATCCGTAAGTAAAGAAACACTGAGACTCAGAAACTTTCAGTTAACATATAAGATGGATAACAGTTAACCATTAAAATCTTTTTTAAACCACTCATAGCCAATTCTAGATCTGTTTTGTTATTGCAAATCCTGCGGATCCTATTAACTTGTGAATACATAATATTTTTTAAAACTTTATTGCTAATACATGAAAACCAGTAAGTGAGGCTATTAACTTCAAAATTAAAATCTTTCCTTTTATCATAAAGTCCAATCAACCATTTTTCCTTGTTTTTCTTAATTTTAAGATCTAAGAAAGTAATTTGTTCATCATCATCGGTTCGGTTCAGGACGAGCTCTTTAGGGTAAATGTTAAGGCTTATTTCCTCAAAATTATTGCAGTTAAATACTATAAGATCGTCTACATATCTAAAGAAGGAAATATTATTGAAATTTTTTTCGTAAAAATATAAAAATAGATTAGAGAAAGCACTTGAAAAACTTGTTCCCATTGGCACCCCCTTATTTTGTTTAAAATAATTAATTCCATTAAATAAAACATTTTCAAATAGGCAAAACTTAATTAAATCAATCCAAAACTTCTTATCTACTTTTAAAACATATTCAAATTCAACATAAATATTTTCAAATACCCCCACAATCAAATTGTGAGGAATGCTGCCAAACAGATTCTCAAAGTCAAAAGTGTTAACAGAAGTAATTTTCCATGAGTTATCATGGATATTATATAAAAAAACGTATTTTGGATTTTGATAAAAAATTTGGAATTAGTAGGAATTACTTTGTATTTCCTTACCTTTTTGCGACTGTTAAATTTCATAAGAAACCAGTAAAATTTCGCTTCGTTACCTGTGGTACTAATAGTTATAATTGCAAAGCGGGTAAAATTTTGTTTGGTTTGCTGAATTTAATTTTAAAGGAAATAGAAACTTTTGATTGCAATACAATCATTGGCAATAACCTTAAAGTTTTAGATTTTTTGTATGATAACTCATGGAAAATTACTTCTGTTAACACTTTTGACTTTGAGAATCTGTTTGGCAGCATTCCTCACAATTTGATTGTGGGGGTATTTGAAAATATTTATGTTGAATTTGAATATGTTTTAAAAGTAGATAAGAAGTTTTGGATTGATTTAATTAAGTTTTGCCTATTTGAAAATGTTTTATTTAATGGAATTAATTATTTTAAACAAAATAAGGGGGTGCCAATGGGAACAAGTTTTTCAAGTGCGTTCTCTAATCTATTTTTATATTTTTACGAAAAAAATTTCAATAATATTTCCTTCTTTAGATATGTAGACGATCTTATAGTATTTAACTGCAATAATTTTGAGGAAATAAGCCTTAACATTTACCCTAAAGAGCTCGTCCTGAACCGAACCGATGATGATGAACAAATTACTTTCTTAGATCTTAAAATTAAGAAAAACAAGGAAAAATGGTTGATTGGACTTTATGATAAAAGGAAAGATTTTAATTTTGAAGTTAATAGCCTCACTTACTGGTTTTCATGTATTAGCAATAAAGTTTTAAAAAATATTATGTATTCACAAGTTAATAGGATCCGCAGGATTTGCAATAACAAAACAGATCTAGAATTGGCTATGAGTGGTTTAAAAAAGATTTTAATGGTTAACTGTTATCCATCTTATATGTTAACTGAAAGTTTCTGAGTCTCAGTGTTTCTTTACTTACGGATGCTTGATTTCAATTTAGGGCGAGATTGAAGCGCTAGTGAATGGCCCCACTAGCTGAAGAGGGTTTTGTATTCCTGGGGGTTTGTATTTTACAATTTTATTTTTTATATTTAGTTTTGTAGGTAATTTTCCTTTTTTGTTTGTGTAATTTTTGGTCTTGTCCTTTGGTATTTTTAAAAAATTTTTGTATATATTTATAATATTTTTGAAGGTTTGAGTTTGATTTCTGAAATCTGAGAAGTTGGGGGCTAAGGATGTAATTTAGCTTATGAGCCTACATCCTTTCAGAAACTTCTCTTTATTTACCCCTACATGGAGGGGCCTCCCTGATGAAGACTTCCATGTATTTTGGGGATATGGAATTTCTTTTGGTTTTGTTATATACATTTTTTACATTTCTTTTTGTAGCATTTTGTGCATTGGTCTGTAAAAAACTGTTTATTTGTTTCTTCATTTTTTAAAAATTAATTGAATGTTTTTAATAAAATTGTGTATATATATATATATATATATGTATATATAAATATATGTATATATATATATATATATATATATATATATATATATATATATATATATATATATTATTTATTTATATATATATAAATAATTCAAAATGGTTTATATTGTAATACAATTAATGGTCTTATATATATGTAGAACCATTAATTTTTTTTACAATATATGTACCATTGATTTTAATAGAAAATTACCACATTGAAACTTGGGGGGAAAAGTAAATAAATAAATAAAATGAATACAAACGGAATTTGCAGAACCAAAGCAGAATTGTGAAGCCCCAAAAACTTTGAGACTACAAATGAAGTGTGTGATTTCATCTTCATATTAGTCATGAAAAAAAAAAAATATTGCGAATTTGGGGCTACCAACACACATAAAAACAAAATTAAAAGAAGAAAAAACATCAAAAACGAAACATGACAAAATTACTAAATTGAATAGAAAAATAAAAGTGAAAAATATTATTATTATTATTATTATTATTATTATTATTATTATTATTATTATTATTATTATTATTATTATTATTATTTCGTTATGTTTCAATGTGGTAATTTTCTATTAAATTCAATGGTTCATATATTGTAATACAATTAATGGTTCTATATTAGCATTCAAATTATTATGCTGCGTTAGCGCAAGTAATTAATTATGAATGTGTGAACTTTTTGATATTTGATAACATAGTATCTTTTTATTTTGAATATTCATTATGAATATTTCCTATTTATGGTATCTTTTATATATTTTTAATATATAATATCAGTAGCTAAAATTTTTTATAGAAATATTATAATTATATATGTACGTATATATATATATGCATAAATGTATTTATACAAGATCCTGAAATATATATATTTTTAAAATCATTTTAATATTCATTAATAAACTCTTTGTACTTTTTTTCATTTTTTATCAACATTTACTGTTACTAGTTTTTATGATTAAATAGAAAGTACCTTTTTAAATGATTTCTCATAATATATTTCATCTGTTTATTAAACCATACACAACATTTTCACTCTAGACAAAAAACAATAAAAACATTTTGTTTATATTTTCTATTTAAATTAATTAAATTTACATTCTTTTATTTAATAAAATGATTCTAAAAAAATTCTAACTAATCATTTGAAAATAAGTAAACATCTAAATTCATGTTTTTGTACCAAATGTAAAACATTTTTCATAAAAAAAAATACTATACTTTTCGGATAATACATTTGTCTTTGAAAGATATTTACATATTTTGTTTTTCAGAATCAATAAAAATTAATGAAAAATCATCGTATTTATATAATTAATCTCCTATTTATTATTTGAAGGGAAAAACTCTCAAATGTTTGAACATATTTTTGTACAACTAGTACGTTAAATAAAAAATGTTTTTATTTATTTATTTTATTTTATTTTATTTTATTTTATTTTTTTTTTTTTTGCACAGACTCGCCATAAATACTGTAATATGTACACTTTAGAAATGTAAGAAAATTCTAACTATGGTTTCCGTTGACAACGCTTTTAGCATTTATTAAATAAAATTTAATGACATCGATTGTGGATTCTCTTCTAAAAATTGTATAATTGAATAGAAACAAAATGTACTCTAGTTTTGACTTAAAGTGACACTTGAGTCACCCAAAAAGACCAGGGTAATGATGGTAAGTGTATGGGGGCATGATTTTGAAATACCTCGCTTAAATTTTAATGTGTTTAGATTTTTTTTTTCTTTGTGTATAAGACACTTGGAGGCGATTTACAACTGGGCTAGTTTTTACCTTATTGACTTTGGTCATATATATATATATATTTTCATTATGACAGTTTCAATTACACGACCAGTTCTAAATGGTTTCGAAATTTAAAGTATCTTTTATGAAACACCTGAACCAAAATAGAAAAATTAAAAACTAGTCCTGTTGAACATTGTCCTCAGGTATCCTATTTTTAAAAATCATGCAAATATATAGAAAAAAAATGGAGCAAGTTTTTTTTAAATAGGGCCCCATCGATTTAACATTATCATTCGCGTCTTTTTGAGTGGCTTGTTCGGGTTCTTAATTTAATTTTAATTAATTTTTTTCACAATCAAACGAATCAAACTAATCAAACAAATAAATTTTTTTTCATAATTTTCACAAATAAATAGTCAATTAACGTTAAAATGGAATTTGCAAAAATCGTACAATTTACGAAATAAATGTGCAAATTTACACTTAAAATCATGTAAATCGATCATACTAAAACGATTTGTATATATGTGTGAAGTGGTGTATAAATTAACAAAACACACACGAAATGTGTCAATTTAAAAATACATATTTTAGCTTGTAATTTGATGATAAAAATGAATAGGCAAAATGCATCACTTTTGAAATACACACTTTAGTGTGTAAATTGCATCAGAATGTACATATTTCTGAGTAATATCCATACAAATTTATCTGTGTAAGCTTCCATGACTAAACATGTTTTGTGTACAATCTTAAAAGCACACATTTTTGTGTTACATGTAAATTTAAAAAGGTTTCTTGTGCAATATGTGAAATACACATATAAACTTTTGTAATGCACAAAATAAGTACATTTTGTGTAACATTCTATTCTTCCCCATATTTATGCATACTATGCAAATCACAGATTTAACATGAAAAGCTTAAAAAAAATTAGCATTTTTATGAATCGTTTTGAATTTTCTTCAGCTAAAAATTGAGAATTTTAATCGGATATGCTTGTAATCGGAGACAATGTTACAACTGATGAAAAATATTCAAATGATGAAATGCTCATTCATGATGCACTAATAGCAATTCTATCCAGTCATATATAAATCGTAGAAAACATACATTAGATACATGCTTGATAAAGGAAAATAAAATAATAAGAAACGAGTCGCACATTGCTCGTCAAACGTAGCAAATGTGGAGCTTTCGTACAATAACGAAATTTTAAAAATATTCTGATCTTGGTGTAATAGTATAAAGTACTTCGGAAACAACATAATTTTCCGAAATCTTTTGCGTGTCCCTGTAAATACTATCTGCTTTCTATCGTACAGGAAGTAACTTTTACTAAACTTCAACAACATCAGTCAATTTCATAAAATGTGAAGTAATTTATTATAATTAAAACGCGTCGCAAACAATGTTTCCCCATATATCATTTTATGATCAGTTACTTTACTGTGGTCCTGTATATTAATACTAACATTTTTTGTCTTATTTTTTATCTCTCTTTTTTTTTCTGTTTGGATTCTAGAGAATGTACGTTTAAATATAGTCTTTATAGAAGCATACCAGTTTTATTATGTTCTACGGAATATAGTACCATTATTTTTCCGATTGGCTGTAATGTAACGAAATAATTTGATTGTCCCCTGTAATTGTACTTTACTTCCGATTTTCATAAAAATTGAAATGACTTGACAAAATTATGAGATAATGATATATTTTAAATTTTAAACGATTCGAACGTGTTTTTGCGTTGTTACATGCAAAAAGATGGACAGTCGGACGGACTGAACTATAGATGCTATGCATTCATATAATTACGAACGTGCTTAAAACTGGGATATTTTATTCCAAACACTCGATTTTTCCCTAAAACTTGTAACCCAACGGTACTTTCATGTACTATATCAAGTAAATAATCGTAATTGATAAAGAAATTATATATTTTATTTTTGTCCATATATCTCATAATGTGGTGGTGCGACGAAAAAATAAAATAATAATTTAAGAAAATATATTTTCTTTATTTGTAAGCGACAATATCTATATATTTTTCGATTTTTTTTAAATATATCTCATTTACATTAACTTTAATTTAAAATTAGAAAAATAAATAAATAAATAAATATATAATAACAATAAATAAATAAATAAAGAGTAAAATCATCTTACTATTTGTATTACAGCTTCAAAATATAATCTTCTACACAATATTTTGAATAACATATTTTAACAAGTTAAATATGCCTTCTTAAAAATATTTTACAAGTTATCCAGAATTTCATTTGTAATTTTTCTGCTCCTTAAGAAAATTTTCCAATCACTATTCCTGGTAGATGTACTGACAGAAAGGTAAAGATATTTTAGAAAATTCAAGAAATCCCATCTTCTCCTGATTCTAGGAATAGAAATTATATTTGCATCATCGATTTTCTAAAATACATTGCGAAATATGTTTTGGCGAAAAAATATTTTTCCTGAATAATTTAAAAATAAATGTATTTTGGTTAGCATTTAACTTCTGGCCTTAGGCGAAAGTTATTTAAGAAATCACTATAGCATTAAAATGAAAATACAATTTTCAATATAGATTGAGTGTGATAAAAAATGTACAAAAAATACCGAAATCTTGTGAGAAATACAGAAAATTAATAAATTAAATCAGTAATTATTAAATTCACCATGAATTGTTACTAAAATATAATATCCGTGCTCTTCATCCAAAAAGAAATTTTTTCTCATTTGAGGAAAAGTTTCTCCTTGTTAAAGGCTTTGTATACAAGCCAAAAGTACTCAAAGTTAAAATAAAATATATTACTTTCAACGTTTGTTTTGTTTATGGTAAATTTTTAAGTAAACAATTAACTTTTAAGATCATTTCATTTAGAGGACATTGCGTATTTCAGAAATGAATTATAAGATGCCCTGCGGTAACAACTGCATGTTAAGATTTTACTATTTTTCACGGATTAAGTATAGATGTTGTTTTCCGAACTAATATAGAATTTCGTACAGCAGCTTATTAACTATGTACACAATAAAGTATATTTTAACAGATATGTATTCATAAAATATAATGGCCTGATTTCTTGACAAATACTATTTCAACAAAAAAAAATAAGATAACATGGAATAATGGCATGTAAATTGCTCAGTTCTAAAGATACAGATACTATTACAGCCCTAGAAATTGACAAATTTATCTTAAAAATGAACCTTCTATATAAAAAATAAGCCCTCTTAGGATGAAGTTCTAGAATTGAAAATAATCAACCGGGGTGATGATACCAGTGGGTGGCGTTATTTTCACAGTATACTTACTGTGCAGTATTTTTTAAACTACGAACTATCTGCGGACAATACCAAAATCTTTCACAACATCTTAATAATACATGAAATGCATTACAAATTAATGTAACGGACAAAATATTTAAGAATAAATAGATAGATATCAGATCGCAGAATTAATCTTGCAAATTTTAAATCGGGCGTTGTCTCTTATGAGCTTTTCCAGAGATAAGGTTTAAAAATGGAATGAAATTAACTTTTTAGCAGTTGTGATTAGGATGATAATAGAGCTCTTGTGCATAGAACCTGCAGGTGCCAACTCATAGATCCCTTCATAATTAAGTAATATCAGAACTTGGCTTTATTTCCCACCGTTAGTTTCCAAGGAAATTTTATATTTGTTTTATATGAGATCCTGAAATATATTTTGGAAAGGTATTTTAATCACAGTTGATTGAGTATTTGCACAAGAATGTTCATTTGTACAAATGATAACAATAAATACTGCAATTTGTTCATTTTACAAATATTTAGAAATTACAACTATGATTTTCATGGAATAGTATAGACTCAAGATTTTAAATCGTTTGCATCTTACAAATATAACAATTCTAAAAATTATTGAAATCAAAATATAATTTAAATGAAATATATATATCGAAACATAAGTTTTATACAATAAAAGAAAAATTATATAATGTTTAAAATAAAGTTTATGACTCATACTTGGCCATACTAAACTACAACCATAGAATTGGCTATTACATTATTAGGTAATACAATAATATAATATAATATAAAATAATATCTTCTCCACCGCATACTGGAGAATTTAACCGAATTATATAACCGAAATTATAAAACAGAAATTTGCACTTCTTTATTACCACTGTAAGCCCCGAATTTATTTATTTATTCATTTTTTTTTTATTTTACTTTAATTATTAATTTATGT
The DNA here is from genome assembly GCA_964019185.1 of Maratus speculifer. Lineage (NCBI taxonomy): Eukaryota > Metazoa > Arthropoda > Arachnida > Araneae > Salticidae > Maratus > Maratus speculifer. The sequence goes on along the minus strand of OZ025298.1, from coordinate 81,147,524 downwards.
TCATAAACTTATAATTATGAAAGATTTAAAAATAAAAAAGCGGTTAAGCTCTGGGTGCGAGCATTACTCGCTCTCAGAGGGATTTGTACAACTAATTTTTTAGTTATCTATCCTTTGAAAACAAGTGACTTCTATACGTGCCACTTAAGCTTCTAAGAATTTTTTTTTTATTCCCACGAATATTTTTTGTTGTAATGTATACCTTATTTAATCGGAGCATATTTGCGATTGAAGTAGAGAAAATGTTTTGTTTTGAAAAACCCGTGGTTAAAGATTATAACTTAAGCAAAGATACATGTTAAAATCTTTACACATATTGTATCTATGAAAAGATACAATATTTGTATTAGGGCTGAGCGTAAAAAACATTTTTTTCGAAATTCTTTTCTCCCTAGCGCGGAAAGTTGTGTAGTGGTATCAGTAACGTACTCACAAAATTTCAAAACAATCAATAAATATCTTTCGGTTCCACTTTTGGGTCGAAATATGCAATTTTAGCCAAAAATGTTGTAATTTTGCCCATTTCAGCAATATTTTTAATTTTCAATTTTTCTTCGCCTTAGTTCGGAAAAACTGAAGGGGTACATAAGAAACACAAGTCCAAAATATTAGAGTAATTAAAAAATATCTTCCGGTTCCACTTTGGGTTCTAAATATGGAAAATTTGTCGAAAATGATACAAGTTTTCACATTTTAGTAATTTTTTTATTTTCCGATTTTCTACTCCTGCTGGCATGGAAATGTTCCAAGAATATACAAGAAACATAAGTGAAAAACTTTAGAATAATAAATAAATATCTTTCGGCTTCCCTTTCGGGTCTCTAAAAATGTCAAAGTAGCCAAACATTATGTAATTTTTCACATCTCAGGGAATTTTTTTAAATCAATTTTCTCTTCTCGCTGGAGCGAAAATTATGGAAAATAATATGAGAAACATAGCAGAAGAGGTTACTAGTGACTCTTGTCCTATGTAATCGCAGCAAGGTTCTTCTATAAGTGTCAAGTATTCTTTAAGCACTCTTTGATGATGGAGCGTTCCCTCAATATTCTTCTGAATTAAAGTTTGTTCGTTTCGTCGGTCAAAATACAATCTTTTCATTGTATTGGTGGATATGAAACTCAAATCTTGGATTTGGCATTTCATGCGATATTTATTTATTTCTTTTCGTGTGTTATGTCTGTCTAGAACTTTGGACATGTCGTCATGTGTCACAACTCCCAAGTCTTCAAGAAGTACGCCTATTACTGATACTATAACTCAGTCGGACACACCCATTGTGTCTCAAGTTCTCGCTAGGGCAGGACAACGGGTTGTTCGTGATATACTTATAGTATTTATGTTCGATTGCAATGACACTAAAGGTCTAATATTATGATCGTGAGACAGCTGTTCATCAACAAGACTAAAATATTTAAATAACTCTAAGTCTTCGATGAAGCAGTAGTGATTATTTTTCCCTTTTATACCGTCTTCTGAAACGTACTTATTCTTTTTTGAGCCTGCTCGTTCATTTACTAAGTTTCCGTGTTGTGGGCTAAATTTCCGGGTGTATCAATTGAGACTATCGACAATTTCTTTGAACGTCTTTGATCCTCAAGAAACTGTCTTCCAATTCTGGAATTTTTATATCACGTGGGCATTTACATGCTTCTAGAGATGTACACTTGTAAGAAAAATTTTCAAACAGACGATTTTTTCCCTTCCAATAAGAAAATTTTCGATTTTGACTTCGTCTGTTCTTTACCGTCAAACTTCTTTGTACTCTTGTATTTATCGTTATATGAACCAATGATTTGCACTATTCTTTGCCTAGAAACCGCTGGAACTGAGGAGCCCGCCAAATTGCTTCAGCCATTTCAGCCCATAATCCGCTATCACCTCAAAGATGGGTCCGATTTTTAATAATATTTCGATTCATTTCTCACCAACATAAAATTACATTATATTTTCATAAGTTAGTAGAACGTCAGTTCTTAATTCTGTAGGATCCCAAAAAATGGGATGAGACAAATTCCGTGTACTGCGCCTTAATTGTGATATTTCTGTGTAATATTTTCCATGCATAGTATTAGTGCAGCACAATATTAAAAATTAAAATTTTTTAAACACTTTCAGATGTATTATTTTTTAATAAAATATAGAAGCTAAAATTGAATATCCTTATTATGAATCTATCACGAGCAGAGCATTAAACCAACTGTAACACTTCAGTAAACGAACAGAAAGCTGAACTTATTAGAGGAATTTCCCTCAGATCACTTTTAATTCGATTGTTCTATAATTTTTGTGTACATTAATGCCATGTATTTGCCAGTTTAAGTAATAAAAGCCAAACCAGAAGATATTTAGTAATTACTTTAAATTTTTACACTTATGTTTGTCATATGATTTTCTGCTCCAGTGAGAAGAGAACATTTCTAAGATAAAAATCCTTGAGAAGAGAAAATTTACATAATTTTTGACGACTCTGACATTTTTAGATGCCGAAAGGGGAACCCGAAGATATTTATTGAGTATTCTAAAGATTTCCCCCTATATTTCTATTATATTTTTTCCGACTTTTCCATGCTAGTGGGAATAAAAATTCTAATACTAAAAAAAAATCACTAAAATGAGAAAAATTGCATCATTTTTGATAAATTTCCTATATTTAAACTCCAAAGTGGAACCGGGAGATATTTTTAATTTACTTTAATATTTTGAACTTATGTTCCTTATGTATTCTATCAATTTTTTTGCTCTAGGGCGAAGAAAAAATCGAAAATTAAAAATATTGCTGAAATGTGAAAATTTACAACATTTCCGCCTAAAATTGCATATTTCGACCCAAAAGTGGAACCGGAAGATATTTATAGATTGTTTTGAAATTTTGTGAGTATATTAGTGATACCAATATACAACTTTTCCACGCTAGGGAGAAAAGAATTTCGAAAAAAAGTTTTTACGCTCCGCCCTAATGTGTATTGTATCTTTTCAAAGATACAAGACAAGATCTTTGACTTGTCTTGTATCAACAAAGATCTCTTATTGCGAAGGAGTTAACTGTATTATTTAAGAAAAATCGCTGCTCAAAGTACAATAAAACTTTGGAAATATATATATATGTGTGTGTGTGTACACAATAAATGGTTGAGTATTGTTTGTTCTAGAAATAAATAAATGGGTTTACCATGAAAGTTCCAAGAGATATGTAGCCTAAATAAAATCTGATGTTGCTGTTCTGTATAATTCTATTTTTATGTTATTCTTGTGTATTTACAATGAACTTCATTCAGTGTTAAGAATAAAAAAATAGTATATCCTGAAACTTCTTTTGGCATTTCATAAGGCTAAATTCAGTGTGTTAATGATTTTTTTTTCTTACATTGTAGCTAACATAAAACCCTTGTTCAAAATTTAATTTTAACAATGTGCTAAGCGGGTTTATAAAGGGGGTTGCAAAGTTGCAATGTCGCCTTTATCTGTGCATGGTTTTGCAAATAAGTTTTTAATTAACCTTTAAAAGTCATTTTAAAACGTTCGTTTAACAACGACATTCAATCGACACTCAAACTATATTCTAAATCACTTTATTTTCAAACGTAAGTCTTGGCATTTGTATTCATGATATTTTTGAAATGATTAGTAATCAAACAGTGTTGCTTTTTTCCTTAAATTAATTACGATTTGAATTGTAAGATATTGCTAACAGTTTCATCCATGTCCAATTAAGTTGCTTCAAAATTTGATTTTAAACACCAAATTTCGCAGAATTTTCTGAAAAATTTTCAAATTTTTCTGAATAATGGGGAAAAATTTATAACAAAAACAGTTTCTGTGTAAATCTGGCAATTACATATGTTTTCAATTAAAATTTAATTATAAAATGAGTCAGAACGTATTAAGCTGTGGTCTGAGAACCTGATAAGAAAACGCAATAATTGTTGAAACCTTTGTTTTTTTATGCTTCGATAAATAGTATATAAAGTAGCACCAAGAATCTTATACACCACATAGCCAAATAGAGTTTCGATGTTCAAAGATACTTTGTGTGATAGAAATTCATTAATATTCCTCTTAATTATTCTGGTCTTTGAGTGAAGTTAATTGCAGCAACAAATGAGATTGAACTAATTGAGTATTTAATTCGTGCATGGTATCATATTGATGTAATAGAGGAACTGGTTTAAAGGAAGGGATGCCAAAACGCATAAAGGCTGTCGTTTCTTCTAAAGGTGGACATACGAAGTTATAAAATCCAAAATTGGATATCTCTAACTATGTTGATTGTAATTAATGTATATGTATTCACGCAATATTAAATGTAAAATGTTCTGGGTTAGTAATGCCAGGCTGGGTAATGACGCTAATTGGTAATATTATGTGTAGATATTAAGATTTTCGTAAAAGTCACTGCGAGTTCTGCTGTGAACGAATCTGTATCATCTGAATCATGAACAACCATTAAAAGTTTGTTTGCTGCATTTACAAACTTTATCGCTGGAAAAGCACGTGAAGTTTAACAACCAATCTAAAATTTGTTAGCTAAGTTTGATGATGTGAACAGAATATTCGGAAAGGACTTCGTTTAAGCACTAGGAATGATCTGAAATATCTAAAAAAATAATGCATGTTGTTTCACAATTTTAAGGAAACTTCAAATAAATTTTTTTTTTGGAGAACTCAACAGATGTTCATTTCTAGTGCCAAAATGATGTCTTCCCAATTTTTTATGAATGGTTGTTGATGTAAAACATTATTTTACCTATAATACATATCATTTTTGACTTTTTATTCATAAAACTACCTGTAAATTAAAAATTAATCATCGTTAAGAGTTGCAAACAATATTGTTCATTGTAGCAGATATAATCTTTTTATTCTTGATGATCAAAGTTATTCAAGTTGACTGTAAATGGAAACAATTCTGTATGCATAATTTTGCAATTGAAAATTCCATTGCACCTATTCAATCTTGTAAATAAAACCGCTTAAATATGTTTTATATTGTGTAAATAAACGTGATATTCATCTTAAAATATATTTGCCTAAATCTTTCCTATATTTCACGAGCATAGTAAAAACTAATGTTTATATTTTCAGTTTAAAAATAAAATTATTCTAACTATAATTTACAAAATATTTTAAAATCACATTTAAAAAGAGTGTTTATATTCATTATCTTAAAGGAGATATGCAAAGTAAATATTAGTTTTAGTTTCCTTATAACATCCATATTATTATTTTTGTGCATAAGTTTACACATGTTGTACATGTTAATAAATTTTATACGAACTTTATAAATTTTATATCAAAAATTAGCATTTTTATCGTCTAAATTTTAGCTGTAAGAAAATTTAATTAAAATTTCAACAACATTTCAAAAATGTCCTTTAAAAGTTTGAGCAATAACATTCTTTTTAAACATTTAACTGTGTTGCTCAAAATAAATAATATAGCCTGACATAAATTATGTGTTTATGAACATTAAAGTGTATGTCACATTAATTACAGATTTGGTGAATATTTTTTTTTAATTTATCTTCTTTCTTAAGAATTTTCTTAATTCCTGCAAATGCATACGTTTTCTAGCATTATTTGGAAAAAGATAAAGTATAAATGAAATGAAATTAAGATTCCCCGTACAGTTAAAAGAACAGGATATTTCTATGGTGCTTATTTTTATTTTATTTTATGGTACGTACAGTTGTGGGGAAAAAAGTAAACACACCATAGTAACTCCTAAGCACATGCGTTGACTTGCACTGTAAAACATTTGTGGTAACGTTACTAAATAAAATTGGTAGCAGCTACGTTTTACACTTCATTGAATAATTTTTCACTTATATAATGGTGTAATAAAAACATGCATTACTGGTGTAACATTGAAATGTTACACCGATTATATCGGTTAGAATACTCCACCAAATTGGAGGTAGCAAGGCTGCCACCAGTTTTATGGAGTAACGTTCACAAATGTTTTACAGTGTGACAAATTACTGTTACCGAACGATTCAAATAAAGTCTACTATTAAATGATGTACATTAAATTTGCTTAAAAGGTTACCTGCATATTTTAAAAGAACCCTTTTTATTGGCAATACCCAATTTTAAGAAAATATTTCAAAACTTCGGTTCAAACTATGTTTAGACTCAAATTTCTAATTATTTTGAATGATAAGCATTTGGATTATATACATTCAAAAATTTAGTGTTTCTTATGTTAAATTACATTTTCATATCTTTATTAATATCTCTTGAAATTATATTCCAAATATGCTATTTTTTTTTACGTAGCAATAACACTAAAATTTTCAAACATAAATATGTTGAATTTGCAATTTTTTTTTTAATTTTATGACATGGATTATCAAATTAATATTAAAAAAAATTATGAAATGCAACCTACAATTATTTTGATCGATTTATTATGAAAATATACTTTTACGCTAATTGAAGGGTGTACATTTCATTTATGCTGTCAAAATTAGGTAAAGCTATTTAAAAAAAGGTTAAGATTTATTTAATATGTCGAAGGTATGTTTAATATGTATCCTCTCTAAGCAAATTAAGCAAATTTTATATACTTCATTTAAAAGTAGACTTTATTTTCTTTATTTGGCCACAGTAACTTTCTTCTACGATAATTTTTGTGTTTAATTTTTCCTACCTACGACTGTACATCAGATTAAAAAATATAATAACTAACAAACGCGTCTCAATCTTTTCAAAGGAAACCCTTCATTGGCAAGGAGAATTTTTTGTTGAGAAATGTTACATTTTTACGTTGTTTTTATATTTATCAGATTCACTAATACGATACATTGTTAAAGAAAGCTAAATTTCTTTTTAAACTTTTAACTAGGAAAGTTTTAAAACTCACGTCCTCAAATATTTTACAGCTGTATGAATTTATATTTACTTGGAATATATTTGGCGTTTTAAAAAATGACTTTAATTAAGTATTGTTTACTAATACCCGTTTTAGGATAAACTGTAAAGACTTGTAGGAAAATCGAAGAGTCATCTTTCATAGTCCTATCACCTCTGTCATTTTTAGTACTTTCTATTTCTAACACTTTTTACACTTTATTAGTATTTTATTGAAATTGCTTTTCCCTCCTTACTCAGTCCCGTGCGCATATGGGATAATGTACTTGACAAAGAGAAAATCTCAGAGTGCAGTAAAATATTCACCATAATTTAGGATAAACTTCAACTTTAGACCCAAATCATAGTGCTGTAGCACAAAAAATGCAAATAGAGGGAGTGAATATGCAAGCGCGGTATATAAAGCCTATTAGATAAAAGTTATTTTTCTCTTCACCAGCTGTATCCCTAGCATAGAGGCAGCTTTTCACAAAAGGATGAGTTAGTAAGGTGAATCATGCGATATACTAAAATATATTGCGAAATTATGTCAAGTACAATCAGTTTTTTTATGGACAATATCTCTATCATTAAGATTTTTTTTTTCAAATATGAAAAATTCTTTCTCATCTGTATTTAGTTACATATTTTAAATTAAGCCATACCATTTATTATTTTTTGATTTTTAAATGCAAAATTTAATTTGTAATATTAATACTTTACTTACAGACAATCGGAAATAAGGAAGTATATAACACTCATTAATATTTAAAACCTTTTAATAAACTTTATGAATATAAATCTTAAATAATAAATATTTAACCTCTATCTTTAAGATTAATTTTGTATATTTATGAAAAATTCCTTCTCATTTTGGATTTAGTCATATATTCAAATTTAAGTAATGCCATTTTTCATTTTTCGATAATTGAAATGCAAAATTTAATTTCCAATGCTAATAATTTACTTATATTTAATAATTTACTTTACTCCTATAATCAGAAATAAGGAGGTATATTACACTAATTAAAATTTAAAAATCAAATCAACTTATATGACACAGAGGTACATTTTAATATGGTTATTTTAAACAAATCAGAACAATAAATATTTTCCATAATTGTACTTTTAAAAATATGCTTTTTGCTCTTATGAAGTTTTACGAGTACAGTAAATTTAAAATTATTCGTCCCCCAATAAATCGTCAATCACTTGTTAATTTGAACTTGGTTTCTCTAACAACGCATTATATTCACATATCGGTGATAAAAAGAAACGCCGAAGATTGGGATAGTTTGTATCTTAAAATAAAATTAATTTATAATTGCTTAGTGGTTTTAATAATTCCTTTGAATTTTCATACAAATTGATAACAGACTTAGAAAAGTTCATAAAGTATTTCAATGTAAAAAGTTAGAAAAAAGGTGAAAATTTTGGTTAGATAAAACATGACAACGATATAAAATACAAACCTCCCTCTTTCTTCCGAAAGTGATGTTATATATATATATATATATATATATATATATATATATATATAATCGCCATTTTCCCGTTTCGATTTCGCTCCAAATTTTTATAAAAATATACTTTTATTTAGATTTCAGTAATATGCCAAAATTCAATTATCAGCTTAGTTCCTTTTTTTCCTTAATTCGGCGTAATATACTATTATTGTCTTAAAAAGAACTCAATAGTATTATTAAAATATCATTCTCTTATTTCAAAATACTAATCTATTCTATTATTTATTTCTCCTTTTTAGAATAAAATATATTCTGTCGGAAGCTTTTTCTTAATATTTTATTAAAAATCCATTTGCGTACCCATAATGCCTTGCAGTCTTACGGGCCTTTTGTCACTGTTTAATTTTGCGGGCTTCTGCCGATTGTAAAAGACTCCTGACATGACGCTCCTCTTACTACCCAATGGCATAGTTGGATATGCCTTCTATCCCCCCCCCCCCCCGGATGCTCTTATTGTAACTCGGCACTTTTGATACACCTTAGAGCGGCGGGAATGTGCTATTACACAATTTTTCACTGCTAAAAATGCATTGACGAACTTAATAGACAAAATTCATCTTATTTTCTACTTGCTTAAAATGAACCGCCGGCCGCGCTGCTAGGAATATTAAAAAAAGAATATTTTGTTATTTCGCCTTCATGATGTGAGTGCGAGTATTCCGTCGTTCTTGTGTAGCGTATTGCTTGAGATTTTAATGTTATGTGGAGTGGCTGAGTAAAATTGTGCCACAATAAAATATTTATGTCAGATGCTTGATTTATATTTATGCTTGATTTTTTGGACGACACCACCTTTCATTAAACTCCGTCGGCCAGATTTCACCGGCCTCGAATATATCTGAAGTTCATTTTTTTTTTCAAATATGATAAACACTTACATATTGACCATTTATGTTATTCATAGCATCATTTTCACTTCATCAGATCTTCATTCTTCTGTGATAACATCCATATTCCTTTCACATATATTTATATATACAAGGTGTGTCATAAATACCGAAACAATAGGCTATCTACTTAAATATTGCCTCTAGACCCATACTTCCAATTGAAAATGAAGGAATTTGGAATATCTTATAAAAAAAGATGAATTTTTTATAAGATAAGTAGCAATTCCATGGGGGGTCTATTTTAAAAATTACGAAAATTAAATTTTTATACGGCCCATAGAGGATAAAACTTCCAATTAGAAAAATTTTCTTAATCCATTCCTGAATTAAACAAAAAAAAAAAAAAAAAAAAAAAAAAAAAAATCCATCTCGATATTTTCAAAACTAAGAGAGTTATAACAATTTTAATAAATCGTGAGATTTCAAGGGATCAGACACAAATTGAAATGTGTGTATTTGAAGAAACAATGTTGTTGTAATGTGTCCAGGAAACATTTATTTTATTTATTTATTTATTTATAGAATAAGAATTTAGAATGTTTTATGATGGTTAACCATACAATTTGTAAGCATTATAATATCATAAGACTTAACAAAATATTTTTCCAATAATTTTAGAGTAAATTAAAATTGTTATAACTCAAAATATTATTTGTCGCTTTGAATTTTTTTTCTTTTGATTAAATGAAAATGTCTAAATTTCAATTTTGATTCAGCATTTTAAATAATATTTAGTCATTTTTTAAATAAAAGTATTTAAAATAGCAATATAAATAAAGATGCAATTTTTTGTATACAAATCATATTTTTAAAAGTAAATTTTCTGAAGTGAAAACTTCTTTCGGCGCGGGGCATTTTTTGTTGTTGTTGTTGTTGTTTTGCTTTGTTTTGAGATATTCATAAACTATTGAACTCGCTGGACTGTTACCGTAACCGTTGATTATTGACTTATGTCACTTTATTAATGAGAAATACTGAAATAAAAATATTTGATGCATAAAAGTGCATTTCGTTTTAAACACAGATGGACTCCTAATGTTTAAATTCTTTTTAAAAGTTTCTAGATGTTTAACTCCGTCCTGTACAGTTTCGATTTCAGATTTTGTTTAAGTTTTGCCATTCTCACCTTCTTTAATTACTGTTTAAATGCGTCAGTTGATTTTAACGTCATTTTTTATCACGTCGATTTCATTTTTTTTTCATTAATTTTGCCTTTTCAACTTTATATCTTTCTTGTTATAACTGCTATTGCACGATGCGTAAAAGTTGCCTCTAATTATGGGCGACACTAGGCATATAATTCTGGAGCTACAACTATTGTGGAAATCGCACAAAAGCCTGTACAGTAGGGCCACCTGTTAAGCGATTCACACCAAAACTAATCAGTACCAATTTATATCAAAGACTAAATAAAAATAGTTTTTTATTAAATTCCGTGGATTAGTTCTTGAGATAGAGCACTGACAAAATTTATATCATATACAGAGATACAGCAGTAGTACTCACAGACAGACATTTTGTAAAAACATGTTTTTCGGTATCTCTGAGCCCTAAAACGTGTGAATCCGTCGAAAACCAAAATTCAAAATTTACACGAATCCAATACTTTCTTCCTGTAGAGATAGAAAAAGTAAAAATAGTTTTAAAACCATCACAAATTTTGAAGCTGAATAGTAAAAAGTAAATTTTTGAAAATATTTCTATGTAATTTATTAAAATATATTTTCAATGATGCCGTTAATAGAAGTGTCCTTATCGCTATAACTATTTTCACTAAACTTATTGCCAACGGCAATAAGTTTTTATGACACTTTGAATTAGAGTTTCATTAATATTACTTAATTTAATAACACTTTTAATAAGTGTTTAATAAGATGGTCCGGCAAATGAGTCGTGCCAGTTACGAGGCTGGCGCCAAGCTCCAGATGTTGCAGACATCTAGCATATTTCAAAGAAGTTTAAAGGAAAAACCTATACGCTTTTATTTTATATCTAAAAGTTAAAGTACTGTCTTTGATCAATATTTAATAATGCGTAAATTTATGGTCGATCCCTAAATTGTATTGCAAATGAACTCATATTGCTGCGCTTAGAGGTATGCTTAACTGGTGTAGGTCACGAATTTTGGAAAATTTTGGATTTCAATATTCAGGGATTTGTAGATATCGAGATGAATTTTTTTTGTTCAATTGAAGAATGGATAAGGGAAAATTTTCTAATTGGAAGTTTTATCCTCTGGGGGCCGTATAAAAATTTTATTTTCGTAATTTTTTAAATTGACCCCCGATGGAGTTGCAATTTATCTTATAAAAAAATTCACCTTTTTTTATGAAACTTTGCAATTGGAAGTATTGGTCTAGGGGCAATATTTATAGAGATAGCCTATTGTTTCGATATTTATGACTCACCCTGTATACATATATATATATATATGTGTGCGTGTGTGTGATATTTTTTTCATCTCTATTCTAAATTATTTTCAGTTTTTTATAATATTTAACTTTTCCCCTTCCTTTTTCTAATATCTTAACATATTTATTATAAATCCTTCATTCAATACCTTCATTCAATGTTTTTGTTCATTTGTCTATTCTAAAATATATTAATCTGACAAAACATTTCTTTTCTTAAAATCCCATTACTTATGTTTATTATTTTACCTGTTGCATAATAACTTTGTATTTAAGTTCTAAAAATCATTAGAACACCCATAATCCCCATCAAATGACTCTAAAAAACCAGTTTGCATCAGATAACCTACAGACAGTCTGCAATAACTCTTTTTTTCCGCGGGATCACATTTTCATATTGGTTGAAATCAATATTTCTTAATTTATAATTAGCAACTTAGATCTTACTCATAAAATTCTGTATTATTTCGCAAAGTTTGATAAAATCTCGTTACATTGCCCCAGAACGATAGTTCAACGTTTTTTCTTGTGTTAATAAAATGGATGCCAGCTGCTGAAAAGAATTATTCTGGTGAAGATTTTATGTTAATTAACATCTTTTACTTTGATGACTATATGTTACTTCGTTAGTTTAATTGTTTGCTTGTGAAATGAAGTATGAATAAATGTGATTAAATGTATTCGATGATTCTTATTACTTAAGGGGACAAACGACCCTTAAGCTTATTAAAAATCGATTTTTCACAAAAAACATATGTGAGAGTCTGAAGATTTCTGCGCATTTAAAGAAAAAAATTATGAAAATATTCCAATTATTTCCAGAGATATGATACAAAACTATATTGAATTCTATGGTGAATTATTTAATAATTTAACTTTAAAGCCATTTATCTCAAAATATGTTTTTTTCACCTTGCGCGCAGGATATCTCTGAAACTACTTAATATTTTTCCTTGAAATTTTCACAGATTGTGTAACGTATTAGATCCTTCAAACTGAACCTAAATTTTTACAACTCCTACCCCCTCCTCACTTTTCATGCAGGTCATACTTCAGATTTTATTAAAAAATAATTGTTATTTTAAACTTTAAAATATATATATATATATATATATTTAGTTTAAATTTGAACAAATTTAGGTTCAGATTAAAAAAAAGTACTGTAATATGTTATTACAGTTGATTTTTTGTATTACATTTTATATTATGTTTGAAATCATGCGCGCTAATAGTTGTATCAGTTTTTTAAAAATAATAATAACTGTTTAAACCTTTACAAAAAATAAACTTTTTTCCCTTTATAAGAATTTAAAAAATATCTTTAAAATTATAATGCTTCAATTTATACCAAGTAAAAATGTTATGGTCATAGAGAAAATACATTCTGAGAAATTAAATGTTAAACATGATGATTTTTCTTGCCTAATTTTCACTTTTAAAGGTCGTATGTTCCCTTAAGTGGAGAACATCTCAAAGAATTATTTGTTGTTTTACTATCCGGTGCTGCATGATTGCTATCGTCGAGTGTTCCTGATGTAATTGTCTTACTACGTGACTAAAAGCTGATATTGTAGTTTTCGATCGCCAAGATTCTATATAATTATAACAGATGTTTAATTTATATATATACAACTTCATAAAATTACTTTAAAAAATGAAATACAGCTTAAAGGGATTCAGGTAAGGGAAACGAATGATATTCCAAATACAAAGTGACTGTCAACACACTGTAAAAAAATCAAACGCTTTTATGGAGATTGTATTGGTTATCGGGACGCAACAAGATCAATTTATTGGTTTTTAACGGAAAAAAATCTCATAAATTCTAGGAAAAGTGGAAAATTATCCTGGATCCACGGGAATTTTTCCGTTAAAAAACAGTGATTTTTACTGGAGTCCTGATAAGCAGTACAATTTCAGTAAAATCACCAGTTCTTTTTTCAGTGCATGTATGATGTATGATCATAAAACACGTTTCATTCATGTCGATTTGCAACGGGGTGTGTGATATTGACAAGTGTACATTTATACCTTAATAACTGGCCAATTCATTCTTATCAATTCCAGATAATCTTTTTTCGTATTTCAATTAAACGTTATTAAACCTGTATCAATAGTTACAACGTACTGAGATCGTTCAACGTTAAAAAAAAAAAAAAAAAACTGTAAAGTCCAGCAATTTAAACATGCAATTATTTTATCCTCTTCCACAGAATCGCATGTGCTATACGGATATTTAAAATTAGTAGTTTCTTTCTATTTTTCTCTATTTTATTATTTTTATTTGTAAATTACCAATACCGTACACAAAACGACATCCACATAACTCGCCATATATTCCTTTTTTTCTTACTGTTTTTTTTTTTTTTTTTTTTTTTTTTTTTGTAATTTTATGCTTAATACATTTATACTATTATTATACACTACATGAGATTATAATATCACGAATAAGTGATATTTAAGAGCTTTCAAACACACTGGGGCATGGAGTACGCAACCTGAATTTTCATGTAATTAAATTAGTTCTCCTGTATAAATTTGGTTATCTTTACATTTATATTTCTACCAGAAATTTTATTAAATTGGAATACATACTTCATATTTAGGCTTTCAAATGCCTTGACGTATGTCGTATTCTTCTCGTGTTTTTAAAGATTTAGTAAATTTTTTCTCCAGGTGTCGCACTTCTGTAATATGATTGGCGTGAATCGTTATACTTTTAGCATTTAGTAATAAGACAATTTTAGGTGTACGCAAAAAATAAAAACATTTTAAATACTAGATCATCTATAATGTTTACAAAAACAGTAAAAAAAAAAAAAAAAAAAAACATACATCTTCTTTTATATGCGTCTATAATGGATTTGATTCTAAGTAAAATAAATCAATCCAACCGATATTGAACACCCTTATAATTGATTTTTAGCATCAACTATCTAGAAAAATCTTTTTTAAATTTTCAAAGCAATATTAAATCTTTAATGGAAACAAAAATAAATAAATTAAAATTGTTTACATATATATATTTTTCGTGTAAAATATGCTGCACTTTTTCCATTTGTTTAAAATTTATTGAATTGGAATTTTCTTCAATATATTTTTTGATGTTTTATACAATAAAATTCCTTTTGCAGAAAAATTGTTATCGATTAAATGATTATTCAACTTAACCGCGAATAAATGTTTCTTTTCAGAACTTATGATAAATATTTTATATCAAATAATGATTGTTTTTGCATGCAATTTAACTGAATTATTTACAGAGCACAGTTTTATTCATTGTTTTCCATTAGAAAGAAGTGCTTGCAAAAGCAATTATTAACAGAGTATTTTTTAATTAAAAAACATACATATTTCAAATGCAGAGTGATTCAGAAAACATCTTTCACTAGTTAGAACATGCTTGAAAATTACTTTAAAAACAATAAAAAAAGGAGTACATTAAGATATTTTTCAGACAAATTGCATTTGTAAGAACTATTTTTTTTCTGCAAGACCGTTTAAAAAGGAATTTTCTCATGCTTAAAAATTAAATGAACATCATTAAAAGCTAGAACACAGATGGTCAGGTGTTGCCACCGTCATTATGACGTCAGTCGTACTCACCGACACATTTTTTTTTCTTTATAATATAAATTATTAGAATAAACAGAAATTTATCTCATTACTTTTAAAGTTATTATTGATATTACTTTATAATACTAATTGGGAAGTGCACGGTTGCTCTCTGAATATTGATTCTAGAAGTTTTAATAATTTAACGCAATTCTTACGTATATTTTTCAAATATTGGAATTGCAAGAGCTCTGTTATTATAAGCAAATAATGCGATCCCTGTGTCCTTTTTATAACCAAATCAGATTGTACTGCCAAACGTCCCTTGATATAATCCAGGGAACAAGATCGATAGACAGTAGGAGCAATACAATAAATATGACATACAATTTTATTAAATTGTAGTAATGAGGTTAAAATTAAGAATTTTGTTTTATAAAACATGTTCACGGTAAACAGAAAAAAATTGCTTTACAATATAAAGCTCAAGGCTATTAAACTTTACGATAAGCTTTAACGGAATTTTTTAGCTAGCACAGTTTACTAGATATACTAATAATAAGGAGAATATACTCTATAATACTTTGATTTCATAATGCTAGATTAAAACTTTTAAATTCATGAACACCCAAAAACAAATTTTATTTGTTCAATTAAATAATTATTTATCGCAGATGAAATAATACTAATTGTCTTTGGTTACAACATTTATTTTCCTTAACATGTTTCTATATGAAATAGCATAAGCAAGCAACAAAAACAGAAACAAGGTTTATTTAGTCTTATTTCTTATTGTATTTTGTACATTACACAATATCCAGCAATACATAATTTAAATTATAACATAGAATTTGCTACTAATTTCAATATTGTCTTTACAAAATGGACAAAATTTATGTAAGGGGAACTGGGCCACATTGATACACCCCCTCTACTGTTTACAAGGTCATTACAGAAACTTTCACAACAGCTCCAAAAGGAAATAATAGTGTACACAATTATATACAGAACGTCTTGGCATGATTCAGTTGTTTGTTGAAATGGGACGGGAGATTTATTGTTTTTGTAGGTCAAAAATAAATTTGAGTTGTACAATTGCAATGGTATTATAGAACTGTTCCAGTATATTCAAGCGAAAAGAAAACTCTCCCTGGCAAGTAAAGCTACTCTTTATGAGTTCCTAATATTTAATTCTTAGGTATATTATGAAGTGATCGATTTTAGATTCGTGTTATTCTAAATGGCTGCTTGAGGCACAATGATACAGTCTATGTCGAGGCACATTGATATGTACCAATACGTATACATTACATACAGACATAATATAATGAAAATGTCTATAAACTGATGATCGAGAAACTCTATCAAATGCATTTAACCAAGAACTAACATAAATTTACAGTGAGTCTTGCTTTTTTCTGTGTTTTTACAGAAATCTTTAACGGTGTTGCGATCTTTGAATAGCGTTGTTATATATGAAGCGTAATGATGAATATATTTCACAGATAATAATATCATTAATATTATTAATATTTAGTTATCGATTACTAACGTTAGTATTATTTACGAAAAATCCTATTTTAAGTGCAGAGCT
Source organism: Maratus speculifer (assembly GCA_964019185.1). Taxonomy (NCBI): domain Eukaryota; kingdom Metazoa; phylum Arthropoda; class Arachnida; order Araneae; family Salticidae; genus Maratus; species Maratus speculifer. The sequence goes on along the minus strand of OZ025298.1, from coordinate 81,130,698 downwards.
GCCAACTCTACCACGTCATCGCAGGTTTCTGCAATATAGCAATATATTGGAAACCATATTTCATTTCATCACTCGGAACCAAGAATTGCAGTTGTACCAATGTTGCAAAATTTTAATTAAAAATGCTAGATTTTAAATAAACATCTTTTTGGAATATACTTTGCATATTTTGTATTTTTTTTTTTTTTTTTTTCAAAGAAGTACCAAAGAACTTGCTGAAAGTGTTATTCCTGTTAATATATGTATGTATAAAATTACATATATTTTAATTTTTCCAAGATCGTTCTAAATTTTTTAACAGCAAAATTTAGAATTAGTGACGGATCAAAAATTATCTAGAAAAAAAAAAAAAAAAAAAAAAAAAAAAAAGGTTCTGATAATTTTCTTTGGACACAAGAAAATCCCCCCCCCCATCTATACTCTGCTATGGATAAAATGTCTTCTCAGCACAGTGCTACAACTCTCTTATTCTAATGGGGGGCAAAGTATGCGTTCATATTAAAAGGCTACTTCAGTCAAGCGGAAAGACCTTATCGCTCGTTCTAATCCTATGCAAGAAATTTCTAAAGATGTCTCCGTTGCATTTCATTATTTTTAAATTTTTTATATTTATTGGACAGATGAGATCGATCTGTACTAAGGGCGTTTTTTTTACTTTTTAGATTTTGTTTGCAGATATTTCTAATGATGACGCTTTTATTTTCGGTACTGGTTTCATAAGTAATAGCATCTTAATAAAAAAAAAAAAAAAAATGCAATCAAAATCGAAAAAGTAAAATACGGACTTTTTAAGGATAAATCTCAGCTATCTAAAATATATGTATATATATATATATCCTTTTAAAAAAATTTAAAGGCAACTCAGACTCTAGATATTTTTATATTCTTTCCGTACGCAGTTAGAACTAGTCAACTGGACTTTCGCGTGAGTGAAATAAATCTTTGAAGTTTTACTTGACATTTTCTGGTGAACTGTCAGACCTTAAAAGTTATTTTTTGTTTTGTTTCTTTTGTGAGATCCTACATTAAATTGAGTGTAAAATTAATGCAATTGTAAAATAAATCATTGGTTGATGAATCAGATGATTAAATACAAACAACGCATTATTATGCGTCTTTTACATGCTTATTTCTTAAAAATAAATTGTCATGTTACACGTTCTCAAATATTTCCAAGAATTTTCTATATTCTTCTTTGCTGGTACATTCTTTGTGTAAAAGGAAAGATAGGCATATTTTTGGCAATTTTTTAACAATAGTGAAAGACGAAAAAAAATATTCTAAAAAACATATCCTAATAGTTTTTCATGTGGCCAAAAGCAAATTTTGACTTAAATAACTTTTTTAATTATAGGATATATTTTTAGCCTTAACTCTGCCCCCCCCCCACACACACACACGCACAAACATGCCTCATCATAATCACCTGTAATTTAGAAAGAGTGGATGTTCGCATACGATTTTGCTTACATATAAAAACAACATAAAAAGAAAAAATAATCAAAAAATATTAAAATACAACTTAGATTCTACATATCTTTATAAATTTTCCCCAGAGTTAAAACTACTAAACAGATCTTTTTGCGTGATTAAAATAACACCTGAAAGTTTCAATTAATATTTTGCGATGAAATTTTTTATGTGGTGAAGTTTTTTTGTTATACGACTTTTAAATGTTTAGATGTCTTTTTATTTGAACAAATTATCAAGTTACACATTCTTAAATATTCCTTAGAATTTTCTATATTCTTCTTTACTGGTACATTCTTTGTGTAAAAGGAGAAATAGGTATATTTTTGGCAATTTTTTAACAATAGTGAAAGACGAAAAAAGAAATTTTAAAAAACATATCCTAGTAGTTTTCCTGTGCACAGAAGCAAATTCTGATTGAAATAACTCTTTTATTTAAATCATATCATTTTAACAACCCCCACCACACACACACACAATTCATCATCATCAGTTATAGTTTAAAAAAAGTGGAGTTTGTATATGATTTTGATTACATGTAATGAAATAAATAAATAAATAAATCAGCAAAGTTTTTTTTTCTGCAGAACAGTACCTTAATTCTGAACTGAACCAAATCAATGATTTTAAAACACATAAAATTACTTTTGTAGTATATTTAATCAACAACTTGTCCAAAAAAAAAAAAAAAATAGAATACACACACAACACACTGAAACGTCTCTTATGGTATTTGTATTCCAAGTACATATTTTTAAATATATTTTCAAATACATTCTATATTCCTTCGGATGACACGTGCTTTATGCAAGCGGAAAGGGATGTACATTTTCGGCAATTTTTTAGTAGTTCTGATGGGAGGGAAAAAATATTCTAAAAAACACACTCTAATAACTTCCCTCTAGACACAAGAAAATCCCCACTAACATTACTCCTCTAATCATAGGATCCCTTTTCAAAACTGCCCCCTGTCATTGTCAGAGAAAAAAGTGGGAGTTCGTGTTAAAGGTTTCGCTTACATCTGGCAACGACCTACATTATACAATCATCAAAAGGTTACCGCTTTTTTTTATATTTTATTCCTGCAGGGGCCTACTCTACCCCTGAACCCAAAAGAGTTGGTGCGTAAGGTATGTCCCCCCTCACTTTTATTGTTCTACATATCGGCTTCCGTTGCATTGCTCTGACAGCATGTTATTATATACGTCCGGGGTATCCTAAAATTAAAGGGGTGTAATTCTATACAAAGAAGATTGGTTTAACACGCGCTCAATTCCATGACTGTTTGCAATTAAGGATATTTTCGAGTGTAGTGTTCCGTGTATCAGATATGAAATGAGAATATTCGAAGAGGAGGTTTTTCCTTCCATCAAACTGTCAGCTATCGTAGAGGGATTTTTTGACAATGTGAAAAATACTACACGGAACACGCCGTGTCAGCGTACCCCTGTAAAATGGGCAACGTTTTCACCTGGCATCACATGAATAAACAGTAAATTAAGGAAATATTATTTGGACGGATATTTCTTTTTCACAGCATACTGATGACATGTTTGTATTTCCTGTTTAAATAACCCTTAAAATTATGATGATTAGATTGAACTATAATGTTTACAAGCTACTGAATAAATATTTTCCTCTTGTTAAGATAGAATGTTATAATACGCAATGATTATTCGGTGTAATTTATGATTTTAATATTTATATTTGAATTCATGGGTTCATAAATTAAATACATCTAAGATGTAAGATGTTTCAGCTAACAATATAACTTGAGCTACACACAAATGTTAGAATTTAAAAATATCCTTCAACCTTTAAATATGCACGTCGGTTGTCAGCTGTTTATTTTACAGCAATTAAATTTTTTTAAATATGTGAAAAAATGAATTAATATTTCTTCTGCAGTCAATATAATTTAGTCCAACAAATGATTAAATATTAATATTGCTATCTTATAAAGTATTTTAAAAAAGTCTGCATCTGATTTTTTAAGGCTGTCGTGAAATGGAAAGTACTTTATTAAACATATTTTAATTCATTTTTGTTCAGAAATGGATAAAATTAGTGCGTATTATTAAAAAATTGATCGAGAAATGAACACCGTTTTTTCGCAGGCGCAAAAGGTTTTTCAGAAACTACTGTTAAATTTATTAAACTGTGAAAAAGTACCTATATTCACGTGACAAAAATTCCCTTTAATAATTCTCTAAGTAACTTATATATATAAAAAAAAATGGAAAAGTCACTTCGGTTCCAAATTGCCTCAATAGTTACACCTGCCAATTTTATGCCTTTAACTTTAAAATAATTTTTTAATAAGTCAGAAGGTTTCGCGTTGTTGAGCAAGAGAACCACCTTCAATACTCCTGTAAATCCACACAAGCATTTTTTTTTTCTTTTTTTTTTTTTTTTTTTTTTTTTTTTTTTTTTTTTTTTTTTGAACGACTAATTTTGTACATCTAATATTACTGAATATTTATATAAATAAATTATTATTTTTAAATGCAATTTTAAGTAAAATAGAATTACCAAGTAATAAGATTTTACCAATATATATGTTGCGGCCAAAACCCGAAATCGGCCAATTCTAGAACTGGCCGGCCAATTCCCGAACTGGCCAGTAACGTTTAAAAATGACTGGCCAATTCTAGAATTGGCCGGCCAATTCGCGAACTGGCCAGATGCGATTAGCCAATTCGCGAACTGGCCAGATGTGATTGGCCAATTCCTGAAATAGATAGAGGCACTCGGTTTAATCATTTCTAACACAGTTGAAAGTGTCTATGAATTCAAATAGTGTAGTCGTCTACCTGGCCTTTCTCTAACTCGAGTAAAGGCTCGGGATGACTTGTATTTGTTATCTTATTTCGTTTATCAATTTATTTTGGCACTGATAGGGAATTGTGTACTGTTTTTTGTTAATTTACTGGGATATACAAAAATATTTCGTTTCAATATAATCAATAAGAATCGTTTTTACGGTACATTTTAATGTTGTTACATTACAATAAAATTGGTACCTATGTATCATTAATAAAGACGACAAACAGTTATTTATTACAGTGCATGAAATATAGCAATTCTAGATTTTTTCAGAAACACTGAAAATTTTATTACTAAGAAAATGATGAAAGAATTTTTTAGTGCCTTTTAATGATGTTACACTATTTCAAATTTAATGAAAATCACATGCTTCTCTAGTGTAGAAGAACTTTTTTTTATAGAGTATATTCATTAAGTAGCCATTTTAGTTCGTTTATTGGGACGCCAAAATGAATTCCGATAAAGATTATGATATTGCCAAAAAATCCTTTTTAGGGCATTTTTATAATGTTACATTATTTGAAACATAATGCAATTTACAACCCTAGCTTATGTAGGAAGCAATATATATTTTGTAGAGTATTGGTTAATTAGTAATCATAGTTCGTTAATAGAAACATCAAAAATGACTCCAATGAAGAATTATGATACATTTCATACATAATGAAGTTTATATGCCCTTCTCATGTGGGAAGCAATGCTTTTTTGTAGAGTATTGATTATGTAGTCAATATAGCTCATTTGTAGGGACGCAAAAAGTATTCCGATAAAGAATTATGATAAATGCAAGGAATCTTTTATAAAGTATTTTAATGATGTTACACTATTTCAACATAATGCATATGTGGGATGTAAATTTTTTGTAGCGTATTGAATAAGTAGCCATTCTAATGTACGTTTATAAGAACGCCAAAAAGAATTCCGATGAAGAATAATGATGTATGCCAAAATACCTTTTATAGGGTATTTTAATGATGTTGCATTATTTCAAACATAATGCAATTTACAAGCCTGTCTCATGTGAGTAGCAATATTTTTTTTTTTAGAATATTGATTAAGTAGCCTTTATAAGGAAATATAATACATGCGAACAAATCTTTTATAAGGCATTTTAATGATGTTACACGATTTCGAACATAATGCACATGTGATACTTTTTTTGTAAAGTATTGATTAAATAGCCGTTACAGTTCGTTTACAGGAACGCCAAAAAGAATTCCGGTATAGAATTATGATGTATGCCAAAAAATCTTATAGGTTATTTTAATGATATTACACTATTTCAAACATAATGCAATTCATGAGCCTCACTGATGTGAGAAACAATGTCTTTTGTTGCGTATTGATTAAGTAGCATTTGTAGATCATTTATAGGGGCGCCAAAACAATTCCAATAAAGAATTATGGCATATTTCAAACATAGTAAAATTTATATGCCTCACTCATGAGGGAAGCAGTAGGTTTCTTTGTAGAATATTGATTAAGAAATCATTATAAATCGTTAATAGGGACTCCAAAAAAGTATTCCGATAAGGAATTATGATATATGCGAGAAATACTTTTACAGAGTATTTTTTTTTTGATATTTCACAACTTCAAACATAATAAACCCTTTATACATTCTAATATGCTCTACAACATGTTTTCTATAGATTATTGAGTAGGTGGAATTTATCATTTATATTCCGATTGTTTTTCATGTGCATTTCCAGCTGCGATAAACTTTTAATATTTATTTGTAAAGCAATTTGTAGATCATAGAAAGCTTTAATGAAAGATAAAATAAATAGATTACTAGTTGCGGAAACCTATTGCTGAAATGAAATTTTACTTTTTTTTATGCTTATGTGGATATCTCTTTACATAAAAAGAACCGAAGTAAATTCTCTTAACAACATTGCGATAGAGTTGCATGATATTTTGTAATCTACACAGTGATTCATTTCCTTTCTTGTTTTAAGTTTAAAATTGCATATTTGTCGATGAGTTACGTTTATTACTTTAAAAAAATCCCCCTTCATGTTTATTTTAATTTGTAAAGAATCTTCTGCAGAATGTAGTTAATCAGGTTCAAAAGAATTGGAAATAATGCGAAATACTATAAATTTACTGAGACCATTTTTATACAAATAAAAAATAATATTTCTATTAGAAAAAATGGCAATTTAGACCACTAAGGTGGCATATCAGAATAGCATGGAAATATCCTTTTCTGTCACGTGTGCATATCAGTGCCATCAAACGGAACTGTCGCAAATTACGTTCTTCTTTGAATAAGAAACAATTTCTAAAAGAATTTCATGACGGCGCCGCATCTACTGGGTAGCCTTAAATCCCCAATTCGGGTGTTGGCCAAGGCTTCTCGGCCAGTTCGCGAATTGGCCGGCCAAAACCCGAAATACGCTATTCATTTCATGTATTTCGGGTATTGGCCGGGAAGCTTGGCCAGTTCGGGTATTGGCCGGCCAGTTCTAGAATTGGCCAGGCTCCGGGTTTTGGCCGCAACATATATAAATCGTAGGATGAACTATACATATATATGTATAGTTATAAATATATACCCCTTTAACAAACGCATGTGCGATAATATATTAAAGAGATTTAAATTTTTAATATGCATATTTTAATCTGTACCACCTAGTGATTAAGGAATTATAACAGCGCAGATGGAAGCAGGACGTTTCGGTCCCGCCATTTCGGTCCTGCCATTTCGGTCCCGCCGTTTCGGTCCCGAGACATTTCGGTCCCGAGACACTTCGGTCCTGAGACATTTCGGTCCCAAGACATTTCGGTCACTAGCCATTTCGGTCCCAAGACATTTCGGTCCCAAGACATTTCGGTCCCTTTTCCTGCAAACTGAAATTTTGTGAAATAAGACATAATTGTATATGGAACATTGCAGAGTTTTTAAACTGAAGGCCATAAAATTGTAGTATAATGCGATTACAAGTGCCCGAAAACCACACACACTTATAACTCTTATCCAAAATATTATAATTCACACAAATTTTGTATGGTAATCCTAATCATAACTAGTAATCCTAGTGATAATTGGTAACCCTAATTCTCAAAACGGTTAGTAATTTTAATATAAAAATCAAATTAATATTTTACTAAATATATTTATTATTAATAACATGATTAATTTACATAATTATTTTAAAATAAACTCAATACATAAACCATTTTATATTCAAAATATCATTATATTTCCTAGTAGTTCTAAACTGAAATTTATCTTTTATTTATTCATTTATTGTATATTTAAAACTACAGAAATTTAAAACAATTAGTATAGTTAAAAATAAAACTAAAATAAGAATTATTTTTTTTTCTGGGAAAGTAAGAGCGAAAAGGTAATACAAATAAATAAATAAATAAAAACTTAGTTTTCTCACTTACAAATTGAAAATAAAATTATTTAAAATATTATTATATTACCGTTTAATATATTTTATTAAATTATATATAATATTTTATATATAATATTTATGTTATTGTATCTTAAAATATTATTATATAAAAATAAAAAATAATCACCTTATTAGAATGAAATAGGCCCAGTTTCAATAAAATTAACTCAAAAAAAATTTTCTTCATGGAGACTGTGAGAAGACTGTTAAAAAATTCAGTCAATAAATACTATTGTTATTAATTAAAAAAAAAAAAAAAAAAAAAAAAAAAGTGGCGGTGGCAAATTTTTAAAAACAAATTTTTTTCATTGCATGCCCAGTTAAAAAAGCACTATTGCTTTCGATATCTTAATAATGGAAAGTAACTTATGAAAAAAAAAATATAAGAATCAACTTTGTATTATAAAAATAATAAGAAAAATAAAACATTTGTTCTTCATTAAATATATCTCATTTCAGAATTATCAAAGGAGAGGGTGTAGATGGGTGATTTGAGGAAATATGTATATATTATAACTTATAACTGTCTAATTGAATTATTGAAAACATTTATTATTAAACTAATTGGAAGGGATAAAAAAATAAACACAGTTTTTTATTGTTTAGTTAGAGCTAATTTAAAGGTTCTAAAAAAATGTCGTAAACAGCCAAAAAAATATTTATGGCAGTTTATATAAAATACTTTTTAGTTTATATACTTTATACAAGTTTATATAAAATACGAATACTAATAATTAATGATAAAATTTAAAATATTTATTCTAATCAATAATAATACTACTAAAAGCAAAAGACAATATCTCCTAAATTTATATCATATTGTTTAACCAAACAAAATTTTCAGCTCGCTGTGATTTCATTGTCACGAGTTATAAAAGTTTAAATTTATCGCACTTTTATATTCAACTTTTTATAAAACTTGGAGGGAGGGGGAGAATTAAAAAAAGGCCCGAATAATGTTGAATTTATACCATTTGGCAGGTCCACAACAAATAGAATCCGACTTATAAGATAGCGAGCAAAGAAATAACAACGGACTGAAATGATTAAGGACGAAATGGCAAGGGACCAAAGTTGCTGGAGACCGAAATGGCCACGGACCGAATTGTCTCGGGACCGAAATGTCTTGGGACCGGAATGTCTCAGGACCGAAATGGCCAGGGACCGAAATGTCTCGGGACCGAAACGGCGGGACCGAAATGGCGGGACCGAAGTGGCGGGACCGAAATGTCGTGTACCCGCGCAGATAGCCAACAATTAAAAATTGACATTAGATTGCATAAATGTAAATTTTAGAGCATTTAATTACATTATTTCCGAACAGCAATATTCACATTATTCAAGAATATTGGTATTCAAAATCTTTTTTCACGGTATATAAAGTGCGCAGTGTCATATTTAACATTGTGTTTTATAACATTTCCTTCTTAAAGTGTTTATGGCCATTTAATTGTTGATATCAACTTTGTATGGTTATTTACTACTGTTATTACAGAAAACTAAAATTTTGTGTGGCAACAGATAGCTATGTGTTTTTCATGATATTTATCAGCAAAAATGTATTTAAAAGAAAGCGGACTTATGTAACTTTTGCATTCATCGAGTCAATTTATAACTACTGTTCAATGTCGTAATTTTATTTGCAACTGCAATTTCATAATGTTTTTACACTAAACAATGTCAGGATTTGTCATGTCCCTGAAGCATTAAAAATACGTATGTTTAACGTAGATTATTGTTACTTAATTTTCATCTCTTTATGTATTGCATAAATCTTTATTTCATTACCTATGTAATTGAGTTTTTGACAGATTTTTCCATACCTATGGGATAAAAAGGATTAAAAATCTTTTAGGAAATTTTAAAAGAGATGATTTTCTTTGAGAATCTGAACAAAACAATAGGGGATAAGGTTCAAAAGTTACTAAGAAAAAAAAAATTTTCTGCAAAGATTTATCAATGAAAAAGCAGCTCGAAGGAACTCAGATGATGGATGTTGAAATACCTGTGAAAACACAGCAATCTGCATTATGGCCGTTCCTAATTGATATATCCAAAATAACAAACTACACATGCGTGTAGACCAGGATTGAAATACTCTCTAATAGAAAAATTGTACAGGGTTACCGAAATGGTATATGTCATCATGTTAAATCGGCGCTATTACTTTTTGGCGATCGAAAATATTTCAATATCTTCTTATTGTGAAATACGTTTTAATGATTGGAGCATAGAGTTTCTGTTGTAAACTATTTTTATTTATTTTTTTTTTTTTTAACAATGATAATGAATTTACTTGAGCTTTGATAATGAATTTACCTGACAAATATACGTATGTTACTGTCAAAAAATGATGAGAATAATACAATTTACAGAGTTAACCCTTTCAGGGGCAAGGCATTTGAGCTCCAAAAATGTTGAAACAATTAATTTCCACCAGAATTTAAGAACAAATTTAGTTGAAAATAATAAAAACCATTTCTTCACGTATTTTACGAGATCCAAATTGTACTAAAAATATATTGGTGCCAGTTGACAATTTAAGCATTAAAATCAACTTTTTGCAAACTTGCAAACGGCGCCCCCCTCCCTCAAAAGGTTAAAGAACTTACAATTGGATCTGAAGCCGAAATAAGTTTCTTAAGATTAGTTATTGATATTTTTTATTATTATTTAACAATAGAATTAACAGAATAATAATTTGATATGGAATGTCATGCCTGATAAGATAAAAGCGCCAACATGGTAACCCTGTATGCACAGTTTTTCTAAAGAGAGACTTTTAATCTTAGTCTACAAACATTGGCAGTTTGTTATTTTGGATATATCGGTTAGGAACGACAAAAATGCCAGAAGTCTGCAAAAAAAGAACGCAGAATAAGAATAGAAGAGAATCAGTTTAAGACTTAACATGGGAAGAGTGGATAAGCTTCCTGTGCTATGCGCACGGAGCGTTTTCGTGAGAAATGTACGTATATGCAGAGCAATCGGAAGATCTGTGGGAACATTTTATTGGATTGGCTGATAATGATGAAAAAAATCAAGAATGGTGTATTTATAGTGATATAAACTATTACGTAGAAAATAATTAAAACATAAGTCAATGTGGGCATGGTCTGCTGTATCCGTGTTTTTAAATGAAAATGGAGTATTTTAGAGAAATTATTCTGTTAATAAATCTTTCATTTAATATTTTTTGAAGTATCCTAGTGATTAATTTCCAAAGTTATTGTATCGTCTCCGGTATCATGTACTATACAAGTGATAACAGAATATTAAATATGGAACATATATTTGTGTCTTCACGTTCTGGGGACTAAAATCATCATAGTGGTGGTTACCAAAATATTAGCAGCAACGATTGAAAAAAAATTAATATGTAAACAAACGCGCTGGGATAAATCGCACCCCAATCTTATTTTTTAAACTTATAGCTTGCCTTGTATCTTTCTAGCTCAAGGTCAAAAAGAGATGGCTGAATGTCCTTTCTTTGTCCCAACGAGGGAACAAATATGGCACTTAGAATAATATAATCCTACGCTTGTACAAGCATTCCACTTCGACAGTTCATTTCTTAAGGGTTAAGGCCCCTGTCCTCGCTCGAGGAAACGCTCGCGAGCTAATGCTATTCCTATGGGGAAGCATTTTTCTAATAACTCTTTCGCATTTTGACATTTTTGAATAATTTTTTTTGCATTGGATAGCTGAAGTGCATGCCGACAGCGCACCTTTTTTACTTTTTCGATTTTGGTTGCAGATATTTTTTACAAAGTTAGTTTCACTTTCAAAACCGGTTTCGAAACTGAAAGTGCTTTTTAAAAAATATATTGGCAACCAAAATCGAAAAAGTAAAAAAGTTGCGCTATCGGCATGCACCTCAGCTATCCAATGCAAAAAAAATTATTCAAAAATGTCAAAATGCGAAAGAGTAATTAGAAAAATGCTTCCCCATAGGAATAGCATTAGCTCGCGAGCGTTTCCTCGAGCGAAGACAGGGGCCTTAACACACATTAAAATATTGTGAATGAAAGAATAAGATAAAAGCTAGTTTTATATCCTACTGAGACCTGACATACATTAAAATATGTTTGCTTTGTCCTTCTGTTTCGCTAAATTTATTTTTAGCAATCTAAAACCAGTTTAGTATTGTAATGTATGAAACAAAGATTAACATTCAGCTTTTGTATTTTGGCAACAGTAACAACATTTTTTACAAAAGGATGCAATATGTGAATCAAGTTGGAATTCGACGTTTTGCTAATAAGTTTCATTTTTATATTATTTTAATTCGCTTCAATTATTATTATTATTATTATTTTGCGTTTTGAATAGTAAATGTTAATGCTTACCTTATGTTCATTACGATAAATTCCATTATTTAGCAAACTCTTAGTAATTTTTTAAATTATTTTAAAATGGTCATGCATGGTTCAAACTGGCCAGAACATCCATTTAAATGGATTTGTTGTGCAGAATTATTAAAAAATCAAAATTTATTAATTTCTTTGAAAACACGATTTTTTATACATATTTGTTGAAAAAGAAATAATATTAGAAAAAATGTATGTATATTATTTTGCTCGGATCTTAGAAGGATATGAAAGATTATTAAATACAATGGTTGATGAAAGATTATTAAATAGAATTAATTACTATTTTGGGGGAAATTTATGTTTTAAAAGATAAAACAAGTCGTTCGAGTTTTAAAAAAAAAGGGGGGGAAACTCCATCTGAAAAGCATGCTATTTTTCTTAAAAGGAAGTACATCAGATGCATTTTACTATACGAAACAGAATATATGTTTTTAAAACGAATATAGACTAAAATATAATGGTAGAAAAAATGCGGGGTAGGGGGGGGGGGAGAATTGGAGATTTATCCAACTGTGTGCTAACGTATAAAAGTAGGTGCGTGTGTGGGCGAATTAATACAGAATATCGATATCGAGCCTGCAAATATAAAGATAAATGTTCAGAAACAATATTTACCTAATAAAATTCTGTCATCCGTAAAAATTTCAAATACTTCTTTTCCTTTTTATAAAATTACAAATTTTCCAGACTACTATTAATTACTTTTCAATATGTAAACTAGCATTAAATTCTAAGTCAGTTGATAAATATATTTAATTTTAAACTGGAACGTATCTCTTACAAACGGAATAGTTATTTTATCATTTTGTAAACATTTCTCCATAGCGGCTGAATTATTTTATAAATATAATTATTTCATGAAATATATCTGTAAATTAATTAAATATTTGTATATGAAAACGGATGTATCAACAATTTTAACATTAACTAAGCCAACAAAAGTATTTAACTTAAATTTAGCGTATTTTATCGCTTTGAAACGTAATAGTTAGACTAGCGTTTTGTAAAAAGCCGTCGATTGCTTATGAATTAATTTATAAATGCACTTATTAAATGAATAGTATACACAAATAATTAAATGTATACATCTGAAAATATATATATCAATATATGTATATATATATATATATATATATATATATATATATAAACGTAGCATTATTATAAATACAATTTAATATCACAATATTTTATTTTATTTTATTTTATTCTTATATTTATTTATTTATTATTTTATTTTATTTTTTAAATTATTTTAATACTATGTCATTAAAATTATATCCATTCTTTTTTATTTCTGATCACACGTAAATTTTAGTAATTTACAAATTTTAAATTTTGAAGAAAGTTTTTTTACTGAAAGGTTTAAACATTTAATAAGAATTATAACACCTATTTTGACTCATTTAATACATATATAGTATATTTAAATCAATTGTTATCTGACAGTTTTATTTGCATTTATAATGCTAATTTAAAGTGCTATTAAAATAAGTATAGAAATAAGCATAAAACAAAACTAAATTTATGCAAGATTAAATACCCATTCATTAAGCAATGCAAGGACATAAACTGTATAGAAAATATTTTAAGTAGTTTTTATTTAAAAAAAAAAAAAAAAAAAAAAAAAAAAATGAAAACCTGTCTATTTTAGCCGTTCTGGGGAAAGAACTTTGATATATTTTCACCGATCATGACCCCCCCCTCCCCCAGACCCCAAACCATCCTCCGTTCAAATATCTGATACATCTGATATTTGCCCTGCTGTAACTATCGTATTTATGAACCGATTTGAACGGCTTCGTACATAGTACATATTATTGTCTCGATCGACTTCGTTGACCAGCTTAATACGCCAACTTGTTTCAAAATGGCGATATTTATTTTTTTTTATTATTATTAAATTTTAAATTAAGTACAAAAATGTAGAAATTGAAAAATATTTTTCTTTTATATGTTTTACCTTGATATAAAGATTCCAGAGCATTTTTTGTTTCGCTTATGGCTGAGATATAGCACTTTGAATTTCTAGTACAACTGATATTTTGAAACTACCCGATTTTTGTCACGTGATAGCATACGCATTTGTTAACCTATTTGGATTTAACTTAGTGTGTAAATAGTACATATTGATGTCTCGATCGAGCTCTTTGGCCAGTTTCATTCTGTACCTTGTTTCAAAATGGAGGTCATTAAAATTTTTTAAATAAATTAATTAAATTAAAATTATTTACAGAAAAAAATAGAAATCCAAAAAGATTTTTCTTCATACGAAGATTTCCAATTATTTTTTGTTTCGTCAATATCTTAAAAATGGTTAAAATATAGCACTTTGAATTTCTAGTGATGCTGTTATTTTTAAATTATTTCATATTTGTTACGGGATAACAAGCATATTTTTGAGCCGTTTAGATGTCACTTAAAGTGTGCATAGTACATACCGATGTCTAAACCGAAGCGTTGGCCAAATTCATCCACCATCTTGTCTGGAAATCATTTATTTATTTTTTTTAATTAAATTATAAATTTTTACAAAAAAATTAAAATTTGAAAAAAGATTTTTCTTTTATGTGTTTGAATCTAATACAAAAAATTTGGAGCATTTTTTATTTAGTTTGTATTCTAAAAAAATGTTTGAGTTGTGGCATTTTGAATTTCTTGTGTGGTTAACATTTTGAAACAATCATTGACAATTCAATATATTCCTTTAATTTCTAAATCATTTCCCTCTAAAGAAAAAATAAATAAGAATAAATAAATAAATAAATAAAAATAAAAATAGAAATGTACATCAGCATACATGCAATCAAGCACCATATAATGTTCTAATTACCAAATATTTCATTCTAAAATTGCCTAAAGAAGACGGAGAGAAACTTTGAAACCTCTTTATTAATTATTTTCAGTGATCGATATTTAATAAATATAACAGATAAATAAACCCTTTTTTTCATAAACTCGAAGCTATCATCAAAAAGAGACTATACTCCATAATTATAATTTTTTAAAAACATAATTATAGTTCAGTAGTCTCGCGATTTAACGGCCATCAGGGAACCAAATTGGACGTTAAATCGAATGGTCATTAAATTTATTTGTTGTAATATTGGTTGATCTTAATGTGAATTAAAAATATATAGCATGCTAATGTAGTAAAAACTGCTGACTTATACAATTAAAAAACATCTTTCTAGTATTTAGTCTAAATTTTTAATTTTAAAAAATAGTTAAAAATTATGAAATTTTACAAAAATTTAAGCATTTTATTAAAAAAAAAAGATTTAGATTAATTAATTAACATTTTTTGAATATTCTTGTCATAATTTTTGCAAAAATGACTGTTTGAAACTTCTTAAAGTAGTCGCTAGTATTATTTTCCCTTTCCATACAACTTGATGTAAATGTTCCATATAACTTGATGACATCTTCTGTTTTTTTTTTATGCATAAAGTATTTATGGAAAATCCTCAATTTCCTCTTGAAAGCAATATTTGGAACATCTAGTGAGGATTGAGAAGGCTGCAGATTAAATCATCTTTTGAAAATGTTTTCATAGTTTTAAACTTTATCATCAACGTCAACACAATCTTCAAATGTAATATTTTTGGGGCTAAACAACATCTTTTCATAATGCTCGCATATTAAATTATTGGAATCTTCAGTTTTGGTGTTTTGTTTTTTTTCATGCCCTGAGCAGCTGGTTAAAGTTCCCAAATTTGGTTTTTCAATTATTCGACAGATCGGAAATAAAACTGTGCCCTGATTAACCGCTTGCCCAGAATCATTTGCTGTATGAATAGCCACTAAGAATTCATTTCGATAATTAATACCAATAATTATTTTCTTCGGTATTTTTTTAACATTGAATAACAACTTAATCCATGTGTTGTAAAGCACATGTAACATTTGTTGAAATAAAAAATAACTGTTTCTATATTTTTAATTTCTGGAGGATGTGAAAATTCACTAAATTAAGTTTCAGATTACTTGTGGATCGTTAAAACGAGCAAGGAAAAACATTGAAAATATTGAACTTCATCCAATGGTCGCTAAATCGCGAGGATTCGCTAAACTAGGCGTCGTAACTTCGCGAGTCTACTGTATTTCATAAATAATTATAATTTTTACACTACCTAATAGATTTTGGAAGCCTAATTAAATCACATTATGGGTGAATTAAAGGACGTTTACCTCTTCAAAAGTACATTATACAATAAAGGTAAAATATTTTTAAATATTAATAATAAAAATCTAAAAGTCTAAGGACCAACAAGTTTCAACCACTCAGTGGCCTTCATTAGCATCATACTTCGATAGAATCTTGTCAGCTTTTAGACACTTAAAATTTTATTTTTACTGTTTCGAAAGTTTAATTAATTTGTGTATAATGTACGTTTTTAAGAAAATAGTTTTGTTATATATGTGATGCAACATTATAGGATTTAATTATTTTTGGTTAACAAAAGGAAAAACAGATTTAAGATTTTTTTACTTATTTAGGTGGTATACATTATATATATATCTATATATATATGTGCGTGTGTGTATACATATATATATAGAATTAATTTATATATATATATATGTATATGTATTTGATATAATTTGATATAGTATATGTTATATAGTATTACCTGATACCTATACTTTCTTACCTCTATCTTAGTTTCATAATATTAACTTTTGAATCTTTTTTTATTATTATTATTGTTTTGTCATTTGCTTAACTTAATGTACATTGTTGTAAAAATATGCAAAAAAATAAATAAATAAATAAACATTTTTTTTTTATTCAGACGCAAAATGCGATTTATGTATCTCCACTTACGTGAATTTTTTAACGAATATAAGTAAGGAAGCATTTTTAACTTGTAGAAGGGATGAATGCAGGTAGTTTTAATCAAATTTTCAATATCTAATTATGTTGTAAAACAATCTACAAATGAACAAAAAATAATGGCGATAATTATCCCCTTTTTCTCTTTTAAAAGAAAAAAAATCGACGTCTAATTAAACTTTCTGTATAAACTTTCCTTCATACCTTTTGCTTTTGAACGACATGAAAAAAAAAAAAAGTTTTATTTTCGTTGGCATTACTATCGCCATCTCTTGGTGACTATCAGTACTGTTTTAAATCAAATTTCAGATTAGATAGTTAAAGAGTTCGTATTTTCAATCCAAATTATATTATCGCGACTTTCTACTGTATTCTAAATATCGTTGCCTTATAGCGCCAAAGTTTCTATGAATTTAATTCATTAAAATTCATTAAAATATGCAGAAAAACTCATCACAGTAGCAGATAATGAATGATTATGTATTATTAAAACTTGAAATAGTTTAGAAAAATTATTTTATTTAAATTTTTCGATGAGATTTATTACAATATTTAAAGCAAAAATAAATAAATAAAATAATTA
The DNA here is from genome assembly GCA_964019185.1 of Maratus speculifer. Taxonomy (NCBI): domain Eukaryota; kingdom Metazoa; phylum Arthropoda; class Arachnida; order Araneae; family Salticidae; genus Maratus; species Maratus speculifer. The sequence goes on along the minus strand of OZ025298.1, from coordinate 81,113,196 downwards.
CATAAATAAATAAATAAATAAATAAATAAATAATATAAAATAAAAAATTAAAAAAACATCATTTTTATGATGATCAAAACATGGCTTATGTAACAACAGAGTCATAAATTACGTAGTCCATTTATAAAACATTTATATTCCTGGACCATCGTATACAAATTTTAAATGATATTTCAGTTTTACAATTTTCGGTACTGCAAATTTTTAAACTTCTAAGCATTCTACATTTTTTATTTTTACATCCTTGTATGAAGAAAAAAATATATGCTTTTAAATGTAATTTGTTTGAAAGCTGTATCTTAATTTATTTTTCCCTTTATTTTCCTTTTATTTTTATTTTTACTTTTATTTTTATTTTTTATTTATGTTTTTATTTATTTTTGTAGATTTTAATTTTTTTTTACTGTGGCAATAGAAATATTCCATTTCTGGACATTAAACCTAGACCAATCTGAGAACGAATAAAATCCGAACATCACAAGATTTCAGATATCTCTAATCTCGACCGACAGAAACAAATATTTTCCAAATGGTTAAAAAATACTGATGTTTACAACAAGATACTGTAAGATTATAATTATCAAGATCTGATGAGAAAATTTTTCCACTTCTAAATTATTCTAAAATTTAAAAAAAAAGTATTTTTAAACTAAATTTTCTTTTTTTAATATTTCTAATAAAATTTCAAAATAATTTTAAAAGTGTGTATTTTAAATTTCAAAATTTAACAAAGATAAATATATCTTTAAATAAAGGCATGTTAATCCGTACAAGGAATTAGATATAGGATAAGGGAAATGTGTGTAAACTGATGACCGAGAAACTCAATCGAATTGCCGAGAACTAGTTTAAGTTTACAGAAATATCCTCTTTTTCCCCAGTGTTTTTAGAGAAACTTTTAATAGTGTGGTAGCAATACAATAATGAAATTCTTGGGAATAATAATAATATTATTAATAATAATAATAATAATGATAATAATAATTTGAAAGAAAGGATAAAAGAGTATGAAGTTGATATACAATTTTATCGTCAATCCGCAGCTCTGTCGTGCTAAAATTTTAGTTATAATTTCACAAAGATTTTAGAAAAGCAATAAATATATACCCAATGGTTTACAATTATGCATCCACTATCTGAGAATCCAAAGAAACACTGTGTAAAAGCAATCAAATATGTAACGACAATCTATCATACAATATCACCGAGATATGACTAAATATCCTGAAAATAACTCCTAAAGTATTTAACAAAATGACACATTAAAATTAATGGAACACCAGATAAATATTTATCCCTACACAAATGTAAACTTAAACTCTGTTACTTCTACTGCCCAGCTATGTATTAGCAAGATGGATGTGTAGCAAGATGGAATTGCTGTATTTGAACAAAGTGATTCAACAAAACAAAATAAAGGGAACTGCAGTCAAATATTTTTCTCGACTCTAATCCAAGGGATTGCAACTTTTACTTTCGACTAACGTAATACACTGTTAAAAATCTGCAGATTTCTGTCCAATCATTTCACCGTTTTTATTGAAAACGATAAAACAACCGTCATTTTACGCTATTCTGAACATGTTATTGCTCGTTTTAGGGTCAGAATGGTGTAAAATACCGTTGAATTACGGCTATGTCACTGTTTTTTTTTTTTTTTTTTCAGAAAAGGGTCAAATGACTGGACAGAAATCTGCAAAATTTTTAACAGTGTAATTATTGACACTCCAATTTCAAATGAAGTAAAATATTTTCAATAACAATAAAATATATGAAATATACTTTGATTATGGCCTCGGAAATGGAGGACGAAAGTACTAAAATCGATTAAATAAATGCATATTTTTAACATGTTATACCGATTTTATTATTTTTGTCACCTTTTAAGTAAAACGGTGATTTTTTTAAAAGTTCGTTTTCTAAGTATTATGTAAGCAAAATAATTTTATAGTATGTTGCAATTAGTCGGATATCATTGAATTAGAAACACTAGCATTAAATAACTGCTCTCAGTACTACAATTATTAATCATCAGTGATATTTGCTAAAGCCTTGCTATTCAATGTTTTCAAAGTAAGTCATATTCAACATTCATGAATTCTTTGTCTCATTTAAAAATATATATCTGAAAATGAAAACATATCATTTGCTTACAACTTGATGAAAACAGTACCCTTCCTTGAAAGAAAACTGTATACAGTTTTCTTTCAAGGAAGGGTCCACTGTAATAATAATAATAAAAAAAAAATAAATAAATAAATAAAAAAAACGGGCGATTTTATGGAGATTGAATTGGATACTGGCACCATGGTAATCAGAACGCCAGTACAATTTACTGTTTTTTTAACAGAAAAATTTCCGTAAATTCCATGAAAAAATGGAAGCTTTGCTGGAATTTACAATAATTTTTCCGCAAAAAATCAATAAATTGTATTTTCGTCCCAATTACCAATCCGTAAAATTGTCCTTTTTTTTACAGTATGTTACCTACAAAAAAAAAAATCTTCAAAAAAAAAAAAAAAAAAAAAAAGATCCACTTAGTAAAATAATCATTAGAATCCTTATAAAAAGCTATTTTTTAAGAATTTAAATGTCTCAGTACTCAATTTTTTCCGGTCATTTCATTGAATCTTAAGTAGGTACTTTAATTTTCTTTTAAATAAACTAGCTTAATATGAATGAAAATTAGGAAACTGATATTGAAAGAGGACTAAATAATAAAATATTAATGCTGACGATTAAGTTATATTGCATCTAAATCTGTTAAAATAATGATGTATAAATAACTTGTTAATCATAACAGTAATATTTATTGGAGAATAAATTAACCAGATAATGTATTTGGCTATTAACATAACAGGGCTGCCACAGGCGACTATTTTTATATTCCATTTGCACCAGTATTTTTCGCACCATATAAATTTCTTATTTATTTTTTATTTATTTATTTAATTATTGATTTATTTATTTTTTTTGCAAAAGTTGTCAAAGTGTCTGTTAAAAATTTCTATTTAAAGAAAATGGTGACAGTTAGAATTAAAAAATAGTCGCCTGTTGCAGCCCTGAGATAATGTATTTAAGATAATGTATTTAGCAGAGATGAAAGGCAAAAAAAGTTATAAACTTTAATTTTTTTTAAGGTCGTCGAATTCACATATTTAATACTTGACAATAAACAACCATATATATATATATATATATATTAACCATGACGTTAATTTCCGAAATTTTATCAGTAGCGTTACACTTTTGCAGTTCCTAATTTAAAAACTTGTCGGATGTAGCAATCCCAAAATTTTCTTCTATCTCATACACGTTAATATTTCAGAAAAAGTGAAACATAGCAGCGTTACCGGTTAGCTAATTTACGCCAAAATCTAATATGCAATAACTTATTTCGAGTTTTAATTGAATCTGAAATTCGATGAAAATTCGTGTATTAGTATTTGAGATAGAATTATCGCAGAAAACTGGGCAGAATCGTCACCTGTCTGGCCATTTACTCTAAAAACTAAAGAATACTAATTTATATCACGACAAAATGAATTTGAAGCTCGATGAAAATACGTGTATTAGTTCCTGAAATTGAGCAATTATGAATAATGTCGCATATCAGCGCCACCTGTTGAGCGATTTGCTCAAAAAACTAAAGGAATTCTTATTTTTATCAGGGACTAACTGAAAATGAGATTTGATGAAAATTCGTGCATTACATACTGAAATAGAGCTATTACAATAATCATGAATAATGTTACATAGCAGCGCCATCAGTAGAGAGATTCACACTAAGACATAATAAAAACCCTATTATATTAAAGACTAACAGAATCTGAAGTCTTATGAAAAACCCTTCATTAGTTTTTGAGATATAGCTACTGAAGGAATCGTGAAAAAAGGAGCATAGAAGCGAGGAGGGAGATATACATAAAAAAACTAATCCAGTTTATATCAAGGTCTAACCGAATATAAAGTTTTGGGAAATTCCGCGCTTTGATTTTTGAGATAGAGCGCACACAAAATTTATGTCACATACATACATGCAGACTCACTCACAGACATACATTTTGTAAAATATATATATATATATATATATATATGTTTTTGGAATCTATAACATCTAAAACGTGTAAATTCGTCGAAACCCAGAATCAGTAAATTTTCAAGAATCGAATACTTTTTTCCTGAAAAAGATTAAAGAAAAAAAAATAAGGTAATTTAAATCATGTATCTGCTTTACGTTTATGCGTTCATAGTACATGTATAGGGAAAATTAGCATAATTTTTCTATCAAATATTGTCTAAAAAACTAGCATTTCGATGATTTAATTTTTTTGTAGGTTTATATAACTACTTATTTCGAAATTCTGATTATTCATATTTCAACGTATGTTAGTTAGCGAAATTTAAATATATAATAAGTAATAAGAAATTTAAATGTATAATAATTCATAAATGAACTTTTAAAGTTGGGTTTAGTCTTTTTATATGAAAAAAAAAAAAAAAAAAAAAAAAAAAAACATATGAATAAACCACAGTCAATAAAAAAGAACGCTGTGCACAAATTTCCATGCCATTTTTCTTTTTCTTCTACTATCTTGAACAAAACATTTGTTCACAGTGTTCGGAAGCTTTTCTTTTTTTTTATCTATTTTTAATCCTGTAAATACAAATTAAATGCTTTTTTAAAGTTTTATTACAACTTTCAAGAATATTATAATTCAATCTGTTTTTTAATATTACTTCGTTGTATATATATATAGATTCTTTTTAAGGGATAAAAAAAGAAAGAAAGAAAACTTTGATAAATGTTTCTTTATCATTAAAATTGTTTCATTAGATAAAAACAAAAGAAAAGAAAAAGTTAAACAATTCAATAGTTTACTACATTTTTCAGGATATTCAGAAATTTAGAATAGTTTAGAATAGAATAGAATATTTTTTATAATGTTATGCTAAATTTTGTGCAATATAATACAATGAATAAATAATGAATTAAAGCATGCATAAATTGCGTAAGATTGCTCAGATTGCACAAGACTTATGCAAGATGAAGGTATGAAAAAAATGAATTCAACCACGAATAAATTCATTTTTAGAAGGAAATAAAAATATTAAAATATTGAAATTTTGATTTTATTTTTATTTTCTTAAATTTTTTATTTGTAGTAAGTAAGATGCATTCGATACTTGTTTTTCCTTAATACTTTTAGATCGCGAATAAAATATTATATTATTTATTCGAGATATAAATTTTATGTTTTTTATAATCTTACCTTACATTATTTGCAAATTCCATTCAAGGAAAGAAAAATAGGGCAGTGAAGTTATTATATAAAAATATTTTTTAGATAGACAGAGACTTATTTTTACAATTAAGTTGTTTAAAGTTTTGCTAAAAAAAAAAAAAAAAAAAAAAAAAAAATACTTATATAAATAACCAAATGTAATTAAGAATGTATAAATAAGTTATGTATTTCTTTCGAAATACATTGATAGAAGGAATGTACATATATATACAGGGTGAGTCATAAATATCGAAACAATAGGCTATCTCCTTAAATATTGCCCCATGACCCATACTTCCAATTGCAAAAATTCATAAAAAAAGTTGAAATTTCTAATAAGATAATTTGCAACTCCATGGAAGGGGGGGGGGGTCTATTTGAAAAAATATGAGAATTAAATTTTTATACGGCCCCCGTAGGGGAAAATTCCCTATTAAGAAATTATTCCTTATCCATTCCTAAATTGAACAAAGAAAATTTCATCTAAATATCTAAAAACCTGACAGAGATATTAAAATTCGAAATTCTAAAAAGTCGTGACTTACACCACTTTACCATGCCTGTAAACAAATAGTTTTTGGCTGATTTTTGAAGCAATTGAGGGATCATCCATAAATTATCCATTATTAAATGTCGATTTAAGACAATGCCTCTCATTTAGACATAACAAAGCAGCGTATTGAAGTAAATCTAAACTTGTTTTCAAAATATGTTGGTAGTCTGCACTGGAGGTCTGCATGGATCGAAATATCTACGTCAGGCCCCAAACCGACCCATAAGGAAAAAAGTTCGGCCCGGCCTGAAAAAATGTTAAAATCATAACTCGGCCCGGCCTGAAAAAATGTTAAAATCATAACTCGGCCCGGTCTGGAAAATACCTTAAATCATAGCCCGGTTCAGTCGCAAATTTCTACATAGTTTCTTTAGTTCGATGTGGGAAAAAAAAAAAGTTTTGTATGGAGGAGTTCTGACCAAAAATTCCTTTTACAGCTTTTCGATTTTTATATTTATACTTTTTATTATTAAAGAAATTTTATCAATGACTCTCTATTAACATTGAATCTCTATATGTAAATGATTCACTTATCGTTAATCCATATCCCATGCATTGGAGACTTTGACGAACATTATACAGCAAAACCTTTTAAGATGGTATCACATAGGAAAGACAAAATATGTTTTAGACAGATGCCCTCCCTAGGAGGTGTAACTGGAGTTTATTTTTTTTTTCTCAGGTAATTTTGTATTCATTTTGCATGGATCAACATATTTTCCGTTTAAGAGAGAATTCCGTCATAAGCAGACTTTTTTTTTCATTGGTGTTATTGTATTTAATTTTGTAGCTTTTGAATATACTATTCTTTAAGAAAAATAATTTTTTCTTTTTTTAAGATTTTAAAATCTATGCGTTCGTAGAAATTTCGATTCAGCCGAATTTTATTTATTTTATGTACGTGTTAAGTCAGCCAGAGAAAGTGATTTTAATACGGCTTTTGTCGAGTCCGGGATTGAAAATTTCGTCCAGTGTACACCTAGGAAGTAGGAAGCAGTCCCCTTTTTTATGAAAAGTACGTTAGGCCCGGACTGGGGAGTCTTCAGAGAAAAGTAATGTCTCTGTCCTGGCCCGTTCTAGGCCCAGAATACAGATTTTTTAACATCTTCTCCAGAACGATAAAAAGCCTGAAGTTATCAGAGCTAAATAAAAAAAGGGAGACGTAATCGGAATCTTAGAAAAAGCATTCTTTTAAATAAATGACAGACATTTAAACAGTAGTTTGCGTTTTTCTGCATAATGATTTTTCCCATTATTTCTTGTCTTTAAATTGATAAATGTTAAGAATTTTTAAAGAAAAAAAGAACTTGAAACACGTGATTTTAAACTTTTTTACATTAGTTTTATTTTGGAAAAATTTTAAAAATATTTACTTTTGAAAAGTTGATTTTTTTAAAAGTTATATTATTTTTTCGATATTTTTAATATTTAAAAAATTAATAATAAAAAAACAAAAACACTGGAACAAAACTAAAATCATATTTTCATCTTTAATTAAATGGAAAGAAATTGAAATCCGATAAATAATGTTACGAGTTATAACGATTTTTAATTATCTCAATTAAACCAGTACTATTCACATGAAACTTTTATAAATTGTGTGAGAAATTTTAGGATATTATTTTCTTAGAAAATTATATGGGTAACGATCACAAAAAAAGAAAAAAATCAGAAATCCAACTCAAAAAATAGACTTTTTACGCGTTTCCTAGAACTGTTAAAGTAACATTGTTTTTTGAATAGCGCACATTTCAATTTGTGTCTAATCCCTTAAAACCTGATGAGTTTTTTAAACAGCTATAACTTTGCGAGTTTTTAAGAAATGTCGATGCAACTTTTTATGTCTTATTCAGGACTGAATAAGGAAAGTTTTCCTACTTGGAATTTTCATCCTATGGGGGCCGTATAAAAATTTATTTTTCGTATTTTTCAACTAGACCCTCCATGGAGTTGCGATTTATCTTATCAAAAATTTCACCTATTTTATAAATTTTTGCAATTGGAAGTATGGGTCTAAGGGCAATATTTAAGGAGACAGCCTATTGTTTCGATATTTCTGACTCACCCTGTATGTAAATGTGTTATTAAATTACGGTTAGATATAAAACGAGGAAATACATCATATAAACAATGCAAAAGATAAAAAATTTTTCGTGATAGTTATTATCGATTTGTTATTTATTAACAATATATACAATCTATTACGTAGGTTTTATTTTTTAAAAAAGTAAAAAGCTACCTATTGCAACCGTCCGGAGGAAAGCACTTCCGGGAAATTTTGGTACAGTTTCAGCAATCATGATTACCAGACCCCGAAACCACCCTCCGTTCACATATTGACATATATATATATATAAGTATACATATCTATATATACATATCATCTTTTTCATGCTGTAGCTATCATATTTATGAATTGATTGGAATAATATTTTGTGTATATATAATACTTGCCAATGTGTCGACCGAGTTCATTGATCAGCCTTATCCGCTTTGTATCAAAATAGCGGCCTTTTAAGTATTTCCAACTAAAGAAAAAGGACAAAAAATATAAAAATCTAAGTTTATTTTATAATAAAGAGTTAGGCCTTGACACGACGATTCCGAGGCATTTTTCGTTTTGTCTCTAACTTAAAAAATGGTTGAACTATAGCAGTTTGAAATTTTAGGGTGGTTCACATTTTGATATAAGACAACAGTGAAATAAAATCAGGTTTTAATTTGTGAGTATTGGTGAACGTTAGTTTCGAATTTTCCGACAAAGACAAAATATTGCCAAATTCGATGACCTACAATTTGTGGTGAACTATCGCTAAATTTAGCGACAAAAAAAATGCAATCATAAATTATGCCAATTTGACTATAGCTTGTAAATTTGGCACAATTAGCATTTAAATTTAGTATTGCGGAAGCTGAAGTGTTCGGTTCATGCCATTTTAGCTTTTTAACCCGTCAGTAGTCGCGTGTTGGTTTTTTCGCCGCCGTTATAAATTATTTTCTCCTAACTTGTATCACATTACAAATACAACGGAGATCTACCATGTAGCTGACTTTGAAGCTTTCTTCACCACCTTAGTGAAGTAACAGGACATTTCTGTTTTTCTTTCACGTACATTTTTAGAAACTAAGTTTAAATTGGCGAAAAAGTCTAAGTAACAATCACTAATGTTAGTTCATTTTTACTTTTTCTAATTACTTCAGATCTCATAAATAAAATGCATAATTTAAGAAAACTGCAAATTTATATCTTCATTGAAATGTTATTTTCGTATATTAAGTGAGAAATATTTCTTATTTTACATATTTGGCATATGGGGGGCCAGCGGCGAAAAGACCGAGCGCGACTAATGACGTTCTGAAAAATGTCGCGATTACTCACGGGTTAAAATTTGAAAAATATTGAAATCATGAGAAAAGGAAATTTTTTTTAAATCATCTAATCGAGTTCCATTAATTTTAGCTTCGCGTGTTTGATTAAAATAAGCGATATTAAACAAACAACAAAAAACAAAACAAGAAAGAAAAACCAAGGAATATGAAAGATACCTTTTCCACTCAGTACTGGCCGAAAGGACTTTGTTACATTTTTTTTCTTGTGAGTAAACTTTACTTAGAAGTAGAGATTTAGAAACCATGAGATTTGTAATCAAAGTAGAGATTTAAAATACTAATAGTAAAGAAAAGAAAAATAAAAGATTTATAGGCGCAAAGTATACAGAACTAATAAAATCAGTTAAAAAAATGATACTGTTGCAGCGTATATGGGGTTCTTTTGATCTTATGGTTAAACAACTTCAAGCTCTTGTTTCTTAGAAAAGTAGAAAATAATTTATTTACAGATTTTCAGAACAACAAAGTCTTCGAAACTCACAAATATTACTAGATATTCAAAAATAACTGTTCAAATCTATCGTACAAGTACAGCTTTAGATCCCAGAGACTCTTTATACAATGTTTCAACACTTAATAACATTCAAAACAACATAAATGAAACTCAAGCAAACTTGCTTAACAAACGCCTCAGCGTATATGGGGTTCTTTTGATCTTATGGTTAGACAACTTCAAACTCTTGTTTCTTAGAAAAGTAGAAAATAATTTATTTACAGATTTTCAGAACAACAGAGTCTTCGAAACTCACAAATATTACTAGATATTCAAAAATAACTGTTCAAATCTATCGTACAAGTACAACTTTAGATCCCAGAGACTCTTTATACAATGTCTCAACACTTAATAACATTCAAAACAACATAAATGAAACTCAAGCAAACTTGCTTAACAAACGCCTTGTTCACTCAATGACTGACTGGTAAATAATAACAACAACAGCTCGCATTGCTCTCCTTATATAGGCTCGTAGCATGCGCCGGAAATTTCCACAACCTTCTAGAAAAATCCAGAAACCAAGGAAAAACATTCAATGTATCAGGAGACCTAAGGGGGGGTTACCATAGAGAGGGAAGGGTTACCATCGCCAACAATCGCCAAGTTAGCCACCAACTTGGCGATATATCGCCAAGTTTGGCGACCAATATTAGTCGCAAAAAGTGACGCCAACTTGGCGATATCTCTAATATTTCGCAAAGCTGCCATAGACATTCACTGAAAATAATAGACAAGTTTGCTTGATAACAGAGACAATGTAACTAAAACTAATATTAGTAAAGAAATGGAGCTTAATAAGATTATTTACATTATTTTACAGTACAAACACTAACTATTTACAAAATTCGTAACACAACCCCCTCCTCAAAGACTGCACGTCCCGGGCAGTGCAATCCTTGAGAGGAAAACAATTAAAGTAAATAAATAAATAAATAATAATAAGATTTACATAAATAAGAACTATTTAATATTTACATATTTACAAAAAGTGACTTTCATGACCATGGTCTGAAATTCCAGTTTTGAATTTCTAATCACTTTGGCCAAAATAAGGGGCTAGCCGGTTATAGTGTACGACCTTGGGTTTGGCGTGTGGCGATTTTTGTATACGTACGACGACGTCATTCAGCCTGTTGAAGACTGTGTAAGGACCGTCCCAGTTTCTTTGTAATTTTGGCGACAGTCCCTTACGACGTAAGGGATTCCACAACCAAACTTTGTCACCTTCGTTGAACTCATGTCCTGTTGCCTTTGTGTCGTACAGTGTCTTCATCTTTTCCGTTGCCAGTCCGATTCGGTTCCTCGCTCACGTATTCTTCAGGCGACAAAGGAGCGTCAAGAGGACGGCCAAACAAAAGATCCGCAGGCAGACGAAGATCAGACCAAAGAGCATTTGAGAAGGGGAGTAACCAGTGGCCTCATGAGTGGCACTCCTGTAGGCAAGCAGGAAAAGAGGCAATTTCTTGTCCCAGTCCTGTTGGTCTCTATACACCAGGAGAGAGAGGCTATTTAGGATGGTACGATTGAAACGCTCAACCATGCCGTCCGATTGAGAATGTAGAGGTGTAGTTCGAGTTTTGTCGATGCCGAGTAGTCCACACAATTCCTTAAACACAGCCGAATCAAAGTTTCTTCTTTGATCGGAATGGATTTGAAGAGGAACTCCGTATCTGGAAACCCAGTGTTGAACTAGTATGTCTGCTACGGTTACCGCCTCTTGATTAGGTATGGCGTAGGCTTCAGGCCACTTGGTGAAGTAATCCATGACAACGAGAATGTACTTGCTGCCATCAGATGTTCTAGGAAGAGGACCCAGGATGTCTAGAGCAATTCGTTCGAAAGGAGCTCCTACATTATAACGCTGCAATCGTCCACGGGTGCGCCTCTTTGGACCTTTGCGTGCTACACAGGTGTCACAAGTTCGACACCACTTCTCCACATCACTGCGAAAATTATTTCAGTAGAAACGTTCTCGAACCTTCTGCAGGGTCTTCATTACACCGAAATGACCTCCTGTGGGACTACCATGAAGTTCTTGACGGACCATAGAAATTCTTGACTAAGGAAGTAGTAGTTGCCATCTACATGTTTTTCCATCGTCAGACTCCCATTTTCGGTACAAGATACCGTTCTTCAAATGTAGGGAATCCCAGAGAGCCAAATAACGTTTAGTCGTAGGATGGTAATGGGCCATGTCTTGCCAGCTGAGCTTCCTGTTGGACTCCTTTTTCAGCTCTAGAATTGGCTTAATTTCAGGATCGGCAAGTTGAACTTTAAGCAGGCTCTCGTCACTCCACGGATCTTGCGATGATGTAGACCCAGTTGTAACTTGTCTTACTATAGAACCTTTGACATTAAATTTCTTCTCAACCCGGTCGCAGTATCTACAATTCTCTGAGCAGGGTCTTCTTGAGAGAGCATCTGCATTTCCATGTGATGAGCCTTTTCGATGGCGTATCGCCATATCGTACTCTTGAAGCTTTTGTATCCACCTGGCTATCTGGCCTTCAGGGTTCTTAAAATTCAATAACGAAGTTAGAGAAGCATGATCAGTTCGAATCAGGAACTTTCGACCGTAAAGGTAGTGGTTAAAATGGTTTACGGCTTTCACTACAGCAAGAAGCTCTTTTCTTGTTACGCAGTAGCTTCGCTCTGCCTTTGATAAGCACTTGCTGAAATAGGCGATAACACGCTCCTGGCCGTCAATTTCCTGGGACAGTACAGCGCCAATGCTTTCGTTACTTGCATCCGTATCAAGTATAAACAGTTTATCGATTTGAGGATATGACAGAATTGGAGTGGATGTTAAGGCCTCCTTAAGCTTTTCGAAAGCAGCGTCACATTCCTGTGTCCACATAAATTTTTGATTGGCTTCTGTTAATTTATGAAGTGGTCTTGCAATCATCGAGAAGCCTTTGACAAATTTTCTGTAATAGGTGCATAATCCTAGAAAACTCCGAAGCTGGTGAATATCTGCTGGACGACTCCAATTTTTCACAGCCGATATCTTCTCCGGATCAGTCCTAACTCCTTCCGCCGAAATGATGTGTCCAAGGTATGCGAATTCATTGCAAAATAAGCTGCATTTCGAAGGGCTTAACTTCAAATTAGCTTCCTTCAATTTTTGTAGCACCCGCCTGAGGTTGTTCAGATGTTCATCAAAAGATTTTCCTATGATTATGATATCATCTAAATAAACAAGACATGCTTCATATGACAGCCCCCGAAGAACCGTTTCCATAAGGCGTTCAAAAGTTGCAGGTGCATTACATAGACCAAAAGGCATTATTTTGAATTGCCATAATCCTTGTCCCGTTGTGAAGGCAGTCTTCTCGCGGTCGTCGGGATGGATCTCTACCTGCCAGTAACCACTCTTCAGATCCAGAGTCGAGAACCAGGTGTTGCCCGCAAGTGTGTCAAGAGTATCGTCAATCCTTGGTAGAGGGTAACCATCCTTTTTAGTGACGTCATTCAGTCGGCGGTAGTCTACACAAAATCTTGTAGAACCATCCTTCTTTCTTACTAATACAATGGGAGACGCCCATGGACTTGTCGATGGTTCAATGACATCATTTTCTTCCATAACCCTAATTAAATTTTGCACCTCTTCTTGCTTGGCAAAAGGTAATCGTCTAGGGTGTTGTTTAATAGGTGAGTGATCTCCATTATCAATTCGGTGTTGTGCCATTTTGGTTCGTCCAAAGTCTTCAGATGTTTGGGAAAATAAACTTTGGAATTCCCAAATTAAACTTTCCACAACATCCCTTTGATTTGGATCTAAGTCTGTATTTTGTAACAAATCCTTGACTAAATTAATTGAAGATTTCTGAGAGTGATTGAAATTTTACACTTATGCACGTCACAGGAGCACATGATGCTATCACCTCTCCTTTCTTGATAGTCCTTGTCTTATCACTGATGTTATCAATTCTGACCGGAATGGTCTTCTTCGAGAGGTCCACTACAGATGAAGCCACCAATACTCCTGCTTGTGTACTATTGTCTTCTGGATAATCTATATGGCTTAATCGGTAATTAGTTTAATTTTTAATTACAGCTGGAACTAAAAATTCTGTTCTTGGATCTAAATTGATGTCTTCTTTGGCTATTACTATTTGTTTACATTCAATTTCGTTATTTAATCCAAAAAGACTTATTTCTTCAAATTTTGAGAGCATTTTGTTATTTTTGAAATCAAGTTTGAAGCCAAACTTCTTCAGAAAATCTAGTCCGATTAAGAAAGGATCTGTTATGTTAGCCACATATGCCGTATGGTAATATTTCGTTCCTCCAAAGTTGATGGTTAAATTTGCCTTACCATATATTCCTATCTTGTCGCCCGACACAGTTTGCAGGGTAACGCACGGTGCAGTTCAGATGAGTTTAGATTTCAATTTCCGGGCCAAATCTTCTCTTATTATTGTCACATTGGCTCCTGTATTGACAATCATACGGCACTGAATTCCGTTAATATAGCCTATCACATATAATTCATTATCACCGCCACTCATTTTTGATATCTGGAGGATCTTCAGGTGGGGCTTTTCATTTTTTGGCAACCTCCGCCCCGCGAGATGGCCGAAATTTAGTTTCCCTGCTGACTGTTTGAATTTATCTCACGTTCGTGGATTTTGGGGCAATTTCTTCGGAGATGTCCTGTATGACCGCATCCCCAGCACGTGAGATTCTGTCTTCTTGAGCTTGTTCTTCCATTTTTTAAAGCTTCCAGCTCTTGATTTATTTTTCTAATTTCTTTCAAGACGTCGCTCTCAGTGTCTGAGCTTTTGTTCACCGTTGCCCCTCGGACTGAATGACGATCTCTTCGGCTGGCTTGTGTAGCTGCTTCTAACTTTAAGGCATATAGTAATCCAGCCTTTAAATCCTGCACATCTGCCATTCGTACCGCTCTCTGCACTTCTGGATCTTTTATTCCGTCTACAAAATATTGCAGTGAGAGCATTTCCCGTACGTTTGCTGGGCAATCGATGAATGCTAAATTTGCCAGCCGTTCTATTTCTGAGGCAAACTCTTGAAGGGTTTCACTCGATTTTTGATGGCGGCTCTTCATTTGTATTCTCGTGTAATCCTTGAAGAATTTTTCGCCGAATCTCATTTCAAGTGCACAACTTAGAGTCTCAAAATTGAGTTGCGTCATATCGGGCAATGTCTGCAGCACGTCGGCGGCTTCTCCTCTCAAACACGCTGCCAGTTGACAAGCTTTCACCTTGTCACTCCATTTGTTCGCTTCGGCTACAATGGTGAATTGGGTCTTGTAAACTTGCCAGGAACTCTTTCCGTCGTATGTCGACAGCTTAACTTGCACAGGAGAAGCAGGCGGATTCCTAAATTCTTCATAATTACCAGTGGACGCTGAAAGCTTCTTCTCAAGCTCTTCTACTCGTCTATTTAGCTTTTCATCTACTTCAACTATTTTCTTTTCCATTTTCTCCTCAACATTATTAACTTCATTCTGAATTTTCTCTTCTACTTCCTCTATTTTCTCTTCTACCAAGTCTATTCTTCTGTCTACCGACGAGAATTTTTCTTCTAAAGTTTTCTTCATTTCTTCTTGGCCTCTATTAATTTTTTCGGTCTCTTCTTCTTGGCATTTATCAATTTTATTTGTCAACTGTTCCATTCTTTCTTCGTTTTTAGTCATCTTTTCCGCCAACTCTTCTTGGCCTTTATTCATCTTTTCAGTCACTTCTTCTTGGTATTTATTCATTTTTTCCGCCAACTCTTCTTGGCCTTTATTCATTTTTTCCTCCAACTCTTCTTGGCCTTTATTCATTTTTTCCGCCAACTCTTCTTGGCCTTTATTCATTTTTTCCGCCAACTCTTCTTGGCCTTTCGTCAATTCTGTTTTTATGCCATTGATAACATCTAACAGTTCTTTCAGTTGTCCGTCCATTGTTCTTGTTTTCGCCATAAGATCCCGACTTCTGACACCAAATGTTGCAGCGTATATGGGGTTCTTTTGATCTTATGGTTAAACAACTTCAAGCTCTTGTTTCTTAGAAAAGTAGAAAATAATTTATTTACAGATTTTCAGAACAACAGAGTCTTCGAAACTCACAAATATTACTAGATATTCAAAAATAACTGTTCAAATCTATCGTACAAGTACAGCTTTAGATCCCAGAGACTCTTTATGCAATGTCTCAACACTTAATAACATTCAAAACAACATAAATGAAACTCAAGCAAACTTGCTTAACAAACGCCTCAGCGTATAGGGGGTTCTTTTGATCTTATGGTTAGACAACTTCAAACTCTTGTTTCTTAGAAAAGTAGAAAATAATTTATTTACAGATTTTCAGAACAACAGAGTCTTCGAAACTCACAAATATTACTAGATATTCAAAAATAACTGTTTAAATCTATCGTACAAGTACAGCTTTAGATCCCAGAGACTCTTTATACAATGTCTCAACACTTAATAACATTAAAAACAACATAAATGAAACTCAAGCAAACTTGCTTAACAAACGCCTTGTCAACTCAATGACTAACTGGTAAATAATAACAACAACAGCTCGCATTGCTCTCCTTATATAGGCTCGTAGCATGCGCCGGAAATTTCCACAACCTTCTAGAAAAATCCAGAAACCAAGGAAAAACATTCAATGTATCAGGAGACCTAAGGGGGGGTTACCATAGAGAGGGAAGGGTTACCATCGCCAACAATCGCCAAGTTAGCCACTAACTTGGCGATATATCGCCAAGTTTGGCGACCAATATTAGTCGCCAAAAGTGACGCCAACTTGGCGATATCTCTAATATTTCGCAAAGCTGCCATAGACATTCACTGAAAATAATAGACAAGTTTGCTTGATAACAGAGACAATGTAACTAAAACTAATATTAGTAAAGAAATGGAGCTTAATAAGATTATTTACATTATTTTACAGTACAAACACTAACTATTTACAAAATTCGTAACAATACAAAACTAGTTGAGTTAATTATCGCATGCACCATTTATAGGCCAAAATGTAATGAGATCTTCTAACGTGATTACTGAATTGTAACTTTAATGGAGTAAAGTCAAACAAAGTTCGGATTTATGCTTCTAAAAACAAAGGGAGGGAGTTGAGTAATGATAGATTGATTTAGAAAACTTTCCAAGGTATTCAGATGAATCTAAGATTGTTTTATTTATTTTTTAATTAAAACAGAGAATTAACCTGATATACAGGTTTTCAATTCAACACTGCAATGTAAATGAATATAACATTATTCTTTATTATTCAAACACGTTTTCCTTAATAACATTTTAAACTCGCGGTATTTGAATGTAAAAAAAAATTTGAGGATTAATCATTTATGCAGATCACACATTTGTTTCTTCAGACAGATACATGATTAATTATACCAACTACTATATTTATTCGCAAGTCAGTTTAGTTAAATTTTTAGTAAAATATAAGCTATCAAGTTTTTCGAGTGTCTAATACATGCTCTGGAGTATATATTCAGATGTATTCAAATCAGATAGAATCGCACAAAGGCGAAGCTACGGCGCAATTTTCTATTTGGGATTTGAATGATCTTGATGATCTGAGAATGAAGAAGCAATTTTCAGTTTCTTTACTGGAATTTCAATTTTTTCGATCTGAATAAAAAATGAATTTGTCATTGAAAAGCAAAGATTTTGAAGATTGAAAATCTTGAAAAATGATCAAGAACAGCTGATGATTAACATTTAACCATTCACTGCATATTTGTTTTCTATTTTTATTTGAAAAACAAATTGAAATTTTTATAGCGTCTAGTAACGGGAAAAAATATATAAATAAGTTTCAAAGTTTGAGCTAAAATTTCACATTTTATAACGTGTATCTTACACACATAATTTGAGTTTTAAAATATTATATTGCGATATTTAGAAATTATATGGGCTTAAAATAATTACTTTTGCCTGTTTAACAGTCTGCAACTTTCTTTATATTAATATTTTTAACTATTCAGCAAAAATAATAAAATGTAAATTTTACCTTAATAGTTTAATAATTTTTTTATCCTTCAAAAATAAAATTCAAATTTTGTTGTCAAATATAGCCATCTGAAATGGATAAAACAAATGTTATTCTATTATTGGACTATTCTTGATAAGATTCAACGATTCTATCATCCGGATTCATGTCACATCATGAGAATGATAGTAATTTTACGTATGCACCAGATGTGACACAGTGCGGTAAAGAATTAAATTAAAAAAAAGTCAGCATCATTAAACCTGGAGCTGAATAAACAATGTTATTTGCATAAAAAGCGACGTTTGATGAGCAGATTTTTAATGTTAAAATTTCGCATTGAGCTTTTGAAAGGAAAATTTGGAATTATGAAGATAATTTAATATTCCATTGAATTATGATGTGCATAGTAGTTTACGAAGGAAATTTTAATATAGAATATCAACAGTATCCAAAATACAGTGTATAAATATTTTAGTAATGGGCATCATACAGGAAACGCTTATAATGTTTTGGTAATACAGATATTGTGGAATGTTCTACAATTAAATCATAAGACTATGATGCGATTTTTTTTTTTTTACAAAAGTTATTTTTAACTTTTATTTATTGACAGAACTAACTTTAAACTTTCATTCCATAGTTTGCTGAATACGAATCTGAAGTTATCCAACAAAATTTATCCCGGAAAACACGTTTTTTCGGAAAAAGACTTGAAAAAACGTGACTTTTCTTTGTTTTTCTATATAACTTTAAAATTATGCATTTTACATAAAAGTCCTCAGTACATAAATTAAAGAGAACAAAATTTCTTACATTAAATGTCGTAAAAGATTTTTTTTTCTATGATCAATGGTTTAACCGTGACAGTACCGCAAAAGTGGCTGTGAAAAGAAACAATTCTCAAAAACGGTAATTACGGCGCTGTATGTCGATGAAACGTGAAAAACAATAATTCTGCGCAAATTTTGACCACTTCATAATAATAAATGTAACATTATTGACTATATTTTATAAATCTGACGTTATTTTTTTTCCTTCATAACTAACGAGAAAAATAAATGATGCGTTAAACATAGATTAATATAGCACTTTCCAACATTTCATGAAATTTTTATCAAAACTTCGTTATTTAGGGAAATAAGATTACTGTTTATAGCCAAATATGTATCCGATACATTTGACCAGCCCTGTATTTGATCTGTCGTTGATATACATACATAATATATAATGGGAAAATTTAGTTTCGCAAGAAAATGCCTAGCAGGTTAAAATTTCTCTTTCAGTGATTTATATTAATAGATGGAAATATAATTCAATACTTTTGTTTTGTTCAGACTTGTAGTTTCCTTCATAACTAAAAAACTAGTTGGATGTGCCAATCCCAAAACTTTCTTCCATCTCATATGTACATTTTAATATTTCAAAATTTACTTACACATGTTAATACGTTAATATTATTAATTCAATACTATACAGATTGATTGATGAGTTGATAAACAGTAGAACGATAGGCAGATTTTTTTTTTCAAATTCAGGAAGGATCTACTCTCCATATCCAAACAAAATCATACACAAAAAATTTAGTTCAATTCTATGCATAACTTCAAACACTTTTTAATAATAAAATAATAATAAGTTTGACACTTAAAATGTTAAAAATTGCACAAAATTTAAGATTTTATAAAGATTTTTATTAGATTATATACATAAAACTCTGCAAAAATCAGAATAAATTTTACTTAAAGTACACAGGAGTGCTTTCGAAAATTGTATGCGCACATTTAGTTTTATTTGGCTACTAACCAATTTTGGTTATAATAACAGCCTTCACAACTTGGAATCTGGAATGAGATGATAAAAAAGAGTCTTAGGATGAATCACATTTTTCCTTTAGCAATCGCAATGACAATCGGGAGCAAAAAGTGCTTGAAGGTCAGCAATCGTTGGATTAGAAGCGTCCATTTCATTCATAGTAATTGAGGGAGTCATCATCAAAAAACGATATTTCTTTAAAAGACTCATTCTCCAAAACAGCTTTTAAACCTGCACAGGAGCTCTCATTCCAGATAGGCTTTTCTCCGAAAGCTCTTTAGTAAGAGAGTATTGCGCTGCTAGAATGTATAATTCGTTAAGTTAAAACACTTTTTTTTTGTTGTACAAACAAATTGGGATATGCTGTTTTTCATATCATACAAAAAAGATTCAATAGGTTTCATTTCTGGACTGTTCTGCTGCTGATGAAGAACATACAAATCTTCAGAAGCTACAAAGTATTTAATTATTTGTATTCGGTGGCAAAGTGCATTGACGTGGATAAATATGTCATTGTTGTTATCCTTTTTATTAAAGGCAACAGGCGACATAGTGTGCATTATTGATGTTGGTTTATATTTCTTTGAACAAAATGACGTCTTTGTTCTCATATTTTGAGATGAATGCTCCATATTATAACTTTTGATGGGTACCATGTCCTTGATATATTCGGTCATGATCTTTTTAAACTGTTTTTGCCTAATGACGAAGGACTTGTTGTTCACTATCTGTATTGTCAGCTCATCCTAAAAACACATCTGAAAGCAAAGTTACAGACACCAAATACTGACTCTGTTTAGGAAACGTAAAATGCATAAATGAATTTTGAAAAAGATAATTTGCACATAGCTTATTTTTGCAGCATTACATATGAATTGCTTTTACCCGATCTTCTTCTGTCCATACTGTAAAAAAAAATCTGCAACCTTAGTAATCTAAATTTACCAAACCTGGTATGCTTAGTAAAATGTTATATGTACACTGTACAATAATATGATGTCAATCTACATAACGTGTAAGCAAAACTAGAGAAATCTTTAACTTTATAAAAGTATTTACTAAAATTTTGGTAATTTTACTAAAATTTTATCTATAAAGCTTGTTACCGTTGCTTAAAATATTTCGGGAATACGATTTTCCAAAAATTTTTTTAGTAACCTTAAAAATGTTTTGATTCAAAGTGCAAATATAAATCTGTTACATGAATTTTAATTGTTGTCATTGGATAAAAAGTTCTTGGAATATAATTCTACTAGAAAATGTTTTATAATTTTCCATTTTTTTTCACAGTGCAATGCTTATGCGTACGTGCTCAACCAAGCCTCTTTTTTGCATGACTAAAGCGCAGTACCCTACACTACAATATAGTTTAAGTGTTTTGATAGACCAAGAAATTTTCAGAAGGCCTCAAGAAGTCTTCTTCGTACTCTGCTTCTTCTGACATTGCCTCCATCTTCTTTCTATCATTTTAACAGCTGCCTTAATTCATTTTGCGGTTGTTTTGATTAATTCGAATCTAATTTCTGCAAGCACGATGTTGTTTGTCGCTTATTCTTGCACTTTGACTGCTACCTTCGAAATCTACCCACATTCCGGTAAATCACCCGCCTTCGAAATTATTTCAGATGCTTTCAGGTTATTTTGCTAAAGAAGAACTTTTTTTTTGTAGACTAAGGTTCTGTTTTATCTCCTCTTCAATACCAACAAGTTATTTTCTTGGGAAATTTTATTGAGACGCTTAAACGAAGCCAAAATTGTCACTAAAATACTTAACCTTATTCACTAATTATATTGCATGCAACTTGCAAATACTGCGACCACAAATAACAAATTAGCGTCAAATTTTACATTAAACAGGTACAGTTACATAGCAGACTTGACATCACTCAAATATCAAATACTTTGTGCCACTGCATTGGCATAGCTAATTATCAACGTTCGATATATAAAAGGCAAAAGTGCAATGCGATTATTAAAATTACGCCTAATAAAGAAAATTAGTTGATTAAACATATATAGATATTTTTTTTTTCGGCCAAGATTGCATATTTAATTGAGAAGTTAATAATCTATAGAAATAATTTTGCTTCGTGAAATTAACATTTTGATTAAATTTCATTAATCATATTTGTCTAATTCAATGAGATTTTGTAATGCAAGTCACTTAGATAAGTACTATGCTTTAAAGCCTCCTTTAGAATCGGAATTTTATTTGAATTATTCAATTAATTAGATATTTATGATAATATATCATTTCGTGCAATCACATCCACAAATTTCAATTCTAAAATACTGGGAGTCAGAAATTCCAGGAACTAAGACTTATTTGACAATTTTATTACAGAATTGGTACCCATGGAATGTGACATGGGATGGCCATAGCAACTAATTTTGCATTAGCGCAAACATTTTAGAAAGATTCTATATTTTTTGCCTACTAATAGATACTCTCATTAAGCTCTCTTAACATTTAAATAAATACTTCAATTTAGCAAACATAACTCAGTTTTTGACAGAATTTAAATTGGATGCTTACGAGACGCTAAAGTGAACTTTTTTTCTGTAATATAGTACTTTATGCTGAAAAGCAAGTAAGCAACAATTTGTTAATGCGAAAGATTTATTACTAAAGACAAAAAAAAATATGCAAAAGTTTTGCGTAATTACGTATATTGCTTTAACTTTAATTAAAGTTTTCTCCCACTTTCCAATTCAGTATTTAAACAAATGTTATCTTAAGCTGATCCTTTATCCATTTTTCGAAACACTCGTGTATTGGATTTGTTATAGAACCTTTAGATTAATAATATTGGCAAACACCCATTTAGCATTTAAAAAAAAAAATCTATTGCATCGCTGAACTAGAAAGTTTTTTCTTTTCTCTTCATCACTGTCACTGGTGATTTCTGTTTATCTCAACCAAAGTTCCGCCAAAGCCAAATTTTAAGGTATAATGTACGAAACAAGCTTCAAACCAGCTCATTCAGTTTGGAGAAAAATTGTTAGTACGTTTTAAGAGCCCACGCAAGTCACTGAAAAAAACCCGGGTGATTATGCTAAGTCTATGGGATAGTTATTTTCATATATCTCACTCAAATTTTAATATTTTTACATGTTATTTTCTCTTGCATAGGGGAACTGAGGACAATCTACAATCAAGCTAGGATTTACCTTTTCAATTTCGGTTTCATATTTTTCTTTAAAAAATACTTAAAATTTCGAAACCCATAGGAACCGGTTCTGAAATCGAAATTATCGTAATTGAACAAAATGTGTAACTAAAATTGAAAAGGTAAAAACTAGCCCGGCTATAAATTGTCCTCAGTATCCTAAGAAAAAATAAATCGTGTAAAAACATCAAAATTCGAGCGAGATATATGAAAATAATGACCCCATAGATCGTTTGGGACCCCATTATTATCCGAATCTTTTTGAGGGATTCGAGAGGCGCCTTAAGAAAGCCCAGTAACTTTAAGTGGAAATAGACTTGGAAAAACAAATTTGTCTTCATTAACCAGAGATACATCTTAAGCTAAGAAATGTTTTTGAGAGTCTAATGAACACCGTTACTTCTACATCAAAGATATTTTTTTTCCTGTTTTCACTTATTTTTCTGTGTCTTTACTTCCCTTAGATTAATTTTTGTGTGGTTTTTATTTAATTTTTATTACATTTTCTGATATATCACTATGGTGTAAAAAAGTTTTCAGTTCAAAACTAATTTCTTAACATAGAACGAAATAACTTATCAATAGAGTTTTTGTTCCAGCTATTTACTAGTTTAATTCATAATGGTAATTTTAGTATGCTCTGTGTACATCCGTGTTTTCTTTCATTCGAATTCACTGCAAGATATCATTAAATGTTTCAATATTCAAAATAATATATTCCAACTCCTGATAGGAGCGTTTGATTAAAATTAAATTTATCTCATGAATTCAAAATTATAGAATTCAATTAACGAATGCTGTCAAAAGACAGGTCAAGTTTACTTTTTGAAACATTTTCTAGATGTTGTGTAGCTCAGAGAAAAAAAAAGTTTCAAAAGGAATCACGCAGCTGTCGGCTCTTAAAAATCGTATACATCGAAATTCATTACGTACTACACGTATAACCCAATTACATGATAGTAATACAGAATGAAATAACTAGGACTTCCCTCAAAGGGATTAGTCTGAGCGATATTGCTTAGAACAGAGTTATAATAATAATATGCTAAAAATAAAAAGCGATGCTATGTTTAATTGATTATATATTGTCACAAATTTAAATGACAAAAAAAAGCAAAGTGAATGATACAATTGTAAAATATTACATAAAAATTCCTATGCACGGTTAAAAAAATGGGAAATCGAACTATGCAAATCAGCCACTTCTGTCTATAAAATTTGAAGTACGCGATACATTCAAAGTAATACATATAATAAAGAACTAAAATATCTTGTATTGGAATCTAAACTCTTTGAAATGACTTTAAGAACATACATATCAATTTTAGTATATAAAAGTGTCGCAAATCATGATGGTTGAGTAGAATGAGGGAATTTTTTATATGGTGTGTGGTGCCCTTAAATAGTTAGAACAAAATAATTAATATATATAATAGTATAATATCTACATGTGTTTTCTATGCATACGATGAGGTTTTCGATAAAAAATTTGGTTATTCTCTCTTAAAAAATGATATATAAAAATCCCGAAAATGTCAACAAAGGAATACAATGTGTCGTTTCGAGTGGATTCCAAATATTCTCAATCTGATTTAAATGGATCGTGCATGCTGGCCACTACATACGCTGTTTGTTTTCGTTTTAAACTGATTCCCATGAAATTGAGCTGTATTCCACTTTAGCATGCAGAAAATAAAATGGATTGGCAATAATGAAAGTGGTAGAGATTTTACAGAGGTATACGCCGTATACTTTCTGCATTTTTTAAGAACCACTGTATACCCCCTCGCCCTCTTTCTCAAAAAGCTGCAGTATATACATTTTAGGATTATTCTCTAACTTGAGCGTATACTCTCTGCTTAGAGCGTATATTCTCTGTCTTTTACAACTATTCCACTGTTGACAATGCTTACAGCATAAGGTACGAACGAAATCTGAATATCTCCTCTACATAAGCTTTGAATCGTCAAAGTTTCATCACACGTTATTTACAAATCTGAACATATTTTTTTAGCATACCATGTTGGCTCAAATACGCCAATGTGAGCTCGATTATGGAGTTCTACCCGAAAAATTTATTATTTGAAAGGCATTGCTAGTGACAATTGTAAAAATGATTCAATGATAAAATCCCTAGATTAGTAAAGATGAAAAGTTAATGTTCCCCTTCATACTATTTTGTAATGGAATTCTTTTGTGGTGAAGTGTAAATGAATAATAAATATTTTAGCACAGCATATTCTACAAATTATATATTCTAGTGCCCTTCGTAAATGCATATCAATTTCATTATGTTTCGTCGGGTTGAACATCATTAAAAATATTTTGAACTATTTCATCCCATCGGTCGTAATGTAACGGAACACTTTTGTCTGTCCCTGTATTCGAACTATTTATCCCATTTTATTAAAATTCGCAAAGACTCAACAAAATTCGACAACAAGTAGAAATTTGAAATTTCAAGCGATTCGGTAGGATAGTTTTTGTGCAGTTATATGCGAACCGACAGACGGACGGATCAGACGACGGCTATAGGTACTAAATATTTATATTAATTAGGAACACACCTAAAAATACAGTTTAATTTAAAAGCGCATGCCGAAATTGAAAACGCAATTCCAGAAATTATAGCTTAAAGACAGTATTGTAACCGATTTCTTTTGTGTGTCCCTGTAAACGGATTAAAATGATATGAATTGCAAAGTTGTTGCAAAAAGATTTGTGCAGCTATGAAAACAAACCTAATTAATGTTTATGTTTAATTTTACAAATAAATATGACACAGATATCTGATACGCACAGAGGTACTTAATTGGCGCCAAAATAGCGTCTATTTGCCTGCATGGTTTCCATATGAATGTTATTATAAAAAGTTTTTTTCTACAATTATTATTATTTATTTAAAGTTATTTCCATTTCAAAATAACAGAAAATGCTTCATTTATCACTTTATTTTAATTTCATTAAAAAAATGCATGTAGCATGTTATATGGATCTTCTATTCGAAAAGGTTGTTTTCGTCAAATTTGCATAAAAAAGCACGCTAAACTTGGTTCTTACATAATATCTTTTTAAACATGTTATTTATATATAATAAAATATGTAAAAAGTAATGTCCGGTTCCTGTATTGCTCCCAGGATTACACACATATTCCTAATTTCAAAGCTCTATGTCAACAGGAAAAGGGTGAAAAATTAGCACGCATTTCATATACGCACCTAAATACGTATCATATACCCAGGGTACCTAATTGGCATCATAATGACGTTATTTTGCTTGAGACAGTAATTGAGCTATTATCATTTATTTACTAAAATCATGTTTATTTACTTTCCATTTATTTTTTAATAATATAAATTGCTTATTTCTACGGTTATTAATTATCCTTTTTATTTTTTACTTAATGTAAACTCTTTTTTAAAATAATAGAGAATAATTTAAAAATGTATATGAAATCAGTATTCCAAAACGAGATTTTCGCCAAATGGGTGTTAGAAAAAAATCGCGCCAAATCTTGTGCGCATATGAATACTGTGCCAAAAAATAATCACGACCATTGAGTTCCAGCCCCAAACAAAATGTAATTTAAACGAAAACGTGCAATAAAAATAAATAAAATGAGAAGAAATGACGTCATATATCGAAATATTTTTTAAACATATAATTGTTTTTAATATTCACACTCGAGGTATAAAATATTAATTTGGCTATTAAAAAATGCTATTGAGAGATTATCACAAAACCTCAAAACCACTGTTTTTATGACTTTTTTCTTTTTAAATAGAAAAAACCTCAGATTTCTTTTTTTGCTTAAATAAATTTTAATATGCTTTCTTGTACTACTTACTCCATGTACTGTAATTCGATTGTCTAAGAAAACATTCAGCCGGTGAAAAGTGACGCACACCAAATTTCTGTGACGTATGCCAATAAATTGTGCTTTTTTTCAGTTTTTTAAATATAATTTTTAAACTATTTGGAACTAATTTTTGAAAGTAGGTGCATTCAGTAGGTTACCCTCATATATACCTTCTGGTACAAAAAGAATCAAAATCTGATGTATTTATACTGATTGGCTTGACGAAAGAATTATGTTTGATTTTTAACGCTAGATAGATAACCATATTTCACTATACACTAAATCGATTACGTCGATTCGACATAGGTTATCTTTAAGGGGTTAATATCGTTACGTACTATGTGTATTAGCCTTCGCTTAGCGTAGACAACTGTTTGCTCCGTGTACTCTGATTCGGTTGTCTACGAAAATATCCAACCAGTGAAAAATAACGCACACCAAATTTCTGTGACGTATGCAAATAAATTGTGCTTTTTATGAGTTTTTAAATATAACTTTTAAACTATTTGGAACTAATTTTTGAAAGTAGATGCATCCACCAAGTTACCTTCATAAGTACATTCTAGTACAAACAGGATCAATATCTGACAAGCATTTTTTGAGATTTGCTTGACGAAAGAATTTTGTTTGACTTTTAATATCGTTACGTACTATGTGTAAAAGACTTCGCTTCGCTCAGACAATTACTATTTACTCCATGTTTTCTGGTTCGGTTGTCTGTGAAAATATCCAGCCAGTGAAAAATGACGAACATCAAATTTCTGTGACGTATGCAAATAAATTGTGCTTTTATATCAGTTTTTTAAATATAACTTTTAAACTATTTGGAACTATTTTTTCGTAGATGATGCATTCTCCAGATTACCTTCATAGGTACCTACTGGTACAAACAGAATCAAAATCCGACAAGTACTTTTTGAGATTTGCTTGACGAAAGAATTTTTTTGACTTTTAATATCGTTACGTACTATAAGTATAAGACTTCGCTTCGCTCAGACAATTAATATATGCAGTGTTTTTTCCAGTTATTTATTGATTTAATTAATAATGGAAACTATCGTAGTTTTAGTATACTCTTTATATAATGTAATCATCTGTTTTCTCTTCAAGATATCATTAAAGGCTCTAATACTAAAAAGAGAACTTTGAAACTCCGGATATGAACATTTGATTAAAATTAAATTTTATCAGATGAATTCAAAATTATAGATTTCAATTTACAAATTGTGTCAAAAAGCGGATCAAGCTCATCTCTCAAAGTATTTTCTGGTACATAGTACAAAGCGCAATATTGGATTTAAATAGGATTCAATTTCACTGGAAGCTGTTGATTCAAATAAATTGCATACAACGAAATTACATTCGTTGTATAAAATTCATTCATTACATTACATTCTACACGGATAATCTATTAATATGGCAGTATGTGTAGAATGAAACAACTAATCAATGCAGTGTTAGTTCAGTTGTGTACTAGTCTAGGATAATACTAGTAATGGAAAATAACGTAGCTTCAGTGTACACTGTATGGGCCATTTTCAAATTTCGCTTACATATGCTGTCCCAGAGTAAAAAGAAGAAAATTCAAACATAAATTAATATTTAAAGTTTGATTTGAGCTATGCATTAGCTAAAGAAGATTATATTGAACATTTCTAATATGAAAAATTAAGAAAATCAATAACATTTTTTGAGATATAAATCTTTAAAATTTTGATTCTAAACAAAAATGCCTGTCCCATTCCAAGTTTTATGTTTCTAACTGTGTTTATTTAAATTTGAGCTAACTTTTAAAAATAAAAATGCTTAATAATTTTAAATATGAACTGTTAGTGCTCTATATTAATAAAAAACAATATTGCAAAAGATATTTTCTTTAAGAAATAACCAGAAATCTTTAGTCCCTCACTGTTTTTCAAGTCCATTACCTTGTGATTATTTTAGTCAAAATAGGTTTCGAATGCTGTCTAAAGTTAGCAGCAAAAATTCGGCGATATACACTGTAAAAAAAAAAGGGTCGATCTACTAAAAAAACTTTAGTGATCCTTGTAATTACTAAAAAATTTTTAGTAATCTTAGTCGGTTACAAGAAAATCTGTAAGAATTACTAGAAAAAAGTTAGCAACGAATAGAGTTAATAGTTTTATATTTTTAATAGCTATTACTAAAACTCACTCGGTGTGGCCTTGATAGCATAGTGGTTATAGTAACGGACTCCAGGCTAGAAGGTTCCGGGTTCGATACTGGCCACTGCCAAATACGCCCCGAATGTATGTAGTGTAAGTACTCGTTAATAAAGGGATTATGAAAATCCTATCGGAGCAGGTAGGAATGTTTGGTGCTGCCATCTGTTGCGGTTTTGCCGAAAATCTTCCTCTTCAGAAGTCTCGAAGGAAGTTCCTGCCCATCGGGCGCACGTAATGGTTATTAAAAAAATTTTTGGAGCTATTACTAAAAGTTGCTTGGTGGCTCATACTAAAACTTTTTAAGTTATACAAAAAATTATTTTGTTCAGTTTACAAAAGAAATACTTGTTTCACTTGCAAAAAAAAGTTTGTAATGGTTAATAAAAAATTCTGTGGAATACAAATTTACTAAAAAAATTTTTAGTAACCTCTTGAATTTTTTTTTACTGTGTAGTTAAACTATTCACGCAACTACTACTTGCCATTTTTTACTCTTTATTTGTGAAGCAATGTAATAGTGGCCATTTTTTTCTTTTTATCAAAGTTGGTATTTTTTTTCACTGTCAAGTCTGTTACCGCAAATTTTGATATTAAAATAATGTTTTTTGAACTTCTGTAACTAAATATCGTTTACTAAATAGTTTCAAAAGGTATGTGTAATATTATCTAAGTTAGAAATTACACAAGCTAGTTCATTTCTAATAGTTTTATTGGGAATGTCAAGTCCATTACTTGTCAAGTCCTTTACCATGAAATGTAAGCTGCTAAGTAAGTTTACTAAATAGTTTTAGAAGGTATGTAAATTATTATCTAAGTTAGAAAATATATAAGCTAGTTCATTTTAATAGTTTTTTTAATTTTATTTGAAATGTCTAATCTGTTACTTGTGAAGTCCGTTACCATGAAATGTAAGCGAATGGTGAAAATGGCCCGTATACATCAATGTATTCATCTGATTTCACTTATTTAAAATCACTGCAAGATATCATTAAATGCTGTTATATTCAAATGAAAAGGCTCAAACGTCGGATATCATCGTTTAATTCAAATTAAATTTTATAAGATGAATTCAAAATTATAGATTTCAATTTACGAAAAGTGTCGAAAAGGGGAACTAGTTCCGCTGTTAAAGTATATTCTGGATATTACATAGTTCAAAAGAGAAAAACTGGATTTACTGGAGGATGTTGATTTAAATAAAACATGTACAACGAAATTCATTACATTCTATACGTATTACGTAACTATAAGATAGATATACAAAATGAAAAAAATTATAAATACAATGTTTGTTCCAGTTATTTACTAGTTTAATTATTAATGAAAAATAATCATAGTTTCTGTATATATTGTAGTCATTTGCTTGTTTATTTGTTTTCATTCAAATTCATTGCAAGATAACAATAAATGCAACAATATTCAATGAAGAATAATCAAACTTCGAATATGAACGGCTGATTAAAATTAAATTTTATCAGATGAATTCGAAATTATAGATTTCAATTAATAAATGATGTTGAAAAGTGGATAAAGCCCACCTCTTAGAGTATTTCCTGGATGTTTTATAGTTCAAAGAGAAAACATGTATTCAAAAAAGGATCCAATTTCACTGAAGGTTGTCGGTTCAATTAAACCGTATGCTACTAAATTCAGTACATTCTATACGTATAACCCAATTACTTTATAGCATGCACAGATTGAAAAAAAAAACAAAGACAGTGTTTGTTCCAGTTATTTACTAGTTTAATTATAAATGGAAAATATCGCAGTTTCAGTATACACTGTATACATCAACGTATTCATCTGTTTTCACTCATTCAAATTCGCTGCAAGATATCATTAAATGCTGTAATGTTCAAAACAGAATGTTCAAACTCCGGATATGAATATCGATTAAAATTGAATTTTATGAGAGGAATTCGAAATTACAGATGATGATTTATTAAATAAATAAATTATTAATAAATGATGCTGAAAGGCGAATCAATTTCATCTCTTAAAATATTTTCCGGATGTTTTATAGTTCAAAGAGAAAAATTGGATTCAAATAGTATTCAATCTCACTGTAAACTGTCGGGTCAAATAAATCGTATACAACTAAATTCATTACATTCTATATGTATAACTCAATTACATTATAGCATGTACAGATTGAAAAATAATAATAAATTCAGAGTTTGTTCCAGGTTTTCACTCATTAAATTATTAATGGAAAATACCGTAGTTTTAGTACACACTGTATACATCAATGTATTCATCTGTTTTCTATCATTCAAATTCATTGCAAGATAGCATTAAAGGCTACAATATTCAATGCAGAATGTTCAAACTCCGAATATGAACGCTTGATTGAAATTAAATTTTCTCAGATGAATTCAAAATTATAGATTTCAATTTATGTGGAAAAGCGAATCAAGCTCATCTCTCAAAGTATTTTCTGGATTCAACATCGTTCATATAGAAAAATTGGATTCAAATAGAATCCAATTTCACTGGAAGCTGTCGATTCAATTAAAACGTATACAACAAAATTAATTATGCATAACCCAATTATATGATAACATGAATAGAATGAAAAACTA
Source organism: Maratus speculifer (assembly GCA_964019185.1). Taxonomy (NCBI): domain Eukaryota; kingdom Metazoa; phylum Arthropoda; class Arachnida; order Araneae; family Salticidae; genus Maratus; species Maratus speculifer. Next base: position 81,081,883 of record OZ025298.1, on the reverse strand, counting down.
GTCGTTGGAAGCTACCGTAATACTTACCCATCATTTATATTCATATGAAAATAAAATATGTGAAAACAATTTATACAGTGTATTTCAATTCCAAAACTAAATTTAAATGTTGTTAATACACATAGTAATACTCTATTAATGAATTGCTCATGCACCAATTTCAACAAATTATATAAAACGCCAAACTACTCAAGAAGTACCAAACTACGTAAAAGAAACATCCTTCTAACTCCAAAAATAATAATCATATTAACTAACAGTTTGCTGCGTCGGATTAAGTGTCTCATTTTCAATTAAAATATATTTTGAATTGAAATTTGAATGAAATACAGGATCATGAAAAATCGAAGAATGTGGAAAACATGATTACAAATATCTCGACAATAAATATTTCGATCGACTTCGATTTTTATGCAAAATTTGTGTTTTTTATTGCCTTTTACACGCATTCCGGAGTGCTTAATTTCATTCCTATTTTTAAAAGATATTTTCAATCCTATTTGGACTGAATCAATAGGCAACGAGAGACTGCAGTCTTTGATCACAATTCATTTTTATACCCTGTTCTTCTCGCATTTAGTTAGCAAAACAAGTTGTTTCACGGTTATTTTCTAAAATTGTTTTATTTATTTATTTTTATATATTACCCCACCCCCCCACCCCCCAGTTTGAAAATTATAATAATTTTAAAACTCCATTTTGTATCAATTTAATCAGAAGAAACTGCGTTGTTTTTATTTTATCTTTCTTATAATGATTATTTTTTGTATTATTTTTACATTGTATATATAATTTTAATAGTATTAGTTTTAATCCGGAAAGGAGCATGTCTGTAATCATTTCTGATATCATTATATATGCTTACTATATTTTACTTGTGTCAAAGATAAATAATTATAGAACTTAAAATTTATATTGTATATAACCGCATAACTTTTTTAGTTAAACTTTTGAAAGTGAACAGAAAATTATACACAAAAACAAAAATTCATTTTTTTAAGGTCAATTTGTGTTGCAATTTTTTAAATGGCAAATTACTCCAGAGAAATAGTAATTTGTATTTTATATAACCGCATAACTTTTTTTTAGTTAAACTTTTCAAAATGAACAGAAAATTATACACAAAAACCAAAATTCACAAGATTTTTTTTTAAAAAAAAGGTCAATTTGTATTGCAATTTTTTAAATGGCGAATCACGCCAGAGAAATAGTAAAATTGAAATTTAATCCGAAAATTTTAAGCGTCACTTATTTTTTTTTAAATTATTTAAGGGGATTTATAAAGTGAAGTAGGTTGTGTCATAAAATAAATTAATGGTACATTTTAAAAATCCATTTTTTATACTTTTTTAATTAATTTTTATATTTTGTACTATTTATATAATTCTGTATTATTTAAAAAAAATCTATTTCTATCTGTAATCTAATCTATAAGCTAATTATATAGATGTATATAATTAGCTTAGTGAACAGACATTATTAAATACATACTGCAACATAAAAAATAGAACATATAATGTAATTTAATAAGTCTTATTATTATGGGTTAGTTTCCTGAGGTATTTCTAAGTGCCATGAGCAAAATATATTAATAACTAATGACATAAATACAAAACAATATTTCTTTACTAATGTAGGTATCAGTTGGCATAATTTTACACAGTTTGAATATGAGAAAGTTACATGTTCAAGCGCATTTTATTGATTCTATAAATTAAGGTACCGATGCATAAAAGCAAAGAAAAAAAAAGAAATATATTTAATTTAAGAAATTAATGTTTCCGGTTTAAAAGTAATAATGGAAAATATCGCAAACAGGTTACATATACAATGTAAAATATAACAAGGAATGACGAAGAAATTTCAAGAAAGATTGAAGAAAATAACCCCTTTGCCTTAGCATTTTCAGTAATCAGTAAGGAGAAAAACCCGAGAATCACTGTCAACCATCTTGGTTTTAAGTGGGAAATGAAAAACAAAATTTCTTTATTTCTTTAGGATTATTAATTTTTATTCCCCCGCCCCAGCTACAATTTCGTGGATATAATCCATCTACCTCATTCTATTCTATTTTATAAATTATTCAAATTTTATTAGTAATGGTGCTTATTGCTGTAATACGCTATAATTTGATGGCTGAAACAAACAAACAACTGCCTTTTCAAATTCAAACTGATTGATATTAGCACCGGTCTATAATTCTATGACTAGTACCGGTTCTAGCCTTATCTCGTGACAAGATTACAACCAATGGGGAGCTCTTATGTACTCTTTTAAAAGATACATGTATATTTTCCTACTTGAAAAGGATGTTTTTGGATATGATCCGAAAAGAGTAATTTGGTAAACCAGTTTTTAGGGGAAAACGTCTCTTTTTGATAAAACCAATAGTCAAGAAAGAACAAAAATATGCGTACAAAATGTCGTTCTTTTTAGGAGTTAATAATTCATTCTTTTGAATTTAGAGTGTAGGGGAAGATGGGGATACTTGAGACATTTTTTGAATTTTAATTTTTTTTAATTTTTTATAATTTCTTAGAATAAAATAAAATATTGAAAATGAAAATTTGATATTTTTTCTTCAACTGAAAACCACTTTCAATTAATTTTGAACTATTTTTCTATGTATAATAAGTGTTTATTTTTTGTTTTACATCGTGGCTCAAGTATCCCCATGGGAGGGATACTTGAGCCACGGTGAAGGGATACGTGAGCCACGACGGAAAAATACCTACAAAAGTAATTTTTTTCGCTTTATTTTTGCACAAACATTTTACAGAATGATAAATTATGAAACATAAAGTCCTTCAAAACCAATTGAGTAAACAAAGCTAGTAACAAGATCATTTTTTGTCGTTAGAACTGGCTGTCGAAGGATAATTTCAACTTGACTTATAACGACGGTAGAAGCCTCCTCAGTTCAGAGTCATTTAAATTTGGAATCTGCAATTCATCGGGCAAATTTCATTTTCAAAATATTAAGCACTTATCCAACAAATATTTTTACAGTTTTCTTTCTGGCATATTTTATTAGTAACCAACCATCAATAGAAGGTTTTCTTTTCACATCATCACCATCATTGACAGAATTTTCCTTTGATGATACTGTCGAACTCATGCTTTTAATTTAGTAGCTGTCGGAATTTAAGCCAGATGTATCATTCTACTATTTCAAACACTTTTTTGATTTCACAGGAAAAGATTTTGTCTTCCTCTTTGGCTCCATGCAGGTAAGTTTGAACTGGGATATTTGTTGCTTTTCTTGTTTTTTGTGCGCTTTTTTTTACAAATTTTTCTTCAATTTCCTTAGTTAAATAAAAAAAAAGTTACAGCAACAGAGGTTACGATTTCAATATAAAATATTAATCTTAATATGTTATATTAAAAAATAAATATTTTAATATGTTGGACTTAACTAATTAAAGTACTAGAGATTATAGCCTGTAAAACAGTTTTAAAAATTTATTTTAATTTAATAAAAGTTAAATTGAAAACTATGTTTACATTTATCTGGACAGGCTATCTTGTTAGTCAAAATGAAAAATAAAATGGATATTTTCATTTAAAAAATATACATTTTGGAACATTTTTAGGTCGTTATTTTTTTAAGAAAAATAAATAAAATGAAAAATTATTCTCCTTTTTATCCAGAAAAAAATCTATTAGTGAATATAAGGATGGAATTTTATTTTTTGTTTGTTTCACCCATGCTTAATTTCTAGTAGGGGTGGTTGAGACATGGCTCAAGCATCCCCACTCTCACTGGCTCAAGTATCCCCACTACCACTATTTTTGTTTCCTAGAGTTTTACTAAATAAAGCATGCAGCTATTAGAACTATTTTAGATTCAAAATACAATTGAAATTATGCTTTTTAAATTTATGTATATAGTTGCAACTTTAAACAAAACTTTAATTACAAAAAAACAAAAAAACCATGCACCCAAATATTTTCTTCAGATAGCGAAAAGACAACTATTAATCACTATACTTTCAAAATGGTACCAAGATGTGTGATTTCTTTTTTACATGTTCAGAACTATAAATATGTTACCATATTGCCAGTTTTAGAAAGAAAAATTAACCAACTGTAGAGATAATAGGGGTGGCTCAAGTATCCCCTATGCTCAAGTATCCCCACTCTCCCCTACATCAATGTATTCATTTGGTTTCTATCACGCATATTAATTGCAAGATACCGATAAATGCAGTAATTTTCAAAGGAATATGCTCAAACTCCGCATATGAATGTCTGATTAAAATTAAATTTTATTGGATGAATTCGAAATTATAGATTTCAATTAATAAATGATATCGAAAAGTAGATCAAGTTCATCCATCAAAATATTTTCTGGATGTTGTATAGTTCTGAGAGGAAAGAGGGATTTAAATCGATTTCGATTTCACTAGTCTGTTGCTTTAAATAAATTATAAACAACGATATTCATTACGTTCTATACGTATAAGCATATTATACGTCAGTGTGGTCAGAATTTAAAAAAACTAATAAATACTGTGTTTGTTCCAGTTATTAGCTAGTTTAATTATTAATTGAAAATATTATAGTTTCAGTATATATTGTTTACATCAAATTAATTCACCTGTTTTCTTTCATTCAAATTAACTGCAAAATAACAATAAATGCTGTAATATTCAAAGGAGAATGTTCAAACACCGGATATGAACGTCTAATTAAAATTAAATTTTATCGGAAGAATTCAAAATTATAGATTCCATTAATAAATGGTGTCGAAAAGCAGATCAAGCTAATCTATCAAAATATTTCCTGCATGTTCCATAGTTCTGAGGGGAAAGTTGAATTTAAATCGAATACAATTTTACTAGACTGTCGGTTCAAAGGAATCGTCTACAACGAAATTCATTACATTCTATATATACAACCGTATGCTAGTATGTACACAGTAAAATAACCAATAAGATGCAGTGTTTGTTCAGTTATTGCTTATTTAATTGATAATGAAAAGTATAATATTTTTATTATACAATGTGTACATTAACCTTTACGCAGGGGCTCGGACAGCATCTGCCCAGATTTGCATGTATTTTCGAACAGATGCTGTCTGATCCCATCTCTAAAGGTTAATTTATTCATCAGTTAGAATCCATTACAATAGGTCATTAAAAGATGTAATATTAAAAAAAAGTATGCTCAAACTCCGGATATGACAAAGTTATTTCCATGTTACACAATATCCGGCTTAAAGAGTTTACTATAAATAAATTAAAAAAAAAAATGATTTTTGGACGCTTTTGAAAGTCTTTGAGCATTTAACAACTTCATTTCCGCTGGTAAGGAATAAATAAAAATAAAACAGTAATGTTATGAATCAGAAACTATAGACTACAGTAAAAGGAGTTATCTAACCAAACCTTCTCTGAATTAATAATAAAATCATTACTTGTGTTCACCATGAAATTTGTAAATTTGTGTAACTAAGGCGAAATGAAAATTTGAATGATGACAAATACAATAAACAATTTCTAATAATTTCCAGTAAACAAAATTACTCAAAGCATATAGAATATTTATTATGAAATATATTTCATTATACATCAATAACCTCCAGTGAAACCTAAAAGCATAATTTAATGCATGGGAATTTACTAAATTTAATAATACAAAATACTTCAAATTATTGATTAACAATCTGCTTTAGCGCTCAGTTTTAATATGATAGAAGGAATTTTCCATTATCTGATTTACTTTAAATTAGCAATTACATTATTACTGTTAAAATGGTAAACACATTTCAAAACAATATAGGTTTGTATATTTTACCCTCTAATAACTTTCAGAAACTTGAATTATGGATAGATATCATTTTAATAATTAAAATATTGTCTCTTAAAACATATGGTTGAAAGATTATAGAAATTTTATATTTGAATTTAGTCAATATTTTAATATGTAAACAAATTTATTTCTAAGTTCATCATTTAATGATTTATCTTGTATAATAAAATGTATTAAAACGAAATAAAAAACATATTTAAAGTTACACAATGATCAGGGATGCAAGCGCTTCACCAGATATGGCCAATTACTACAACTAAATTTTTATAGCACTTTTTGAGATCTTTAATGAATGAATTTCGAATGGAAGCAAAAAATGCTATTTAAATTTAGTGGTGAAAATCAATCATCTGTTGCTCAGCTCTTACATCCCTGACTATGAGCAAATTTCTTATAATATGACAAATGTTTTAAAAAAAGACGTTAAATTACTTGAATTTTTAGTGCTTTAAACATTAAATACAGCCTTCATCAACGAATTAAAAAAGAAAAAAATGAAGAAAAGAAAGAAATATTGTTATTAGCTTCTTTTTTTTAACAAATGTTATGTAGTCGGTGTCGAAATGAGTAAAAATGAGAGTCAATTTTTAGGTTCGGTTTTTTTATTTTCCGAAAGTTTTCGGATTTAAAATTGATTTTAACTCTTACACCTTTCGATATTCTTTTCCTTACGTGGCATTTGAAAAATAAAGCATTATAAACAGTATTTTTATGCATTTATTTATTTATTTATTTGTATTTTCTGATTAAAGGCTGTGATGGCAGTTAATTACTTCACAGTGAGACTTTAAAATTTTACTTCAGAGTATATGTTTGACTTTCTAATTAATACCGTCAAATAAAAGTAAATTATTGAAAAGTGTTGGGAAACCCTGATAATAGAATGAAGATGTAAAAGATAACAACAATATTTTTTTTTGTTACTTGTGAAAAACAATCTTAACACTTTCGGTTTCCATTTTTTCTTTGTTTTAACTTTTAAAGAAAAAATACTTTTACGTAAATAATGTTAATACTAATTATCCAAATATATTTACTGAAGTGAAAAGATTTTTTCATTATTTGAAATCTAATGAATATAGTTATTTTGCGTACTATTCAACTCATTTTCATATGAAAATTGACTAAGGAAGAGTTTTTGGTCACCTTTAGAAACTAACGAATTATAAAGAAATCTAACAGATATTACAACTTCCTAATATGCTTTGCTTTTTAACACACATTATTCCTTTTGAAAAGTAACCTATGCTTTTAATTCAAAAACTTAAATATATGTTTAAAATAAAGAATTGCCAACAATGCAAAGAGAATTAAGGAAATTATTATTTTATTTTTGTTATTACTAAAAGCCAAAGCATAAATTAAATCCCAATAAGATATGCATAGACATATAGTATCATTATTATTTTGTATTAAGGCAGATTAATACTCAGTGAACAAAGATGCTCTAATAATAATAAGCCGGCCCCGAAAGGTTTAAATGCAAAAAAATCTGAAAAAAGAAATTTTTTTGTCGGTCTATGATTTTTATTCCAACACTTCTTGTCCTTTAGCATTTTGAATGTGATTGAATCCTCATACCTTTTACAAAACGACAGATCACTGGATTTTAGCTGCATAGACATATAGTATCATTATTATGTATTAAGGCAGATTAATACTCAGTGAACAAAGATGCTCTAATAATAATAAGCCGGAGCCGAAAGGGTTAAATGCAAAAAAATCTGAAAAAATAAATTTTTTTATCGGTCTATGTTTTTTATTCGAACACTTCTTGTTCTTTAGTATTTTGAATGTGATTGAATCCTCATACCTTTAACAAAACGACGGATCACTGGATTTTAAATTGTCTTCACTCTTCTTTTTTATACCCTTGCTACATTATTGAGATTTCTAGAATTAACTCTAAGACATATTCTAGATTTAATTGTTATTATTCGAAAATTACAGATTTTCTTCTTGCGAGTTACATTACAATTTCTATATTATTAGATTTTGACATAAAATAAAAAATTAAAATATTTTTAACTTGATAAAGAGATCTAAAATAACGAAAAAAACACCGAATACACTGGCAAAAATTTATAAATTACATTTATAGATTTTGTAAAAATCACCACAAAATATAAAATAAAGCCGGGCGCGGTTCGAGGTAAAACAAAGCAGCTCACCATCAGCCGAAGGAGACACGTGTCCGTAAGGGTATGAGGTCAAAGATGAACCCAGTTTATCTTTGACCAAATGACATGTGGTTGTGACATCCATTTCCATCTTTATCACCTTAGATAAAATGCAAATCAGATTTTTTCCCTATTAGTGAAGGGTAACATCATGGGATAGTTCCTGCCGTGGTTGAAAGTTGCACACGGTAATCAGCGGCTTTTTATGTATTTATTAATCAAGGTGAAATTTTGCATTATGCGTTACTCTTTTTTCCTATATCACATTTGGAAGCTATTGGGGTTTTTCGTTTACCGATTACTCTCAACAGGAATGGAGCTTTCACGTTTGCATGGAGCAAGTTTGCAAATGCGCAAACATTTTAGCGTTGTATCACCAACCATGCATTCTTTGATTAAAATTGATTATTTTGATGTGCAATCTGGGTGTGTAACTTGAATCTTGCACATTTTTTATGAAACAACCTGAGCAACAATTAGCCAGCTTTATTTTATTATATATTTATATTCCTACTACTGTAAAAATCCGCCCTTGGACGGTGGATAGAAATCGTGGTTTCACCTTAAAATTTTAAATAATTGATAAAAATATTCATATATAATTATTTTGTGATAGGGCTATTTGTTTTAAAACTAATAAAATGTCTGTAAATTGAAATAGAGTTTTCAAACACTTTACATTCGAAAGTATATCCTCCCTGTTAAACGATGTAAAATTTTTATTTATTCAATAATAAGATTTATGTTTGAAAAAAAATTAAACGGATTAATGATTTATTAAAACCAATTTTTCAAATACAAATCTGGGGCGAACAATTTGAAGACTATGCTTATTAAATTAATACTCAAAAACTAAAGTACTTTTATGTTAGCTTGGCGATGCGATATATCGTCAAATATTGCTCTCATTAAAATCATTGAAATTACAGGAAATCTACTTAAATATAAACCATTAACCCATATTACAATAAAAGCATAAAAAAATAAACTAAAAAGAAATTACGCACCTAGTATTTGCCAAGAATTATATAAAAACTATGCACGTGTGAGATCGCAATACGCTTTTATATTTTAAGAGAATAATCAGGCTACTGCAATTTGTGACTCCTGCTAAAGCCAGTGTATACGTCAGGACCCGTTGCTTTTATTATCTTTTTACACAAAAAGATTTTGCTATGGTATTCCATTCTTATATTTAGTAATTTTATAAAATTCAATATTAAAAAAACGACTTAAATATTAGATTTCAAATTTACATAAAAAGAAAATGTAATTTTTTTTACTTTTCTAACGCAGTTTTTCTAAAAGTTTTCTATCCAATGCTTTTCGATCTATTAATTTGTTCACTAACTTCAAATATTTTATTTTCCGAGATTAATCTGTGGCAACGATTAGCAAAAAACTAGCAGTCAACGACATGCAATGTAGTTTTTTATTAAGAATGATAATATTAACATCAGCTATTAATTTTAAAATTATGATATATAATTTTAATATTTGGGAGTAATTATCAGATTCTTTAATTAAAAACTCATTTGCCAAGAACCATATTTTGTGACAAATATACAGTATATTTGTCACAAAATATACTGTAATGTAATATAATCCGATAATTTCTACCTCGTATTATCACCCCTGAAAAGTATTGCCGAAATAAATACCCACACCCAACATAACAAAGACTTGCAACTGTCAAATACATTGTCAGAGTGTTGGAATGTTTTGACACGAAAAGAGGCACTCAGCATACAAACTGAAAATGGAATAAATGAACCGTTTATTACAGCGGTCAGTAAACTGAAAGTGAAATTAAATTTATGCGCGGGACATCACACATTTATGTTTGAAAGAGATTTTGAAAGCGGATTCAATAAATTGCAATCAAATATTATGTGTAGTGGATAACTTTATACACGAAATTCATCTATGCTTGACCCAGTTCTTAAGTATTTCTAATTTCTGACATAAGAAGTAAGAAGATAAAAGGATTTATTACTTAGTAAATAAAACAGAGCTTCATATCACGAACTGATATATATATATATATATTGGTAAAATAAAATTTTCATTAAATAATATATAACTAGCTGCGTAGATAACGATTAAAGAACATATACCTAGCTTAATGTGTCGTATTTGCACTGCATGGTATATTTGTATTTTTTTTTTTTTTGGGGGGGGGGGGAGGGAGGGAGAAAAGGAAACCTATTTAGACTCTAAAGTAAATTAAGTTATGTAATTTCAATTTTAATGTTATTGTTTTTTAATTTTAAAGAAGAATTCAAATTTATAATGTATGAGAACTGTGAGTTATGAAAATTGAATGGGAGTAAGATTATTTTAATGTTATTACATGAGAATATAGGCATACTTGACAATCGTTTCTTTCTTTTTTTTTCTTATAAGAAGGTGGAGACATACGAATGATAATATTTTCCAGTCAAGAGAATTTTTGATAAAAAAATTATAAAACTTGCAACTATTTCCGATCAAAACAGTTCTTTAACCCGGGAGGACGCGTGCAGGGCTTAAAAGACCCAGAGTGCGTACAGTTTTTACAATTGCAACCATTAATTTTTTAAAAGTAATCTTCAACTTATTTTATCCCAAGATTTGTAAGAATTGTCTCCGTCTAAATAAAGCGACTGTTTTAATTTGATTTTTTTGGGGACAATGTTAAAACCATTCATACCCTGGGTAAGCGCGCGTTCTCCCGGGTTAAATTAATTGAATGAATTCGTTCAGACTAGTTTTGTCATCGTAGTGACAGTTTCTCTGGTTTGGATAACAACTTTCTGTCTGGGCATATGTCCTATATAAAGGTTCTGTTTTCGAATTGCACATAAATAATATAACAGTTCATTCATTTACATATTAAGCATATTCGGAAGTTATTGATACGTACTTACGTATCAATAGTATCAAAATCTTTCAGTATATAAAACACAGTCGAATCCCGTTAACACAAAAATGAAGAAACTGCGAACTTTTTTCGCGATATCCAGGATTTTGTGTTAACCCTCAAAATAGTGGTGCCATCATTGTTAGATTTAAAAAAAAACTAAATAAATAAGTTTTCAAATATATCCTTGCTACAATAATAAATTAATAAAAAATAAGAAAACTTAACATTGAAATATATGGCCATTATTTTAAGCAATAATATTTTTTTTAGCTGCTAATAATCGAAAAGAAATTCGTTATTGACTTTTTTTAGGTTTTTGGAAGCCACTTCGTTCTAGGATCGAATGGGCCTCATCTCATTTGTCCAAAGCTCGGGAAGCATTCTCTTACTCCAAAAGGAAACGCTGTACTGTTTTCAGTGCTGTGGCAGCTCAATTTAATGACACTAGACTTTTCAGTTCTGTATCGATTTCTTCAATTTATTCTGAGACTTTGATATTGCCATCTTAGTTTTCAGTTAAAGCTCCTTTCTCAGGCTGACGAAATTCTCGCGAGCTAATACTATTCTTACAGGGAGATTATTTTCTAATATCTGGTTTGCATTTCGACATTTTAAAATAATTTCTTTTGCATTGAATAGCTAAAGTGCATGCCAACATTCCTTCATTTTTACATTTCGATGGTTGAAGGTATTTTTTAAAAAAGCACTTTCAATTTCGAAACTGGTTTTAAAAGTGAAAGCATCTTTATAAAAAATATCTGCTGTCGTCACATCCGAAGTCAACACATCTTCATGAAAATATGCTTGGCAAACAATGTTTGCGAAATAATTCCCCGTTTTTTGGTCTTTTCTATTAAATCATTCTATGGATTTAATTTCATCACTTTCCTTATTTATTTTATGTGTAAATCTCGCATATTGGAAATAATTTTTCACAGTTTCAGTAATGATACTATTCCAGACACTTCTTAGATAAGTTATAGCTTCTAGTAAAATTTCCGTTTTATTATCAAAGCGCTGAATTATTTTATGAACAATTCTTTTTCTGTACTGCACTTCTAAGAATTGGATAATTTGTTGTTCACAAGGCTGAAGTTTTGATGAAGTATTTGACCCCACCCATCGATTTAGAATTTGAGTGCAAAATTTAAATCTAAGCATTTGCAAGCATTTACATAGATACAAAAAATAACGGTTAAAAATAGTTGTTGGTTACTCTAAATTTTAAGGCGCTCTCTAACGGTACTTTTGGAAATTAATCTTTAAAATTTATTCTCAAGGAAATATTGACATAAAGAATAGTTTTAGCGAAAACGGAAAACAAATCGACCAATTTTTCCGTTATTTATTTATTTTTTTTTAAATCATTTGAAATTTGAACCTCCCCACCCCCATTGAACACAGTTCAGTTTGCACTACTTAATCACTCCCAACGATTCAGATTTTCATCTCAAAATTTAAGTTTATCTCTAAGCTTCTAAAAAAATTTTATGAAATGCAAAAAATAACGGTAAAAAATAGTTGTACGTTACTCCAAAGTCTAAAGCGCCGTCTATCGGCATTTTTTTGAATTTTATCTTTATAATTTATTTTCACGATAATACTGACATAAAGAATAATTTTAGTGAAAATCACAAATTAATTGAGCAATTTTTCCGTTTTTTATAATCATTTGAAATTTGAACCTCTCCCTACAGTTCAGTTTGCGCTGCTTAACCACTCCCAACGATTTAGATTTTGAGCTCAAAATTTAAGTTTATGTCTAAGCTTTTAAAAAAATGAATGAGATGCAAAAAATAACGGTAAAATATAGTTGTTCGTTACTCCAAAATCTAAAGCGCCCTCTATCGACATTTTTTGAAATTTATCTTTATAATTTATTTTCAAGACAATACTGACATAAATAATAGTTTTAGTGAAAACCTCAAACGAATCGACCAATTTTTCTGTTTTTTATAATCATTTGAATTTTTAGACCCTAAACTTTAATGGCGCCTATCTCCTTCGGAAGACGTTTGGGACCTATAGTTTCCTATTTAATATTGTTTGTCTTGATGTGTACTATCACCCCTTAAAGTTTGACCATGAATTTAGAAAAAACCCTGTATATACAGATTGATTGAATTATCTTCCTTTACAAGTCATGCATATTGCGTATTTTTAAAATATGAATAGACTTTTAATTTTTTAATTTCTTATGTTCAATTTAACATTTTGAACTTAATTAAAATAATTTTAAAAAATTTAAAAATTTATTAGAATATTTGTTTTTTAAATTATAATTTCGAGTTGGAAAATACTGTGAATATGAGAAACAACTGTAAGATTTTCCATTTAAAATGGCATTTGTAATTTTACCGTCCCTTCTATTTTTTCCTAGTGAAAACTGTAGACTTTAATAATAGTTAGCAAACTTGATGCTACTTTAGTATGATTTTTTAAGCAGAAAAGTTTTTATTTGAATATCAATCTCGACGTTTGCTTCTCATAAATAAATGCTAAAATTTCTCAGGAATGCTCTTTAAATAGTTGTGTGGAAAATGTACAGTGAAAGATTATGAAATTCTATCCCTTCTACTTACTTAGAATTACATCCCTACTGATAAATAGTGCCAAAATAAATGTCAATAATAGAACTTGGTGCGCTATTCCAAGAGTTCTCTGTCCCATTTAGGGTATTAGAAAATAAATGTTCTAAAAAATATAACAAATAAAATTATCAAACATAGTTTGAGCTTTACAGCATTACCAGAGATCAGCAATTGGATTGAAATTAATTTCCTCTGCGAAACATGACACTTTTTGATCTGGCAGAAATTTTGAAGACAGAAAATTTATTAAGGTACTTGCTTACACGAAAATCACAATTTTGGGGAAATTTTCTTCTTTTTTTAAAATTATTATTTTAAATTAAAGTAAGCATTTAGAATTCCAAAAATGCCTCACTTTTGATTCATCGATAAATTAGAAACAAAGTTACCGCCAAAAATATACACACTTATTCATAAAGTTTTGTGTTACATTAAAATATTAATTTGATTTTCTGTAGAGCTGCGTCTATTATTCTTTGCATTTACAAAAAAAAAAAAAAAAAAAAAAAAATACATTTCTTAATCAGTTATTTAAACATTCAAATAAATTTATTAACACGTTTAACCTGCTTATTCATTAAAATATTATGAAAAAAATAGAGTTTTTAAGTATGCATATATCAATATAAGAGCTATTTTTCTTGAAAAACACGCATTTTTTTAAAAGAAAAATACATGTTTTTGTTACAAATTTGTTATATGTTAGCAAATTTAAAATGAACTGTAAATCTTTTGCTTCATAGAACAAGTAAGTGGTTTATTAATATATTTTTGAACAAAAAAAATCTCTGCCGGCTTGGCCTATAGACGTAGGTAGATTTCGAAGAATGCTCTTTTAAACAACAAAACATAAAATATGATTGGATATAAACCCAGTTTAACACTTATTTTGCCGCTTTTGAAAAAATTTAATTTCTTTTTTCTGCAAGAACTGCTTTTATCAGAATCATCTTAAGAAAAATTCGGTTCAAATGCCCATTTTGACACCATATTTTGAAATATCTTCTGACTTTATTAAAAAATCGACCTATACAGCCAATTATATAGTTCCTAAATAACAAAAAACTGTCAACTGAATGCGTTTGAAGAGAAAATAGAATTTAAAAATGAGTCATAAAATAACCAATTTGTTATTTGAATACATCCTCCATTCTTTAATCATGATCGCTTCGGGAAATTTTGTGCGAAGAGCCCACTTTGACAGCATTTAAAAAATATATTTTTAGCCTTTATCAAAAACTGACCAATATGGCACATTTCACAGTTCCTAAATAATAGAACCTGTCAATTGGATGCCTTTGAGAGAAAAACTGAATTAAAAATGAGTCAGTAAAGAACGCAATTTGTTATTTGAATACTTTCTCAAATATTCATTCACGATCACTTAGAGAAATTCCGTTCAAATTACCCTTTTTGGCAGCTTTTTTTGAAATATATTCTGTCTTTATTAAAAAACTGGCCAATGCGTCACATTATATAGTTCCTAAATAAGAGGATCTGTAAATTGGATGCGTTGGAGAGCAAAAATGGATTTAAAAACTAGTCAGAAAAAACGCAACTTGTAATTTGAATACTTCTTCAACTTTTTAATCACGATCACTTTCGGAAATTCTGTTCAAAATACCCTTTTTGGCAGCTTTTTTTAAATATATTCTGTCTTTATCAAAAAACTGGTCAATGCGTCACATTATATAGTTGCTAAATAAAAGGATCTGTCACATGGAAGCCTTTTAAATCAAAAATTAATTTAAAAATAAGTCAGAATATAAGCAGTTTGAAGTTTTTTCTCCAACTCCTTTTTTTTTTTTTTTTGCTATAAGAATTGGTCCTATGAAAAACTTGTGAATATAAAATTCGTAGATATTATTGAGAAGAGGTAAAATAAATTTAATTAGATTTGATAGTTTAATAATTGACGAAGTTGCCGATTTTTATCTTTTTTAACCCCCACCTCCTTTTTGTTTTCGTTTTTAATATTTTTCATCGGTAAGAAGTAGTCCTATCAAAAACCTGTAAATGCAAAAGTTTTAGATAATTTTAAGAATATTTACAAAATTTTAGTTGGATTTGTTACCTTAAGAATTGACGAAGTTATGATTTTTTTTCTCCCTAAAAACGTGTTTTTTTCGTCCCTTGAAGCCATTTTTAACTTTATCAAAAATCTGTCATGTATAAACTTTTGGCCTATTTTTAGAGGTAATATAAACTTTAAACCGATTCTATATGTATTTTAATTAAGAAGTTATGGCATTTTTTCTGTTTTCACAAAGTGCCTCCCTATTTCCCCCCTTTGGTCCGATTTTGCCCATTAACGAACTTGACCGAGATTTTGTGAGCCCTTAATTTTATGTAAAAGTTTGAAGAAGATCTGAATAGAATTATAAAAGTTATCGTGTCCATAAAAAAATTATATAAACCAATAGATAGACGGATATATAATATATATATAAACTTTTTTTACTGATGGTAGTTCTGGGGTCTAGATGTCATGGTCGGCATAGAACTGCAAAACATTTTCAGAAATTCTTATTAGAGCAACCGCAATAGGTAGTATTTCATACGAAATCTACCTAAAAGTGAGATATAGAAAATTGATATAAAAGGTTTACCATAAATACAATTTTTTTACTGAAATTTGATTTAATATTGTCTAAATTTTAAAAGTTATGTAATATCACATTAAAAGTTAGTTTAAACTTTTCAGTTTTATTCATTTTTTAAACTAAAAACACCGGTGTTTAGTAAAAATTTCATTTTTCCCCAAAAACGTCTCCGAAATTTGGTACACACCTTAAAATTTGTGATGCATCCTTTGTTGATGAGTTTAATTTACCTAGCATTACGGTTTTTATAACTCATGGCTTAATATAAGTGCCAAAAAGTGTTATTATGATAGAAAAAATAAAATGAAATATATTTTCAACTAAGCGAAAATTTCCCAGGCCGAGAATCGAACCCACATTCTTGACTAACATGGCCAATGCTTTACTGTTTAAGCTAAATGGGCGATAGCCGGTGGGAATTTCTCGATCAGATAACCTTGTAGGTCGTAACATCTCGTTTGTCATTTAGACAGCTCGATAGAATAAAACGCAGGTAAAGAAATTCCATATAGCTATGGGTAAGGAGATATACTGTTATTTTTCTATACTGTTACTGTTAAACCACGTTTGAGAGAAACCTGGACAGAACTGCGCATGGGCGAAAAGAGCGAGTCCAGTGCGAAAATGGGAGAGTTCGTACCATCTTGAGGATGAGTTTATTTATTAAACATCCTAGATATGTGGAGTTTTTTTGGCGAATACCTTTTTGTTTCTCTAATTCAATTATCTGTTTCTAAACATTACATTGTAATTCAGTTACACTAAAATAAGTTTTAAAAAAAGGACAAATATAATAAAAAAGATGATTTAAAGGTATAATTATAACTTTTTCCCTCGCAATATAGCGTAACTTAATCTTTTTAGAATTAACGCCTGAATGGTGTGATTTTAAAACTTGCCAGATTAGCAATTTTTTAAAATTATTTCGCTACATTATTGTGTACATTATTTATTTATATTATTTGCATACATTGGATATGAAAATGAGAAATGACGCAGATATCATATACGCGCAAGGTTTGGTAAAAAAAATTTCTAACGTCAATTTGGCGAAAACCTCATCTTCGAATGCTGGTTAAATATACATTTTAAAATTATTTTCTATTATTAAAAAAAATAACAATAAATAAAACAATTTTTAAATATAATAAATTTTAAAAATAAATAACAATAGAGCAAAAAATATTTTATATAAATTAAAAAAAAAATAAGGCAAATAAACAATTTATCAAAAAATAAACAATATCAGGGTTGCCATATTAGGCAAAATAACGCCATTCTGGCGCCAAGTAAATCCAGTGAGTATATGACATACAAGTGCCCAGAATATTTAGGTTGTTAGAATTGGCGAATTTCTTGCATAGCAGCCAAGTCAGATGCCAAGCAGTCGTTAAAACTGCATTTTAGCCATAAATATAAATGTAAAAAAAAAGACATGTTTTTATTAAAATTCACAAAAATGTAGGAGAAAATATATATTTTGGAAAGGTTATTCCGAGAACTAATAATAGGTCCACAATCAATTTATTTTAAAATAAAATTTCACTCGGAACAAAAATTATAAAACAATATTTAATATCATTTCTCGGCCTAATAGGCTATTACCCCCAAAGTCTGAATGGAATCGGCTTGACATTCTGCCAAGTGAAGACCTTACAAAGCTGGTATATCAGTATATTGGATCTACACACAGTTTCACAATCAAACAGATTGGTAAATTTATCATGTGAATTGAATATTTCCAATTGAGCGAAAAATTGCTATTTTTCGCTCAGTTGGAAATATTTAATTCGCATGATAAATTTACCAATCAGCTTGATTGTGCTATAGTAACAGTAAATGAACTATAGTTTGACACAACAAACATCGTATACGGATATAAAATCAAATTTCAATAAAAATACTGTTTTTACTCGCCCCCGCATAGTATTCAAGCCACCGTTTTCAAGCAGAAAAATTGTTAAATGTTTTTTTTTATGTATGTGTGTGTAAAAGTCACAATCTCATATTTGACTTTCATCCAGTAAATAGAAAATTATCAGCTGCATTCTTCCCAGGACTAGCACTCATAATGGATTCATCTGTTATTCCCTCATAATTTCATTGGTCATACCTAATGGTTACTTCATTCTTCACACACCAATTCACATTACAATAGTAACCCTGATTACATCAGTTATGAGACCAAAGTGCATAATACGAGATTTTTTATCAAACATCTTCACAAATATCATTTTTAAATTTTATATCAGCAAAGAATATAACCACAGAAAAACTAATCAGTAATAATCAGCACATAATCTTGAAACAATTGGTAAATTATTAAATTTATTATTATGTTTTTTTATATCAGTAATGTTTTAGCTTTAGATTGTAGAGTTATATATTGTAGAGTTTCGTGCATAATAGTAACATCTACATTTTACGAAGTATTGGCAAAAAAAGTACAACTATTACGCGAGTAAACATGGTAAATTTAAATCTCGTGAAATCAAGACGGAGAACAAACTTCACTAGACTGCAGGATTCATGTAATAGATTGGTTATCTAAGTTATCCAGTAGTTCATGTTACACCACATCTGCAATTTAAGACTGAAAATTTTTATTTTTAGATATATTCTCTGTATTGCGAGAACCTCTTTTTCTGCTCAGAACCTTTGTTTATCAGTCTCCAAAAAGTGTCCTGCGAATCGTACCCACTTTCATTCAAATATTCACGATAGATGTCAGTCATATATTGTTATTTTGCACTCCTTTCATATTTTCCTTTATAGTTGGTTTTCAAAAAATCTTATTTTAACAAATAAAATAAATTTGTAAGAATCTATTTTAGTCAGGCCAATGCATTTGTTCGCTAATGTTAATCTACTGGAAGAATTTTTTAAAGCTATCTCGTTTGCATTTCAATATTTTCCATTTATTTTATTTATTTATTTATTTATTTATTTATTTATTTATTTATTGCAAGGGATACACTGGAAAAAATATGTAACGTTTCTCCATAAAATTGGTTTTCAGCTGCTGCGAATTTTATAAAGTAATTTTTTTCACATTTATAATAATGTAATTTAAACATATATTTCTGATTCTTCACGTACACTGATATAACTTTAAGGTGTGGAAGATATAACTTCTGGTGTAACATTTTAATGTTACACCAGAAGTTATATCTTCACACCTTAAAGTTATATCTTCCACACCTTAAAGTTATATCAGTGTAAGTACTCCATACATATGGATGCAGCAAGTCTGCCACGAATTTTATAGAGTGACATTACAAATTTTTTTTTACAGTATAGCTGAGATGGAGCTCTGCATCGGTCGTTTTTTACTTTTAATTTTCGTTTGTATTATTTTTCAATAGTACGCTTTCAATTTTTGAACTAGTTTAGAAAGCGAAAATATTGTTATAATCAAACCTTCCAAAAAAATGCCTTTGTGCAGATTAACGTCAGCAAATAAAATATTTAAAGTATTGAAATACAAACGAGGTATATTGAGAAATTTTTTTAAATATAATTAGCATTAGTGAACGAGCCCTTAAAGTTCAGTCAAACCCATTTATGACACGTTTCAAGAGAATACACAACAGTCGTTTATTAAATGGGATCGCGTATTAAACATGATATGCATAAAGCTGCTGAAACAAATCTTCTGAATGAACTTAAGGAATTTCATTTACGTGTTTACTGTCAAAAAATGTGTCTTATAAGTATATTTAGATTGAAATGTAACAGAACTGAGCTTCATCGCATTGTTCCTTTTTATAGAATCAATTGAAATAACTACTGATGTTTCATATCGATTTAAGCATTACTTTATTTATCTTTATGTTACGAACAAAAATAATTTTTATGCTAAACTCTTTTTTTATTGAAAAAAAATCTTTAAAGAACAATCTAATTGTTAAAATATCGTTTAATGGTTCTGATAATGAGTATCATTATAAACTGTTCTTTAGTTTTAATATAGTGATAAAAAACTATTCTTATTAATCTTTTTGTAAAACATATTGATACATAAAAAAGAAAGAAAAAACAGCAGTCGTATTAGTTTCATTTTTAAAACTTTTTATTTTTTAGCCGATAATGCGCATTATAAAAAATAGTGCTATAAATTGCTTTTAAAACATCACTAATGTTCACTTGTGTAATCATTTCTAAAGACAATAATTAAGTACGAGAAAATACACTTTTACGTGTTTATAAAAAAAATTTCTTCTAGATACTGGTGTCTTAATTATTATAACATTTTCAAATTATAAATACATTGCCCCTGAAAGCGTTAAGCGGAACCGTGTAATAACCAGTTAGTATACTAAACATGATTTTTCTTTCATTAACCTTATAGACAATGATAAAAAACGTTAAAAAAATAAAAAATAAATAAAACGGCATATTAGGTGGATTCACATATGAAACGTGGGCGTCTAATCCGGCTGTCTATGTTTTCATTTTTTCGTTGCTTCTTCTTGTATTATATATAAATTTAAATTATTTAACAATATTAAGATTTGTTTAAATACAATATATAATATAATAATTTATGAATATATTCATAATAGACATATTTTTTATAAATAAAATGCAAATGTATAAGCAGAATTTGATTAATTTGCAAAAGCGACAAAATATTTGATCGTATATATATTAAGTATTTGATATGCATTTATTATTTTTATTTGTAATGTGTCTCATTCGTATTAAAGTAAGGTTTTGTTAATAAAATTTTTTTTATAAATTTAACAAAATCTGCTGTAATAATTTGGAAATGTCACATACGTAATTATGGGTTCTTACATTGTACTGAAATAATCGTCTTTTTTAAGTTTAAACAAATTTTAAAAAATGCGACATTATAACTTTACCATTTTGCTGGGTAGTATGAGGATTAATATCTTTAAGGTTAATGCAAGATGGTTTTGTTACGCTAATTTATCGTTTTGTAACGGTTTTACACTTTAACATAAAAATCTCAATTTTTTAATGTAAAAATAAGCCTATTAGTGCTAATAAAGATATTAAAATAAAAAAAACTGTTGTTTTTGAAATATTTAATTGAGATTTTCAATTCAAATGTTCTATTATTACATCAATATGAAAAGAAAATTACTTAATAACATATGATGCATAAAGTTGACCATTTGTAATGTAAATTGCAGGATTTTTTAATAACGTCTGGAAAACGGGTGATTCTTTTAAGAATATCTGTATAAGAAACAGTTTTTTTAAGTCTATTTCAATACAGTCGTTAATTTACTAATATTCAATACATATCTTAAATATTAATTACCATACTATAAAAAACCGTAAGTCTACAAATGTAATGTCATGGAAATCTGTTCGCTTATTAAAATTATATCTGCAAACTCTACAAAAAGTTGTAAATCTAGAAAACTAATTTTTGTAAAGCTACATAAATTTGTACACTGTAAAACATTTGTGTAACATTACTCCGTAAAACTAGTGGCATCTTCGCTGAAACCAGTATTATGGTGTAATTCTTTTTCACTTATATAATGGTGGAATTTAAACATATGTTGCTGGTGTAACATAACATATTAGTAGGGCTGGGCGATATACCGTAATATCGTTATATATCGATATTTCTTTAATACCGCGGTAACGATATTGAGATTTCAATCCTTCCGATATATCGTTTCAAACGATATTTCATCCTACTTTCGGAATTACGGAGTTACGGAATTTCGAATCGACCTCTGTCGGCGCAAAAGTTGTTTACTTTTGTAAATGTTCGCGCTGTAATTGGCACTTGCGTGATACTTCCGGTTTTGAGCCGGTGTCGCGCACACACCGTAATATGGGCGAACAGTCTACTTTTTGCGCTGGTGTCGCGCACATACCGGAATATGGGCGAACCGTCTACTTTTTGCGCTGGTGTCGCGCACATTCCGGAATATGGACGAACAGTCTACTATTCTGATGTACCGCTTTATTTATCGGAGTTCGTTCGAGAATCGAAGTTGAAACACTCGTTCGAAGATCGGGCATTTCCGATACAATCACTTGTTGACTCCATATCGGTGGCTGACTGTTGTTTTCCTGAGAGCTTGTGTACAGTTATTGCTGCCGGAATGCAGAATTGATTGACATATTTTCAAGAATGTGAGCACAATTAATCGATATTTTTTGTATGTTTGTTTTTCATTTATTAATAGCATTAATAAATAATTATATTAAATCACATATTATTTTACATTTTTTATTAATAACATTAACAATTTACATGTATGGTAATTCTATTATGTTATTTATTTTAAGCAGAAATTTTACTTAAAGCGGAAGTTTCTTTTTTCATTGTGATTCACCTTAGTTTTAGAGTTTATTGGATACTAGTATTTTTACCCGTTTTGCGTACGGGTTTTTGAACCCCCCCCCCCCCCCCAAAAAAAAAAAATAAATAAAATAAATAAATAAATTGAAAATCTTTCTCAAATTAGGAAGGAAAATACTTTTCATTCTGAAAGATCGCTAAAACTCTATGAATGGTGTCTTTCTGCTTGGTAAAACATATTACCCATCCACAGCAGATGACAATATGATTATTGTATAAACATTCAAGTTTCGATTTCGCTGAGTTCGATAAACAAAAACAAACGATGGATAGTTTCCTACGTTTTCTTTGGGGTTCTTCTGTACTGGACACTTGTAAAAGATGCTCAAATTTTGTAATAACTTATTATATTTTAATAAAAATTTGTCACTCAGTCTAATTTACTATTATTGCAAATTGCTGAAAATTTGAAAAAAATCGGTAAATTAACTTAGGAGTTATGATTTTTTTTCCCCTTTTAATGGTAAAGAATAAAAGGTTTTGTTTTTCTCCCCCCCCTTTTTTTTCGTTTGTATGTGCCGTTGAATGTGTTTTTCGCGCACTTAAACAACTGAAACTAGTCGATACTTTCACAAAACCCTTTTTTTAAGTTAAAAAAAAAAAAAAAAAATTGAACAGTTTATCTCTCATAAAAGAATGAGGATAGTTTTGATTTTGAATATCATGGCTCCTTTTTATTTCAAGAGTTCACTAATGCAAAAACATCTTATTTTTTATGTCAATCATGTCAATCTTATTTTTTTTATACCTCGTTTGCATTTCCATATTTTTGTTTATTTATTTATTTATTTTTTGTTTTTGCATTGCACATCTGAGGTTGATCTCTTCCAACAAAAGCCGTTTTTTAATATTTGTTTTCAAGTTTTTTTTTTCTTTACTGGAATACTTTCATTTTTTAAACTGGTTTCGAAAGTAAAAGCATCCTAGAAAAAAAATCTGTAAACAAAATCGAAAAAGTAAAAGTTCATTATCTATTTGTTGTCTTATATACATTTTCTTGTTTCCTTTTAATGATTTATAATGTTTAACTTTCTAAGAGTTTTCAAAAACACATATTTTAGATCAGATTTGCAGGTAAAGGATTTGCATATTTTGAATCAATAGATAAAAATTAAAATTTATGTTCCTTGGAATATGTTAAGATATTGATATTTTTGTTTTTTCTTGATAATTAACATACACACACACACACACACACATATATATATATATATATATATACTATTATGTGTTTGTAGTATTTTATACAGAGGACAGTTACATTTATGACTCTATAATGGAGTGACATATGAATTGAAATATATCGATATATCGAAAATTATCGATATTTGGTCAGCGATATATCACGATATTAAAATTCTGATATCGCCCAGCCCTACATATTAGTGTAATGTTACACTAGTTATCGTGGTTAATCGTTATTCCACCATAAACTTGGTGGAAACTTGGCTGCCACCAACTTTATGGAGTAACGTTACAGAAATGTTTTACATTGTAGTTTTGCAAAACAATCTACTAAAATTACAATAATCTTAATAAAATTTTATATGTAATCCGGATTGTGATTTTGACACCCCAGTTTCCTAAAAAGTTTGTAAAAACCTTGCATATTTTTTCATTTGCGTTGCAAATTTGCATTCGATACAGGATTTTTTTCTGTTGTTGTCGTTACATAAAAATCCCATATTTCTAGAAAAAGTTTAGCAAATTTACAGTTTTTTTACAGTGCACAAGAACGAGTTACATGCTTCTTTTTAGTAAACTAATATGTTGAAACGTATTACATGAAAATTGTAAAGCTTGTGATCGTGAAATTCTCTTATACATTACAAACTCTAACAAAAATAACTCCAAACTAAATGCCCACAATCAATGAAACGATGTCCTGTTTCTGTCAAACATTGTCATAGCTTTGGAATAATTTAACATGAAAGAGAAAGCTTAGAGATACAAAATGGAATTCATCATCCTTGCATTAATACTGGTCAGTAATCAGCTTTAATTAATTCCAGGTGTAATATATCACACGTTTGTGTTTGAAACGGGCATCTTTTGAATACGTAAGACACATTGTCTCTAGAATAGATATAGATTATACAAATAGGAATTAAATAATACTGACAATTAATAATGTGTCCTTACTCAATAGGTTTTTAAGAAAGCATGCAGAAAAAATTCATGTAGTATAAAATAAGAACAGCAAAATTTTCTGTCTTCTGATTTAAAACATTTTTTTACTAGAAATAATTTTGGGGTTTATTAAGCTATTGGATAGCTTTTAACACGGGCTTTGAGCGCGGCGACCGAATCCAAAAATTCCGTAACGCGAAAAATCCTAACACATCCGTAACGAAAAAACCTAACACTCGGATAACGTCGTTTCACTTCGGCAGACTTCGGCATGGTATTCTTCAGTAGACTTCGGCAGACATTGACGCGGTATTTTTCAGATATTTAGAGGATAACAAGTCTCAAACTTATATATCTTATTTCAGTTACTATAAATCTATAGTTTCAATAATAAAAATTCCTGATAGAATGTGTATAGAAAAGAATCGTTACAAGATAAAACAAGGTAGGATAATGTAGCTTTTGATGAGTGGAGACCCACCCAATGGTAATGATCGAAAAATTTAAAATGCTTATAACTCGCGATCTAATTTTCGTAGCGCGGCCAAATTTTGTTTGGTAATTTATTATGAGACAGTGTTAATTTCTGGTGAAAGGGGACCCCCCCATAGTGAGGGTCGAAAATTTTAAAATGCTTATAACTCGCGATCTAATTTCCGTAGCGCGGCCAAATTTTGTTTGGTAATTTATTATGAGGGAGTGTTAATTTTTGGTGACAGGAGACCCCACACGGTGAATGTCGAAAAATTTAAAATGCTTATAACTCGCGATCAATTTTCGTAGCGCGGCCAAATTTTGTTTGGTAATTTATTATGAGACAGTGTTAATTTTTAGTGACAGGAAATCCCCCATGGGGAGGATCGAAAATTTTAAAATGCTTATAACTCGCGATTTAATTTTCGTGTTGCGGCCAAATTTCGTTTGGTAATTTACTATGAGATAGTGTTACTTTTGGTGACAGGAGACCCCACGGTGAGGGTCAAAAATTTAAAATTCTTATAACTCGCGATCTAATTTTCGTAGCGCGGCCAAATTTTGTTTGGTAATTTATTATCAGACAGTGTGTTACTTCTGGTGACAGGTGATCCCCCATGGTGAGGGTCGAAAAATTTAAAATGCTTATAACTCGCGATCTAATTTTCGTAGTGCGGCCAAATTTTGTTTGGTAATTTATAATGAGACAGTGTTACTTTTGGTGACAGGAGACCCCCACTGTGAGGGTCGAAAAATTTAAAGTGCTTATAACTTGCGATCTAACTTTCGTAGTGCGGCCAAATTTTGTTTGGTAATTTACTATGAGATAGTGTTACTTTTGATGACAGGAGACCCCCCACGGAGAGGGTCAAAAATTTAAAATGCTTATGACTCGCGATCTAATTTTCGTAGCGCGGCCAAATTTTGTTTGGTAATTTATTATCAGACAGTGTTACTTTTGGTGACACGAGATCCCCCAAGGTGAGGGTCGAAAAATTTAAAATGCTTATAACTCGCGATCTAATTTTCGTAGCGCGGCCAAATTTTGTTTGGTAATTTATTATCAGACAGTGTTACTTTTGTTGACACGAGATCCCCCAAGGTGAGGGTCGAAAAATTTAAAATGCTTATAACTCGCGATCTAATTTTCGTAGCGCGGCCAAATTTTGTTTGGTAATTTATTATGAGACAATGTTACTTTGGGTGACAGGAGATCCCCCATGGTTAGGATCGAAAATTTAAAATGCTTATAACTCGCGATCTAATTTTCGTAGCGTGGCCAAATTTTGTTTGGTAATTTATTATGAGACAGTGTTAATTTTTGGTGAAAGGGGACCCCCCCCCATGGTGAGGGTCGAAAATTTTAAAATGCTTATAACTCGCGATCAATTTTCGTAGCGCGGCCAAAATTTGTCTGATGATTTATTATGAGACAGTGTTAATTTTTGGTGAAAGGAGACCCCCCACGGTGAGAGTCGAAAATTTTAAAATGCTTATAATTCGCGATCTACTTTTCGTATCGCGGCCAAATTTTGTTTGGTAATTTATTATGAGAGAGTGTTAATTTTTGGTGACAGGAGACCCCCCACGGTGAATGTCGAAAAATTTAAAATGCTTATAACTCGCGATCAATTTTCGTAGCGCGGCCAAATTTTGTTTGGTAATTTATTATGAGACAGTGTTAATTTTTAGTGACAGGAAATCCCCCATGGGGAGGGTCGAAAATTTTAAAATGCTTATTACTCGCGATCTAATTTTCGTGGTGCGACCAAATTTTGTTTGGTAATTTACTATGAGATAGTGTTACTTTTGGTGACATGAGACACCACGGTGAGGGTCAAAAATTTAAAATGCTTATAACTCGCGATATAATTTTCGTAGCGCGGCCAAATTTTGTTTGGTAACTTATTATCAGACAGTGTTACTTTTGGTGACAGGAGATCCCCCAAGGTGAGGGTCGAAAAATTTAAAATGCTTATAACTCGCGATCTAATTTTCGTAGCGCGGCCAAATTTTGTTTGGTGATTTATTATGAGCCAGTGTTACTTTTGGTGACAGGAGACCCCAGTTCCCACGGTGAATATACAACATTTAAAATGCTTATAACTCGCGATCTAATTTTCGTCGGGCGGACAAATTTTGTTTGTTAATTTATTATCAGACAATGTTACTTTGGGTGATAGGAGATCCCCCATGGTTAGGATCGAAAAATTTAAAATGCTTATAACTCGCGATCTAATTTTCGTAGTGCGGCCAAATTTTGTTTGGTAATTTATTATGAGACAGTGTTACTTTTGGTGACAGGAGACCCCCGACGGTGAGGGTCAAAAATTTAAAATGCTTATAACTCGCGATCTAATTTTCGTCGGGCGGACAAATTTTGTTTGTTAATTTATTATCAGACAATGTTACTTTGGGTGATAGGAGATCCCCCATGGTTAGGATCGAAAAATTTAAAATGCTTATAACTCGCGATCTAATTTTCGTAGTGCGGCCAAATTTTGTTTGGTAACTTATTATGAGACAGTGCTACTTTTGGTGACAGGAGACCCTCCACGGTGAGTGTCGAAAAATTTAAAATGCTTATAGCTCGCGATCTAATTTTCGTAGCGCGGCCAAATTTTGTTTGGTAAATTATTATGAGACAGTGTTACTTTTGGTGACAGGAGTTCCCCCATGGTGAGGGTCGAAAAATTTAAAATGTTTATTACTCGCGATCTAATTTTTGTAGTGCGGCCAAATTTTGTTTGGTAATTTATTATGAGACAGTGTTAACTTTTGGTAACAGGAAACCCCCACGTTGAGGTTCGGAAAATTTAAAATAATTATAACTCGCGATCTAATTTTCGTAGCGCGGCCAAATTTTGTTTGTAATTTATTAGGGTATTGCATAGCTTTTATCGCGGGCTTTGAGCGCGGCGAAAGAGTCTAGAAATTCCGTAACGAGAAAAAAAAACCTAACTCTCTGGCTAACGTCGCTTCGGTTTGGCAGACTTCGGCACGGTATCCTTCGGTAGACTTCGGCAGACATTGACGCGGTATTTTTCAGATATTTAGAGGATATCAAGTCTAAAATTTATATATCTTATTTCAGTTACTATAAATCTATAGTTTCAATAATAAAAATTCCTGATAGAATGTGT
The DNA here is from genome assembly GCA_964019185.1 of Maratus speculifer. Taxonomy (NCBI): domain Eukaryota; kingdom Metazoa; phylum Arthropoda; class Arachnida; order Araneae; family Salticidae; genus Maratus; species Maratus speculifer. Next base: position 81,053,688 of record OZ025298.1, on the reverse strand, counting down.
ATAGAAAAGAATCGTTTCAAGATAAAGGATAATGCAGCTTTTGATGAGTGGAGACCCTCCCAATGGTGAGGATCGAAAAATTTAAAATGCTTATAACTCGCGATCTAATTTTCGTAGCGCGGCCAAATTTTGTTTGGTAATTTATTATGAGACAGTGTTAATTTTTGGTGAAAGGGGACCCCCCCATGGTGAGGGTCGAACATATTAAAATGCTTATAACTCGCGATCTAATTTCCGTAGCGCGGCCAAATTTTGTTTGGTAATTTATTATGAGACAGTGTTAATTTTTGTGACAGGAAATCCCCCATGGGGAGGGTCGAAAAATTTAAAATGCTTATAACTCGCGATCTAATTTTCGTAGTGCGGCCAAATTTTGTTTGGTAATTTATTATGAGATAGTGTTACTTTTGGTGACAGGAGACCCCACGGTGAGGGTCAAAAATTTAAAATGCTTATAACTCGCGATCTAATTTTCGTAGGGCGGCCAAATTTTGTTTGGTAATTTATTATCAGACAGTGTTACTTTTGGTGACACGAGATCCCCCAAGGTGGGGGTCGAAAAATTTAAAATGCTTATAACTCGCGATCTAATTTCCGTAGCGCGGCCAAATTTTGTTTGGTAATTTATTATGAGAGAGTGTTAATTTTTGGTGACAGCAGACCCCCCACGGTGAGGTTCGAAAAATTTAAAATGCTTATAACTCGCGTTCAATTTTCGTAGCGCGGCCAAATTTTGTTTGGTAATTTATTATGAGACAATGTTACTTTTGGTGACAGGAGACCCCCCACGGTGAGGGTCAAAAAAGTTAAAATGTTTATAACTCGCGATCTAATTTTCGTCGCGCGGTCAAAATTTGTTTGATGATTTATTATGAGACAGTGTTAATTTTTGGTGAAAGGAGACCCCCCACGGTGAGAGTCGAAAATTTTAAAATGTTTATAATTCGCGATCTACTTTTCGTATCGCGGCCAAATTTTGTTTGGTAATTTATTATGAGAAAGTGTTAATTTTTGGTGACAGGAGACCCCCCACGGTGAATGTCGAAAAATTTAAAATGCTTATAACTCGCGATCAATTTTCGTAGCGCGGCCAAATTTTGTTTGGTTATTTATTATGAGACAGTTGTAATTTTTAGTGACAGGAAATCCCCCATGGGGAGGGTCGAAAATTTTAAAATGCTTATAACTCGCGATCTAATTTTCGTGGTGCGACCAAATTTTGTTTGGTAATTTACTATGAGATAGTGTTACTTTTGGTGACAGGAGACACCACGGTGAGGGTCAAAAATTTAAAATGCTTATAACTCGCGATCTAATTTTCGTAGCGCGGCCAAATTTTGTTTGGTAACTTATTATCAGACAGTGTTACTTTTGGTGACAGGAGATTCCCCATGGTTAGGATCGAAAAATTTAAAATGCTTATAACTCGCGATCTAATTTTCTTAGTGCGGCCAAATTTTTTTTGGTAATTTATTATGAGACAGTGTTACTTTTGGTGACAGGAGACCCCCCACGGTGAGGGTCAAAAATTTAAAATGCTTATAACTCGCGATCTAATTTTCGCAGCGCGGCCAAATTTTTTTATGTAACTTATTATGAGACAGTGCTACTTTTGGTGACAGGAGACCCTCCACTGTGAGGGTCGAAAAATTTAAAATGCTTATAGCTCGCGATCTAATTTTCGTAGCGCGGCCAAATTTTGTTTGGTAAATTATTATGAGACAGTGTTACTTTTGGTGACAGGAGATCCCCCATGGTGAGGGTCGAAAAATTTAAAATGTTTATTACTCGCGATCTAATTTTCGTAGTGCGGCCAAATTTTGTTTGGTAATTTATTATGAGACAGTGTTAACTTTTGGTGACAGGAGACCCCCACGTTGAGGTTCGGAAAATTTAAAATAATTATAACTCGCGATCTAAATTTCGTAGCGCGGCCAAATTTTGTTTGTAATTTATTAAGGTATTGCATAGCTTTTATCGCGGGCTTTGAGCGCGGCGAAAGAGTCAAGAAATTCCGTAACGAGAAAAAAAAAACCTAACTCTCCGGCTAACGTCGCTTCGGTTTGGCAGACTTCGGCACGGTATCCTTCGGTAGACTTCGGCAGACATTGACGCGGTATTTTTCAGATATTTTGAGAATATCAAGTCTTAATCTTATGTTTTTATTTCAGCTACCATAAACGTATAGTTTCAATGATAAAAATTCCTGATTAACCTACATGTATTGTAAGATAGTAAAAATATTTTAAACGATATTAACTTCTCATTTGTTCAATACAAGAAAAAAAATGTTATCGGTCATCACGCTCAAAATGTTTAACTTGAATTAATATCAAAGACAAAAAAAAAAAAAACTGCATAAATAAAAAATAAATAAATAATTATAATTGCATATGTTGATAAAAAATGCTATGCCATAGCTTTACCGCGGCAGTCCCCGAGTTCCACACGTATTTTTTATTTTGTCTTTAACTTTGGATCGTTTTCCTTTCCAGCTTTATATCCATACTGTTTCAAAATGGTGAAAATGTAGAAAAACATTTAAAAATTTAAAAAGAGCTACAAAAAAAAGTAGAAATTTAAAATATTTATCCTTTTTAATGTTCCACATTCCTATGAGTTATTTGGAACATTCCTTTTTACTTACCCATTATACGTAATATAGGGTAAATATTGCAATCGTTTTGAAAATCAAAAGTAAAAAAAAATTGACGGGTTTACACTTTTGTATACTGGAGATTCTGAAAAACACATTTCTAGAAAAAAAAAATTGCTGTCCGTCTATCTGTGTGTGTGTTTTTGTAAACTCTCCCGAACAACTTTAGATAGAAACTTGAAATTTCATACATACTTAGTATGTAATAATGGTAAGAATATGTATTTAATATCAGGAACGTCGATTATATGGAAATATTTTTTTCGGACTCTCAAATAATTTGTTCTGATGAAAGGTACATATTTAAAGATTGTATGTAAAAGACAATAAATTAACAGACATTTTACGTGAAAAATGAAGTCTATCGGATACTTAATTCCCTAGATATTGGTAATCCTATTTTTTGCACTCTTCGATTTTTTATGACCCTATATTTCATTCAAATTTCAATTCAAAGATATTTTTTAATTGGAAATAAGTCGATTAATCCGACACAGTAAACTGTGAGTTAATATGATTATTATTTTGGAGTTATAAGGATGTTTCTTTTACGCAATTCGGTATTACCCGAGTACTTCGGCATTTTATATAATTTGTAGGAAATGGTTCATCAGTAATTCATTAATAGAGCATTACTTTGTATATTAAAAATATTTAAAAATACGTTTAAATTTTATTTTGGAATTGCTAAGCATTTTATAGGTTTTACACATGTTTTACTTTTATATTTTATATTATGCATATCCATGATATGTCTGTATTACGGTGGCCCCCAACGACTAATCTGTATATATCTAAAGAAATGAAGAATGTTTTAAATCAAAGTTACCTGACATTTTGAAACACACACGCTTTACTTATCCATCTTACGTAGTATAAGGGTAAGTCTTACAATCGTTTTCAAAATCGAATAAAAACATATTTTTGACGGATTTCCTCGCTTCAGGCCCTGGAGATTCCGTAAAAAAAAAAACAAGTTTTTAGAAAAAAAAAAAAAAAAAGATTGTCATCCGCCTGTCTATGTGTCAATAAACACTTTATCTCCCGAAAAAATTAAGATACTGATTTGAAATTTAGAGCGTGCTTAGAATATAACAATAGGGAGAAACCTATTTAATAACAGTAACCTCGATTGTCCGTAACTTATTTTCTTGGACTCTCGAAGTATTCGTTCTGATAAAAGTTACATAAAAGTTTTTGAATTTTTTTAATTTAGGGAATGGATGTAAAAGAGAGTAAATTAATAAAGATTCTGCTTAAAGAACGAAGTCGATCAGATCATTAGTTGACGAGATACTTTTAATCCTATTTTGTGGACTATTCGATTTTTCATGATCCTGTATTTCATTCAGATTTCAATTTCAGTTATATTTTAATTGGATATATGTCACTTAATCCAATTTAATAAATCGTTAGCTAATTTTATTATTATTTTTGCTCTTTGAAGGAAATTTCTTTTATTCAATTTGATACTATTTGAGTAGTTTTACGTTTTATATATTTTGTGGAAATTAATTCATCACCAATTTATTAATATAGCATTATTATGTGTTAAAATATTTAAATATAAGTTTAAATTTTATTTTAGAATTGCGATGCATTTTATAAATAGATTACACACGCATTTCTTATTTTCGTATTTTATATTATGCATAACCATGATGGGTAAGTATTACGGTGCCCCCCCCCCCCACACACACAATGACTAGTTTGTTACATGGTAGCTTTCTTATATAGTAGCTGATTTCAATGTCATCAAGCGTGTATGTAGGCCATACCAAGATCTAGATTAAATTCATTGGTTAGCTTCATTCGCTATTTTTGTTTAAAATTACTTGTACTTCAAAATATTGCCAAATTTGACAACTAAACATAAATCACTCAAAATGAAGCCAACTTTGATAAAATTGACTAATCTTGTGAAATTCTCATAGACATTTGGTCTTCACGAAAACCAGGATTGAAACTTTTGTAATTAGGCTCTAGTCATTTTAGTAAATTGAATTAAATAAAAGGTTCAAGAAAGATACTTTTACTTCTGGTAGAGTATAGAAGGATTTTTTTTCTCGCGAGATTTGGTATTATCTTACAAATTAGTACCCAGCTTAGTGAAGTTTTAACACTGGTCGCTGCGAATCTTTAATTATAATTGTATGAGAGTAGAAATAAAGATTGCAACAGTGAAAGTAAATTTGTGAGAAATTGCGTTTTAATATATATATGCATATATATATATAACTTAATTTCATTTCACCCTCTTTTTACAAAATGGTAGGCACAGAAATTTGAAACTTTCCAATCTCATTTTTTTCAAGATAGGAAAAAAAATACATGCTCTATTTTTTCAAGTTCTGACATTTAAGCATAAATTTTTTCCATAATTTAGGCATTTTTTAAAAAAAATTATAGAACCGCTTTTTTGAAACGAAACGTTGGATAATGGGGGTGAACGAACTTGTGCAAATCGTATATGGGCTCGCACATATTTGCATGGTATAGTTTCCATATTGGTTTTTAAATACGACTGATATTGCATTATGAATATTTATATTGAAATTGTTGTGTGTTTGGGGTTCTTTTATGATTGATGCTAGAGAGAAAAAAAATGCGTTTATTTACAATAAACAGCTCAACTGAAACATAAGTATCTTCAGTAAAACGCAAAAATTCAGCAATTCATCAAATAAAGTTCGATATTCTTTTAATGAAATCAGTAAATTTTCTCTAAAAAAATTAAGTTCAGTACAGCGTATACAATGTCAAAGCTCAGAGATCCAAATCTCAACACGCAAAGTCTTCACACGTCTTCACTGCAGGGTGTATGAAAGCATTTGGTGAAGTTATTGCGACGATTTTTTTCACAGAGCTTTACTCAAAGCGTATAAAACTGAAGATAACCGAGACATTACCAGGTTCGGTAAAAGAACTGCGAAAAAAACCCCAAACCCCACTGGTGTTATAAAGTCAAATATTTATTGCGTTCATATAGAGCAGAGAAAGGTACATCAAAGCATCGGAGAAAAGTGCCTCCTAGACAAAGTTGTAACCGCTTCGGTTCGTTGCAGGAGGCCAAGTGATGTCGTTCAGACACAACACACACAGTGTTGGCGAAGAATATAATTATAACATTTTAAGATTTTCAGAATTTTTGTATAATTATATACTTATTGTAATATACTATGCAAAACTGAAAAAAACAAAGAAACTTTCAACTAACTTTTCTATGATTTTTAATACAACTGTCTCTATTTTTCAACAATTTGCTTCTCTATTATATAATCAAAATTAATATATATCAAGAAATAATAAGTAAAGCTCCATAAAGTATGCTTAATAATGTCTCTTATAACAATAATACTTATGAGTCAGTTGTTTAGATTTAATTAAAATGACAATGAATGCCAATAATCAATAAATATATTATTAAAGATGTTTAATTTATGTATACATGCTGATCTTGTGAAATTTCAAAAGCATTTAGGTATCTCATATGCAGATTAGTTTGATTATTGTTACTTCTTGGTTAAGTGCTTTTAAAACTTGATACGCGATACTTAAGATACAGTTAGAATTTAATTTTGGATCAGGGTGCGATATTTTCTGAAAGTACCCCAGGTCAATATATATTTTTAGACTGAAGGGTCTTGCTTTTTATTCAAGATTAATTGGCTCTTTTATTACATTATATATTGAAATATTTTGTATGAAATGTATATTAGGGTGGATCGAAATTCTTTTTTTCACAGTATTAAAACCTACCTATGCGGAAAAGATGTTCTCTTGGATGGAGATGAAGGGAAAAATAATTAAAAAAATTAATTTTAAATTTTACTACTGCCACAATGAGGTTGAATTTCGAAAAAAAGTGAAAAAAGACCTAATTTTTGCTACATGATTTTTGATTCAAAATAATAGTTTAAAAAATTTTCCAAAACCTACCTGTGCGTAAAAGATGTTATATTATACGCTGAGTATCAGAAAAATAATTAAAAAAATTAATTTCAAAATTTTAATCTGCTGCAATGTGGCTCAAATTTATGTATTTGAACATTTTTACGGTACATTTTTTTTTTTTTTTTTTTTTTTTTTTTTTTTTTTTGTAAAATAAAATATGAATTTTCGAATTTTTAACATTTATTGCAGTGAGGGGATATTTAATTGATTAAGAGATAAAAACTTTAGTTTATTATTTAACAGCTTCATTAGCATTAAATCAAGAAAAATCGTCGACATTGCAACTGGCGATAATGACGTTCGGTACTGAAAATCGACATGAGATTTTGTAATTCAGTTCGATTTTTATAAAACCGTCTCTTATGTATGGTTGATACACAGCAGAAATACTTCCGTGACTCTTTTGATTATTAGTTTTGTAGAATGAACGTTGTGTGAATAGATATTATTGATAGTAGATGTTATTTCCACTGGAATGATTGCTGTATTTACCTATTGCTTCTGAAATCACGTCGTTACTAAATCCGTCAGTTAGTGGAGGTTCGACACATTTTCCTATTTAATTAAATCTATGTAATCCGTCGCAAAAGGTCAAAAAGCTGGTAAATGGAAAATATAGATATTTTATAATGTAATGATTAGGATTACAGCAGACCGTTTGATTTCACTCGCGTGCTTGTAGAATTCATATACTGACATAAATGAAAATACAAAAAGCTTCTAACATGCTACGAATAATCTTTCTATTTCACCAGTGAAACATTTGTACCCAGCCACGGTTCCATCCACGCTGCGGAAAAATGAGATAGTGGAACCTCATTGGTGTGTAACTCGTACAAAAACCATTATAGTGGACGCTTGAAGATCAGTTCCATATTTCGAATAACACATCCTTTAACCTCTGTATTAACAGATATTCCGTCAAAACCGATCGCAACCAACTTTGTTACATGTATATTATTGTTAACACATGACAAAAAAATGTACGTCGTGTTTTCAAATTGCTTGGTACTCTCCCAGAATTTATATATATATGTGGCCGATGTATTCGGAACCAAGTTCTTTTTTCAAGCTCAAGTCTGCTTCTATTATGATTATTCTTCTGTTCTTTTCTAGTGATGTAGTCTGTCTTTACACCCATCAAAGTTTAAAGAAAATGGTCATGATCATAATCTTTTTCAAATGACTAAGGAGAATGACTAAAACGATGGAGTGGTCGTTGGTTTGTTTTGTCATGCGTTTTTTTTCTGTCAATAGCATTCGATTCATAGTTTTGTGAGATAATGCCCACATCTTGAAGTGCACCAGACACGATGGCAGCACCTGCTTGGTCGGAATTGTCCAAACTGTCCAATATTCTGGCTGATGCCAATCTTCGTCACTACAGGTGATGTGACACCTAGCTGGGCAGCATTTTGGTTTTTCAATGTAGCTGATGATGCAGAAAGGTGAGTTTGCTCTCAATACATCGATTTAGTTCACACTCAGTATTCATATTCATATTCAAATCTATTGAACTGAAAAAAAAAATATGCAGTATTTTCGGAAATGGTCCAAAAGACTGTAGTAGCTTTCAGTATCTCATTTTGTTTTACAAGAATTAAGAAGAACACAATATTTGTCTTTAAACAGTTTAATTTTTCTTAAAATGCTGCTGTGGTAAATTATTGAGATTGAATCTCATGTACAGGTCACTTGTAACTTATTAGCAACTCCTTCTCACTGGCAGGACATAAATAGATGTTGAGCGATTCCTTTCTTTGGTTATTTTTTAAATACCAATACATAAATTTTATAACTTTTTGTAATAGGGAGCATATTTACTGGCATATCGAAGCCAGGCCCAAATAGGGTGTAAATCATATCTCTCTGTCTCTGTCTCTCTTTTTATTTTTATTTATTTTATTTTTTTAAACGCCATGGTACAGTAATATTCAAGGTACACTAAGCTACAGAATACATAAGCAGACAAATCCTAACTGAAAAAACTGGAATCGCCAGTTTTTTCAGTTTTTCGAAACTTTAAATCACTTGCAGCAGTATTAAATTTCGAAATTAGCTTTTTTATTTATTTTTTTTAACTTAATCGCCATGCAATATAATATTTCTTACACAAAGATAGGTTTTGATTGAGATTAAAATGATTATTTTGCGTCAAAAATAAATCTAACCAAAATTAGACCTTCTTCCATTTTTTCAATATTTTATCGAATTTTCAACTTTTTTGTGGCAGTATTAAATTTTTAATTTATTACTTATTATTGCTTTTTACTTAACCTCCATACGATATAACATTATTTCCGCATTGTTGGATTTTAAAAATTATTAAAATAATTAGTTTTTGACAAAAATTACCTAACCAAAATTCGGTCTTTTTTCATTTTTTTTTCGAAAATTCAACCCTTTTGTGGCAGCATTAAATTTTAAAATTAATTTTTTTTATTATTTTTCTCTTAATCTCCTTACAATAGAACATCTTTTCCGCATATGTAGATTTTAATGAATGGTAATTTTTTTTTCGCCATAGACAATCGATCCACCCTAATGTATATTTCATATAATTTGTAGGTCAATTTTCTTGCAAGTGTTAATGTAGTTTAAATAACATGATGTGAAATATTGCGTTTTCAGTTAATTTGCTGTATATTAACAAGGGGCAGGTAAAGACAATGATTTCCAGTGTATATATATGTATATTTGAATGAAATCTTTGTTTAAATTTTATATGGCCAAATAAAATTTTATTTCGTCACCAACAGAAGATCATCGTGTAATAATCGAAAATGAGATTTCTGACTTACTACTTTGTAATACTGCATATTTCATCTAGGGGAACAGTAAAAAAATTTTAAAAAGCAAAGGGACTCAGACCCCCTACGAGCTACGTTCGTCAATCCCGTTTAAACACCCAAGATTATGAAAGCACGCTAATTTCAGCGGCTTTAAAAGATTTGAATTATAACTTTAACAACCAATTGCAATCTCCCTATAAATGGATATTCATTGATTTTTTATTGGAGATTTTTGAGACAAAAAAAGCCGCTGTTAGGAGATACTAGATCTGTTTTCATCTTTTATTCTTTGTTAAAAATTTGAAAATAAGCTAATATAAAATGAATGAAGAAAGCAATAAGCAGAATCTTCTTTTTTATTAGACAGAGACATGAAACATATAGTGCGTTTTGGAAACTTGCATTCTTAAATTTAATATTTCATAAAACCTTTATTATACATCAGGATCGATCTAGATTTTTTTTAAAGTTTAAATGACAGTTCAAGTTATGTAGTTAATAACTTTGAAAAACATAGCTGCTAAAACTGCAATTTTAGAAGTATTTTTTTCAAACATACAAATTTTATGTTTCTGTAAATGATAATATTTTCAATTCATTTTCAATTTGAAATGTATTCTTAGACAGATAAATTATAATTGTTGTTAGATTTCCTCGTTTGTTGACATAAAATACTTCTAATTTATATGTTGGAGCAGTATTTTTTTACATCGTTTATTATTTGAATGTCTCGAGGGTTTCTGCAACTTTTTTTTACATTTTGGATTTTGGTTTCGGATTAAAAAAATACTTTAACTTTGATAAATAGAAGTCTTGATTATATGTACCCTCTAAGTTATTTCACGTTCAAGAAAGTCTACTTTATGCAGGGCAAATGTATTTTTGCTAATGACAGTGAAGATTTTTTAATCATTACAAATGTTCCAAAACAGCACTTTCTACTGTTAAACTCTCAAAACAGCTGGCGAGGAATGAGACAGTAGTTTTTTCATACCAGAAGAATAAGTCTGATGCAATTGACACATGAGATGGCGTAATGTTGGCGTTAATAGCGCGTTGAGTTAATTGTAAAAATTCAGTTGCTAATCTTAAACTTTTATAAACGACTGTGGTTATAGTTGATTTTACAGCCTTCTTTCAGTTTTCGATTGGTTAAATTGGTCAAAATGTCCATTTTCTTTTTTTAAATAACTAACTACTTTTTTAACTAAAAGCCCTTTTATTTTTGAATATTTTGACATCCCATTACAATTATGTAGCGAGTAGACAATTATATAGCGAGATATTGTAAATTTTATTTATAGATCAAGAGCAATTACCCATATAATTGAAAACTTTAAACTGCTGACTTTTCCTGTTCATATTTTATAACATGTTTGTCTGATAAATATTAAGGCCATTTTGCAAATTTAGATACAATTTGAATCTTTTAACTTGTTCTCCGTGGTGTATTTAACACTTTTGTGCATGGATTTAACACTTGATTAAAAAAATATTTAAGTTAAAAACTTGTTGAGTTTCTCTCATTTTCCAATATACACGAAAATAAAAACATCATATTAAATGTAAAATATCAAACATATAAAAATCCATGCACTGTTTTACATAGTATATTCTAATGAATATGGAAAAAATAGAAGCAAAAATAATCACACGTTCATTTATAAAGAAAGAATTGATTTTAAAGTAATTTTTAAATTAAATTTTTGTAAATTACTGTTTAAAAATATCTTTTTCTCCTTAATTTTATTTAATGTTTAGCTTTAAATATTATGACAGCATATATATTACAGTATTATTCAAAATTAAACAGATTGTTTCAAAATAATTGGGTCTACTTATAGCAAATAATTACGTGGAATAAAGACTGTATTTGTGTTCTTGTCTTTCCAGATATTTAAAAAAAAGCTTCATTTGTCAGATCTCATTGGGTTTTTTTCTGTTTTTTTTTTCTTTTTAAGTATTAGATAGTCAGATAGCCTAGAATTAATTTCTGTAAATGATTGAATATTTTATTTGAATTAACCAAGAAGTAGCTAAATGATTTTTTCGAGTTCCTTTATTGAATCTTCACGGCTGAATTTTCTATTTATTATTAATAATTAGCAATAATTTTATTTTGATAATTTTTAATCAATCATTTGTTTTTTAACTGCAGCAGTAAGCATACTATTTTCAGAACACGTCATTTGCATTAGGGAGGTTAAATAATTCTTTAGTTTTATTTTGCAAAGCATGATTTCACCATTAGTTTCAATAACCTGTTAATTATATACAGTGGCGGTCAAAAGTTTCCGGCCAGTTAGTTTCTTTGATTTATTTACCAGAATGTTTCAACGAAGAAGAAGCACAATTGCTTTAAAAGTTAGGAATATGTGAAAGTCCTCTGACCACGTGATCATTTTGATTGGATACTGAAGACACTTCATGAAGAAGGGCGGAATTCGAAATTCGTGTGTGCAAAAGTTTCCAGCCACTCATTATTCCTTAGTTTTTTTCTATCGGTAAAGTGTTTTATGGTCGTGTTTGTGAATGAATCAAAGCGAATAGCATAGTTTAAATACAAAAATTAAAAGTTCAACAATTATTGTTCGTAAATGAGTGATTCGTTTGTCACTATAGAGACAATCTTCTCGAGATATTAGGGCAAGGTTATCGATCGGTAAAACCGAATGTAAACGATATTTAAAATTATATAAAGATGGCCAAGGCTTTTAGGACTTTCTGACGTCCGGGAAGCCCCGGATAATGACTATTTTTGTGAAGGGAACAATCAGAGGAAAAACGGTTGTTGACCCTCATAAAAATGCCGTTGCAATATTTCGTGATTTATGGAATGAAAATATTCCTGAAATAGGTCTGCTTACTGCATCAAGATGTTGGTGTGATGCAGAAACTTATGGAAGAGTCGGTGTGAAAAATATTAAGAAATAAAAAATATATACCAACGTACCCGACTGCCGTTTTCCAAGGAACATAAAGCCTGGTCAAATGAAAACTTCACAAAGCTTCTATTTTTCCATAAATCGAATTTCAAACTTTTTTGGGAGTGATGGCAGACACTACATCCGATGACCTAATAGTAAAAGATATGATTCGACATATATTTTCCTACAATGAAGCATAGCGGAGGACACGTTATAATGTGGGGAGATTGTTCTTCAAAATGTGTTGGTCTGTTACTTGAAATCCGCAGCAAAATGAATAATGCAATGTATAAGAATATCTTGCAAGAATATTTCCCTTTTTATTAAAGGAAAAACTGTGGTCGCAGCTATTTTTTAACATGATAACGACTTAATGAATATATGCAAACTCGATAAGCAATGGCATTTGCACACACACACACAAAAAAATCCCTCCAGCTCAAACGGCCGAAATTAATCCAATAGAAAATCTATGAAAATAAATTGGCAAACGTGTGCTAACTAAAAAACTATAAATATACCAACTCAGCCGATAATTCCCAAAAATTGCAAGAAGTGCGGAAAAAACGTACCATGTATGACTTCAACCGTTGTTTGTATCAATGTCACGTTCCTGCACCACAGTACTTATTACTAAAAGTATGGTGATAAAATACTAATTGTAAATGATGTTGATTACTGTTATTTTCTAATACAATACCATTTTTTCTAAACTTGCGAAAGTGGCCGGAAACTTTTGAGCACATGCGATTTCCTTTGCATCAAATTTTGTCAATTAAATTTATTGATACTTATATGTTACTCCATAAATAAGTTCCTAACTATTATATAAATAAAATATATAAATATCAATTTGAGATTCCTCTTCATATGGGTAAACTTACAAATTAACTGAAAAATTTTAGCTGGCCGGAAACTTTTGACTGCCACTGTATACATATATATAACCATTAATCGTATTACAGTATATGAACCATTGAATTTAATAACTTATTGCACATTGAACATGGAGGGAAAAAATAAATAATTAAAATGAAAACAAATGGAATTTTTAGAACTAAAGTAGAATGTTCAGGTCCCAAATACTTTGGAACTACAAATGAAATTTATCACTTTTTGTGTGGTTGCGAAAAGAGTTTAACAGAATATGAATAATGCACTAGAATTCTGTATTAAATTCAAAACAGAAAAATACAGTCCGCATTTTTTTTTAATATTTTTTACTAATGCTGAATATAATGATCAAGCATATGCGTAAAGTTAAATTTATCACATGCTTAAACGACAGGAAATATGCAATAGATGATATTTCAGCGACTACTTCGCGAAACTTCACGCAGTGTCTTTAGAAACCATGTAGTCCAAATGCCATTGAATTGTAGGAAATGAAAAATAGAAATTAATCATGTTTAATACTAAATTGAATTTATATCTAAACCGCAGATTTAGAAAAGGCTATCTATTGAACAAAAGACAAAGAAATATTTTTCTTCTATAAAATGCGGCTAGTTTTCCGGCTCTAGAAAACATAGTTCCATGACATCCATATAAAATCCAGTTCCTTTTATTAAAGATCTCTAGAATTTCTTACTAGGATTTCAAGAGCATTTTTCAATATTCTCGTGGTCAAACTTAATTTAAAATCCCGGCAAATAGATGCCAACACAAGAGGTTAGTTTTAGTAATTATAATTCTAGTTTATGAAACCATTCCTGAAAACCAAGCAATAATTAATTGCTCACGAAACGATTCAAAATCGGTTAATCATCCAGAAAACAAGAAGCTAGAAATTCTAGATTATTTCGTCTATTCAACTTAGTTGTTTGCCTTTTTCACTAGTTTGGAAATCTCTATTTCTAGTTTACAGATTTCGAAAGTGAATAACTATTCATTCTACGCTGTAAAAAATATCCGTTAAATTTACGGCAAAAACTGCCGTCAGCAATATTGCTGCAGTTTTCACCGTGAAAAATGCACGAAAATAAGATGTAATAAAAAAAAATTACAGCTAATTTTTCTGCAATTTTTACTGCAAAAACTGTTGGCAACATTGCTTCGAGAAGGCTTATGCCTTAAATTTAACGGACTTTTATTTATTATTATTATTATTACAATGCAGGTGATATTGGTATATATTTTTTTCTCAGTGCGTGTTTAATTGCCAGTGACAAAGGAATGTCGGAATGTATTTCAAGCTTCGTTTCTTTAAAAAAAGATTAAATACATCTTTAAGAAGCAATATTATCAAATAATGGTAGTTCATTCTGTGAAAAAATATTATTTCCACCAAAATTATAATTTTAACCTGATAAAGCTTCGTTTCATTATCTCATACAAATAAGATTATCTGAATTCATAAAATCTTTAAACCAAATCTTTATACCAAAATTTTAAAATATCCCAAATATAGGATACAACGGGTTGTTTCTTGAATATGTGGTCTCTCTTATATCAGCTAGTCTTAATGTGTATAAATAGAATTTATTGCATAATAGAGTCGGCCAAATAATCATATATATCGCGAACCCATTTGACCATTAATACATTTCAATAAAACTACCATATTAAAAAACAGGGTAAATTCAAATATGTAATAAAATGTGAATTATTTTTTATTGGATTAATCCATTCAATTAATCCATTTTATTATTAATTATGCCTTTGTAGTCATAAGCTAGAACACTAATGTCGAAGACAATATGGATCCTTCAAACAGGAAATTGATAGTGTTTAGAGTTGTCCCAATTCCTCTAAAGCTAGTTAATATTATGGCGGTTTTTAAACATTTGGGAAATTTTCTACCAAATCCTGAAATATTTACAGATTCTAATTTTATGTCATCCTACTTTTCTGACAAGTCTTCTCTTGCTGCACCAAACTTTGAAAGTTTCAAGAATTCTGAAAAGATTCCAAATTTTATCAATTATCGATTGCCACCCCCTCTCAAAAAAAAAATCACTTAAAACATCTAATCTTATTATTACCAACTCAGACTAGAACATCCGATGTCACTGTTCATTTATTTTATAATAAAAAACGCTTCATATTTAACAACCAATTTTTATTGCTGTATTACCATTTAAATCATAGTTCGAAAGACTAACCCTGCTCACTTTTGGTAAGAGGAAAAACTTGCCCTGCATACGGGGCATATTTCCCAACATGGCATAGACTTTACCCTTTTATATTAAAAACTATATTTAGTTTTTTGAAAAATAAATGTGTTAGTTTGTAGCCATTTTGTTGTTATATGTAACACTTATGTAATATTACAAAACAACATTCTATTAGCCTTTTTCTCAAATTTTGTTTTCAATGCTTTGATAAATTTTTCTAAAATTTTACTTAAGTAAAGAGTTAAAACTTTTCAAATTTATGTAACTTATATATTTCATTAAAAATCGGTAACATTATAAAGTTCGGTGAAGAAAGATTTTTAAATAATGAAAAATATGTTCTTAAAACTTTTAGAATTTTCAAAATATTTGTAATTTTATGTCTTTAAATCGAAATAAAAATTGCATATTTTTATTCTAAAAGAGCATATTTTTTGATCCCACATTAAATTTTGAGGTGATCTATTCAATAGTTCTTTAAAAAAATGAACCGAATAGACATATTGTTGAAAAAATATGTAAAAAATTAATTAGTTCTTAAAAACTAATTTACACATGTAATTTAATTCTTTTGACTTATATATAGGCTATAATGTGTATATTTACTTTAATTAAATTGTCCATTTGTAAAATGTAGGATGCTAATGATTTCGAAAAAAACTGCTTCTTTTTTTCTTATAATAATAATAATAATATATTCTACAACGAAAAGGCAAGAACTTATAATATAAATAATTATTTTGCTTATAATTCGTTACTTTATTAAAATAACATTTAAAATGTATTAACATTTGACATCTTTCAACACGTTTTCATCGACTCTTCTTCAGAATGTAAATAGAAAAACTACGAACAAATGAACTTGAAAGCTGGAATAAATAATTATTGGTTTCAAATTAAATATATAGCGCTCTCTATATTTTCGACATCTTATTTATCCGTGTCCCAATAATGTAATTATCCTACAAACCGTCTAACCATTCAATCCATATATTCGGGATGTGAAAGGATAACGAATCGAATAATTCTGAAGATAATTCGATAAAAACGAGTTGAAACGTAAATTTTTAATATATTTTAAAGATTTTATTAATAAACTAACGTCGTATAAGTATAATAATTTTTTAATATAAATTCTTTTTCGTCGTAGTATATATATTATTGTTAATACGATATAGTTATAATGGGCGTAATCAAGTCTTACTGCTTTTATATTTCACACTGATGGCGAAAAATGTGTTGTTAAAACTTACCGGATTTTCAAACATTTTAGTAAAGTATTTTAAATTTTATTTCTGTTGAGCCAAAAGGTAAATTGGTTCCTATTATTCTCAAATTGTAAATTTCTGGAGCCGCAACAAATTTTAAGGTGATATCTTCGATAGTTTATTAGAAAAATTGTACTAAAAATACACAATGCTTAAAAACTGTGTAAAGAGTTAAAGAATTTTTGAAAAAAAATTTATGTATGAAGTGAATTTATTTTGATTTATTATTTGTCTACAATTTTCTTATTTAATGTAAAATAAAATTTCATTTCTCTCTTTATTTTTAAGTAGAATGCATTATGTTAAATATTTCGCAAAGAATGCTTTATTTTACATTTCGAGATGAGACATGTGCCTTTAATTGTACAAAAATCTATACATTTCATGTGAAAGATCTCAATTATGCATTCAACAAATCTAGGTTCACTTGAAAGTATCATTTAAAAACAATCGTGTTCACTCACACATAACATTTATGCAACACATAAATGCGTACGTCATGTTTGTAAAACATCCCATAATTCATAAATATGCGTTAGAAAAGTAAAAAATTGTTCAAAAAGTGTTTTACTCTTTCAAGTATGGTGTACTATTGATAGTATATGTATTTAAATGGAGTATTATTTTGCTCTAAGAAATACTTTTGATACTATTTGTATGTAGTAATGTCATTATATGTCAATGCATTCCCAATCTGTCTTCATTTATGCTTAGGAATTTAGTAACAATAATAATCACTATTATTTGCTTAATTCTCTTTGCGCCATTTGCGATTCTTTCATTTTAAACATTCTTTTCCCTCCTTAAATTTAAATCAAAATCTACTTTCCTGAAAGATTTATCCGTAATAAAGCGCAAAAAATTTTAGAAATTTGTAATATAGGTTAAAACTTACTGCAATATAATATTTTCTAAACATCTCCAACAATTCTTTCTTAGCCCATTGTCATATGATTGAATATTAGTTAAATAGTTCGCAAAACAACAACATTGCTTATTTTTCCGGCTATGAAATATTTGTTAAATACTAATTAATCCCCTTGGGCAGCTAGTGTTAATGTTAATAATGTAAAAGTAATTATTTCTAAAAATGGAAAAAATGGACTCAAAGAGTTAAAAGGATATATATATATATATATATATATATATATATATATATATTTTTTTTTTTTTTTTTTTTTTTTTTTTGTGACAAAATAATAGACTGCAGCTGGCGAAGGAAAAATTGCAAAGCATCATTAATATTTTTAGTATAAATTAGTTATGTATACTAAAAAACACTAATGTTTTGTTTAAATTAGTTCTTGAATCATTATGCCCCTAAATTTTAATGCAGATTTTTATTTGTAATCCATTATACTGATAATAACTATGAATTTTCTCATTTTAAACAGTAAAATATTTTTTTTTCAAACGATGTTGACCTCAAAAATAAATCATGAATTTTTAGATTTGTACTGATTTAATAACGAATATAATCATTTTAGCAATCCAGAATTTTCTAGTAGCATTTAAGAAAGTAAAAAAAAAAAATGTTTATGCAAATTTTTAATACTAATGATGTTAGTTATGCTAGTAACACTTGCAAAAATGTTGTATTCTAAACAAATAAATAGATAATGAAATTTCAAACTATTTATAAATGTCATGTTTGGAGAATGAACGGTGTTTGTCTAGAAGTAATTTCTCTGTATTATATATGTTAGACATTAAGTCTAAACTTTTCAAAGGATAGTCTAAACCATCCACATTTATTAATTATTTAGAACATTCGAACACAAAACAGCTCTTTGATACTTTATATCACAAATTTCTCTACATAAATGTAACGTTTTGTAACAAATGCCCTTGTGTTTTGAGATGTTACATAAATTTAAAAATTGTGATATGCCTTTATATATTTTAGCAATGTAAACATGTAAGAACAGTGTAAGCAATCTAAACAATGTAAACATACAGAATTGAAACGAGTAATTTAAGAAAACTATTGCTTTTTAAAAGGATTGATTTTCATATTCTAAATAAATAAACATAATTTTTGAAATAATGTTCCAATACAAGTTTTAAAATGGTAGATACCATTACATCAATATTATTTTATTACACTCCTAATTTTCAGTTCTGAGAAACTGTTAATTATTATTTTTTTTCCAGAATTTATCTAAAAGAAACATATTTTTATTTTAAATGATATGCTTTCTAGCTATAAAATTTAAAAAAATATCAATTAAAAAAAAATGTCGGATGCGCAAATACCAAAGATTCAATCTCAAACGTATATTTTATTAATTCAAAAAGTAGTTACACACGTTAATATTTTAATATTTCTAATTCAATATTGTATCAACCTTGATTTTCATCTTTAATTTCTGCTTCAGTCAATTAATTGGAGTAAAAACGAATTAATGTAAATCATGATATTTGTCAAAATCAATAGTTTTCCATTATTCTGTTATCATCAGCTGTTTGCTATTAGCCGGGTTAGCAGGTCACGAGGTTCTGTCTCTGCATGAGTCGATGTACAATAAAAAGATGTAGAATCGAGCAAATGCTACAAAAAAGTTCTATCACACGACTCCTTTCCCACGGAATCTTTACAAATTCAAGGAAGACCTTCTGGCTATATCCAAAAACATACGTAAAAAATTCGTTCAATACTGAACATAATTTTATACACTTATCGAAGGTACAATCATGAAAAAAAGCACGGAAATGGATTTTACAGAACCTCTTTTCTGCGGAATATTTCAAAATTGAAGAACTTCTTGCTTACCATACCCCAAAATAACTATATATAAAAAATAAATTCAGTTCTATGCATAACTTCATATACTTTTTGATGGTATAACATTGAAAATGGTACAAAATTGCTATTCCAGTACCCCTTTCTGGGAGATGTTTTTCAAATTCTAGGAGCACCTACTAGCCGTAGCCAAGCATTTACACAAAAAATTGGTTCAATTCTATGTATAACTTCATACTCCTTTCATTGGCACAATATTGAAAATGGCGCAAAAATTATTATTCCACCGCCCCCTTTCGTAAATTTTTTTCCAAATTCAGGGAGGACCAACAAGTCATAACTAAGAACTTAAACAAAAAAAGTTAATTTCTATGTATAGCTTCATTCACTTTTCGATGGAACAGTATTGAAAATAGAAGAAAAACTCTATTACAGCGCCCATTTTCGGCGTAATATTTGAAAAATGAAGGAGGACCTGCTTGCTACAGCCAAAAATATACTATGCTAATAATGCAATTCTACGCGTATCTTCAAACTCTTCTCGATGGTACATTAGTCACATACATAGATACGGAAATACGCACGGACGTGGAAAGACAGACATTTTGTAAAAACAAGTTTACTGGAATCTTGTGCCTTAAAACGCGTAAAGCCGTCGATAATCACAAGTCGAAAAAAAATTTCGATTACAATACTTTATTTTATTAAAGATAGAAGAAAGTAGAAAAGAATCAATTAGCATTACCAGTATCTCTGATATAGAAGACATCACAAAACAGTGAGGTTTTGTATAGTATTAGTGGTATATTTCCAATCTAAGAAATTGTTAACAGTATACTTCTTCATCATTACAGAAACCAATTATGTCTATACTGTTTTTTTTAATGTAAATTAAAAAAAATTAATGCTTTGGTTTCTTATATACAGTTGTTATATAATTAATTTACACGGAGTACCATTAAACTAGAGATAGACTATACTGCTGCTAGAGTGTATTATGACAAGGCTATATTTAGGCTTATATAATTTACGTTGCAAATATGATTCATCGTCTCAGACGTCCTTTATGACTTATTTAAAGTTATTTTTGTAATAATAAATAATGAGTTAAAATTTTCAAATTTTCATTAAATGTTCTTGGACTAGTACATTTTTTAAAACATTATTTATGATATTCATGAAGTGCCAATGGTTTAATGATGTAATATATAATTAGAAAATATTATAGTAAAACTTTCAAACTTATGTTTTTGTATGTCACTAATTTAAGGTTTCATGTTTCCCAAAGATATATTTCAACATTTAAAAAAATTATGGGTCAACATTTCACCTATTTAAAATTCAACGTATCACTAATTTATGTTTCGATGACAATTTATGTTTCAATTTTAACACGTAATTTTAGAAAAACATTTTACTATTTAAGTGTTGCAGCTGCCATGGCATCAAAACATTGTTAAACACAGGGTGGTCATAAAAAATCTTTGCCTATATGCGGAGCTCTTGCGGCTGGTCCGTTCAACTGATCGAGATGAGATTTCAGATATAGTTATTATGAGGCATGGGTTCGGGATTCTGTGGACGACAACAAAGTGGTGCTCACGGTTACAGTTATAGGTACAGAAACTCGAAATTTTCCAATGGCAACGGCCATTTATTTCTGTCGAAAAACGATCAGCACATGCGAAAACCCTAAAGAGCATTGGGACCGTACGTGTATCGCAAGAAATAGACTCGTTATGCACGCACAAAAAAGCTCTTCAAACGCCTTCCCACTCCCCCCCCCCCCAAAGAAAAAAAACGATTGGAGCACACACAAGAAATTTGCATATGATACATATTCATTACGCCAATCACTGATTACAACACTCCAAGCCAGTTCGCTGCAATAATTCTGATATGACGTAATTTTGCAACATTGCCGTATAGCGGAAGCTTGTTACAGAACAAGTTACAAATCCCGTGGTATGTTTTTCCTAAAAAGAAATACGGCCCGGGAATAATTGTGCATGCAATGCCGCATCACGCAGTAGCTTTCATGTCGTGTAAAGGTACGGGCGCCACAGTGTGGGAATTCATGCCTGTCCACTGCACATAAATTTTCGTGTTGACATTATCAGTCAAGATGAAATGTGCCCCGTCTGTTCATAATAAGTATAGAGGCCAGTCCTTATCTCCATCATATTTGATAAGAAATTGATTAGCAAATTCTATACGTTGTTGACGGTCCTCTACTTTCATCATCTGGACGCGATGGTACAGGTAAGGAAACAAGCGGATTAAAGAGAGAGCTAGCTTTAGCACCGTTGATTTCGATGTATCCAATACAAGAGATGCACCTCTTACAGCTGTGCTTGTATCTGCAGTCACTATGTGATGCACTTCCATAACAGTATCCTCAGGAAGAGTTGGTTGTCTGGATCGCGGTCTACCACAGGTGCAGCCAGTTTCTTCGAAATTATTTACGAAATCACAAAGAGCTTCCGGGCTACATGGACAAAGCATTAGGCAATAGTTTGGATGGTAAACACGCAAGGTTTTCGCAGCATTCATCCCATTCTGATAATAGAGTTTTACCAATTCACTATGGACTTTCGCTGGAAGAGTTATTTCGTCCGCATGTGCAAGCTCCAGACTGAAGAACTAACGCTCCCAGCCCACTTTTTATCCGTTTTCTACGATGACTATCAAGCAAACGGCGTTTGCCAGACTTTAAACTGTTACCTCTGTCATCTGTACATTTTCTTCGTGCGCTGTGATCGTTTTTTTTTATTTTCTTTTGGTCGTTTGCAGAGCTGTTTTTGAGTGAGCATAGCGCATGCGTTTATTGTGATACGCGCACTGTTCCAACGCTCATTAAGGTTTTAGCATTCGCTGAGTATTTTGCGAGGGAAAGAAATGGCTTTACCATTTGAAAATTTCGAATTTTTATCGCTATAACTGTAACCGCGAGCGCCAATTTGTTGCTGTTGACAGAATATCCAGCTCATACCTGTGAATAACTATATTTGAAATCTCATCTCTATCAGTTGAATGGGCCGGCAGTTACAGTTCGTATATCGGCAAAGTTTTTTTATGGCCACCCTGTATTTCTTTAAACTTTTGACTGTGAAGAATGCATGGAAGAGGAGGGTAGGTGAGCGAGAAGGAGGTAGAAATCACTTGAATAAAAAGGTTAAAAAGAGGGGAAGCAATAAAAGAAATTTAGTTCAAAGAACGGCAGTTATGAGTCGAGAAATGAATTGATTCACAGCATCCTCTATGACGCAGGTGCAGAGTACTATAGAAAAAACAGCAACAAATTAATAACAGTCAAAATTAATAACTTTAAATACAGACAAGAAATATAAGTTTTAAAATTTGCAACTATATTGCTGAAAATCTTGATGTAATTACTAAATCGTTACGTAAACAATTCAAATTTTTCCTAATGTGAAAAGCTTCATTAATTTTCACGATTTTACATTTTTACAATAAATAAATAAAAAAAAAAATAGGTTCAACTGCTTCATTTTTTAAAAGTTATATCGATATATGCATCTTATTTTCGGTAATTTAAATACTTTGTTTATGAAGTCAGTTAAAGATATGTAAATTTATAAAAAGGAGTGTTTTAGCAAATCAAAAAAGTGTTTGAATCAAAAAAGTGTTTGAAAAGTGTTGAAAGTAATGAATGTAGTAACAACTGTAGCTTCACTGCAGTCAGTGAAGTCTAATGTTTTAAATGTCACTGGTTCATTTATTTTTAATTTTCTTTTATATAAAAGTACTGTAATCCACAAAAACATTTATTCGTAGATTCAAATATTATTATTTCTTCATATTCAAGCAAAATTTCAAGAATCTAAATCAAGCAATCACATAATTCGGAACAAAACTAAAAAATTCTGTAAGTGCCAAAAAATCGAAAATATCTTTTTTTAAGCTTATGTTAAGCTTGATAAACATCATAATCCTTGGTATGCCAACTCTAGTATAAACTGTTCGAAAAAGATTTAAAAATGTCGCTGGTTGAATGAGCCAAGCAATGTAAAGTTTAGAAAGCTGAATGTGCCACGAGAAATCATGCAAAAATCTCTAAAAATACCGGTGAGAAGATGCGTGGTGATATAGATATTACGTAATTTAATGATGTTGTTATTATTTTCGTCAGTAGGATATTTTTAAATATGGGGCGAATCATACGTACTGTGTACTCTATAACAGGAAATTCTATATCGCAGTCAGAAGGGTGTACTTCCATTGCCGAGAGGTCCAGGTTCAAACCCAAGGACAGCTACAAGCAAATTTTATTAAAGTTTAATGACACAGAAATTCAAATTTACTCGTAAAAATTCAAAATTTTGAATCCCACTGAAGAAAATGTGATTCACTAATTAAAAAAAATAAAATTATTATTATTAAATGTAATTATTATTAATTGTAAATTTATCAAATAACTTCTTAGTTATTTAACAGAATCTCGGCTATTCCAATCTCTGTAAATTCACACAAGACTTAAGATAATAGGGCCATTTTCAAATTTCACTCACATATGGCGTCCCAGATTAAAAAGAAGAAAATTCAAAAATAAATAATGTATTTAATGTTTAATGTCAGCTATGAATTAGCTAAAGAATATTATATTGAACATTTTTAACATAAAAAAATTAAAAAAAATCTATAAAAAAATTTTGAGATATAAATCTTTAAAATTCTAAGCAAAAATGCTTTTCCCATTCCAAGTTTTATGTTTTTAATTGGGTCTTTTTTTAAATTTGAGCAAACTTTTTTAAATAAAAAGGTTTAATTATTTTAAATATGAGCAGTTAGTGGTCGATATTAATGAAAAAAAAATATTACAAAAGATATTTTCTTTAGGAAATTAACAGAAATCTTTTGTCCCTCATTTTTTGTCAAGTCCGTTACCTTGTTATTATTTTAGTCAAAATAGGCTTCGAATTCTGCCTAAAGATAGCAGCAAATATTCGGCGATATAGTCAAACTGTTCACGCAACTACTACTTGTCATTAGTTACCCTTCAATTGTGAAACAATGTAATAGTGGCAAGAATAAGCTTTTATCAAGGTTGGTATTTTTTTTCACTGTCAAGTCTATTACCGTAAATTTTAATATTAAAATAATGATTTTTGCACTTTTGTAATTAAATATTATTTACCAAATAATTTCAGAAGGTATGTGTATTATTATCTAAGTTAGAAATTATACAAGCTTGTTCATTTCTAACAGTTTTATTTGAAATGTCAAGTCCGTTACCATGAAATGTAAGCGATGAAATGTAAGCTGCTAAGTAAGTTTACTAAATAGTTTTAAAAGGTATGTAAATTATTATCTAACTTAGAAAATATATAAGCTAATTCATTTTAATAGTATTTTTTAGTTTTATTTGAAATGTCAAATCTGTTACTTGTCAAGTTCGTTACCATGAAATGTAAGCTAATGGTGAAAATCGCCCAATTGATTACCCGTAAATTCTCTATAATTTCACAAAAAAAATTTTAACAGTTCAATAGAGTGAAGTGGAAAACACTATAAGTCTCAGAAGTTCTCTTTCCTTCTTTTTTCTCTTTTTTTCTTTTCTTTTATCCGGGTTTTTTTTTTTTCTCAATTTGTAAATTAATTTATTTTGAAACAAAAATAAAGTGCTCAAATTATTTTGTTATATTTTAGTACCATGTTTTAAATTTAAATTTAAAACTTGTTCTAAAACGAAGTTTTTTAAATTTTTATACAGGAAAAATTTAGGATGTAGTTAAACACTTAATTATTAGAAAATACTAATTATAAATATTTATAGCAAGTTATAGTGACATATTAATTCATTCGTTATGTATTTTTAATTTTTACAAATGCAAGAAGACTGAAAATTCTTTTAAACAACTGAATTTACATATGAAAGAAAAGTATTACAGAAATTCAATGTATTCCAATTTGGTGAAACATTATCCATGTTTCTATTATACAGGCTTTTACAGAATATTTTTAATACTCAGTGACGAATGATATTATGCTAAATTGCAGAGAAAAATTCTAGTTTTATCGACAACCTACGCATATTTCTGTTAACTTTTTTTTCTGTAAACATTACTTTCAAAATTAATTTCAAGGAAGTATAAAAAGAATATGATAGTATGCTTCCATTAAGAATGCAAAATAAATTGTACTATGTAAATTTTCGCATTACATTTCATATTTGTTTCCATTCAACAAATGTAAACTTTAGAAAACTTTTACAAGCTATTAAAAGCAATATACATTTCCTATGGTCTTTCAAATCTAACTGTAAAATTAACTGGTACGGTAAATGAAGCTGCATTGTTCATAAATAAGCTTTGAATATTCATTGCATATTTAAGTTACTTCAAATACCTCTTCAGAACAAGATGCAGTACATGAACAATAAGATAGTATGGGAATAACAGTCAGTTAAATATCAAATTCTTCGTATGCACATCCTATTGATGAATTGTTTAGAAAGCTAAAGAGATGTTTCCACTGAGACATTGTAGTTAATAAAGTAGTTTTATAAAAAAAAAGTATAAAGTAAAGAGACGTTATTATAAATATTTTCTACTTAAATTTAACTTAATACTAAAAAAAGAAGGAGTTTTATTAGTGTATAATGTTAAACCTAAATCAAATAAAAGACTTATATAGAAGTATTTAAAAAATTACAATATTATTTTTAAAAATTCATGTTAAAAGTAATTTAAAGTTTTCCAAAATTTCCCTCAAACCCAATAGATTTACAGTGTTCCATACTTAACTACAAAAAATCTTAAAATGTAGTAAAACAAACAAGCAGAAAAATAGTTATTAAAATAGATAAATAAAAAATAGAGGATTATGGGTGCATTTTTAATTGAAAATTATTAAACTCAGCATATTATTGACAATTTGGTAAGCTCATATTATGAAAATCCATGGAGACTTCCGGATTCTACACTCAAACTGTAAAAAAAAAAAAAAAAAAAAAAAAAAAAAAAAAAAAGCTTTGTAGATATAGCTGCACTATTGATTTTTACAAATAGAACATCTTTCAAACATTCTCAAGACAAAACATACTGAATTTTAAATGATAGTGAGAATAATGTAACAGAAGATGTCAGATCTTCATTAAGAAACTCTTTTGAAGAATTAATGCATACCTAAATCGTCCTCACACCTCCACTAAATGTAAAATCGCTTGTTCAGTGCCATAGTCACCTCAAAGTTTTACTCAAAAAGTAAAATTATAAAAAAAACATGAAAAAAAACTAAAAAATCCCTAAAAAATATGTCAAAGGTCACTTTTAGAGAGAAAAAATAATGAAGCGTAAAATGTATAGAAAGAGGGCGATTTAAAGTAGGATTAAATTGATATGAAAATTAATTTATTATTTTATATTTATCAGATTGATTAATTTACTGACCATAATATTATAATTAGGTTTATTTTGTTTGTATTAGTCTTCAAAAAGTTTGAGAAGTATAACATTAAGAAATATTTAATTTATTATTATCAACAAGGTAGATAAATGTGTGGGGAATTTAAAAGCTTGCTGATTCTTATTTTGGTACGCTCGCATTTCTTTTTCTTTTTTAGATGTTTATTAATACAAATATGTTTATTCTTTCAAAAAGGTCATTTTTAATTGAATACATAATTATTTTGTATTCAAAAAACTTTTCAGATACAAAAATACTCATGAAATATGAGTAAAAGCACAGTGTATACGCATTCCTCTGATATATCAAGTCACGGAGAAAGTATATCGTACAATAACATTGTTCTCTCGTACGGCTATTTAAAAAAAGTAAAATTTTTAATCGAAGCAGTTTTGTTAAGGATTGTTTGAACAATGAATATACTATTTATATTTACGTTAGAATAGAAATGTTTTTATTATATAACGTCAAAAACACACTGGAGATATTTCAGTATATACTTTCACTGACGTTCCTGATTTTATATGAAAGATAGCTGTTTATCTGAAAATATATAGTCAGTTTAAACTCCAACTCAAAAATGTTTTTTTCTGGGCTGGAGGTTTTTAGTTCCTTTTTTGATTGTTTAAAATCATTCGTTTGGAAAACTGAAATTATTTATTCATTACTATAAGCACTGGAAACAGCACTCAACAACTGTCGGTAAATCACAATTAAATAATAAAACTTTGTAAGAATGACAATGAAACACAAAAACACCCTTCGAAAAGGTTTCATGATAAAAAATGGCTGTTGAAGGGTGTTAAATTTTCTAGACCGAAACGCGCCCTTGCGTTCTGTTAATTCGAACTGATTTTACAAATTTTGCAGACATATATTTTGCATATATTTTTGCACACACTAATGAAGCAGTAAAAAAAGGCAATCTTGAATAAAATTACGCTGTATATTTGTGAAAAAAATAATATCAAGAAAATCTACTATAAAAGGAATTTCCAAACATCTAATAATCAAATCAGTCATACTCACAAACTTCTTTTTGTCTTCTGTTCTTTTATATGTTTGTAATTTTTACTTTCCTAAAAGGGTTCAATGGAGAGTGAGATCTTGCGTATCTCCATAATTTTCCTCTATGCATTCCTATGGTTGTTACCCGTCGCAACCCTTATATATATAAAAAAAAAACATGGAAATAAATGAAAAATTCATAGACATATAAAACAACAAAAAAAAAATATTCAAAAACAATATTTCTTTTTTTCAGACAAAAAAGTAAACTTTTTAATTGTTGCTTTTTTAAAAAGTATGTGGGGAGGTGTGAGCTCTTCTCCGTACCTACACAAATTAGTTTCTATGTATGCCCATAGTTAATAGATGTCACATTACGAAAATTTGTCTAAAGAAAGGCAATAAATGAAAATAATATTGCTATTGACACAAAACAATATACAACAAAAGTAATTTGAAATTCTTTCCAGACAAAACACTTTACTTCATATTTTTTTTGGAATTTTTTACACCTAATACTTTATACGATTTTATGTAATACTTAATTCCATAAAAATATATAAAGTATTTAGTGGAAAGTTTTATTCATTTAAACTTTTGAATGCAATGAAACTGGTATCACAGCGAAAAGCTGTCAAATTAACAAATGCTGATTCAACGCCTTTCATGGCTCTACCTTATTATCCCTTTCCCCTTTTTATGTATATGATCTTAAACATTCTAACACCATGCTGGCCATCTTTTCCCTTATTTTTAATCAAATAAATAATCTTGTATCTAGAATATTCATTTAAGTATAGTTCAAATATATTTATTTGGACGGCGATATTCCGATTAATTCGGGAGATTTGGTAAGTATGCCAATCCAAAAAACCATTTTCAGAGATCAGCATCTGACCATTTTGAGTGAAATCATAATTTAAGTCTTAGAGCTACACACATTTTAAAATGAGTGTCGTGCATGGATTTTTCTTAACTAAACAATTTAGATACATCGAAATACCATTGTGAAATTTGATAAAGTGTACGTCCAGACCATAAATATTAAATATAGTCACATTAAAAAATTAAATACTTTACCATATCAAAAAATGAACCATCTAATATCAAACTACGTATTTAAACTAATACCCTAACTTATTTATCTAAACTAACTAACATGCTTAACTAACTTATCTAAACCTACTTTTCTAATGGACATCTGATGGTCAAAGAGTTCCACTGCACTTCTACGATAATTTCTAAATAGAAATGACTCAATTTGGAAATTAGACATGGAGCTTTGGGACAGAAAAGCGGAGCTGATTTATAAAGATTTATTCAGAGACAATCACGTACAACTTTTAGTAAAATTTCAATATTAGATAAGCTTCAATGTGTGCAAATTCTGCTTCATTAGAGAGATCTGAGCTTTTAACAAATCCTTAATAAGAGAAGCTTAAATTAAATTCTTGAACTCAGTAAAGGAGCATAGAATATTTTCCTTTAAGGAATTATTACTTAATTTATTTAACCATATTGTTGAAAAATAATAATAGGGGGAAATTATAATTATTGAAATACATGCTTACAAGAGAAAACAAATTTGGAATAATTTATAAATAACTAACACTTTAAAAATTTTTTGAAAATAAAATGCCATTATCAGATCGTTTATAATAAAATCGGAACGAAATTGTCATTAGTCTAATAATAATGCTTCAAAATATAAATGCAATTATTGAAATAGGAGTTTTCTGTATATTAAAAACTATGTAAATTTTAAATTTTCAAATAATAACACACAGTTTTGAAATTTTACTGGATTTCTTTTAATGAAATAATCTCGATAAAATTGAATAGTTTATCATATCAGGTATAAATTTTAGTAGTATAAACTGCAAACGTATGGAGAAGGGACGGCGAATCTACACTTTTGGCGCGAAAAGAATAATTTTGGCACAGCACTGCTTGTGGCTCTAAATCAAAATAAAATGAGATTACACAATATCACGACTTATCTGGGCAAATAAATTAAATTGTTTTTACCGAATATTTAATATAATGTAGATAGAAATTGTTATTATTATTATTATTGTTTTTGTAAATATACAGATTTCTCACATATAAATGAAATTTATTTCATGCATAAATGAGTTCTTATTAACTAATTAACTTTTAACATATCTCAATGACATTTTTAAAACAATATGTGTGTTCGGTACACTTATCTAAAAATCTGTTTAATATATCACCTTAAAATTTGTCATGGTGGCAGAAAAAAATAATATTTGAAAAGAATAAGAAGATATTTTCATTTTGGCTTAAAGAAATGAAATTATAAATATTTTACTAAAAAACTTGTTAATCCTAAAAATTTTAAGAATATATTTCTCATTATTTTAAAGCACTTTTCACCCAGTTCTAAAATATTAGATATTTTTAAAGAAACAAGTTCCTTACATAGTTTTGAAGCGTTTCAACTGTTTATCTAAAACAGAATTTTAAAAAAGTTCTCCAAAGCGTAAAAAGACACATTTCAAAAAAAAAAAAAAAAAAAAAGAGAGAAATAAATTTTATACACACCGACAATGCTTCAATTGTATTATTTAAAAATCCCTACCGCATCATAATTTTTTAGGTCCATAGTCATTTAACACCATGTTTTAGAACTATTTTTTAGGTCAAAAATCGAAAATTTGCAAAATTTGTGCTAATTTATGTTCTATATTCCCTTAAAAACTAATAACTCTAATACTTTTTTTAAAAATATATATACATTTTAATGTTCACTAACAATACCAGAAATTACATTTATTTGAAATGAAAAAGTAATATTGAGTTTAAAATTTATTAAAAGCATTATTACAGTACTAGCTGTGACTTCGTTCACATAACATTTAAAGAAGTACAAATCCATCAATTAAGAAAACAATTTTGATGATTAAAAGCGTGTGTGATGAACTTTTTATCATGTTTTATGGCATAAAGACTTCTGAAGGCAACAATTTGTTTATTTTTGTTTTTATATGTAGAATCATTTAAAATTTTTATCGTGAGCATGAAATTTCATATTTGTTTTCGATGATTAAATGAGGAATAAATTTGCATCTCTGTTATTCTAGTTTATTATTTTTTTAATTTTAATTTTATTCATTCCGTTCATGGATATTGGTTTATGTTTTCGTGACAAAGAATATCATTTAAAGAAATGTATTAGTAAATATTTTTAAACGAGAGTGATTTTTTACCGGTCTCTTTGATGTTGAATTAATTAGAATAATCGAAAAATCAACATACAGCATTGAGTTTCTATAGAAAAAAGTTACATCTTGGGGGGGGGGGGAGATGAATAGTACTATAAATATCAAATGTGGTGAAGCATCATAATTCAAATGTAAATAATACCTGTACAAGAAATGTCGTTAACATTCAAATTCTTATTGCATTTTTATTTCACGGTTTAACGCTTTTAACAGCTGTTGATCTTCCAATAATATCAAAATGTTTATACGCTCCAAAAATTCCCAAAGCCTGAATGCTTGTTATTTGAGCAATAGAAGTGCATATTGCTCTCAATCATGGAAAAAATATCTATGTATGAAAAGAGAATTCCAGTTTTGGCTAAACACTTTCATATTGATTGTTGAGTTCTAATTTATTATGGAAGCTTTGAAATTTGTAGGAATATGCTACAATGGTGACACAGAGGTTGTGCTTCAGGGATATTTTTATCTATGGATTTAGATATTTTGAAATTGAAAGAAAATTTCCCCCCTTCTCTTTCGATTTTTGATAATGATGGGGCATTTAAAAATTAGAAGGATGTGAGGTGAACGGCTAATTTATTATTATTTATTATTCGCCTCTTCTTGACATGTAAAATCTGATGTCGAATTAAAATTACTTTCTAAACTTTCTTAAATAGACTTTCATATATCATTTACTAAATTTTATTGAAAACAGCATTCCGGGAGATTTTTAGGTAATAAGCGTGTGAAACATGTATTTGAGAATGATAAATTCTATGTAAATCACGCAATTTTGTAAAACTGCTATAAAATACTGATATTTTCTGAAAAAAGCTGATGATTTAAAATATAAAGACTATTAAAAGACTAAAACCGCCGCGGTGAGTGGCCAATTTTTGTCGGGGACCCCTACCCACTAACCAAATAGACCTAGTCTTTTGCGCGAAGCGCTGTCGCCGGCAGGCTACCACGGATAGCGCCAAAATCCTTTATTTACGACCCAAATAGCCTTGGACTCTAAAAAGAAAAGAAAGAAAAAATGAGAAAAAATTGAAACCGAAAAAATTTAACCGAAAAATTAGACAAATTAAAGATATTGAAAGACGGTTAGGGGCAGGTGGGGCTCTGAAGCTATCGATTCTTTCTCCGATCGATCCAAGTTCTTTTTTCGTACGTAATATCGAAATAAATATATATGTATACATACTTTCCCTTCATGAATCATGTAAAACTATACATTTTAATTTAACTGAAACTTGAAATCGCTTTATGCAATTTTAATAAATTATTACTGTACATTTAGAAAAATATTGAATTTTTTTTTATTAAATACTAAATTTCAATTTAAGAAAACATTTTTTAAAATGCAACTTAAAATTACATTTTGAAATAACGCGACATTTGATGTAAAACATGTCATTGCAATGAGATTACATTGTAATTAATTCCAAATAAAATCTGTCTTTTTTCTTTTCTCTCCGAACAGAATGTAGCAACTTTATTAAATTTCTGTAAAACATTCAATTTTTTTTGTCTCCTGGAACATGGGATTTATCAGAAATTCCATGAAGTTCGTTGCCTCCCTAGAATTTAAGTATTAAACATCTTATTTTCCCTATTGCCTTTTAGTAATTTATATTCAATTTATCCGTTCTTTAAATAGCTTTTTGCCTAATAATGGATAGGCTGAGATATGTATTACTGTCTGAATAACAAATATATATTAAACAAAAATGTGTCGAAATACCTTTGTGTGAAAGGTTAAATATATGTTATATCAATGGTTAAAGATATAATACTTGAAAAATATTTTGATATTTGTATTTAAATTGATAAAACCCTGCTTAAAGGTTACCGCGGAATTAGAGTATGCTGGATATTAATAAATTACTGTAAGTATACAAATTGAAGCAGCATTTGGTTGATATTTTTATGCAAATATTTTTGCATAATAATTGCAGCATTATGATACTCTTTCTTTGTGTTTCATTTTATATGCAGCAAAAAACTGTGTTATTATTCCAAAAATATTAGTGTGCTTTATAGCATTATGTGTAATTTTAAATATAGCGAAAAGTACATTTTCTAGTTGATCGCTTCATAAAAAATCTTAAAACAACACAAGACAGCGGAAATTTTCGATTCAATAAAATTTTTATAATAATCCTCAGTTAAAAATTATTTTTAATTTTATATTTAATCTAGTATAGGAGAACAAACAAATGATGACCAAACATTTACTTTCAATTACAAGATTCCAGGTGGCTTATAACGATCAACATGCAAATATACTAATTTTTTATTTTATTTCTTTTACTACTTTTCTGATTATTAGACTGATATACATATTTCAGATACATATATCTTTCAATAAAAATAGAAAAAATTGTGCAGTGTAAGGATAACAACTATAGTGCACAAAAATATTTGTAACTTTAGAATGATGAATATAACGGATATAAGAGCATAATTTTCTCATGCAATTGTCTTCAAGATAAGAATCTTCTTATTAGTTTCTATTTATAATCAGTAGCTTTGATTCCGTTCATTTTAGTGCTTTGAGCACGTGTTGTATGATTTTATATCTTGAATATGTATTCAATCTACAATTGACTGTTTTATTTATAACTTTTTCAATTTTTAAATGTATATACTGCAGAAAAAAACCCGATAAATTTACGACAAACACCGCTGGCAGCAAAGTTGAAAAATTGAAGTAAAATTAGATGTGATAAAATTTACATCTAATTTTACTGCAATTTTTACGGTGAAAACTGCTGGCAACTTTGTACCAGAGATTTTTGCTGTAAATTTAAGGGATTTTTTTAGTGTAGTAGAATGCAAGGACGAAATAAATTCTGAACTATTTTTGTTAATTTAGATACAAATTGAGTTATCATTCACAATCATCTCTCGCTCTTCTCCTCCCCAACACACAATAGCGATAAATTACAGAAAAGCCTGCTTGACAATTCTTTAAAAAACAGTTGGAATTACGTGAATATGGAAGCAATTTTCAAATAAATTGTGATATGCTTTACAAAGAAATGCATTGGAAAGTATATATTTTTTAATTCGGGGATATAAAAAAAATAAAAATGGGTTATTTAATTAAAAATTTGAAAAAAAATGCTTAAAAATAAAATTTAACTGTCATTGTTACAAGTGAACACAATTGTCCATTTGCCCTTTATAATGCAAATCCCCCCCCCCCTCTCTCTCTCTCTCTCTCTCTCTGTATATATATATATATATATATATATATATACTAAGGGGCTCCAACCCTTACGAGCTACACTCACTAACCCCCATTCAGACATCCCAGATTCTAAGCATGATCGATTTTAAAAAGATTAAATTATAATTTAAAAGAAAAAGAGTGAATTCCCTGTTAACGAGTTTCCATACATTCTCCTTCGAGTCGATATTTTTAAAGCCAAATCAGCCTCTCTTAAGGGATACAAAGTTTGTTTTCTTTTTTGATTAAAAAAAGTGGGAAAGTGTTAAAATTTAAAAAATAAGCTAATGTAAAAGGAATTAAATAAACAGAGATAAAAAAAGGATTAAAAAAATTTTTTCGCAGTGCTAAACAATGTCCAAAATACTGTAAAGGTGTAATCTTCTTACATATTTTTTGACCCATATTGTCTGTCCATTTTAGATGAGGAAATGTAATTGAAAATTTATCTGTATGTTATGAAATGCATGTTATAAAATTTAAAATATATTCTTCTCCATTAATTCATGTACCATTCTATAATTTTTGGCATATGATTTATTTGTCTGAGAAGTTCACGTAAACATATTGTTACGGATTTCGAAAATAATCAATATTTGTACTAAAAATAATGTAGATAATCTTATCAAACTCTATTTATAACCTAACATTAGTTTTTGTTGCATTAAAATGCCTCAATTTGTTGATTTTCTGTAAGCAAGCAGACCTATTTGCCAAGTTTGGATAAGCAATCATTATCTAAAACTATTCTTATATGATACTATTCTTTTATTTGCTCATGTATTCTGTGTACTGTAAATTCTATAACAACATTCCATCTTTTTCTGGAATCTTAATCCACGTATTGGAGTAACATAGTTCTGGTTGAAAGAAGTTAGCATACAATAGATGACCTTTTGCTTGTCAATCAAAGTTCATAGTTATGGCATGCGGATAGAAGATAAAAAGAAGGACATGTCCTGAGAGAGTGACCTTCCTTTTACATTAGAGAATCCGTGTGGGGAGGGAAAGAGACCCCGTTTACGGATGGCTAGTTGGAGGGTGAGAGCTGAGTTTTTAGTTTGGACCGTACAAAAGAAGAGTGAAGTTGGTCAGAGAAGAGCTCTTGTCCAAAGTAAAGCGTATGTTAAGCAAGGCTCTTAGAGAACTGAGCCTAGGTGTGTGTAGAGATTAAGAGTGATCTCTGAGTTAATTTACGTGCTTAAGAAAAGTATAAACTAGCTTATCAGTGCACAGAACGAGTGTTCTGTATTTAATTTAATGTTGAACCGGATCACCTATATCCTAGTTCGTAATAGTAAATGTTGTCTTATTATTTGTAAATATTCTTTAAATAAATTGTTCGTCAAGTTTAATTGAAAGAGTTCACTACATACCTCTCATGCGCGTCCGATAACAAGTAATTATATCTGTGGTGGCAGCATAGAAAAATAAAGGATTATTCTTCAAAGTTTTGTGGACTTAAAGGGAAATCCGACACTATTATTTTTTTCTGGATGTCTATGGGAATTTGGCTAAATATCAGAATTATAGCCAATATCGAGGCAAAAAGTTTCATTATGCGCGGAATCAGAATATTTTCCCTATAACACTGGGGTGGAATTTTGTAAAATATAAATTATTTAGACTACCCTCTTTGTGTTTATATTTTTGATTAAATTTAACAATTGCTGAATATCCATTTTTTTAGTTATTGGTAATTTGCATCATACGGATACTGTCATTGGTTGGTTTCTTGTTGTTGGGGTAAGCAACGCAATAAAATCAATAACGTGGCTAAACTTTTATAATACATTTATTAATAATGTATTACACGTTAAAATATTTTAAAATAATTAATATGAAAAAAATATGCTTGGGTATTTTGCGACTGTAAAAAACTGTCATTTTTCAATTTCATTGAAAACAAAAATTACAATTGTGTTATTGTGGTACATTTTTGGTTAATTTTTTATTGCGTAATACTAGAAATCAAAGCCTCAGTTGATAACTTCATAATTTATTATCAGAATTATGTGTTTTTAATTAATAATTGGAATAATGTTTTTTATTTTTAATAACCTGGAAATTTTAAGCTAAATTTTAAGTCTAAACAATATTTCTTTTTTGAGTTTTATGCCAGCCAATATACGATAGATTTTATATTGTAAGTTTTTTTTATTTATTTAACAGTTTTTTTAAACATCTTTTTTTTCGGCATGTTCTGACTCATTTGTTTTGAATTTGAATAGCATTTTCCCCTTTTACAGCATTGTTTTTCTTGTTGCGAACGCAAGAGCGAAAGAAGCAAATGATGTCATTTTCCTTTATTGATGCAGTTTTCTCATTAACTATGAAAAGGAAAAAAAGGGGGGCGAGTGATCTTTGCAATTAATTTGGTAATTATTATTTATATTTTCGTTTTAAAAATTCGAAAAATTATAAAGGGCTTTAAAAATTTTAAAAATTTCTAAATGGAAAATGTTAAAAGAGTAACATTGTTGCAACATTAATTTGTTTTAAAATTTAATGATATTTCTTTTATTTCCTAAAATATTTTTGATAATGATGGCATCTTTATTTTATTGATGTCATTTTCTCATTGAAATGGAAAAGAAAATCAAGGAGGAAGTTTTATCATCCTTACATTAATTTGAAAAATGCGCTTTATTAGAATATGGGTTCGAGATTGCAGGAAATCACGTATTGGTTGTATTTTATTATCAGGATTTCCAGTCGAATGTATGAATGCAATTTTTATTTTTTATGAGTGTAAAAGTATAAATAAAGATGTTGAAATCTTCTGCAGCATACGGATGCACAAAGAAGTCGAGTGATAAATTCTGCAAAGAAAATACTATTTCTTTTCATCGCTTTCCATTATAAAATTATGACATTTTTAAATGGTGGTAGCGAAGTTAAAACGTAAAAACTTTACTCCAAGTAAATATTCTGTAATTTTTTCAGCTCTTCCGGTTGCTGCAATAAATAAAATATACACTAGGTCGATGTTAAATTTAAAGTCTTACATAAAGTTGGCTTTCAACATATTTTTTCGCCTTTAATTTCTTCTTTAAAAGAAGGTCTTTCTCCCTGGTGTTTATTTGATTCGTTTATCAACAATATATATGAATCAATATCACTTTGATCAAAGTCGCTTAATAGTAATGATTCATCAGAAATAGATGAAATTTTACATGTACAGCAATATATAATCTGTTATAGATTTAAACTGAAAGTAAATAGCATATGCGTAAATAGAAAGAATCAGAAGATATGCGAAAAACGAAGCACATGCAAAACAAACAAATACACAGCGGGGAGGTTACATGATGGTGGTTTATGACGCCACGCCAATAAAGCCCATTGTTATTTCAGACATTTGTTTCACATATTTGAATTGAAATCATTCCTGTGACATCAAAATGGAAAAGAAAACCAAGGAGGAAGTTTTATCCGCCTTAGATTAATTTGAACAATTGTTATTTTAGAAATTTGTTTCACATATTTGAGCGGAAAGTATTCCCGTGAAGTCACAATTGGTAAAATGACGATTTTTGTAACACCGAACCAACAGGGAAAGTAGTTTCCATTAAGTCGGTTGTAAATTGGTTCTATGAAAGTTTTTATCAAAAAAAGGCAAAATGATATGAATAAGTAATAATCCATATTAATCCATTTTCTTTTTCCCTTTTTTAGCGTTTTGCAAGACTTTATTGAAAATATTTGCAGTACATGAATTGAAATAAATGTTTAGAAAGTTGCACTTTTCTCTGTAATTCTCTTAGGCTCTATGCTCCTTTGAAAACTAAAAATTAAAAAAGCTACGAGGGGATTTTATTTTTAAGCAAATGAATTTATGTTTACGATCAAAATGACAGGCGAATTTTACTTTTCTAAAGTGAATTGATCCTTCAAGATTGAAAAAAAAAAATATTTATTCAGATATTTTTGAAAAACATAATTTACTCTCATCGTTGTTCTACTCTTGAAATAAAAGGTGATTTTAATTT
Source organism: Maratus speculifer (assembly GCA_964019185.1). NCBI lineage: Eukaryota > Metazoa > Arthropoda > Arachnida > Araneae > Salticidae > Maratus > Maratus speculifer. The sequence goes on along the minus strand of OZ025298.1, from coordinate 81,015,336 downwards.
CAATTTAAAATTAAAATTGATGAAAAAAAAGAAATTTGATAATTGGCATAGTTTTCCCCTTTCCTCCCTTTTTCTCTCACAAAATGGTTTCATTTGGTTGCCATCAATAGCCAAATTTCATTCAAATTAGAAAAAAAATATATCTCATAAGCTAATTGAATTTTAAAAATTTTAATTGTTTTGAGATCGGTGAGTCAATACGAATATTTGATATTAAATTCATCGCATGATTTCCCATATTTTAGAAACTATACCTGTGAAACTTAATCAGTCGTTTCTTAAACTCATTTCGATAAGATTTTTTATATATAGACTAGATGTAAACATTTAGGGGAGAAATGTTGCGTAAATGGTGTGAAAATGCCGTAGTTTTTAATTTAATTTAAAAAAAAAAGCTGTTGTTTTTATTTCTTATTCATTGATTTTTTGTTAAAGTTTATACTTTTATATATCATTTTTAAAAAATATTTCATTTTACACATGTTATGAAAAGCATTAAAAATTTCGTTTTTCAAAGCGCTTGCATTTCGGCATCTTGCTGCAATTATTTGGGGTAAGATGAACACTTACCGAGGAAAAAGATGCTTTCTGTAGTTTTGATAGTTTCGATGTAAAAATTAATTTTGTGAAACTATATAAATCATAATGGTGTCAATAAAAATATCTTTAATACTATATACATACTAAAGTTGTTTTCTTACCAAATGTTGGGAAATTACAAAAATAAAATGTAACAAACGTTGGCAATTTAATAAAATATTAAAATTATTATTTGAAGAAAGAAGTTGTGTTTTGCTTAACATTTATAAGAATTTTGGGTCTTATGTATGCCGATTTTTAAACAAGATAAAAACGATAAAGCCACTGTGATAAAGAGTCGAGACTTTTGCTCATGTTTTTTATGTGCTCCCCCTTTTTTTCAGCAGTATTTGAAATCTGCAATAACTGGCAAAAATTTTATGAATTTTGAAAAAAAATTGTTTAACCAACAATTCTACTGAATTCAATCGATCCAATTTCAAAATAATTTTTGTAGCATCTTTATAAAACTGATTACTTAACTATTTTATACAAGCTAATTATAAATTGGTGAGTTTATCCTTGTAAATAAATCCCCAAAATAACCATTAGCTGTCTCTAGAGCAATTAATTCGGCCTTAAAATCCCTCATTCAAAGGGACATAAATGGAAACCTAATTACAGGATATCGCCGCTATTCATTTAATTACGATTTAATCTTCCATAATCGTTTCAAAGCAAATCAAATTAGCTTGTTTTAAATGTTTTAAAAATTTACGGAGTCAGAATGGATGTTGGCTAGCCTAGCTCGTAGAGAGCAGAAACTCCTAGTTATGTCAAACTATATTACATACTACCGATATTTACTTTCATTAGTATTATTTCGAACTGCAATTAACATTAAATTTTTAGCAATAATTAAAATTTATAAGTAACACACAAATATTTATAACCCCAATAAAATTTATTTATAAGGCAGAATACACATAAAAGCCTTTAAAATTATGTTCAGCTTACATTTTAATTTTTTTTAATTTCATTTTAATTATTAAAATTTTTTTTATTTTAATGAATGATTCTTTTACACAGTTCATTAGAATCACGAATTAATCACTGATTTAAATTATGTGATTAAAATCATTGACAAGCAAACAGCCGTGAGTAATTAAAACAAAGAAGAAACAAACAGGCATTTGACTGTAACGAAAAATAACCGGTATCTTATCCCAGAGGAAACTACCTGGCATCTTACCCCCCCCCCCCAAATTGTTATTTGAACCCTATTGGGGAACCCTATTGGCCCCCCCCCCCTTTCCACTGGATCTGAAGAAGATGGAAGCAGCCACCGTTTGTGCTTTGCAGAAAGGCCAGCTACCAGCAGACTCTAGAAAGCATCAGATTTATATCTTTGCTTTGTAATCTAAAATATATATAGGCAGTTAACGATGTCAGGTGAAAGATTTTAAACGCTTACTAAAAATGTTACGATGATATGAGAAAGAGAAAAAAAACCCACCTCTTAAAAAAAATTGTAAAAAGAACGCAAACGAAAACTAAAGTATCAGTAAGAAGCCATCTTGCTTAAAATTAAGTGGCGTATCCCTGCAACGTCTGCTATTAAGAAAACTACGTGATACGGCATCTTGTACAACACAGCCTCCTCTCTCAAATTATGCCACGTTATTCTAAAAAATATATAAAAACATTTTACGATGATTAAAATATTAAAAATAAAAAACAAAGACCCTTACATTTTAATTCCAAAAAATTAGGAAAAAGCCAGATCGATAGTATTTTAAATATCGAATTTTAAATAATTGTTTTAAATGTGTGATATTTATCAAAAATGTTATCATTAGTTAATTTTATATAGATTGTATTATATCATGATAACATAACCAATCACCAATTTAGATAAGTACTTTCTCTCTTATTGCTTATTCATTATTATTTTCCATTTAAAATTGTAACTATACCAAAATTCATAGTTTTCAAATTAAGTTTCTCTTTTACATATATATTTTTCTTGCATTTTAAACTTTATAATTGCAAACATTTGCGGCTACTTTATTCATAGAATGACTTTGATAGATATCTTTTAATAAAGGGATTATGGATCTTTTAATAAGATTTATATTTAGATATTTACCGTACCTACGCATATTTATATTTTATTTTACTTTATACATAAATCTCCCTCAGAAATATTTAAAAGGTTTTTTATATTGTAAAAAATCAAAAAAGTAAAAAAAAATTACATTTTAGTCTATTTTTAATAAATTAACAAAAACTCACTCTAATATCATTTTTAATATAGAAATAGAAATGATTGTTTTAAATGGGAGATATTTATTAAACATTTCGCCATTCAATAATTTTAGCTAGACGTTATTATTTTATAACAAAATAATCAGTCTTTAAGTCGAAATAAATTCAATTGCTATCTATAAATTAATATTTTTATAGTTTTAAATAGGAACTGACTTGAAATAACAATTGCTCGCAAATTCACCCCTTCATTCTTTCGCCAACAACTTATTCAAAGGCCTTACAATAAATTTTAACAATAAAATCGACTCTCTGGATATTATGTTCTCAAACTCTTCAGAAAATATATAATGGAAGCAATTTTTCAAAATCTATGATTTTAATTAAAAATGTTGTCATCCATTAATTTTAAGTAGACTGTATTGTATAATGATATTATAGCCAGTAACTAACTCAGATAAATATTTTCTATTTTTATTCGTATTTCTTTTCCATTTAAAATTCTAATTCCCAAAATTGTCTGTTTTCAAATTAAGTTTCTCTTTGACGTATATGTTTCTTGCATTTTTAACTTCATAATTACAACCATTTGCAATCATTTTATTAAAAAATAATATTTTCCCTTTCTTTTCTGCATAAATTTCTTTAAGAAATATTGAAAAGTTATTTTGTATTGAAAAAAATTAAAAAGAGAAAAACAATGAGATTTTTGTACAACTTTAATAAATTAACAAAAGCTCAAACTAGAACAATTATAAGTAAGAAAAGAGACCCAAATTTTTTAAATGTGTGACATTCATGAGACATTTTACATTCAATAATTTTAACTAGACTTTAATAATTCATAACATAAAATCAGTTTCTAAATCAAATTAAACACAATCGCAATCTATAAATGAATATTTTTATACCTTTACATAGAAACAAAATTGAGTTAACAATCACTCGTAAATTCATCCCTTCATTCTTTTTCCGCCAACATTCTTTCGCCAACAATTTATCCAAAGGCCTTACACTAAAATTTAAGAATAAAACCGATTCTCTGGATATTATCCAGCGAAAACTACATAAGTTATTTTAGAGAACAGGGCGTTAAATGTTGCTTATTGAAATTTCTCAAACTCTTCAGTAATTTCATCCTTTTGCACTTGATAATAATATTACAAAGTATCCCTTACGGCTACTCCCTTCTCGCTGAAATTGGTTAAAATTCTCCCCCCAGAGGATGCGGTGGGTCATATTTATGACGTCATAATCCTTTGGATACGCCAGCGGAGTTGAGATAAAACGCAATAAAATGAAATGTCAAACACTTTTCTCGGTAAAATATTTGAGAGCAGTTGCATTTTATGGGCTTACGTTGGATTCAGCAATTACGATGCTGCTGAAATTGTCTGTTAAGAATACAGTTAATGATGAATAAAATGAAAAATCCTTTCTCTTTCTATTTAGTTCGATTTTTAGTGAAATATATCACTTTTCTTCTAATTCCAACGAAGGTTTAAAACTTATTGTGTAATTATATGCAAAAAATTGAAGTCTTTATAGCTAAATAAATGCTTAATTTTAATTTGTAATTTATATTTCGTTGATAGAGGGTTTAATTTGATATTTTTAATAATAATAAAAAAAACACATATTTGTCAAAAAAGTACAAAATATAATATTATTTTGATTTTGCAATCGATGATCAGTCGTTTAATATATTACAATATATAATGCAATAAATTGAATTGCAATAATGAATGAAGTATAATGCAAAAAATGAATTTTTTCTCGGTATCATATCTGTAGACAGTTGCTGGGTTTACGGTTTATGGGACTTCGTTGGATTACGAAATTACGCTGCTCCTGAAATTGGCTGTTAAGAATACAGATAATGATAAATAAAATGAGAAATCATTTCCTTTTCCATTTAGTTCGATTTTTAGTGAAATATGTCGCTTTTCAATGAAGGTTTAATATTTTTTGTGTATATACGTACAAAATATTGAAATCTTTATCAATTTTATAGCTAAATGAATGTTTAATTTTAATTTGCAACTTATATTTTGTGAGAGAGTGTCCAATTTAATATTTTAAATAATAAGAATAAAACACATATTCGTAAAAAAAAATATCAAAGTATAATATTGCTTTCATTTTGCAAACGGCGATATGTCATTCAATGTATTGCAATATATAATCCAATAAAATGAATTTTAGCAATGCAATAAAGTGAATTTTACATATATTTTTCAAATATAATATGTATTCAATAATTTTAACTATACCTTATTATTTCATAACTAAATAATCAGTTTCTAAATCAAATTAAACTCAATTGCAATCCATAAATAATATTTTTATAGTTTCCCATAGAGAATAACTTGAATTAACAATTTCTCGTAAATATGTCTCTTCATTCTTTCCACAACAATTTATCCAAAGGCGTTACACTAAATTTCAACAATAAAACCGACTCTCTGGATATTATGCAACGAAAAATACTTAAGTTATTTTGGAGAACAGAGCGTTAAATGTTGCTTATTGAAATTTCTCAAACTCTTCAGTAATGTCATCCTCTTGCACTTGATTATAGCATTGCAGAAAATCCCTTAAAGCTACTCCCTTCTCTATGAAAATTGGTTAAAATTCTCCCCCGGAGAATGCATTGGGCTATATTTATGACGTCATAATCCTTTGAATATGCCAGTGGAGTTCAGATAGAATGCAATAAAATGAAATGTCAAACACTTTTCTCTGTATCATATTTGAAAGCAGTTACATTTTATGGGCTTACGTTGGATTCCGCAATTACGATGCTGCTGAAATTGTCTGTTAAAAATACAGCTAATGATAAATAAAATGAAAAATCCTTTCTCTTTCTATTTAATTCGATTTTTAGTGAAATATATCACTTTTCTTCTAACAGCAATGGAGGTTTAAAACTTATTGTGTAAATACGTACAAAAATTTAAAATATTGATAAATTGTATAGCCAAATAAATGCTCAATTTTAATTTGTAATCTATATTTTGTGAAAAGAGGTTTAATTTATTTTAAAAAATAACGTTTGTTAAATAAAAAAAATCATATAATATGATGTTACTTTGATTATGAAAACGATATTATGTATAATGCGATAATGTGAAATTTTCTCGGCATCATATTTGAAAACAGTTGCATTAAAAACAATCAAAAGGGGTTAATTGAAAGGTATCAAGATCAAGTGAATCTTATTTCTAATGTGTGAATTGTAAATAATCAATCAAAACACATTCTAAAATGATTTTCTGATCTGGAGATTAAATAAATAGGAAGAAAAATGCGTGTCATAGTCGATCAAAACAGATATTATCTGTGCGTCGAACATTTCTTTTACTCAGCATTTAATGAGATAAAAATAACTATTTACAGCTTATATTAAGCAAATGCAGACTTTAAATCATTTTTTCGAGACACAATGCTCCACTCATATCGATTTCTGACAATAATACGCACTTTTTTTATCATACCAAAATTCTTCTAATCAAAGCAATATATCATTGCGTTCTGTTTAAAAAATCCTAAGGTGTTTTGTAAGTGGAATGTAAATTAAAGAAATTACAAAGCGCGCAGTGCCAATCTAACTGTAATTCTTTTTTCTTTGTAGCATTTTATGGGTTTACTTTGGATTCCGCAATTATGATGCTCCTGAAATATTCTGTTTAGAATACGGCTAATGATAAATAAAAGGAAAAATCATTTTTTTTTTTAATCGATTTGTATTGAAATATTTTACTTTCATCTAACAACAGTAGAGGTTTTAAATTATTTTTAAATACATAAAAAATGAAATCTTCATCAATTTTATAGCTAAGTAAATGAATCATTTTAATTTGTAATTTATATTTTATTAAAAAGTAATAAATTTAATACATTATGGGAATAAGAAAAAAACAGGTTTATTGTATATATATACATCTGTGGCTTCCGGTTTTAACCAGGTAAGGCACATTTTTATTATTTTGAGTAATTAAAGTTTAAAGTTTTCAAAAAGGTCTTTTTATCATTACTTTTATAAAACAGATTAGAACTTAATAATTTCCACTATATTCAATTAGGATATAAGAACCTCTTTTTTTGTCAAAACAGTTATATAAAAATGGTTTTTATTAATTTAGAACCAATTAATAAAAACCATTTTTATATAACTATTTTGACTAATGTAACTCTATCTGATTATTACCGTTTTACATTTATTTTTAATAAGTGTAAAACGATAATAACCAGATAAAGTTACATTTATTTTTAATAAATGTAAACAAAAATAAATATTTATTTAAATTTTAAACAATAATTTCAATACAATTAAATACATTGTCAATTTTTTATTAAATTAAATTAAATTATTTCATTTTTTATTAAATTGAAATTAATATATCTTTGGCGTCGTCTTTTAAAAAAAAGATTTCTTTTAATTAATATTTAATTTAAATTTCTAATTTTTGTTCTAATTATGATAAAAAAAAATTCATTTTTATCAACTTTCATTATTATAATTGTTTATTTATATTATATTAAAATAATGCATAGCATTAACCAGATTATTTACTTTGCGTGATTATTTCGGAAATTTATCGACTAGCTGGTTGAAGTTTCCCGCTTCAGGTAGGTAATTTTTATAGTTTATAGACATTAATTTAATTATGTAGAGATATTTATAAGGTATACAAGCCATTTTTATGTTATTTTTATAATTATAGACGATTTAAAAAATTAAATAGAAATCTTATCTGGTTATTACCGTTACTTTATGCACTTACCCGATTATTACTGTTTTTTCAATTTTTAAATGAAAATTTACAGTCGCCCTATGAAGTGAAGTATTCGATTTTCGTTTTTCAGTACTATGCCAGATGAAAGTACTCTTTTAAAGTTACATTTTCCCAAATTATCTCATTTTTTTTCAAAAATGTTCCTTACTTAGTTATTAGATGAAGCCACAGATATATACATCTAAACTGGTGTGCAAAATTTGAGAACGAGTCACAAAACGCCAGTTTTCAAGGGATTTTCAAGCGATAATTGTCACACGAATATTCAAAAGGATGTAATATAATTCAAATAATTACTATCCCTGCATAGCAGCTAGTGTATATAATATCTCATTCAGGTCACACATGCTCACAAGAGTCACAGTCACTACGGCGAAACAAAAAATAGGAAATTCCATACGACTCTTTTATGAGTCTTAAATGACTACTATATGTGACGCCACTGACAGCTCATTGTGCCTGCTGCTTTGTAGCGAGTCACCAGGTGACTTTACTAGGTCGTTTCATTGAGACTCTCGTGTAACCTCTCATCTGGAGACTCAATTTCAAAGTCATTGTGAACGTTGCATAATGATAAATTACCAAGTAATGTCCCATTAAAGTCACATGGCGACTTTTCACCATTTTCATCATTTTTCAGAGTGGTTACTTCACAGTAGGGTCTCTGACACAATTTGGCAAAGTCTTGTGACAGAAAGTCACCATGTGACTTTAATGTGACATTATTTGTTTATTTCCCATAATACGACATCACAATGATATCCAGTGTGTATATGATACATCACATCCAGTGTGTATATGATATTGCTTTGTTTATACAAACGATGTTGATATATAATGCGCATTAAGGCCATTCTTCTCGATATCATACAGCACAATAGTGCTTTACAGTAGACATTAGATGCAACTCTAATGTTAAAGTACAAAGTTTGCCTTTTAATAACTTTGGAACCAACCATCGTTTCAGTACGAAATTGAAAACGCAGAGTATCCTACTATAGGCCTCAAACTTCAAATTTTATCCAAATCCACCAATTAGTTACATATATCCAGAACCCCTGTTTTGTTACTTTTTTTCCCACGAAACGTGATAAACTCTATTGTAGCCCGAAACAGAAAACATTCAGAGAGCGAAAACTGTAATAGATTGTTTTAATTTAGGTATGTGCCTTTCGAAGTTCCTGTCAAAAGCTATCCAATATTAAGGAAATGACTAACATTTGAATTTTTTTTACCGCTATACCTTCCATAATTTAGCATTGTTGAAATCTATCCTTTTTAATTGCTAATTTATTCATTTATTTCGAGTTTCCCCCATAAAAACAACACAATAATTTAAAAGAGAATGAGAACACGCGTCCCTTTTTAATAAGTCAATAAAAATTCAGATTTTCCTGATAGATTTTTACATTTTTGAAGTTGATGTTATTCGAAACAGAAAATGCATAATTATCATAATTTTATGTATAAATTGCAAGTAAATATACACGAAAACAACATCGCTCCGTTACTTGAATGTTTTTGAAGTCAAAACAGTCATTATAATGCAGATATTTTAATTACAAAGGGATAATTTAGAAAATAATCCTTGTATTTATAAATAAATAACTATTCGGAAATGTAGCAACGAAAATCCATCTAGATACCAATGAACGAATAAAAATATGCATAGATACCGTGAAACTGTTTGGGAACTACCATCGAGAGGTGCAGTTTTGTCACCAAGTGTCGCCAAGTTTGTTGCCAATTTGGCGATATATCGCAAAAATCTGGGGACCAAATTTTTAGCCAAATGTGACGCCAACTTGGCACTAATACCAGCATTTTTCCATACTAATATGTCTACGAATAACTTTAAACTAATATTAATCAAATTTGTTAGATGAAGTTGATTGATCAAGCTCCTGAAAAGATCAGAAAAAGTTGTGAAACCATTTAAAAAACTGGTGGGACTAGTTGTAGAGCTTGTTCAAAAAATGTTACAATGGAAATTGGCAAATATTTTCAATCTAAAAAAGTGCGTAGAAAAGAAATGAAATCAAATTTATCTGTAATGCTCATGAAATATCCAAAATTTTTGTTAGCTGAAACTGTAGACTGAGCTTTACTGGCTCCTTATATTCAGAATTCTACTATTATCCACTGAAAATAGTTATTCGGCAAAATAGTCAATAGAATGCGTAGTTATTAGGGTGGTGCGATAAAACAAATGTTTTTTTAACGAATCGCTATAGTGCGGAAACGATGCAACTGCTAAATACAAGAAAAAACAAAAAAAGAATTTTTGCAATCGGACTTTATCTTCCAATTGCGCAAACTGTTTAAAAATTCGAAAAAATGGAAAATTTCAGATTTTTAGAATTTTTAAAGAAATGTTATATACATATATTTTTTTATCGCTACAGTGAAAAATATGTGCAGATTGTACTACTTAAGAACAGTAATTCTAAAATAATGTGTTTAGAGAATATTTCCCGATCGCGCAAGTTCAATGAAAATCGGGAAAAATTCAAATTTGACGGATTTTTATCAAATAAGAAATTATGACTTGAGGTCAGTTTGCATTTTAATGTGAACAATTACATTGCGTGTGCAGAACTTTATTTGTTTAGACATTTTCAAATATCTAAACAACCCAGAACTCACCATGGGGGTGTGGTTGCAATTTGAGTTCCACCCACACCCTTCATCCAACCAATAAGAATGTTTACTATTTACATTACTTAAATACATAATTTGTTATTTTATCTCTTTAAGTATGACTTTTAGAGCAACTTTGTCCTTTAGTTTGGTGGTAAAGTCTGGTATCATGGGCCTTGATTTCGGCCGGAATGAATCCATCTCTTGATTGGGGCTTACATACCTTAAGCCAGGCCTGTCCAATCTTTCACTAAGCAGGGGCGCACTTTAGCTCGTGGTAAACAGTGAAGGGCGCCATTTTTAAGATAGCTCAAAACATGCAGCAAAATTATCTAACAATATCAGCTAGGGCTGTTCACATGCAAATGCATATTGTAGTAGGATCCTATAAATCTGGAGTTCCGTGTAAAAATAAATAAATAAATAAAAATTGCAGTAAATTTCGAATAGTAATGTCGAATGTAGTAAAAATTGTAGTAAATTTCGAATTATACATTTTTCTGTTAGAAACTATCGCAACTGTTATTGTACTAGAAGGAACCAAAATAATTAATCTCGCTTGTAACTAAAATGTAATGCTAATCGCAGATTGTTAAATATTTTTGGACGATAAAAACTCCTCGATTTTTTTCGAAGGCATAAATATGCCATTATAAACTGTACAAAAAAGAAAAGAGATTCATTTATGGAAATCATTTCGTATGATTTGATGGATTTTTTTAAATCAAAATGAGGAAAAATACCTAAAAATTTAAAAGTCTGGGAGAGAAAATGAGCCCATTTAACAGTATTATAAAACAACAAAGGGCCAAGCATCCTTTTAAATAGAAATTTTAGAAAAAATGGTAGTTACAGAAAATTTTCAAAAGAGCGCCAGAAAAATCTTCAAAGGGCGCCATGGCGCCCGCGGGCGCCGCGTTGGACAGCCTTGCCTTAAGCTATGCTTCCGTTACCAATTTGACGCATCGCTCTACAGCTTGCGTGTGACCAATAAATTCTTTAGCATCCCAATCTGGAATATCACCTGATTGGACGAAGGAATACATTTCTTCGTTGGTTACCCTGCGTAAGATAGGTGGAGGTAATTTTACAATACTCCAATCAATTAATTCAGTATAATCTGCCGCATCGAAGTTTAAAGTAGGAAGGATAAAGTTTGTGATACTTTTAGCTTCAGAAACAGTCTGACTGGATTTTAACACCCTTCTTAGCCCTACTTCTCTTATGGGCTTTCTTTTATCAAAGACCACTACCATCAGTAGGTTTTCCGGGTGAGCTAAAAATGAGTTTCGTTCGATGTCAGGGAGTACCACTTTCTTCAGATACTCAGGCAAATATCAAGATGTTTCTATTGCTAATGTAAATAAATGTTTAATTTTAATTTATAACTTATATGTTTTGGAAGAGTGGTTGTTTATTAAAAAAAAAATGGGGGGGGATTGGTTTGGATTAAAAAAAAAAAGGGTTCTAAAATTAAAAAAAAATACGAACTATGGTATTTTTTTAATACTGTAATAAATTTTGATATATGTAGCGGAAAAGCAAAAATAAAATAATTTTCTGCGTATCATATTTGAAAATTTCGTCTTTTATAAAGTAACAGTGCATTCCACAATTGCTGAATAATTGAAATTGTTATTTAAGAATACAGTTAATGATAACAAAAAAAAATCTCTTCTATTTCTCTTGGTTCTATTTTTAGAGAAATACTTCACATAAAAATATAATATAAATTTTAAAACGGTTAGTATTTGACTTAAAACACATTAAAATAATAAGAGGTGTGTTACTAATTAAACATTGGCATTTTATTTAAAATATCCAAGCTGTTTATCAGAGAATATCTTCATCAGAGATTAAGCTTAAAAGTATTAAAATATTTTAAATAAAAAGTAGGGGAGAATGGGACAATGGGAGGAATTTGACAGTAGGTTTTTCGGTTTTTTCATAATTCTAAACATGTCATCAATCACCCAGAAGATGAACAATGGTAACCTAATCTTCAGTTTAAAAAAATATGTTGATCTGTATCAGCTTGCTGTTGTATAAAGGAAAAGATTATTTCAGGAATCAAAAGTAAATTTGCTTGTATATTTTTATTCTTTCTGTACATTAGTGACTTGGTTAAGCATAGATGTAATATTTTTTCTATTTATAGAACAATATACTATTCTATCCATAATTGTAAAAGCAGCATTGCTAACATGTACGCAATTTCAACAACATGCATCACCAAAAATTTCATCTCATAACTAGCAGATGGCAGCACTAAAAAATATTCCTTTGCACCCAAACTCTGTGTAACGCTCAAATAACAAAAGTCTGTCATCCTACGCATTACGTGTGCATGCGGCAGCATAATTTACGAATGCATATTGCTCGTCAGACGTCTGCAACACGTCTTTGTCCTAGCGAATGGAATATGTCGCGATATCATCTCACTTGATCAGTATGAAGTGAGTTACTAGTAAAAAGTTGGATGGTCTTTTCCGTTGATATTATTTCAAAACTTAAGAAAGGTTCAATTCAACATTTTATACTTTACGCTTTCTCAGAAAAAAATACGGCGATCGGGTAATGCCACTAGTTGAAGTAAAACTTGCATTGAGAAAAATAACATACCGCCTACTATTAGAATGAATAGTTAGTCATTTTTTGAATCCCTAAACTAGAATTAAAGATTTCCGAACTACGCGAGTAGGATAAACAACGAAACTGAATAGAGAACTTCTAGTATCTAGAATTTCAAATATCTTGTTTTCTAAGTAACGAAACAATATTGAAATGATCGCTAAATGAGAAATTATCGCTTGATTCCTGGAACGGTTTGATAAACTAGAGTTCTAGTTATTAAAATTAACCTACTGTGTGGGCTTGCACCTTTTTGCGGAGATTTTTAATTGCGTTTGACTCCAAGAATATTGGGAAAAAGCTCTTGAATTCTAGTAGGTGACTCTAAAACTCTTTAGCAATGAAAATTAGAATTCATAAGGATTACATGGAACTATTTTTATGGAGCATCGATTTATAATCTAGATGCCAGAATGATGTTTTTCTCGATGCTTTATTTGAACGTGTTTTTTTTTTTTTATTTAAGTATTAAATTCAATTCTTCGCTGAAGCAAGCTTTTAACTGAGAAAGTTATAGAAAAATACTGTGGAGAATTATGTTTTAATGCCAATAAAGCGATAAATGGATGGCGATGGCTTTAGTGTTTACGAAGAGTTGCTTGCCTCCTCGGCTTATAGCGCGCCTCCCTGTCTGTGTGCATAGATAACTCGTCATAGGATGACTTAAAAAAAATATGTTTCACATTTTAATATCAGTAATGTAAAACATTGTATATAACTGAAATTTATGTCTTCTAATTAAACAAATATCAAGAAATTATGCCTGTTGCGAATTAATTTAATTAGGTTTCAATTTATTAAAATGGGTTGATTGATTGATTGATGATTGGGTTTTGTCGAAGAATCTCCACTGAACCAGAACTGACGTAAGAAAGAGAACGTCTTGCACTATTAAAATTCTGAAACATTTGCTGCATCGTTACTCCATTACTTTTACAGAAAATGATTACTTCAATGTTTTATGGAGAATTCTCATTAGTCAAAATTAGGATTGTCTATAAAAGCAATGGAGTGACGATACAGCAAAAGTTAAAAAAATTAATAGTGCAGTTGACGGCATGTGGGTAAAATGATCGAAAACAAATTAATTTTGATTTTCTTCGAATGAAAAAAATCGAACAAAATCGAACGCTACTCATCTATATCAAACCACATAAATCTATCTCATCAAAGCACAAAATAACCGCTAATGTCCGATTCCATATTCAGATGCAAGCACAGTTTACGAAAGAAAAAGAAAGACAGAAAAATGACTTTATTCATTAAGTATTCAGGACACTATGACAGCATCCAAAATCCTGTCGATGTTGAAAAAATACCTTCAAAAGAGTGTATACAGGCATTTAAAAATGTTACACAATTTTGAGTGCACATTTAACTTGAAAACGAGTAATAAAAAACTATAACAACCGCGATAAAGAAAATTGATGATCTTACACAAATATATTATAAAATATCATTTTAGAATGTGTAGTATTACAAAATTCCATTCCTCCATTAAGTTATTTATTTAAAATGTTTTTAAAACTATTGTCTAGATAGCAAAATCTTTTTAATGAAAAAGTAATCAAGCAGAAAATTTAAGAAAGAAATTTTTAATATTAAAATTTAAATTAAAATTTCTTCTAGAAAGTGATTAATTAAACAGAATTCTAATTTGATTAAGTGAGTTTAATTATTTGATTTTGAGCATAGTTAATGAGAAAATTAATGTTATGTTACAAATAAAAAATTACATTAGAAACACTAGAAAAATTAGACGTCTGGCAATCTGAAGTTTTGTTTCAGATTAAAGATCTGTAATGTTCAAAAGTACTTGTGTTTTTTATTTATATTTTATGGCGCAAATCTATTTTAGTGAAATATTTATTCATATTTTATATATTATACATGTGATTCAAAATGCATAAAATATTTTCAACTAACCGAAAAATTAAAGAAATACCTTTTTTAAATTAATTTAAAAACGATTTAAAAAGATAAAAATTCATCACATTTGACAGGTTAAAGAGGTTTTAAACACAAAGAGTTAAAATGTTCGTTACTCGCTCTTTTGGCGACTATTGTTTTTTTCTTTATAAATAAAACATTACTATTTCTTTATACATTATGCATAACAGATATCATTGTCTATCTCTAATATATAGGATAAAAGACTGAGCTGGCAGCACAGACCATCAATTCATCGGGTTCACGGCTAAAATTCGAGAATTTGTTAAAACTCGATTTGCATATTAAAATGTAGTCAATTTGTTATTTCACAATTTGGTGGTCACACTTAGAAATAATGATTTCTTCTGTAAGTCGGAATTTCTGAAATATATTTGCAGATCTGCACCAATCACGACCTCAAAAACACAAATCCATTCCCAGTATAAAACTACCCCGCTCTCTCTCTCTCTCTCTCTCTCTCTCTCTCTCTCTCTCTATATATATATATATATATATATATATATATATATATATATATATATATATATATATATATACAATTGTGGCCAAAAGTGTGGACATTTTTTGAAAATTTCGTGTTTTCAACTTTGTGTGCTTGTAGAATATATTAATTTGCACTTAAATGCAAACGTTTATCCATCAAACTGAAGGCAATTTAATGTAGAATGTAATAATAAAAACAGTATTTTAGTATCTGTATCACAGAAAATGTTATGCAACTAATAGTAAGATCTATCTTAGATTTGCATTTTTTTAAAGTGATACTTACACAATCAATACTTAGTAGGATAACCTTTATTTTTTAAGAAAGCTCCGCAGCGTCTTTTCATCGAGTGAACAAGTGTTTGGAGTTCCTCTTTCGTAATCATTTGTGCCATGAATCAATTATAGTTTTATTAAGTTATCTTTTATTGGATGGACGTTATTTTCGTACAATAATTTTCAAACATCCTCACAAATTTTCAATTGAACTCAGATCAGGGCTGTAACCTGGCCATGGTAATATATCTATGCATTTATTTTAAAACCATGCTGTGCATAATTTTGCTGTGTGGCATGGAGCTTAATCCTGCTGAAAAATAAATGGTGCGTTGTTGGGGAAGATATGCCTGATGGAAGGTATCAATTTTGGCTCCTGGACAGTTTCGATAAATGTTTGGCATTCAGGATGCCATCAATCACTTGAATTCGGCCCACATCATCTGCATACATACATGTACAAATCATGACATTTATTGTGTTTTTTGTAGTTGCTTCAATGTAACCGGGATGAAGTGCCTCTCCTACTCTACGTCTCACGTATTTTCTACTATCACTACCAAAAAGCAATATTTTACTCTCATTACTCCAGATTACTTGCTTCCATTGATTTTTTTTATGACCATTTAATGTGTTCTTTTGGCCACTTAACTTGTTTTTCGCGTTTCTTTTGATTTAAATATGGTTTTTTCCTATAGTTTTTTCTTATGTTTTTTTTCCTTCTAGCTTCTAGTCCAAATCCTGATAATCTTCTTCTTATTGTTCTTGAACTTACTGCAAAACCCGCTGCATTCATTTCATCTAATGACATCTGATGCAATTTTTATATCTTGAAGGCATAGCCGTTTAATTTTTCTATCGGCAGTAAACTGCAAGTAAATAAAATATCGGGCAAACAGACAGAGGAGAGTTCTTATAATCGCTCTTTTTTCACTTTATAAGTATGGATTTCTAAAAAATGCGCAACAAAAACGTTAATAATTTAATTCATAATAACCAGCGTTTTAAATTGCGTAAAGTGATAAACCAAATCTTCCATTGAAATCTGCATATAGAATAAAACTGCTTTAATATTGAAGAACAGTAACGCTCATTTATGCAAATCAGTTCGTTTATGGTAATCTTACGACAATCACGAATACTACGTAGATGATTATGCTTTCTGACTCAAACATATGACAGTGTAATAAATCAAATTGTGACATGGTCAACTACCTTAGACTCAGTGACTCATCCAAATATCACATTTAATTTTATATAACATTAAAATAATGTTATTGAGTGCCAAATATATGTTGTTGCAAAATGAACATAAAAAATCTGAATGAAAAATTATTCATATATTATAGCATATCCTGAAAGAAATAATGCACGAATTTCTAGGAAAATAACTAAATTTTAAAAGAGCTTTATTATTATTATTATTATACTCTTAATAGTTTATTTTTTGCGTTTTAATTATAATTTATTGCAAAAGATTGGGACAAAATATTATAATTTACTCATGCAGTATATAGAAATTGAATTTAATATACTGCCAATTTATATTACTTTTAGGTCATGGATTTTACTTTACTGTATTTTTATGATCAATATATTCCGCAAAATAGTTTAATGATATTTTGAAATATTTAAACAATCAAAACAATTCTGAGTCTAGCATTTTATACTATTTATGTAATATGCATTATTGGATTCATGAAATTAATTATAACGTTTAGGAATAAAAATAACTTTGAGATATTTATCGCAGCTGATAACTATTTTCGCGATTATTTTATGAACTTAAATTTGGATAAAAGTGGATCTTTTATTTAAATGTATTAAATTTTTTATTTCCTTCATTTCCGAATATTAATTTTCGCAACAAATCTACCATTTAAAACTTATAAGGTTGGAAATTGCGGTAGCCCCGCTGTCTTCAGTACGCGTTCTGTTATCACCTGTTGTTAACAAAATTGTGAAATGATTAATTCATTTTTTTCTCTGTACATTATTTCCCTTTCATTCTATAATATCAGCATTGTTTTCGAATACATTGTTTTCGAATGTAGATGTTTGTGTTATACTACGAATTTTGTCTGACCAACCTGACTGATTTCTCCAAACGAAATATATCGATGAATCTGATCTTGAGTTTTAAAACAGTATGGACATTTATCTGTAAGGTTCTCCCGCATGTTGTAAACGATACAAACGCCATTGTTTTATCATATTTTCTAAACAAAATAGAAGCTTCTAAGACTCATATGTGTTATTTATTTACAGGATGAAATTTACTAAAGAACGATTGAACAATATGCAAATAACTAAAACCATTCTTGAAAAAATATCCAACTAACAATGCAATTATCACTAAAATTCTTCAAACAGAACTTTTATTAAATCTTATACTTTATAATCGTTCTGAAATAGATTTAGAGTAGTTTTTGTAGTATTACGTTGCTTAGTTATATAATTTTGGGGGAGTATTCCATAGAATTCTCCCCATTTATATAATATCCCACATTATCGAATACTCCCTAATAATTACATAACTAAACAACTTAATACTACAAGAACTACTCTAAACCTATTTCAGAACGATTATTTAGAGAACATCGTAAGTTCCAGCAAAATTTATTCATCAAGATATTTTCAAAAGTCTGAATTTTGATAATAGAGATAATTTAATTGCAGAATTTACATACATAAAATAAAACATACAAACGTAATTAACCGATTTATAAAAATATGGAATAAACTAAAACCATCCTTTCAAAATATCAAAATAACGATATAAGTCTCACGTTTCAAGTAGAATTTAAAAAAAATTCATAATCATGTTCACTTGATAATATAACTTTTTTTCGTGAATGTTTCTAGAGATAAAAATATTTTTATTGATAGCTTTTTTAATTCTTGCTTCCATTGTCCGCTGAACTGATCGGCTTTTTCAAATGAACTTTTGATCAAAGTAATACATCGGTGAATTTGATCTGTTAGTTTTTTTAAATATTGGACCTCTACCGTAATGTCTATCCGCATTGCTAAAAAGCACGCAGTTGCTCTTATTACATTGCCTAATGTATCAGAAAAAACTTCAATAATTATAGACTAAATTTGTTAGTTCATAATTTCAGTTGAATTTGTTAAAGTACGGTAGATCGATATGCGAAAACTATGACAATTCTGAAAAAAAAAAATCAAACTAACAATGCAAGTCGCATCAAAATCCGCTCCGTAGTCCTTTCTATAAAGACTGATTTTTCATACTTGGATTTATGTGATAATAGAATTTTCCTCATAATTATATACGCAGCGTTGAAATGTACCATTAAAAAAATTGCATTTAAAATGATTGTGCAAGATACATAAAAATCCATGTACTAGAATTCAATTCATAAGCAGCAGGCAGGAAGTTCTCATTTGCATTTTGATTATACTAGTTGCACGGTTACACGATGTTGTATTTTTGCACGAGATCATTCAAATATTTTGAGAAAAATGAAATTTAACTGCATTGTAAATAAAGGAATATGTTATAGCAATCATTTTATAAAATATACTATTTTAAATAACAAATTACACTTAAAATCTAAGTCAAAAATTTTTTCAATATTAAATGCACATATTATATAGTTTTATTTCCCAAAAGCTTTTCGTTCTTCCAAGATTTGGTTTTCAGTTTAGGAGTTCATAGGAATAACGTCCTTATCATTATCATAGAAACGACGTGAACGTAATCACAAATTGCTTTTTTCTGTCAAATTCAATTAAAAGCCTTTTACATTTAGGAATAAAAATAAATGTTTAGAGATATATAACTTTTCTTGATAAAACATTTGGTATTTCATATTCGTATGAAAAGTTTTAAAAACGATTTTTAGATAGTAGTCTAAAATGTGTTTTTCTACTTTAAACTTAAAAAGCTACAATCGTATTTTTTTCGTTTAAAGTGAGTAAAATTTATCTCAATGTTTCAGGCAACAGATGATTTTTTGCTTTCTAAATAATTTCATACCTGAAGCTTGATATGTAATAATAAATTTGCATTTCTTGAATATTTTTTGAAAAGTACAATTTAGTGATAATGTTATTTTCACTATCTATTAAAATAAAAATTGATATCTATTTGACAAAGATGTCCTACAATGAAATCTAATAAACCTTATTGTTTTCCATTTTTCCCTTTTTATCTAGAAAAATGGAGTAATTTATTGGTCATCACAGAAATACCATTACAAATTACGATTTTTTTTTTTTTTTAAGTAACTCAAATTTCAAAATGTTAAGACCGCTTTGGATGTCTTTGGATCCATATGCCTGACTGGAATTAATTTAATCGTCCAATGTTTCGTATTCTATGAAGAGCAGCTGTGAAATACAAACTGACAGGCACTATTTATTATAATAATTTCATAAAGTTTTATTATCGTTAGGGAAAATTAGCCAGAGACAATTACTGAGCAATTTATATCATTGTAAGCGCAAATGTGGTTTTTAGGTAGATTTCGTATGAAATACTACCTTTTGCAATCGCACCAGTTTCTCTATCTATCTATCTATCTATCTATCTATAGGGGAGACTGGGGTACAATGGACCACGGGGTACAATGGTCCACCCCCTATTTTTTATATTAATTCTGTTTTTGAAAGCTTCATATTTCAGTAAATAGATGGCAGTCATGAAGTAGTAAAAAGAAGTTTGAAACCATGTGCATAGCTGACATTTTAGCCATTTTATGCTTGATAATTGATTTGACACAGGGGGAGTAAGGCAAAAGTAAATATTTTCAGTGAAGCATATCTTCATTTATTTATTACAGATTTGTAATTTGAAAGTGTGTGACAAAATATAAAGGTAAGAAAATACATTATTGTATTTATTACAGCTAAAATAATAGAACTCTAAATTTCTTTTTTTATTATCAAGTTTTCGTCAAACTTCCGTATGGGGTTCAAAGGACCATCAGAAACTGGGGTACAATGGACCATGATCCATTGTACGCCAGTTTTGCATCCCATGTTTTTTAAAGTTAAATATTATATGTGAAATTCAGAATTAATAAATTATTTTACTTTTGTGTGTAGATTAATTAATGATTCATGTTGTGTAATGCATTTTTGAAATATTTATCTGTATAATATGTGCTTTCAAACATAAAAATTAGCCCAAATTAAGAATTAATAAATTATTTTATTTCTGTGTGTGAATTAATTAATGATTCATGTTGTGAAATGTATTTTTGAAATATTTATCTATATAATATGAGCTTTCAAATTTAAAAATTAACCCAAATTGAACACCAAAAATTAGTAAACAAAATATTTTATGCATTTGAGGTTTTTTTTTTTTTAATTCCATATAATTTGTTAATTCAATATTCCTGCACTTATGCATACATGCATCCATAATAAGTTAGATTTAAATAAAATAGTAGAATGAGAAAAACAAAAATTATATATATTTATTAGTTTGTATCTCTGGATATAATAATTAAATAAGATAAAATTCATTAAAAAAATACAGATGATGTAAAGTAGACAGGAAAAATTTATTATATTTTTTCCTTAGTCATATATTTAGATATATATATTTCTTATTATAAAGGTTTATATTTAACTTTAAGTGGCATCATTGTACAAAAAATATACATATTATTTTTCATATTTCTTTTAGCAATGCCAAGAAACAATCCTAGGAAAACCCATAGAGGTTCTGTGCCACATGAAGTTATGGAACAGGCTGTAAAATGTATTGTGGATGATAATAAACCTAATTGTTCAATCTGCGACCGGTATAATGACCCAATGATAAAAAAAAATGAAGAAAAAATATACTTTAGTTAGAGCTAAAAGAGTGAATAAACAAATAAAAATGAATAACAAAATGCGAATAAACAAATAAAAATTAGTAATAAAATGCGAAAAAACAAATTATAATATAGTTTATCTTTCTTATTGTTAAAAAATGAACTACACTGATATATTTTTATTCAAATTACCAGTGGTCCATAGAGCCCCATGCTGTGGACCATTCTACCCCGGCACTGGGGCACAATGGTCCACTTTGTCACTTGCTATTTAAAAAAATATTTTAAAAAAAGTATGCACAATTATTATTTTTGAGTTGATGCAGTATAAACTTTAATGTATAGGTAATATGCATGTGCTTGATCAAAAGAAAAAAATCAATACTTTAAGAGTAAACAGTCAAAATTTACAAAAGTGGACCATTGTACCCCAGTCTCTTCTATATATATATATATATATATATATATATATATATATATATATATATATATATATATATATATATATATATACATATACATATATATATATATATATATATATATATATATATATATATATATATATATATACATATACATATATATATATATATATATATATATATATATATATATATATATATACATATACATATAAATATATATATATATATATATATATATATATATATATATCACTTTTTTATGGACACGATAACTTCTATAATTCTTCACCAATCTCCACCAAACTGGTACATAAAATCAAAGAGGATAAAATCTCGGCTAAGTTCGTTAATGGGCAAAATCGGACCAAGGGGATCGGAATAGGTGGCGTTTTTGTAAAAACCGAAAAAACGCCATAACTTCTTTATTAAAGTAGATATCGAATCGGTTTAAAGTTTATATTACTTCTTAAAAATGGGCCAAAAGTTTATGCATAACAGATTTTTGATAAATTTCGAAGTGGGCTCAAGGGAAAAAAAAACAGGGGTTTTGAGAGAAAAAAAATTCGTAACTTCGTCAATTTTCAAGATATCAAGTCCAACTAATTTTTTTGTAAGTCTTCTTAAAATTATCTAAAACTTTTGTATTTACAAGTTTTTAATAGGATAAAATTTTACCCATGAAAAAAATTAAAAACGAAAAGAAAAAGGGCGGTGAAAAAGAGAAAAATCCATAACTCCATCAATTTTTACGATATCAAATCTGATTAAATTTATTTTACATCTTCTCAAAAATATCTTCTACTTTTATTTTGACAAGTTTTTCATAGGATCAATTCGTATAGAAAAAAGAAATTAAACAAAAATAGGAGTTGGAGAAAAAACCTCAAATCCTATAACTGCTTATAATTTAACTGCTTATATTCTGACTCATTTTTAAATTCATTTTTGATTTTAAACGCATCCAAATAGTAGATCCTCTTATTTAGAAACTGTATAAAATGACGAATGAATGGTCAATTTTCTGATAAAGACAGAATATTTTTCAAAAAAGGCTACCAAAAAGAGTATTTTGAACATAATTTCCCAAAGTCATCGGAACTGAAAATCTAAGTTCAAATAAGAAATTGCGTTTTTTTCTGACTCGTTTTTAAATCCATTTTTGTTCTCAAACGCATCCAATTTACAGAACCTCTTATTTAGGAACTATATAACGTGATGCGTTGGTCAGTGTTTTGATAAAGACGGAATATATTTCAAAAAAGGCTACCAAAATGGGTATTTTGAACAAAATTTTCCGAAATCATCGTGATTGAAAATTTAAGGAAGTGTTCAAATAAGAAATTGCGTTTTTTCTGACTTGTTTTAATATCATTTTTGCTCTCAAATGCATTTAATTTACAGATCCTCTTATTTAGGAACTATATAATGTGATACATTGATCGGTTATTTTTGATAAAGGAAGAATATATTTCGAAAAAGGCTACCAAAATGGGTATTTTGAACAGAATTTCTCGAAGTCTTCGTGATTTGAAAATTTAAGGAAGTTTTCATATAGCAAATTGCGTTTTTTATGACTCGTTTTAAAATCCATTTTCGCTCTCAAACGCAGCCAATTAACAGATCCTCTTATTTGGGAACAATATACTGTGACGCATTGACGAGTTTTTTGATAAAGATAGAATATATTTTTTAAAATGCTGTCAAAGTGAGTATTTCGCACAAAATTTTCCGAAGCAATCATGATTAAAGAATTAAGGATGTATTCAAACAACAAATCGGTTATTTTTTTTTTTCAATTTTTTTTTTTCAAATGCATTCGACTGACAGTTTCTTGTTATTTAGGAACTGTATAATGTACGGTTTTGGTCGATTTTTTAAAATAAATTCAGAATTTATTTCAAAATATGTTGTCAAAATAGGCATTTGAGCTGAATTTTTTAAGATGATTCTGATAAAGCCAGTTTTTGCAGAAAAATGAAATTAAAAATTTTTCATAAACGTCCAAATGAAGTTATTAAACTGGGTTTATCTCTAATCATATATATATATATATATATATATTGTTGTTGAAATGAGCACTCTCCGAAATCTACCTTCGCCTATAGGCGCAGTCGACAGGGATTTTTTCTTAATGTAGTCTGCATACGATGGAGATAATTTAATATACAGAGAGTAGAATTTATATTTGTTTTTAAAGTATATTTTAATAAAAATGATTACTCTTAACTATAACAAAAACAAACAAAATTAACTACACATATTTATTATTATAAAATATACCATATCTAGGTAAAAATTATTTATAATTGCATAGATAATTATAAATTATAAATACCATACATGCCAATCTCTGGCTTTTTAAAAATAAAACAATTCTATTTCAAACCAAAAATTAGTTTAATTAACATATTTAAATAATTTTCAGACGACTAATTCATACAATCCCAAACACTTCTAATTAAACTATTTTCCTGGTTCAATGTATGTATACTTATTTTTTAAAAGCCGGAGTTTGGCAACTCTAAGATTTTAATAATTCAGTAAAATGATAATTTACGAAATAATTTGCAATTAAGCTTTTATTTAAACGGAAAAATTTTAACATAATACTTATATTTTAAATATTTTTTTTATTTATAATCATATAGTAGAATATTTCGCAAATAACTCATATTACTGTAATTTATTGCATAAATCATCATTCCATAATAAAAATCTCCTCGATTTTAAAATGAATTTCTTTTCAATATCATTTATTTAAAAGTATATGTAAGAATGTAAATTTATATTCCATCGTATTTTAAAAGTTTAGGCATAACAATAATTTATATTTTTTGTTTAGAAAATTTTGTACATTTTGTACCATTAGTAAGCAATTAACAATCAATTAAATAAATAAAAATTAGCGCAATTTTCATTAATAATGTGCTTTACAGTGCATTTAATTAAATTGTTTTATTCTATAATTTATAATTCATGTATATTTAGATAATGATAAAATAAATTTAAATATTATTTTTCATCTGAATATTTAATTTTTATAAAACCTTAGAATTCATGCTATACTTAAAACTTATAATTATTCACCATTAAACAAAATATTAGAGGGATCTAGTACATTTTAAAATAAAGCCAAAGAATAATTATAATTCGTATTAACATATATAGCGTTCAGCAACCGCAATGTTTTAATTATGAAATTTACTTTTCAATTATATTTAGTTTTTACTTTCTTTTCTTCTGTTTTACAAGAAAAAAAAGATATTTGTACAATTTTAGAATTCCTGTTTTCGGCAGATTAACTTGTTTTAGGGGTTAGAGAAGTCTAATAACATGTTTTTACAAAATGTTTGTCACAATGAGTCTGTCTGTCACTCTGTACGTGACAAAAAAATTGTGAGCGCTCATTCTCAAGAACTAATGCGCGGAATTTCAGAAAACCTTAATACAAATTAGATATGGTTAGTTTTTTATGTACATCTCTTAAAAGAGGGTGCAGTTATGCTGCGTTTTTCACAATTTAAGCAAGAGCTGTATCTCTAGAACTAACGTACGGATTTTCATAATAATACGGGTTTCATTGAAATAAATCTTATTGTCTTAAGTAAAATTCCTTTAAATCTATTCAAATTTAGATTTATGATGTATGACGTATAAAAGTGGACAAAACAGACATAAAATTTTCTGCTATTATTAACCAATATTAACTAAATATTATAGTAAATAAATATTAGATTACAATAACATAAAATTAACTACATAAAATAAACTAATATTAATTAAATATTATATTACACCACATTAAGCAAAATTAATAGTAACAAAATAAAAATCTGTGATACTATATAGAAAAACAGGGAACAATGTTCATAATAAAAAGTGTGAATATAAAAAGCAGAAGTTAAAATTTAATAAAATCAATAAAGGCGTAAAACGTACATTTTGGAAAACTAGCTATCAATTTTGGCCTATTTTAACATCCGGTTGTACCATGAGCATAATGTTTTATTCCATATTAAGGTGATGGGAGAATTCGCTTGTCGATGGCCCTTTGTCCAGTCACAATGCATACTGTCGGGGGAAAATGAACACAGCAACTTTGGAGAACAAGGATGAGGCCTCAAGTGCAAATCATCATCTTATTCTACCTCCTATGGTTTATAAGTCATAGTGATATCTGAGAGGATGTCATCCAGACCTTGGAGCTCGGAGATAACAAGATATTTATCAATATTTATGAACGATTCTAAATATGCAGAATCTTCCCAGACTGTTCTTTTTTTTTTTTTTTTTTTTTTGTGTGTGTGTGTGTGTGTGTGTGTGTGTGTGTACACTAACAGTCTTCTTATATATGAGGAGCCCAGAAGCCAAGGGGTACAAGTGACAAAATGTCGATTTGGAGTAAATTGAGTTTAAAGATAATTGATGTTAAATTGGAACATCAATAACAATTGACTAAATTGAAATAGGAAACATCTGCTTGTTGCATTCTAATCTTTGAACTCTCATTTCAATAACTGTTAAAAAACAGAGTACAATTTTCTTTAAATGTATAATTAATCAATATTGTTTGTTTTTCGAAAAAAGTGGTTTATCTCTATAACTCCCCAAATAATCAGAAAATGACCTATATTTCTTTACCTGAAATGAAAAAAGCATATTTCCAGATACCCTGTGCACTTAACTCAATTTTTTCAATTTTTTCACTTATACCCCTCTGCTTCTGGGGTCCTCATAAAAGGTCGCATGATTGGCTCTTTATAACTTATGTTCTCGTCACTTCCGAAATCCGCTTTGCGAAAATATTTTGCTAACGTCCATGTTATGACACTCTTCCATGTTTCATTAAGCATGTGCTTAGCTTCAAAGACTATTATAGGATGACACTCATAGGAAGAAGAATTAATGCTGGTGCCGTGTTACGCTTGGTGAAGGCATCGTCATACTGCGCGAGTCTTATCATTTACTTTGACGCTGATAACTATATCTCGCTCTATTTGCTGAGTGAGATTTCCGAATTTGAACGTTGAAATTCTACTTGGATAATCTCCAGCCCTTCATTATCTTACTTACGAACCCGAGAGTTGTCTGCAATTAATAACATTTGGTGAAATTTCTTTTTTCTCTTATATTGGTCAAAATTATGTGTGCATGTTGAAAAGCATTGCCCCTCATCCATACTGCGCATTGACTTCCTTACAAGCTGGGAAGATCGTTTACATTTTTAAGGCATCGCGAGTTCAGTAATTTTCCTATGACCAGTAGTAGTTATAATTTGTATAATCTAGCAGCGTTCTCATCAAGAAGAACGGCAAGACAGAATTTAATTCGTCCCCCCCTTTCAATGACATGTGACTCTTTTGATAACAGTTGTTTTCTTAAGTGTCATTTTGTAAACAACTTTTAATTTCGTACACCTTGTAAGTATTGTGGTTTGAGTTATTTTTGACAAATATGGAACTACATTTGTTTTCTGACAATCGGCATCTTAATTTTTGATATCAGCTGGCGAAATTTTAAAATGGAGGGCAAAAATCACAGTCCGGTGAAATCCAAACACCTCATTGGTCATTGAAACGCGTCCTTTTCAGAGAACAATTTCTTAACGGTAGGCGAAATGTCGTCTTACTCTTTTTTTCGGAAAAAAAATCGTAGCGTCAATTTTGATGTAAATCTTATCTGTTTTCCTTTATAATCTATTTCTCACTCTAATTTTATATAATGTCATCAAAATATCTTAATTGGAGTTAATTTCGATGGTTTATCGCAAATAAGAACAGACAGTAACAATTGCGTCAAAATTACTTTACCCCTAACTCTTTTTCAAATGGAGAAACACGTTCGTGATTTTCACCTATACCACACGACCAATGAGGTCGCTGGACTACACCTGACTGTGGTTTTGGCCCTCCATTTTAAAATTTCGCTATCAGCTGACTCAGCATACTTGCTTGAACTTTATTCCGTGACGAGCTTTAAACAGATTGATCCATCGATTTATTTGAGATTGGATCCGTACAACCATCCCAGAATTTCTAATTTTGGGAATAGCAGGTCGATTTTTGGGATATTTGTAAAGTACGCTTAAACGAACCATTTGGGGATGACTTTTATCCAGTCTTCAAATTTGGTAGTTTGATTTTTATTTTCTTTATTCCTCCAACCAAAACTTAAAATTATTTTTTAGCAACAACTCGGTTAATGATGGAATCACTATTCGTTAAAAAAGTTCTTAAAATTGACTCCGATATGCCTTCTTCTGGCAAGCGCAGACATATTCATGACAGCCTGGTATCATACTGATTTATTATTTGTAACTTTTCAGTGGAGAAGAGAGCCTGATTTCTTAATATATTTAGCTTCTTTCGTCAGGGTATAGATTATAATTTTAAAAGAGCAGGTATATATTTTAGATTAGATCGTACCAGGAGCGACAACCGATACTTTTCCTTTGTAAGATTTTACAACACTGTCGAGATACCGAATGGGAAGACTCATATGTTTAATATGCGGCTGCAGCACAGTCTATTTGTTCGCCACTGATCAATGTTAAAAGAAGGCTTCACATAACTTCTCATACGAAAAGGGAAAATTTCAATTTTTACTTTTTATTTGAAAATATTTCTTTCGGCTGTTTCAGGATAGGAGGAACAGCATTTTTTAATTTTTTACAATGAGCAAATTATCGATAAAATTTTCTAATTTCTCTTCCTTGTCTGTTTCTCTATACTTTCTCTCTTGTCTGTTTCTCTAAAGAATTTTCCTTCAACCAGCAGAAATTGAAATTGTTATTTTTAGTAAAACTATTCATGGTTGATGTAATTTTTGACATAAAAAAAAACTGCTTATAGTTTAAAAAATTATCAGATAAAATGATTGAGAAAGTATTTCCTCTAAAATCTAGTTTGTTACGAGTCAAGCTCATTCGCGAATTAAGCGTAGGTTTTTCTTGTCAGGTGCTGATAACATTCAAGTACTAAATGAATTCGAAAAACTGAAGTGGTTCATTCATATGCATTAGATAGGCGTATTCAAGGAATACGAAGAAAATGCGTGTATTATGGAGTTTCGCTTATTAAAAAAAAAAAAAAAAAAAAAAAAAAAAAAAAAAAAAAGCGGTGCGCGTATTATGAGGGTTTGACTGTATTTATTTATAGTTAGTTATGCAACAAACAATTTTATTTACAATTTTGTATTACCTTTAATGTAAATCTGATTTTTAATTTAACGGCTTTATAGTTTTTGAATTTTTATGAATAAGAATAGGTAAAATGGTGAATAACGAGCTTTCATGATTTTTTATTTGTTTTTAAGTTTTCCTATAACGCTCAGATTAACTCTTGCTCTTACAGTAATTATATCGCTATATAGTGAATATTTTGGCCAAAAATATTTTTTGTTAAATAATTACACCTGCAAAGTATTGCATATAATAAACAATTAATACCCATTTATGCGACATAAAAGTTCATTTAAACTTCCCCACTCCAATATTCTTAATTAAAAACTAATTATTATAGTAATTATTTTATATAATTTAGATGTTTAATGAACGAGAACAGGAAAAATAACGAATGGCTAGCTTCTAGAAATTTTGTTTTTAAAATTTTCTAACGCATTTAAATTAGTTCTTCTATTATGCTAATTAAATTACTAGTTAATGGATATTTTTATTAAACATTATTATAATTATTTAAAAGTTTATACATATCTTTAAAATATTACAATATATTTAATTATGCATATAAAAATAATTAAAAAAAATTGCAATAACCTGCGGCATTAAAATTGTTGCATTAAAATAACTAAATTTGCTTGAATTGCGGATGCCTTGAATTTAGATTTATTGTATTACTTATATTATATTATAATGAATTTTTAATCTATCGTAGCTTCTTTTATTAACCTCCAATTTTAAAACGTAGTTTTTAAACAAAATTCATCTCTAATTTTTTTTTTAAATTAAATGAAAGATCATATAGTTATTTTTATTAGTCTACAATGTTCCAAAAACATAGTTATCCACATTTTAGTTTTAGTGTATGTTTTTATAACTTTCCCGTTTACATAACAAATACCAGACATTATTCTAAATAAAAAAGAACAAGGTTAACATCTATAATATACACATGTCTGTTTTTATTTTTTTTAAATATACTGTACCTTGTTATATAAAAAACAACCTTTGGCACAAAAGTTTCCGACCATTACACCAACACTACCATTTTTTGTATGAAAGGATCATTTATTCTCACTGCAAAAAATTAAACAATTATTAGCGATAGTACATTTGTATTTTACATAATGAACAAAAATGTGTTATAAAGAAAAATCATTATACATCAATTTATAAGCAGAAAATGGCGATTGAAATTTAAACACCAAAGAAAAAATTATCCGATCATGCTTTGAGTTGGAAAAAAATATCCGATCACTGTAATCAGTATCTAGTAAATCCCCCTTTAGCTCGGATGATAGCCGAAATTCTTCGTAGAATGGACTCAATAAGTTTTTTGCACTCATAGGGAGCAATTTGGCACCAGCATTCTCTTATAATATTACGTAGTTCTATGGCATTTGTGATCCTTCGAAAATCGACTTTTCTTTTTAATATATTCCACAGATTTTCAATAGGATTAAGATCCGGACTATTTTGCGGCCAAGTCATGATTTTAATTGGATTATTACCTATATTTTGTAGGAATTTCTGCACTGATTTGGTGCGATGTGGAGCTGCGTTGTCATCTTGAAATAAGAAGTCATTTTGATCCCCTAACCATTGATTGATGCTGGGAATCAAAAAATTATCTAAAAGGTCAATGTAAACATCAGACTTTACTGTACGTAACACAATGCACAACTTGCCGACGCCTTGTGATGTCATACAACTCCAAACTGTAGATGCAGGTGAAAATTTAGTCCTCGTATTGTCGCACTTATCATTGAACTTTTCACAAACTCTCCTCCATTGAAATGTTCCAGAGTCATCACCTGTACCGAGAGATATGCCAGATTCATCGCTAAAAATAACTTTATTCCCTCTATCAATTAGCCAGTGTACATGTTTTTAACACCATTTCAAGCGTTCTTTTCTCTACTTCTTTGTCAACTAAAGTTTCGTTTTAGCTTTACAAAATTTAAATCCCGCTGAATTTAGACGGTTACGTACAGTGTGGTCACATACCTTTACATTATACTGAGACCATTCGGCATTGAGTTGTTCTGAAGTTGCTCGCCGGTTTTTTTCCGCTATACCACAAGTTTTCTGTCTTCCCTAGGCGTTGTCATACATGGACGTCCACTTCGAGATAAATTTTCCACGCTGTTAGTCAACTGATATTTTTTCCAAATATTGCATACCGTACTTTGAGCACAATTTGATAAAGAAGTCACTTTTCTTTGTCTATTTCCCACTTGCAACAATTTAATCTTGCGGATTTTTAAATCGCGATATATGTTTTTCACACGAGCCATTGTCCAATAATTCAGAGCTGCTTTTGATACCGCAGCTGGAAGATTCCTTCTTTTAAATATGATTTGGATATTGTGCGCATGCGCAGGCCCTCTTACCTTTCTTCAATATGCAAAATTTGAAATTTGTTTTGTGAGTGATCGATTACTATTTTCCAACTTCCGTTTTGATCGGATATTTTTTTCTCACAAAGAAACTTTGCCACCTGTTACAGTTATAAATTATATGACTGTTATGTTGAATACGCTTTTCATTTATATTTTCATTTTTTTATTTGGAAATACCAAAAAACGCTCCTATGCTCATGAATCTCAAAATATATGCTTCAAAATGCAAAAATCATAAATTTTGTACCACTGATCGGAAACTTTTTGCCAGGGGTTGTATATAGTCGTTAATTAAATAATAATAATAATAATAAATCACGAGCTTATATATATTTCTTCTAGTTGCAAAACCGACCATCTCCAAAAAATAAAATCTTCGAAAAAAGCTATATTTTTACCATGCTTAGCCATAAAATAGATTGGAACAAAAACTTTCAGTTTTATGATCATTAGGGCAATATTATTTAAAAGCACGAAATAAGGTTGCAAGGACACATGAAAGAAGTGGGTAATTTATTTTTTTGTTTTGGATTTGACCGCCTTTGCGTCTTTTTTTGAAATTGGCGAATTTTGCACACACACACAAACACACATACACACAAAAAAAAAATCGTTTTTGCTAACTTTAACCCATTAACGCCCAGCGTCCTTTTTTGAGGACAATTACAAAAACAGCAATAAAGCGGTTTTCCTAACAGTAAAGAGGAAGATAAATATATAACTTTTTTCACGAGACAGAATCCTCGATAAATTTAGATAAAAGTTAATTAGTTTTTATAAGTGGTGGGAAATACAAAATTTAAATTTTAGCAAAGAAAATAATTTGGGCGTTAATGGGTTAATGTGACAATGAATTATTATGGATAGAAAATGCAAAAAATGTTTTGTTCAGCTAAATTTTATCTCAGAAAAAGAAGCATACAAAAAGAGTATAAATAATCTTTTAAAAGTGTCCACAGCAAGGATTTGTTTCATTACCAATAGAACAAAGAATATTAAATTAATACTTGCAAAAAATAATGCCAGAAATTATAAAAATGTAGCACAAGTACAGTAAATTTTGAATCACGAGCTTCAAAATACAGGAAAGTCACTGGATGAAAAAAAAAACTTATATACATACGTCGCTATTGCGTGCCGAATCATCATAGGCATTATTATACTTACATGTTAAAATATTGATAAATACATTATGATGTATATCATGATGATAAGTTTATCAATTTGTCCTAATATGCTATGTGGAACTTTATTTAAGTTTTTTGTAAGCCGATGTTTAAACTTGTTATATTACGTGTGATTAAATCTAAAAAGGAAAAAATCGTAGACATGAAGCTTTAAGTAATTTCTTTACGATTTATTTGCTAAATAAATAAATTTAAAAAGAGCCCATTAAAGAGATTATATACATCCCACGCTAAATTTATGTGATACTCTAAAAAGTTATTTAATTGATAAATTTTTATAAATATTTGAATGAGATTTATGTGATAAAATGGAAATCTAATTATAATCTTTGTTAAAAAAATGATTTTGTTTTTCGCAATTTCTCAAAAAAAGTTTTGCTAGAAAAAATAAATAATTAAAGATATTTAAAAGAATAGTTTATTATTAGCATAAGAAATAATACAATCTTCATGAAAAACACCCAATTTGCATATTTTAAATTTATAATAAACAGAAACTTTTATTTGACAGTAGGCGGAATAACTCGATGAGCATGTTGACACCGGTAATTATAGCTGGTTGACTTAGAAGCTATAATCGCCCCCATGGTATACATGTTTGGACACGCTCATGTTTGTTCGCTCAGACTTCGACACTTTTTCACTCTGCTAATATACGCCTTTTAAGAAATTTAAATTTGAATTATCATTAAAAATTGCGTATAATATCAATTTTTATAATCAAATTTTATTGACTTTGAAAGGCTTTGAAATCACCCACTCGTGGACAGCCAACCTTTCGGTATAGGAACTTAATGTCCACGAGGGGAAACATCCATGCAAACAACCCTAACCCATTTTTTAAAACTTAAAGAAAAATATATATATACAATTAAGTCACAATAGGTTACCCTATTTTTTCAGGGCGAACGTGGTATTATACATTTCATAGATGCTTAATCGCAAATATATATACATGAATACATTTAGACAAATATGGGAAAGACCGACAATTTCCAATTTAAATTAGAATTTGAATACATAAATAAAGTTAATAAAAGTTAATTGAGGATTTTTTTCCCTCTGAAAATAACTTAGAGTTGGAAATCGTGAGTACTGACAAATGATGCGAATAATTCAATATGCTGATTACATAATTTCATACAAATTAAAAATTGAAGCTACGTACGTTAAATTGTCGACAGACAATTATATATGTTAAATTTCAACTTAAGTGAAAGTCTATAGTTAAATGTCTTTGTTAATACAAGAAAACAGTTTATTCAATTGATTGTAATTGTCTTTTAATTTTGTGAAATTTTCTGGTTTAAATAAAGTTTGCAGGAGATTTTGTCTAAGAGTTTTTCGTCTATCAAACGGGAAGGAATAGTTCAGCAAAGAGCATTTTTTATATAGATAATGCATTGGATCACCAATTCCCTTTCCACATGGGCAATTCGGAGTGTTTCGTTTACCTATTTTAAATACGAAACTTGGGAAACTACCATGCGCACTAAGAAAATATGGTAAAATTATTTTGTTGACTGTAATTTTTTTATTGAACGTTGATTATTATGCATTATTAATTACCTTTAATCAGCTAGTTTACTTAAAATTCTGAGCAAGAACAAGCCGAATATACAATAAATATCAATTAACATTACAAAAACAATATTTTGATAATTAAATTTGCCTTTTTATTAGTATAGTTTAATTCTTGTTAGTGCATCATTATGTTACTACTGATACTTATTTTTTGTAACTATTAACGAATGATGCATTAAAAAATTTATGCTTTATTTAAACTACAAAAGTATTTTATTAAAATTAACTAACATAAACTAAAAATAGTATATAATAACGTAACGTATAATAAAATAAATATTTTATTCTCATCATGTAATAATCATAAATATCAACAACTACTAATATTTGTAAAATGATTTAGCTATAAATTTACAGTTTAAAATATTTAATATATTGCTTTGATGAAGAAATAAGACAATATTTTATTAATGTTGCTTGTAGTTTAATATAGCTCAGATATTTAATATAAGAAAATTTAAATGTATCTGAAAAAAAGGAACATCGTGCTAAGAAAAGAGTTAAAAATGTTATGCTTATTTTAAACTGTAAAAGTGTTTTACTATAACTAACTAAAAGCATTTAAAATAACATATAATAACATAACATATCGTTAAATAAATGATCTATTTTGATCATGCAATTAAAATAAATACCAGGTACTAACAATGGTCATAAATCAATTTAGCCAAACCTTACTTTAAAATTTCAAACATATTTTTGAATGTTGATTTTAATTTAGTATATTAGAAATACTTAATAAAGGAGAATTTAAAGGTATTTAAAAAAATCATTATGCTGAGAAAATGCTTCAAAAATTTATATTGGAGTCTTGTCACTTTTTTACATTTTACTTCAGCCTGTCTCAAAATGAGCGATATTTTTATCTATTTCGATTTCCTAAAACATATACATAACAATTTAGCAAGCTACTTATTGCATCTATCGCAAAAGCTTTTACTAAAAATAATAAAAAATAATAATATACTATAATAATTTAGCATATTGTAAAATAAACTAATAAATCTGCAAGTCAGGAACCTCAACGTGAGCTCTTCAAATAATTGCTTTTTACCACACTATTTAACCTTATAAAGACAGCAATTGAAAGTTTTCAAATATCATAAATATATGTAATAATAAAACTTTTTTCCTTAATCATAAGTTAATTAGTTCCAAATTCTTTTAATAATGAGCTTTTCCTTTCTACTTATAATGTCTTAACATATTATTTTTAATTCAATACCTTTAACCATTTTTTTATTTTAGTTTACTTTAAAAAACAATTAATCTTTCAAAACATTGTTTTCTTTAATGTCATAACTAAAAGTCATTTTGTATATGCTGCGTAATGTCTGTTTTTTCTCTCTCAAATTGTTCCATTACCTGGAATTCCCCTTCAGTGGTTTTCTTTAAATGAAGATCCCAGTTGACTTATAAGTGGCCGTTAAAGAGTTAACCTTTCTGTTCATGTCAGTGGGTTAAATTTCATTGCTTAAACGTAAATTCTCAAAATTTAATAGGTAAATTAGGCGTTTTTCGGAAAATCCCTTTTTTCCCGCGCTGATAACTTATATATAGGATTACGTTGGCTTCGGAGTTCAGTTAAGTTTTTGTGTGTGTCTTCTTATTTTAACTGTCACTTGAAGAAAACTGACGTGATGGATGGATCTCTACGGTGATAACACCATTTTATTTTTTATTTCGGTATCTTATAGTGGTATTAAGTTTAAAACAGCATTAGTGGAACTGTTTTACTGTGATGTGAAACACGAATAAAGGTGCTTAAAAGATGTACGGCGCTTCTGTCTAATTTATGTGGAAAACATGGCAAGGGAGTTTATTGTGGCTTTACCACCTTGTGCACACACGATTGCTAAATCTACGATGGAAAACTCTTGCTAAGTGGTATGGTTGAAAGCAGAAATTTACGTATGTAAAAGAATAAACAAGTCAGAAATTGTGCATGAAACCTACCAAATGAGGCGCATTCCTATTGAAAAGAAGTTTTAAAAATATCCAGATCTTGTCGTAAGAGCTGCTGCACACTTCTATACATATGCATAAATGTGAAATTTATAACAGTATTATACATTAAATTCAGTAATACAGAAATAATATTACTACCTATTAAACAGGGCATAATCACCGTGGCAATTCACAATCAATACCTATCATAATATATGATTAAAATATTTATGAATGATGTAATTACGAATGATAGAAAACTTTTATTAAGTAGTGACGGGATTTTCATAAACTTTGAAATGATTTAACAAAATTTTGCAAGGATTTCTTATATTTAATTGCAAATTATTAAGCTTGGTATTTTTTCCGCTAATGCGGACATACGGACAAAGAGATGGATGAACCAGAAGATGACTACAGGTGCCAAATAGTTGAATAATTACAGAGTTGCTAAGTCTCCGGCTATTTTACATTACTATTGCTTTAGGAAAAATATTGTCATTGTAAATCGGAGAAATGTTCCAATTAAATTAAAGAAAATTTTTTGTATTAAAACACTGGTATCCATAAAGCTGGTGAGACATAGCAGCTCTGTAATTATGATATTTTTCAAAGAACTATAACATAATACCGTATTCAATCATATTAGACGGCGTGCCATACAATTCGAGAAGAACCACATTTTTAAATATTAGTCGCCGTTTGTCTCGGCGCGTGCCGAAAAAGCGAGAAACTTCAAAAGGGGAAAGGAATGTGAATCATTAGAAGTATTCCACAGCAGTGACTTCTGTTGGGGAAGAAAGGTGCAATATAGAGTTTGTCCTCACTTTTCTAATTATTTATTTTACCTTTTTATATATTCAAAAAAATAAAAAGTTGTTGCATCTATTTCATACAATTTCACATAAAGCTATTTCCCTAGCACCCATCCGATATTTTCAATGTACAAACCAACTATCTCATAAATTATGACAAGAAGATAAATAAACTGTCATTTACCAATTTAAAATAGACCATCCAAAGAGTTTACTTAGCCTGAACTAACACACAGCCCTCACAAAGCAAAAACTTTAAAATTTAAAAATTCAACTAGAAAAATAAATAACAGGCTGCAGCCTCGTCAGTGATGGGTTTTATTTCAAAAAGCAACCGAGCCTTCAAATTTGTAAATAAAATATGTATAAGTGGCAGTGGGTTTCGGCCAGAGCGGTGAATTGCAAAATCAAATGTTAAAACACTAGATTTCTGCATTTCACCCCTCCCCCGTAGGGTGGGTGGATTATGAAATGTAGACATAAAAATAGTGAACTTTTAAATTTATAAGAAAAATTCTTGAGTAAAATATAGAGAAAACAAAATCTAAATTCATTTCTGGATTATAAAACTCATCTATATTCAAACATACGAACATTTTGCAAACTTTGTACCTTTGTTCAATTAAATCACCCATTTTGCTGTTTGTTTGATCCAAACATTACACTAATACATTATACACGCTTATAATATTATTAGGATGAATGGTTTCTAGGCAATTGTTAAAATATTAAAAAATAAATGCAATTGTAATAAGTAAATCTCTAAAATGAAATTGTTTTATATTATTGGAACTCTTTATGAAAAATGAGCAAAAGTTACGCTATTAATTTAAAAGATATGAAAAATACATAGACAAAATTTCAAAATAATAGGAAAAATTAAACCCCGTACTGGTAAATTTCAGTATCCATTTATCGTTTAATTCCATTAATCAAATGAGTCATTTTTTTCCCCAAATGGAAAATTTAAAAACTTCTTCGCCATAGGGAGCAAATTTTAATGTCCTGTATTTCCGAATGAATAAATAAAATATAAAAAAAATTATACAGGTAAATTCAGATACTTCAAGAACATTCATACTTAATTTCATGCAAATCAGACTCCTTTGCCCCAATAATCGCGGAACAGGCACACAGACAGAAACCAAAAAATTTTCTGTCTCCTCAGAAAAATTTCATCGATCTTTCGGCAATGTAATTTAGTCTAATATTTAATTTAGTCTTTTAATCATGTTTCAATTTATTTTTATATCAACTATTAACAATAATTTTAAAACACTCTAATTAAAAACTCAAAGTAAAATCTCTAATGCATCGTTTTAATGAATATATAAGAATTAATAACTTTTCGTGAATGCTATTTTTAATTTGATATGTTCCAAATAATTAATATGAGAATTTATATATATATATATATATATATGTGTGTGTGTATGTGTGTGTGTGAGTGTGTATAAAAACATCTTGCTGAGTAAATTTCTCAAATTTTTTTTATTGTATTCTAACCTTCCATAAATCATCTTTTCACATTTTATCTCAGCATATATCAAAATGAGCGTAATTGTTATTTATTTCGATTTGTTGCAACATATACATAACAATATAGCAAAATTGAATAGCCAATAAATTCCATCTACCACAAAAGCTAAAACTAAAAATAACTAAACAAAATTAAAATAACATATAATAACATATAATAACATATGGAAAAAGTAATATCTATTTTGATAATGTAATTTAGTCTGATTATTCAAGTTTTTCAGTCCTATATCAACTGCTAACAATAATTATAAAAAACTTTCACCGAAAACTTAAAGTAAAATTTATAATACATTGTTTTGATGAATAATTAAGTATTAGTAACACATTTTGAATGATACTTTTAATTTAACATGTCTCATATATATAATATATTTTAAAGGTATTTAAGAAAATAAATAAATATACAACATTCTGAGTTAATGCCTCAAAAATTTTTATTGTGGTCTAATTTTCCATAATGCATCTTTTCGCATTTTATCTCAGCACGTATTAAAACAAACGCAATTGTTATCGATTTCCATTTTATGAAGCATATACATAACAATATAGCCAACTACATATTCCATCTATCAAAAGCTTTTACTAAAAATAAATAAAAACTTTTATAATAACATATAATAATATAAAATATGGTAAAATAAATATTATACTTGGATCATGCAATTTAGTCTTGTTAAAGAAGTTTTAATTTAGTCTTATATCAACTACTTACAAAAATTATAAAACACCCTAACCAAAAACTTGCTGTAAAGTTTCTAATACATTGTTTTAATGAATAAATAAAAATTAATAACACTTTTGTGAATGTGATTTTTAATTTAATTTGTTCCAGATATTCAATATAAGAGAAGTTAAAGGTATTTGAAAAAAATAAATAAACAAACAACATGCTGAGTAAATGCCTCAAAAATTTTTATTGTGTTCTAATCTTCCATAAATCATCTTTTCACATTTTATTTCGGCACGTATCAAAATGAGCGTAATTGTTATCTATTTCGACTTGCTGAAACATATACATAACAATATAGCCAGCTACTTATTCCATCCACCACAAAAGCTTTTAGTATCAGGACTTCAAAATTAAATACCTCCCTTTGCATGTGCACAGTACATTTCAAAGAAATACTTTTATCTGTTTTCTTCTAACAAACGAATGAAATAAATTGCGTTTCAGCTTGGTTGATTCTCTTTTATATATGAGATCATTGAAACTGTTCTCCATAGCTACAGTGGAGTAGACGTATTGAAATAAGCTTTTGTTATATTTGGAAATATGAGAGAATTTTTGCATTATTCCGAAAACGTGCATTTTATACGCTTGAATGGATCAGCACTCAAACATTATATTTGCATTCATATTTGTCTTTTAAAGATATCCGCCATAATTAGTATTTTTTAAAATAAGCGTTTTAAGTAATATTTATTCTTTTTTTATACGTTTTCTTTACAGAGAGATTTCAGAAATTTATTTGTTAAGTTTAAATAATGGATTGGTCTGATGATTTTCTAAATTGTTTATCACGTAAATAAAATCGCATTTTTTTAAAAAATCCTAAGTTACACATGTTTTATCAATATTATGAATGTTATTTTAAAAAACTAAATTAATATAGTTATAATATAGTTGCAAAACGTTTCATACCTGAATTTACCGTGTATAGAATGCATATATACATATAAATATATTAGTATTATTACATTTATTGATATATAACATTTGTCTCTGTTTCTATTTCGGAAAATCAGAAAAAAAAAATTTGTTCCTGTATATTGCATTCCACATCATTTCATCACCAAATTTGAATACCTACTTAATATATTTAATATAGTATTTAATATATGTATTTAATATAGTAAGTGATATGTAGTGCAGGCGTATTTTTACGTGTGCTTGTGTATTTGTATTTGTATGTGTGTACCATGCGTTTGTACATTTTTATGCGTGTATGGATGCGGCGAGACTGCCTTAAAGTTCCAAAGTGAAAGGTACAGAAAATATCATGCATTAAAGTGTAGATGACTGACATATGAGGCTACGGAATGTGCTAGTAAGGAGCGGTTGGGTGAATAGCAGCAATAATAAATAAGTATTGAGCAATAATACAATAATACACATAATCCGCGAATACATCAGCTATTTGTGAAATAACTGAATATAAAGAAATTAGAAAATGTGTTCATTTTCATTTTACTTACCCATCATTGGCAGTATAGGATATTACTTACCCATCATACGCAGTATAGGGTATTACTTATCCATCATACGCAGTAAAGCGTATTATTTAATCAACATACACAATAAAGAATAAGTCTTGCAATCGTTTTGGTAATAAAAAAATGGGATATTTACACGTTTCAGACATTGGAAATTCCGAAAAACATATTTATAGAAAAAAACATTGCCATCCGCCTGAATATGTGTCGGTCTGCCTATTTATCTGTAAACTCACTATCCCCCGAACAAATTGAGATAAAGACTTAAAATTTGGTATGTATATAGTATGTAACAATGGAATAAAGCCTATTTAATATCTGTATCTTAGATTATCCTGAAGTATTTTTTTCGGACACTCAAAATATTCGTTAATGTGAAACGTACATAAAAATTTTCGATTATTTTTATTTTAAGAAGTAAATATGAAAAATTATAAAAAACATAAAATTTGCATGAAGAATGAAGTCGATCGAATAATTAATTGTCGAGATATTTGTAATCTTGTTTACCACACTCTTCTATTTTCATGACCCTGTGTCTCATTCAAATTTCAATTCAAAAACACATTTTAATTGGAAATAAAATGCTTAATCTGACGCGTAAAATTTTAATTATTATAATTATCATTTTCTGAATTATAAGGATGCTTCTTAAGGGTGTATTTCGATTCAAACTGCCTATTTTCCGATTAATTTTAAAATTTCTTTTTGCTCTCATATGCATCAAACTGGCAAATTGTCTTATTTAGAAAGTACACAAGGTGCCGTGATTGCCGATTCTTTGATAAATTCAGAAAATATTGCAAAAAAAGCAATCAACTACATTTTAAACCGATTTTTCCGAAACGGGATATCTGTGAACGAAAAAAAGGCTCATAACTGAGAAGATAATTGTTTATAAATCAAATTCTAACGAATTGAGCCTAAGATGATATCACACAGCATCTTATACGTCTCTTCAAAAATCCCCTCAGCAAGTTTTATGTTTCTACTTATAAAAATGTGCCTGAAATTGTATCAGAAAACTTCGAACTGTTGAAGGCGGAAAAGCGTTTTTTTCGAATACAACCTTAACGCAATTCATATTTTATATATAATATGTACAGGGTGGTCATAAAAAAACTTTGCCGGTATATGGAGCTCTATGGCCTGTCCATTCAACCAATCGCATACAGGTGAAATTTTAGATATAGCTATTCAGAAGTAGAAGCTCGAGATTCTGTGAACGACAACAAAATGGCGCTCACGATTACGGTTATAGTTACAGAAGCTCGAAATTTTCCAATGGCAACACCCATTTTTTTTCATCGCAAAATGCTCAGCGCATGAGAAAACCCAAAAGAGCGTTGGAACCGTACGTGCATAGCAAGAAAGGGACCCGTTATGCACGCACAAAAAACTGTTCTGAGAATCCCCCCCCCCATAAAAAACACGATTTGGGCGCAAGGAATAAATTTGCATATGACACAGAGTCAGTACACTAATCTTTGATTACAACACAGATCGGAGAAAACTTTTATTTTGATTACACATTTTCCACATGGGTGCCATCACAGGCAATTAAACATTGCATGGTGGCGACTGTGGACAATACAGCCGAACGTTAAATATCATGAGGGATGTTTGCAATCTCACGTTTGATAAAATCTTTCAAATCTGGCAAAGTTTGAGGATTGCACATGTACAGTCTAGATTTTAGATATCTCCAGAACCTGAAATCTATAAGAGTGGGGTCAGGGGATCGCGGAGGCCATTGAGGTTACAGTTAAGATGAAATGTGCCTCATCCGTTCATAATATTTGAAGAGGTCGATCGTTATCTCCATCATATTGGATAAGAAATTCATTAACAAAGTCTATATGTTGTTGATGGTCTCTCACTTCCAACATCTGGGCTCGCTGGTACCGGTCAAAAAACATGCGGATTACAGAGCGCAGTAACTTTAAGAACATTGATTTTCGTATATCAAATACACGAGATGCACCTTTTGTAGTTTGCATGCGTCCTCTGATCACTATTTGATGCACTTCCACAACAATATCCTCAGGAACAGTTGGTCGTCTGGATCGCAGACTATCACAGGTGCAGCCAATTTCTTCGAATTTCATTACTAAATCACGAAGAGCTTATGAAATGCATAGGCCACGTATTTGGCGATAGTTTCGATGATAGAAGTGCCAGGTTTTCGCAGCATTCATCTCATTTTGATAATAGTTTTTCCAACTCACCACGAACGAAGTCATTTTGTTGGCATCTGTGACCTCCGACTGAAGAACTAATATTCTCACCCTACTTTTTATCCATTTTCTACGCTGACTATCTGGCAAACGATGTTCCGTGATGTGTATTTTGTCTCTGTCATATTCAAATTTTCTTCGTGCGCCTTGGTCGGGTTTTTTTGGGGCCGTTTGTAGAGCTGAATTTGTGTGAGCATAATGCGTCTATTAATTGCAATAACCGCTCTTTAGGGATTTTGCATGCGCTGAGCATTTTGCGAGGAAAAAAAATGGGTGTTCCCATTGGAAAATTTCGAGTTTCTCTAACTATAATCGTAAACGTGAGCCCCATTTTATTGCCGTTCACAGAATTTCGAGCTCATCGAATAGCTATATCTGAAATTGCACCTTCATCGGTTGAACGGATTGGCCGCTAGAGCTCCATATATCAGTAAAGTTTTTTAATGACCACCCTGTATATCATATACATGTACAATGTATGCATATCTATGATGGGTAAGTATTACAGTGACCCCGAACGACTAGTTTATTTTATTTTAGTCATAGAAAGCTGATCTGTGAAAGCTGATGTGTAATATATTCTTAATTTAAGTTTTATTATTTTTTTAAGTTATACTACAACATTAAATTAAAGCTGGATAAAAATCTGGTTATCTCTTTTCATTGGGGAAAGAAGATGCAAAAGTAAATTAAATCGTGCAAACAACACTCTCAGCAAACAACAGCTGCATTAAAATTGCAAAAGGAAATAGTTACTATGCACTTGCCCTCACACGAACGAAAATACATTGCGGGGATGTATATACAAAAATATATATCAAACTAATGGGAGCAATATAAAAACAAAGAAATTAGTACGATTTTACAATGCAAGCATGGAAACTATTGTGTTAAAATTAAATACATGATGCTACAATTAGTATTAAATTTATCATTTACAAAAATTATTCATACATTTTATAATCTGTTCAAAATATATATTTTGCTAAATATACGCAGGAGCAAAATGATAAGAACGCAATCGATATTTCTAAAACCGCGGAACGTGATTGGCGGATATTTTCACAATATATTATATAAATATATTTAAATATATTTTTCTAATATATTATATAAATATTTTTAAATAATATGCGGATATTTAAAAATGAATTTAAAAAACATTATGAACAATTCCTTTAGGTCATAAAATATGTGGTTTACAAGGTCAAAAGTCAATCAAAATGTTTTGTAACTTCGGAAAGAAAAGGCAAAATCTAACTTATAGCAACTTGGGAATGTAATTTCAAAGAATTTCTGATGAAATTAAACTTTCAAAAACTGTCATTTTTAATTTCTTACAGAAACCAACTATTTATGTTACTACAAAGTCTACAAAAAGTCCAAAAATGCTTTTGAAGCGATTTGAGAATTTGATTATTTGCACAAATTCAAGTAAAATAATGATAGAAAAAGGTTTTGGAAGTCAGATAAAGACGTCAGTATCAATATGTACCATACAAAGAACAATAAAATGTCGGGAGTTCTTAAAAATATAAAACCATGTCAATGCTCGCGTTTAATATCTAGCAGAAAAAAGTCCGCTATCTGCTTGCAGAGAAGCACTTAAAGCTGCAAACAAATTATCTTCAGCGCTGAAAAGAAATTTAATTTCGACAGTCCAGATGGTATTCATGCATAT
Organism: Maratus speculifer; assembly: GCA_964019185.1. NCBI lineage: Eukaryota > Metazoa > Arthropoda > Arachnida > Araneae > Salticidae > Maratus > Maratus speculifer. The sequence goes on along the minus strand of OZ025298.1, from coordinate 80,970,758 downwards.
TTTCATAATTTTAAAAATTAAAAAGACGTATTTTTCAGGTTTCAATGAAATCGAGATTCCTCAATGATTTAGGTTACATTTTGCTCGGTAGGTAAGCTTATAAGTGCTTTTCCAGGAGGAGTTTCGTCCTTGGAGGCGAAGGAGAAGGACCTGTTTTTTCGTGGCTCTTAGAGCGAAAATAATGATCGGCTAAGCGGATTAGACAGTGCCATGGGCCCGGGAGCCCCAGGATAAGGCGTCGCGAGACTGCACTGGCAAAGCCTATAGGTAGGAAGCATGATGTTTGGACAATTTTTATTCATTTAAGTGTCATCTATTATTTTATTTTGGGTTCTTCTTACATTAATGACACATGTATCCATGCCCTGATAGTCCTTTTTTTTATTTAGTCTTTAATTTCTTTTTATTAATATTAGCAACCTTAATATTTTTTTATAATCCAACTTTGTACAATTCTAATTAATTATTTATACTCAGTTTTGCTATTCAGGGGTTTCAGCGATTTTGTAATTTACTCTCACTAATTACTAGTTATTACTATTTCAGTGTACGGTATTTTTATTGCTAAATTATATGTTTATTTTGGGTAATTTTATTTCAAATTATTTCTTAAGAGCTTAATCGCAGCTTATCAGTGATATCTGTTACTATTTCTCACAAATTAATGCTATTTTAGGGCCTTTATATTTAGTAATTTCATTTACTACTCTCATCTGTCATAGTTAACTATTATTTCTTAATCCATCCACTGGCTTCTCACCATTATAATTATTCCACATAGCCAGCTCGTTTTGGGGGTTAATATTGTGGGGGGGGGGGCTTTCCTGAATTGTTTTATCTTTCACTAAGGTTTTTTTTTTTTTTATCAATCTTTTTCTTTTGGCACTAATTATTATCTGTATCCTTATGTCTAAGTACATGTACTCTTTGTACGGTCATTTTTATTGCAACCTTGTTAGTTTTTTTTTTTTTTTTTTTTTTTTTTAGGCAATTATTTAATTGCTTTAATTTTCCAGTCAGTTTTTTTTTGTAATTAACAGTATGCTCTGGGTTTTTTTTAATTAATTACTTTTTAATAGTTTATTATTATTTGTATCAATCTTTGAGCTTTCTAGTCACATTCCTGAGCATTAACTCTCTCCTAACTATAATTAACCGCCTCTGCTTAATTGCTTCTAATTAAATTCTCACCTTTTTTTTTTTTCTTATCTTAACTAATCTTCTACTTTCAGAAAAAAAAAAAATATTTAAGTGTAACCTCAGGTTATAAGTAACTGTATTTTAGATCAGTCCTTCAATTAATTCCAGACTATCACTAGCTCCATTTGTCTTAGTACTTATTAAATATAGTTCTAGTAATTCTGCTATTTCTGTTAATTAAGTCTTAATGTTATGCCAAGTCTACTCCCTTCTAGCGATAATTATTATTGATTTAATATCTTAGTAACTGATTAATGTAAAGTCTCTATTTTAATTTCTCAGTTTTTTGCCAGCTTTAATTGTTTTAGTTATTATTAACTGTAATTTTAGTACCCCCCCCCCTTGTTAGGCCAATTAGTGGGTACACTAATTATTTCAGGTACGATATTAATTAGCTTTATTATCCTTGTTGCCCAAGGTTTTTGGAAGGAATCCCTGTCCAATCTTAGCCTTAAACATTATTAATCCGTTCTAAGGATACATGTGTCAATCAGGGCGAAATATTTTCTCGCTACAGTTGTTCATTTTTCATTATCTATTATTCCATAAGTTCAACAGCTTAATCCGACGCGACCAATGGCGGATCTAAGGGGGGGGCGATGGGGCGATCGCCCCCCCCCCTTGAGCCCAATAAAGGGTCTGCAAAATGACATTAGATGCACGCACGGAAAAGTGGTTAGATCTAAATTCGAAATTGGCGCGACCCGGGTCGGGTCGCGCCAACTTAATTATATCGGGACTGGGTCAAGCCTTTACACTTTTAGAACCGGGGCGGATCAGGTCTTATTTTTTTCTGGAGGCGATGTAGGGGGCGATCGCCACCCCCCCCCCCTTGGGACCATAAAGGTTTTCAAATCAACATGAGAGATCTTCATGGAATAGGACTTAGGCTGAATCTTAAGGTCGGGCCCGGGCCGCACCTATTTATGAGTCAGGCAATGGTGGATCTAAGGTTGGGGGGGGGAGATGGCGAAGGGGTGACCGCACACCCGAGGGTCGGACTGGGTCAGGTCTTCTAACTTTTAGAGCCGGGCCGTGTCCTGATCCTTTTTTTTTGCCGCTTTAGGTCGAGCCTGACTTGTTTTTCTTCCATGTCGAGTCCGGCCTGGAGTCATTCTTCCTAAATATCTGTATTAGAGATGACACAGTGCTCGGTCTCGGACTCATTTTTTCTGAAACCTATAATTTTTTTTTATCAATGAATGGAAAATATTAAAAGAACTTTTTTTCCCCCTTAAACATTACTTATTCCTTTTCAAATCACAATTTTGAACATTTTGATTAGAATGAAAGGAAAGCAGAAATTGTGTTTTTTTCTATTAGTCATTTCTACAAACCTATTTTAGCCATTTCCGTCGGCGTTCTGACGCCAACGAAAAGGCGGGAATAATGAATTTGTCTTTAGTTTTGATTTTTGTTTGTAGCAGAGGTTATTTTGCAATAGGGTTGTTTATTATTATTATTATTTAGACGTTTAATACGAAGAGGATTTTTTTCCAGTTTTCGTTTGCGGTTGGCGCATATATTAGATTTCTATTGTACACAGCGTACACAGGTCGTAATCGCTTTTCATATGGAAATAATTTTAGTGATTGTTGCTTTTTTGTGAATTCTGCTGATGCTGAAGTTGTACTCCAGAATTTACGAAGTCACTTTTGCTCGTAAGTAAATTTAATTTCCATATTATTCCGATAGAAAGCAATTGAGCAGTGTTTTCTATATTCCTGTAAAAGCATCGGAATTAAAAATTTTTAATTAATATTATTGTCTGTTATGATAGGTCACGCCAATCCCAAAAGATTGTTATGAGGAATGAAATTGAAGATTGTTATGAGGTTATACTTAAAAATGTACACTTTTTTATAGAAAATTGATAAATGTTGTTCGATTCGACAGTAAGTTCTACAAGTTCCATGCATTTGTTCAAAAAACACACTTCATTAGCATGTCCATAATATTTTCTTTTTAAAGGAGACAAAATATGAGAATTTTTTCTATGTATAAAGTACTTTTTTATTGTGGTGGTTACTCCATAACCCCCCCATATATTTAATTTAATTCATTTTTATTAGTCATTTTATTTCCTATTACCTCTTTTTTGTTAATGTTCTCAATTTAAATTTAATTTCGGTTTCGCTTATTTTCATTTCGTCGCCTGTAATGTTTTCTTTCTTGCTTAGCTTTCGAATGTTCCAAGCCGGTAAAATTCTGTTTGAAATCATTCCTTCCGGTTTTAAATTTGTTCGAGAACATTCTCGCTAGTTCTTTTGGGTGGAACTTCCGTTTATTCGGACACACCCCTAACCTATCAAATTAAATTTCACAGGTGACGTATTTCAAGCCGTTAAGTACATGGCCACCGGCTTTGGCCTCCCCTCTTAAGATGGTTATCAATTTTATTCTTATTAGTTACATATCTTTTCATACTGTATATTGTAATTTGGCTTAGTTTTTCCTCACCCCCTCTGTTGCTAACTGCCAAATTGGCGTATTTTGCATTTACAATAACCCTTTCTCTTTTTCCCCTGGGCTCGCGGCCACCTGCGTCAGTTGCGCTACGAAACACCAGCTGTGATGGATGCGGTCCGATGACTGCAGGTTTTGGGTGGAAGTTCGGGCCATGTGCGCGCCCCTTTGAAGCCGTTTTATACGGGCTACGTTCTATGCTGCTGTGATCCCCGCATGGTTTTAGAATAGGCTGATTTTTTAAGGTTGCGAGGAGCAATGAAGTGGTTTAATGCATTCCTGAATGTATTCGTTTTATGTGCCTTCTCTTTTGGAATTATTCAACGTAAATAAGCGCACTCCATAGATCTTCTGGTTGGTGTTCTTGTGGAAGCATCATAAGTGATGTAGTATGTCATCATGAGTCCACTTAATACCTATTTCATCTTTCATCACCTCATCGTTAAAAAATAATTTTTCTGCAGCTATTATTGGTGCTCGAATCTTCTTCAATAATTGTTTTATGTGATGCCAGTCCTCTGACAAACAAGCAGAGGTGAAAATCTTTTCTTTTCGTGAGATGCAAATATTTATTTACATAAAGTTCCTTCATGTCGTTATCTGGCCCATTTTATATATATAATTTTTGATTACTCACGGGGCGTTATGAAGAAAATATTGGTTTGTATCTATGCAATATGAAATATAATATATTTTGTTTTTTTTTGAAAGTTCACATTATGAAAGTTGCTCTTTTTCAAGAAGAAATAATATTATATTCTCCTTTTATGTCATGAGAAAATTTATAATTTACATCCTGTTGAGATATCTAAATTATATTATTGACAAAGAATTTTTATTGCTTAGAGATAGCAATTGTTGTGATTAGCATATATTATGATATGGTTTTTCTTATGAAGAGAGAGATTAATATGTACGAGTCAAAATAATAAAAATATGTGAAGAAATATTTATTCATGAAAAAAGTAAAACAAGTTCTTCATGAAATAAAAATAGTTTTCTTCAAATTTTTGTGCATAATAATTTTTTTGTGCCTATTGTCTGGATTTATTTGTCATCAACATCCAAGGACTTGACAGGTATCTTTTTTACCTTTTTCAATTTTATATTTTTTTAACTTTATGTTTGACATTTTATGTCATCATGGATAAAGAATATTTTTATTGTTTTTTTAAGTGAAGTAAGGATGGTCACGTGGGTCGTTTGCAGGCCCCCATTCTCCGCGATGTGCTGTCATTATCACGATCACTTTGGCCTAATTGTGGGTAGAGGCAAATAAAAAGTGCTTTCTCCACTTTCAAATAAACATAACATTATTTTTTCTTTGATGCCCTGACCAAAGCGTCAGCTCATACATAACACACTTATTTCCTTTGGTGCAGTGACCAACGCTTGAACAATTACAATTATTTTTTTGTACACGGCATCTTAATTTCCTGTGGTGCCGTCACCAAAGCGTATCCAACATTCCATGACCATCCATTTTTCCTTTGCCACCATCATATTTTTGTTATATTTATACATATTGTCGTCATTATCTTCAGTTAATTCTTCATTATTTTTCAAGTTATTTTCTTCATACATTAATATTATTAATTATATTATTATTGAGAGTGGTGCAGTAATTAATTGCAACATATTGATTCTATACTGAAGTAATATTTTTCTGGAGCAGTGCATGATATATATATAACATAATTTTTCCATATATATTTTTTCTTGTCTTGCTATATTTTGCAACTAATATATATATGCATTATTTAACGGAGGTACTGGTAAAAATTATTGTTCATGCTAAGATAAATTATTCTTCTTGTCATACATATAATAATTTATGTTTTGAGCCATATTATATATAAATATTTACATAAAATATTTGGGTCTTATATTCTTTATATGATACTAATATGTTAGTATACGTTTTCTTCTTTTTTTTTACATATAAAAATGATGTATGAAGTAAATGAAAGTCATCAATATTTTAAGTAACGGGTCAATTTATATATATTGTTCATCATAGGACCTGCCAAATAACCAAATTTATCATGTCATACATTGAGTTCTTATATTAATTATTTCATCATGCCTCCAAAAGCCAAACTAAATATTGCAATCCAACCTTTCGACGGTAACCCTCAGACTGTAGAATTTTTCTTCGATCAATTATCTGACTTACAGGAACTAAATAACTTTACAGACAAGGAACTTTTTGTTCTCTTTAAATCAAAACTTGAGGGCACCGCCTTACTCTTCTTTCTGGAAACTCAGTCACAGCTCAAGAACTCTAATTTTAGTGAAATTCGAAAGGCATTTATAGACTATTTCTTACCCACAAAAAAGTCTGTTTCTCTAAAATCTTTACAGAACTTGACCTTAGATTCAAATGAATCAGTTAAAAATTTTGCTTTTCGGTTGGATAAACAACTTCGACTTGCTTACCCAAAATTGGATCTTTCTGCTCTTAATTCATTAAAGTTTACTCATTTTCTTGAGGCTTTACCTAAACAAATCAAACGTAAAATCTTAGAAGAAAATATTACGTCCTTCGAATTAGCTCTTGAACGAGCAACTTTTCTTCAAAATATTTATGACTCTCCCCCTAAAAAATCTTATGAAAATTTTAATCAAGCCTATTGTATCGATTCTGAAAATGTCCACGATAATTCTAGTAATACTCTTCATAAAACTCCTATAAAGCATACGAAGGATAAAATTTATCACAATTCTCAAACCAACTACTCTCCTTTACAAACTCAAAAGGACAGTTCTCATACTTCTCGTAATTTTCAAAGAAGACCTAGGACATTTTCGCCTTCTCCACCGAGACAAGAGGCTACAAATAAACGTAACAATAATTTTCGTCATCAAAACCATCACCGGAAACGTCCTTATCAACCAACCTTTGACAAATATTCTCACAAAAAAAATTCTACATCCTTTTATCACAGACGAGATGTTGTGCAGTGTGCGTTCTGTGGGAAATTTAATCATCGTATGGATACCTGTTACAAATTTAAAAACATTATTGGTAATTCTAATCAAAACTCTTCAACTCAGGTTTCGTCTCACCCTTACAGAAAGAAAAGCCACACCTCTTCTTCTGAAAACAAAAATAATATTTACCATTTAAACAAATAAGGGAGACTGGTTCTACTGACCGCCTTCTCTCCCGTAATTCTCATTCAGGGTCAGTACACTTTGACAACAACAAAAAACATCAACAATTGGACAAACGCTCGTCAGTCACTTTAGTGTCATCCACAGCTGTCCAAACTTCTCCTATGACATCTAAATTTAACAAATCTTCTTGTTCATATAATTCTTTGCCTTCCAAACAAAATTTTCAAATCAACGATGACATACAAGAAAATCATGTCATATGCAATTCTTTTAACAACTCTTATGTTCTTCCATGCATCCTAATAAATGTTCAACATAATGAAATCTCCACATTAATAGATACTGGATCAAGTTTATCTCTCTTGGATGAAGAATGCTTTAATAGCATTAAATCCAGGCTTCATTACAAATTTTTATCCAGAAATGTATCTGTATCGACCATAAATTCTAAGGTCTTCTTCAAAGGATGCATAGAGATAGCTTTTAAGATTGATAAATATTTTTTTCATCATGTATTTTACCTTACAAAAATTCAAAATGTTCACTTTCAAGCCATACTTGGCTTTGAGTTTATTAACAAACATTCTATTACTATTTCACCAAGCTTTAAGTCTATATTACTTAAAGACAAGCATATTCCTTTTCAAAGTTATAATGAATCTCCTACTTGCTATTTTATGAATGCTGAATATAATTATGTGAATTCAAATGTACCATATTCTCTTGATGCACACAGAATGCCTTCTTATGAAAGGCCTATATCAAATAATCTAACGAGTGATACTTACATTGATAATACTTGTGCAAATTGTGATAATTCAAGTTTGCAGTTGTCCAACAATTATACAACCTATCCTTATTGTTATAATGTTCAAAATAATGGTTTGTTTACAAATAGTATGGCTCATTCTGCTATGAATTTTCATAATCCTTATATTGATGGTCATTCTACTTATCTTTCTAATTATTTTCCAACTGATTATGCTAATGTGGTGAATTATGTGTCTACTAATGATAATAATATACTTAACAAGAATTCCTCATCTAAAAATACTAGTGATAGTAGTTATATTGGTGAAAAGCAACCTCATTTAAGTATGGGTAATAAAATTTTGGTGAGTTCCAATATGGTACAATTACTCAATAGAGAATTAATACCTCCTAATTCTTTTGTGTATTTACATGTGAAGTATCTGAATCCTCCATCTGAATATTTTCTTTTTAAACCCAATTTAAAAAACAAGGGTCTGGTATTACATGAATCATTGCACTCAAAATCTTCCATTCAAAATGATTTATTTTTGGTTGTATGTCAGAATATTTCAAAGCTCGATATTCATTTAAAAAAAAATTCAATTATTGGTGAATGTATCAATGTAGATGAAAAAGATATTGAGGAATACTCTTTTGATTTAGAATTTGAAAATGAGTATTGTAATTTAATTTTACCATCTGAAGAGATTAAGAGAAAACGTATTCAAGAATTATCTCCAAATGACTTTGATCTTAAACATTTACCTCCTCATGAAAGGGAAGCTTTAACAAAATTATTATGTAGTAAAGCGCTTGCCTTTTCGAAATCTCTTGACACTTTAGGTCATACTGACCTGGTCAATCCTCAGTTTACCATGTTAAATTCTCATCCAGTAAAAACATTACCTTTTCCTGTACCTCAAGCACTCGAGCAAGAAGCTCTTGACCAAATTAATCAAATGTTGAACGCTGGTATTATTGAGAGGTCAAATTCATCTTGGGCGTGTCCCATGCTTCTTGTTAAAAAGAAGAGAACTGATATGTCTAAGCCTCAAAAGTATCGTTTGGCTCTTGATTTAAGATTGTTAAATTCCATAATAATTCCATCTTCATATCCTCTTCCTAGAATTCAAAATCTATTGGTGCAGTTGTCAAAATTTAAATATTATACAACTCTTGACTTACCCTCTGCATATTGGCAGATTGTTGTACCTAAAGATATGCAAGATAAACTTAGTTTTACTACTCCATGGGGAATTTTTACATATTTACGTTTAGTATTTGGCCTGAAGACGGCCGCCAGCACTTTCCAACAATTAATCGACTCTGTGATTCAATTATCTCAGATTGACTCCTGTTATGCATATCAAGATGATATAGTAGTGGGCGCTAATTCATTTGAAGAAATGACCATGAAACTCACAAAGTTATTAGACACCCTTATTGCTAATAACATTACTTTGTCTCCTGAAAAGTGTACCTTTATGCAAACTAGTATTAACTTTTTGGGTTTCCAACTTACAGATCATAAAATTCTTCCTATTACAAGTAATATTTTAAAAATTACCTCCTTTCCAAAGCCTAAAACCAAGAGGCAAACAAAGAGTTTTATCGGCTTGTGTTCATTTTATAGATCAATTATACCTAATTTTTCTAATTTGATTACTCCTCTCATTGAAGTCACCAAACCTAAAAATAAGTTTTCTTGGAAATCTGAACAAGAAAATGCATTTAAAGAATTACAGGACATTTTCTTTCATAGACCTATGCTCAATCTTCCTATCTGGAATGAAACATTTTATGTTAATACAGATGCCTCAAAAACAGCAATATCAGCTGTTCTTATGCAGAAATTTGATGGTGAACTAAAACCTATCTCCTATTATTCTAAAACTCTATCTCAATCAGAAAGACACTACCCTGCCATCAAATTGGAACTTTATGCCATTTACAAAGGCATAACTGCTTTTAAATACTATATTTTTGGTCGACCCTTTATTCTACTATCTGATGCCAAACCACTTAATAATTATAAAAAAGCTACATCACCTGCTGATATTACTACTCGTTGGATGTTAGAACTGTCAGAATACTCGTACACATTCCAACATGTTCCAGGCAAAGAAAATGTCTTGGCAGATTTTCTAAGTAGAACTCCTCACATTCCTACTGAAGATCTCAATAATAATCCAGATCTTATTTCTTCACAAGAACCTCTACCTGTTGTTGATAATCAAAACGATTTACATAATGACATTCCTCACTTTCCATGTGGTTTAGTCGACAAAATCCACCATACATGTCATCTTCAGAGTGATTCTTCACCATCTAATAATGATAATAACCAAGATCCTTTATTAGAAATTCTTGATCACACCATCTTCTCTGAACAACAAAAGGACCCAAAAATCAAACAAATTTATGAAGATCTTAAAAATAACAAAAAATCTAAAAGTTTAAATGGCTACTATATTAATCCAAGTAATGAGTTACTTTGCTATAATGGTCATTTCTCTTCAGAAGATATCGAGCTACACAAAGCTGTTTTACCTGTGTCACTTAGAGCAAAGGCCTTAAGAATTGCTCATATTACTCATACTGGAATTCATAAAACCATTGTTAATTTAAAGAAAAGATTTACCTGGAAAACCCTTGTTTCTGATACCATTAATTATGTCAACTCTTGTGAAATTTGTTTAGTAAATAAGAATCATAAAAAAAACACTGCTCCATACCTACCTGCACCACTCCCAACAGCTCCCAATCAAAAGGTCTCTATGGATTTACTCGGCCCATTGAGAAATCGTCAATATGTGTTAACAATGATAGACCATTTTTCTCGTCATTTAGAATTATATGCCTTGAATAATATCAGTGCTGAGTCAGTTACAAAGGCTTTATTGCATTATATTTCCACTCATGGAAAACCTGAATTAACTCTTACTGATCATGGTTCTCAATTTACTAGTGATATGTTTGCATATTTTAACAAAAGGCTTGGCATTAAGTTGGAACATAGTTCTGTAGCCCATCCCCAAGCTAACGGTTTAAGTGAACGTGTCAATTCTCAAATAAAATCGTCTGTGAACACAATGGCTTCACAAGGATGTGATATACCAACTGCTCTAAAAATTCACCAATCCATATATAATGCTACACCTCATCCAGCCACAAAATTCACTCCAAATCTTCTTCATTTTGGAAGAGAGATAAACGACATTTATTCCAATTATAAATCTCAAGTTTCATGGAAAATTCTCAACACTGCATATGAAATTCATAAATTGATGGATGTTATTGAAAAAATATACTATCAAGCTTACAAGAATAACGAATCATCTAGACAAAAGGTGTACCAAAAATCCAGAGAAAAATTAAAGTTTTCCAACATCAATGTTAATGACATTGTTTACGTAAAATTTCCCAATGTGTTTAACAAAAAAATACAAGGCCCATATGTGGTGAAGAAAATAATTTCTCCTGTGCTCATTCAAATTCAAGATCCCAATAATAGTCATGCTTCACCAATGTTGATTCACACTAATCGAATCTTGAAGCTTCAAAAGAGAAATGAAGCACTGCATCATCCTTCAGTTTCTTCAAAAGGTGCATCACATGATCAACCAGCTGTTGATAATGCATCCTCCACTCCTGTGAGACAACACTCTTCTATTCAAGTTTCAAATCATGATGCAGCTTGTAATACTTCTCCTCAAATTCTTTCTTCTTCTAAATGCCAGCAAACATCTTCATGTTCCAGTAAATCGGTACTGTCACAAGCTCCTCCTGATAGCACTCATACTGGTGCTAAAAACAAATCCACTCAATATAGAAGTTATGATCTTCGTCCTCGCAATCATAAACTACATAAAAAATAGACTAACTCTCTTTTTCCTTTTACAGGATGACTTTTGCTTTGTAATATATTCAGTCGAAGCTAGCCGCACTGATAGTCCAGCAAGAAGAATCGCTATGTAATTTTTTTTTCTTTTCTCCAGGCTGCAGGCAGCTGTTATTATTTTTTTTCATTTTATTTAAGTCTTCTTCTCCCTGGTACAACTCAACGGTCATCCTCGGGATGTATGTATGAATTTTAATAGTTTTATTAGTTACTGCATTTATCTATAAGTCATAATTTTTACAATATATACATATAATCTCATGTATGCCATACTTTTAAATTTTATAAGGTCTTTAATTACAATAGTTGATAAAAAAAATTGAGAAAGAATTTGTCTTTTATATTCTTGTTATAATATTATGTCATTATTTAAAGTGATTTTTGACAAATGTTTCATTCTAATAAGTAAGGTGAAATTGTAGTTGATATAAGGTAAACATAAAGATGAGTACTCATCAAATTATTTTCCCTATTGTGTCTTCTCTTTACAATGCATGCATGTTTTAACATTTAACCTCTTTTAAAAAAGAAAAAGAGAAAAGAAAGTGCATGATAAACTTATATATACTAATATTTCTTCTCTTCTTGGTGAAATATAGAAAGTGAATGACTCACCATAAGTAGTATATAATATTTTTTTTTGTATACTTTTGAGTATTTATACTTTGGATCCAAAGATGTTGATTGAGGCATTATATATATATTTATCCAAAGATGTTTAATGAGTCATTATATATATTTATATAAAGCAAATTCTTGATTTATGAGAAATGCAAAAGTGATCACTTACTTAATTTTTTTTTAAAATGTTTGAAAATTTACAAGTAAATATGTTCTAGATATCTTCTATATAGAAATTTTGACATAATTGATTTTTGTTTGTAAGTCGACATATTCATATAAATTCCTTCCCTTTTTTTCAAAATATTAAACATCTTATGTTTTATGTTTATTTTGAATGAAGTATAGTATTAAAGGTATTTATACAATTATTGTCAATTTATATTGAAAATGTTTAAGAATATTCCTTTATGAGAGTGTAAAAATTCTCTCTTTGAAAATTATTATATTCACTTTGAAGATATTTTTATTGGAAAATAATATCATGCTTTTGTTACCATTCTTTTTGCAACTTATTATTTTATTCTCTGCGAAAATGTGTTATTGAATAATACTAAAGTTTATTCATTTAAGATTTATTGAAAGTTTAAAAGGCTATGTGGTGATATAAGTAAATATTTTTTATGAGAGCCTAACTAATCTCTCTGCACCATTTATATATATATTTTTTATTGTTCAATTTTCAACTTACAAATTCATTCAAGTCATCATGTGCTATTTGAAACCATATATTTTATATATAGTTATAGTATGATTCATATACAGTTATAGTATATTTCATTTTTGTTCACAACTGAGAATATAAATATACATATTATTGTGTAATCAAATATTGTGACATATGCTAAAGCATTCTACTGTTATAGTGCATTTTGCACAGCCTAGCAAGAGACTCGTTAAAGTTAAGGACTGTTGCACATAGACATAGACTTTAAATTTTTTTTGATATATATGATAGATACTTCTGGAAGAAACTTTATATACCTTTCATGTTAACATTTACTACAGTTGGTATATTTTCATAAGGATTACTATCATAACAGTAATTATTTTTTTATTATTCAAATATCATGTACAACAATTATGTATATTTTTATAACTATTGCTGATACATTTATTTTGTGTAATTATTTAGCATATTTGTACATGTGTTAGAAAATATTGTCTCGATGAAAAATTGTCATTTTTGTCATCTCACCAATATTTTCTTTTGGGGGACCCTGGGTAATATGTGGTGGTTACTCCATAACCCCCCCATATATTTAATTTAATTCATTTTTATTAGTCATTTTATTTCCTATTACCTCTTTTTTGTTAATGTTCTCAATTTAAATTTAATTTCGGTTTCGCTTATTTTCATTTCGTCGCCTGTAATGTTTTCTTTCTTGCTTAGCTTTCGAATGTTCCAAGCCGGTAAAATTCTGTTTGAAATCATTCCTTCCGGTTTTAAATTTGTTCGAGAACATTCTCGCTAGTTCTTTTAGGTGGAACTTCCGTTTATTCGGACACACCCCTAACCTATCAAATTAAATTTCACAGGTGACGTATTTCAAGCCGTTAAGTACATGGCCACCGGCTTTGGCCTCCCCTCTTAAGATGGTTATCAATTTTATTCTTATTAGTTACATATCTTTTCATACTGTATATTGTAATTTGGCTTAGTTTTTCCTCACCCCCTCTGTTGCTAACTGCCAAATTGGCGTATTTTGCATTTACAATAACCCTTTCTCTTTTTCCCCTGGGCTCGCGGCCACCTGCGTCAGTTGCGCTACGAAACACCAGCTGTGATGGATGCGGTCCGATGACTGCAGGTTTTGGGTGGAAGTTCGGGCCATGTGCGCGCCCCTTTGAAGCCGTTTTATACGGGCTACGTTCTATGCTGCTGTGATCCCCGCATGGTTTTAGAATAGGCTGATTTTTTAAGGTTGCGAGGAGCAATGAAGTGGTTTAATGCATTCCTGAATGTATTCGTTTTATGTGCCTTCTCTTTTGGAATTATTCAACGTAAATAAGCGCACTCCATAGATCTTCTGGTTGGTGTTCTTGTGGAAGCATCATAAGTGATGTAGTATGTCATCATGAGTCCACTTAATACCTATTTCATCTTTCATCACCTCATCGTTAAAAAATAATTTTTCTGCAGCTATTATTGGTGCTCGAATCTTCTTCAATAATTGTTTTATGTGATGCCAGTCCTCTGACAAACAAGCAGAGGTGAAAATCTTTTCTTTTCGTGAGATGCAAATATTTATTTACATAAAGTTCCTTCATGTCGTTATCTGGCCCATTTTATATATATAATTTTTGATTACTCACGGGGCGTTATGAAGAAAATATTGGTTTGTATCTATGCAATATGAAATATAATATATTTTGTTTTTTTTTGAAAGTTCACATTATGAAAGTTGCTCTTTTTCAAGAAGAAATAATATTATATTCTCCTTTTATGTCATGAGAAAATTTATAATTTACATCCTGTTGAGATATCTAAATTATATTATTGACAAAGAATTTTTATTGCTTAGAGATAGCAATTGTTGTGATTAGCATATATTATGATATGGTTTTTCTTATGAAGAGAGAGATTAATATGTACGAGTCAAAATAATAAAAATATGTGAAGAAATATTTATTCATGAAAAAAGTAAAACAAGTTCTTCATGAAATAAAAATAGTTTTCTTCAAATTTTTGTGCATAATAATTTTTTTGTGCCTATTGTCTGGATTTATTTGTCATCAACATCCAAGGACTTGACAGGTATCTTTTTTACCTTTTTCAATTTTATATTTTTTTAACTTTATGTTTGACATTTTATGTCATCATGGATAAAGAATATTTTTATTGTTTTTTTAAGTGAAGTAAGGATGGTCACGTGGGTCGTTTGCAGGCCCCCATTCTCCGCGATGTGCTGTCATTATCACGATCACTTTGGCCTAATTGTGGGTAGAGGCAAATAAAAAGTGCTTTCTCCACTTTCAAATAAACATAACATTATTTTTTCTTTGATGCCCTGACCAAAGCGTCAGCTCAAACACAACATTTATTTTATACCAAACTTTTCTTTTGATAGTATTAAATTTAAATTTTCGTTTAAGAGTAACATTTCTATGTAAAATGTAGTTTAAAAATCATAATCTTTTTAGAACATAAAAAAATGCATTTTTTTCTTTTATTGTATATTTTCGTTAGTGGGCTCGGACTCTGATGAAGCAAAATGTTTTGGGTTCGGGCGGGCTCGGATTTAAAATCGTCGAGCTCGAGTGGGAGTGGGACCCAATTCTGGAAAAAGAGCCCGAACTCATGTTTTGTCTGCACTGATCAAAATTTCCAGGTCGGGAACCGGTCCTGAGTAAAAGCTAAACGTTTGTTCCGTGTCTGACCCAGCCTGTATGATAAGCATTATTGGCCCAACCGCTATTCGTGCAATCTCTGTTGAATTCAGACACTTTTCTCCGGGAGGGACTTCTGTGATTCTGGGGGGGGGGGGGTGGATACAATAGAGTCCCGGGGAGAAATTACACTTTTTACCATTGAAAACACAAAATTTTCTGGGGGGATATTTGATAGCTTCGGGGGGGGGGACACTGCGTGCAATTCTTCATTCCGAGGGCTGGTATCTTACTTATTTGTTATTCATAAAAAAATAGATTTATGTTGTACATTTGTTTAACGAAATTTTAAGAATTTCATCTTTAAAAAATTACTTTAGTTCGTATTGTAGAGTTTTACTACTATGATTTATATTATAAATAGAAGTTAACCCCGCAGCAAAAAAAAAGTCAACCGGACCCAAACACAACCCACAGCAAAAAAGTATAAGTTAACCCGATCAGTAGGATTAAAAAAAAAAAAAAAAAAAAAAAAAAAAAAAAAAAAAGCAGAAGTCAATCCGACCAGCAGCAAAATATAGTAGTCAACCGGTCTCAAACCCAACAGTTAGCAAAAAAGTAGAAGTTAACCTGACCCACTGCAAAAAGTAGAAGACAAATGAACATAAATGCAAACCACAGAAAAAGAACCACAGGAAAACAAGCCCTTTACAAGCCCATATCCCTTAGGGCACACTCCTTTCCAGCCAGCTGCGAACAATGTCCATTGTTATCATATAGATTGTGTTGCAGGGGTCATTTTTATCCTACAGTTTACTAATAGATTAGACTATTCAATCACGGGGGCTGACCTGTCATAATACAGTTTCTCTAAAAGGTTTTTAAGTATTTTGCCTTGGGACCGCTCTTTTAGGGAGGGGGGGGGGGGTTAATTTCTATAACTACAGCCTTAATTCCTCTTTATTTTAGTGGTCACTTATTACTTGTTACTTTAGTAAAGGGGTCGTAGTAAAGGGTTACTATTCGTACTTTGCAACCAAATTTGTATCATCTGAGCCGTAATATAAATTAATTTATTTACTTTAGTGTAGTAGTTTGGGTAACTCATTTCTTCTCTCGGAGAGGGGGGGGGGGTGTCATTTCAGGGTTTTAGTCAATTTACTTTTATTAACAATTTATTATTTCAACTCTCTTTGTATGGTTATTTATAACGGCTACTATAAGTTTAATCAGGGTATTTCATTATCTGCTTTAGTACTCCTGTCAGTTTTTTAAATAGTAGTATTATTAGCTTTCTAAATACGTAATTATAATCCAATTTTACTATTCTAATAACCCGTTTTTATTAATCTGTTTTGCTACTCAGGAGGATCTGAGTAATTTCCGATAAATTGTTATTACAACCTCATTGTACGGCTATTTTTATTGAATTTCTAATTGTAAGTTCTGGTTAATAGTGTATCTGCCTTTGTATTCCAGTCAGCTTTTTTTTTTTTTTTTTTTTTTTTTTTTTTTTTTTTTTTTAGTTTTATTTATTTATTTATTTTTTTATTGTTGTCACTAAGCTTTAATTTTACCCTAGGGCTTTGGCATATCGTAATTCTGTCAATCAGGGCGGGATACTCTTCCCATTCAGGCCTTCAATTTTCATTATCTGTTATACCCTAAGTTCAATAGCTCATTTCGACATGACAGAAACATGACAATTCGACGTGAACTAAGCTCAGTTCTTCATTTATTTCCAGACTTTCGCTAGCTCTTTTTGTCTTAGTTTTTACTAATAGTAGTTCCAGTAATAGTTTTAATTAAGTCACTTTCTCTGTTATAATTGAAAATATCCGTTTCTCTAATTATTTAAATACTCTAGGACTAATCTTATTGTAATTCCCTGCTTATCAATTATACTCCTAGTTCAACTTTGCTAGCGAGCCCAACTCAACTTCTCCTTGGGGGAGGGGGGGGGGTTAACTACCTTATCCTACTTCCCATTAGCAATTATCTCTATTGTTTTAAGTAACTGTTTAAATGTTAAGTCCTTTTAAATTAATTTCTCGGTTTTAGCTAGCTCTTAACTGTTTTAATTATTATAAATAATACATTTAGTACTCCCCCCCCCCTGCTTAGCCTAATAATAGGTTAGCCAATTAATTTCCCATGCATAACTATTTCCTAGTTATAACTAACAGCATTTGCTTAATTGACTACTAACTGTTTCTCCCTTTATTCTTGTCTTAGCTTAATCATTTTCTCTTGGCTATAATAATTACCTGCAATCCAATGTCTCATAACCTGAATTATCCCCAGTTCGTCACTCAACTCCAGGTTATCGCCAGCTTTATTTGTCTTAGTTTTACTAATAGTAGTTCTAGTAATAGTTTTAACTAAGTCACTCTCACTGTTATAATTGTCTTAATCCCGTTATTCTAATTTAAGTACTCTAGGACTCATCTTATTGCAATACTAAATTATTAATTTTTCTCTCAGTTCTTTTTAATTTTAATAGTCGACCAAACCACTTTCCTTTTTTTTTGGGAGGGGGGTGTTTCAGGGTTCTTACCACGGTCAGCCTCCCAGTTTGTTTGTTTTGCTCATGTTTTTGATGTTTTTCATGCTCTATTATTTACATGTCTTATATTGCACATTCTTGTCACCTCACACTCGGGTCATTCTCACGGATTTCAGTTTTTTTTTTTTTTTTTTTTTTGTGTGTTCAGACTAGCTCAGTCTTAGAAGGGCTTGCTTTCAGTTGTGCATACTATTTAGGGGGGTATTTGTCCATTTATTATGCTTAGGGCTGGTGAGGTCTCGCTGGCCGGCCTGGGGGTTCCACAACCCATGGTCGTCAGCCATATTGAAGAAGGTACTTATTTCATTTGATAAATTAACTTAGTGGTTAAATACTACACATTACAGCATTAACAACATGATACGGGTAAAAGGCGATGTCAAGAATGGCATTCATAATGTCTCCCCACCCTTGCCCGCAAAGAACTCAGATAGGCAAATTCTTACTGCCAGCGCTCGGAGGAGAAGTTCGGTGACGGGGAATGCATCCGGGTCATCACAAAGCCAAAAAGAAAACAAAAGCACAAAATCGAAGAATTTGCAAGCGAAAGAAACTTTGAAGAAAATCGAAGAGAAATTCAAGATGAAGAAGAAAGAAGAAGATAGTGAGACAGACGATGCAGAGGACTTAGAAGATGATGGAAGTGAGATGAGTGAAGCTAAAAATGATGATAAGGCACAAAGACCAGAAGAGACGCAACAGTTGAAGGAGATGAGAAAAGAATTACTCAACATCAGTGACGAACCAGACACCGGCTACAAAAGAAGCAATGAAGCAGAAAGAATAATCAGGGCTCTCAACTACATACAATTACTGCAGCATAAATGCAAAGGAGTACTGAAGTCGACTAGCGAAGAAATAGATAAAGCTACAGATCTAATCATGACGAACCTAATGGAGTTGGAAATAAAAAGGACAGCAGCGGAAGCAAAGGCCGCAGTCTACGAATGTCAAGTCCAGGCAATCCCTAACACAGTAGTCATCAGCACAGGTGAGGCAGACGTGGCTCAGAGGGAGGAGGCTGTCGCTCCAACACAGACAAAGACCCAAAGAGGGTATTCGGAAGTGTTAAAAGCGTCAACCTCCACACTCATCATCCAGTCAAACTCTGACAGAAATGTAGAGGAAATTGAAAACACAGTGAGAGCCGCTACGATGGAGCACCATCAAGGAGTGAAGAACTTAAAAAGAATAAAGAAGGGTATCAAAATAGTATGTGAAAACGCAGAAGAAGCCTCAAAGATCAAAGAAACACTGGCGGAAAAAATGGAAGAAAGTGAAGATTTGACAGTAAAAACAGCAAGCGTACGGAAGAAGAAAGTAATAATTTTCAACATCCCGAAGCATGTGACAGAAGCCCAAATCAAGGAGAAGATCGAGAAGAAGATTGGATTAGACCCGCGACGAGCAGACGATGCGGTCACTCTGCCCAGGCACATGCAGGCCCGCGGGGGAAAGCACCAACAGGTCCTGCTCCCTGAACCACTGGCAGATCGCCTGCTTAAGGCAAGAACGATCTGCCTGGGGCTCAGGGAATGCCCAATTAGGCCATTCATCAGCATTATCCGTTGCCACAAATGCCTTGAATTTGATCACGTGGCAAAGGACTGCAACAGGCCTCAGAGGTGCTCCAAGTGCGCGGGGCAGCATGTGCACACAGAGTGCAGTACGGACAGAGTCTGCTGCATCGCGTGCCACAACTACAACCTCAACATGAAAGGATACATACCAGTCAACAAGGATACGAACCATACGCTGAACTCGGGTGCATGCTGGGTCTGGCGGACTCTCCTCCGGGTCAGGCAAATTCAGACAGAGCAGGGCAAGGCACTGTCCAAAGGCGTTGAGGTACTCACAGGGAGAGTGACGATCAATACCTTTGGTAATCAAGATAGGTTAGTGACGAGGTCACGTGCAGACATAGAAAAGAAAATAAGTTACAACGCTGCACGTCAACACCAGAATGGCCATAGATAGTCAGAGATTGACACGCTCAAGGAGCGCGGCCACCAACACCAACTCCATAAACGTCACCCTCCACACACAAACACCCACACCCTCACACACATCTACAGACACGAACATGGTAGGCCCACAAACTAACAGAACACCTAACCCAAAAGTTACTCAAGACGACTCTCTTAAATGCATTCAAATAAATCTACATGGCGGAAGTAGGGCAACGGATTGCCTGGCGGGTCTCGCCGAAGCACGGGGCCTCCAGGTGATACTACTGCAAGACTTCTACCAACACAAAAAAACTGGGAACATCACAGGGTTTAACCAAAAGAAATGGAACATAACGAAAACACCATCCAACAAATCAGCGATAATCACCAAACTAGGAACTAAACCTATGACAATACTCGCGAAAGAATTCACCACTGCCATAACACTAGAAAACAAAGACAACCAATTTACAATAATCAACGTATACGCTCCCCCATCAGCGCACTTCCCGAACGTACTAACAGAGATCGAAGAAGCTCTGAAAAAAGCGGTGGGCGAAGTGCTGCTAACGGGGGACTTCAACGCACACTCCACAGCCTGGGGATACGATGACACTGACCAAAGACTTCCTCCTGCTACACTCCTTGTTCGTCCACAACCCACCAGACGCCAAACCCTCATTTAGAGTCTCACGGAGAGATCCGGACGGGAGGCTGAGGGAATTAAGGGGCTGGCCGGACTTAACCATAGCCACGGTCGCCCTGGGCAACGAAATCAGTGATTGGCAAGTCAGCGACGAAGCCTCACTTAGTGATCACTGCTACATTACTTACACAATCAAAAATCATAAAAACATAGACTACCAGAGACATGGTCTCCAAACCAAGGTAGGAAAACATGCCAAATTTGATAAACTCATTAGAAAAATAAGAAACAAATACATAAAAGAACTCAACAAAGTGACAACAGAAGACCAACTGGACAACATTACACTGAGACTGCAAAATGAAATCACAACTATAGCTTTCACGTGCTACAAAAAGAAAAAAACACCAGTGCTCACTGCTCCACCGTGGTGGACGGACGAAATCAAAACAGCCAGGAACAAGGTTAGGGCTCTTAGGAGGAGGTATCAAAAGCAAACTGACGAAAACCTAAAACTACAACAACACGCAGTTTTCAAAAAAGAAAGGGCCAAACTCAAAAAACTGATAAATAAAACCAAATCAAAAACATGGAAGGATTATTGCAGTAAAACAACGGACACCTACGGAACGCACTACAAACACGCAAGCAACAAAACCACGGGATCAGTGAAACTCATTGACATACTAAAACAAGATGGCACAACAACCATAAAACAAACATTAACACATTTCCTAGACAACCTGTACCTAACAGACAGTTCAACACCACATACTATCAAGGCAGACAAAAATCCATTGGAATACGCAAAAGCACCAGTAATAACTAAAGCGGAACTCAATAGAATAATAAGAAACATCAAACAAAACAAGGCACCAGGGTACGACTACATAGACTATAACCTAATTAAAAGAATACACACAGCAGCTCCACAACTCCTACTAACTCTGTTTAACACATGTCAAAAACTAGAATACTTTCCCAAATCATTTAAGTTAGGCGTAGTTGTACTCTTCGAGAAACCAGGCAAAGACCCAACAAACCCAAAAAATTATCGACCAATCTGCCTACTACCAGCGTTAGGGAAAATGCTAGAGCGAATAATCCATGGGAGAATTAACTACCACCTATACAAAGAAAAATATTGGAGTAACAAACAATACGGGTTCAAACAGGGGACCTCAACAGAACATGCACTAGAAAACCTATTAAAAACAGTTAAAGAAGACGGCAATAACAATTATCAAACACTCCTAATAGCCATGGACATCAAAGGGGCCTTTGACAACATAAGATGGCCAATTCTAATAAATAATTTAAAACAGTCTCCCTGCCCGGATTACTTAGTGAACTGGGTAGTGAGTTTCCTCCAACAAAGATTTGTTTCATTAGAAGAAAACGGCATCAAGGTAACAAGACAAACTTATGGCGGTTGTCCCCAAGGCAGTTGCCTTGGCCCGCTTCTGTGGCTACTAATCGCGGAAACAGCTCTCAAAAAACGCTGGGGGAAAAATGTAAGAATACAAGCCTTTGCAGATGATTTCATAATAATTCTCAGGGGTAGGTCAAAAGACAAATTAAAAAGACTAGCAAACAGAATATTAAAAGAATTCAACGACTGGATAGAGGAAAACTACCTAATACTAAACAAAGAAAAAACTGAATTACTATACCTAAACAGGGGCCATTCTTGGAACCTTCCAACAGCAGATCCAAACATCATAGAGGGAATAGAGTTAAATAGTCAGGAACTACATGTCAAAGAACAAATTAAATACCTAGGGGTCATACTCCATAAAAACCTAAACTGGGAACCACACTGTCAAACACAAGCCGACAAGGTTAGAAACAACTTCAAAAACCTAGCATACATGACAGCTAAAGGATGGGGTCTTACACCTAACATAATGAAAATTTGGTACAACATAGTAGTTGAGAAGACGCTAACCTACGCGGCCCCGATTTGGGGGCACAGCCTTACGAAGAGGTGTAAAGAAATCCTCTTGAGCTGCCAAAGACACTTCGCACTGGCCATAGTCAGGGCCTATAGAACGGCCCCAACCTCGGCCCTATTGGTACTTGCTGGCCTGATTCCAATTCACCTTAAAGTAAACTATGAAGCGGCATACGGCACAGTCTCAAGATTAAGGAAGAATGCAACAATGCACAACAAAATCATCTTTCACAGAGAATACACTCAGAAAGTAAACATATGGCAAAACCACCCGGCAGAAACAATTGAACCACGTATAGGCCACAACCCAAAGGACACATGCATTTATACAGACGGCTCAAAATTGGAATCAGGTGCTACAGGTTCGGCTTTTGTAGCTTTCAAAAATAATAAAAAAATAAAGACTTGGTCAGTGCCTCTAAGAAGTTGTAACAGCGTCTTCCAAGCCGAACTACTGGCTATACATAAAGCAGCGGAATGGGGCAATTCATTGTGTGAGCCATACAGCATTAGGTCGGACTGCCAATCAGCAATAGATTCATTAAGCAAACCATTCAACACCAATAACACAGTCAACAAAATACACAACCTAATCAAAGATTCAAGAAACAATTTTAAAATCAGCTGGGTCAAGGCGCATGTCGGCATCCAAGGAAACGAAGAAGCCGATGTGCTAGCCAAACACGCAGCACTAAACCAGAACAATGAACGTGCATACTACCTGGAAAAACCTAATTCAAAACTAAAAGGAACACTAAAAGACTTAACAACTGAACAGTGGCAGTTCGAATGGGACTATGGGGACACAGGCAGGGAAACTTACCAGTACTTTCCAAAAGTAGACGAAAATAGATTAGTTAGCGACTACCTACTCTCACAACTTTACACAGCTCATGGAGCATTCCCAGAATACCTCCACAGATTCAAGAAGGCGCACACACCGGACTGTGATTGCGGTTCGGAGGGTACGCCTAAACACTACCTGCTACAATGCCCACTCACACAAGCAGATCATCTAGCAAACATAACAACAGAAAACGAAAAATTATGGCATAAACAATTAGCAAAAAACAGAAACGTACAGAGAAAGGCAAAAATCATAATCAGGTGGCTCCAAGACAACTGCGACAACATCACGTCACTCATACAACAGAATACATAGACAAATGACCACATATACACAAAAAAAACTCGCAATCCTTTACTGCAGCCACTAATCCTTCATGTACCCGCGCAAATTTTTGTGTTACATGTTATTATATGTAAAAAAAAAAAAAAAAAAAAAAAAAAAAAAAAAAAAAAAAAACTTATAAAACGGCCTAGGATTCCTATCGCCAAAAAAAAATTATAAAATAGTGTATTTTGTCTTATGTCCCAGCAGTGTGCGGTAGTCGTGCGATATCAGCAGTATCCAAGGCCCGAAACAGGTGCCCCGCAGGACCTTCCTGCATGCACGTCGCAAGACATCACGGATCTGCAAGTCGCACACCTTGACATAGTAAAAAGCTTCACCCGCCTCCGGCACTGCATGTCCGTCCTATATGTTATTAAAGGTAAAATGGCTTAGGTCTAAAACCCTACGGTCAACAATAAAAAATCATAAATTGTTAAAATAATAATATGTCTTATGATCACAGCAGTATGCGGTAGTCGTGCAGTAACAGCAGTATCCACGGCCCGAAACAGGTGCCCCGCAATAATACTATTGCAAACACGTCGAAAGACATCTCGGATCTGCAAGCTGCACATTACGACAAATCAAAAAGCTTCATCCGCCCCCGCCTAACTGCTTGTCCGTCCAGATCTAATAACATAAGATATAAATTACAAGAAAAAAAAATCAAAGGGGAATTTACGGGGAGTGCTTGGGTTAAGTGAACTATCTGGTTAATTTTAAACAATAGCAATGTTACTAACTCATTTACCTTCCAGGATTCCCTCCCCTAGGACTTGGCTCCCGAAAATTTCAAGTTGACCTAATCGACGCAGGGACTCAAGGAACCCTGGGCGGTCCGAAGAGATTCGGGAGCACCAATCAAGTCCACTGCACCAGAACCGTACAGGTTGACCTCTAGACGCAGAGACTCAAGGGACTCTGGCCGGTCCGACATCGTTCTGGAACCCCACCCTAGTTGGCTAACGCCTCTCAGGCTTTAAAGTTGACCTCATTCACGCAGGGACTCACGGGACCCTGAGCGGTCCGAAGAGCAATGGGAAGCAACCTACTAGTCCACATACCCCGAACCGCACACGTTGACCTCATCGACGCAGAGACTCAAGGGACTCTGTGCGGTCCGGAACGTGTTCGGGGTTTTCCTTTTTCGCTTTTTCCCTTGTTTTTTTTTTTTTTCTAGTGACAGTACGCCTCTTTATTAGGTGCATTTGGACTCTGTCCGCACGAGCTACAATCCCGACCAATGGGACCCGCTCCAATGGGACAGCCCATGGAGCACTTTTTTTTGGGGGGGGGAGTACGGTAGAAAGGAGGGTTCTCGTCACCATCAGCAGCGATTCGACTGCCTTGCTTTTCGGTCCTAAAATTCTCCCTTCTCTGGCACTACTTAGCATTTCGGCCTTTTTAGTTTTGGTTATTTACTTTTCTAAATTTCCCTCAAAATTGTCCCCCCTGTTGTCTGCTAAGAACATGCCACCGTTTCGGCTCAAAAAATAATTTTAGCTCCAGCCCCATTTTACCTGGCACGGCGAGTGGGAGTGATCTGCGGCGCCAAACTTAGTACATTCACAAAGGCAATAAACTACGTACTCAGTCCAGCAACCGTTAGCCACAATCAGCCGACCTCGGCACTTGTCTGCGTAGATCGTCCCCACTTTGCCGGCTGAAAATTCCATCATGTACGCTAATGGCGCCTGGTGCATGTAAAATCCGTCGTGGGTGCAAAGTCCTCCAAGTTACCTGTGAATTATTGCCTTGCCAGGTGAAGGTCTCGTCATCTGATCAAGGCTCTAAATTACGAGACCATCTTGCGAAGCCATTTGCAGTTCTAACATCAGGATGTACCATTAATTAACAAGCGAAACAAAGTATGCTCAACGACAAGCAAATAGTGCAGAAATGATGGCATGCGAAGCAAAGTTTATTGCCACTACGTGGCAATTAGGCGGTCGCCCGCCCCGATACCAGGTATCTAACTCGTTAAGCTGAGAAAACTCGGCAGGTAGGGGCCTGGTCATCGGTTAGAAAGAAAAAAAAAGTGCTTTTCCAGATAAATAAACATAAAAGACATACCTTTGTTCACATGTTAGAATACCATTTCTTGAGCCTAAGGGAAAAAATTAGTAACTTTTATGAAATTCCCAACAAGGCAATGCCTAAATTCACCCAGAGAAAAAAATGTGGTTTGAAGACAAAGAAACTCTTAAACTTGATTGAATAGCCAATGGTCAAACCTAAATCATATGAACAATATTTGAAGTATTATAAGGCAAAATATGCAGTGAAAAATGTTCAAATGCAGAATTAAAATATCAAAATTGGAACATATGACGTATTTTATTACCTCAACAAATGCAAAACTATCTAAACTCTATACTACACATTAGCATTATTAAACACAAAAGAAGCCCAACTGACATGTTATTTTTCTATAATTTAGAAAAATCTGTTTCATTCTCATAATTTTGCTCCCAGTGCATATCGAAAAAATACACTGAATTATATTCGTAATGATCGTTTTAGAATGTTATTTTTTTTTGTTTAAATTGAATATTTAGTATGTTGCTATAAAATTATATGGTTTACATGAAGATTAATTTAATTATACTTTTTTATTTAGGCAATTACAAGATCGTTCCTATGATTTTGCATCCAGGTATAAAAGAACTTGTTCGAAGTTATCTAGATTCTGAAATACATTCTTTAACAACCTCAAAAAACAATATATTTCCCCTATTAAAAGAAGTTTACAGAAGATTTAAAAAAGATAAAAATGTAATATATTTTCCTGCCGCTATTTTTCTGAGACGCTTCCGAGTAAATTTCCTAGTGTGTTAATTAATTTTTGGAAAGAGTTCCATAACCTGTTCCGGTCCGCGTAATTGGCAAAAAAAAATCGAAAGCGGCGTCAAAAGCCATTTTAGCACCTTATCAGATTTCTCAAGATGGCGGAAAAGCATGTTTTTTTAAAATAATTTATAAATATTTATTTAATTAATAAGCATTATATATGTCACATGTTAAAAAAACCTACGATGTTTATATAAATATTTTTATGTATATACATTTTTAGATATATCTATTTACATATGTAATTATGTAAGGACATACAGATATGTATAAATACATAATATATACATCTTTAAGCTATAAAATTAAGCTATAAAAAGCTTAATTAAGCTAAAATTAAGCTATAAAAAACTTAATTAAGCTAAAATTAAGTTATAAAAAGCTGTAAAATTTTCCGAAAAAAATCCACAGTGCTAAAGGCAAAGTACACAAAAAACAAATTGATAAAGTCCATTCTAGCAATAAAAGTGTAACCCCAAAGGCAGGAGATCGTAACAACATCAATACATTTAAGGGAAAAAAATCCACCCCCCCCCCAAAAAAAAACCCGAAAAAACAAAACAAAAAAAACAGAGCAAGAAATGGAACTTATTCCCATTTTTTAGACTATTTCGAAATTAGTGGTTCGTTTCGTTCGAGAACTGAAAAGTCTAAAATATATCAGAATCTTTTTATTGGTTTAGTTCCGAATCTTTTTTACTTTATTCATTTTCTGATTGGGCCATGTTTAATGTCCGTAAAGGAAATACTTCTGTTTTTTATTTTATTCGTTTTCTGATTAGTTTATGTTTATTGTCCAAGTACGGAATACTTCTTTGCCACAATGACAAAAAAAGTAATAAAAACTTTAAAAAAATTTAACAGATTTTGATAAATATTTCAAAGAAATTTCATTTAAAAGGGCATTTTTTTCTCTACGCACCCGGGTAAAAATTTAAAATGCGCGATGTTTAGAAGTTTAAAAATTTGTAGTTCCGAAAAATGTAAAACTGAAATTTCTTTTAAAATTTGTTAGATGGGTCCAGGAATATTAATGTGTAATACATGTCGTACGTAATAGGAAGCTTTCAGAAGTCAGTCGGATGAACTCCATGAAATAAAAATGCACATTTTAAACAGCTAAAGATGTATATCTATAATCTACTGGTTTTTTTTTTTTATCATTGGTCAAGGAATATTGATACTTAATGCATGACGTACACAATATATGACTCGGTATGATCATTATAAAAATGATGTTTATTATTAATAATAATTTAAATATAGAATTCATTTATAAGTCTTTAAAATTTTAGTCTTTGAAAATATATTTTTCCAAATAGTCATTGTAGTTTGTCGATTTTTTTTTTTTTTAAATGTGGAATATCTCGGATTCCATAAATTTTCAAGTAACACCCACATATTATTCAAACTATTTTTTCAGACAAACAATATAAATTAACCGCTTTAACATTAAGCGGCCGATGCAGTGAAATTCCCCGGTCGCGAAATTCAATGTTAAACTATGGGAAAACTTTGAAGCGCGACGATTCATTACTTAATGTAATTATTAAAAACCCAATCAGAAAACGAGATGTCAGATGCCAAAGATGTGCATTTAAAAAAAAAATCCCTGCCAAAATTTTAAATATTTTTAAGAGGATGAAAAAATTCAATCTAAACGAAACGTAAAAGTTTATCAAAAATTTTTATTTACTTAAAATTTACGGAAACAATTTTTAAAAATGCATATGATTATCATCTGACGTCTAGTTTCTGACGGTATAAACTGTATTTTAATAATTATATTAGGCAATGAGTCATGGAGGTTCAAAAATTTCCCATATGGGATTTCGCGATAAGGGAGTTTCACTGCATTGGAGCCTTAAGAATACACATTGATAACGCAAAAAGACCAGGCTGATAATGTTAAGTCTATTTGGAAGTTCATTTTAAATATCTCCCTCAAATTTTAATATTTTAACATGATCTTTATGCATAAGATAGCTGATGATGATCTACAACCGGGCTAGTTTTTACTTTTTCAATTTTGGTTCAGTTTAAAGAAAAACAAAATTCTTTAACTTTAGAAACCGGTTAGAACCGGTTCTGAAATTGAAACTATCATAATGTAAAAGATATATAACCAGAATCCAAAAAGTTAAAACTAACTCGGTTGTAAATTATCTTCAGCAATCCTACTCAAAAAAAAAAAAAAAAAAAAAACTAGTTTTGTGTGCCAATCCCAAAAATATCTTCTATCACATATATACATTTTATTTTTCAAAATTTAGTTACACATATTATTACGTTAATATTATTAATTCAATACTATACCAACTATTATTTTCATCTTAAATTTCTGCTTCAGTCAATTAATCGGAGTAAAAACGAGTTCGTGTATCTACACGATAAATTCATACATTTTTAGTCGATACAATATTGAAAACGTCACAAAAATTGATATTGCAACGCCCCCTTCAGTCGGATTTTTTTCAAACTCAGGGAAAGTCTACTGACCAGAGCTAAACACTTATACAAAAAAATTTAATTTAATTCTATGCATAATTTTATACACTTTTATGTGGTAAAATATTGAAAATGGCACAAAAATCGCTATTGCAGCGCCCTGTTTAGGGGAATTTTTTTCAGTTCAAGGAGGGCCAACTACCCATAACCAAAAACTGACATAAAAAATTTCGTTCGATTCGATGCATAAATCCATACACTTTTAGTCGGACAATATAGTAAATGGCACAAAATTGTTATTGCAATGTCCCCTTCGGCGGAATATTTCAAAATTGAAGGAGAATCTACTTGCCACAGCCAAAAACATTTTATTACAGGTTAATTATCGATTTTTTTTTCAAAAAACATTGTCAATAATGTTTTCATACTTTCGTTGTGATAGATACTCTAACGCTCCTCAATACATTTGTTCAATGCCCACAATTTCAAATTTGTGTGCAACACAAAAATGTGCTTTTTTTAAAAGCTATGTGATCTAGTAATCGCTATAACTTTCCTGCAAGGTTTAAAGTAACATGTATAACCTCTTATTTTTTTCTTATTTTCGTAGATACTTAATTAGATAGAGGGCATATTTTTGCATTACATTTTCGTCTATATCTCTGAAAATATTTTAACAAAAAATATAAAATGTATATTTTTGATTTCAGCATAACAATAGCTTTTACAGGATAATCCACTCGATATGTATCTTTTTTCACTTTAACTTAATTAGTCTCCTACAACCTACTAAATATATTTGTAAATGCTTAATAATCTGTAACTATATTGGATAATAACTTTTTTATTCCTCCCAATTTCAGCTTTATACGTTTCATTGTGTGTCAAAATGACAGACGGATTGACAGACACTTGAATGATCTTATATTGGTTCTATTTTCCATTTCTAAGTATAGTTCCCTAAAAATCATATAAAAATATTAAAATTTGAGCGAGAATTTGAAAATAACACCCTTATAGACTTAGCATTATCATCCTGGTCTTTTTAAGTGACTCGAATGGAATCTACATTAGTTCATGAGCCTAAAACTAGTTAGTGAAAAAGCTATGGAGCTGATATTAATTTTCAAGGGCAGTTCATTACAGTTTCTCCATCACATTTTTATATTCATAAAATATACAAGGTGTATCTAAACTATTGGGCAAAACTTTAAGGGGTTATAGAACACATCAAGACAAACAACATTAATTAGCTAACCAAGGGTCCCAAGCGTTTTCCAAAGGAGATAGCCGCCATTAAAATTAGGGTCCAAAATTTCAAATAAACATAAAAAACAGAAAAATTGGTCGATTGATTTTCGGTTTTCACTAAAGCTGTCCTTTAAGTCAGTATTGTCTTGAAAATAAATTATAAAGATAAATTTCGAAAAATGTCGATAGTGGGCGCTTTAGACTTTGAATTAACAAACAACTGTTTTTTACCGTTATTATTTGCATCTCGTTAATTCTTTAGAAGCTTAAACGAAAACTTAAATTTTACACAGAAAATCTCAAATGTTGGGAGTGGTTAAGTAGCGCAAACTGAACTGTCTTCAATGGGGGTGGGTAGGTTCAACTTTCAAATGATTATAAAGAACGGAAAAATTTGTAGATTTGTTTCCGGTTTTCGTTAAAACTATTTTTTATCTAAGTATTTCCCTAAAAAGAAATTTGAAAAATAAATTTTTAAAAATTTCGTTTGAGGGTATCTTTAACTTTAGAGTAACCAACAACTATTTTTAACCGTTGTTTTTTCTTTCTAATTAAATGCTTTCAAAAGCTTAGACTTAAATTTTGAGCTCAATTTCTGATAAGGGAGGGGATAAGAAGCGCAAACTAAACCGCGTTCAGGAGTTGAAATGTTATTCTCCCCACCCCTCGAACACAGTTCAATTTTGCGCTACATAATTACTCACAACGATTCAGATTTTGAGCTCAAAATTTAAGTTTGAACTTTTACAAGCATTTAATTAGATACAAAAAACGACGGTTAAAACAGTTGTTGGTTACTCTAAAATTTAAAGGCGCCCTCTAGCAGAATTTTTTGAAATATATTTTTAAAATTTCGTTTCAAGGAAATATTGACATAAAGAATTGTTTTAGCGAAAACCGCAAACGAATCGACCAATTATTCCGTTTTTTATAATCATTTGAAATTTGAACCTCTCCACCCTCATTGGACACAGTTCGGATTGCGCTACTTAACCACTCTCATCGATTCAAATTTTCTGCGCAAAATTTAAGTTTATGTCTAAGCTTAAAAAAAAATAACGAGATGCAAATAATAACGGTAAAAATTAGTTTTTCGTTACTCCAAAGTCTAAAGCGCCCTCTATCGCCATTTTTTGAAATTTAGCTTTATAATTTACTTTCAATAAAATGCCGAAATAAAGAATAGTTTTAGTGAAAACCGCAAAGCAATCGATCAATTTTTCCGTTTTTTATAATCATTTGAAATTTGAACCCTCTGAATACAGTTCAGTTTGTGCTACTTAACCACTCCCAACTTTTCAGATTTTGAGCTCAAAATTTATGTTAAGTCTAAGCTTGCAAAACAATTTAATGAGATGCAAAAAATAACGGCGAAAAACAGTTGTTCGTTACTCCAAAATTTAAAGCGCCTTCTATCGACATTTTTAGAAATTTATCTTTATAATTTATTTTCAAGAAAATACCAACATAAAGAATAGTTTTAATGAAAACCGCAAATCAATCGACCAATTTTTCCGTTTTTTATGCTTATTTAAAATTTTGTACCCTAAACTTTAATGGCGGCTATCTCGATTTGGACAACGCTTGCGACCCTTGGTCTCCTATTTAATACGTACTGTTTGTCTTCATGTGTACTATCACCCCTTAAAGTTTTGCCCAATAGTTTAGATACACCCTGTATTTTTAATAACATATATGAGGACAATACACACACACACACATACATATATATATATATATATATACTAGCTGACCCGCCCGGCATTGCCCGGGTCCATGATAATAATATCAAACGACCCTGAAATTTGTGATTTTATCTCTAATTCAAAATACTGACTGTGAGAAACTGTGAGAAACTCACTGACTGTGAGAAAAATCGGTTTAAAAAAATAAACAACTAAATTTAGAGTAACAGATATTTAAAACGACTTCAATGGGAAACGGAAGAGAAAATATGAGTTCAATAATTTCACAATTTTCGAGTTAAAATACTGATTTTTATCCATAAATATCACTGTTCAATCACGTAACTTTTTATTTTTTTCAGATCGAAATCCTTATTGTAACACATTGATTTTCAAACAAATTATATCACTTTTAGATCCGACTATACCTTGATTAAAATCGATAATCAATGATTAAATAAAAGTTAATTACATAGTAATGTAGTTTCAGAACCATAGGACAAAATTAAGTATATTTCAATCAAAACATGTGTAATGTTCAACCTATGGATAAAATCCTAACCGTAACCTAATTGTACTGTAATCGCTACCTATCTGTAACCTAACAGCAACTTAACTTGAGCCAAACTTAAATGTATCATAAATGTAACCTAACCGTCACATTATCATAATTTATCCGTTTTTTGACCGTAACCTAACTGCAACTTACCTTAACCTATCTGTAACTTAATCATAACCTAACTATAACGTAACCGGAATTTAAATATAACGTAAGACTAACCGTAATATAATTCAACATAACTATAACCCAAATGTAACCTAACTGCTACATAACTTTAGCCAAACTCTAAAATTAACGCTACTATAAACTAATAATTTTAACCGCGTACGTGCTACAAGGTTCTTTAGTTCCACTTTTCACCGCTACGGGGCGCAGCATGTTTTGTAAGAAAATCCGATATGGATCACCGCCACTTGCGGTCGAATATAATAGGCGTTCAATGCACGATTTGCAGAACGCTACAGTTTCACTTTCCGTCAGCAGAATGAGCATTTTTTCGTAAACAAACCTAAATCCCTAGGTATAGTAACCAACGGGATGAGGATAAAAATAGCAATTTATGAAATTTGTTGAAATTTCTATTTAGAAGTAATGATATCTACCACGCAATTAAGAGACTAATATTAATCAATAAGAATCTCCTACACTGCTGCTGCATGATCTGTAAAATATGTTAGTTCTCCTTTTCACTTCCAGGAGTTCACTAATTCCTTAATAAGCCTATATCCGAAGAAAACTCCAGTATAAAGCTTATTCGTACATATATTAATCGAGAGGGTGGGAAAATACAATAAGAATTTAAGAAATTTAGTGAAATTATTGTTCGGAAATAACCACTACTTATAAATTAAGGATGAAATATATTCTGTACGAATATTTTACACAGATTCCCACTACCTGCAGCACTGTATGGTATGTGTGCGTTAAACTCGGAACAATTTTTAGTATTTAAAAGCGAAAATAAAAGAACAACGAAAAAATGTGTTTAAAAATATCTTTAAAAATAAAAAGTCATGCACCAAGTAGAGATTATGATACACTATCCAACACATTCAGAATAATGTAAAAAACTGCACCGTTTAAAAAATTAAAGTATTACGTCTGGTTTCACCATGTGAAAATATATAAAGCATTTCAAAACCAAATTTTAGCTGTTCCCATCTACATTCGGAAAATGATCCGAAAATTTTAGCAGCCCTGTATATGATACATCGATAGGTACACATTAACAACATGCATTGCAAAATTTAATGCATTTAAGAGATACACATGTTTCAATTGTAAATTCACCTTCAGCAATATCCTCTAATGAGGAGAATGGTAGGCAAATACTTTTGTGCTGCTCTGTATATGATGTATAGAATTTTTATTTAAAAAGTAATGTGGAAAAAAAGGTAATTGCATTAAAAAGCGCATACCGAATTTTAAAACGTACTCTCCAGCAATTATAAAGCAAAGACAGTACTGTAACCATTTCTTTTGTGTGTCCCTGTAAATTTATTAAAAAAAATGCTATAAATGTTCTGTTTTAATGTAACCGTAGTTAAATTCATTGATTTATATTAGTTTGAATACATTAGAAATAGCGGAATGTCATGAAAGTACGCTCATAACGATTTTTATCCATATACCATAATGTAATCGAACTCTTTTGAATGTCTTTGTAAATGAATCATTAGTCATACATACTTCATATGGAATACCAAACATGCTTTGGTGACCCTAAGTAAGCTTTATCAATTGCATGAATATCCGATTATAAATATAATCGGATTTTCATGCAATTGATAAGGCTTATTTAGGGTCACAAAAAGCGGGAATTAGAGCGTAGACAGATAGACCGACAAACCAAATGCATAAGCACTTTTCAGTAGTCTTGGAAAGTGGTAAAAAGACACATATTTCTTAAACTACGATAATTTACTATAATCACGATGTAAAAATACTTGATAACCGCTTCCAAGTCGCCCAATGCTCCTTTATCTTTAGAAACACCCGAAAACAATTTATTTTCCATTTAGAGTTTATTTAATATATAAAGCATTTCAAAACCGAATTTCAGTTGTTCCCATTTACATTCGGAAAATTATCCGATTTTTTAGCAACCCTGTATATGATAAAAATATGCATTTCCAAATTTAATTCATTTAAGTAGTTCATATATTTCTAAATAAT
This sequence comes from Maratus speculifer, assembly GCA_964019185.1. Classification (NCBI taxonomy): domain Eukaryota; kingdom Metazoa; phylum Arthropoda; class Arachnida; order Araneae; family Salticidae; genus Maratus; species Maratus speculifer. The sequence continues at coordinate 80,936,107 of OZ025298.1, read as the reverse complement.
AGCGTTCAGAAATTTCCTCTGATAAAGAAAATGGTATGCGAATACTTTTGTGCAGCCCTGTATATCAAATATAGATTTTATATACAAAGAGTATTATGCAAAAAACTAATTAAATTTAAAAGTACATACCGAATTTTAAAACGTACTCTCCAGCAATTATTAAGCAAATACAGTACTGTAGCTGATTTCTTTTGTGTGTCCCTATAAATTAATAAAAATTCTTATGATTTGTCTGTTTAATTTAACCGTAGTGAAAACAGGTAATTTATATCCGTTTCAATACATTTGAAATAGCGCGATCTCATTAAAATACTCGCCAAACAAGTTTTCCGTATATACCGTAATGTAATCGATCTCTTTTGGGTGTCAATGTAAATGATTATTCGTATCCAATATTTGTACATATTTCATACTCAATACCAAATATGCTTTAGTGATCCCAAATAAGTTTTATCAATTTAGTATATTTATGGACAGACGGACAGACAAACTGAATGCATAAGTACTTTTCAACTTTGTGCTAAAAAACACTTGTGAGATTTTAAAAAAATATATCATTAATATTATTGAAAATCAGAATTTAAACTATATTTAAAATATTGCTACTGGCAACAGCAACGTAAAGCATTCGAATGCGAGGATTTTTTTTTGCCAATTTCTAATTCTTAGTGGTAAAATAATCAGTAAGATCTTTTCTGATCATTTATTTAATATTTAAAAACTATATGTCTTGCTATTTAAACAGATCAATTTCAACTACGCAATTATTACCACTCAACCAATAAAAGTTGAGGAAAAAACAGGAAGACAAACAACATGAAAATCGTTGTTAGATTCTGACGTCATTTGAATTAATCTATTCAATTAAATATTCATTATTATTAAATGCGTTTTCAAAGCAAGTGTTTTAACTCCGTGCTAAAATGTAAAGTTTAGGTGAAAAAACAGTCACTTTTGAAAGATTAAGCACTCAAAATCGTTTATTTATTCATGTCTCAGCTTTTTAAATAATTTTTGTGAAAGTTTAACACAACCAATCAACCGAAAGCAAGCGGATAAAAGAAACGTATTTTTATTAGTGACTCTGTATGAACCAATCAACCAAAAATGAGCATTGAGAAAAAAAACGATAAAAAGGGGGGAAAAATTAATATTTTTCATGATAGTGAGCTTCAAATTTTAATTAATTACTCAGTTAATAATTGGAAACTCGTAATTCTGAAGCTCAGGTACATCAGGACAGATTTGGGACTACTCTCAAAAAATTTTGAGCCTCGTACAAGTAGGTTTTGCTAGCCATCGCAGACACTCACACACAGACAGACAGAGCGTTTTGTTCTTTTATTAGTATAGATACATTGTACTTTTTCGATTTTATTCATCATTATTTTGTTTGCGGATATTTCGGCTTTGGATTCGGTTTAAAAAGATTCTGAAGTTGAAACTGTTACTGTATATGAAAACTGTAACAAAACTCTAAAAAGTACAAACACACAACAATAGATACCAACTCTCATATATATTCCAGATTTTTTTTAAAATATCAAAATGTTAGCGAGAAATTTGTAGTTTTCTTCCATTTGTTTGACATTAACGTTCGACTATTAACACCTTCAAGTGACATTCATAGAATTCTTAAAAATTAATAATTGGTTTTTGAAAGTAGAATATTTGGACTAATTTATATTTAAAAATACTTTGACTAAATTCTACAATTTTTTCCATTAAAAATTACTGGTGGGAATAATAGTAGATTTTACTTATTTTATGTACCTGTATACGGGATAATCGAACCAAAATGATAAATCCCTGAAATGATAGAAAGAAATGTTCATTATACACGCCATGTAACTAGGCAATATGATATATATTCAATAATTTAATTTTCAGTGTTTGTATGCCTTATAGAAAGAATACTATTTTTTATAAAGTAAATTTTGCTTTATTAAATTGAAAGAATTTCTTATTAAAAAATGATTATCATTACATTAAGTTGTCATTCATTACATTAAGTATCATTACATTAAGTCCAAACTCCTAAAAACTCCTGAATCACTTGAGGCATACCAACATTATTTTCTTTTCATGCTTATCAAAAATATCTAAATTAACTATATGTTTTTCGTGAATTTTATTTAAAATGTTATTAAAATTAAGTATACATTAATAAATGTATACATTTATACTTAAAATGTTACTTTATAATGTGTGTATTCAGATCTAAATTGAATAAGGTATTTTGTTGTAATCTTTTAATAATGCTTTAAAAAATATGATATCAATTATCTTGTACATTACGATGTAAATACTCGCACATGTTTACTTTCATTATTTTAAGTTTTTCATTTAATTATTGAAAACGTTATCCCTATACTTTTCTGTAATATTTGCCCGGCATCATGGGGGTTGGGTCTGTGAGACCCGGCACATTTTATTTTGCTTGGATCTTGGTACGATGTTTCCGGTCTTCTCAGTAGATGGAGGTGTTGAGTTTGTCTAATCGTTATATGCAACATCTTAGTCGTATATGATGTTTAGAATTTATATGTAAAGAGTAATGTGGAAAAAAAGTAATTGCATTTAAAAACGCATACCGAATTTTAAAACGTACTCTCCAGCAATTATTAAGCAAAGACAGTACTGTAACCATTTCTTTTGTGTGTCCCTGTAAATTTATTTTTAAAAATCTATAAATGCTCTGTTTTAACGTAACCGTAGTTAAACTGATTGATTTATATTAGTTTGAATACATTAGAAACAGCGGAATGTCATTAAAGTACGCTCCAAACAATTTTTACCCATACACCATAATGTAATCGAACTCTTTTGAATGTCCCTGTAAATGAATCATTAGTCACACAGTGGTAGTTACATGTGAACAAAGTTGAAAAGGATAACTGAGACCCACCCCCGCAATTAGCGTAACAATTTCGCGCCATGTTGTGAAGACATGATTTTAAAATCATGTTGTGAATCGTAAAAAGATTTTTAAAATCATCATGTTTAAAATCATATTCTGATTTCAAAATCATGTCTTCACGCAAAATAAAATGTGCCGCGTCTCACAGACCCAGGCTCCAGGATGCCGGGCTAAAGATACCGGTAACTAACATAAATCTATTTCTTTATGCAGTGAAAATTATTTTCATTAATGAAAATTGAAAAAAAAAATATTTTTTGAAAAGCCACATAAATTTTAAGCAATGAATTTATTGGTGACAATATTTATCCATAAAATTTAAATTGTGATGAAATTAGACTCAGAGGCGGCAGCGTGGACATTCACCTCATCGAGTTCACAGCTAAAATTCAAGAATTAATTCAAATTCGATTCTCCTGTTAAAAAGCAATCGTTCTGCCAAGTCATATCTTGATGGAAAATACCTAAATACCCAATATCATCAGTTAATTCGTACGTTTATCATTGCGTTTTCACGCACCCAAAAGTATGTAAACATGGAGAAATGAGCACGAGAAAACACCTACAAGTCAACTGCTAAGATCGTATTATAAAATGCTTTTCACCAAGATATAACATGGCATACCGATTGCTTTCTAAAGGCTGTGTTAATAATACAAGGTGTCTATAAAAGAACTCCGGGGTTTTAAAAATTTATATCTCACTAACTATAAAAGATAGCAAAATTTAGTCGATCTTTCTGAAAAGAGTAGCTCAAAAAGTTTTACTCATACGAATTGGGAATGTTTGCATCAACTGTTGGCGGCGCTGCAGGGCATTGACCTTGAAATGATGGCGACTCCGGAACAAAAGGCTCAATGTGTTATTTGGCTCATAGAAACGAAGTCTATAGTTACCGTACAAAGAAACTTTCGACGTAACTATGGTTTTAACCCACCTTCTGACAAAACCATTCGTCAATGGTTCAGTGCATTTAAGGAAACAGGAAGTGTTTTGAAGCAAAAGTTGCCGGGTAGGCCGAGTGTGTCTGAAGAGAAAGTGGACAGAATCCGAACTTCTGGAGGCATATCAAGAATCTTGTGTATGCAGAGAAAATTCGTGATGTTCAACATCTCAGAGAACGAATAGTCAATTGTTTGGCAACCCTCCCCCCAGACATGCTCGTCAGGACATGGGAAGAGGTAGAAAACCGTTTAGACGTCTGTCGTGCCACTAACGGGGCTCATATAGAACTTTACTAAGTGTTAAAAAAAACTTGAAAATGTAAGTTTTTCAGTCATGTATAAAACATGTATGTATGTTTTTTATTTCATTAAAATATTTTGCTTCAAAACCCCGGAGTTCTTTTATAGACATCCTGTATATACTTGGTTTTGCCATCCAATTTTGTCATTGTCATCAAGTTTTTGCTGTTGTTATTGACAGATGATTTTATTCTGTATAGATAAAAAATAATTCTGAACCGAAATATGTTGGTAATAATGGAACTCTCTTATTTTGAGAGGAAAAAATTATTTCTTATAAGTAAATAAATTGTAAATAATCTCTTTTAATCTAATGTATTCAATTGAAGCTGTGTTAAGATTTACTCAGTTTATTAGAATTTAATATTTACGAACCGATTTTATAATAAGCATTATTTTTTCGACGAACTGAATATTATTTGAAAGATACCGAGTCTGCAATCCAAGCGAAGTAGTTTACTTCAGGCCGAATAGAGTTTTGACTAATTCTGGAATTTCAGCCGTGAATTAAATGTGGTGACTATTTGTGAGTCCTCCTCCTAGTCTAAATTAAATTACTCCGTTTACATTATTATTAAAGGAATAAAATGTTATAAAACATTATTATCTGTGATAACATAATTGAAATATATATGTTTACAGTTATAAATTATTTTATAGAAACACCAGATACATTTTGCAATTTTAAATGATTGATTAAAAGGGTTTTATTTATTTAATTTGTGTTCATTTGAAAATAAATGGATAAATAAATGAACATCAAACGCATTATTATTTTTTACCTGTATCAAATGACTGTATGACTCTGATTGATTAAAAAGGGTTTTATTTATTTAATTTGTGTTCTTTGAAAATAAATGGATAAATAAATGAACATCAAACGCATTATTATTTTTTACCTGTATCAAATGACTGTATGACTCTGATTGATTAAAAAGGGTTTTATTTATTTAATTTGTGTTCTTTGAAAATAAATGGATAAATAAATGAACATCAAACGCATTATTATTTTTTACCTGTATCAAATGACTGTATGACTCTGATTGATTAAAAAGGGTTTTATTTATTTAATTTGTGTTCTTTGAAAATAAATGGATAAATAAATGAACATCAAACGCATTATTATTTTTTACCTGTATCAAATGACTGTATGACTCTGATTGATTAAAAAGGGTTTTATTTATTTAATTTGTGTTCTTTGAAAATAAATGGATAAATAAATGAACATCAAACGCATTATTATTTTTTACCTGTATCAAATGACTGTATGACTCTGATTGATTAAAAAGGGTTTTATTTATTTAATTTGTGTTCTTTGAAAATAAATGGATAAATAAATGAACATCAAACGCATTATTATTTTTTACCTGTATCAAATGACTGTATGACTCTGATTGATTAAAAAGGGTTTTATTTATTTAATTTGTGTTCTTTGAAAATAAATGGATAAATAAATGAACATCAAACGCATTATTATTTTTTACCTGTATCAAATGACTGTATGACTCTGATTGATTAAAAAGGGTTTTATTTATTTAATTTGTGTTCTTTGAAAATAAATGGATAAATAAATGAACATCAAACGCATTATTATTTTTTACCTGTATCAAATGACTGTATGACTCTGATTGATTAAAAAGGGTTTTATTTATTTAATTTGTGTTCTTTGAAAATAAATGGATAAATAAATGAACATCAAACGCATTATTATTTTTTACCTGTATCAAATGACTGTATGACTCTGATTGATTAAAAAGGGTTTTATTTATTTAATTTGTGTTCTTTGAAAATAAATGGATAAATAAATGAACATCAAACGCATTATTATTTTTTACCTGTATCAAATGACTGTATGACTCTGATTGATTAAAAAGGGTTTTATTTATTTAATTTGTGTTCTTTGAAAATAAATGGATAAATAAATGAACATCAAACGCATTATTATTTTTTACCTGTATCAAATGACTGTATGACTCTGATTGATTAAAAAGGGTTTTATTTATTTAATTTGTGTTCTTTGAAAATAAATGGATAAATAAATGAACATCAAACGCATTATTATTTTTTACCTGTATCAAATGACTGTATGACTCTGATTGATTAAAAAGGGTTTTATTTATTTAATTTGTGTTCTTTGAAAATAAATGGATAAATAAATGAACATCAAACGCATTATTATTTTTTACCTGTATCAAATGACTGTATGACTCTGATTGATTAAAAAGGGTTTTATTTATTTAATTTGTGTTCTTTGAAAATAAATGGATAAATAAATGAACATCAAACGCATTATTATTTTTTACCTGTATCAAATGACTGTATGACTCTGATTGATTAAAAAGGGTTTTATTTATTTAATTTGTGTTCTTTGAAAATAAATGGATAAATAAATGAACATCAAACGCATTATTATTTTTTACCTGTATCAAATGACTGTATGACTCTGATTGATTAAAAAGGGTTTTATTTATTTAATTTGTGTTCTTTGAAAATAAATGGATAAATAAATGAACATCAAACGCATTATTATTTTTTACCTGTATCAAATGACTGTATGACTCTGATTGATTAAAAAGGGTTTTATTTATTTAATTTGTGTTCTTTGAAAATAAATGGATAAATAAATGAACATCAAACGCATTATTATTTTTTACCTGTATCAAATGACTGTATGACTCTGATTGATTAAAAAGGGTTTTATTTATTTAATTTGTGTTCTTTGAAAATAAATGGATAAATAAATGAACATCAAACGCATTATTATTTTTTACCTGTATCAAATGACTGTATGACTCTGATTGATTAAAAAGGGTTTTATTTATTTAATTTGTGTTCTTTGAAAATAAATGGATAAATAAATGAACATCAAACGCATTATTATTTTTTACCTGTATCAAATGACTGTATGACTCTGATTGATTAAAAAGGGTTTTATTTATTTAATTTGTGTTCTTTGAAAATAAATGGATAAATAAATGAACATCAAACGCATTATTATTTTTTACCTGTATCAAATGACTGTATGACTCTGATTGATTAAAAAGGGTTTTATTTATTTAATTTGTGTTCTTTGAAAATAAATGGATAAATAAATGAACATCAAACGCATTATTATTTTTTACCTGTATCAAATGACTGTATGACTCTGATTGATTAAAAAGGGTTTTATTTATTTAATTTGTGTTCTTTGAAAATAAATGGATAAATAAATGAACATCAAACGCATTATTATTTTTTACCTGTATCAAATGACTGTATGACTCTGATTGATTAAAAAGGGTTTTATTTATTTAATTTGTGTTCTTTGAAAATAAATGGATAAATAAATGAACATCAAACGCATTATTATTTTTTACCTGTATCAAATGACTGTATGACTCTGATTGATTAAAAAGGGTTTTATTTATTTAATTTGTGTTCTTTGAAAATAAATGGATAAATAAATGAACATCAAACGCATTATTATTTTTTACCTGTATCAAATGACTGTATGACTCTGATTGATTAAAAAGGGTTTTATTTATTTAATTTGTGTTCTTTGAAAATAAATGGATAAATAAATGAACATCAAACGCATTATTATTTTTTACCTGTATCAAATGACTGTATGACTCTGATTGATTAAAAAGGGTTTTATTTATTTAATTTGTGTTCTTTGAAAATAAATGGATAAATAAATGAACATCAAACGCATTATTATTTTTTACCTGTATCAAATTACCTGTATGCCTCTGTTCTTACAAGAAGTGGGTCTGAGATTGGAAAACCCCTTTCATGAAATGCTTCTTAGAAAGCTTTTGCATATTGTACAAAGAATAAATGAAAAAAAAAATATTACAAATGCCAACAAGGGTAGCCGTATTAACTTTGAAGAGGCTAAAATCATAGTTTTGTACAATAATCCAGTTGAAGGTAAAATTAGAGAATCTATCGAAATCATTGCACGAGAAAATAAATCTTGTAATGATAATTTATCCTATAATATACCAAAAATATGGCATAGCATCATAAAATCTTAAATTTGTGTCTCTTTGCAATATTTTAATTTTTCCTCACGTGTAGGTGGCAACATATTTAAACTTTTGATTCATTTCGATTTTATTTTATTAGAAATATTATCTCTCGATCAGGAAACAAACTTTTAATCATTTCAATATCATATTTTCCTGAAGATGGCCGTAGAATACGGTTCGAAATATTGATATTTTATTTTATTTTAATTGTACAAGTTCTTATTAAAGTTCTTGTTTTCTGCATTATGAGAAATGTTTTGTACTTTTAGCAAATACATTCTTAGTAGTTAAAAGGAAATATATTGTTTTCCATTTCCAGTGTCACAAAAAAGGGAAAAAAATACAAGTAATATGAAGCTTGCATATATTGGTATACTAGTCGTAATTTCTTTTTCTTATACTTTATTGCGCGGAGAAATATAGTTTTCTAAGTAAAATTCATAAGTTGTAGAAGACGATATAAAAATTTCAATTACATACACAATTACTAAAAATGATTATTTAATGTGAATTGATTTCACCTAATGAATCATTTCTGTATTTTCAACTCTTTAACTAGAAAAAATGATTTTTTTTATTTTTTTCATTTTTTAATAGACAATTGTTATTGTGTATTCATAGTTTCTTTTTATTTTGTGTTGACTTACTTTAGCTTTGCTTGCAATCAAAATCAGGCAATTACTCAACATAATAGACTAACATATTTAACCCTTTATTGCAAAGATTTTTTAAAACATATATATATATTTGCTTAGTAACGGAAAAAAACATTAAAAAATTAAATTGTAACATATTAACTAAAATTTGATTGTGCCATATCTATTGAGTTAGGAATTTTAAAAAATGCACGGCTATATTTTGTAATTACATGCACTTAGATTAATCAATTTTAACTGCTTAACATTTTGCAACCTTTATAACAATTATAGTTTTAAGTATTCAGTAAAAAATATGTATGTAAATTTTACCTTAATAGCTTTTCAGAGTTTTGTTTGTTGCTATATTTACCAAAGAACGAATTCTAATATTTTCTCGAAAGCAGCCATATACCGTACAAAATAAATCCTATTCAATTCGTTAGATTCATCTTGATCAGTTAAAGAGATCATATTAGCCAAATTCATGGCAGATAATTAAAATTATGTTTCAGGAAAGTGCCAGATAATGTACGTAGTGCAATAAAGGGTTAAGATTGTAGCAATTTATTATTTTCAAATGTAAATCTTGCAAAACAAAGAAAAAACGGAAATTTATCATGATCATTTTTAACTTTTCAAATCACTGTATTGTAATCATTAATTGGAAAACTGGGCAGTTAAAAATAGTCGCTTTGTGTCTTTAATGAATATAATTTATGATCCTGTTAAAATATCAAATGTCCGCTCCGAAATGAAATTTTATCCTCAGTGTGGTAATTATATGAGATGTACTGATGAGTTATATTGATCTTTATAATTTAGTTTTAACTTTTGAGATTTCATTGATATCGATTTATTTAGACCCCAAAAATTGATTTCCTAATGCTATGTTATTTACTTTACATGTATGAAGCGCAAATAAATATCGATTTTTGCATCTTAATGTGTTTGAAAAATTACTTTTCTAATTTGATTTTTTTTTAGCAATTTAAAATAATTTGATTGATTTTTGCATGGAAAATTTTTTAAATATATTTTTAAAAATCAAAATCTTAGATATGCTTTACATAATTCAGGTAGTTTTAGTTATCTCAATTTACTTTTTTTTCGATATGAAGCGTTTGGAAAACATCATTCTTTGGATATACATGCAGTTTAGCGAATAAGTTCCTGATTTCAAAATTAAAATCCTCTTTTGAATTTTGAATATAAAGTTTTGCATAAATGGTATGAGAAAAGGATTACAGTCGTTGCGTTAAATATTTCTTCACAGCTTTTGTTATTACTAAAATTTTTAACAAGAACATTGTTAAAATTAATACCCAAAATATCAATAATTAAATTACTAAATATAGTTTAATTTGTAAGGTGCGAACAAAATCAGTCCGATTCAAGCTCGAAAATACATTTAAACGACTATTTAAATTATTATTTTAAATATTTCTCTCTGCATACATGAACGTTTTCAAAAGTACTTTAAATTCATATGTTTGTCACACTGCGACTTTACAATATGGTGATTTTTTGTCATATTATGTGGCAAGACGTACGTTACATGCTGTGAAATATCAGATATGTCGACATTTTTTTAAGTTGCCAAAAACATAACTCGACAGTAAATAACATGTTCTGAAGAATTTTTCTAAATTAAAAAAAAATTAAGATGCTCATATTTCAGTCATAATGTGACATCACTGAGTGGTGGCATTTCGGTTACAAAATGTGACGCGACCACAGTGTCTTGCAGTGACGTCACTTGGACGTTACTGTGACTATGTATGCCATGAGGGTAGACAAAGGGACTGTGAACATCTTCGCATAAACAGAAATAAACAGGAATATGACATAAAGCATTTGTGCGAAAGTGTGCAGCTAACAGAAGAGTTTTCAAGCTGTCTGCCATTTTCAGCATCAATGGCACAGTCACAGCGAGGATATATGTAGAATAAGCGTATGTGCTTCACATTTTTATCGCCAATGAGCATGTGCCATGCGCAAGCTCATCTTGACTTTGCTGCAAATACAGCGGCACCTGTCGAAATTGATTTTAAGGAGTTTTTTTAAGTTTTTTTAACCGGGCCAAATTTTTGTTTTTGTTTTAGCAGCATATTAACGAAACTTCAGGTCATCTAGAACAGTGTCCTTTTTATAGGTTTTTACTTTCACGACATAAAAAAAGACGCTAGCTATTAAATTCAGTAATAAGGAAATAATATGATTCCATCTTAAATGGAACGTAACCACCAAGGCAAACTGGAATCATTACCAATCATAGGATATCATTGATTATTATATATTATAGCATTTAATAGAAGGATTCCATGGGAACCTATTATCATTATCTATCATAAGATATCATAGAATTAATTACGTATAATAGGATTTAAAATGAATGAAACTTTTATTCATCTTTTATTCATGATGTCTTAATAAAATGATGAATTTTTTTTATTTTTAAGCTTTGACTCAATTTTTACAAAATTTGAAGTGACTCGACAAAATTTAACGACAGTTATGTGTATAAATTTCAAACTATTCAGTTGGGTTGATTTTGTGCAGTCAGTACGAACAGACGGATGCAGCAGTTGACTACTACATACTTATAGGTACCACATATCTATATAATTACGAATGCATCTATATAATGTGAAGTAATTTACATAGGTATATGTATAACGCCATATCGAAAATTTCATTACACAATTTAAGAGCAATTGTACTTTTTATATTTGGTCATAAATCATTTTCTTCTGTGAAGAATTTATATTATTTATCAGAAAAAAAATTAAAAGGATTTGTTTTAGGAGGTTATCAAGTACTCAGAATCAAATAGTGTGAAATTAAATCTGATTTCTTATTCGAATCTTACAAATATTCATGTCACGGTGAAATAAACCTTTTTAAATACAAATTCTCAAATAAAACTTACAAAATTAATCGTTCAGCTGCATCTTAAGATAATTAATTCATTGAATTTTCGTATTGACTTTTTCTTCTAGAATAGGAAAATAAATATTTAAGCTTATAACAAAGAATCTAATGACATTACTTTTTTCTTTATTGATAGATTAAAAGGAAATAAAGTACTCGGAGATAAATAATTTTTCAGTTTTTTTAATTAATATCATTCCTTTAACATAACAATTAAATAATATTTTTTCTGTGCTTTATTATGCGTATAATTGCAATAAAAATTGTAGCCTGGTGAATGTTACGTGAAACTGGATTATTGTATGTTTTTCCAAATTATGTTAAAATAGTTTTTATTACACTAATTGAATATTTAAGATTACTCTGCTAAATATTAATTAAACATTAATTCTATTTTCTATTTGAATTTTATCAAAGCCAGAAAAGTAAAAGAAAGATAAATATCCAGTGTTCCGATAAAATTAAAGAAATTTAAGGATTATTGTTCCATTATTGTGTCTTTTTATTCAAATAATTTGTATGCTTTATTTTATTAATAAAAGTGGATTTTTTTAAAGTATCATTTGGATAAGGGTTGTCAATAATCTTAGATAAAATTATTTAGAATTATTTTCAGATAATGAATAATGTTTGATAGGAATATATTTATATATATATATTTAAGTTTCTTTCCCCATAGAACTGCGTATTTTATTAATCACTTCGTTTTCAGAGAACATGTTTCAGATATTTCGGTTTCAGTTTCAGTTTTGCAGTTAAAAACTGGTTATGTCTATTTTTAACCGACTTCAAGGAGAAGTTTATGATTTCGACCTGTATGTATTTCTTGTTCACTCATATTTGCTTTAAACATGGATCGATTTTGATAATTCTTTTTCTGTTTGAAAGTGTAAGATACCCATGTGGTCCCATTTTAATTTAATTAAATTCTGATGATTAGTATTTTTTTAAATAAAAAAATGTGGATTTTATAAAAAATAATAATGATTTGCCGCAAATCATCTTGTCATTGTTGCGATCGTTTTCAAATCATAAGCATATTAAAACTATGCATTCATATGCGTTAGCGCCAAGCTGTCGCCAAGCTTGATTCTTTTTTTAAAGTCAATTAGTTTTTTTTTTTTTTTTACATATTTTATTTATCAATTATAATGGAAGAAAAATTTAAATATGCATATGTTCAATTTACTAAATGATCATTATCTTGGTTTGTGATTAGTATAAGTGGTTAAAAGGACGGTAACTGTTTATTTTGTATTATTATTATGTTTTGTTTCCAACAAGAAACTATTTAAAAAATGTTCTTTATAACGAATGTACTAAGTACTAGCAGCATCACCCGCTACGCTGGTCTTCTCTCCCATAGGCGCTTTTGATTTTTTACAGTAAGTTTTATTATAGAATGACACAACCATATACAATTTACCGAAACTATTCCTGAAAATTCAACTAATAATGTAAGTCTCATAAAAATCCGTACATTAGTTTATATAAAGACTAATCTTTCATAATCCTTTTCAGGTGATTATAGAAATTTACTCCAACATAACTTACTAACATTATGACTGAGCATTTTAGAGGAATACGAAATATTCAAAAAAAAAAAAAAAAAAAAAAAAAAAAAAAAAAAAAAACTGAAAAATTATCTAATTTAAAATACAAATTGCATCAAAATACGGTCAGTAGAACTTTTTAAAATGAGCAATATTCCATAATTGGATTCTCCTGATTTTAATACATTCTCCTATAATTAACATAAAACGAAGTGAAACATTTAAAATATTTCCCCAGAAAAATTATCTGGCAGTGCAAATTCCATGAAAATGTTTTCAGCAGGGCTCAGGTTACCAACTGCCGAAACAAAATACGAATTTGCATTTTGTGTAAAGTAGAAGTAGATAGATGTAACGTCATAAATAATCATCCAAATTTATAAAACTGCATGTTATTTTTCGTTATTTCTGTTGAATAAATACCATAATTGCATAAAATAATGTGATTTTAAAGAGTTTTCAATGCACGAATGTTGGTTACAACATGTTATGATCATGATTACAACAATTGTATTTAATTTTGTACCAAAGCAATCTCACTGAAATGAACTAATTGGATTTGTATTTCGATCACAGAATTTTCCACATCTTAATTTTTTAATTAAATACATTTTACCGTCTCAGTACTAATTTCAAGCTATGTATCACTTGTTTTATTGTGTATTATCAGTGTCGCTTCTATGAATGAAAAGATATATATTGCAATCTAAAAGTCCGGTACGGTTGCGTTATATCACTCCATTGTCCCCAAGCAAAAAAGTTGGTACCAAGTGAAATATTTCAAACAAATTAACATTGTTGGTGCAAAAATAATACCTTTTAAAATATTGCACTTAAAAATTAGAGTTTCGAGTAGTATTTTATTAAACAAAGAATGTAGGCAAAATAACAGAACAAACAAACATTTACATTAAAATATTTTTCAAAAGCTCCATTTAAACATCAGACATGAAATGTAGTTGCTTCTCAGTAGCAGTAAACATTTTTATTTTTGAATCGGGAAAAAATATAAGTTATAACTCAAAAAAAGATTCAAAAAATAGTTAATTTAAGAGATTTGCATGCTTACGGTTAAATAATAATTAAAGTAAAAAAAGTGGGTTCAATAAATAGCAAGTTATGCAATGTTTGCAATAAAAACTATTTGCAATTTTGAGTTGAAGTAAATAGCGAATTAATATACATTTTGGCATGGTGTTTACATAGCGAAAAATATCAAAATTTACAAAAAAAAAATAATAGTCGTAAATAAAATAAAATAAAAATAAATATAAAAATAAAAAATAAATAAAAATAAAAATGAATAAACAAATACATAAATAATAATGAAAAACTTTGTTCCGAATTACGCCAATTTTCGGCAGACTCGGTTATGAAATATATCGAATCAATTTAACCCTTCATTTTTTAAGGTTTATTATATGCCTAATAACGCCAATCGTCGGTTGAATCGATTATTTAATTTTACAGTTTTAATTAATACATATGTAACAAACTACACCTATTATTTTCCAATTTTGCTGATTTTATGATCAGTTATTACAGCTAGACGGAAATATGTCTCTCATAGTGATGGTATTTTTGTTTGACTTGCGGAATAATATCGAAATATTCAATTTTAGCAATATTTCTAACATTATAAACAGACCTCGTAGCTGTCATTTTTCTCTTCTGAAAATTTTTATTATTATTAATATTGATTGCTACAAAAATTTCAAAGAAATGCAATATTTTTAGGTTAGTTAGGTGTATGTGATAAATTGCTAAATATTGTTCCCATGTTCACATTATTACTGTATTCAATTCCCTTAAAATATGAAACTTTTCCTCATTTTTTTTCATACCTACATATAAAACATACACATTACATACATTTAAAATACACGAATGACACAGATGCTCTATACGCACCACATTGGCGCGATTTCAACAAAATGGCAAATTTATGCCTCACATGGTAGACTGCCTACTGTTGTTTAGTTACTAATAAACCGTTTATTTACTGTTATTTTAAAATGATATAAAGTGTTTTGTTCTATCATTATTAACTAAACATTATTTATTTATTATTATTTCCTTTTTAAAATAATAGGAAATGATTTTTAAAATATTTATGTATGGTAACTGATATTTGAAAACGAAGGTTTTGCCGAATTGGCGTCAGAAAAATATCACACAAATGTGATGTGTATATGACATTTGTGAATTTAGCATACAGGGTGTTTCAAAAATTCTTTCGAAGCCGATTTTGGAAGTAAAAGTAACTTTATAGGAAATACCTGCGACCAAACTCAAAAAATATAATCAAGGAGCAATGCTGAGAGGGACCTCAACTATGCGAAAAAAAAATATTTTAAAATGTCAAAATGCGAAAGAGTGATTACAAAAATGCCTCCCCATAAGAATAGCATTGGCTCGCGAGTGTCTTTGCGGGCATGGACAGAGACTTTACAGAATGGCAAACTCACAGATTGCGTTATCTACTATTGCTTTCAAATTGCCTGCAGTGCCATCTGTTGTTCAAATTTTTAACTAATTTCGAAAGTTGTATGTCTGAAAATGTACTGTTGTCCGAAACATATTGCAACAAACGGTGTATTTCTAACGTTGCTCGTTTAATTTTTAGTGATTTTTCAAATATACCGGTCATTTTTGAAACACCCTGTATATGTAGCTATTGGAAGGTATTGGAAAACTAGTTTTTGCCAAAAATTACCTCAATAAATCGTACCAATGTGGTGCGTATATGACATCTGTGACACACGCCTTTCACACATTTCATTAAAAATACAAAACAATAAGGGAAGAGTTTCTTATCCTACTCTGATTGGCGCAATTGATGAAAAAAATCCAAAATGGAGGCAAAAGCTGTTTTAGCATCTTGCCAAATCTTTCAACGTGTCACAAAATCATCACCTTTATATTTTTATTAATATGTATTTTTATGTTAATAAACGTTATATTTGTATTCTGTTTAAAAAAAGAAAATAAATGTAAATAAACAATTTATTGATAAATTAGCAACAATATCCAAGTTACCATGTCTGCTAAAATAAAGCCATTTCGCGCTATTTAGTTACTCTGGTCGTATACATGATATTTGTGTTCATAAATCTCCATATGAATAATCGTGAGTTCCCTTAAATTGTTTTTATTTAATTGTATTTAAGTAAAATTACTAACAGTTTTTTTTATATGTTCATATTTTTTTCTTAATTAATATACCCGTTTCAATTATTTAATCATCAATAGCATAATATATAGTTACGCAGCTGCTAAAAATTTACAAATAGCAATATTTTCAGCTGAAAACAAAGAAAAACAATCTCAATTTGCTTTAAAAAATAGATGTATCATTATATTATAAATACGCTGCAAATCTGTACAATGATGAAATAATCTTTTAAAATACCATCTGGTAGTTCTTGTTATTAGCTCTGGCATGCTTAAAAATTTCTGTTACGAAAATGGCGTCATTTATACTTAATTTCAGGTAAATGTTTCGTTATTTCAGTGTAAATTATATAGGTAAAAAGTGATAAATCACCAATTATTGATTTAATGGATCGACTTTGACAACGAATATTTCTTTTAAGCCGTACAAAGATTGATCCCATATTTAAATTTAATATTTTTATTATCTACACTGTTAAAAATAACTGTTGCTTTACAGTAGTTCACTGCATAATTTACTGTGAATTACTGCATTTTTGTAAATATTGTATTTGTAAATATTATTATTTCTAATTGATTTTTTTCTTATTTTTATTTGAAATAAAGTCGGTAATAGTTTTTTTTTTTGGGGGGGGGGGGATGTTTGTATTTTTTAATTTCGAATTAACATAAATGTTTCAATTCCTTAACAAAGATAGCTTAATATGTTGACGCCAAATGAAAAGCAAATACCTAATGGCAACACTACTAACTTTCGTAAAAAATAAAAGACCTTTCCTTCATAACTTTATAACTTATCTACGTAGAATTATGTACTGTATATGAAAACCTATCCTAAAATAATATCTATCTAACAGTATAAGTTTCATCAAAATCTTTGCAGTAGAACCGGAGAAGTGAACGGAAAACCGAAAATTTCTGTTTGTACTTTATATGTATAAGTAGATTTAATGCACAAATATCGGTTAACTGAAAATTCAGAATTTTTTTCAGATATTTACTAGTATTTTTTTTTTTTAATCTTAAAAAACTAAATCTTAAAATTGCTATACCATTTCAACATTTTTTTTATCTTTACAAGAAGAGTGTATATGATTTGTAAAAATTTTGGCTATCGGTTTTTGACAGATTTACATTTTTTGAGGTTCAGAGTATCTGTAAAACATCTTTTTACAAATGTCTGTCTGTGTGTCTTTATGTAACAAAAATAATGTGAACACTTTGTCTGAAGAACAAATGAACGGAACTCAACGAAAGATATGTCAATTAGCTCCAGATATAAACTGCTGATTACTTTTTGGTATAAATCGCCCAAAAGATAGCGCTACTATGCTGCTTTTAACTACTTTTTTCTCCTTTAACTAAATCTCAAGAACTATTGGATGGAATTTTATAAAATCTCAGATTTCGTTTGTGCTTGAATTATGGCGCTGATTATTTTTTGGTGTAAATCGTCCAACAAATAGTGCAGCTATGTGGTATTAATCATGACTATCGCAAAAGCAGTATCTCGAGAAATAATACACGAATTTTCATCAAACTTTTGATTCAATTAGTTCCTTATGTAAATTAGTGCTGTTTAGTTTTCGAAGTAAATCATTAAACAGCTGGTGCTTCTTTCGATTTTTTTTACGATTTCCATAACAGTTTTATCTTAAAATCTAACGTACAAATTTTCATCAAATTTCAGATTCAGTTAGAACTTGACGTAAGTTGTTGCTGATTAGATTTTGGAGTAAATCCCCTAATCGGTGGTACTTTTACTTTTTGTTTTGCAATCACCTAATTGGTGGTACTTCTATGCTTCATTTTTTATGAAATATTAACATGCTTGAGAAAGAAGACAATTTTGGGATTTCTACTGGATACTTAATTTTATTAACAAAAAATTTCTATTAAATTTATGTGTAATTTTTTAAGCTAACAAACAAATATTGAAATTAATTTATTATCCATCAGTATCATTCCATTAAAGTCATTGAGTTCTGTGAATTATAGATAAAATCAAATGACTTAAACTGTTTTTTTATTATTTTATCAAAATTTAAGTACTTCCATAAACCTTTATAATTCAATTCAAATATTACTTATCTTTATAAAATTGAATAAATAGATGGAAAATTAGCAGTAATACGGATTAATTACTAATTATAATACGTAAAGAAACTTTAGTTAATTTCAATTAATTTGAATTATAAAAATATTAATAAATATTAATGTAAAGTAAAATAATAAAAAATAACTTTTAGTCAGTTGTGGAATCACAATTTTTCATCGACAAAATGATCTTATTTACGGACTAAACAAATATTTGATTAAGTCATTCATGTACATCGCTCTATTTACCAAATAAAAAAATGACGAAAGTTCCAAAAAAGCAATGTCAATGATCACATTTTTCCTGTATCAAAAAATTTAATATCCCATTTCTTTTACGTAAGGGGAAATAAAAAATGGATATGCCCTTTTTCCATAGGGAAAAAATAAAGAAAAAGGAAACAGAAATATTATTTTTCATTTTCTGATAGGAAAGAACTGAGATCATCGACATTGTTTGATATAAAATTTTGACATTTTTTTTCTAAAAATATCAAGAAATCCAACTTTTGTTTCTTTTACATATTTTTGTACATATGTTCAATTACCGCATGCTATTTTTTTGCTTGTTTCATTCAACTGTAATGCTTTTCAATTAGGAAACACTAGACAGACTTTAATACAATTAAATACAAAACAATTAAAATGAGAACAAATTTAATAAACGTTTCGCTATGCATCGCATAGCCTCATCAGTATTCGAATCAACTCACAACAAAAACAATGTGCATATACCAGACTCAGTTAAAGTTAAAGTTATTGATTCAGGAAAACAAAATATTCATTAGGAACAGGACTTGATTCATTCAAGGTTAACTGATGTAATTTAGTAAACCACGGCTCCATAAAAATTCTGTAGTGATAGTCTATGCAGTTATTTTTTAAAATCGAAGAATCGGTGAAAGATGGGGTGTGGTCCATGTCAAGTGCATGTTGTACTAACTTGGAATTTAATCTACCTTTTTTACGGTTTGCCAAAACTCCATAAACCAAATATTCCGTTGCGCCCTATCATTGATTTTTCAAAATCCCCCCTCTATCATCTTTCGAGTTACCTTGCTAAATTATTAAAACCTCTCACGCTCCATTCAGTTTATAGTTTGAATTCAGCCTTCAAGTTCTTGGAAGATTTGAGAAATCTTGAATTCCCAAATGACTGTGTTATGGCGTCGTTAGATGTAGTGGCTTTATTTACATCTATACCTATTCAATTAATTTGTGATACCGTTCAAAAAATTTGGCCTGAGTCTATTCAGGAGACAGAATTAAATGCTGTTGATATTACTGATTTATTGAGATTTTGTTTAACTTCAACTTGTTTTGTTTTTAATGATTCCTTTTATAAGCAGGTGTCGGGTACCGCTATGGGCTCACCTCTTTCTGTGGTAGTTTCTGAAATAGTGTTGCAATCAGTCGAAGTAAATATTATCAATGCTCTCGGTCAACGTTTAATTTTCTGGCGTAGATACCTGGACGATGTTTACATAATAGCGAAAGATTGCGATTTAAACGACATCCTCTCTACTGCAAATTTGATTGCTGAACCTTTAAAGTTTACCATCGAACGTGAGTCTAATGGAGTGTTACCGTTTCTGGACATCCTCATTCAAAGAACAGATAATGATAATTCACAGTTAATTTCTACTTCTGTCTATAGAAAACCGACTTCAACAGGTCAGTACACCAATTTTAAGTCAATTTGCCCACTCAGTCATAAGATTTCAATTATTAAAAGTTCAGCTTATAGAGCGATAAAATATTGCAGTAGCATTGAAGCTTTCGAAATTGAAAGAAATAAAATTTATGAAGATTTAAAGAATAACGGTTTTCCTAAAAATCTCATTAGAAAAGTTTTCAAGAATACTTTAGATTTGATTAATTCAACTCCCCCCCCCCCTTTTTCAACAGATTAAACCAAAATTTTTTGTTTGTTTACCATATTATACTAATGTTTCGGAGAAAATTTCATCAGTTTTGAAATCATTTAACATTGGGGTTTCTTATAAACCATTAAATAAATTAAGTTCTTTTGTGAATAGCCACAAGTTTAAATATGAAAATGAAAAATTAAGTGGCGTTGTATACAAGATTCCATGTAATGATTGCAATAATGTTTACATAGGTGAAACTGGCAGATCCCTGGAAATACGGCTTAAAGAACATATCAGTGCTTTTAAAAAAGGTAGATTAAATTCCAAGTTAGTACAACATGCACTTGACATGGACCACACCCCATCTTTCACCGATTCTTCGATTTTAAAAAATAACTGCATAGACTATCACTACAGAATTTTTATGGAGGCGTGGTTTACTAAATTACATCAGTTAACCTTGAATGAATCAAGTCCTGTTCCTAATGAATATTTTGTTTTCCTGAATCAATAACTTTAACTTTAACTGAGTCTGGTATATGCACATTGTTTTTGTTGTGAGTTGATTCGAATACTGATGAGGCTATGCGATGCATAGCGAAACGTTTATTAAATTTGTTCTCATTTTAATTGTTTTGTATTTAATTGTATTAAAGTCTGTCTAGTGTTTCCTAATTGAATATTTTAAATTCAGACGTTAAAATGTTTATATATCTTAGATGTAATGCTTTTTTTTATAACACTAATTTAAATCTTGCAGATTTTATAAATTTTGAATATTTAACGGATTATATCTGCTAGCAAGCAACAAAATCTTGATGCAGTATTATATTATCTAGCTGGTCCTTGTACTACACTTTCATATTTCATAAGAAAGATTTTGGGGTGCTATTGCTTAAATAAGGTATTAAGTGTGGAAAATGTAAAAAAATGTCATTTTGATTGTACTTTGTAGCAACATAAAAATGTAAAATAAGAATTCCTTATGGAAATAACTAAATTTTTTAAGCAGGTAGTGTTATACTAAAAGTTTATGCCAAAGGGATTTTGAGATGTTATCGTTTGCTTGCGATATAGCACTCCAAACATAGTAGTATTTCACTTTTCTTGAAAAATGGAATTCGCAGCCTTTGAATTTTCAATAGAAAAGAGGAAATTTTTTCAGATCTTCAAAATTGCACATTATTTACTAAATATTTCAACATATACTTCAACATAAAAAATCAAGCAAATAAAAAAAAACAACTATCGCAATTTGTTTGATTTTCAAAATAATGACTCTTATTAAAGACTGACGGTATTCACAGTATGCTATTCATTTGACATAATTCATGTTTAGATGCTCATTCGATATCTTTTTTCCTTCAATACACACTTACAATATGCTCTCTAACTTGGATTTCTGTTACTCGAGAAATTGTTTGAAGGATTTTGGGTTAAACCAATAATTATATATGTTTTTTACATATTTAAATACCTATGCATGATGAAGAGTGGAAAACTGTGTCAATCCTTAGCTATTTCTGGCGTATTCTTAGACATTGGGTCAGTGCAGAACAGTCTCAAAATATTACATGCGATAAATTTCATCATGATGTATCAAACATTATTATATTTATTGTCAAATTTTAAACTTCGTTTACGCTCCTTAGTAAAAGAATTACAGTTTAAACATTTGATTATTTTTAAAATAAATTAATAGAAATGTTAAAAAACTGAAAAGTTTAAACATTTATTTTTAATTTTTTTCTCCAGTTTTAAACCTTAAGTATGCATCATATTTTTCAACAATTCAACGCATACCCGATCAATTTTGTCTGAACTAATTTCCATCAGTTTATATCACTGCTACTTGTTTCTATATCAGTTTATTATATGTTTTTAGAGTTTCTTATGATATTTTTATTAATTTTAACCTACACCGTAAAAAATTGTAAAGTTACTTAAGTTTTTCTAGGAAACTGAGGTTCATAGAAATTTGTATGTAACGGCAAAAGGAAAAATCCACGTAACATCTGACATAACATAAATTTTTGCTTTAACTGTTATAATTTACCATTTTTTTCTACAATGTATAATATAATTTTAATAAATAAGTATTAATCTAAATAGAGCATGCTTTTAAATTACTCGACTTTATTCAAAAATTGCTCAAAAATTTCATATTATTTGTTCAGTAAAAATCAAGGGAATTCTTTTATGTTCAACTGTGATTCTAAAAAAACTGCTAAAATAAACGAATAATAAATTCCAAGGTAGAATTTAAAAGAAAAATAATGAAAAATATTTAGAAAGGTAATTGAAAGTGTATGATCTAAACGACCTGGTGTGGTCCAGACGTTTTAAGGTCATATTACATATTTTCTAAATAATTGTATCTAAAACCTCTTAATACACTGCTTAAAAATGTAAAGTTAACTTTTCCTAATGTAACTAAAATCTCTGTTCTAAATGTAACTTTTCCTAAGAGACTGGGATTCGTAGAACTTTTTATGTAACGGTACACTGTAAAAAAAAAAAAAAAAAAAAAAAAAAAAAAAAAAAAAAAAAAAAAAATCTGTAAAGGTACTACACTTTATCTAGGAAACTGGGATTCCAAGAACTTTTCCTGTAACGGTAACAACAAAAACTCGTTTTAGAATCGGTTACATGGATTTTTCCTGTTATCGTTACATGAAATGTTCTTGGAATCTCAGTTTCCTAGAAAATGTTTAGTATCTTCACAGATTTTTTTTTACAGTGTAGCAGCAAAAATTCATCTAACGGAACTGGTTACATGAATTTTTGCTGTTACCGATGCAAGAAAAGTTTTTGGAATCCCAGATTTCTATAAAAAGTTGAATAATTTTACAGATTTTTTTTTTCTTACAATGCTTAAGATTTTACTCCATTTTACCAAAAAATTGCATTTTTTAGGGGGGGGGGGAGAGAACAAACGATTTTATTGTTTATTTATCATTATTCTTCTTCATTTTCTCAAGAAGTTAACCGAAATCATCTTATTTAAGAGCAATTAGTTTGACATTAAAATAATTTTTTTTCTTTTACCTTTTAAAGGAATCAGAATTTCGTTAAAATTATTTTTTATCTAATCGATAAGTGACTTATTTATACGTTTTTACTTTTGTATATTCTTTATTAATAACTGCGAAACTTTAAAAATAATTTTCTCTTTTTTAATTTTTTTTATGAATGCCTTCAATAACTGTGAGTACATTTCTACGTGGTAAAAAAAAAAAAAAAAAAAAATATATCTATAACGTTACCAATTTTTTTCTTGTAAACTGAGATTCCTAGAACTTTTTGTGTAATGGCAATTACAAAAATTCATATAACAGATACACGTCTGTGCTGTAAATCAAACAATCCTTAAGGTTACTAAGGATTTTTCAAGAAACTAGTTGCCCTTGGCTACCAGTTTTATCTCCCTTGAATGTATACTAAGCATTAAATAATATTGCTTTTATTCATAATTTATTTTAATTGCTCAATTTTTTGCCAAAATTAGAAAGTTCTCCTTGACACTTGACACTAAAGATTCTGCTAAATAAACACAGATGTTATATAGGCACCATATTGGCGCGTTTGCAACAAAATGGCAGTTATATGTACCTTACATAGTAACCCAGCTATTGTTATTTATTTACTAGTAAACTGTTTGTTTAGTTTTATTTTGTTTTTTTAAACTGATATAAATTGTTTTATTTGATAATTATTAACTAAATTTTTTTATTTACTATTGATTCCTTTTTAAAGTAATAGAAATTAGTTAAAAAAAACATGTATGTAACTGGTATTTGAAAACAAAGTTTTCGCCGAATTGGCGTCAGAAAAATAACGCGCCAATTGAGTGCAAATATTATATATGTGCTGATATAACTCAGTATTTTATGCTAGCGTGGTGCAGATAATAAATCGCCAAATGTTGCACCCGTGGCATTTTCTCGTGTTTCATTAATTATTTAAAATACAATATTATAATCCTTTCATTTATTTCATTTATGATATTTAATTTTGATTTGAAATTGAAAAGTTTAAAATTCTTGACTTTTATTTGCTTTTGTTTTTTTAAGTAATAAGAACAGAAAAAAAAAACAAGTTGGAAATTGCACATGAACGTAGCAAATGAGGTGCGTTCGTACGATAACAAAGTTTTAAAAATATTCAGATCTTGCTGATATAGTAGAGCGTACTCCGGATACAGTATAGTAGTCGAAATCTTTACGTTTCTGTAAATATACAGGAAGTAATTTTTATTACACCTCAGCAATGTATATCTTATTCATAAAATTTGAAATAGTTGAATATAATTAAAACACGTACCAAAACATGTTTCCCCATATAGCATTATATAGTGGAATACTTTTGTGTGGCCCTGTAATTTAATAATAAAAATTCTTTGCATCACACATTGTACAGAATGCATATTTTAGTATATATTTCATAGATTCATGCCAATTCTATTATGTTCGAATGAGTGTAACATCATTAAAATGCATTTGAAACTTTTTCCCCATTGACCGTAATGTAACGGAATCCTTTTGATTGTCCCTGTAATTGAACTATGCATCCGATTTTCATAACATTTGAAATGACTCGACAAAATTACGCAATAATTATATGTTTTAAATTTCAAACGATTAAAATGCATTTAAAACTTTTTTCCCTATTGACCGTAATGTAACGGAATCCTTTTGATTTTCCCTGTAATTGATCTATGCATCCGATTTTCATAACATTTGAAATGACTCGACAAAATTACGCAATAATTATATGTTTTAAATTTCAAACGATTAAAATGCATTTAAAACTTTTTTTTCTATTGACCGTAATGTAACGGAATCCTTTTGATTTTCCCTGTAATTGATCTATGCATCCGATTTTCATAACATTTGAAATGACTCGACAAAATTATGTTATAATTATGTATTTTAAATTTGAAACGATTCGGTTGGGTAGTTTTTGCGTTGTTATATGCGGACAGACGGACAGACTGACAGACAGACGGACAGACGGACAGACGGACGGACAGATGGACGGACGGACTGAGTTACAACAATAGGTGCTACGTATTTACATAATTACGAACGCACCTAATAAAAAGACTTTTGCACGTTGCTATTATACAGTTAACAAATAATCGTGATTTTTGTGTCACATACGATAGCGTAATATATATATAGATTGGGATGCCTAGAACATCTTATGTAATTACAACCCGAGTTACTTATAAAAATCTCAGTAAAATAATTATCATTTTAATAGATTCTTTTGTAAAGCTGATTTCTGTAGTTTTCAAAAATTAATTTTGAAACTTTTTTGTGCAGTGTACAGATAAAATTTTAGTTAGCATACAGATTTGTGCAACTTTACACCTGTAGAATTGTAGTTTTTTTCTATTTTTTGTACAATGTACTGCCTACAGATTTCATTTTTCCGATAAAATTAAAGTTTCCTAGTTTTAATGTTTAATTTTATCTTTTTCCATTTATTCTATATGTTGTTAGAAAGTTCCTATAGTTTCTTCATTTACATTTATTTCAAATGGGAAATACCTTATGATATTTTCTGGATGCATTCAGAACTACAAAAAAAGCAGTAATTTAACAATTTTTATAAATATTTGAATAAACTAAAGATATAACATGGTAAAAACGAAAAAAAATTAATTTGAATTCTTATAAATACCTTTTATCCTGTTCTGTGTGTTTCGTAATCCAAACGTGCAATAAACATTGTGATAGAGGAAAAAATATGTTTATATGATTTTAAATGTACTTTTTAGCTCACAGGCTATCATAGCCTGAGAGCTTATGTGCCCGTCCGTTCTGTATGTTCGTTCGTGCGTAACGCGATAACTCACGATAAAAATATCCGATCCACTTGAAATTATGTATGTAGGTATATCCTGACAAGGCGCTTACCTGATTAGGTTTTGGAGTTCATTTGATATGTATAAAAGGGGGAACGGGGGGCTCATGCCCCCCCCCCCCCCTTAGTTGATATAAATGGGATTTTCATGCAGAATTAAGTTTTCGTTCAAAATTTAGATTAGGATCATTCTGATGAGGCGATTCCATGACTGTTATTAGGAGTTTATTGAATAAGTATAAATAGGGGGACAGGGGTTCTAATGCCCCCCCCCCTTAATTTATATAAATGGGCTTTTCAAGCAGAATTTTCAGATTTCGTTCAAATCTCTGAATAGTTTTGTAAGTTTAATGGTTAAGTATAAAAGAGGGGGATAACTCCTTTTAAATTATATAAATGCTAAATCGGTTTTTATTAAGAATTATCTCATTTGCTCTGAATTTTGGATATAGAATTTTTATATGATAAAGCATGCCTTTGATAGTATAAGAGGTTCAATGATGAAGCATAAAAAAAGAGGAAAGGGGAGAGATGTTTCCCCTTCTTAATTTTTTTTTTTCGAACGGAATTAACCCTTGAAAATATAAGACTTTAATGTACAATTAGTATTTGTAGCCTGTGAGCTCCATGCCATCAGTTTAACTGGGCAATATTCTTTATTTTACTTTTAACAGGTTATATGTTTCGTTTTATTATAATAAATGATTTTTTTACATTCTTTTATGAAATATTCAAACATTTACGAAAATATTTTTGTAAATTTTCACAACTATCGTATAAGCTTGTCGTATATTTTTTGTAAAAGCATAAAAGATAAAAAATTTCTTACCCATTTCCAAGAGAGTTTTGATATAGATACGATGTATGTATGCAAAAACTAATTCAAAATAAGTCACCGATATTACCAAGTTGACCTGCCTATGTTTTTATTAAAAAAAATTTTTTGGAACATTTATTATTAAAAAGTTTCAGTATATTCCTATTTAATCCGCTACTGCTCCGTGATCTATTAGAACACTTACAACCAAACAAAACATTTAAATTTCAATGCCGTATATGAGTAAGGAAATTTTCTCATTATATAATCTCAAATTTTGAGCACTTAAGGGGTCCGGGATACATTTAAAATTCAATTTTTATTGATTGAGTTAAAATGTTTGTGATTTTTTTTGTGATGTTTAACTAAAACGTTTGTAGACAAAATCACATGATTTAACTTTCATAAATAAAAATATTAAATTTAAAATTTATTTAAAAAGTGGGATACGTTGAAACCGTAATAATTCTATATATTTTTTTAAAGAATTTAGTTTTTTTTTTCATTTAAATATACAGAATTATATAAATTTTATTTTTGATTCAGCACTTTTAAATCTCAATTTGAATGAATATTAAAAAAATTAAAGTAAAAATTTGAAAAAAAAAATATCTGTAACTTAAAAGAATATTTTATCTTCAAAGTAAGATTTTTTTTAATTTGCTGTAACGAATTAAAAATAAAATAATTGAAAAAGACATGTTCCAAGTTTGAACATATCATCCTCAACAGTTCTTGAGTTATAATATATTAAATACAAGAAATGTTGAAAAAATTCATCATGAAGAAAAACGTATTTTCACAAGAAATCATTTCTATCACGACCATTGTTTGAAAGCTAGATTTTGAAAATAAACCATGATTTAAACGTTCATTTAAAAAGAAAAAATAATAAATACTATAATACAAAAAAAAAAAAAAAAAAAAAAATGTTTTTTAGAAAATTTGAAGATTTCTGGGCCCGGTCTCCTTTAAATAATTAAAAATTACTTGATGGGAAAAACTGGACTCGAAGAATTAAAAGAAGTGCAAAAATGCTAAGTGTTAATGGGTTAAGATTGTGTAAAAGAGGTTCACTTTCATGTAAGCGTTTAATGGGATTTTTAAATAATGGACCGATTACAGTCATTTTTATTTTCTTTTTGTCTTTAATGTCGAAATAATCAAGGGTTTATCTATATACAAAAAAATTAACTCATGAAATATTAAAACACGGCACAAAACATTATATTTAAACATTTGTATATTACATTTTAAATGCATTTTTGATGATGTTTAATTTATTGAGTAATAATTGCTGCCATGATAATTTACAGTATGTATCATCGGCTGTATTCGTCTGATAAACATAAAGCTGTAGTCATTGACTTCCGGGCATCTTAATCTAGTACTACTATAGCAAAGTTCTTGGCTGGTTGACATGTTAGCCATGTAATGCCAAATTTGTAGAGAATCTGGCAACGTGTACTCATGTATGCATACATAAGACTACTATGTGAGAGTGTTTCAATACGCAAGTATTATTAAAGGTAAGGGTAAATAGTAACACAGCGTTATTTAATATTTACATATTTCCAATTTTTAATGTATTATATCTTTACAAGAAGAAAGTAATGGATTCGTGAAAATTTTCGACTGCCGGTCTTTAACAGATTCACATGGTTTAAGTGTCAGAGATACCTAAAAAAACGGGGGGGGGGGTTACAAAATGTCTGTTTGTGTGTTTGTTTCTCTGTATATATGCTTGTGGCACAAATATTTTGGACATTATATCTCAATAAGTAATGCACGAAATTTAATAAATATTTATATTCAGTTAGTATTTGATACAAAATGGTGTTGATTAATTTTTGGTGTAAATTGCTCAACAGGTGATGTTGCTATGCAGCATTTTTTCACGATTTTTGCTATAGGTCTATTTCAAAACTGGTACATGGATTTTCATCAAACATTAAATTCCGTTAGTCATAGATCTGAACTCACATTTTCTGCATTTCGATGTTAATCGCTCAACAAATGGCACTCTTTACAGCATCTATCTCTGTTTCATTTACTTTGGGCCCTGAGATGAAAAACACTGTAGGGAAAAACTGTAACTTTATTAAAATGTTTCCAAGAAACTGATATTCCAACAACTTTTTGTGGTACGGCAACAACAAAATATCATAAGGCCAAAAAACACCGAATATACTGGCGATAATTAATAATTAAAATATTAGATAATGTGAAAATCTCCATAAAATAAAAAACAAAACACTGTGCGTTTCGAACTAAACAATGACAGCCCAAATTCAATAGATGAAGCAAACTTACGCCCGTAAACGGACAGTTTCAAAGATGAACTAAAAGAAAGAATGTGGAGGCAGAAAAGAGTGTGGCGCTAGTTTAAAGAGCACAGGTGGAAGAAGAATGTGACGCCAAAATAATAGAAAAAAAAAGAAACTGGAGTAATGATTATAGTAATAACAAATAATATTAATAATAATAAATAAATAAATACAAATACGACGATTTTTTGTTGTTGTTGCTACATAAAAGAAAATAGACAAAAGACAAATGAAAGAAACTACAAAAGCAATTTCCACACAGAGGAGAGTGAAGGGGATGATGAGAAATCATTGAAAAGATTTTTTAGAATTTTTATTTGTAAGAATTCTGATGATCTTGTGAATGACCTCTCATAATCCCTCTCTGTACCTCTCCTGCGTGGAAATTGCTTTTACAGTTCCTTACCGTCGTCTCTTATCTATTTTCTTTTTCTATAATAAAAAAAATCATTGTATACATTTTTATTTATTTGTTTATTTATCATTTAAATGAAATATAAAAACCACAGCCCTGGCAATATTTTACCAAGAAAAGTTCATTTAAATAAATTTCAACGATAGTAATATAATTTTTAATTCCAGTCTACACTGTTCATCCATCGTAAGAGAAATTGTAGAGATTTGCCGCTTAAAAAAATTGTATATAGCTATACAGCGCCATTTGATTTTTCAAAATTATAGCTCGAGTTACGGAATGGCTACAAAAACACCAAGTAAACAGTAAGTAATCATAATAAAGTGCACAATATGAAAGAGGGCGTAAAAATTAACCCTTCACTGCGTGTTTTTTTCTATTTTTATGAAAATGATTTTTTCTATGTCTAATAGTATGAATAATAATGTAAAAAACTCTTAAATTTTCAGCGAAACATTGATATTTTATGACGTGCAGAATAAATCAATCGGTCTCTCTCTCTCTGTGTGTGTGTGTGCGTGTGTGTGTGTGTGTGTGTGCATGTGTGTGTTTGTGCGATAGCTAGCAAAATCAAACAGCACATATGGAAGCTGAATAGTATCATGGGCCTGGGCAACGCCTGGCTGTACCCCATATACACAATAAGGGTTTTATTGCTATAAAAATGGCTTAAATCAATTAATTTTATCTGCTTAACGCTTTGCAAATGTCTTTATATTAATATTTCGTACGTATCCAGTAAAAATAATAAGAGTAAATTTTTCATTAATAATTTGATAGATTTTTTTTTGGTTCCGAAGAACAAATTTTAATTTTTTGATACATGCAGCCATCTGCCCTAAACAAATTAGGCATTATTCTATTCTTTGAATTAGTCTTGATCAGTTACAGTCATCATATTGGCCTAATTCATGGCACATAATGATAATCACAGGGTTTTTAGGCCTGTGCTATATGCAAAACACACTGCAGTGAAGGGTTAAGTGATTGCGTTTCAAGTTACTGCATCATAGATCCAGTATGTTGGGATTATTTTTATTTCTTTGTTTTGAAAATAGCTTTAGCAGTCGAATATGTAAATAGTCGAGCGAAACAATTGTTGTTATTTTCATTCCATGCTAACTTTTAAAATTTCATATGTAACTATAAGTTTCATTTAAATTTTCAAATTTATGGCTGAAGTTACACGATGATTACAAAAATATGAATGCCAAGTAATAATTAAATAATCATAATAAGGCATGTTATATGAATGAGTGCGTGAAAAATTAAATGAGAGCATTTGAAATCGTTTCATCATAAATGTTTTGTTTTTTTTTGGAATATCTTTATTTGAAGTTAATCAGGTTATTTTTGAGCCAAATCAGGGTAACTTTGATCCAAATTTACAAAACTATGATCAATTTTTCTATGGTGGAGTTTTGATGAATTATTTTTAAGGAGCTGCCCTAATTCATATTAATGGTAATATATATTTAAAAAACCAATACTTTGCCCTAAACTCAAGTGATGTAGCAGATTTAATAATTTTTCTCTCTCGGCCAAAAGTTTACGTTATAGGTCAAAGTTACCCTGATTGACTGTATTCGTTTTACAAATGAATCGGGTAGTCAAAACATGTAGTCGAAAAAAATTCTTTAAGCTGTTTTTATAGTTTTAATCTTAAAATTGTTAACAATTAAATATAGTACATAACTGTATACCTTCATTGGAACAATGTAATACATTTATAGCAAATAACCATAATAATAATAATAATAATGAAACATAATCTTAAAAACATTGATATCGTAATTTGTAAGAAATTTTGTCATGACACACTATATCTCAATTTTAAATTATTAACCATTTGGATATCTGAGACACACACCTGAATCCTTGTGATACCCGCATTTTTTGAAAACTTCTGTTGCCAAAATATTATTAAAAACAACAAGAAAATTAAAAACTCAAACACGAGTTTTCATGCAAATTGCATTTTTCCTGCCTATACGATGGTGTAAAAATTGAAAATGTGCGATGTTTATAAAGTCTAAAATTTTGCAGCATCGAAAATTGCAAAACTAAAACTTTTTTTTAAAATTTGAAAGTGTTTCCATTTACATAAGGATGTAGGAGCTACGATCATATATGTTAGTTCTTTATAACCTGGATAGAGTAGATATAACTATTTAAGAATTTGAATGGATTCAGAAAAAAAGAAATTCTATCACCTCTTTACTTTCTTTTAAAAAAACTAATAAATCCTTTCGGAGGAAAATGACTGTATAAATAATAATCTCTTCGAGATGTTTCATCTTAATTTGACTATAAAATAAACATGTATTATTTACAAAACGTTGGAAAAGTATTTTTTTATAATAGATTTTATTTAAAACATTAAATTTTAGTCTTAGAAAAAATCAGTTTCCAAATGATTGTTGCGATTTCTTACATTACATTTCTGCTTTTATTACTTCATATTGCTATTTCTCGACAGAATTTT
Organism: Maratus speculifer; assembly: GCA_964019185.1. Classification (NCBI taxonomy): domain Eukaryota; kingdom Metazoa; phylum Arthropoda; class Arachnida; order Araneae; family Salticidae; genus Maratus; species Maratus speculifer. The sequence continues at coordinate 80,903,751 of OZ025298.1, read as the reverse complement.
GGAAAATTTCTCCAGCTTTAATGTCTTGTTCTGTACCATGATAAATTTTCCATTATACAAATTCATCAAGCGTCTTTTATACGTTCATTTCAAAACTTTAAATCACAAAAAATATTTTAAAAAATGTACGGAATGTAGTGCATTTTTTTAGTGTAATGTATTTAAAGATGTTGGGATTGGGAATAAGGTACCTCAAATATATTTTTAAAAAATAATAAATAATGCATGTAATGCATTAACTTGATATACAATATTTGAGAAAATGGAAGTTGGCAAAGTAATATACCTTTTAAAAATATTTTATCTATTATATAGGTAATATTTTTGTAAAATGTGTACTAATGGAAATGTATATTAAATTAGTCCTCGATACGTTATGAAAGATAAAAGTATTGCTTTTACATCATTCCTCAACAAAAGTTAAAATTTTCAAATGCAGTTCTCCTTCTAAAATTGTCCACCATGCTTTATGAATAGAAAGTCTATATTTAATATTAGATTTTTCTTTTGGAAAAAATCGTAATAGATTCATATTACAAAATAAGACAAGTTTCTATGAACAGAAATGTGCTCTTCTCTACATTGTACCATAAAATGTAAGTTCACATTGCACAAAATCATTAAACATTTAAACCTTATTTGAAGTTTTAAAAATGTGATTGCGCAATTTTTAAAAGAATGAACTCTTAAAGAGTGAAAACTCGCATAACATACATTTGGTATAAATATTAAAAAAAGAGCTGCATTATTAATTTTTGGTAGTTTAATATACAGTAGTATTTGTAGTGTACTGATGCTATTTAAGCATTTCTTCTTTAACACAGAAATAGCCACCATATGAGGCATTCTCAAAAAATTATAACTTTCAGGAATAAAAATTTAGGGAAAATAAACTTAATAAAATAATATTTTAAACTTATAGACGAATGCCTTAATTATCCAAAATAAAGAAAAAATGGTCGGCTGTGACGATTTCTTTGATTTAACTGAGGTTTAAGTTAAATTTACATGTTTAATTTTCCTTAATGTACCCTTTACATTTTATCCTCTAACTTCTTATGTTCCTCTAAATTTTATTCATAATGAATTTGCACAATATCCATAGAACATTTAAATAAGAAATAAATCAATGTACTATTTTTAGTACTAAATTTTGGTATGACATTGTCTTAAAGGGATTTTAAAGTAGAGACGGTACGAGTAATTCCCATTTTTCTAGGCAAATAATGTTAAGACAAAGGACATAGCATAGAACAGATACTTTAAAATGTAATTTGAAGGACCCGGTAGCATATAAAAAAAAGAAATTTCGTAAATTTTGAAACGTTATACCTATTACGTTGAAGGCTTTGAATATGATGAATAATAAACACTTCTCTAGTAGCAAACCAATATTGGTCCAAAGTTGCGCCAATATTTCATTTATTGGAAATATTGCCAATAAAACGCCAATAATGATTATATATTGGTATTTCAATGGAAATATTTCCAATGAATTTCCAATATTGTACAAATGTTGGCGTTACATTGGAAATATTTCCAATGAATTCACAATATTGTACAAATGTTGGCATTACATTGGAAATATTTCCAATGGAACCCCAATATTTAACCAATATTGGCGTTTTATTGGCAATATTTCCAATGAAAATCCAATATTGGCATAATAGTGGCTGCAAATATTGGCTAAACAAGGTTAAAATGTAAACACCCCAATATTGGAGCAATATTTCATGCCAGCAATGTGCCAATATTGCTCCAAGATGTAGATAATATTGGCCCAATATTGTTTGGCTACTAGGGTTGTTTAATTTTTCCATTTATAATCAATAATGGCATTTTCTTAGGAATGAGTTTTAAGATAACAATAAGGCAAGACACCCTGCATATCAACATAAAACTACACACACTATTATCAAATAAAATAATCATAGATTAAAATTTTTTAAATCATGTATTAACGACAAAGATTATTATCAGCCACTTTAATAATAAATAAGGAATATTGTTACAAATGGGACCAGATAAAAATTCTCTGAGCAGAAATTCAAAAGTTTGTTCTGATACATGTTGGTTAGTAGAAGGCTGAAATACTATATATCTTTTAAAATCTAATAACACTTTTACAATAATTAAATAAATGCCCTTAAGTGAACCGGAAAAGAATATAAGACCTAAGGAACTTATAAAAAATGTAATTTGGTAAATTCTGAAAAGTAAGCCTTATTACATAAGCGGCTTTTAATATAATGAATAATAAGAACTTGTAATTTTTTTTTCATTTAATACCAATAATGATAATTTTGTAGGAATTAGTTTTAAAATATAATAAGGCAAAACACCTTGCATATCAATATAAAAATACACAAACTATAGCGAAGTAAAATAATTATGGATAAAATATTTATATTCATATATTGTCAGCCACTTTAAAAATAAACGAGAATACTTTTACAAATGAAACAATAATAAAGTTCTCCAAAAAGAAATTAAAAAAATATATACATGATGCTTCGCACTAGGCTGAATATATATATATCTTTTAGAATGCACTAACGTTTTTATAATACTTAGATAAATGTCCTTTAGTAGCCCAATAAGATTATAAGATGTTGGAAATTAATAAAAAATTAAATTTTGTAAATTCAGAAAAGTTAACATTGTAATGTAAACGGCTTTGAATATAATGAATAATAAGCACTTGTAACATTTTTTGCATTTATAGCCAATAAGGCTATTGTTTTAATCATCTTTAAGATAAAAATAACTAAAAACGACCTCTATATAAGCATAAAACTACACAGACAAATGAAAAAATATAATGAATAAAATAAAATAATTATAGATTAAAATCTCTAAAGTCATGCATTTACGTCAGTCGACCAGTTTAATGATAACGAGATATTTTGTTACAAATGAAACCAGAATGAAACTCTCCAAGCAGAAATTTGAAAAATTATTCTAATACATGATGGTTAGTACTATGCCGAAAAAAATCTTTTAGAATACACTAGTACTTTTATAATTATTATATAATTGTCCTTAAGTGACCCACATAAGACTAAAGCTTATACAAAAATAATTTCCATAAATCTGAAAAGTTAGCTCTATTACATAAACGGCTTTGAATATAATGAATAGTAAACACGCGTAACATTTTTACACCTATAAGGTTAATTTCTCAGGAGTTACTTATAAAATAAAAATAAGAAAAAATAACCTGCTTATCCATATAAAACTACCAAACTATTACCAAGTAAAACAATTATAGATTAAAATCCCTAAAATCATGTATTAACACCAAATATTAGTATCAGCCACTTTAATAATAAACGAGGGATATTGTTATAAATGAAACCAGAATAAAATTCTCCGAGCAGAAATTTGAAAATTTCAGATATCAAGCAAAATACTTTCGTAATTATCTACGCTTAATCTCCTACTTATTTTAGCTCCCTTTACTGTAATCAGTGAAATAAATGGTTTTAAGACCGGCATCAGAAGTGCTGATTCTGAGGATCGAGGGTGAACTGCCCCCTTTCAGGGAGTTTGCCTCACGGCCAAAACCTGACACTCCAGGAGTTGAGCATTTAGCAGGGAATGCACGCACGTAAAATTGGTAGAGCGAGTGTGAAATACTTCACTGAAAAGGAATTTATAGCCAGCGATTTATAAAAGAATTATCAATACTTCACACAATATGCTAAGTTGGACTTTGAATGGGCGATTTTCTGTGATCCATAATGAATATGAATATTTACAATGGAAAGTAGGACAATGAGATTTTAAGAAAGCTGCAAAATTACGATTTTCACGGATCAACCAGAAGTGGACAAAGAGATTGTGTAATAATGCATTGGATTAAAAATTTAAAAATGAATGTTTGGCGGATTTTCATTACCGTAAAATCATAAAATATGCTAGAAATATTCCTAAAATTAATCTAAATAATATTATTAATAAAATTATATTTTAAATTGAATTATATATGTAGTATATATTTCGTGTAACTTTGACATATACATTTGACTTTTTTTAAACATTGCTTTGTAATAAATGCATATAAGTGTGTAATATTTATTTAAAAGGTGATATAGTTTTTACATAATACTGTTATTACAATTTAAATTCATGTATGCAAAATAGAAATGGACCAACTAATCTAGATAATAGAATGAATATGCACATTTTGCATCCATACAGTATTATCCACATAATAAAATCTTAAATCATATGACTGTCATCAACAGTTCTGAGCTACCAAATTCACTTTTTATACGCCACACGGCTATTTCGGTACATTTATGTTAGTCCGGCGCAGGTAATAAATTGCCAAATATTTCTCCATCGCAGTCATTTCATTTAAAATATAAACCTATCACTCGTTGCATTTAAAATACATGTATCAGATACATTTAAAATATAGATCTTTCATTCACCTCATTTAAAATACAGTAAATAAATAAAGGTTTTTTTTCCAATATATGTCCTCAGCAAAAAAAAAAAAAAAAAAAAAAAAAAAAAAGTCCAGCGTATTGAATTCTATTTGGTATACATAGGCAATTTGTTTTTCGTATGTATACAGTTTATTTAATCTAAAGAAGCCATTATTCTATTTTTATTCAGCAACGTAATTAATTCGTGTATAAACAAATATTGTATGTATATGCCTATTTATATATATGCTTGTATGCATATAAATACATATAAACAAAAATAAAAGTTCACCAGGTTTCTTTATATAGCTATCTATACAATTTTGCAACATATTTCATTTTCTGAAACACGAATTGCGCCAAGCTTTAAAAAAATGCTAAGGTCCTTGAGCTGGAAAAATATCCAAATAAATAATTAATCGTAATAATAATAGCATAAAATAAAACATTTTTGTTCAATATCAAAGCATTGTTTCTAATTTATATTCAAATAAATATATATTCCACTATAACTTCCATTGAAATTAGGTGGATTGCTTTATATCTCACTTCATAAAGTAAACAAGCACAGGAGATTCTTTCAGCAAGAGCGGTATAAAATATTAAGTCAAAAGGTTAATCATTCGTAAAGCAAGTTTTCCAACAATGAATGGATATTATTCTTATGATATCATAGTAGGTAATATGGCGGAGCTAATGCTTGTTTACGGTTGGCATTCACGAGAGTTTAATTTTGCTGTTTATTTGGATTGCGTATCTTTATTGTCATTTATTTTTATTTATTTGAATAACATGCATCCGACTTGTGTGCTCGACATGAAAGACTGCTTATAAGTCATCGTCAATATACAAGCACGAGATAAAACAAGGAAATTTACAACACAAGAGAAACACAACTAGAAGCTCCACTCAAAGTGTGTGTGCAATGGAGCCAGCGGGAATCGAACCCACAACCTCCAGGTTAGCAGAGCGGTTTCTTAGCCGCTCGGCCACGGAGGCCCTTTATAGTCATATTTATGATCTCAGAAATTTATAAAAAACAAAACTTACACATTTATTATTTAATTATTAAATAAAGATAAAAAAGTATAAAAATGCATGATTTGCAAAATTTATATAAACTTATTAATACTATAAAATAACATTGAAGTATCAGCACGTTTATGTAAAATAAGTTTACTTTAGATAATTTATAAACAAATCTCCGTTTAAACACTGGGAATTTCACTGATTTTTACAGCATTTTTACAGCTACGGAAATTAAGTGGTATTTGTCAAAAAAGGTGAAATAAATAACAACGAAAAATGTGTAAAATGTTATTAAGATGGTAAATAATTCATGATTTCTTTACCAAAATTTTTGAATTTGGGGAAAAATTGAGCAAATAAATTAATTTAAGAATGAAAGTAATAATATGATTCAATGCTTAGCATACATTTAAAGAGACCAAAATAATCGCCAGAAGTGGTTAGTATCTATATAATTAAATATGCATAAACTATAGTATATATATTTAGTATACAGGGTGTTTCGCTACCAGACCGACAAACTTTGAGGGGTGATAGTAGACATGAAGACAAATTTTATTAAATAGGAAACCATGGGGCGCAAACGTCTTCCGTAGTAGTTAGGGGCCATTAAAGTTTAAGGTCCAAAATTTCAAACGATTATGAAAACGGAAAAAGGGTGGATTCGTTTGCGGTTTGCGCTAAAATTATTCTCTATATCAGATTTATTTGTAAAAAAAATTAAAGGTTATGTTCAAAAATTGTCGATAGAGGGCGCTTTAGACTTTAGAGTAACAAACAACTACTTTTTACCCTTATTTTGTGCACGGGGTTGAAATTATTCCAAAAATTAGACTTTAACTTAAATTTTAGTCCCAAAATCGGAAACATTAAGACCGGGAAACTAGTGAAAATTGAATTGTGAACAAAGGGGGGGGGGGATTTTAAACACCCATAAACATTATACAAACTGATCAATTTTGTTGCGGTTTGCGTGTAGGTCATTCCCTTGGTAATTATTTTATTCAAAATGACTTACAGCTCTTGTGTCTCCATTTTTTGTAGAGGGCGCTTCCGAAACATCTCCAACATTTCAATGTCATTACTCCTGGGTTTTTTACTACCAAACCAACATACTTCCAGGAAGTGTTAGGGATGCAAAGCGACTCGGAATCACATAGGAATGTAACGTTAAAAATGCCTTTTTAGCGAGTTGTGACTAAAAGAAGTCATTGCAAAATTTTTGCAATTTTTATGATTATAAAGTGCACCAAGAAAATAAAATATACTAGTATAGAAATAAGTACATGAAGAGTGTTAGATATGTTGAAATCGAAGTTATGGATCTCCCCTATAAAAGTGTCATAAATAATGTGCAAAATAAAACACACACACATCCACATATATATATATATACAGGGTGATTCCAATTTTTTTTTACAATAAAAGAAGGGTGATAGTACACATCAAGACAAACAATATTAAATAGGAGACTAAGGGTCCAAAACGTTTTCCTAAGGAGATAGCCGCCATTAAAGCTTAGGGACCAAAATTTCAAATAAACATAAAAAATGGAAAAATCGGTCGATTGATTTGCGGTTTTCACTAAAATTATTCTTTATGTCGGCATTTTCTTGAAATTAAATTATAAAGATAAATTTCAAAAAATGCCGATAGAGCGCGCTTTAGACTTTGGAGTAACGAACAACTATTTTTTGCCGGTATGTTTTGCATCTCATTAAATGTTTTCGTAAGTTTACACTCAAACTTAAATTTTGAGCTCAAAATCTGTAGTTGGGAGTGGTTAAGTAACACAAACTGAGCTGTGTTCATAGGGTTCAAATTTCAAATGATTAAAAAAAACGGAAAAATTGGTCGATTAATTTGCGGTTTTCACTAAAACTATTCTTTATTTAGGTATTTTCGTGAAAATAAATTATAAAGATAAATTTCAAAAAATGCCGATAGAGGGCGCTTTAGACTTTGGAGTAACGAACAACTATTTTTTGCCGTTATTGTTTGCATCACTTTAAATGATTTAGGAAGGTTAGACTTAAACTTAAATTTTGAGCTGAAAATCTGAATAGTAGGGAGTGGTAAGTAGCACAAACTGAACTGTGTTCAAGGGGGAGGGGGAGGTTCAAATTTAAAGTAATTATAGAAAATGGAAAAATTGGTCGATTCGTTTTCGGTTTAAAATAAAACTATTCTTTAAGTCAGTATCTTCTTGAAAATAATTTTTAAAGATAAATCTCAAAAAATTCCTTCAGAGGGCGCCTTAAACTTTATAGTAACCAACAATTCACTTTAACCATTATTTTTTGGTTCTAATTAAATACATGCAAAAGCATTTTAAATGTTCTCGGAAGCTTAGATTTAAACTTAAATTTTGATCTCAAATCCTGAATCGTTATGAGAAGTTAAGAAGCGCAAACTGAAGTGTGTTCAGGAGTTAAAATTTAACCCTCTTTCCTCCTCCAGCACAATTCAATTTTTCGCTACTTAAACACTCCCAACGATTCAGAATTTCAGCCCAAAATTTAAGTCTATGCATTTTAAAGCATTTAATGAGATTAAAAAAATAACAGTTAAAAATAGTTGTACGCTACTCCAAAGTCTAAGGCGCCCTCTATCGGCATTTTGTGAAATTTATCTTTAAAAATTATTTTCAAGAAAACACTGATTGATCAAGAAAACTGCTGATTTAAAAATTAGTTTTAGCAAAAACCGCAAACGAATCGACCCATTTTTCCATTTTTTACAATTATTTGAAATTTGAACCCTCTGAACACAGCTAAGTTTGTTTACTTAACCACTCCCAGCTATCCAGATTTTGAGCTCAAAATTTAAGTTCAAGTCTAAGCTTACGAAAGCATTTAATAAGATGCAAAAAATAACGCCAAAAAAGAGTGTTTCGTTACTCCAAAGTCTAAAGCGCCCTCTATTGGCATTTTTTGAAATTTATCTTTATAATTTATTTTCACGAAAATACCTAAATAAAAAATAGTTTTAGTGAAAACCGCAAATCAATCGACCAATTTTTCCGTTTTTTATAATCATTTGAAATTTGAACCCTCTGAACGCAGCTCAGTTTGTGTTACTTAACCACTCCCAACTACAGATTTTGAGCTCAAAATTTAAGTTTGAGTCTAAGCTTACGAAAACATTTAATGAGATGCAAAAAATACCGGCAAAAAATAGTTGTTCGTTACTCTAAAGTCTAAAGCGCCCTCTATCGGCATTTTTTGAAATTTATCTTTATAATTTAATTTCAAGAAAATGCCGACATAAAGAATAATTTTAGTGAAAACCGCAAATCAATCGACCGATTTTGCCGTTTTTTATGTTTATTTGAAATTTTGGTCCCTAAACTTTAATGGCGGCTATCTCCTTAGGAAAACTTTTTGGACCCTTGGTCTCCTATTTAATATTGTTTGTCTTGATGTGTACTATCACCCCTCTTCTATTGTAAAAAAAAATTCGGAATCACCCTGTATAATGCGAGTGTGAAAGCTAAAAAAATTCCGTCGGTTCGGCCTACAGACCAGGCAGATTTCAAAGTTTAATTAATAATTTCACCAATAAAAACTAGATCAAGATTAGAAATAAACTCAGTTTAAAAATTCTATTTTGGCGATTTTTTAATTTCGTTTATCTGTAAAAGTAGATATTTATTTGAATCGTGTTAATGCGATTTTATTTGTTTTATAACCCCCCTCTCTTGTTTTAATTTAATTTAATTTATTTAAATTTCTCTAGGACATAGTCTTATCAAGCATATGTCAATATAAAAGTAGCATATAATACTAGAAAGATTCAAACTAAATTTAATTGGATTTGATATGTATAGAATTGTTGTCAGTTGTGAAGTTTATTCTTCTTAAAACCCCATTTTGTCGCGCCATTTTTAATGATATAAAAAATCATATCATAAATAATTTTTAGGCCTTTATTCAGATGTAATAATAACTTAGAACTGATTGATATGCTTCATAATTAAGAAGTTGTGGGTTTCTATCTGTTTTGACAAAAATCCTCCCCATTTTAATCAACGTCGTACAGTTTTGTTCATTAATTAACTTGACCCAGTCTTTATGCCCTTGATTTCAAGAGTCAGATTCAAAGAGATTTGTGCAGAATAATGGAAGTTATCGTGTTTATAAAAAAATATACACATGGAGTTTTTATTTTGGTATGGTTTTGGGATCATGGTGTTTAAAGACTTAAAACTTCTGTTAAAGAGTTAATAAACACTTTTTCCTGAAATTCGCTTTTAATATTTCAACAAATAGCAATTGCGTATATAAAATTACGCTGTTTAAAATAAATCGTTAAATCTTCGCTATATTTTTGGATTTAAGAAAACGACATTCAGATAACAATAATGAAATTTCAGACATTCATAAACTGCAACGCACTGGATGAATTTTTGGAACAAAAAAAGGAAACCTTTAAAGCAGTTTATTTCTGTAAAAGACGATTCTGTAATACGACCGAAAGTGTTTCAGTTTCACAATTTTTTTTTTTTTTTTTTTTTTTTTGCTCAAATTAAGTTAAACATTAGTCTTAAAAAAATGCAAAGTAATATAATTTTTTTTCAGATCAACATAAGTTTCAATTTTTAAACGGTGATAAAACGGTGATATTTTAAAAATATTTGTTAATGCAAATATTTTTCGAAAAAAAATTAAAATTTGTAACTAGATTCACGAGACCACATAGACAGTGAAAAACAAGTGCAAACATGAAATTTAATAAAATAAAATTGGATATTTGTAGGCATGAATAATTTTTAATTATTGTTTTTTACTCTGCAGAATAACTATTTCTAAATTATAGGTAATCCAATGAAGGCTAAATCATTGCAAATATTCAGAAAAATATTTGTAAAAAAATCTGTATTGATTCCCGGTTAATGTATAATAAAAAATATATTTGGATTACTTATTCTATTATTTTTAAAATAAATCTGTTGAGTTTCTTTGATACATATTCATCCCAAACATGTAGTTCTCTTGATGTCTTTTGTTGTTTGACATAATTTTATAAGCTGTTTTTGTTTTTACATTATACTTTGTTGAGCCGTATATGATGGATAAGATCTCTTGCATACAGCCCGTTTTCCCAATTTACATTCTTGTGTTTAACGTATAATAAAAGACTGGGTTTTGTATATTTTCTAGTTGCTCAAAATAGACATTTCATACAAAAAATCTTTCACATCAATTTAGATCTCATTTATGTAAGGGAAATTTCTTCTTCTAGAAAGGGATTCATCAATATCAGCGTGAGTTTAGTTGTTTTCAAAAGAGGAAAAGATCACGTATTTTTCCGCTTCAAACGATTGTTCAAAACAAAGATCAGAAGATCTCTTAAAATTGTTCAAAATTTGCCTCAGGCGTAAACTAGATCAGCAAGCCACACAAAGGGTTCGAATCATAATGAGTGAAAACAGTTGCAGAAATATATTGTTCTGCAGCATTTTTAAATATAAAAAATGAAGGGTTACTTTATCCATTCTCTGGAAAAAAGGGTTATTTTTTTCTGCACCGTAATGAAAAATGTATTATGTAAAAGGATTTTTTTACGTATATTAAAAAAAGAGTGATTACAATTCGTTTGTATAACATTAAAGAATGCCACGACTTTGCGAAAACTATTTTTTTTCTTCCTTTGTTGGGAAGAAGTTGTTCTTTTGTGTAACGGTTCCAAAATAAAACTTTTACGATTTAAGAATGTTTTATTCTTCTCTGTGGTTTTTTTTTATATTATTAATATTATTATTTGCAACCTTCGTAAAAATTGCATCTATACGAAATTTCATCGTTAGCTGTTTATTTATTTATTTATTTTACAGAATTTTAAATTTATAAAATTTTTAAAAGTAATTAATTGTAAATGTTCAGCCCCTTCTCACATTGTTATAGTCTTACAAACAGTTGTCTTTTACAAAAAAATTCTTACTTTTTTTAAACTACCAATTCTTTCCTTGTATACAACAGGGCCGTCAATAAAAGGTAATATTAGGGATGAGACGCAAGAAAATATAAGGGGGCTCAGATTTTTTTGCCTTTCTCTGACACAGAAACATAAATATGTGCATATTTACAATGTAGATACTATGTATCTTATTAAACTGCTGTAATAACTTCATTTTATATTAAGAAAAGAATAGAATGATGAAAAATTCGAGTGTATAACTGGTGCAATATTAAACATTATGTTAGCTTCATGTATGATAATAGTATGAGAGAGTGTTGATTTATTTCAGTTACAATTTAGTATTTCTGCAAAACTGTAAAAGGACTTTAAAACTAAATTAAATTTTTTTAACAGAATTTCATTTGGATTTTCGAAAAGTAAATTCATTTAGAAATCTGGGAATCTTCTCCAGAGGAGGCTCAAAATCTTTTACGGGGTGCTGAACCGCCCCTAGCAATCCCTTAACTACGACCATGTTAAACATATTTAAAAAAATGCCATCTCTCTATATCTACTATATGGCCAAAGGTTACCGGCCACTTGAAATTTTAGACATTTTGTTAAATATCTTGAAAAATACAAGAAGAATTATTCTATAACATCAGGTGTATAAACATGATACTACAGATCATATAATACCGTGTCCTGAAATTCCATAGGGTGCCGTCAACAAATTGAAAAAGAACGAATATTTTTTTTTGGATTACTTTGACAAAATTAATGAAGCCAATTCAATTAAATTGCAGGTTATGATTAAGCGGTGTATTGTAATAAACTGTGTTCATTTTATTAAGGACAGCATAAATGCTCATAGGAAAAGAAAGATTTTTATATAAACAGTCCCAAATTTTGCCAAGTGTTTTCTTATATTTTGAAGAGTTATTAATATAAAAAAAAATATTTTCTGAAAGTATGACGAGCAACATTGTTCACAAAACCTTGTAACCAGAATTAAAAAATAATAAAAATTGTATGGAAAATGAACAGGTATACTAAATATTTTTTCATTGTGCATGCGCGAGTGCGTCAATCGAACCTTCATTGCCATATTGTGTTATCTAACTGTTTAGAGTAACTTTTGTGAAAGTTGCAAAAACGTAGCTTCAAAATTCTGAAAGTTATCGTCTATAGAATATGATCAAAATCTGCGGTTCGCAAAAGGAAGAAAAATATATGCGGGGATGTATCTAAATGTCGTAGTAAGTGCTATATTGTGTATGCTTAATTAACACTAATCAATGGATATATAGATACCATCCCTCATCTTATTGCTTCATTTTGGAAATAGCGAAATTTTGAACCTATTCTATCGATGATTATTTTTAAGTTATGTTTTGTGACTTTCACAAAAATCGCTCTTTACATTTAGCAAATATATCATACAAATTATATTTTGATTGCTTTCACACATGCGCAGTTAAATATTATATAAGGAAACTGCTTATTTTCATACAGTTTCTATTATTTTTTACTTATTCAGTACTCTGCAAATTATACGCAAAAAACCTAGCAAAATACGGGACAATTTTTTGCAAAAACCTTAATTTCTCATGCTATCCATGCATCATAAAAATGAATAATATACAGGTGTCCAGTAAATGAGTGACCAATTTTGAATGAAAATAACAAAAAAAAAACAGTTTGAGATAAAAAATACGTGGTTTGCTGCATTATTATTAGAAAATCAATAAATTTTTAAAAATGCACTTTCTTCAAATAGTTTGAATTTCGGCAAACAGATGGCGTTGGCGGCAACAGGAGGCCAAAATTCAGACATTACTCTAGTTTTCATATGCATGAGCTTTTCGGCTCATTTTGGAGAGCGGAATCTCAGTCAACGTGTTGAATTGACCCTCGACTCACCTGTAGAAATAGAGTTTGCTGGATGGAAAGAGATTTAAAATAATATTTATGATTGAACAATATCTATTTTACTAAATAAAAACCAGCAAAACATGCTTTTTAACATGCATTGACGTATCACACATTTACCATAAATAAATTGTATTAAATATGTTTTTGTAACCGGTTAAATGATCGGATAACTCTCTTTACGTGCAAAAAATTGAAAATGTGGGATAAACACTGCTTTTTTAAGCTAAAAAAATTGAAATATTTAATCTAAATATATTTTTTCATTAAATAGTAAGAAATTGTATTTTAAAAATTTTGTTGTGCCAAAAAGCTTTAAGTGAAGGATTAAGCGAAAAATTTTTGCCCGTATGTCATATCGCAAATCAGTTAAGTGGTTAAAACAATGGTACGCAAATAGCATTGGGGCAAGTTGTCTTAAACTTATACGTAATAAAATTTTATTAAGCATAATAGACGTTATTCAGTCATAAATATTAATTTAAATATCTTTCCATCAATAAACTCTATTTCTACAGGTGAGTCAAGATTCCATTCAACATATCGACTGAGATTCTACTTTGCAAAATGAGCCGAAAAGTTAAAGCGTTTGAAAACTAGAATAATGTCTGAAGTTTGGATGTCTGTTGCTGTCAGCAACATCTGTAGGCCGAAATTCGAACTATTTGAATAAAATGCATTTTTATAAATTTATTGATTTTCTGATAACAATACAGCAAATTGCACATTTTTATCTCAAACCTTTTTTTTTTTTTGTTATTTACATTCAAAATGGGTCAGTCATTTACTAGACACCCTGTACATGCATCATAAAAATGAGCACAACTTGTTATAATAAGCCTCTTTATGATAACCTACAGTTTGAATGTTTTTGCTACATTAGTTTTGACAGGGTAATCAAAAAGATATTCGTTTTTTTTATTTGCTGGCGGTACTTTATGCGATTTTGGGGAAAAAATCTTTGTTATTATAATTTTACATGTATTTTTCTAGATATTTAACAAAGCGTCTAAAATCGTAAGTGGCCGGTCACATTTGGCCACATAGTTTAAGAGTTACATTCGCGTTGATCAATAAAAAAATTTTTTTTTCAATCTTCTTTGCCGCAAAATATAAGAAAAAATATCATATTTTAGCATCGATTACGGTACTCCGAATGCTAGAGAAATTGAAGTACAATTTTTGATAAATCATTTTGTGCTCAAAAAATTAATTTATTTATTCATGTTATTATAGTACAAAATGCTTTATTGTTTCAATTACTTGTAGAAAATATTTTTTATTTGCACAATACTAATTTATGTTTTTTAAATAGTTATCTTATTTTATGAGTTTTTTAGAAGAATTTGTCATATATTTTAAGAAGATTGAAATTTAAGGCATCAAAATTAAAAGACTATAGATTGTATTGATTAAGATATCTCTAATGATAGCAAAATTATTACATAAATTTTGGTAAATAATTTGGTGCTCAAAAGTTGTTCTATTTATGTATATTATTATAGCATTAAATTTTATCATGTGAAATTTACGTTTGCTACATGTTTTTTTTTTTATTTGGAATACATTAATTAAAGTTTTTTTTATAATTTGTCTTCTTTTATATAGTTTTAGTTTGAGAAAAGCAAAATTAAGAGATCTAAATTACGATATTATAAAATGCTTTAATGTAGGGAAATTAGCATAAAATTTTTGGTAAATAACTCGGTGCTAAAAGTTATTTTATTGTAATCTTTACTTGTTCAAAACGTTTTTTGGATGCAAAACACTAATTTATGCTTTTTTTAAATAGTTTTCTTATTTAATGGCACAAAATCCCTTAAGGGACATGCTGCGCCAAAACAAAGATTAAAAAGTACAAATGTGAAAAAGAGAAAAAAAAATGTCAAAATATCTGGATGGGGTATCCCATCCAGATACAGTCAAGCAAATAGGTCTAGAAAAATAAAATACCTAAAATATTACAATGCAGCTAATCCGAACGTCATTAAAGGGCATCCAAACTAAGATAAAAAAAAAATATTATACATGAAAATAAAAACCTGTATGTTTTAAAAAGTTAAAGAGTGCCCCACGAGGTGTTTCCCCAATGAGGTTTGTCAATCTTGGTGATGAAGAGTTAAAATACATTCTGTACAAGTACCGGAGGCCCGGACAGTCAGTTAAAATATGATGAATGGTCAGGTGATTAAAATGACAATGAGGACACATGGGTGCATCCCCTCTAAGTAACAGATGGTTATGAGTGATCCTAGAGTGACCTATTCTCAGACGAGTCAGAATAACATCTGTTTTCCTGGGGTAGATTGGAGGCCAGATCATTATTGTTCGTTTGATATGGTGCAATTTATTATTGTGTTCTAAATCCCAACTCTCTTGCCATTTATTTTGAATAAAATGATTAATAATTAGGTTAAGGTCTGAGAATGGTATTTTATGATGTAATGGATTAAGTGCAAGTTTTGCCGACTCATCTGCTTTCTCGTTTCCAGGTATACCCATGTGTCCAGGTACCCAACAAAATAATATATTGTAACTACGTCTTGTCAAATTATTATAAAAGTCTAAGATGGATGAGATATACGGATACTTTTTAAAAGATTTAATTGCGTCAATAGAACTATTTGAGTCAGTACAGATGATGAAGGATATGTTATGATGATGAGATATGTGTACCATGGCCCTTTCTATTGCAATTAATTCGGCTGTAAATATAGATGTAGATGGATGAAATCGATAACTAAGAGTCATACCATCACAATATATACCACAGCCAACAGTATTTCTATTCTTTGAGCCATCTGTATAAATGTCCAAGTGATTGCTATAAATATCACGATGTGCAGCAAATAAGCATTTAAAGGCCGCAGGGGTTAAATTCTTTCTTTCATAGCCTTTTAATGGATGAAGGGTTGCGATACCAGGTGGATTCCAAAGAGGATAGATGTGAAATGGACATGTGCTCACCTCAATATTATTCAAAGGGCTATTGCTGATTATGCTTCTCATTCTTACACCAAAAGAAGGCACACAAGATAGGCGATTCTGATATAGAATATCATTGTGAGAGTTTAAAATATATGTATGAAGAGGATGACTAGGATGTGAAAGGACACGGTAAAACAACTCCAAAAAAATTTTTTCACGAGTATAGTGTAATGAAGGTTCATTACAGTCAACATATAAGCTTAAAACAGGTGATGTACGAAATGTACCAGAGCAAACACGAAGTGCGCTATGGTGCACTGTGTCAAGTTTCTTAAGAACAGACTTACAAGCAGAACCGTAGACCTGGCAGGCGTAGTCAGTTTTTGCACGGATCACAGCACGATAAATCTTTAGAAGAGAGCTTCGGTCTGCTTCCCATGAAGTATTAGACAATACCCTAAGTACGTTTAGCGATTTTTCCCATTTTAATCTTAATTGTAAAACATGAGGTAAAAACGTAAGTTTATTGTCAAAATAGAGGCCTAGATAGCGGACATTGTCTACAACAGGAATTTGAGTTGAACCGATAAAAATTTCAGGGTCTGGATACAGATCCCTACGTCTACAAAAATGCACACAAGAAATTTTGTCATGAGAGATAACAAAACCATTTTTATTAGTCCAATTAAGAATATTTCTAATAGCAGTTTGCAATTGTCTTTCAATAAAACGTATATCCTCTCCCATACACATAATCCGAAAGTCGTCAACATATAAATCTCCCTTCACACAAGGGGGTAGTTGACTGAGAATATCATTTATTTTAATAGCAAAGAAGGTGACACACAGGACACTGTCCTGGGGAACACCCTCTTCTTTTACATAAAAACTAGAAAGAGTTCCTCCTATACGAATTTAAAAATTCGCACTGCAGGGAAATTTTTGATAAAAATAGGAAAATTCCCGCGAAAGTCCAAGTTAAAAAAGGTCGCGGAGTATTCCATAACGCCATGTTCTGTAATAGGCATTCGCCATGTCAAAAAATACTGAGACCAAATGCCTGCGTTTAAGAAAAGCTGTCCGTATGTAATGTTATAGATGAATTAAACTATCGATAGTAGATCTTCCATGTCAGAAACCACTTTGAAGAGCGACAAGGCAGTTATTTGTTTCTAAAACATGAATGTGGAGGCAATTGACCATCTTTTTAAGAAGTTTGCAAAGGTAGCTAGATAGGGCAATAGGCCTGTAATTATTAGGATCAGTAGCATCTTTTTCTGGTTTAGGAAAAGGAATAACGATTGCTCTGCACCAAGAATTAGGAAAAAAATGTTCTGTCCATGTTCTGTTAAAAAAAGAAAGTAGATTGTTAAGAGGAAGTAGAGAGAGGTGCTTGAGCATGACATAAGTGATGTCATCGTGCCCAGGAGCAGATAAACGACTGTCATGTAAGCATTTTAAAAGCTCTGATATAATAAATGGCTTGTTGTAGGAAAAGGAATTATGACTATTAAAATTAATACTGGTCTTTTCAGTTTGTCTTTTATGAGATAAAAAAAATTCTGGATATGAATCTGAATTTGAAGTAGAAGCTAGGATATGCCCTATTGTCTCAGCTATGTTTTTAGTAGAAGTGATAGTTTGACCGTTTAGTTTTAAACTTCAAATATGGCTTTCAGAGTACAGACCCATGCAGTTTTTCACCTTTTTCCAAATCTCTTTACTGGATGTGTTAGATTTTATGCTTGAAACATACTTAATCCAGGATTCACGCTGGCTTTTGTGTCTTATTCGTCTAGTCTCTGCCTTTGCTTTTTTAAATGCTATGCAATTAGTGTTGTTTGGGTACCTTCGAAAAATATCCCAAGATTTTTGTTGTTTTCCTTTGCTAATAGGCAATCATTATTCCACCAAGATTTTCTGTTTTTATGAGCAGGGGATGCTAGCATCAGCAGCATTGATAATACAATGAGTTTCATTATCAAGTGCTTTGTCAATGTCACCGTCTATCACGTTATTTGTGATGTTCGCAAGTGCTGTGAAAGTTGGCCAATTGGCTCCGTCATACACATAACTTTTAGTATAATTTTTGGAATCCACACTTGGAGTAGTCAATGAAATAAAAGTAGGAAAGTGATCACTACCGTGTAGATCATTTGAGATCCAAAAGTTCCAAAATGGATAGTGATGGGGAGCATATAGTAAGATCAGTTGCATGAAAAGTGCGTGTAGGTTCATGAAAGTAGGTATGATCACCATTATTGAGTAGGCATAAACCATTGTCAGAAATTAATTTTTCTATTATTTCTCCACGTTGATTGTTATCAGAACTGTTCCAGAGTTGGTTATGAGCAGTAAAATCTCCAACGATGATAAATGGAGTGGGGAGTTGGAGAATGAGATTATCTAGATGTGCTGACGGAATGGACTGGTTTGGTGGTAAATAAATTGTACATATTGTTATAAGCCGGTTAATATGGATACACGGAAAGCAACAGCTTGTAAATTAGTATTTATACTGATAAACGTATGAGGTAACTTGCGAGAAATGTAGAGAGCCACTCCTCCAGTGGCCCTATCACTACCAGTGAAGTATTTCCAGTAAGTAGTGTAATTACGTAATTTCGCTTTGTCTTTTGGTTTTAGATGGGTTTCCTGTAGAGTTAAGCAGAGTGGTTGATGGTCAGACAGAATGTCCCGGATTTTGTATTGTTTATTAAGATAACCACGGCATTTCCATGAGATGATATTATTCATGATTAGGAGAGTTAGGTTTGTGTATCTATGATTTTATAATTGCCATAAGATTTTATAGTGTCAATCGGGCACAAGTACCTTCAGCACAGTATTCTCGTCGATATCCGAGTCACCGCCATAGGACTCGGATTCCATTTTCTCATCCACGTACTGCTACAGCTGTTTTGGATCTTTAATATTTTTTATAAATGAGCTGATGCAGAATTTTGCTCCCCCTTCCCCACAGTCTTCTATTCTAGAGAGGCTGGAGTTGAGGTTTTCTTTTTAGTCGTTTGTATAGGGGGTTTTTTTAGATTCTGTTTTCTTTGGATATCAGGTTTCAGTAGTATTTTGGTATTGGTGGCAGCTTTTGTCTTAGTTTGGGGTTGAGATGACTTATTGGATAGAGCTGTCAATTTCTGTTGTTTCTTTTCTATGTCAATTATTTTTACCGGTTCAGAGGTTGGGGTATTGGTCGATTGCGTTACGGTAGATTTACGTTGTGGATATGAAACATCAGTTTGTGTAGCCGTGTGTCTTACGGCTGTTTATTGCTTCTTGAGTAAACTGAAATAGCTAATTCCAACAGATGGGGTTCTATTTTCAATAAGTTTACGGGCATCAGGATAAGACAAATTCTGAGTAATTTTTATAGTAATTCTTTCTTTTTCACGGTTCCAGTTAGGGCACTTGCGGGAATATGCTGTATGATTTCCTTTACAGTTAGCGCAGCGTTCTGATATTTCACACAATTTATTGTCATGGCCGACTTCTGCACAACGTGCGCAGGTAAGAGATCCACGACAATTTGTGTTAGCATGGCCGTAACGCTGGCATTTAAAACAACGGGTAGTGTTTTAAGGTAGTGTGTATAGGGTCTGACTGGACAGTTTAGATATCCCGCTTTAATTCTAGGTGGCAATGTAATATTATTGAAGGTTAGAATAACGCGTTTAGTGGGAATTATCTGCTCGTTTTTACGGATGGTGATACGGCGTACATCTATGATATTTTGGTCTTTTAAATTTTCTAAAAGTTCATCTTTGGTGGAGTATAAAAGATCAGGTTCAGATATTATCCCGCGTCTTGTATTTAAAGTTTTATGTTATTGTACAAAAACAGAAAAGGTGCCTATTGTAGTGCAATTAGAGAGAAATTATGATTGTTTGGTTGTAGAAACCCCAACCAGCAAATCGCCAGATCGTAATTTTTTTAGAGAATGACCATCTCCCAAGACAGACTGGAAAGTTTTTCTATGAGAAATGGTGAAGTTTTTTTAAAGGAGCAATCAGAGTGGCTATCGGTACGTTTCACAATAAAAAAGCGAGTAAATGAGGAAGACAGTGCAATTTGTTGCTCTCCACTAGGGAGAGAAATAGAAGGAAAAGAAGTGTTTCCATCCATATTTAAAAAAATAAAATTCAGACCCCGGCCGCACCACCCACTACCGAGCCCAACAAGGGGATGCACATTTGTGCACCAGTGCTAGCCAGGACCCATACGGTCACAAGACAACCCTATGTCAGTCTCCACCCTTAACGAGATGACTGGTAGTTGCTCGATCACTTGATCCCTAAAGCCAGTGACAAAAGTCAACTGACCAGCCGATTGGTACATACGGGACCAATATGCACCTCCCGTCTACCTGAAGCAGAAGCCAAAGCAGCGTGTTGGTTTCCCTCAACTGCCAGGATCCCCCTTTCCAGGGACACGGGTCGCCACGCACGGCCAACACGTGGGTGGTTTACAATTCTAGATGAGTCGATATACAGGATGGCATCGGCTCATACAGAATTGCCCTCACCTCGAAAAAGGAAACCACAATGAGAGTGAAACAAAGATGAAAGGAAGATAAGATGAGTAAGAGGAAAAGGAAAAAAGAAAGATCACTCAGGTTCCCGGGGTTGTGAAGCCCGTGAATACCTAAAGAAAGTATCCCCCTGGGGGATAAATCTAATTGAGCATCGTGGATTTCATTTTGTTGCTATGAAAACAAAAAATTCTCCGGTAATAAAATATATTTACTGCATCATTCTTCATTTAACTTTTATTTTGGAATACTTTTAAACATATGAAAATATACTTTTCAGTATGAAAATATTTTTATATACAAAATTATTTTTAAAGTAATAATATTAAATACTAATTGCATGAACAAGCAGCATAATCATGTAATACAATATATATATATATATATACTTATATATACGTATAAAACTTTCTCATTAAGTTTTAATTTATTAATACCATTTACACATATTATAAAAATCACTAAAGAAAAAATTTTCAGTTACATTAAAATCGTTGGATTTTGGCGAGGAAAAGTGTTGCTCGCCAAATCGCGTGATGCTTTCGTCTTTTTGTGCCAAATACTCAAAGATATATTGTATATTGTACAGACTTTCTACGGAAAGTCCGCTGCTAAATTCGATTGATCCTTTTTTACAGACATGCTTAGTAATTTTTTATGCCCAGTATGGAGACCTGCCTTGTAAGAAGAGCAATTCTTCATAACAACATCTGTGAAAGGAATAAATAGATTAAGTGTTTTTATAGAAATGAATCGCTATTTTTGGAACACCCTGTGTACAAGAACGGCATTTACAGTGAACGTGAATTGCAACCGCATGCTTTCGCAAACTCACTTTGTTGTGCAAAAATATTTTTATAAATAAGCTGCTGAACAGTAAGGAAATATCAGTACAATAAATTACGAAATATTTTTTGCGAATCATTTTTTCCCCTTAAAAATTATTTATTCCCATAAAAACTCTATAGTCTTATAAAGATTTTACTGTTACTAGTCTTTTATTAAAAGCATCTTTTAGTTTAAACAAGTGAAATTAAGTAAACGCTTTATGTTAGTTTTTAAAATGTTAGATTTAATTAACTTAAAATTTAACAAAAAAAGTATAATGAGATTTGTATAAAATTTTGTTGCAAAATTTCATTTAAAACATAATTGTATTATCGTTATCTTCGACGTCAACGCTAATTAATTACATGACAAACTCATGGCGTGCACACATACTTGCACGCTTCCCGTTTTTCTTTTTAAATTAAAAAACTAAATTGCAACCAAACAATTTATTTTAAAACAAGTTTCTTGCTTCAATATGGTACTTTAATGAAACATACATAATTTAATCAATTAAAATAAATTTCTGGTTTAAAATATATTTTGATGATTTAAAAAAATTTTGATGGTTTTCAAGTACGTGCAATTATACATGCATATTGTTATTTTATAAATTATATTCATCAGGGTATTAGAGAATCTGTCTTTCTATGTATGCCTATGGAAGAAGATGTTGTTAAGCAGTCTGATATTATGATATAGTTTTATTTTTATTATTATAGTTAATTTACATTTAGTTATTTATTTTAATGATAAAAACCCCACCAGTGTCTGAGAGGTTCTGCTTTCAAAACTGGTAGACGGCAGGTACTAAGTTCAAACAAAATTGCGATCGTCGTCCTAATCGTTCGGAAGTATCCCTGTTTTTTTTTAAGCTTGGATTTCCTTGCGTAAATGTGGAATACGTTCCCAGAGAAAGACCATTCATGGAAGGCACCCTCCCGCCGTCTTAGGGCCTATATCCCTTGTATTGATAATATCCCGTTATAAACACAACCAGAATGATAAAAGTTTTTTTAATGTTCTTTTTATTTACATTTTCTATGTAAAACATATGTCCGGCAGAACATAAGATAATATGTCGTTTTATGTATGATTGTTGAAGAAATTGTCGCTAAGCCGTCGGGCATCATGATATCTTTAAAGTTATATTATTAAATTAAGTTATATTTAATTTTTTGCTTTAGTAATGAAAAAAATTAACGTTTCTTTTTTATTTAAATTAAAAAAACATGAAAGTGTGGAATACGCTTAACAGTATTTATGAATATCCGTCTTCCTATGGTAATGGAAAAATATGTAGATTAAATCTTTAAAAATTATAACTGATTTAAATTGATATTATATATTTAATGGTGAAATTTTTCCTTCGTGTATATTCATAAAATAACAGGATTCAAAAATTCAAAATATAAAACAGTTTCAGTAGAATGTAAAGAAATCTATCTGTCTCTGACCGTGGAGGAAAATGTTTTAGATAGCATGATTCCCTTAAGTTATATTATGTATCTCATAACTTTATTTAATTTATGAAATTTCAAACCTTCTATAAATTTCTATTATTCTTCCAGTTTAATTTTATTAGATAAAAAATGGCAAAATGGCAAAAACCAGGTTCAAAAGAACTTAAGATTATATATCTGACTATCTATCCCAGTGCAAGCATTCTTAAAACGTGAATAAAAAAAAAAGTTTTAAAAAAAGATATAAAACATTTGAAAGGAACTTTTTAGATATTCTTTAATAATGTCTGGCAGTTTTCTTCTTTAAAATCAATAGTTATTTTTCAGTGAACTGATTAACATATTCATAATGTATGAATCACAGTTCTTAATATCCCCTTTTCTTAATGTTTTACCTTTCACATTAATACAATACAAAATAAAATATATATCGAAAATACTAAAATACAGTAAAACCTCTAAATAACGGGCACCCCGGGAACGCAGAAATTGTCCGCTATTCGGAGGTGTCCGCTATTGGGAAAACCTCAGAGATTCAAAAATCGCTAAGAAATGCTTAATGTTTCATTAATTTACTTTTATAAGTCCTAAAACCTCTTTTATATAATTAATCACAAAAAAAATATTTTTAATCAATAAAATTGAATTAAATTTGTGCACACTTTTATCCACTGTTTATTATATTCTCATGAAATAATCGGTTACAAAAGTTTACTTTTGCTTGCGATTACATGTAATTTGTTTTTCTATGTGACGTTATTGGACATTGTAGAGTTCTGGGTGCGAAGGGAAGAATTGCAGTTTTTGACCTTTAAAAGCATAAAATCTCAAAATATTTTTAGGTGACATTTCAATGCTCTGGGAGATATTCCTCCCGGGCAACACCCTGAATTTAGCACTGAACGTGAGGGAGGAGGGGGGAGATTTCCCTCAGCTCTTTATCTACATTTATCTGTGATCACAAAATTTGTGACACATTGTCCTGATAAATTCAGAGGCCTTTTTGCTTTTTTTTATTCATTTTTTTCTCTTTAAAACATACTTTTTCATCCTTTATCGCCGAATACAGTGTCCGCTATTCGGAATGTCCGTTATTCAGAGGTTAAACATACAAAAATTTAGGTTTTGGGAGTGGGGATTGGAAAACTGTCCGTTAAATAGAGGTGTCCGCTATTCGGGAGTGTCCGTTATGGACTTTTTTCTGTATTTTTAAAAATTTTATTCTGAAATATGATACATTGCTGAATGAAACATTTTTATGTAAAATTCGACCTATCGGAAATTCGATTTATTGAAAATGCTTCCTTAGAAATATATGAACCATAAAAAAATCAGGCAAAATTCGGCAAAATAACATTTTCGGAAATATTATGTATACTTGAAATTTGAGACGATACTCTTACAAAGGAAGTTTCAGTAGATAAGGAACGTGGAAATAGAAAATGAAACAATGAAAATTCAATGAAATTAGAGTAGAAAATAACATGAACAAATATAGAGGGAGAGTGTATAGCCAATACATTCCTTGTTCGAATCCTGGCCCCGACTTTTTTCACCCCCTAGGAATTTGCATCAGTTATATAATTCAATTACCGATTAAATAATCGTGTTGTAAAATTAATCTAATATAATTTCGTATGCAGCGTTTTCTGTAGCTCCATAGATTAACCTTCAATTTTTTATCTTGAGCTGATCCAGAGTATCAGACCAGATTGTGTGTTCGTTGGGATTATTTGGGTGAATTGGTCCTCCAGTGTTCGTTCAGGATGGCTTAGTGCAAGAGTATTGATGGCTCGTTCGAATCATGGCCCGGACTTTCTTTACCCATTCCGAAAATTTGCATCTGTTAAAATTCATTCACCAATAAAATAATCGTGTTATAAAATTAATATAATATAATGAGACTATGTAGAATTTGTATAACGTTAACGTTATAAAAGAAATCTGTTTATTTACCGAAAAAATTCCCACCAAAACGTCAACAAAGAACTGTTTATTTAACGGAAATAGTCTGTATTTACTGATAACATTTTGCTACTGAAACAGTTTCCATCTGTAGGTTCGTAATAAATGTAGATTAAAAAGGCATATATTACTGGCGTTTTGTAGGAAGCTTTTATTTGTAAAACATTTTTTTTTCTTTTTTTAACTTATTTCTTAAGCTTATATTTATTAATGATTTATCTTTCATTATGATACCTGGAATATAACGCGTGACTAATTTTTTGAATTTTTTCAATGAAAAATGCGTATTTTAGGCGGGGAAATATGTCATTAACCATTCTTATTTGAATAGCAATCAATATTATTTTTTTTTACTTTTGGATATTTAAGGACATATATTGAGATATCTTTTTTTAGTCTCTTTTATTAAAATTAAATGATACTTAAAAATCAACCATAAAATGTGCTAGAAATATTACTTAAATTCCTTTCAGATGTATCGTACTTCATAGTTCAGTCACATTTACCTGTCTAACAAAAATTTGTGTGGGATGTACGAGTGCGTTTTATTTCCTGTCAAACACACATGTAATTAAAGTTCAGTCAGTACTAGTCCAACATCCACTTTATTTAATTTCAAAATCAAAAAGCCGGATGAAATTCTTGAGGTAGAAATTGCAATTCAGTTCATCAGAGTTGCAGTCAAAAACTTTCTCTATTTCGGATCCCTCACCCGTATTCAATAAAATGTTTCTGAACCACATCGGAAGTGCTAAACCCGCTGGATTGGAATGAATTAATGCTTTTCGATGGCTAGCGGCCAACATCTGACTTTTCAGAGGTAATGATCGTTTTCGGTACACATCGCAGTCTCATAAATGACTGAACAAATGCAGAAAAGAGGAGCTTCATATGCAAGCAATGCATAAAAGAGGTAGCGAGGCTTCGAATAATGAGTAAAACTGTAATTAAAATGTCAGACATCGTTCTTTTATTTCGAAGTTTGACTATGGATCATTTATTTGGGAGTGAGTGATGTTTCAGATTATTAAATGCATTCGAAACTGAAATTTCCAGATTTAGAAAACTTTTTTACATAGAGCGAATTTTTTAATATCATTAAGATATATGTATAAAAAATAAATATATATAAATATATATACATTTTTTAAAAGATTTCTTAACATATTCCAGCATAGTTGAAATGTGTTTATGAATTCGGGCTATTTGACTGGCATATCTGTCTGCCTGCCTGTTAAAATTTTAATTCGCGTAAATATACTCGGGTCACCATGCTACTGATATTTTTAGTGATGTTTACTTTGGCTGTCTTGGTATGCAAAACTAAGTGTATAATAGTAACAGCTCATATACAGGAATATTCAAAGGATTCCATCTACTGCAGTCTATAGATAAAAATTGCTTGCGGTTTTAATATACCAAAAACTTTTTTTTTTTTTTTTTTGCATTACAAAAGAGATTTACTAAGGAATATGAATTTATTGCTCATTTTATGAGTCTTACAAAAAAAAAAAAAAAAAAAAAAAAAAAAAAAATCCAATACAAACTTTTTATGGAAATTTTTGTTGAAAGTGCGTTTTGGGTTCTAGTACTTCAATTTAAATTAAACTATTTTATTGCATATTGCTTTCACTAGCTTTGTATAATTCTATAGACGGTTTAACGAGTTAAACGAAAGATCTAGTGTACATTTTCATCAATTAACAGAAATTATTAAAGAATAAATCTGACTATGATATTCCTATCTGAAATAAATTTTAATATATTTTGTAGTATACGTACAAAATTATTGCTACTGTAAAGAGCTACACAAAATAATTCAGATATATTTTAAAATGTTGTTGGTATTTTCAGAAATAGGGTTTCCAAATCTGTTTTATGTTATTCTAAATGTTTACATAAACATAATCTTTCCCCTTGCTAAATAGTAAAGTTTTTTATAGCAATCTAAATCTATCGGAAAGTGCTCATTAATCTACACTTGATAGATATTTTTTTATTCTTGATTACTATCAGTGAACTTTAAGTTATTAAATTAAATCTTTTTAAGAATATGATAATTCAAATGTTTCAAACTTTAGAAGCTAAAATCTGAGATTTAGAAATTTTTATTAACGATAAATAATTTATTTCCGGATAAAAATATTGTACACTGTAAAAAAAACCCATTACAAATCATTAAAATAAAAATAATAATAACCTGTGAAGTTACTGAAACGTTTCTGGAAAACTGAGATTCCTAGAGCATCTTGTATAAAGAAAATAACAAAAAATCATGTAACAGGTACGCGTTTACACTGCAAATCAAACAATTTGTAATGTTAATAAGTAGTCTTTCAAAAAACTGTGATGCCGAGATGTTTTTTGTGTAGTTGCATCAGGGTCATAGATAAAATTTTAATGAACTTGTTCTAATTTTAGTAGATTTCTTTGTAAAGGCACGGCTATTATTGTAATTTTACAAAACTAGCTTTGTAAAGTTACTTTTATTTATTTATTTTTATTTATTTAGTAATTTATTTACTTATTTGTACAGTGAATCGATAAAATTTCAGTAGTGATACAGATTTTTGATTTTTTTTTTCCTTTTTCATTTTTTTCCCTTTTCAAAAATTTCCATTCAGTATAGATAGAAAAATAACTTTCTTGTTATTTATTTATCTTTTTATTCTATTCGTCTTAACCTTCCCACTGCCACGAACTGATATATCCGTTCACTAAGCTGCAAATTTCACTACAATTGAAGCATTTTTTAAATTAATATATTTGTCCAAATATAATATAGTTTGAAGAAATTAAGTTATGATTGATACTATCAAGATTTATAGGCATATGTGTATTAAATATATATATACATATACCATGGTAGAAGAACCCTCTTTTTAAAACATTTAAAATAAATTAAAGAGAAAACAACGTTACAATGTTTCCCTTCCCGATCATACAGTTAAGAATCGGCAGTTTTTTCTTTTTAAATTTCTTTTTTTATTCTATTAAAATGGTTAAATATTTCATTTTTATAGTTGTTTTTAAACGATTTTTTTACAACATTTTAATTCTAATAGTTTTTTTCTGTTTCAACCAGAATATCGGCAATATTACTTTTATTTTTCTGGTAATTACAACTGCAATTATTTTATCGGGAATTTACTAACTACAAACGCAAGTGCCTGTTTTAAAAAATAATGATTAAGAACTATTTTTCAAAAGAACTCTCTAAATCGATACTTTCAGATTTTGTCAAAGGATTCAAGTAAAACAATGGTCCATCGTTATATCGCATCTTCCGGCTTACGATCGAATGTGTTGTAACCGAGTGCCTTAAAAATTAAAGAGGTCAAACATTTTATATATATATATATATATATATATATATATAGAGTTAGAATCTTGAATTTTTTCGTTCTGGTGAACTATATAATTCGTAAACAAAATCACATGATAAAACTTACATGTTTATATTAAATTTACATTTTAAATTTATTAAGAAAGAGAATAAACAAAATTCATTATAACTCGAAATATTATCTGTCGAATTTATTATTTTTTCATTTAAATTGATAGAAGTTGTTCAAAAATTTTAATTTCTATTCAGCGTTTTTTTAAATATGAAATAAAAATTAAAATAATTTAAAGCAATATATTTTTTAAAATAATAATGGCAATTTTAAAAATCATGGCATCAAAAGTAAATATTAAAAAAAAATTCCATAAAAATTAAAATAAGACAATTAAAAAAGACGTGTTCTAAGTTTGAACCATTTAGCATTAATGATTTTTGATTTATAAAAATTTGAATAAGAGAATTGGGGAAAGAAACCCATCATGAAGAAAAACATTTTTTTTTATAAAAAGCCGTTTTTATAACAACATCTGCTTGGAAATTTTTTGAGAATGTGTGAAGATTTTTGTGTAAACGAACTCTCTTAAGAACGGTTGCATGCTAGAAGATATTTTTTAATAGTGTTCAATATGTTAGCTTATGCATAAATTTCAAGTTTCAATGAAAAAGTGAAAGCGACACGCAATACAAAAAATATTTATGTAGTAGTATATAATTAAAAAAAAAAACGGATTGTTTATTATTCATTTTATTTAATTTAAATTTATTTTATTTTATTTTATTTTGAGCATCGTGAAAGCTGTATTTGACAAAGCGACGCAAGAAGGAACTAAAATTATACATAATATGTTTATGTTTAATCATGAACTGTATAATTTTTGTTATACATCGATAGCATCCGCAAATAGCTGCACTGAAAACATTTTGAACAAAAGAAGAAAATTTCTTTCATATTTTCTTTTGATGTTTTTGTTTGTTTGTTTTAATTTAAATCACAAGCTCCCGGCCATTAAAAAGCGTTAAAAATAGCATCTATGATCGGTAAAACATACGAAATTTTAGTAAAGTATTGCTCTCAACATTACCTTTTCAAATAAATAGTGCGTTATGCTACAAACGGAAAGAAAAATTAACGACTTAATATAGGTTTGCTATTTTAGCACCATTCTTCCGAAAAAATTTGGAACAAGGATTTATGATTTTGATTTAATTTAATTATTTATTATTTATCGAAGACTAATTAAAAAATAAAAAAATATTCATGTAATTATTTAATTTCACTTTTTTATTATTATCAACTAACATGGTAGAACAAAAATAATTGTCCCATTCAATGGATGGAAAAATAATGTATCCATCATAAGTATGACACATGTAAATAGATGTATTTATACGTCTATTCATACAAGTAAAAATAATGTCAATAATTTTAATATTTTTTTAATAAATTACAACAGTTTTAACCTCATCTATTCACCGACTTATACAAAATAAAATGTTTATTTATTTAAATCAATCCTCAGTAAAAATATTTCTGACAAGACGGTATAAAATGTCATTCAAATACCGGAGACACTAGATTTTTTATACAAATTCCTTCTCACTTGATATTTTTCAGATACGAAAAAAATAAAATAGATAAAAATGAATTTATCAACTGTTGTCTGAAACACAAGTACGATTTCCTTTAAATTGTATATTATAAGATGTAAAATAGCACTTTAGCGTATAATAGATAAAATATAATTTTAAAGTTACTACTAGTACTAACGGTACTAGTAGTTTATCCCGTCGACCAATAAGTTATCGCCAAACTGTAAGATTAAATGCCAATAATGGATGATCGTGAATATCACATTCAATGACATTAAATACGATTCACGTGTTTAAAATGTCATTAAGTGATTTTTATTTCGACTTTTTATTAATATTTTTATTAATGTTCTACTACTTATTTGTTTTTTCGTTATTTAAAATAAAAATTTTGTCAATATGTATAATTTGGCTGTTAGTTTGGTGATTTGTAAAATTTGGCGAAAATGGTCGACGAGATAACAGAGTAGTACCAAAGTTACACTTTCAAAGAGCTATACCATTTTTTAAACATTTACTTTCCAAATAATATGCAGAAAAATATTTTCCCACTAATAGCATACCTGTAACTGGATCCACTAACACTTCTAAAACTATTCTTTTAAATAAAATCACAAAAACATTTAATATACAGGGTATGCTAAATGTGGCTTTATACTTAAAAAATAATAATTAAAAATAAACAAGCAATGATATTCACTTGGGGAATTTTATGTTCAATGAAGAAACTATCATATCTTTAAAACTGAACTGCAAAGTAGGTTAGAAATGGAAATCCAATACCGTGAACACCTAGATCTTCCGCCATAACGCCTTATAATTTCTTTTTATGATGTAAAAAGAAAACAATGTTCTTCAATCCATGACACTGATGGATTATAGCGGCTATCGGATGTGTTAATTCTGCAAAGGGTTAATAATATCATCAGGATATCTATCTACATTACACGTGTCTGCTGAGGAAGTAAATAATAATAAAAAAAAAGATAGTAGAAGTGGGAGCACCAAGTTATTTTGGAGGCATGCATGAACCGTGCGAGATTGCATGAGGAAAAATCGTTCAAGCAATAAACGCGTTTCTGAGTTAAGTCAGCAAATACAGAGCTTTCAACTAAAATGAAATAGAATTTTGGGCATCTCATCTTGTTGTCATTACTAGTAAAATTTGTATGTCCCCCGAGAGGTTTGCATTTTTGCAAATTTATTAGTAAAATTAACAAGTTAGCCATAAAAATGATGCATTTTGGTAACACGACTTTCAGATTATGTCGTAAAAAAGGATTAGATGTCATACGATATAATTCAAATAACTTAAACCAAAAGTTCAGCATTACTTGAAAAATCGTAATGTTATGCAAGCGTCGCAAAATTCATAGAAAATAGCCATGTAAATAGAGAAGAATGTCGCCCCTTAGAAATTTTGATAGAATTTAGATCATTTTAGATGGGATTTTTAGAAGACAAAAAATTAAGAAAAAAGATGAGAAAAGAAATGAAGGCAGATGGAGTTATAATATAGAGAAGAAAACAGCATTTCCTTAAAGATGATAATTTTGCTTTCTTCTTGTAGGATAGAAGAATCCGGGTTTGCACATGAGCGCCCGCACGGGAAAAACTGTGATAAATGCTAGTGGAATATAATTTCGCAATAATGCTTTTGCCAGAGGAATTTACAAGATGAATGGTATCATTTTACAACAGTTTTTGCAAGCAAAAATGAAAACAAAGTTGTATATCCTTATACATAAGCTAGACATTCTCAATATCCTAAAGTCGCCATTATTATGGATCATAATTGATATAAGTTCAACATAGTTTTTGTTAATATTAATATATATTCAGAAATGGAAATGAATAACTGTGGACAGTTACTGGTGTCTTTATCATACTTTGATTTGTAGATAAATTATTGTTATTAAACTTATATCTATAGAATTTATGTTTTAAAACATACAATAATCTAACATGGAAAATCTGAAATTAAGCAAATTAATATCATACGAGTTGTCGGATAGTATGTGATTAGAAATTTCGTTTAAATTCGATGCGTTGTACCAAACTAATTGTGCGTACACTCAAATGGCAAAATTAATCATTGCAAAAAAATCTTTTTTTTTTCTTTAATGGAATATAAAATATCATAAGTCACACCGTTTAATTATTTTTTTAACTGTAACAGTACCTCAACTTTTTTAAAAATCATATCACTTTTTTTAAACAAATATTCTCCTAATTATACACAATAAAAATGTTGCCTATAAAATCAATAATATTGCAAATCAACCCTACTACAATCGTTTCTAATTCTATTGCTAACCTTTTATACTTGCTCTTATAGATTCAATAAATCGTATTTAATAAACATACCCTCATTAAAATCATGTCTTTCAATTAAGTTCACTATAAGTATTTATGTCAATGTAGACTTAGAAAGATATTTTAGTTACTCCAAAAAATTTTATATTCTATATAAAATTATAGTTTACTAATATTTGTTTTTCAAATATAGAAAATACTATAAGTAAAAAGGATATTGAGATTTTACTTTTAAAAAATTACTTCTTTTTAACAACTGTAAAACCCATTTACAATTGAATTTTTAAAATACCTTGAAAATACCATAGCACATTTTATACATTTGTTCTTTAGCACTTATTTAATGTAATATCTGCACGCTAAAATCATTAACCTAGATCAGCCTCATTAAAAGCATTTCTATCAAGATGAAAAATGATTGATATTTCACCGGCCTCTGTATTTGAATATTTTGGGTAAAATTTTTAAAACTGGGAAATAATGCATAAGATATGAATGCCAGAGTATTATACATTATATATATATATAACTGTTACATAATACTGCAATTCAACATCTATAATGAATATAGAATAACCCAATACAACAAATTTAAACACGACAAGACAATCAAATGGAAAGTGCAATATTGGAACAATTACAAAATAAATTAGAGATCGTGGTACGTGGCTCGTTATCCAGGGCAATGCCACGTACAAATAACAATTACGATTAATATTTGAGGTAATAATCCGGAAAAATCCTAAAGCATGATTTCTACATTGCCCGATTTATCGTAATAAGAAATTATAAGTAAAAAAAGAAAAAAAAAGAAACGAACAGGACTTATAAAACCCTATATACAGTCTGAATCATATTAAAAAATCGATTAGATCTAATTGTTAGACTGTTGAAAATAGCAATAGAAATGAGAAGAAGTTACAATATACAAAGTGGCCAATCTCTTGAGAAAAAAAAATTCTAATGTGCAATCTCATTTTACTATAAGTTAAAGAGATGGGATACAGTTAAGGATATATTGGAACGAAAAAAGAATAATAGAAAAAATATAATTATTACTTTAATTAAAAATAGCTATTATTAAGCATATTAAATTATTAAAATAATATTAAATGAAACATGTGTTATGTAAATTAATAGAAATATAAGGTAATTTTAATAAAATCATCAATAGTTTCAAATCAAAGTAGTTTAAAGGTATAAAGTGTTTTAAAGAAGAAGGATTTCTAATAATTGTTTAATGTCGCCATTTAACGACAGAAATGAGGATTAAAGGTCGTTTCAAATAAGGAATAATTATCGTTTGTTATAAGGAATAAATATTGCTTTATCGTGCAAAAATATATTAATTATAAATCTAAAATAACAAGTTATCAATACATTTTAATCTTAATCAACTACATGAGAATTAATAATATATTATATCATCTAAAAAGTTTTCAAATTCTACTAGCAATATGATAAATTGCAAATAATAAATCGTTATAGTTTATATGAATAACTTAAAGATTAAATAAAAAAAATGTCATTACAATTATCAAGCCACAAATTGAACTGCGGATAAAAGCCACTGGGCATTATTAAACCTTTTAAATGCCGCACTAAGGTCGAAAATTAACACAAAATATTTATTGGTAATAATCCTATTAAAATTTAACATAAGCACTCTAAGTAATTTTTTCTCAAAAATATATTTTGTATATGATTTATAACATGTTCCAAAAATGGAACATTGGCGGGAAACATTTAGCTTTTTCACATGGTTTTATAAAATACGATTTATGACATTTAAATTAAATTCTCTATTTATGTACTTAATTCTTGCATTATTAAAGGTAAAATATAAGCATTTTTCAGGAATAACACAGGTTAAACAGGTAAACAGCCGGGCTTCGCCCATCAAGTCTTCTGTTCACTGAGAGTTCCGGCAAGTATTCCAGCAAAAAATGCTCAAGAAACCTTACAAATATTTTACGAAAAAGCTTTCCCACTTACTTAAAAATATATTATGTAGGTAGTGGGCAGTAATTATTGTATGAGAACAGCTTTTCAATTATTTATCAAGGTTAAAAAAGAAACATATACAAAAAATGAACAAGAAAATAATAACAATAATGCCTGTATTACAATTCACAGGAAAATAATAAAATAAATTAATATCTGAAAAATACAAAGGAGAAAAAAAATCAAATTTTTTTAAAAAATACATATATTTTCCTTAATTAATGCGTTTTACATCTGATCTATTATCCATGGCAGTTATGAAAGCATTTCTCGTATAGCCTTTTTTCACACTCAAAACATTTTTAGAAGTTTTCTTCTGGTATACAGCATATTGTCCTTGTGTTGATGGTGCACGATACGTTAACATACAAATGCCAATGCATTCCAGTTCATAATTATCTTACAATTCTTAAAAATATTCTAGTACCTCTTCTATTATTCGAAATGGCTTTGAATGAGACATCTTGTTTGTCTGACGTATCCCAACTAACTGAAGAAAATCAAAGAGTAAAGTAAAATAATAATTCTTTATCACGTTATTTTTTATATCACCTCTTACATTCCAGTTTATTTGAGTAATCATATAAAAACTGGTGGAACCAGAGAGAAAAGTAGAGCTCGATCTAAGAAAATGTTACTGCAAAAATTGGGAAATATTTTGAATCTAAATATGTGCGTAGAAAAGAAATGGAATCAGATGATCTGTAAAGCTCATGAAATAACCCAAATTTTTGTTAGCTGAAAATGTGGACTGAGCTTTACTGATGCCTTAAAATCAATCAGGAAAAAAGAGGTATTTTTAACTCACTCCGTATTTTAATCATCCAAAACCAGTTTAAAAATTCAGGTTCATAACTATACGTTACAGGCTGATTTAATGAAGTATGAGAACAGTTCGTTCAGTACAAAGTGTGAACACAATTCCATTTTAGCGGTTTTGATAAGTGGAAGATCAATACTCCAAGTAAACTCAAAACCTTGAACAGATACGATTCAGCCATATACTAAACATTTGTGATCAGACATATTTATCTACATATCAATTCCTCAACAACCTGATTATGTTAATGTTATACTTTAATTATTACTTCATGGTTTATATTCGTTTAGCGTTGAGGAGTTTAACTTATTTGAGACAACATAACAATACATTCTATTGACTACTTTCCTCAGTAATCATTTTGAATGGATAATAGTATAATTCAGAATATAAGACACTAGCAAAGCTCAGTCCACATTTTCAGCTAACGAAAATTCGGGTTATTTAATGAGCTTTACCATCTGATTCCATTTCTTTTCTACGCACATACTTAGATTCAAAATATTTCCCAATTTTTGCTGTAATATTTTTTTAGATCGAGCTCTACTTTTCTCTCTGGTTCCACAAGTTTTTTATATGATTTCATAGCTATTTCAGATCCTTTCATGAACTTTATCAATCACTTTCAAATAACAAATCTAAACTAAATCGCATTTTTTTATTTTAGTTCACACCTCAAACAAGAAGTGGCGCTGACGGCGATTGAAGGCCAGGTCAACGCTTCACTCAGCACTGATCACCTGGCCTTCATTTGCCGTCAGCGCCACCTATTGTTTCAGATGTGAACTAAAATAAAAAATCCGATAAAAAAAAAACTCCTGACATTATACATAACTGTGATGTAGAATCACATATAGTTTTCTTAAATTTTACATTTTTCTAAATTACCGTTAAAACTAATCTTTAATTAAATGTCCATTTTATCTTAACGTTTATTTTCGATTCCACAATAACTTTCCGTTCAAAAGAAAAGAAAGAAAAACACCTAGCATCTGCCTTATTACTGAAAAACGGCTATCAGATAAAGAGAATTCATTAAGATGCGTATTTCATCCTTGCTGGAAACAAATAAAAAAAGAATAAAGTTCGAATGTGTTTGCGGTCAGTGAAATTTCATTTTCGTCTCTGCGTAATTTTAAGTATAACTTATTCGTTGCATATGAGTCTTTTTATGTACATAATGGTTGTTATGTGTTTTGAGAACATTTTCCCAAAATATGCTCCTAACGTACGAATTGGCAGTCGGATTCCTTTTTGGCGTATTTTTTAGGACTGCTGTTTTCTGGTTGCCCTGCTATTAAATTCAAAATCCTTTTATTGTTTAAGCGTAACAGACAATTTTGCGGAGATGATATCAGTCATTTTTCATATGCTTAATGTCGCCAATTGTGTGATGCCAATGTGTGAATTTTTCAGTGAGGAATTAATTGCCTCCCTCTCGCTTCATGAACTCAGTCATGTGAAGACTGTTTTCTTAAAAAAATGCGTTCAGGCACCATCCCTAACTTTTCTGTATGAAACCCTTAAATTTTGAAGTTTACTGCAAATAAATAATTTTTCTTAAAGAGCATTTATTGTCTTAAGCGATCATAGCCTATAACTAGCGAATGCATTTTTAAAAAGAACCTGTCAACATACTTTAAATTACAGATCTACAATATATAAATTTATGGTGCCTACACCAGGCATTCGCAATTTTTAAACGTCAAGGGATGGTGCCTGCTTTTAGTTGCCTGCTTCGATTTGCTTGAAAGTTTAGTTTCTGGACTATTTATTAGCACTTATCTGGACTATATCTGGACTATTATCTGGACTATTTATCTACCTGAGTAGTATGACATTATCTTATTCATTGGATGTTTACATGATTTTTGAAAGTCTATTCCCCCGACAGATGACTATCTATTACGTTTTCGGAATATAGACTATTAGCTATTACGAGTGTTCTCAGTTCATAGAATATAGTTTGGAGTGCCTATAGAATGCGGACTGTCGCTGCCGGATTTTCCCCTGATGGATCGCATTGGAATTGTGTCCCGGCGCCGAACCATTCTTCATGTTGGATGCGGCTGATTTTTCTGATCAAAAAAATTTCATGAGGCTCAGCGTAAAGAACTCCTGCTCGTTAACGCCTGCTCCTCCCGATGTAGGCCTAAGAATCTGCGGTAGATTGTGGTGACTCATACTTCATCTCCGTTCAACTCGCAGCCTTGCTTTCGGCAATATAGTGCATTTTATTTCTACTCTGTGTACTTCAGTAGTTTTTGTTTACTTCACAGATGGATCGTGCGCAGTGTGCTCAGTGCTACAGATTTTCGTGTTTGATCTGCAATTTAATCTACATTCATAGATTAGGTGTTTTTGCGCTGGATTTTGTGTGTCTTCGATTGCCAACGTGCATATATTGCATTTCTTCAAAATTAAAAAAAAAAAGGAATTGTCGAAATCTATTATGAAAAGAAGTAAAAAAATTAGCGCACTCGTGAGAATGCTGCCAAATTAAAACAATGGAGTGATTAAAAAAAAAGATAGTGAAGAAAATAAATAAACATCTGCGGTATAAAATGTGAGTACGAGAAAATATATGCATTTTATATTTTATGATTTTAATCCCATATAGCACAGTTGCCTCCCCAGGATGTCCTGCGGAGGATTCACATCCTAGGACCCTCATCCCCCAGGCATCCCTGAGGATGCAGAAAATTGTCACCAGGAGGTCCTCAGGAACCGAAAATGTCCGCTTTACAGCATCCTGGGGCGCTCCCCAGGACCTCCTTCAAGGTCCTCCCCGGGAGGTTCTGGGGAAGATTTGAGGAAGTGATATAGGAGGACTTTGGGAAACTTCAAGGTCACTAATATGTTCAAAAAAAAAATTTAAAGCCATGATTTAATTTAAAAAAATTTTAGGAGAAAACGCGAATGTTTTATTTTTTCTATTATTCAGACGGATTTACATATATAGAGATTATTCAGGAACAAATTTCTTACCTTTATTTTTCCTGCTGGATTTGAACCCGAGTACCTTGGTATTCCGGACGCGCACTCTGACCGTTATGCTGCCGGGACAGTAAGAAATAAAGGTTTCTAAGGTATAGATGCATTTTTACTCCGCTTTTGAAACTTAAAACTAGGAAATGTCCTCCTATTTTGTGCCTTTTGCATACACTCGAAATAAATTTAAGTTAATAACTCTAAATAAATTGTCAATAATTATTTGTTATAACATAAATGTCTTTGGCTTTAAAAAATTTTAAATGAAATTGTATTTTTAAATGATAAAAATATCCTTTTAGCTTTTAATACTTAAAATCCATTAAAATTGTTCAGTAGTTATAAAATTGATTATGAATTATATATTTTGACACACAATGAATGATGCAAAACGTTTCTGATGATATCCCCTATAAAATTTAATTTTAGTTAATAAAAATATTATTTCCATGAATTAAAATAGCAAGAGATTAAAACACATAGTTTCTTTAAAATTATGAATTTTACAGAAATTTTAATCGATTTTTTTTCTTTTTTCTCTTGGTGGTAGATGGTAGATGGGAGGTAGTGAGTTTGTACCCAATCGCACCCGTCGGCCTAATCGTTCGGAGTTTTCCATGGTTTTCTTCGAATCTTAAACTTCCTTGCGTAAATACGGGCAGGTCCCTTTAGAAAGACCCTCACGGAGGGCAACCCTCATCCCTTAATATGTACCTTTTTTTTTTTTTTTTTAATGATTGACAAATAAAATCTAAGTAAATCCTTTCAAAAATAGAACTTTTTTGCTCTATCTCGATCTTACTTTTTTTTACAGAATTTTTTATCGATATTTTTTCTTTTTACGCTTGCTTAAAGGTGCTCTTATTATACGAATTTATGAAAAAAATATGTAAATTTGCTTAGTCTTTTCTTAAGCCTTTACTTTCCTACTTTTTGCTCTTTGAAATATTTCATTGTTGCAGTTTCATTCTGGGCCCCAGCCGTAGTCAAGAGATTCTGCTTTCGAAGCTGGTAGATGGGATGTGCATAGTTTGTAACCAATCGCGCCCGTCGACCTAATTGTTCGCAGTTTCCCGGGGTTTTCTTCGAATCTTGTATTTCCTTGCGTAAATACGGGTTAGGTTCCTTTAGAAAGACCTTCACTGAGGGCAACCCCCCCCCTTCCCTTGATATGTCCCTCATGTTGATAATTGGCCGTCATAAATACAACCAATCAACAAACTCGTTTTAAAGTGATTAGGTATATTTTGACGAGTATTTATTAACAAATAATTAAATCCGTTACTTATGAAATTCTTATACGACGGTACGAGTTACAGATGTTTGGAGATTTACCACTTGTTGCGGGATTAAAATATACTGTAAAACTACTGTATTATTTTATAACATAGTAAAATATTAAAATTTTGTATTTTCATCAATAACATACCATTGTACAAATTTGTATAATTTTATTATATCAGAATTTGGTGTGAAAATCATTTGTAAAATTCTATCATTACACTGAAACACTGCTTGAGTTATATAAAATAGAAACTATTAATAAAATTTTAATTTGTTACAAAACCATTTTATTTTCTTATTCTTATAAATAAAATTACTTTTCATTTAAATCTCCATTTAATTGTCTTTGAAAATTGTATGAAATATTTATATGCATAAAAAATACAATATGCACCATTTTTCATTTAATTAAAGAAGGGAATATTTTTGTTGATTTCTTTACATGTAATTTTAGAAACTAAGATTTTAGGTAATTTAAAAAGCCTAAAAAAACTGATATTTTTATTTAAAATATAAGATGTTTTCAATATATGTATATATTTCTTTTACATTTACTAACAAAATTCTTTGTAACGCTTTTTCTTACAAATTCAGAAATAGTCTATTCTTGGAAAATCGCACTTTCTTTTTCTCTCTCTCTGTCATTGAGTGACCGGCAAAACGCATTCTTATCTGACAACTGACTGGGGGGGGGCAGGATAATCTTGTTAAAAATCCAATTGTTGAAAGGTTGGGAAGGTGACTGCCTGAAAGTTGGGAAGGTCACTTGGGGTAGTGAAATTCTATTCAATTCAGTTGAAAACTGTGAAAAAAATATTTGTTACTTAGGAGATACAGATAAATATTTATCTGTAATTTCAGAACCAAAAAATGTTTTATATATCTGAAGTTTTCAAAATAAAAGCTTAATTTTATCTTTCAGAATTTAAATAATAATAATATGTTTGATAATCTATAAAAGATATTAGAAAAATAATTTGTTATTAAGTACAACTTACATTTAAAAAAATATTAATGATAAATAAAACAAAATAAGTTAAACCTTCAAAAATGACATTTAAATTGAAGCTTCTATTTAGAAAACAATTTCTTATCTTCAATACATATATAAATTACAATGGATAAATAATTTATATTTTTTAAACTGATTTTATAAGAATGTATGTAAGAAAATACAAAAAATCAGACCTATTGATTACTTTTTTAATAAATCGCCCCTCAATATGGATACGGGCCCTATGACTAATAATAACGGGTTTTACAGGGCAACAAGAAACCTAAGTTTATCGTATTAATTTAAGTAAAACACATGGCCTTTTTAACTGGTAACCTCTCGGGAGATGAGGAATTTCAAATATACATCTACGCACTTGCTCTCCAGAACCTATGATGTGAAGACCTGCGAAAAGATTTTGCTATATTTTAAAATATTTAAATAAATCATAATTAAAACTCATCCCCTTCAAGTCTGTCGTTTCATGAAAATGCGACATGTATATTTTTGAACAGAAAATCTTTTCAAATAAATCATTTATTGTTATGTGTATGCGTAGGGGGGGGGGGGGAGCGGCTCAATATTTATGTATTTTAAATCCAAATATACCATTTTAAATGAATTATCTTTGATTTTGTGTTATGTGCTGTGATAAATATGTCTAATTTCGTCGGGACACTTTTGTTTATTTTATATATATATATATATATATATATATATATATACACACACACACAAAAACATTTAACATTTGACATTAAGATGCATCAGGACTCAATTTAGATAATTTTCATAACAAAGTTTTATAGGATACTCATAAACAAACTTACATTAAGATTTTTTTTTTTTTTTTTTTTTTTTTTTTGCATAAATATCTTCACCTCTAAATATCAGAAAAATATATAATATAGAAATTTCTTCTATTTAGAGATTTTAGTGTATTAATTTAGAAACTTACTATTTAGTTAATTTAAACAAGTTAAATTAATTTCTTAATTAATAAAACAAATAATAATAAAGCAAAACGCAATAGGTTATTTATTAATAATAAAATATTGATAAATGAACAAAACTTGATTTAAAAGATATATAATAGTATTTAGTATATAAAAGTAGTAAGTAACTGAAATAATAAATAAAAATTTTTAATTTAACAAAAAAGATTAAAAGTTACAGCAATAATTCAAAATAATAGCAATTTAATAACAATTATCTAATTTGCTAATAAATAAGGAATTGAATAATTAATAAAATAAAATTAAGTCATTAAAATCGATACTGATTAAATTGCATTCGATATTTTATTAAAAAACAATTGAGTATTGTATTCCAGAATCATTCATAAGATGGCGCCAGCACTGTGACTTCCTGGGCACATCCCCAGGAGGGATTTCCCAGATACTTCCTCAGGAGTAGCGTCCCTGTGAAATTGCTCCGTGGGATGTTACTGGGAGCTCATTCCTGAGGACATCGTAAAAGACTCTTCCCCAGGACGTCCTGATCTTGTCATTTTAGTTTTAGGAGGAATATGGGATGGCTTGGAGCTCCTGGGGAGGTATTGAGGAGCTTTTGTGCTATATGGGATGCTCAATCTCTATTTTAATTACATGACTTTTTTGTTATTATTTTAGAATAATATGATGAGTGATTTTATTTCAATTATTGTTTATTATGCATTGTTTTCTCATGCTCATATTTATTTTTGTGAATAATATTAGTTAGAAGTTTTCTTAGATTACGTCGAAATATTTCATAGTCTTACAAATGCTATTTAAGAAATAAGACGCCAAATATGATAACAGGATAAAAGGATATTTTTCATATAACTAAGTATCTATCAACCGTACACTCTTACTGAAATTTCATTCAAAGTATTAAGACAATCTTTTTAAAAAAAGAATTCAGAATATTGACTTTATAAATCGTATTTTTTTTTGGATGATTGTGAAATAAAAAAAAAATTTATTATTTTACTTATTTTCTTTAAATATTACATTTTTATTTACTTTGCAATGCCAGTCTTTTTGAACTATTACAATCTGACATTCATATGTATAAATTTACAGTTATATATATTTCTTTACCTGATATTATAATATGATTAAAAAAAAAAAAGAAAAAAAGAAGTTAAAGGTAAGTTAATGGTGCATCTAAAATATTCATGTTTCTAGGCAAATAAGACAGAATGTTTTGTGTCAGACTATTATTTTTGCATGTTAGGAAGTTTAAAAAAAAGTAAAATGAAAGATAGATATGAATACTTTTAATGAATAAAGATGTATGCACCTCTCTAAATTTTTGACACTGCCTTCATCTTGAGATACATAAAATTGTATCATTTGAGTTATATTTTATTATGCTTTGAAAATTCCATAATCAAAGGGTAAGTTATGTTTTACTGTGTTTCTATTGAGTATTATTTACAGATAATACATTATTTTTATATTTGTACTTAAAAGTATTTACCATTTTTCTTTATTGCATAATTGAATAGATGTAATCAATATCTTTAAATGATCTTGCCTATTGACTATATCTATGTAGGTAGAGCTATTTCTTGCAGCTAAATATTACAGAATTTTTTTGTTTCTTTATTCTGCGTATATAAAGAATACAACTGTTTTATAACATATAATATTTAAACTTACTACACGCATGATTATTCTTCATCAGTAATTATAACATTATAAGAACTTTCATTTTAAAGGTTATTTCATAAAAATATATCTAGGTAATTTTCTTGAAATAACATAGTATTTCTTAGATATTTATTTGATACAAAATGGTACAAATGGTACTAAAAACTTTTTATTTTTATTAATCACTGTGTGTGTTTGTTTTATTATATAGGTGTGTCTTTTAGATATTTGTGTATAGATATCTTATTTTTAATGTTCATAAAATATAAAGTTCATTAAGTGGTATATCACGACATACCATTATAAAAATATTTTATGGGTTGTCATGTTGACAAATTTAGAAATATAATGAATGAGGCGAGAAGCTTAAATTTGTTTTCGCTTATGGTAAATTTTCACTTGTTTTTTTACTAAACTTTAAATTATTGACAGCAATTAGACATTGCATAATTTATATTTTAAAATATTTTCGCAAATATAATATGCTTTTATATTTGGAGATGTCATATGTGAAATATCATATTTTCTTTAGTTATATTATCTCAACCTGTCACAAGCTTTCCTCTTAACATTTTAATGCCTGCTCGAGTCATCAATATTATTATTAATAATAACAGGAAGAGAGATTTTAGTTATTTCATTAATGCAATTAAAACATATAACGTACCAGTATATATTTTAAGTCAATTGTATGCCGTGTTGTTGCATACCAGCACACATTTTTAGATGTGAAATCTCAGTATTTTTAAAATTCAGTTAATATTTTTATTTTTGTTTCTAATATTTAGTGACTGTTTTCGATAGATATCTTCTTGCATTGTGTTATTTTCTAGAGGTAGCACAATGCCAAGAATGTTTTTTCCTGAGGGGTTTCTTTTCCTTTTGGGGGTAAGATGGCCACTTACCTACAAAAAGGGAGAGAATGTTTGTCTTCATTTACAAAATTCATTAATTCATTTTTTAAAATTTACTATTATTCGACACTTTGCTAAATTCTCACCGTTTTTTCATGTGCAGAACATTTTTAATTTTTTATTTAGTTAGGCATGTTATTACTGAAGTGTGGTTTCGCGCGACCTCGCGGTTTTCAAATTAATTCGTTAGAATATATTTCACAGAGATTTCCTTTTTCTTGCAACTCTTGTACATATTTGTTGTGGTTTCATATTCAACCTGGCTTTACATGCATACACATACTTACACTTCATTCTCACAAAATTATTTTTGGTTATGGTTCAAAGATATCACTCGCCTTGGTTGAATTCAGTCATAATTTTTATGTACTTCTGTAATATTTTTTCTACATTCTGTGTCATGATCACATTCCTTTTATTTTACTCTGCAGACAAAAAAACTATTTTGTTTTACATAATTTTACACTCATTCATGCTGGTTGGTTTACTGTTAGGAACAGGCATTTTTCCTCTTTTGAAGTTTAAATTGTTATAAATACACATTATTTACATCTTCAATTATTTTAAACACGTCATATAATGTATTAGTTCCTGGTACACATAAGAATTTTGTTCATA
The DNA here is from genome assembly GCA_964019185.1 of Maratus speculifer. Taxonomy (NCBI): domain Eukaryota; kingdom Metazoa; phylum Arthropoda; class Arachnida; order Araneae; family Salticidae; genus Maratus; species Maratus speculifer. The sequence goes on along the minus strand of OZ025298.1, from coordinate 80,859,207 downwards.
GAAAAAACACAAGAGTTCATCGCACATTCTTTGTTCATTGATATTACACTAGTTCATCGCTTTACTTTCCATTCTTGTTGTACATGGGGAACTAGTTACATTCATTTTTTTTAAACAAAAAAATTGCTTTCTTCTTGGTCATTTTAGTTCGCCGAATAAACAACTTAGTTCATAGCATATTTACATGATTAATTATAGAAATTCTACACAGTAGTTCATCGATTTTTTTTTCCACTTTGGTTCATAGAATATTTACACGTTTAGTTATAGAATTTTACACGTTAGTTCATCGATGTTTTTCACATTAGTTCATAGAGATTTTATACATGTGTTCAGTCATGTCGTACGTTGTAGTTCATAGAGATGTACACTTTAGTTCGTTGAAGTTTTATATTATTATTCATAGATTGTTTACACATTAGTTCAATGAAAATACACATCTTTGTTCATAGAATATGTAACACATTACTTCTTAGAAAGTAAACCACATTTTAATGTACATTATCTTTAAGATATAATTTGGAACCTCTTTTTAATTATTTTTGTTAGATAAAACAGTAGTTTTTTTAATGTATTTTTTCTAAAAATCCATACAACACTCAGGAAACTGCCAGCACATACGTTAAGGATTTTAATATAGGAAATAAATTATAATATGTACATGCCTTTCCACATACATTTTTCTTTACTGATAAAATTTGACTGATTGGACGCGGATGGTGACTCGATGCTAATTATATCATTTCACAAAATGATTCTTCTCAAAATAGTATAATATATCTTTAAAATTGGACATGTTTCTGATACAATATTATTTTGGTTCTTGTCACTAGTTAGATATACTTTTACCTTTAAAAGTATATATGCTAGAACAGGTATGACCATTACATCATTTGTACTTTCCTCTATTTTAAATCACACTTTAAATTTTCACACATTTAAGCTTTTAGAAATACATGCACTTACTGCAGTTTGTTTAGATCATCATGTACACACAAAAATATTGTAAGCATTTTTATTATTTTACAATAATCACAATTGTTTTGGCATGACTCTTAGCTATACCTTAAACATCAAGAGTATTTAAATCGAGGAAGTTAAATACTTTTACAGTTTTAATAGTACATATTTGTCACATTTGATATTCCGGTAATATTTTATGCCTATACACTTAATTTTTAACCTTTTGCTAACCATAGTATTCGACAGTTTTTTTTTCACTTCACACATAAATCATAGTTAAAACACGTAGTTCACTGTAGCTGGTTTAGAGTTTAACCAGAGTTTCTTTTTACATAACACATGTAGTTCATTGAGACAAGTTAACCCTTATTCATTGAGTTGTTTAATGATTGTTAATTCATTAATTACGTAATTGAATGTCACTCATTGGTAGGTGTTTTTGGGTTCTTGTACACATACTGTCTGTTTCTTACGTTAGCAAAAAAAAAAAAAAAAATCCTAATTTGTTTTTCTACACAATCGCGAGAGCGTTGCTTGGCATTCGGCAATGGTATTTACAATGGTGTTTTATTTTACAAAGGTTTTACAATGTTACTTTTGCGGCATGCTACGCGGATGAGCTTGTGGTCTGTGGATAACAATTTTGTGGGATTTCACATTTCTTATTTTTCCCTCATCAATGGCATTCCTTGTGGTCCAAGACATTTCACGTAAATATATATATATTTATTGTTCACGAATTTTCTTATAGGTAATGCACAGGTTTTCATTTTTCTTATTACATACATGCAGCCTTCTCCTGGTTTATACCAGTTATTTCTTTAGCACATATTAATTGAGGCTGAGTTCACACACACACACACACAATTTTTTCTCTTCAGTATTACCTGTTGTACAATTCACTTAAAATTTTATTTTTTCTCATACATTTTTACATTTAAAAGATTACATGATGGATTAACTCAATTTTTTTTAACACAAGTAAATGCTTATTAAATCACAGTTTTATTTAAACTACATTTATATTAAGACAGGGGAATACAGTTGTCACATGGAATTAAATGGCTTATGACAGTGTTTGAGGTATTTTTTTTATATCCTGATTTTCTACAGTTTTTTTTATTATTGTCTTCTTTACCTTATATCTATCTCATGAATATACATTTGTTTAATATTCATGTTGAGAGATAAAAAAAAAAATCTTTAAAAAAAAAAAAAGAAGCTTAAAACCCATACTTTCGTTCATTATTATGGGTATTATTTCTGGATTCTTAATTATTTACATTATTTTTGTTTATCTGTGTGTAATATTATGTCTTTTATTGCATTATATTACTCGAGTATCTTATTTTATTTTATTATAATATTGATCAATATATATATATATATTTAATGTTTATTATTGAAAACATTTTGAAACTTATAGCCAGCTGGTAAGTGACCTGTTTATTTAGGCCTAATGTATTTTTATTTTGTATGTGCACATTTCTGATACAGGTCATCGTCTAAATAAGACGAATTGAAGAGTGATCACAAATTTTATTAATGAAGCTGCAGCTGTTTCTAAATAGAAACAATATATGATGTCATTTGTGTGACAAAATTTATGGTACCAATATATTATATCATGATATATATACTTTTGGGATGATTGCCTGCTTAGAGAAAAGTTCAATTGCTGTTTACTTTATGTAGTAAAGGTTTGGTTTGTTTTCATGAACATTTTACACATTATTACTTGTAAGAGCATATGAAAATTGATTTTTCTCCCTTCATGTACATTTATAGATTTTTTTTTTTCGCCTGTGAAAGGGGTGATATATGTGATGTAGAATCACATATAGTTTTCTTAAATTTTACATTTTTCTAAATTACCGTTAAAACTAATCTTTAATTAAATGTCCATTTTATCTTAACGTTTATTTTCGATTCCACAATAACTTTCCGTTCAAAAGAAAAGAAAGAAAAACACCTAGCATCTGCCTTATTACTGAAAAACGGCTATCAGATAAAGAGAATTCATTAAGATGCGTATTTCATCCTTGCTGGAAACAAATAAAAAAAGAATAAAGTTCGAATGTGTTTGCGGTCAGTGAAATTTCATTTTCGTCTCTGCGTAATTTTAAGTATAACTTATTCGTTGCATATGAGTCTTTTTATGTACATAATGGTTGTTATGTGTTTTGAGAACATTTTCCCAAAATATGCTCCTAACGTACGAATTGGCAGTCGGATTCCTTTTTGGCGTATTTTTTAGGACTGCTGTTTTCTGGTTGCCCTGCTATTAAATTCAAAATCCTTTTATTGTTTAAGCGTAACAGACAATTTTGCGGAGATGATATCAGTCATTTTTCATATGCTTAATGTCGCCAATTGTGTGATGCCAATGTGTGAATTTTTCAGTGAGGAATTAATTGCCTCCCTCTCGCTTCATGAACTCAGTCATGTGAAGACTGTTTTCTTAAAAAAATGCGTTCAGGCACCATCCCTAACTTTTCTGTATGAAACCCTTAAATTTTGAAGTTTACTGCAAATAAATAATTTTTCTTAAAGAGCATTTATTGTCTTAAGCGATCATAGCCTATAACTAGCGAATGCATTTTTAAAAAGAACCTGTCAACATACTTTAAATTACAGATCTACAATATAATAACCCTCCTGCAAAAATTTTTTAAATAGCTGTCACCGTTTGCAAGTTATTGAATTTTAAAATCCATCAGTCATTTTTGTTACACCCGGTATATATATATACGTAGAGGCAAATTAGCCTCAGAAAATTACAAGAGCAGATTCTTAATGTAGCTGTATTTCAATAGCTGAACGAAGTCCAACAGCCCAGGCAAATATTTGCAAACTATGTGATATGCAAAGTGTGAACCCTCTAAGATTTCTGGAGGAGAGAATGCCTAGAGCTGCGGTTGGGAGAATATGGCCTTCCGTATGCTCGTGCTTTACCGGGATGAAGTTCTCGTTCTCTTAAAAACCTTTTAAATGGATCGACTGATGGTCAATGCTTGAATAATCACTAATATATTATATATATATATATATTTATATTAGTCAAGAGATGTCAATTTATGTATACTAAAATATATAACCAAGACTTTCAATTAAATATCGATTCAGTGACATTTTGGAACTATTATTTATCTACTTCTACCTGATTTTCCTATGTCCCTTTCCTATATATATATTGGTTTATTGTATGGTAATATCTGAATTACTTTGGTTGCATTTATAAAAGTATTTATATATATATATATATATATATATATATATATATATATATATATATATATATAGAGCACAAATATACTACAGTGGTATCCCAGAGATGTAAAACGACCAAGAAGACGACCACAAGTAAGATGGAGTGACGAGATTAGAAAATTGGCTGGTGTAAATTGGATGACGAAAGCACTAGACAGAAAAAATTGGAAAAATCTGGGGGAGACCTACATCCAGCAGTGGATCGAAAACGGTTGATGATGATGATGATGATGATATAACCATTATACATTACTACTATTATATATATATATGCATGCAATATATGCATATGTATATATGTATGTCATAAATACAGATTATGTCATAAGCCATGACATTTTTCTCCGATGGCTTACGTATATTATGTTTTAAGGTATTGGATATTGGTTAAAGATTGTTGCTTTGGTTTTATGGAATGTCGGTTTCGTTTTTAAGTTATGTTGCTGTAATTTTATTCATTTTATTATTTATTTTTATTTTTTTAACATTTCAGTAATTTTTTTATATTCTAGAATAGTTTTTGCATATATATATATATATATATATGTATTTGTGTCTGTGATATGTAAACTAATCATCTGCCGTATTAATTTTATACGTATTTTTAAAACATATGTCGAAGAAAAAAGTAAATTTATTTTAACTATCATACATACATACATCTATCATAAACGACATTATTTACTTGTATTGATGATTTTTAAATTGTGTATAATTGTTAATTCCTATGCTAATATTGCCAAAAGATCCCTGAAAAAAAGGAAATTTTGCCTAGAGTAGCAAGAAAATGTAAATTTCTGCAGCAAGATCACGGAAAAATGCTATTTTCGTCGAAACATCACCGATAAAAAGAGACTTTCGTCAACAGATTACGGTAAAACATGAATTTCGCCAAAAAATTCTCGAAAAATGTAAATTTTCTCCCAGTTTGCAGAAAATTTCTGTCAGAGGATGTCGGAAAAAAGCAAAATTTAGTCAGAATGATGAGGAAAAAAGGTAAATTTACTCAAGCACTCGTGTAAAAAAAAAAAAAAAAAAAAAAAAAAAATGTTGAAAGATTTTACAATCGTTGGTAATTCCTAGCAACTGAGTTTTTTTTCTTAATTTCACGCAGAAAAATTGTGAATGCCAGTTATTTATACAGAAGGAAAAAAATTGCATCTTTAATCCCTCATTGAAAATAAATGCAAGTTTTGTAAATCGATCATGAAAACTTATTCAGAAATTCGTCAATCAGATGTTCATAAAATTTTCCCCTCGCCCTCTTTAGTCAATTTTATTTTTTTAAGTTCAATTTAAAAAATATTGCATTTAAAAAGAAAAAGTAAATTATCTAACCTTTATTTAAATTAATTATGCATGGATAAATGCAGTTGTTGTAAAATTTGAGTATGCAGAGAATATTTCTTCAAAATAATAAAAAAATGTAGCTTGTGAAAAATTTTGCACAACTTCTTAAATGCTAGTATTTGAATTCTAATAATTGTTTAGAATTTAAAAAAATAACTTGTTTACGCCTGACTTCTACTCATGTAATAATATCATATCTTTTATTACTTATCCAACATACTTAAAATAGAGTAAGTCGTGTAACAGTTTTTAAAATAATTTTAATTTTAATATAAAAGACAATAAAAGCATAAATTTTGCATAAGAATGAAGTCAATCAGATAATTAGCTTAATTAGAGTTATTTGTAACCATATTTTGCACTGTTTTATTTTCTATGACCCTATATTTCATTTAAATTTCAGTTCAAAGATATTTTTCGTCTTCATTTTGAAAAACCTATCCAATGATATGCCACTCAATGTGGTGCATATATTTTTTTTTCTCTACCGCCATTTCGTATTTAACGGCCGCAATTTTGAATTTATGAAGGAAAAAAAAAAAAGAATGTAGCCCAGATTAACCCGGCGTTAACGAGAAAGACAAGCTCTCGCGGTTTATTCGAGTATCTTTTTTTTACAGACCGCCGGAGTCACGTGATGCTCGAAAACACCAATGCGGGTGCAAGCACTACGCCATTCTAGCGGTCTGTACAAAAAGATACTTGGAACGCCGTAACTTGTCTTTTTCGTTAGCCTCGGTTTAACCATTACCAGGGATGTAGTGAAGATTATCCGAGGATTACGCAGTATACCTTCTGGAATTTTTAAAGGAATACAGTATGCCCTCTATTTTTCAAGAAAGCTATAGTATATTCATACTCTAGGGTATACCTTCTGCCTTGAGCGTATATCCCCAGTTATTTTTGCGACTACACTACCAACCACTGCACGGTAAAGGCAAATCGATAGAGAGCTCATTCAATAAAACCCATCCAGAAGCCGCTGGAATTTTACAGGGGTATAAAGAAATTCACACATCTAGATACGCGTTAAAGGCATAACCCTTCTCGGCAGCCAGGTATCCTCGCAGCAAGGCAATAGAGTAATGTTGCACTATGGCAATGAAGTAATGTTACACTACATAGTGTATAAAAAATATCTTTTGAAATCATAGTAAACCATTATAGATAATATATTTTACAGATATGATTGATGATATATATATGCAGCATTCAAATTCATACATTGTTGCCTCCAAATTTTACAAGTAATGTTACAAATGGATAGTTTCTACATTTATATATGATAGCGTTAATGAATACCTTTAATCAAACCTTTTGTATGTAATTGTAAAAAGAGGATTTCAGTACGATATTTGTAAGTATACTGGATGAGTATTATATGATAATATATATGAACTGATTTCTGGACACATGCATAATTATGTAGCGCAAACTGCGAGAGATATTTTTAAAAATGTGTGTATCAGTGTAACATATCTCTAAACTTCATTTGGACGTTTCTTAATTTTATAACATTTTACAATAGATGCTTAATGACATCGTGGAAACCTAACAAAATGTAAATTTAAATTCATTTAATTTATTTGCTATGTCGAAATTTTGAAGAAATACTTAAATAGATGAAGAAAAAAAATGGATTATCGTATGCACACACTCAAAACATGAGGGAAGAAGGAAGTATATAGTAAGGAGAGGGGAGAGATTATTATTATTTTTTTTTGTTAATATTTTATTTTCTTTTTCTCTATATCAATGAAAACATGTTACGTGATTATGTGTTAATGAGTGTAAAATTTTATCGCAACTAGGCAAGATCTTCAGCCTTTGGATTTAATTGACAGAATTGCCAAATTGGAATAAATTTATTGTTTTATACGACATTATGAAACGATATTTCCGGTTGTAATAAACTTGTGATAGGGATAAACTATGTTTAATAAGTCTAAAATTGTGCATACAAACTATTATAATAACTTTTTATCTCCATATAAATTCAGAAAAAAACTGTTTTATCGTTAATTACATTTTTTTTTCAATATGAATTGTAAATTTAATTTAAAACGTCTTATAAATATATATAAAATTACATATATTCTACATTAACGTTAACCTTCCGGCGGGCACACCGTTGTAAAAATTACAACATTTGCTTTATTTTTCCTTTATAACAAAATTCAATCAGTAAAGGTTGTTAATAAGCATTTGTATTCGTTTATTGCATATCTTTCCCCCCATTCCTTTAAGTTTTTTTTCAGATTGCGCAGTTAGCTGCACCTGTTATTTTAACTTGGTAACATCTCTGGTGTTTTACTTTATGCAACACGTGCGCTTGTGAAATTCTGTCGTAGTAGAATATGTCTCACTAGGGAACTGCAAGAAGTGTAAGACACCGATTTTGACGAAAGTGGTATCTTTGGAAAGATCCTATCGAGAGCAGTAAATAACTCAATGGAACTACCTGTCGCAAATGAGCCGTTTTCGAGATATCTTCAATTTATGTCAGATAATTAGAACAAAATTAATGGGGACCGCAAAAAATTTTAGTCTCGATTTTAACGAAAGTGGTATCGTTAAAAAAATATCATCATGTGGAAGAAAAAACTCAATAGAACTACCTGTCGGAAATGAGCCGTTTTCGAGATATCGATAGTTTATGTCACGTAGCTAGTTCATACTGTTCTAGTGCACATTGAATAGGGGACCGCACAAAATTGTTTTCCCGATTTTGATGAAAATGGTGTTGCTAAAAGGGTGTCATTGTGAGAAGTAACCATCTGAAATGAGCCGTTTTCGGAATATCCAACAATTTATGTCACTTAATGCAGTTTCCCAGCAGTGTGCATTAGCAATGTGACAAAAATTGTCGGATATCTCGAAAACATCTCATTTCCGACGGGTGATTCCATTGAGTTTTTTAATCTTCACGATGATATCTTGTCAACGATACCACTTTCGTTAATGTCGAGAATAAATTTTTTTGCGGTTCCCCATTAAGTGTGCACTAGCTACGTGACATAAATTGCCAGATATCTCGAAAACGGCTCATTTGCGACGAGTAGTTTTATTCAGTTTTTTACTGCACTCTATGAGACCTTTCCAGCGATACTACTTTCGTCAAAATCGGTGATTTACACTTCTTGCAGTTCCCTAGTCAGTGCAATTTTTTTAGTCATTTTAATAGAGTTTGAGTTAGAAACAAATCTAAATAAAAACGGTATTTTAAAGGTAACAAAGAAATAGTGGAATATCTAACAAAAATTTTGAATGATGACTGTGGTATTGATAATATTGGCATTGAAGAATATCTGAAATTCCCTGAATGTGACTAAGATTTGAGTGATGAGAATTTAAAAGAAAATGCACTAGTGTTTGCGAAATAAATGCATCAGATAGTGAGATTACTGAAAATAACGGTGACAAAATTTTTTTATACATAAGAAGATAAAGTAACAAAATGGGAAAAAATACGAAATTGTAAAAACCTTCAAACCCAAGAGCAAAAATATTGTATAGGAAATACCAAGACAACTGCATATACTAAAGGAACAGCTTCTGAAATCGACACTGTTTTGAAATTCATTGATCTGAAGATGATTGATGAAATAATTGATTGCGCAGATTTATATATAAGTAGAAAAAACAGATGCTAATTATAATCAGAAACTGTCTTTGAATAGATGTCTATAAGTATTTTTATGATTTTGCTGCTGCGATTGCTTTATTTTAGAGACACAACGAGAAGACAAGATGCAAATATTCAGCAGCCCTAGGCAAATGATGGTATTGGAAACAGCTGATGGTACTGGAAGCAGGTGAATACTCAGAGCAGCTGTAAGCTATAAACGATTTTTGTTTTTCTTCGCTGAATTTGTTTAGATGATCTAGATACTAAACCTGAAAGGAAGAAGTCAGATAAACTAGATATCATCCATCACACTTGGGTTTCATTTACTGAAAATTATTTGAAATTTAATAAATTTGTTGAAAATTATGTGAAATTTTATAATTTTTTTGAAAATTTTTTGAAATTAATAGAAAAAAAATCATAACAATTGATGGGATGTTACATCCTTTAGAGGACGTTGCTCTTGCATTCAATACTTCTTAAGCAAACTTACTAAATAAAACATCAAAATAGTCACATTATGTGATGCTCAACCTTGATACTGTAGTAACAAGGATATTTATGTTGGTGAACAGTCTCCTGAGCTTTTCAATTCAGAGAACAGACCATTAGACAGCAGACAAATGTAGAGTTGAAAACCTGAACTAATTCTTAAAATTACAATGAATCTATTGGCACTTACAATGAATCTATTGGCAAGTTTTGACACTTACGATAAAACGTGTGCGGTTTATTCTGTTTCTCACATAACAAGAATATGGCCTTTTGTCACATTTTATACTATGACGAACATTACAGGCTTATATTTACATTTTTTTAATGAATAATGTTGATGATGAATTAATCCAAAAATTTACTTTTTTGAGAAGACTTTAAAAATTTCTAATGAAAGAACATCTCATAGTCAAAGATAAAATTTCGTCTTTATCTCGTGATGTGTCGTCTTTTCTTTATATATATTGTTCAACAAAAAATTTCAAAAAAGAAACTCCAAATAAGTTTATCTCTCCAACAAAGAGAAATTCGTGTTACATATGAGGCTGAAAAATAAATTCCTCCTCCACAATGAAATGCATCAAATGCATAAGATTTATCTGGAAACAACCATCAAAAAAGAAATATAATGCTTGACATGTGAAGCGACAATATAGATGAAACATAAGATTAATTCTGTATGTCCGAAATTAGTTAATTACTGTTTAGTAATTCATTTTTAATTTTTATACTTTGCGATTTTAGATAGAAGAAACTTTTTATACATCTAAACTTCAGCTTTAGTATATTATATCAATATAAGTGTGTTGCGGAATACTTTCGTAAATTGTGATCAGGCATAACTTATATGATATTTGTATATTAAATTATTTGCCAAATTAAAATAAAACAGACTGTACTTTTTTTTTTTTTTTTTTTTTTGCCTGTTTTATAATTTACAACGCGCGCCCGCTGATGTGAAGAAACTTTGCCCGCCCGGCGATAGTTTAATGAAACGTGAATTAAAATATTAATTTTTTATCAAGACTCTCACACCACTATCGCGAAAAGGTCTCAGAACTTTTAAATAGAGTATAAATTATGTATTATATATATCACTATTTTCTTTACTAATAAATACATATTTTCTATATAGATTGATATTATATAAAAATGATAATATCTATATATTTTATTTATATACGTGTATATTATACTAGCCTAATCTATTACGCTATCTTCCCACCATTCTATAAAATCGATTTCTTTAAAATACAAACCATACATTTACAGTATAATGAAACTGTAAAATTTGAGTAAAATATATATTAACTGCTAATGGACTTAAATATGATTATAGCATTTTTATTCAATATGAAATATGACAAACGCTTAAAAGCTCTCTATATAGAAAATGTGTGAATATAGAATATCATAATCTTCAGCGATATAATTCAAAACTTGGTCTCAAGTGATTTCGTCGTGCAAAATATGAAAACTTGATTGTAGGAACACGCTAAGTACTTTCTGTCAAAAAAAGAACATGTTAAGATATTTTCGATTTTATAGACAATGTAGAGAATATTAGTCCAAATTTGAGCCACTTTTAGATTTTTTATATATTTTTTAGCTTTGCATGCTTATAGAAAATGTTGTTTTCATGGAATACAAATTCTTACATATCATTTTAAAGACATTTTAATACTTATTTAAAAAAAAGAATATTTCATTATTTGCAATTCAAAAGAAGCTATGTTTACCTTAATCTGAAACAGAAACAAAATAATGAATTGGATTATAATTTTGTAACTTTCCTGGCGACTTTTTTTATTCTTGAAACATATCAAATGCTAGTAACTGCCAGCAGAAGCTGACATAATGCTTAAAATTTGAACAAATCATTATTACGCTTTTTCTTCAGAAGGAGGACTTTTTTATGTGTAATTAAATTATATGTAAAACTTTTTGTTAACTTTTTAATTTTTTAAAATATTTTTAATGGTATTTTGTCAAGAAGCGATGATATGATATAAAAGAGTGGGCTGGCCGCCTGAAATGAGAAATAAGACTGTTTAGTTGCAAGTATTTGGACTTTCCTATGCTGAAATTGCAATATATCTCGATGTATCAGTGACTAAATATGGAGGTCGAAAATTTTGTTTACGATATTAGGAGACACATTCAATAAAATGTAAAATATGAAAAGGACGAAAAAATTGCTCATATTTGTTGAAGATGAAGAATAAAAAGAATATGTTTCGAATACAGACGAATGCTATCCGTGGCCATTAGAAATATATTGAATAATGTTGGTGTTTCTATCGCATCAAGAACAAACAGAAGATTATCATACGTTGGATTGAAGAGTAGAATTTCACAAAAACACTTATATTAATTTACAACAGTGCAAAAAAAGACTACATTAAGCAGTGAGAAAAGGAAAACATTAATTAGACAAATGATCAGTGGCCACACGCTACATGGAGTGATGAAAATAAAAAAAAATGTTATTCGGTAGTGATGGACGAAAATATGTAAGGTGTGGAATAACAAAAGAGTTACATCTTGATTGCGTTCAGGCAACTATAACAAACCCAGTTAGTGTTATGATTTGGCCAAGCATGTTAGCAATTGGTATGGGTCTCCTTCGTGTAATCGATGGTACACTGAATGCAAGAGAGTACATTGCCACTATTCTAAATCAAACTGATACCTTCCATCAAATATCTTTTTTCAACAATTTTTCATATTTTTTCAGCAGGATTTCGCTCCTTGTCACCCGTCAATAATATCGAAAGAGTGGTTTATTACAAAAGACAGTGAATTGTTGTCATAGCCAGGTAACAGTTCTGGCCTTAATCCTATTGAAAACTTGTGGCACCGTTTGTGCACCAATTCTTGTATAAATCAGCCGCCCATCTAATAAAAGGAAACTAATTGAGGCTATAATTGTTTCCTGATATCATTTAAGAACGAAAGAAGAGCTTAAAAATCTCGTCAACGCAATGAAATATCTATGTGAAGCTGCAACAAAAAATGAATGCTATTGTGCTAAATACTGATAAGCCAGATCAATCACCAGTATCAAATGTATCTCTATAATTACTGTCGCTTACTTTATTTTGTTAATATTTGAATTTTGTTTTTTGGATTCACATCATTAAAAAATTTGTTTTAAACCGATATGAAAGAGTTTGCATGACATTTTCCATAAGCTTACAAAGTTAGAAAGCATTAAAATTTCCATAAGTGTCTACAAATTTTGGCACTGCAGTATATTATATATATATATATATACGTACACTGTAAAACATTTGTGTAACACATCACTCCATAAAATTTGTGACTCCAATTTTATGGAGTACTTTAACCATTACAACCTGAGTAATGTTACGTAGTCACATCATAATATATGTTTAAATTACACAATTATATAATTGAAAAAAATTACTCCATAAAAAAGAGGCAGCAGCTGCCACCAATTTCATGAAGTAGTGTTACATAAAAGCTTTACAGTGTACATATATTCATAGATCTTGTTTAAAAGAAATGGAGTAAAAAAACCTTGAGGTAATACTTTTTATCCAGGTTGAAAAAAAATTCTCCAAAAACATACTTTATAAGGTCAAAGATTATGGGCCTCCACTTAAAATAAGAAATATATCTTTTAAATTGCAGTAATGATATTACGATAAACTGGAAAGCTAAAAATGAGGCATTAGGTAGGCCGCACACGAGGCGACATCAGAAAGATGAAGCACGACCTATATTGAGAAGTAAGTCGAAACAAACAAGAAAACTCTTTCAAACCTGTTGTAAATCTGTTCCTCCGCGTAGTGGGGCATCGTGTTGCATGATACGCCTCAGTGCGCTGTTTATCAACAAAAAAAAAAACGGTTGTAATAAAATAAAATTAGCTTCACATAATGTTAGTCTGAAAATTAAATCAAGTTTTGATCGTAATATTGACATTGGCAATTGAAACGTCACAGTGATATCACATTTATTAACTCTACTATATACATATACAGATTTAATGCATTTAGTGTCTAGGAATACATATAAAAACAGATATATTATTATAAATCATATTAAATAATGTAATAACAGTATTAAAACTATTTAATATCAATTACTTAATATCACAAACAATATTCAAACATATGGCATAACATAAATTAGGAACACATGTAAAAGAATACATAACTTTATATTTCGTAAAATATTTATCCATATAAAAATTCAGCTCGCGTAATCACATAATTTTCCATAATTAAAATTACAACACAACGTAAAAGCTTAAGACATGCTTAGACGGTATTTACAGTAATCTTTATTTCCACGACCTACATTTTAAATTTATAAATGTAAAGAATAATTAATCCTGTCAAATTCTCAAAATATCTTCTCGTATAGAATTCGTTTGAGGAATAAATCAGTAACCTTTTCGCAATGCAGACATTAACTAAGACTTTTAATTTAAATTAAAATAAAATCTTGAACAGTAGAATTCACTTTCTCTGCGTCATTAACCCAGTCATAAATTATTCATAAAGAGAATTTGGGAGAAAAAAGCTTTTTTCTTGATTATCTATAAGTTAATTTATAAAAATAACATTTGAAATAATATCGCGTTTTTTTTTAATTTGAAAATGCCAGAAATTTAGCTCCAACAGCACCATAAAAACAGCAAGTTTCATTAATCAAGTTTACATAATTTACATTATACATTCCCAAACAATTTTCAGGAAAATATATATTTTTTATTCTTTTTGCGTACATTTCATTTTCATGAATTTCCAGGTAATTAAATTTAGAATATCTAATCTTTTCTTCTTAGTACATTGTAAGAAATTTGCAAAATTGACGTTTTATTGTTTTCTAAGATAAATTATTTCATCTTTTAATTTTATTTATTCACATACTTTATTTAAAATTGAAACGGTATATAAATAACACAATCGTCGTTATAGATTTTATTTTTATAATTAAACATTATTTTCATTTTTGTTTAAAATATATACCTGAAAATTTAGTGTTCCGATGCATTCGAACATAACGCTTTTTTTTTTTTTTTTTTTTTTTTTTTTGAAGAATATAGTTTTTTTACTCTTACACTGAGAAAAAAGAAATCGATGCAAATCGATGTTTTCATTTTATTATGAAACTTTCTTTTTCAAATACTTAGCTAAAACAAAGCTATTTTGTATTAGCTAAATAAGTATTTTTCATTAGAGTTAGCTGAATTGATATTATTTCAATTGTTATGGTTCCCAATGTAACGTTCTTTTTTGTGTAATTTTAAAACACGAAATTTGGCGGACTTCATTTTTATAGTGTTTGCGGAAGAACACTTGAAAGTAATGTAATCACAGAAACGCAGAGTTAATATTTTTAGCTCTCGAAATGACATGAATGATATATTTGAAAAAAAAAGACTTCGCAGGTAGAATTTGGCAACCATCATCAATATATAAATACAAACATGGTGTATAATCAATAATAAAGCTTCATGTGCTCATATTTAAATATATGCATGTTTCATAGTCGAGTAACTTTGATTCAGAGCCATTTTGACGGTGTGACTACTGAGATTTGAGTGTATTTTCCTCAATTTTTTAAACTGTTGTTTTTAAAGTGTATAACTAGCCGCCCTTGGCGACCAGTTCGATTACCTAGAAATTAATACTAAGCAATTTAACATTTTACATTTACCTATAATTTGTTTTATTTGCTTAATATTTTTTCAAAATTTAAAAATTTTGACAGAGAAATCACGAATTGTTTACAATATTGGTAGCATTTTATATCTCTTTTATTCCTATATATATTAGTCTTTCTTTGCAAAACATGTTTATTCACTTTAGCCTTTATGCTTCATATCCTTTTGTTATCGGATTTAATACTTACGCTAATGCAATAATCATATTAATTATTTTTCCACAATTTGGATTCATTTTAGCCAATACGACGTCCAAAGGATTCACAAAATTAATATGAAGTCAGGCTTTTAATTACACAAAATTTCAAAGAAATGTTTGTAGCCTGTATCTTGAAATTATAATATTGTTATTCTTTATATTATTACTATTATTATTACTATTATTATCATTATTAAATAAGTGGTAAATCGTAAAATCCATATCAGCATTAACGAAAAATGCCCCTTATAACTTTAAAAAAAAAAAAAAAAAAAAAAAAAGATTATATTGGAAATATAACAAAAATGTAATTTTACTTGGATACGACAAAATAATAATAATAAGAAGAAAGAACGTCAGGGAAGTCATATACGTAACCGGTTTATTGCGATTTCTGTTTGATGCTAACTTGATGAAAATCTCGTTTATGAATACCAGTTACATTTATATTTCTAAAATATTCCCTACTATATATAAAAGAGAATAAAACAGTTTAACTAAAAACAATAATACTAAACATTTTATATAATAAAAAAAGGAACAATTTATCAATAAATAAGCAATAACCGTATTAATATTCATGCAAAATAATGCCATCTTAGTGCCAGTTATGTATCCCCGATACTTATATGAAATACGTGTTAAAAGGATTTACATTTAGTATATATCGAGCTCACAATGTGTGGCTTAATTCTAAAATTAAAATTAATTTTGTTGGTATATAGGCGAATAACATTACGAACTGAGCTGCATTTTGCCTCGCGATTTAAAAATTTTAAAAATCACAATCAGGTTCATTCTTTTGAATTTCCATCTGAAGAAATAACATTCTAAATTTGGGAGGAGTAAAAGTTTCACTCCTTGAAGAAGCAGCATGCAGTTTCACTCTTTTTGGAGCAAATTTTATAAATGCTATTTATTTAAAATCATTTGAAGCCCTAAAAAGGTAAGAATAAATATAATTAAATATATTAAACAGCTCTAAATAAAAGCAGTTTATTCTCAGCATGTTTAGCATGATACGGCATTGTTTCCTTTTAAAAGTGAATTATGCGGAAGAACAGTGTAATCTTTGTTTTAAGCTGAGTGAATAAGGTGAGAATAAGTTGACTGAAGCGAAAGTTTTTATTTCAAAATATTCAACATATTAGAGACTGTGTATTCAGTTTTTCTTCTTGAATCGATATTCACAGTTCATATTAAATATTTGAATAATTCCTTTTTTTTTTATAAATTGAAAATATCGTTTGGTAATTTAACGTCTTTTAATGTAAATAAACAAATGAAATTTTTATTAAGAACTTATTGCTGATTAAACTTATTTATTATCTTAAAATTAATATCATTTTTGAAAAGATTAATTGAAAAAAAATATTTTGGAAAGTCAAAATATAAAAATATTTATTCAAGTGGTTCAAAATATTAAAATATTTCACATTTATTCTCCTTTTAATTATCAGCAATTCATAAATGGTGGCATCATTGATTAAATTCAGACGATTTTACTTAAAATCACTATACTTTTTGCACATTGTTTTTTTTCTCTTAAAGTGGGTCGTGTGAGTGATATTCTTGAATCTATTAAACTTCGTGTATTTGATTTGAATCGGTTCGATAAAAATCAATGTTATATAGCAAATTATTAGCAATTTTCGCAATAAAGCGTTAGTAAAATGCTATCACAATAAAAAAAAAATGGAAAATTTCAAAATAATCGCCCAAATGGCGGCCAAAAACCAGGAAACTGAAGCTTATAGTTTAGAAAAGCTAATTTAATAGTATACGATTCTTGCACCGAAAATGGGAAGACAAGGAGTTGAAGTATGTACATCAACAACATTAAGACATCTTCATAAATTTAGGTTTGAATCGCCTGTACCTCTCATGACTGCAAAAGAAAAGCGGATAAGATTGAATTGATGTAAATCAAGACTTTTATGGAGCGAAAAGTGGATTATTTATTGATGAAAATGTGTTTTGCGTTTCATATAGTAATCAGGATAATCGAGTTTGGCGAATGTAGCAAGAAGCATTTGATAAAAAATTTCTCAAACGTTCCGTAAAATTTCATGCTAGTGTCATAGTTTGAGATTGCATGGGTGCAGAAGGACATGAAAAGTTATGCATCGTCTACGAAAAAGTTAACTCTCAGATGTAACAAGAAATTCAGAAATGTCTGATTTCATCGTTAGAAGATTTACTAGAAGGTGATTTCCTTTCAACAAAATTTAGCGTCCCCACATACCTAGATGTCGACTAAGAAATGGATTCGCCAATGCACCATTAAGATAGTTCCTTTGCCACCAAATTACCAAACCCTAATCCCATTGAAAACTTATGGTGTATAGTTGAGAAAAAACTCCAAGAAAATCCTCCTTCAAGTAAAACTGAGTTAGTGGTACGTATACGTATGTAATCTACACTGCTCAAAACAATTAAAGGATATTTGAAGTTTTATATAAAATAAAGATATAAACGAAATTTTTTTTTGCCGAAAATAGAAGAAGAGAATCACAAATGCAAATTTTTTTGGTTTTCAAACTGTGGAGTATGCAAATTTTGAGTTCGACGCCAAAAACGTCGCTTCAGCAACAGCGAATGAAAATTGACTTTCTACTGGATAAAAGAGAATGAAGACAAGGATGATCGGCATTCAGTGATTGCTTTGTTCCGATGAGTACGATGTCTCAGCGAAATCATTTGACAGATTCGGAAGCTTGGAGAATTGTTGGTGGGTTAGAAGGGGGCCAAACTCAAGCCGAAGTAGCGCAAGCCATTGGAGTGTCACAAAGTGTCATTTCCAGGATCTGGAACCGTTTTTTGGAGAGTGGATGTGCAGGCCAAAGACCAGGGCAAGGTCGTAGACGGGCAACAACGCCCAATGAAGATCGGTATTTAGCGTTAACAGCTCGGAGACACCGAAACATGAACGCTACTCTTTGCCAACAACACCTTCGCTCGGCTACAGGCACCACGATTTAAACTCAGACTGTCCGAAACCGGCTCCATGCTGTAGGTCTGTATGCTCGCCGACCGATGGTATGTGTTAGATTAACATCAAGGCATCGTCGCGACCGCAGGGAGTGGGCAACCGAGCATGTCAACTGGAGGAGAAATGAATGGAGCAATGTTCAGACGGGTCCCGTTTTTCTGTGCATCCGGATAATAGGCGTGTTTTCATCTGGAAGGACCGTGGCAGAAGCAGTAATCCTGCGGTCGTCCACGAAAGTGTCAGATTTGGCGGTGGAGGAGTGTTGGTGTATGGTGGCATCTCCATTTACGGGCGAACTGACCACTACATCATTCGAGATGGAGCTCTGACTGGTCGCCGATATAGGGATGAGATCCTCAGACCTATTGTAGTCCCTTACGCTGCAGCAATCGGAGATAACTTCATTTTAATGGACGATAACTGCAGGCCACATCGTACAAACCTGATGGAGGATTTCCTTTTCGAGGAAGGAATCGTTCGAATGGAATGGCTAGCGTGTTCTCCAGACATGAATCCAATCGAGCACGTTTGGGACGCTCTAGGAAGACGAGTTTCTGGCCGCCAACAACCCCTACAAACACTCCAGGAACTGGAAAGAGTTCTTCTGGAAGAGTGGAGCAGAATACCCCAACTCGTCATTAATAGCCTCATTGAGTCTATGCCTCAAAGGTGTTCAACTTTGCTGGCCTCCCGTGGAAACCATACCTCCTACTGAAAATGATTTTCTTTGAAGAAAACACCTTTTCTTATTCTTTTTTCCCATATGCACAAATTGTGTTTTTTTCCTTTTGTACACAAATGCGCAATAAAATGCATTTTTTCTGCCAAACATGTGCAATTTATTCTCATATAACCTACTATGTCTGTCGACCGTGTATCAAGCAGCTAAAAAGTTTCCCAGATAAAAAATCCACCTAAAACTGCAATATCGTTTAATTGTTTTGAGCAGTGTATTTGTTCTAATATTGACAGGAATTTTTATAAACAGCTTGTGTATAATATTCAATATTGATTGAATGCTGTTATGAAAGCTAAAGGGAATGCTACGAAATATTAACTACCATTTACTTCATATTCACAATGTTACATTGTTGCGTAAAATTAAATATCATAATATTTTGAACCAATATAAATTTTATTTTAGCATTTTAAGTTGTTGTTTTAATTTATTGAACTGTATTTAATGTATTGTGTATGTTCATATCTTTTTTAATATTCCAGATTCAATTTATAAGAAATTTAATTGCATTTGCAAAGTATCAAAAATAAATAAATGATGTGTTTAGATTGGGTTAGTTTGCTTTAAACTACTTCATGATCTGGATTTAAATAAAAAATTGCTTCACAATGGCACAATATTGCGTATATCTAATTAATGAGTCAAAATTATGGAAACAATAGGCTATTTCTTTATCTATAACACCTCGGAACATACTTCCAATTGCAAAGTGTCATAAAAAAGTGCAAAATTTGATAATCTATGTTGCAACTTCACGGGGAAGTCTATTTGAGAAGATACAAAAATGAAAATTTCTAAATAAATAATATTAATAATAAAACATATCGATATCTACAAATCCTACAGAGATATTAAGGAGACAAGGGACTTTTAAAATCATTTTTTTATATTTTTTAAAACTGAACTTTAAATGTAACATTTAAGGATATATTATATACATTATAGCATATATTCATCAAAAGAATGTAAAAAATAATACTTTAATATTTTAGAGTTAACGAGAACTTTTCAAAATGCTCCATGCGCATTATTTTTTTCTGAATGTTTTAAATTTTTTTACAGTTAGTTTTCATAATATATGCCATAAAATTGTGCATGTTTTTTTAAAAATAAATATAATTATAAAAGTTAAAGGTAGTTAATTACAAAAATATTTTCAAAAATTCACAAAATTCCAAAAAATGTAGAAAACATTATTTTTTTTTACCTTTATATTCAGATATATAAAATTCAATGCACAATTTTATTTATATACATAAATCAAACTTGTATAAACAATATTGGACATTTCCATTGTTATGCAACGCTCATGGAAAATTTTAAATGTTCTCGTTAAATCTGAAATATTACAAAATTTTCCCGATTTTTCTCTATTTATTTATTTATTCATATTTTTGTGATAAATATATCCTATAATTTATATACTGTACCCATGAGTAATATTTAAATTGCAATTTTAAAAATTGAAAAAAAAAATATTTTAAAGGTCTCTTGCTCCCTTAAAATAAACTCCTTAAATCACACCACCTTTTCCTGCCTTTGAGTGGAGACTTTTTGACAGTAATTTAACGCAAGATAGGGATAATTTACAAATTGCACCTTAATAAAAATTGATTTGAGGTGACACTTCAGATTTGGACATAAAATAATTGTGCATAGATTTTACTTTAAATCTGTTTTAAAAATATGCTAGTTGTACTAGTTGTCTGTATGGGTCGAACTGTCTAGGTCCGGTTCCAAACTGACCCCGAGGGAAAAAAAGATTGATCCGGCCTGAAAAAATGTTAAAATCCTAACCCGACCTGGATAAAAGTTTAATTCTTAGCCTGGCTCAGCCTTGAATTTCTACATATTTTATTATTATTATTATTTCGATATGTTTAAAAATTGTTTTGTATGGAGGAATATTTATTGTAGTCATTCCATATTTATGCATTTTTAAGTAAAGAAGCGCCAAAGGCTGTAATACATTTATTATATCAATGAATTTCTATTTATACATAAATGTTTCACTTTCAATTTAATATTGTTTATCAATATTCCATGTTTTAAAGACTTTGAAAAATGCTACACAGTTAAACTTGTTAAGGCAGAATCACATACGAAAGAAAAAAAATGGTATATACAACTACCCGCCTTAAGAGGAGTGAATTTAGTTTATTGTTTTTTCTCAGGTATTATTACATTAATTTTGCATGGATCAACACATTTTCCGTTTAAGACAGGAATCATTCACCTTCTTTTCCGATAATTTTTTTTCGTTGGTTTTATTGTGTTTTAAGTTTTGGCCTTTAAATCTATTATTCTTTTTAAAAATAAATTTTTAAGGTTTTTTTATAGATTAAAGGCAATTAAAAAATATATGCGTTTTTCGTAAAAAATTTGACTCAGCCAAATTTTGCTCATTTTATGCAAGGATTGGGTCAGTCAGAGACAATGAATTAAATACGGGTTGTATCAGCATCGAGATTAAAAATTTCGTCCCGTGCAGACCTAGAACGAAGAAAGCAACGAGTCTTTATTAAATAGTAACGTCCGATTCCCGGCTCAGCCTGAGGCCAGAATACAGACTTTTTTCTGACAGCCTCATACACTGTAAAAAAAAAAAAAAAAAAAAAAAAAAATTGTGAAGGTACTAAACATTTTCTAGGAAACTGGGATTCCAAGAACTTTTCATGTAACGATAACAGGAAAAATTCATGCAATCTATTCTGAAACTTGAATTTTTGCTGTTACCGTTACAGGAAAAGTTCTTGGAATCCCAGTTTCCTAGAAAAGGTTTAGTACCTTCGCAGATTTTTTTTACAGTGTAGAGAGTATAAAAAGCATGAAGTTGTGAGAGCTAAAATTATGAAAAAGGTCTTAATTTACGTGTTAGAAAAGCATTGTTCCAAATAACTGACTGATATTTAAACGCTACAGAAAGGAAGTGGAATCGCCAAAAGTTAAATTGAATTTAATGTATAAACTACAAAAGGAAGTTACTTCTCACTTTCAGTTACATAAAAATGATTTAAACATTTTATAAGGAGGCAATAAACTTTATTTAAAACTTTGCATGCGTTTTTGAGCATGATAAGTTTTTTTCCAACCATTTCTCGTCTTTAAACTATTGAAAGTCTAGAATGATTTTTAAAAAAGTGTTAATTTGAAACATATCTTTTTGATTATTTTACATTATTTTTGTTTTGGCAAATTAAAAAAAAAATATTTACTTTCGAAAATGTCATTTTTTAAAAAAGAAGTTGCATTATTTTATGAGTAAATATTTTTAATAATTTTAATATTAATATTTAAAAAAAATAAAACTAAAATTAGATTTTTCTCTATAATTAAATTAAAAAAAAAATTGAAATCCGATAAATAAAGTTTCGAGTTACAATGATTTTAAATTATCACATTTAAAACAATACTAATCGTTTGAAAAAATTTTAAATTTTATGAGAAACTTAGCATGTGATTTTTTTTAATTATATGGCTAACCTTCACAATAAAAAGAATATTGCCCAGTTAAACTGATGGCATTGAGCTCACAGGCTACGAATACTAATTGTATATTACAGCCTTGTATTTTCAATAATTCCGTTCGAAAAAAAAAAATTAGGAAGGGGAAACAGCTCTCCCCTTTCTCCTTTTTTATACTTAATCATTGAACTTCCAAAACTATCAAGTACATGCTTTATCATATTAAAAAATCTATATCCAAAATTCAGAGCAAATCGGATAATTCTTAATAAAAACCCATTTAGCATTTATATAATTTAAGAGAAGTTATTCCCCTCTTTTATACTTAACCATTAAACTTCCAAAACTATTCAGAGATTTGAACGAAATCTGACAATTCTGATTGAGAAATCCATTTATGCAAGTTAAGGGGAGGGGCATTAGAACCCCCGTTCCCCCTGTTTATACTTATTCAATGAACACCTAATAACAGCCACGGACTCGCCTCATCAGAATGATCCTATATCTAAATTTTGGACAAAAACTGTTAATTCTGTATGAAAAGGCCGTTTATATCAATTAAGGGGGGGGGGAATGAGCAATCCGTTCCCCCTGTTTATACCTATTTAATGAACACATAATAACAGTCACGGAATCGCCTCATCAGAATGGTCCTATATCTAATTTTTGGACAAAAACTGTTAATTCTGCATGAAAAACCCATTTATATCAATTAAGGGAGGGGGGCATGAGCCCCCCGTTTCCCCTGTTTATACTTATTCAATGAACACATAATAACAGTCACGGAATCTCCTCATCAGAATGATCCTATATCTAAATTTTGGACAAAAACTTAATTCTGCATGAAAAACTCATTTATATCCATTAAGGGGAGGGGCATGAGCCCCCCGTTCCCCCTCTTATACATATCGAATGAACTCCAAAAACTAATCAGGGAAGCGCCTTATCAGGATATACCTATATACAAAATTTCAAGAGGATCCGATATTTTTATCATGAGTTATCGCGTTACGCACGAACGCACGTACATACAGAACGGACGGGCACATAAGCTCTCAGGCTATGATAGCCTTTGAGCTAAAAAAAGAAAAAATACATTTTACATGTTACTTACACCTGTTAAAGTAGCATTGTTTCTTGAGTTGCGAGCATTTCAATTTCCTTCTGATCAGATAAAATCTGATGAATTATTTAAACGGGTACCGATTCTGCGAGTTTTTCAGATGTAAACATTTTTTTTTGTACGTTAATCTGTCTTTTTGTTAAAATAAAAGTTTACTTTTTTAATATGATTTGTATAAAAGGCACAGAAGAAAAAAAATCTTAAACAAAGCTCGATAAAGTTGTCTCGAATTTCCTAAACAATATAAAATGATAAATAGTTCTTAGATGTGAAAGAATTATTTGTATTGCCATCTCTTAATATTGTTGTATTCAGCATGCTTTTGGAACATACTACTGACACTTAAATCTTACGTTACATTGTGTCTATCTTATACTATAATGCGAGCAAAAATTGTGTGTGCGTGTGTGTAAATTTTATCTCAAAAACGGCTCTAACGATGTTCGCAAAAATTTGGATTTTACCATTTTCGGGCACGAGAAGACCATTGGGCTAGGTCACACGTTCGAGAAAATTCGATTATTGGGTCATTTTGGGTCATAATGGGTCAAGATCAAGCTATTTATATCTTTAGAACGGCTGGATCTATTATAACGAAATTTTGTATGTGCAGTTTTCAACAGTTTTTTGACATGAGAAAACTAATGAGTTAAATCACATGTTTGAGAGATTTCGAGTATAAGGGTCATTTGTGGGTCATGATGGATCATAATGGATCTTGTCAAGATTTATCTAAAGAACAGGTGGATCGATTTTAACGAAATTTTGTATATAACATTTTTTTTTGGCACGAGAAAATCATTGGGCTAGGTCACACGTTCGAGAAATTTCGATTAATGGGTCATTAATGGGTCATAAAGGGTAATAAAGGGTCTGGGTCAAGCTATTTATATTTAAAGAACGGCTGAATCGATTTTAACGAAATTTTGTATGTAACATTTTTTAGACACGAGAAAACTAATGGGCTAACTTGGGCTAGGTTACGAGTTCGAGAAAAAATTTTAATGGGTCATTAAAGGTCATTAAGGGTCTAGGTCAAGCTATTAATATTTAAAGAACGGCGTGATCGATTTTAACGAAATTTTGTATGTAACATTTTTTTGACATGAGAAAACTAATGGGCTCACATGCTTGAGAGATTTCGACTGTAAGGTTCATTTGTGAGTCATGATGGGTCATAATGGATCATGTCAAGCTATATCTAAAGAACAGGTGGATCGATTTTAACGAAATTTTGTATATAACATATTTTTTTGACACGAGAAAATCATTGGACTAGATCACACGTTCGAGAAATTTCGATTAATAGGTCATAAAGGGTCTGGGTCATGCTATTTATATTTAAAGAACGGCTGGATCGATTTTAACGAAATTTTGTATGTAACAATTTTTAGACACGAGAAAATTAATGGGCTAAGTCTCATGTTCGAGAGATTTCGATTATAAGGGTATTTTGTGGTCATGATGGGTCATGCTAATTTTATGTAGAAAATGGTTCGTATCAATTTGACTATGCTTTGTATTATATCATTTTCGGGAAAGAGAAAACCATTGGGATCTGACACATGCTCGCGAAAATTCGATTAGTGGGTCATTTTGGGTCATAATGGGTTAGGTTCATTCTAATTATATATAATAACGACTCAATCAATTTTACCTAAATTTTGTAACGAAACGTTTTTTGTCACGAGAAGACTTTTGCGCTGAGTCGCACGTTAAACAAAATTATACTAGTGGGTCATTTCGCTTTATTGCTGAATGCTGTCAAGCTAATTTTACCTAAGAAATGGCTTAAACGATTTTGATTCAATTTTACATTCTATTGTTTTTAATTACCTGAAGACATTGAGCTAAGTCACATGTTCGATCAAATTTGATACGTGGGTCATTTTGGGTAATACAGGTTAGAGTTACGAGAATAAGACCACAGTCAATAAGTCGGCGATATTTGACAATATATTGGCGACATTTGGCCGAAAAATCGACTATTAAGATTACAAAAGCTAAAACACGTATATGTTGCCAAATTAAAAAATGCCTCCAAATTTGGCTAAATCTGGCAAAAAAATATTGTCTTTCAGAATGAGAAGAAATTTTTTATACATTCTTAATATGATTCGAGATGCATGGTTAATCCAATCAGAGTCAAGCTAAAAAACTGATTTGGATCGATATCCTTTCGTTGTAAATTTTAAAATAAAGTAAAATTTATGAACACGTGCATACAAACATAATTTTCTTATTTATTGTTTTTGAAAATACTACTATTATAAATAATATGTTTTACAGTTATAATACAGAGTTAATGATACAGTGATAATATTATATCCAGTTGAACACAAAATTAATTTTGACCGAGATTAGCTCGGTCACTCCTGCTAGTATGTTTAAAATGATGATTAATTATAGCTCCTTTTTTTTCATTGCGTTGATGTAGTACAAATTGTCTCTTCAAAATACAAACTAATTTAATTAAATTTAAAATTGAAATTAAAACAGGTGAATTCGTTTACTCTGTATTCTCTGTTTAACTAAAACAGAAATTATCAAAAAAGAGTAATTAGTTGTTTCTTTTGTGAGAGTTTTGTCACAAAACTCTTTTCTGCAATCCTTTTTTTTTCAAATTCTTTTTTATATAACTTCTTTATTTAATTTGTGGAATGACATTAAAAAAAATCTTCATTTGTTTTTTTAGATGCCTTAATCCTATTTTGGAAAGAATCATGTTGGTAATATTTAAATTAAATTAATAATTTACATAATTGTTTTTTAAATAATTTTGGCCGAAAGAATATCTTTTTGTGCTTTGGAATAATATTTCATTTTGAGGAATTTTTGAGTAATCAAATTAAGAACACCTATTTTTTTTTTCAAAGTACCTGTTAAGACATATAAAAACACCTTTTATATATTTATTTTAGAAAGCTTTTTTTTCAGCGATTGTTTTTTTTATACACTTGCAAGGTATTCTTTTTTCAATGTATGTTTTCATTTATAAAAATTCTATGATTAAAGCTTAAACTTGGTGCAAGTTATGTATCTTTTTTGTGTTTATCATATCTTGATTTCACTTGTATTATACACTGTAAAAAATCTGTAAAGGTACTACACTTTATCTAGGAAACTAGGATTCCAAGAACTTTTTCTGTAACGGTAACAACAAAAATTCAAGTTTTGGAATCGGTTACATGGATTTTTCCTGTTATCGTTACATGAAAAGTTCTTGGAATCCCAGTTTCCTAGAAAATGTTTAGTACTTTTACAGATTTTTTTTTACAGTGTAGGAATTACCTAAAATATAAAAATGCAAATGCAGACAAATATTTTATTCAATAATTAATACATATTTTTTCAAAAATAAATCAATAAAATTAAAAAAAAAAATTCGTGTCTTTTTTAGAAAAAATTATTAAATGCTGACTGTTTATAAAATAACCCATAGATCTCAGTTATTGTAAATATTGTGTAAGATATTTTAACTTTTCCAAATATTAAGTGATGGGGAAATATTTATGTAACTGCAAAATACTGTATGCACTTCCATTATTTGAATTGACTTCACTTGATAACACAGTTAAACTATAAAAATTTTCGATAATTCTTTAAATTGGTCATTACGATTTGGTTTCTTTTTAGTGAACTGAATTAATTTTTGGGTGTTTTCGCATCATTTTGATAACAAAAAATATTTCACCAGAGTTTTGCCGTTGCAAATATTACTGAATAATTTTAAATAGAATTAAAACGAAGATTTTAAAAGAGTAATCATTTTTCTGTTAAATAGTAGAAAGGTACCTTTTTGGGTATTTAATTTATAGTTAATGATTTTTTTAAAAGAAATAATGTTTGTTCGATAAAAACGTGTTTTACTTATTAATTATTTACAAAATACTATGTATAAAAGAATAAATTGGTACAATTTTCATATTTCTATACTATAATTATATTTTTATAACACCTGATTTTTATAAATATATTAGGGAAATATATATCATTACACCACCATTTCTTTTAATACAGAAAATTTATTTTTTAATTTTTAAAAATAATAATATTAATAATAATAATTCTTTAAGACGGTTGAAACAATGTGTTTACACATACTGAACGAACAAATCTTGGACATTGTAAATGCCTTGAACTGGCAGTATTTTAACACTAATTTTATTAAATCTTAATAAGTAAAGACGTATTACACAAAACAAAAAGATCTCTACTGTCATTATTTAGTTTTATTCAATAATTTTAAATAATTAAGTATTATGTACATATTTATTGAAAAAATGTGAATTATGACTATTTTTCTTGGAATTGGAATTTTTGAAGATTTCTTTCTTCCTTTTTTAATATTTTTCTTTTTTTTTTGGGGGGGGGGATATTATTTTAACAGAATTTCCTTAATTTTAACAGTATTTTTTTAAAAATTAAAATAACCGTTATAATTGAAGAATGTATTATCCCTGGCATGTTAAACAAAAATCAAAATTGTCCAAAAAGTACATTTATCACAAAAATTTACTTTTGTTAAAAACGTCAACTACAAGGAAAAAAAACATATTTGCAATAATATTGATAATTGATTTTTCTTTTACTGAGGTAATATCATCCTCTAAAGAATGATTAATGAAGATGTCCATTTTCATTTCACTTAATAGTAAGTTATTTCTAAGAAATGATTATTCTGGAAAGTATGGGAACACTTCATTTTGTACAGAAATCGGAAATTTTCTTAAAAAAAAAAAATAGTAAGTAATTTTTAAAAATAGTAACTTTCTAAATATTTAGAAGAAAAAAAATCTTAATCTTTATGAAACTACTTCAGATTGACTCAGTTTTTCTCAAAAACGTGAAATGTTAAATGATTTTTATACCTGAAAAAAATTATTTGTATATTTATCTCTTAATAAAATTGTATTTAACATGCTTTATTAATAAGCTTTTTACACTTTCTAGATAGTGTCTGTATATTAAAAAATCCCTGTCGGCTGGGCCTATAGACGGAGGTAGATTTCGAAGAGTCCTCATTTCAACAAATATATATATATATATATATATATATATATATGTGATTAGAGATAAACCCAGTTTAATAACTTCATTTGGCCGTTTATGAAAATTTTTTAATTTCATTTTTCTGAAAAAACTGGTTTTATCAGAATCATCTTAAGAAAAATTCAGCTCAAATGCCTATTTTGACAACATATTTTGAAATAGATTCTGAATTTATTAAAAAAATCGACCAAAACAGTACATTATACAGCTCCTAAATAACAAAAAACTGTCAGTTGAATGCATTTGAGAAAAAAATTGAATTTAAAAATGAGTCATAAAATAACCGATTTGTTGTTTGAATACATCCTTAATTCTATAATCATTATTGCTTCTGAAAATTTTGTGCGAAATACTCACTTTGACAGCATTTTAAAAAATATATTCTATCTTTATCAAAAAACTGGCCAATACGTCACAGTATATAGTTCCTAAATAAGAGGATCTGTAAATTGGATTCGTTTAAGAGCGAAAATGGATTTTAAAACGGGTCATAAAAAACGCAATTTGCTATGTGAAAACTTCCTTAAATTTTCAAATCACAAAGACTTCGGGAAAGTCTGTTCAAAATACCCTTTTTGGTAGTCTTTTTTAAAACATATTCTGTCTTTATCAAAAAACCGATCAATGCATCACATTATATAGTTCCTAAATAAGAGGATCTGTAAATTGGATGCATTTGAGAGTAAAAATGGATTTAAAAACGAGTCAGAAAAAAACGCAATTTCTTATTTGAACACTTCCTTAAATTTTCTGTCACGATGATTTCAGAAAATTCTGTTCAAAATACCCTTTTTGGTAGCCTTTTTTGAAATATATTCTGTCTTTATCAGAAAATTGACCAATGCATCACTTTATACAGTTTCTAAATAAGAGGATCTACCATTTGGATGCGTTTAAAATCAAAAATGAATTTAAAAATGAGTCAGAATATAAGCAGTTTGGATTTGAGGTTTTTTCTCCAACTCCTATTTTTGTTTAATTTGTTTTTGCTATACGAATTGGTCCTATGAAAAACTTGTCATTATAAAAGTTGTAAATATTTTTGAGAAGATGTAAAATAAATTTAATCAGATTTGATATCTTAAAAATTGACGGAGTTATGGATTTTTCTCTTTTTTCAGCGCCCTTTTTCTTTTCGTTTTTAATTTTTTTCATCGGTAAAAGTTGGTCCTATCAAAAACTTGTAAATACAAAAGTTTTAGATAATTTTAAGAACATTTACAAAAAATTTAGTTGGACTTGATATCTTGAAAATTGACGAAGTTATGAATTTTTTCTCTCAAAATCCCTGTTTTTTTCGCCCCTTGAGCCCACTTCTAAATTTATCAAAAACCTGTCATGCATGTACTTTTAGCCCATTTTTAAGAAGTAATATAAACTTTAAACCGATTCGATATCTACTTTAATTAAGAAGTTATGGCGTTTTTTCGGTTTTCACAAAAACGCCCCTTATTCCGACCCCCTTGGTCCGATTTTGCCCATTAACGAGCTTAGCCAAGATTTTATCCCCTTTGATTTTATGTACAAGTTTGGTGGAGATTGGTGAAGAATTATAGAAGTTATCGTGTCCATAAAAAAGTGAGATATATAGATAGATAGATAGATAGATAGATAGATATATAAACTGGTGCGATTGCAATGGGTAGTATTTCTTACGAAATCTACCTAAAATGTCAATTAAATATAGTATTGTTTGGTTTTCTGTAAGGTTTCGACTGCTTTTGATTGATGTTTTGAGTTTCTTATATAACAGAATTTTTAAATTATAACAAAATAACATCTCTGTATCATTAACCCTTTATCTACCTATGGTATTTATAAGTACCATTATGGACAATTTTAAAAAAATCGTATATAATTAGTCTATTAATAAAAGTCCTTTTCCTTTCAACACAATATATTTTACTCGACCTAATTTAGATAGAACATAAAAACAGTCGAAGCTAAATATTTTTAAAAAGAGGTAATTTTCTTAATCATTTTCATAGGTATATCTTTTTTCTTTGAAAAAAAAAAGTTATATGAAATATGGTAAAAGCCTTTCGGTTTACAGAGAGGATCATAATAGATTTAACTATATTGCTTTCATAAAAATTGTAATAGTTTTATAAGAGCATTTTTGGTTAATAATTTTGATTATTTTTGTAAATATTTTACAAAAAACTGTAAATACCGATATGTTTAATCAGATTTAATAAAAAAACACTTCTTAATTTCTCATTATTATTATTTAAAAATTCTAGTATATCTTCAGATATTAAAGAAGACAATTTTTGATGTGAAACCATTTCTTAATAAACAAGTAGGTATAGACAAAATGTTAACAAAATGAGAAATTTTAAATAAAGAGAAAGTGGGTGTCTTTTGTGAGAGTTTTGTCACACAACTCTTTTTTGACACTTTTTATTTCATTCTTTCTATGACACTTTTTATTTCATATTTCTTTTTCGTGGACTTCTTTAATTTAATTTATAGAATGTCATTTAAAAATACATCATCAATTTTGTTTTACATTAGGCGATTTAATGATAATTTTAAAAGTGTCATGATAGTAATTTCTAAACTAAAATAATAATTTACACAATTCACTTTAAATAATTTTCCTCGATTTTTTTTTTCTTTTTTGCTTTGGGAGAATATTTTATTTTGAATTTCTGATTGAATTTCTGTGTAATTAAATTAAGTGCAACTAACATTTCTTCAAAGTATCTGTTAAGAAATGTTAGTTAGATAGATATATTAAGATGTATTTTATTAAGTTAAAAACACCTATTCTATATTTAATTTACAAAGCCTTTTTTTTCAGATATTGCCTTATTTTACATTTGCAAGCTATTTTTTTTCAATGTCTATTCTCATTTATAAAAAAGCTATATTTAAAGCTTGTCTTTTCTGTGTGTGTGTGTGTGTGTGTGTTTATCATGTCTTGATTTCAACTGCATTATAGGAAATTAGATATAAAAATCTATTTGTAGAATTGATGCAATTTTATTCAATAATTAAACCGTATGTTTTTTTAAATAAATAAATAAAATAAAAAATCTTTTTGTGTTTTTTCTGACAATTTAATAAAAGCTGACTTTTTATAATGCAGCCACAGATCTCAGTTTTGTAAGTGTTGTGTACTATATTAACTTTTCCAAATACTACGAGATGCATTAATGTTTATGTAACAACAAAATATTGTATGTAATCTCATTGTATGAATTGGTTCATTTGATAGCATTTGTTAAATATTTCGGTAGTTTGTGAAAATATTTATTTTTGTTTATCTTTTTTTAGTGGATTGTAATAAATGTTTTGAGTGTATTTTCATTACATTTTGATAATGAAAAATATTTCATCAGTGTTTTTCTGTTCTAAATATTATTGAATAATTTTAACTGGAATTAATTTTTAAATTTTAAAAGAGTATTTCATTTTTGTTAAGTAATAGAACGATAACTTTCGGGTATTCAATTTATAGATAATGATTTTTTCATAAGATTCTGTGTATTCTATACGAACGTGTTTTATTATTATTTACAAAATATTCTGTATAAATGAAGAAATTGGTACAATTTATGCTTCTGTACTAAAAATCTAATTTTATAGCACCTGATTTTCATTAACATATTAGAAAAATATCCTACATTACACATACATTTCTGTAGAACCATTTAGTTACGGAAGAACTTTACTTAAATTTAATGTTCGTCGCTGATTTTTCGAAGAAGAAATTTTTCTCTAGTAAAGTTTCGAATATGCTCTGATTAAGTAAATTGAAGTTGACAATAACAAATAGTTAGAGGAAATAATGAATGATTTTGAGAACCTTACGTGGCACATATACCGGTAAAGTTAAAACGTATCATTGTGTCTAAGACTTTTATAAAAATCAAATTTAATAAGATACTATAGCTAAAGTAAATAGTGATAAAAACGATTGGTTGATGTTGATGCAGATAAAATTATTTTGGTTAAAAGCACGAGATATACGAAAGAAATGGTCGGTATTTTTCGAAGTTACTAGTTTTTACAATGAGTTTTTTCAACGCCTGATGTTCATTTACAACAGGCGAATTTTGAATACGTCCAGTCTCAGAAGATTGATAGTTGAAGCAAGATGTCATATAGCTTTTCGTCCTCAGTGCTCTGAATACGGTAAGCTTTGTGCTACTGAAATCGGTAAGCTTACAATTTAAGCTTATTGATCCTTTTAATGTTGATATTTTTAAATATTTATTATATTGCAACAAGCTTCATCTTAATAATTAAAAGAACTTTGGTATATTTTTGTTTTTTCAAGTTCTTTTTAAGCTAAAATTAAATTATGTTAATAAATATACTTTTCAGGTATATTAGTATATGCTGATACAATTGTCTGAAATTCAATTTTTAATATATACAATTTGGTTAAAAAGTAGCTTGCATTCATTTGAAAATTAAACTTAATGTTGCGGTCTTCTACGTTTCTACTGTAAAGAATAAAGTATTTTGAAATATTAACTTTTTGTGCCATCTTCGATCACGCTTTCTGATTTGTTTAGCCGAAATATTTAAAGATTCAGCTAGCCGAATTGGCAACAGACGCTAAATCTTCCAATAGCTGGAGGAATTATAATAATCCAAAACAGTCTCCATGTGCTGAAGGGTCGATAAAAGGGAAATTTTGGCTCATGCTTGATGAATATCGAGGTTCCAAAGCCGAAGTTACCGTAATATATGACATATCTTATAAAGAAGCACAAGAAAACTGAGTTTCGGAAATCCACTTGAAAGTTACAATAGACGCTTAACTAACTGGAATGGTCGTAATATGTCTTCACCCGGATAATCGAATTTACGCATATTTTGCTGAAAAGTTTTAAAGGACAGATAATGTTGAATTATAAGTCATTAGGATATTAATAATTTAACGAGTGGAATCCCGTCGAATTCGACGAATGAAATGTTTAAATGACCCAATCGATTTGGCTTAAAAAAAGCAAAAGTAATTACATTATTGAATCAATATATAATAAATATATTTCCAAACTGAATGTCAAGTTTGCCAGTTACAATTTTGAATGCAAATATTCGCACATCTTCAGTTAAAATTGTAATCTGAGTGCCGGCGAAATCCAGAAATTTTATTTTATATGCACTCAGAGAAAAATAGTTTTATATATATATAAAAAAAAAAAAAAAAAAAAAAAAAAAAAAAAAAAAAACTAATTTTTTTTTTTACTATGACATTATTTTTACTAACTGAAGTCATCTCAAAATAAAATCTCTATCTCAGTGTCCATATTGAAACGAAATATTGAAATGTAATATCGTTATGAGTAAAAATGCGATGTTTTAAATAGTGACGTCATTTTCTCTTCAAATGTTTTTTAAAAGTTACTGTTATTAGTAATATGAAAAAGGCATCTGTAATAATATTGTAATTACCATTTATCTGGTTGCTGGATGACATCATTTTCTTCATTTGAAATTTTTCTTATTTTGCTTTAGACATTAATTTTTATCATAAAATATTTTCTGTTATTTTATTAACATTTTTAATATTATTTCTCAGTAAATATATTTTTTACCTCAATTAGTGCATAATTATACGCAATCATTTTATTGTGGTTAAATTTTACGAAAACAATTAACTTTTTTCTTTTAAATGTGAGGATATGTTCACTGATAAAATAAAGCTTCTGACTGGTGGAAAATGATAATGGAAAATAAATTTTTATTATCGAGAGAAAAGCTCAACTGAGTTGCTATCAATTTGAAGAAATATCGTAAAAAACATTTAAAATTTAAAAAATATAAAAATGGAAGTAAATAAAAAAATAGCTAAAATGAGCACAACTACAAATAAATAGCTATAATTTAAAAAAATAATTATCAAATTCGGTTGAGTAGAAAATTCAGGGCTGATGACTAAAAAAACAGCCAGGTCCTTTAAATATATAGATTAATATAGTAAAAAAGAGATTAAACATACATTTTAATGTTATTTAAATTTACAATTAATACAATATAAAAAAATAAAATATATTTTACCTCACTATTTTGTGAAGAATGAAATGATAAAAGTCTGTTTTCGTTTTTCATTTAATCTGTGACTAATTCCAATAGTCAATCATGTCAACATTATTTTTTCGTAATGTGTGTTTTCATCTACGTTCTTAAAGAAATTACACTGTAAAAAAGCTGCAGCAAAGATTCCAGACAATGTCCGTAAAAAAAACTGACTTTGTCATTATATTACCGGTTTTTGGTCGTAAAACACAAAAAAATTACGAAGGTTGACCGTTTATGTGAAAATAGTAACATATTCTGTAAATTTACTGGATAATTCACGGTAAAGTACCGTAAATTTACATTTTTTTCAATGAGATTACACTTCTGTGTGTACTAATGTATCACCTTGACTTAATTTTGGATCAATTACAGGCTTTTATTCATCTCTTTCAGGACATTTTTCGAAATTCCTTGTTTCATCGGAATCACAAGTGACAATATAGCAAGCATTGTTACTTAAAACTTCGTAAGATTCCAATTTCGAATCTTCGTTTATATATTGTTCCACTACTTTTTCGTCCATCTTTTCAGAACATTTATAGGCTCTCAAATCTTTTACGATTTTTCTCTTCAAAGCAGTAGTATCGTTGTCTTATGTAGGAATTTTATTTTCTTCATCGGATAAAAGTATGTTTCATGATTTCTTAACCACGATGCTTAAAAAATGATATTTTTACCATTCCGGTTAATCAGAAACCCGAATACAGATCCCGATTAATCGCAATTCTATTGTAAAAATAAAAACAATAAAAAGAATATCGTCCAGTTAAACTAATGTTATTAAGCTGACCGGCTATTTACACTATTTGTATATTACAACTCAATTTTTGAAGAAATAATGCTCTTCAAAGAACAAATTAAGGGGAGAATAGCTCCTCCATGCCGTTCTTTATACTTAATTATTGAACCCCAAAACTAATTAGACATATGCCTTATCATAACTAACCTTTATCAAAAATTCGACTCAAATCGGATAATTCTGCATATTTTTTTAATTTAAGAGGGATTATCCCAAGTTTACTTTTATATACTTAACCTATTAAATTTCGATATAACTATTCAGGGATTCCCGATATCAGAAAAAAATGTACATCCAAAATTTAAAGCAAATCGGATAATTCTGAATGAAAACCTATTTATCTAATTTAAAAGAGTGTAATCACCGGTTTCCCCATTTATTTTAGCAAAAAAAAACCCAAAACTAATCAACGAAGCACCTTATTAGTATTAATCTACATAAAAAAATTGAAGGAAATCGATTACTCCTGCATAAAAAAACTTTTTACCTAAATTAAGAGGGCTCACCCACCATCCTTCTTTTTACACTTAAACGATGAATCTTCAAAACTAATCATGGATGCGCTTCATCTGAATAATCCTATACCTAAAATTGGGATGAAATCTGATAATTATGCACCACAAATCCATTTATCTAAATTAATGGAGCATTAGCTTGCATTCCTTCACTTATACATATCTAAAATTATTCACCGTAATGTTAGTATGAGATAGTATACATACCATTCTTCAACAAGATAACCCTAATTACATATATATATAAGTAGTAGCTACACATATTATCTAAGAATTAAACAAAAAATAACTATTTGCTTATTTTTAAAAAAGTGATAAAGTTTATTTTGTTAGTGACTCGATTTTCTAAATCACCTGGGTCGTTTTACGCAAAACTTTGCCTAAAAAGAGCAATTCGAAAATTGCACGTCAAACATAGCAAATAAGGTGCGTACGTACTATAACGAAGTTTTAGAAACATTCAGACGTTAGTTTAATAGTATTCAGTACATCGGATACTAT
The DNA here is from genome assembly GCA_964019185.1 of Maratus speculifer. Taxonomy (NCBI): domain Eukaryota; kingdom Metazoa; phylum Arthropoda; class Arachnida; order Araneae; family Salticidae; genus Maratus; species Maratus speculifer. The sequence goes on along the minus strand of OZ025298.1, from coordinate 80,822,373 downwards.
ATAAACATCCGAAATCTTTTGTGTGTCTTCGTAAATACTATTTGCTTCCTTTTAAAGAGGCGATAATCTGTAGTAAACGTCAGTAACGTATATGAATTTCATAAAATGTTAAATAGTTTAATATAAATAAAAAGCACCTCAAACAATGTTTCAATACACCATTATGTAATGAAATACTGTTATGTGGCCTGTAAATTAATATCAGATATTCTTTGCACAAATTGTGCAGAATGTACATTTCAATGCATACTTCATACATGTATATCAATTTTATTATGTTCGAAACTTTTGATGGTTGGTTGTATGGATTTTAATGGCACAAAATCCCTTGAGGGACATGCTGCGTCAAAACAAAGAGTAATAAGACAAAAAACCAAGGAGACAAAAACAGACAGTCTGGATGGGGTATCCCATACAGATACAGTCAACCAAATGTAAAAATTAAAATACAAGAACTATCCCATCCAGATGTCATTAAAGTGCTAAAAGTTCAAGTCATAAAAAACAATGATACAAATGTAGAGATTATATTTCAGAATATTTTAAAAAGGTAAAAAGTGCCCCATGAGGGGTCTCCCCAATGAGGTTTGTCAAGATTGGTGATGACGAATTAAAATAAAGTCTCTACAAGTGCCGGAGGCCAGGACAGTCAGTTAAAATAAGATGTATGGTTAAGATATCAAAATGACAGTGAGGACACATGGGGGCATCCTCCCGAAGCAAGAGATGTTTATGTGTGATTCTTGAGTGCCCAATTCTCAGACGAGTCAAAAGAACGTCAGTTTTCCTTGGATAAGTTGGAGGCCAGGTCACAATTGTAGGTTTAATACGGTGCAGCTTATTATTGTATTCTAAATTCCAGTCTTCTTGCCATTTATTCTGAATAAAATGTTTAATATCTAGTTTAACGTCTGAGAATGGTAATTTATGATGTAATGGATTACGAGCAAGTTTTGCCGCCTCATCAGCTTTTTCATTACCAGGGATTCCCATGTGTCCAGGTAACCAGCTAAATAAAATATTATAACCACGTCTACTCAAATTAGTAAAAGAATCCAGGATAGCTGAGACATAAGAATGTTTTTTAAAGGATTTTAATGCATCAATAGAACTATTTGAATCAGTATAGATGATGAAAGATGTGTTATGATGATGAGATATGTATAACATGGCCCTCTCTATTGCAATTAATTCGGCTGTAAAAACAGAAGTAGCAGGATGAAGCCGATAACTAAGGGTAACATCATCACAATAGACAACACAACCAACAATATTCCCACTCTTAGATCCATCTGTGTAAATGTCCATGTAATTACAAAAGTCAGCACGATGTGCAGCAAATAATTGTTTACATGCAGATGGGGCTAAATTCTTCCTATCATAACCTTTAAAAGGATTGAGGGTGCTGATAGCAGGTGGGTTCCAAGGAGGATATGTATTTAATGGACAAGAGCTAACCTCAGTATTACTCATAGGGCTGTTGTTGGTAAGGTTCCTCATTCTGAGACCAAAAGCTGGGGTGCAAGAAGGACGATGCTGATAAAGAACATCATTATCAGTATTTAAAAGAAATGGATGAAATGGATGAGCAGGGTGTGAAAGGATACGGTAAAACAACTCCAAAGAAAGTTTTTCCCGAGTATACTGTAATGAAGGTTCATAACAGTCAACATACATGCTTAGAACTGGTGATTGGAAACTTTTGAAATGCACTTGAAACTACTTTTTCCCATTGACCTTTCCCATTGATTTCCCATGGAATAATTTTCATTGTCCTTGTAATTCAACTATGTATCCGATTTTCAAAATAATAATAAAAATAATATCAATAATAATAATAATAATAATAATAATAATAATAATAATAATAATAATAATAATAATAATAATAACTCGACAAATTTATGTAACAATTATGTATTTTAAATTACAAGCAATTCGGTTGAGTAGTTAATGCGTTGTTATAAGAGAATGAACGAACGGACTGAACGACAACTATAGCTGTTACGTATTAATATAATTACAAACGCACCTAAAAATTGTCGAGTTTTTCTGTGACATTAAAGAAGACTTTTAATTAAAATTAAATTGGCATTTTTAAGAGACAAATTTCTTTACTCTGCAACATTAACAACATCATAAATTACTCATAATGAGAGTTTATCTCGAAAAAGATGTCTTCTGTGAAATTCTTTAATTTCATTTAGCATAACATTGGAAATAATATTTCAATAATTTTCATTTGAATTCTGGAAGGTATGTTAAATGAGACTCATAATGGTAAAAAAGTTTCTTTCAAGTTTCAGTAATTTACATAATTCATTTTGAAAAAAAAAATTCTTCAATTTTTTTTTTTTTCATTGTGAGAACATTTCATTTTCATGTAATTTCGGATAATTAAATTTAGGGTTTTAAAGTTTTTGTCGAAGTATCTTTTAAGAAAAAAAAAATGTATTGCATAATTTTAAATTAAAGAGAATTAATCTTTTTTAATACACATTGTATTTTATAATTTTCTACAATATTATTTCTACAGTATTTTATAATTATAATTTTTGTTGTATTTAGTTTGGTTAATCAAATAAATATTAGATGTATTACAGGCACTCGGTGTACACCTTTTTAGTTCCATTTTATTTTGATAATGTCATCTGTTTTATTAGATGTTGTGCTAACATCAAAAGTTTAAATAAATAGTTATAGGAGTATATAAATATTTGTTTTGATGCGTGAAAAATATTTTAACTAAAAAGAAATATTTCATTTATAGTAATGCATTACAGTATAAATACACTATATATATGTGTATGCGTGTATATATATATCTACATTAAGTATATATATATACTTCATTTATAAAAGTATTAACTATTTTTTTAATGAAAGTGATCTAGCAAAAACAGTTACGTTCTGCAACGTGTCAAAATTATTTAACACCTCGATATAGTCATATGATTATAGAACTTCAAAAATATATTTTTATCTCTATTGTTTGATTAAATTCTATTAGATGTTTATGTTTAAGTATGTAGTCTGCATTTAATTACAACGAAGATGAACATTAGTTATAATTTCTTACATTAACGTACGATGACCAAATGTCGTCGTACGTTTGGACAACGTCCTAAAATTTATCTATTGTATTGTTAGTAGTTTTTAGTGTCCCAGCATTTTTAATATAAAACCCTAACTGTTTAAAAAGGTTCTTAAAAACACTATAAACTACACTAAAATGCGCGAGGCTTTTTGAAAGAATGAGACTTCCTTCGCCATGCGCAAGGAAAACGTCCGTCTGCTATAAAAGAAGCGGCAACGATCGAAACAAAAAGCGAAACAGTAGGAGAGGGAGAAAGCTGAAAGTACAGCTAATAGGTAAGCAAAAGCCAATCACGGTAGAGTATAATCAAAACGTACAACGTAGACAGCGAAAAATGGGAAGAAAGAAGCAAGATTTATTTATTTGAACAACATACATCTGACTTGTGTGCCCGACATGAAAGTCTGCTTATAAGTCATCGTCAATATACAAGGACGAGATAGCAGAATGAAATTTACATCACAAGAGAAATACAACCAGTAGCTCCACACAAAGTGTGTTTGCAATGGAGCAAGTGGGAATCAAACCCACAGCCTCCAGATTAGCAAAGCGGCATCTTAACCACTCGGAGAAGCAAGATGATAATAAAAAAATGTAAATAGATTATAATAAAAGGAAAATACGTGCATATATGGCTCAATTGAAAAAAAAAAAACTAAAAATAGATTATAATAAAATGAAAATTCATACATATATGGCTCAGTTGAAAAAAATATATATATAATTATACACACAAATATATATATCTAAATAAGTATGTACATAATTAATACAAAAAGTTTATTATATGGCAGTGCTTTTCCAGACTATGGAGAGCATTTAAGAATCAGATTTATCATAAACAATAACATCACGATTAAGATAAACAGCTAAACTTTCAAGAAATTTCAATTCCGAGGTACTAGTGGCATTAAACATAATTTTAGCTGTTTGAAAATCAAAATTATGGCCGGAATCCCAGGAAAGACTAGGCAACAAAACATTTAGAAATATCTCGATTAATGACATAACGAGAGTGTTCTTTTAAGTGGTTTTCGAGATTTATTTCAGTTTGACCAATATAAGATAAATCACAGTCATCTCATGGAAAATTATTATTTCCCCATTTCTGAAGGTCAGAGACCGGAGATTTAGTGAAATGAAATTTGAAATTATTGACACGCTTAAAGGTAACGTTAACATTGAAGCGTATTAAAACTTTAGCTAATTTGAAACATAATGGTGGATAATAACGGAGGACGACAATATTTTCAGGTTTACTTTTAACAGAATTGGAAAAGTAGATTCGTAGTAGAATAGGAAAAATAGATTAGAAAAGTAGTTTTCGGTATATTGTTCAACTGATTAACACCAGTTCAAACGTATTTTCTTGTAAAACACATAGTGCATATAAACAATAAGATAAAATCGTGGAATAGAAGGAAGTGGAATAGAATCGTGAAATAGAAGACATTTATAATCCCAAATGAATTTTATATTTTTCTAAAAAATAATAACTAACTGTAACTGTCTTGATTTTTTCCAATGTTTGTTTTGCAATGAATTATTATTTGTACTGACGAGGCCTTGCGTGTAGCTTGCCGAAACATTTACTTTCGTATTTTTAAATGTTTTTTAGTGTTTTTTTTTTTTTTTTTTTTTTTTTTTTTTTTGTACATAAATTTTATTTATTTAAAAAAAAATGTATTCAAGTCTGTCTTAATTTATATTATTCAATCTTTTAAAGGAAGAAGTATGTAAAGTTTAAAATTTTTATTTTTGTAATGTTATGAATGTTTTTTTTTTTTATGTTTGAAAAGCTACTTTTTTATTTACTCTAAATCCAAACAAAGTTTGCGAGTTTTTTCTTTTAATATTGCATTTTGAAAAAAGCAGAATTAAAAAGGCATGCCGAAAAAAGCTTTTAAATCTTCTTAACTTTATATAGCATGAATAATTTTATAAAAAATACAGTATAAAAGAACTTGATATACAGACTTGTTTATAATGTATATTTGTTAGCAACGATTTCGAAAAATAATTTATATAGTTATGGCAGGAGAATATTCTCGCTCTTATCGCAATAGTCTCCGATGCTAAAAAGATTTAAAAAATCTTATGGTTATTGCTGATAATAAATATTTAAATTTGAATTTTTTATGCTTAATCACAGTACATTGATCAGAGAGTAATTATTAAACTAAAGTTAAATGAACTTTTATTAACAAATATTATTTTACATGTAATGCAGTCAAGATATAAATTGTGATATAAGCGATGTTTTTTTCTTCGTTTTTAAAGTAATTTTAAAGGATTTTGTTGTTCTTCTTCTTCTTTGTCTCTTCTTATTATTCAACTGAAAATAACATCTAAACTGTTCGATTTATAGATGTAATTATAAACACAAATCTTCTGCAACTGTTGTTGTTTTTTTCTTATGCAAATACATTTATGTTAAAACACGGACAATCGATTTAATATCTAAATAATAGAAATTTGAAATTGATATGTCAATTGATTTTCTTGTTTAAAATCTATTTACCAAACTTGAATAGTTCATCTGTAAAATAAAGATAGAAAGCTGAAAAAAAAATGGTACAATACAAATTTTGTACAATACCTAAGTTCATTAAGGGGAAATACGTCAACTACATAATTAAGACCTTCCATCTTAGGTATCTGCGCATCTTTAGAAATATTTTTTTTTTATTTTTTAAATTTTCTCGTGTTATCCATTTTTTTTATAATGACATTTATTTTGAAACTTTGACAAAATATACATAAATTTTTAACTTTTCGGCAAAACACGATAACTCAAAAATAAAACAATGTATTGACATTTTGTAAAATGCATAATAAAGAGAATAATTTTCACTAGAACATAGAGTACAATAATCAAAATCGCATCTCCATCTCTATGATATGGCAATTAAAGTACTATTGTAATGAATTATACGCGAAATTTGTCACAAGTTTATTACTTATAACAGTGTCGATATAAAACTAGTTAACATATTATCATGAATGTAAGTCTATTCCCTCAAAATTCATTTGTAAAAGAAGTACACAAAATTTCGTGGCGTCGCATGGATATTTTTTTGTTTTAGGATGTTTCTCGTATTATAAAAATCTGAAAAACTTCATTTTGAGAAAAAAAGCGGAAATAAACAACTTTAAAACTCAATTTAAAAGCTGATTATAGATTTAATTTTAAACGGGTTTAACTTGCGTTCTATTTTAGATGCAGACAAAATCTAAGCAGATTTCGACAAATAAAAGATTCGATTTTTAATATTATTTCAAAAATAAGAAATCGATATTTTGGTCAAAAATTACGTTTTAATGGAGTTCGGATAAAGAAAATATATTAATTAATTGAAACTAAAATGAAATGTTCGATATTTTTAAGAGATTTCTTGTTGTAGGATATCGTGACTATTATATAAATAAAACAATGAAAAATTGCCAGCGATCTGAAAAATGAAAAACCAATCTGACGAAGATATTCTCAGACGCGAGTAAAGTTCTGGTCTTAATCTCTTTAGACCCCGGTGTTTATTAATGTACATTTTTTCAAATTAATTTATGGATTTACATTAACAAATTCATAGCTAAGAAAGATTAAACAGCGAAAAAAAAAATTAAAATTTATTTTTTTTTTTGCATAAAATTTGATGATGTATGGCGTTACGTCATAATTAAGTCATAAATAATTATATTTACACTTGAATTTTAAAAGAGAAATAAAATATCAAAATAATAAATGCATTAAGATGAGTTAAAAGTCGTAAATGGAGTTAACTTACGTCTTATGCCATATAATAATCTTATCAAGCAGTTTAAATTTAAAAACATATTTACGCGACACATTTATTTCACATATCTGGAATTTTTTTTTTTTTATTATTGCCAACTTTAAAGTTGTGCTAATAAAAGTATTTCCTTTCTAGCAACAAATGTATTTTCATATGTATTTTAAATGGGAAATAAAATTTTAAAATAACAAAATCAATGTGCTTTAAAAGTAGTAAATAGAAGAACTCCCATCATAGTTAAAATGATAAATTTAATATTACAAAGCAAATTAAATTTTGAAATATGGTTTACATGAGATTTTTTTTTTCTACTTTGAGATGGTCATTTTAACGTTGTTACGAGTTCTATGACAGCTCAAATAATATTTCCTTTCTAACGAAAGAGCATTTTTACGTGATTATTTAATAGAAAGAAAACTTTGAGAGAAATCATATTATATTTAAAATGATACATTTAAAATATTTTATTGGAAACTGCTTCCATATACCATTGTTCAAAAATAGTAAGGACACAAAGATTTTGCTTCTTTAATATCTTCTTTAGTAGCTTTTTTGTAAATGTTTAAAGGATCTCATTTAGTCAAAGACGAGAAACATATATTGATTCGAGCTTGAAATTTCCAATCGCAGGGGATTGAATCGAAACCTATTTACATAAGCCAGCGTCAGTGGTTTTTTAATTATAATTTAATCTTCCCTAATCTTTTTAAAGCCGATTTTATTAGCATTTTTTTAGAGTCTGCTATATCCGAACGGGTGTTGAAGAGTTTAGCTCGTAGAAGGCAGAGCCTCCTAGTTATATATGTATAAAAATTATGTGTTACGAAAACCGTTTTACGTTAAAACACGAATCACGCTCTTAATTTTTAAACAGTTTAATAGTTTAAACAGTTTGAAATATTTTTAATTTTTAATTTAAAATTCAATATTTTACTGGAATTATTCTTTACAGACCAATTACTTAAACTAAATTTTTCGATCTTCAAATTTAAAAGAAATATTAGAACCGCTTGTATTAATATATAAAGAATGATAGTTAAAAGTAATTTCTTGTTGTATCTTACCGTGATTGTTGCATAAATAAACGATCAAAATCTTCCACCAATCTGATAAGTTAGAAGCAAACTGATGAAGATATTCTGACACGCGAATAAAGTTTTGCTTGAAACTCAACTTTTCCTATCCCATCACGCAACCAAAATGCCAGAACATTTCACTCTCTGAGACACAGAAGGATGTGTACCTTTCCCATTCATGAGAGAAAGCAAAATTTAAACTTTTCAGGCCTCAGAGTTCATTTATATATATCTATATTTATTTACGTCAGTTATCAATTGTTATTTTAAAAAGCTAGAAACAATAATGGAAGATTGAAAAGCGAAAAAAACTTCTATTTGTTTTCATACTTAAAATTTGATGATATATTGAATTACAAAAAGTACACGTTTTGACAATTTGTTAAGTTTTTATCATTTTATTTTATTTTATTTTATTTTATTGTCTTGCATTGAAAAGCATGAAAAGAGGCAGATGAACAACGAAAAATTGCTAGAAAATAGAATACAGAGCTGATTTCTGAATTAATTGTGGCACCCAATTTATTAATTATGAACAAGCTTTTCCAAAAAATAATTTATGCAATAAATTAAAATGGATTGGATGATCAAATTGGAAATCAATTGGAAAAAATAGAAAGCGGTTTAATCTGATTTCGATAAATATGATGCTGAGTTATCCGAAGATTCTTTAAAATAGTGAAATTTGAGAAAACAGACTATGAAACTAAAACCAAATTACAATCAGAACTTTTATTATTATTATTACTGTGAATATGCATGAACAACCGTATGTTTTAAATGGACAAATTTCAGTCAGGATCAAATCCGTTATAACCCTAATTTTCCTGGGACACCTTATACATTTAAAAGATAATGACATTGACCACATAAATGCTCTTACTCCCTCTCAGTTTATTTCAGGAGATGTTTTATACTCAAAACATGAAGAGTCCACATCTATAGCAACGAACACTAAAAATCGGTAAGAGCTTTTTTTTTTAACTGACAGATACAGGAGTACCTTATTTGTCTTCAACCAAGAACAAAGTGGAGGGCTGACGCGGTGGAGGGCTGGCGCGCTTAACATCTATACCAATCAAGTAGTGTTGCCCTACCGCCACACTCTTGACCATTGAGAAGTGTAATCGGAATTCATCCATACAAAGATATCATCAGAGTGGTTATTGTCAAATATGGAAATTTCATATTGAAAATATTTTGGACTAATGTCACAATACTTGCTATATATCAGGAATAACGCCCTGTTAGGGTGAGAGAAAATACATTTATTTAAATTATTCTCTTTTAACATTAATAATCACTACAATTAATTCCCTTACCTCGAAGCAAAAGGGCAAAATTGTGAAGTAGTTTAGTTTGCAATTTTTTGTAAATGCTAAAAATAAGATAGTTTTTTCGGCATGATATAAACTGTTTTATTTCATGTATGTGAATATTCCTTGAGAGTATTAATCATAATAATCATAATTTAATCTTACAAAACTGGTTTATACCTACTGAAGTATATTAATTTAAAAAATGCTTCGATTGCAGTACAGCTTAATGAATGATATATCAATTCACGGCTGTTAGATGGTTGATGATAAACCCTATCTCTTTGTTCATTGAAACAACTCTTTGTATAAAACATTACATTTTATTTGTTTACGGGAATATCCAGAAATTCCCAAGGTTACATCTTCGTTCAGACGAAACGTCAGTACAGCTGAAAGAGAGCAGATTCAATTCTGAATTCATTGGGTACTCTCGAAACAGCCTTTGTAGTACTCAGATATTGCAATCGCATCAATGTAACTCCATCTTGTTATTTTATTATGTGAATACTACCAATTCCCGTATCAATTAAGGATGTATTAATTACTGTAATATAGAAGTTTTATAATAATTCTGGTGAATATATATATTTCTTTACAACATCATTTCCTACGCAAACATCTCACAATTAGATATGTACGTTACAAAAATGCAAAAAAAAAAAAAAAAAAAAAAAAAAAAAAAAAAAAAAAAAAAAAGACTCGAAGATATAATTTTACAATTTAAGAACATGTGTATTTCAAAAAAGTCTACAAGATAATGTTATTACTTATTTATTTGGATCATTAGTAGAAAAAACTTAACTAGCTTATTTTTTACATTTTGCCATCTTGAAAAATGAAAAATCCATAAACGTAAAAAAAAGTCTCCATTTAAATAAATGAATATCAATTTATTTTGATAACATATAAAGACATTTTAGAGTAAATCATTTTTTACAATTTTCATGCTATAAAGAAGGTTAAATTTTAAAATGTATATTAAAATTCAAAGCATCCCAAAAATGGTATGCTAGGCCTACAAAAGTTAAGAAAATGTTCTGAATCTTGCTTTCTTTTAAACAACAGACTTATTGTAATCGCTTTCAGTTTATAAATCATTCTGGAATAGACCGTAAAGCAAGTTATAAATTGATGTCAAAATTACTTAGTAGTTAAAAAATAAATAAATTATGTAGATTTAGCTATGCAAATTTGAAAACAATGGGCTTGAATACTTTTTCAATTTTGTTACAAAATATATAAATATTTTTCAACTGTGCCTATTTCCTTTAGCAGTGCAAAACAATTAAAATATTAAAAATGTCCCACTAAATTGCCCATTTTTTTGAGTTATTCTATGAGTAATTCTATTGATATATTCCAGTATTATAAATCTGTATCTGTTGTTTTTCTACAACAATATTCATGACTATTTCTATAATTTGTAATCAGTATTAATATACATTCTTATATTTTATAAATTATAATTCGTAATAATCAATCAATTTTTTTATAATCTGTAACCTATAAAAATCTTTATTTCTAGGTTAATAATTTATAATCTACAAATTTTAGTCAATTTTATAATAAAATAGGTAAATATATTTAAATCATGTCTAATTACTTTAATAGAGCAACAATTAAAAAAAATTAATAATGCCACTGATTGTACTGTACTGCAGAATTTTTTAAAGGTCGGCAAGGTATTTTAATGGTAAAGCAACTGCACGGTACGGCAACAGCACGGTCGTAGGCCCAGATTTTTAAATTCATAAATTTCAAGTCTTGGCCCCGGCTAATTTTTCACTCTATATTGAGTATTTATACTCAATTCGTCACCCTATTACTATTTCAGTATTTGTATTACTTGTGTTATTGTCAGTCTTAATGTATATGCATATTTAATAAATAATTAATTACATTCAGATACGAAATTTCCACATGTTTAAGTAAAGAATTTCTGTAAGAAAATACTGCTACCGTAGAATTTCCTGCTTAGGAAATTCATTGGAGCATATGAACCCCAACAAAGCAAAGAGACAAAAAATAAAAAGATATAGCAGTAAAAAGTGAAACTGATAAAATATACAGGATTATTGAGTAAAATTATGTAAATTAAAAAAAAATAAGTTAAAGAAAATGTTTTAACCATTTGAACTAAAATTCAATGCACGATAGTGTTAAGGAATTTGTTGTTCTGTAATCTTGACTGTTATATAAATAAACGATAAAATTTTATTTTTGGTCTGATAAGCAAAGAAGCATGCTGATGAAGAAATTCTCATTAAAGCTCCCTTACTCTTATCCCAGTGTACAACTGAAGTTTCAGAGTATTTGAGTCTAACTGAGACGAAGAAGGATGGGTACCCATTCCATTTAGTTTATAGAAAAGAGTTCAAGTAGAGTTTTAAATTCTACCCCCTCTTCAACAACTCTCTTTTTCCCACTTTTATTTTCAAATTTTAAATCAGCTTGTAATAGATCGTAAAGTGAGCTATATTTTAAGGTGCATGCCGACTTTTAACCCTTTTAGTACCAAGGAGGGCCGTCGCGCTGCTCTCGCTAGTTGTGAAAAATGCCAGCGTCGCGATAGCGCTCCTTTTGACAGTTTACTTTTGGCGCGCGCAGTGTTTGATAAAGTGCTATTTAAATTTATTTAATTTATTGTCACCTAGAAACAGAAATACCAAAATGCAAGAAGTTTTTTAATTGCAAACGATAAACTGTGAATGAAAGACATTATCATTTTTTTTCTGCAGTATTTTCTAAGCTGTGAAAAAATATCATTGTTTTTCTTGTGATTTAATTTCGAACATGGATAAACGTAGTGACGTCCGTGTTACCATGTTCGTATTTTTATTCATTATATTGCATTCTAACTATCTTCAATCGCATATTTTTTTATATAAACATCGTGATTATTATTTTTTTTAATATTTCTAATTTTGATTTCAAAAGGTCGGACACAAGTGAATTTTCAGATACAGCACGACGACAGAGCAGCGCGTTAGCGTTCCTTGGCACTATAAGGGTTAAAATGCAATTTTCGGTCGAAAATCCAAATTTTTATATTTGGTTTAATATTAGAGAATGTTATTTTAGCTTTCTAAATAAATTTGAATTTTGTTTCTATTATCCTCAGAACTTAAGTTCACGGCATTTTTAATATCAATCATTTAATAGGTATAACCTTGTTTTTAATAATTTCTGCTTTTTCTCAAAATGAGATTTTTAATATTTTCCTTTATCACAAAACATCATAACTCAAAAAATTATAATTGTATTTAAATTAAATTATGCAAAATACCTCTAAATGAGTTTGTTTAGTTAATGTGCCTCTATTATGATTATAGTTATTATTTTTTAATATTTCATTTGATAAAATTTATGAAATAACACATATTTTCTTGATTTTTGTGTGTGTAAGAACGTTTTCTTCTATATTTGTTTCATAACAAAGTTATAGTTATGAAAATGAATCAGTACTCCAAGAAAGATTCACAGATCATAATAAAGCTCACAGAATAAAAATATCTTCATTTAAGTTTGAGTTTTCATGTTTTGCAAAAGTTTCATTTTATCGCAATTTTATGTATATTTTGAGCTTAAATATCAAAATATTTAAAAGTGTATATTTTTTTATTCACATTCATTAGCGATATTTTATAGTAAAATGTATATCAGTAGGTAATTTTTCAAATGTAAAAAAAAAAAACCTTTCCGAAGGTATAAGGCACCTTAAAATTATGAAGGCTACAAAATAAAAATATTTTAAACTGCTAAATATTAATAACTGCGGTGAAAATTTGAAAATCGCGCTTCTCATTGAGGTTGTTGAATTTCATTATAAAATATGTAAACATGTTTATATTATGTATATTCTCATTGTATTGCATTGCATTGCTAATCTTCTGTAAAAAGTACCACAGTTTTTATGTCGATTAGTTTAAATTGTTTTTAAAGTTTATTATATTTCAGTTTTAAAAATCTACAACAGCTATATAGCTATAATATTACATATATTTATTTTAATAATATGCATTTTACATATCGATATTAATAAGGTATAAAAATGCATATAATCTATTACATGTTATAATCTATAGTTCTATATTAATTATCTATAATCACTATATTATAAAAAAATATTTTTATTAAAGTATGGGCATTCCCTTGACTTAATATTTATTTAAAGTAAATTTAAAGTTAAACATGTTAATTGGATTTTTCCTTAAAATCTAGAAAACTGCATATTTCTTCGACAAAGCAAAAAAAAAAAAAATAAAATAAAAAAAAATAAAAATAAATTAAAATAGTAAAATACTATACTTATACAATGTATAATCTTATTCAGGGGAATTACGTAAATTAAAAGAATTAAAACTTTAATTCAAGGAAAATATTTTAACCATTTCTGATGAATGAACGAAAAACAACGAAGGAAAATTATGTGTTTCATTAATATTGCAAAAATATCAAAATATTAATAATGTTGCTGATTGCATTGTATTTCTGAGTTTCTTAAAAGAGTGCCATATACTTTAAAAATAAGTCCTCTTTTAAATTGTTCTACTTACTTATTACTTTTTAATATTATAAATCTGTATTATAAGCTGTCTTTCTATAATTATATATGTAATTATTCTAATAACATCAATTCAATAATAATGTATAAAAATATTTATAATCTATAATGTATGATTGTTAACGTAAAGATTGTAACGTAACATTTAAGGCAATTTTGTAAATTAAATAATAATTTAAAATGTAACTTAAAAAAATATTTTAACAACTTGAACTAAAATACAATGCACGATATTTGTAAGTAATTTCTGCTCTTAAGATATCGTGATTCTGCTCTTAAGATATCGTGACTGTTGCATACGTAATTGCTAAAAATATTCCACTGATCTGACATCAGTGAAACAAGCCGATGAAGAAAATCTCACAAATGCGTAAAGTTCTACTAGGAGTTCCCCTACACCTGCGTAGCGTGCATGAGCACGCAACTCCAGTGTTAGAACATTTCACTCCTAGGCTCAACACAGACTGTTATTTTGCTGAAGTTTAACTGAATTTGTGGAACTCTTTTTTTTTCTCCCCATCTGCTGTTTATTGACAATAGAAAACGATGGAGATACAATGGCCAGGGAGATAATTATCTTAAACCCTACTGAAGGGAAAGATTCTAGGCCTACACTTTTGAAGTTCAACTTCTAAAGTCATTAACATCAAAGGCGCCGCCAGAGGACATAAAACGCGCCACCTGTTAACCACAAAAAGTCTTTGTATGTGTTTGCAGCTTAACTCAGTCGAAGAAGGATAGGCACCTCTCCCATTCATCCAGAAGAAACGCATTCTAGTAGACTTTTGAATCGTGCCTCCTCTTATACAACTGCCTTGTTTCCACTTTCTTTTTTGAATTATATATTAAGTTGTTGCAAAAATGTAAAGCGAGTTATGTTTTTAAAGTTTTTAAATGATAAAAATTAAAATATTTTAAATTTCTGTTGCATTAAATTAAAAATTTGAGAATCACCGTTATCATTAATTTTATTCAATCATACCACAAAATATGTAAATATATTTTAATCATGCCTATTTTATTTTATACAGCACAAAATATGAAAATATTAATAATGTAGTCGCTTGCATCGTACTGCTGAGATTCTTTAACCTTCCCACTGCCGGCGACCTGATATATCCGTTCACTAGACAGCAGGTCTCACTGCAATTAAAGCATTATTTAAATTAATATAATTGTACAAATACAATCCATTTTTATGAAATTAAGTTATCATTGATCCTCTTAAGGCTTATAAACATATACGTAACAAAAAATAATTATACCATATTAGAAGAACCCTCTTTTTTAAACATTTAAATTAAATTACAGAAAAAAAGGATCCACATATTTGTCCATTATTTTAAAATGTTTTGAAGATTTATTGTATTTTAGTATTCTAAATATGTCTTAGCTGTCTTTTTATAATAACATATATTCTTAATTTAATAACATATAATCTAAAATTATCTATATTTCTATAGTAATAATGTATCAAAATATTTATAGTCTTTAACATATAAATAGTCTACGCTTTTAATTTAACTGTCAAATATATCAAGTATTTATCTTATGAAAACCATTCATAGTGATGATAATATTCAAACATGATTAATTTAAAGTTAAATATATTAAATGAATTCTTGTTTAAAGCTATTTAACTAAACTAAATATTTCACTTACAAGGCAATATATATATATATATATGTGTGTGTGTGTGTATTAAATAAATAAATGACTAAAATATGAAAATAATTCAATATGCATGCTCTTTTAAGGGAATTTCATAAATTAAATAATTTAAACTTAAGTTCAAAGGTAATATTATAATGACTTGATTTAAAATGCAATACATATCAGTTGTAAGTAATTCCTTGATTTAAGATTTCGTGACTGCTACATAAATAAACCATAAAAGTTCTCCATTGATCTGATAAGCGAAGAAGCAAGCTGAAGAAGGAATTCTCACATGTGAGTAAAGTTCTTCTAGAAGTTCCCGTACTCTCATCTCAGCACGCAAACGAAGTAAAAGAAAATTTTATTTTAACTGAGACCATGAAGGATGGGCTGCGTACTTATTCTATTCATTCTGAAGAAAAGAACTGAAGAAAAGTGCCGAATTTTATACCTGCTTTGTTTCCCCTTTTGTTTCCGAATTCCATATCAGCTTGCAAATAGACTCTAAAGCGAGTTGTGTTTCAAAGTTAGAATTACTAAAATATAAAAATGTTTTAATATCCTCTAGAATAAGTCAGAAAAATTAGCGAATCATTCTTTGGATTAATTTTATTTCATTTCATCATGAAATATGTAAATAGGTGCATTTTAATTAATAGGACAAAGCTATTAAAATATTATTAACGTCGCTTAGTGCTTTATATTGCTGAATTTATTGAAAAACTGCAACATATTTATTTTTTTATTCATTCATTCTTTTTAATAGTTCGTAGATTATTAGTTTTCTGAAAAATAATTCAACTAAATGTCAGGTGAGACAAGATACGCAGCCGTGAAGTCTTGAAAGTAACCCCGCCTTTAGGACAGGAAATTCTATTAATTTTAAGAGATGCTTTTAATTGTAACTTTTGTGAAATAGAAAGTAAAATTGACATTAAAGGGAGATACATTTAGAATTTATAAATTTCCCAGAACTTACATAATTTGAAAAATATATGGGGGGAGCTTATATTCCGAAAGTTACATACATTTGGTAATTTACGGTAATTCTCGTAGGTTAGACATACGGAAGTTATTTATTCTTTTATTCATAAACAGTGCAACTGATCAGAATTACATAAATTTTGCGACGTGCATGCCTATAGATTGTTTAATGTTAAGATTTATTTCGCATCATTTGATTAAAAATTCTTCTGACTATATAAATAATATATTGTACGAAAACATGTACGTACATGAAACAAAAAAAAGGTGAAAGGAAAACATCTTAATAACACCATAAAATAAAAATCTTCACTTGAATGATTGTGTGCTACCCCTTTAGATGGCGGTATTTCTACTGCTGCTAAAAAAGTGTTTTAGTATACTTTAAACTCCTTCTGATTGGCTCAGCCATATTCAGATATCCAGGCAATACTGACTTTTAAAAGTCTTGTAAGTGATTATTAACCCACTAATGCATAATATTACCACTTGGCAACAAATTAAAATTTCGTTCCTTATCATTTATTTAAAGTTGCCTCTTAACAACTTTATGCTTTAGATATTCATACAGACCATATTTTTAGGTTTAGTTTATTAAAAATATCGTAGGTTGATTCTTTGTTAGTTAGAAATAAAAAAGAACTTTTGAAACCTTCCATTTTTCTAGCCATAAATGGAATACTACCAAAATTAAAAAATATGTATATTTAAAATGAAAAATTTCATTTTAAAAGTATCTTTTTCAAAAGAATATGTTTTAAACGTTATTTTAAGTATTGTTCCGCAAAGTCTTTTGCGACAAATATTGTATGCATGCGATTAATGCGTAATGTTTGAATTTGGGAAAAAAATTCAAAAATACCGAAAAATATAAGAGTGATAATGTTTTAATTTCTTTCTTTAATATATGTTCATTAAGAAATCAAATGCATTTTTTAAGAAAAAAACTAAAAAATCATGCATAAGAAGGTTCATGAATTAAGGGAATATAAGATTAAGTGCATTCCTTTGGAAAATATGCGAAATTTAAGACCCGTTTCCTCAGAAATTACACTGTTAAAAATCTTGCAGCATTTTGTACAGTCATTTCACCGTTTTCTGAAAAACCAGTAACATAACCGTAATTTAACTCTATTCTGACCATAAAATTAGTAATAATATGTTCAGAATAACGTAAAAAGACGGTTGTTTTACTTCTTTTGCAGAAAACGGTCAAATGCCTGGATAAAATGCTGCAGATTTTTAACAGTGTACACTGTTAAAAATAAATCTGTGAATTCCAGGTGAAACTACCGACAGCAATAGTAGCCGAACTTTTACCGTTCCGTTAATAGATTTTCCGTTGTGGGAAATACAAGAAGGGAAAACTCCGGTTTAAGAATCAGTAACTAGATTGATTAACAGTAACTGAAGTTTGATTTATAATAGTAATAATTTAATATAATTTTTAAAAATGATTTACCTATTAATCTTCAA
Source organism: Maratus speculifer (assembly GCA_964019185.1). Classification (NCBI taxonomy): domain Eukaryota; kingdom Metazoa; phylum Arthropoda; class Arachnida; order Araneae; family Salticidae; genus Maratus; species Maratus speculifer. The sequence continues at coordinate 80,804,407 of OZ025298.1, read as the reverse complement.
AGAATTCGAAATCACCGTGGGATTTTAATCTGCTATGTTACTTTACTTAATTGTTATTTTGATAAATTAGTTCCCGCCGTCCTCAGGATCGAACTCGGGACCTTCAGATTGCGGAACAAATTCTTACGAACTGAGCCAAAGTTGCTAATGCTAAAGGGTAGAAAGTATGTCTTTTATGAGTTAGTGGGAAAATCTGTTGTGCTTTTTAAAGATTTCCTTTCAAATATATTCATTAAAATGTTTGTAAACGGATTATTTTAGACTGATGCTTAATACTTATTATTTTTTAAATCATTTTTAATTTTTAAAATAGTTTAAATTTAAAAAATTCACTGTTTGAAACCACTGTTTTTTTTACTTTTGAATAAAAATTTTTTATTAAAATTTTTTTTACAATATATATATACGTATATATATTGAAGGTCTATATGATATGTTTATATATATATATATATATATATATATACAGGGTGTCCCAAAAGGTCGTTAACAAACTTAACATGCTGGTCTGTCATATCATGATGAACAATATTAAATAGGAAACTAAGGGTCCCAAACGTCTTCCAAAGGAGATATGCGCCATTAAAGTTTAGGGTCCAAAAATTCAAATGATTATAAAAAACAGAAAAATTGGTCGATTCGTTTGCGGTTTTCACTAAAACTATTCTTTATGTCAGTATTTTCTTAAAAATTAATTATAAAGATAAATTTCAAAAAATGTCGATAGAGGGCGCTTTAGACTTTGGAGTAACGATAAACTAGTTTTTACCATTATTTTTTGCATCTCATTAAATTTTTTTAGAAGCTTAGACATAAACTTAAATTTTGAGCTCAAAATCTAAATCGTTGGAAGTGGTTAAGTAGCGCAAACTGTATTACGTGGGGGGGAGGTTCAAATTTTAAATGATTATAAAAAACGGAAAAATTGGTCAATTGATTTGCGATTTTCACTAAAATAATTCTTTATGTCAGTATTATCTTGAAAATAATTTATAAAGATAAAATTCAAAAAATGCCGATAGAGGGCGCTTTAGACTTTGGAGTAACGTACAACTTTTTTTTCCGTTATTTCTTGCATCTCATAAATTTTTTAGAAGCTTAGAAATAGACATAAACTTAAATTTTGAGATAAAATCTGAAACGTTGGGAGTGGTTAAGTAGCGCAAACTGAACTGCGTTCAGTGGGGGTGGGGAGGTTCAAATTTCAAATTATTATAAGAAACGGAAAAATTGGTCGGTTTTTGCTAAATCTATTCATTATATCAATATTTTCTTGAAAATAAATTTTACAGATATCTTTCAAAAAATTCCGTCAGAGGGCGCCTTAAACTTTATAGTAACCAACAACTATTTTTAACCCTTTTTTTTTGTATCTAATAAAATGCTTGTAAAAGTTTAAACTTAAATTTTGTCCTCAAAATCTGCATCGTTGTGAGTAATTAAACGGACAAAAATTTAACTGCGTTCGAGGGGTGGGGAAGGTAAAATTTCAACTCCTGAACACAGTTCAGTTTGAGCTTCTTAACCCCTCCTATCGATTTAGATTTTGAGCACAAAATTTAAGTCTAAACTTTTGCAAGCATTTAATTAGATTAAAAAAAAAAGGTTAAAAATAATTGTTGGTTATTCTAAAGTTTAAGGCACCCTCTAACGGATTTTTTTTAAGTTTATCTTTAGAATTTATTTTCAAGGAAATATTGACATAAAGAATAATTTTAGCGAAATCCAACCAATTTTTCCGTTTTTTATAATCATTTGAAATTTGAACCACCCCACCCCCAATCAACACAGTTCAGTTTGCGCTACTTTACCACTCCCAACGATTCAGATTTTCATCTCAAAATTTAAGTTTATGTCTAAGCTTCTATAAAAAAATTATGAGATGCAAAAATTAACGGAAAAAATAGTTGTACGTTACTCCAAATTCTTAAGCGCCCTCTATCGGCATTTTTTGAATTTTATCTTTATAAATTATTTTCAAGATAATACTGACATAAAGAATAATTTTAGAGAAAATCGCAAATCAATTGACCAATTTTTTCCGTTTTTTATAATCATTTGAAATTTGAACCTCCCCCCGCAATTCAGTTTGCGCTACTTAACCACTTCCAACGATTTAGATTTTGAGCTCAAAATTTAATTTTATGTCTAAGCGTCTAAAAAATTTTAATGAGATGCAAAGATAATGGTAAAAACTAGTTTATCGTTACTCCAAAGTCTAAAGCGCCCTCTATCGACATTTTTTGAAATTTATCTTTATAATTTATTTTCAAGAAAATACTGACATAAAGAATAGTTTTAGTGAAAACCGCAAACGAATCGACCATTTTTTCTGTTTTTTATAATCATTTGAATTTTTGGACCCTAAACTTTAATGGCGCATATCTCCTTTGGAAAATATTTGGGACCCTTAGTTTCCTATTTAATATTGTTCATCATGATATTACAGACCAGCATGTTAAGTTTTTAAACGACCTTTTGGGACAATTTTTTTTTTTTTGGAAATTGTCGTACACTGTTTATTTATTTCTTTATTTATTTTTCGGCTAATAAATTAAAATATTTTTAATAAGAAAAAAAGAGAAAAATAAACAGAAAAATGTAATTTAAAAGGAATTTTTTATGTTTCATTATTCCATGGCGCCAATGGGACTCGAACCCACAATCTGCGCTCGCAGGCGATTAGCGGTGTGGTGCCTTGACCACTCGGCCATGGAGCTCTTCACACAACGGAGTGTCTCCGTTTTTTGTTTTTATTTCCAGCCGTTTCGTTATTTTCAGGAAATATGATTGAATTTTGTGATTTGTAACGGAAAATACCCTTTTGTTGTTAAAAGGGAGCTTTTCTGTGAAATTCAGGAAAAAAATGTTCGTGAATTTCAGAATTTTTTTAACAGTGTATTCGACCAATTTTGATGAAATTCCAAATCTATATTCACTGGATTATTTTCAATTACTTTTGGTAGGCAGTTGTTTCTGCAACTAAAATGTTCTACTTTAAAAAATGGAAATTCTTAGGAAATGTCGCATTTTTTCTTTTTTTCTGAAACTAAGATTTTTTTTAACTGTCTGACGTAAATGATCTTATGTTTGTATTCCACCTCCAAAACATTTCATCAAAATCGCTCGGAAAAAAAAGGAGTTAATGTTTTTTTTTTAGCTGAAAAGTAAAATTTTTCGGAGAACTAAAATACTTAGCCATTCCTAACTTGTGTGAATGTTTTGCACAGTTTAGGAAAACGCATGAATTCAAGTATATGTAAATACTTGATAAATTTAATCGCATATAATAAGTGAATATAAAATATTAACAGTTAAAATTAATATATGTAGACTTCGTGAAAATGCTGGAAAGTGCTGGAGAACTTGTTTCGGGCATCGTGGCAACTGCTGAGGAAGTCCGAGACACTTCCGGTACTTTCGGGGAAATACGATCTTCCATTCGCTTGAATTGCGATTTCATTCATCACGGCCCGGGGTCGTCATTTCTAATACCTACTTTGATAACGATCGTTGTCTCTTTAATGTTCTTTTTTCTTAGTTTTTTTCTATACTATTGATAATAAACATATTTTCGCGTCTTATTCGTGTTCTGTGTTTTACTTGTTTTTTCTGTCGTCACGACTGCTCCAGGAAAGATTTTCTGACGATGGGTTTCTGTGCACATCTGGATTACTTTGACATCACTTTGACGCCCCTTAAAATTTGTCCCAGTAATCCTGGAACACCCAGTATATGCGTTGGTAATTGCGGATTTGTTTATTTTTGAGATAGTTGACAACAAGGTTGAAGCATCCAGTGATTTGTTGCTGTTGTAGTTATTTTATGATCGTGAAGTAATCTTACATGAGTTAGTGATCCAATACATCTTACAATAATACTAATTTCCAAACCCCTGCACAAAGAATACTTATATAAATAAAAGCTAACGACGCGCGCAGCTTCTTTCGTTACGATTTTTAGAGCTAAGAAAAAAAAAATGCTGAATGCACTTTGATAATTACATGATGTTGTTGTTATTTACTTTGCAAATTGATTCTTTAGCTTTAAAGAACTGTGCACTGTAAAAAAAAAGTTTGTAATCCTACAGATGTAATGTTGCCAAAATCTGTAAGGTGACTAACATTTTATCTGTACACTGTACAGGAAAAAATGTAAATGTACAAAACTAAATTTTGTAAAGTTACAGAAATCTGTAACTCCCATTTTCCTAGAAAATTTTTAGTAACTTTATATCTATACACACACAAACACACACACACACATATATATATATATGTGTGTGTGTGTGTATATATATTACAGTGTACAAAATTTTTAATTTGTATGCGTTTCAAATTTAAATATCATGATAATTTTTTTAAGTTAATTTTATATTAGAACTATTATCACTAATTATTAAAGTAGGAATTCAAATAACAAATATTTACATGAAAAGTGAGGAAAAGTGATTAAGTCTGAACAAATTATATCTTTTAACAGACTGTTCACTAAACAAACAGTTGTAGTACACTGTAAAAAAATCTGTAAAGTTACTAAGATCTTTCAAGTAAACTTGTATTCCAAGAACTTTTAGAGTAACGGTAACAGCAAAAACTCATGTAACCTCCCTCGGTTACAGGAAATTTTGCTGTTATTGTTATATGAAAAGTCCTTCACTGTAAAAAAAATTCTGTGAAGTTACTAAAAGTTTCCTAGGAAAATGGAATTCCTAGAACTATTTATGTAACGGCAACAGCAAAAATTCTTGTAACAGATGCAGATTTTCACTGAAAATAAAAAATTCTATAAGGTTACTAAGATTTTTTTAGGAAACTGGGATTCCTAAAATTTTTTATGTAAAGGTAGCCCAGTTTACAGATAAAATTTTAGTAAGACAGCTGTAATTTTAGTAAATTCTTTTATAAAGATATAGATTTCTGTAGTTTTACAAAAATTAGTTTTGTAGATTTACATTTTTTCTTGTACAGTGTACAGATAAAATGTTAGTATGCATACAGATTTCGGCAACTTTAAATCTGTAGGGTTACAGATATTTACAGTGTTGGAATACAATTTTACTAGAAAATTCTAGTAATTTGCAGATTTTTATTTCAGTGTATACACATAGTTTTAATAAGTGTAATTCAGTAGTTTGCATTGATGAACTACTCTTAAATAGGCAATATTTTGTTTTCTTTACCGGAATATATTTTCTGCACAAAATTTATATGACGCAAATGACAACACTTTTGAATAAATAAATGTAATAACTGTAACTATGTCACTGCGATATTTTGCTAAGTGTGAGAAAATTAGATATTTAGTAATTATTACAACTATTTAATGCGAACAATTATAAAACATATTTTATTAATTTTAAAATTGCATTGCCATACAATATTGATAAATATGTATCTCTCTTTAAATGCGGAAATATTTTACACATATTCCTACCAGTAGCAAATTTATATGCTGTTATCTATATGGAAAATAGGTAAAAATCCTTTTTCGCTAAAAATCATAATATGTTTTTACATTGCTACAAATGTCTGTGTAATATCTCAATAACCGATAACGAACATCTCTTAAATTTTGCTTTACAAAGTTTATCAAACACAAAAGACTCTGTACAAAATATTTACACTTGGGTAAAACTATATATGCAGTTACTATTATTTAAGAACTACCATTCTTCCAAACAACTACACAACTAATTTCAGAAACGAAAGCAATATTTCTTCGGATGGTTTCCTGCATCCTTACGCATAATATAAACCACCACTACTGACTCAGTACTCCTCTTTTCATTTCCAATCATTTTTCGTTGAGGAATCTGTCTCTTTACTTCACTTTATTTATCTTTAATAAAAGAATGGGAGGAGAATAGTTGCATGACAATATGCTTACAATAAAAAACACATTTTCAAAAAGTGAATTTTTATTGTTTTTGAAATCACCTATCCAACTATCGAAATGAATTTCAAGGATTTTTGATTTATACTTCTGAAGAAAATTGAAGAGCTTATTGGAAGGACTTATCATGACACATTTCTTTCAGAAGTAGTTTTATTTTATGAATGAAAGCATTATGATGTGTTATTTCATATAGTAAAACTCACATACTAAAATTCTTTATAATATTCAACATGTGAGACAGTATCTTTTGATATTTAATAATTTAATATTTAATAATTTAAATTCTGAATATATTTTTTTTATTTAATAATTAACTGTTGACATTTTTTTCTAGCAGAGTTTATCATTACTTAAACATTCAAATATTTGTAACTTAATTGAAATTAAATAAATAACTAAACTACAACAAAAAAGTTTCAGTTCAATTATCTCGAATTTTAATTTTTGTTATATTCTTTCATGTATGTAGTGTATCATCTTATGTCATATTCTTTCAAAAAGATTTAATTGCGTAGAAAATATTTTATATATACTTTGCATAAATAAATATTTCGATGTTACATTTTTGTGTCACATTACTTCTTATCAATTTCTTTGTTGGGGATAAGCATCGTTGTTTGTGGCTTATCTTGACTTTTTGATATATTGCGAATATAAAAGTGTGAATAATAATGAATTTTGAAGTATTATGGAGAACACAACTTCAGTGTATACTATAATAATAATTACATATCTAGCAATAAATATATTTATGGGGGTGTTAAGTATAACTTATTGTTATGTATCTTCGTATTCCATAGCATATTATTATTCGAAAAATGCAACTACAGTGTAGTTAAAAATACATTTAGGAAAAAAATATATGGAGTTTAAAACATTCCATGATGTAAAATCATTGCAGTATCAAGAAATATTTAAATAAAAGAAGATTTACTGCGATGATGTTAATTTTTTTTTCAGTGTGATTGGTGGTATTATGAATTATTTAGTACGGCTTCTTCACAACTCAACTCATAGTATTATACAATAACTTTAATAAAGAATCTGTAAAGTTATTGAAACTTTTCAAAGAAACAGGGATTCATAAAATTTTTCATGTAGCAGGAACAAGAAAAATTCATGTAACACTTATACGTTTGCACTATAAATAAAAAAAATCTGTAAGGTTACTAATATTTTATTGTAGGAAACTGGAATGCCTAGTTATGGACTGCTTTATGTAAACCGCAACTCAGATTGCACATAAAATTTAAGTAATATTACTGTAATTTTAATACTTTTTTTCTAAAATTATATAATTCTGTAGATTTACAAAAAACAGTTTTGTAGAGTCACATATTTTTTGTTGATTGCATAGATAAAGTTCTAATAAGCATACAAATTTTTTGATAGCGTAATTAATGTGAATACAAATTAATTTTAAAATATGTTTATTAAACAAATATTGAGCGCAGAGAATTAAACGATCACAATTTATTATTGTATCATGAAATATTTAGTTGTTAGAAAATATATTGGTGTAACATCCAGTTCTTATCAATGTTCTTGATAGTGTTAAGTATTATTTAATATGACCTATCTTGACATTTCATTCAATAATGCATTTAGCAAAAGGGAACTTTCAGACATTTAAAAAAAGAAGCTGGCAAAGATAAATCGGGGAAAGAATTTATAGAGCGCTGACGGCAGCAGAATCGTGCCATCGAAAGAATTGAAATTGCCTGTTAAGAATCGTTCTTCTTTTGTACTTGATAAAGATTGAATGAAATATGACACGGTTTTGCAAATGTCTGCTCTTAAAGTAAAAGAAAACAGTGATGCATTGAAGAGATACTTGAAGATATTAAAGCACGCATGCTCTTGGGTCTTTGACCTACCTAAATCTTCCAAATTGCTGCAGGATTGTGGAAGTTTTTCGTTTCAAAATAATAAAAAAAGAGAAAGATGCGTGAGATTAATCACACTTTTTAGATAGCATTTTCTAGAACTGTGTGATAAATCACATTTCAAAGGGTTGAAAATGAAAAAAAAAGCGAAGCATTGAATCGTTATGGAATAATTAAAGAGATTTTATGTTGATCCCTCCCAGTAACTTAAAATATGTGCCAGTCAAATTGAAGGTCTTCTGTTGGAGGTCATAAGAAAGAAATGGGGCACGTATTAAAGCAACTATAAAAATATACATATAAAATATTTAATGAGTAAAATGACGTTTCAAAGACATAATATCGATAAATTAAGAGAAATAATAATAATAATAATAAAATATCTCGAAATTAACACCCAAAATGTCAATAAAAAGTCTAGTAAAAAGGTCACTAAAAAAGGATAAAAAAAATCATAACTTTATTAAATAGAGCGTGCAAAATCCTGTAAAATAAAAAACTAAATAAACGAAATTATAACAATACACCTTTTGATCATCATATATGACTATATTTAAGAGAGAACTGTTTAATTTCTTTTAAAAGACAAGGTAAAGCCGTTTTTAATATTAAATGAATGGACTGCTTAAATTCAAGGCAGCTTAATTTTTTTAACTCTTTCCAACGAATTTGAATTGCATGGCTACTAGACAATCTGTCCACGTAATTTACTCTAATTGCCCTTAAAATATTAGAAGTTATACTCTAATACTGAATTATTGACATATTATAATACATTATAAACATGCTAGAAATGACGTTTCTAGCATGTTTAGTTTATTAACACAGACAGTCGAAATTATTCCGTTAATTACGGCCAATGGGGAAAAAACCGCTTCAAATGAATTTTAAAGTTGTTAAACTCTTTCAAACATAATACAATTGATATGTGTTTCCGAAGCGAACTAAAATATGAATTCTGTAAAATATGTCGTGCAAAGACTAATTTACACCATTTAGTAAACTTGGGATTTTGCATATATTGACATTGAAAAGTGATAACTTTAATTTTTCTTTAGGTTTTTCTCAAAATGTAATAAGCAACCCCCTTGAAGTAATATAAGGTTAAGAAATTCTCAGGGAATAAGCGATTAAACTGTGTCCACAGAAGCATACGGCGATACATAAATAAATCATTCTATAAAAAAATTAATATCCTTGACACAGTTTGAAAATATATGAATCTATTCTGTAACACTCTAGACACGAAAGAATTTATTTCAGCTAAATAACGGTGTACAAATAACTGTGTAAAAAATATTCAAATTCAAAGATAAAAAAAAAAGTTAGCCGTAAAGCTTATTTTAAAAATTTTTAAATCGCTATGTTCATTCGCATCCATTCAATGTTTTTTTTTTGTTTTTTGTTTTTTTTTTTTTTTTGAGTTTCTAATCAGAGTGCTTAAATTAAAGATAAGGAGGCACGTCAAGCAGGTAAATTTTACTTTAGGGGTATTACGTGACGCATTAAAGTCATTAATTCATTTCGGTAATTAGTTTTGACTTTCATTTCAATTCCCTAAAATGTCGCATTTTAAGTAAAAGAAGAAGTTTTCGTTATTTTTCCTTCACTGTGTTACTTATTTATTTATTTGGCGAATTTATACATTGCTACTAACTGATATATGATATTTACGTTATTTGTGTGGAAATAAAAGAAAATGATAGTTTAAAGAATTTCCACCCAATCTTAAGTGATAATTAGTTGTACTGAAAAGATAAGAAATTTTGAAAGAAAAGAGAGAGAGATAAAGATAAATTTGAAAAGTGACAGACATTCGTCAAGCTACACTAAGTAAATATAAATTTTAAAAGTATTGATTTATATTGCGAGCTTAGAAAAAAATTTAATTTTCCCATTAATTTCCCATTTAATTTAAGCATTTCTTAGCTTCATTTTCAGCTAAAAAGGGAAAATATGTCTTTGCTGTTTAAGAAATTATAAATAATTCAAAGAAATCTTATTTTACATTTATTATTTATTTTAATGTTACTATACTCGAATATTTGTTATGTGCTGTCGTGGTCTGTTTACTCATAAACTTTATTAATTTCTAACTGCTATCATTACAGTTATATTTAAACAGATGTACTTGAAATAAACATTATATTTAAAAAAAATAAGTACTACTTGATTACCCCGGTGACCAAAAACTATTGCCAATCTATAAGACTAAATACCAATAATAGTTAACCATAAATGTCACATTCAGTTGACATTTAATACATTACATGTGTCTGTTATGTTATCAAGTGATTTTATTTTAAGTTTTATTTGTATTTTAGTAATATTTTGCTAATTTATTTGTACTTTCTTTACTTAAAATAATAATTATGTCAATTTGCATGAATTTTTTATATTGATCAATAGGAAAATTAACTAGTATCAAAAATTGTATTATACATATTACTTTAAGATATGAAAAAGCATTCTAAAAGGTACACTGAGAGAAAAATATAGTTCTGGCATCTAGAATCTAAATTGTGGCTTTAGAAAAAATAGTTCCATGTCATCTTTATAAATTCTAACTCACTTAGCTTTAGAATTCTAGAGTCTCCTACTAGAATTCCCAAGCATTTTCCCATAATCTCGTTGTCCAATTTATTTAAAAATCTCTACAAATAAATGCGAACACAAGAGCTTTGATTTAAAAACTATAATTCTAGTTTATGAAACCATTCCCGAAATTAAGCGAGTATTTCTCGTTACTGAAATGATTCAATATCGTTTTGTCACCAAGAAAACGAGAGACTAGAAATGGTATGTTATTTTATCTATTCAGCTTAGTTGTTTAACCTATTCGCATAGATTCTTCATCTATAGTTCTAGTTTAGGTGTACAGAAAGTGACTAACTATTCATTCTAGTTGAAGGAGGTATATTTTTTTTTTTTCAGTGTATGTGGCAAATTTCTGCTACAACCAAGTACACGACGCAAAACAACTAAATGAAACATGTAAAAGAGTTTTTGATTTCACCGACTCTTTTAAAAAATATTCTAAACCAAACGAAAATTTAAAGAATTTATTTCAAGAAAATAATAATTTAAATACGCAAAAAAAAAAAAAAAAAAAAAAAAAAAAAAAAAAAAAAAAAAACATAAAAAGATTAAAAAAAAAAGAGAAAAAAACTTTGATATCTGTAAGATATAAAATTAGATAAAAATTCTAGGGTTTATGATAAATAAAATTTTAATGAATCTAGATTATATGAAGTAAATAAAGTATATAAACTTTCAAATTAAGGGAGATTTGGGGGAAAATAGCAGATATTAACCGATTCGATGGTTGTTACTGTTATGGAGCTCGTTCGGGGAGTCCTTCACGTCTCAGACCTAGCACGATTTTACATCTGTCCTGTCAAAACGTTTCCAGACCAGATTTTATAAAAGTTATACCTCAGCACATAAACTTGTAACATACGGTCCAACGTCAACGGGTCCTTCGTGGGAAATTGTTGATGCTTCTTGTCGCTAGAAATGAGTCTATTTTGATAACCGAAAACCACAACTCACATAAATATTATGTTTAATTGTGCGCATTTTTTTTTTTCAATAATCCGAGTTCATGCATGCAAAGAAGCGGCACGCCAGTCGTAGGAGAGTTTTATCCAGGTATAATTGGAAAACCAAAGTTTCGGAATAACTTTTGTATGTAATTTTAAAACAATTGATTTAAAATGCCACATTTTGTTTAAAGGGGTCGTTGATACAAAAATCTTCAAAAAAAAAAAAAAAAAAAAAAAAATACTGCATTAAAAATTTCTTTGCTTTTTTTTTCTCCTTAAAATGACGTTTAAATCATGTTTATCATTTAATTAGAACGGGAAATATTAATTTTTATATTTTGGTTTGTTTTCAAAATTGAGCTTGAAAGTAGTGATAGTTGTTGAAACCATTTCGTTTGAAAATGCATTTTTCTTCATGATGAGTTTTTTCAGCATTTCTCTAATTCAATGTTTCATTTGAGAAACAAGAACTGTGATAAATGATTCAAACTTAGAACATGTATTTTTCAAATGTTTTACTTAAATTTGTTTCAGCAAATTTGGAATAAATATTAAAAATATAATTTTTTTAAAGTTATTTTTTTTTCAAATTTTCTTTTAATATTTTTAATTTTTCTTTAATGTTTATTTAAATGTTTATTAAGATTTTTAAAAACGCTGAATAAAAATATAAGCTTACATACTTCTGTTTATTTAAATGAAAAAAAAATGAAATTTTATATTGAAAAATAATATTTCAAGTTAAAACGATTTTAATTTACCCCACTTTTTTAATATATTTTATATTAAAAAAAAGGAAAAAAGTGATAACTTACATGCGATTTTGTTTACTAATATGTAAACAATTTCTGTTAACAATTATCGCAAAACCTATCACTACAATTGTTATCAATAATTGTTGCGATATGATTAACCATCACAGAAAAAATCAAAATTTTTAATCGATAAATAAAAACGTGTCCTGGATCCCCTTAAACATGATTTTTCTATCATTGTTTCATTTACTATAATAGTATATTTTATTTTTCGATTATTTCACGCAGTGGTAATGATTCATAAAATTGAATCTCTGCATATGAGGAATAAGAACATTTTATAAAAAATAAACCGCACTATTTTAAACTGAATTTTTTTTTTTTTTTTTTTTTTTTTTTTTTTTTTTTTTGTATATTGAAATAACAAAAATAACATAAATAACAAAAAAGATGTTTCGCAAACTACATTAGATAAATATTAAATTAAAAAAATATTGATTTGTAGCACAATACATAAATATACTTTCAATTTCTCATTAAATCTAAACATTTTGTATCCATTAAAAAATCATTATCTACGAATGAAAGATAGATATTTGTTATTTAAAAAATCTAAAACAATGAACCAAAAACTATTTTTCATTTAATATTTATTTTAATATTACTATACATTTGTCATGCTCTACCATGGTCTAATTAATCTAAATCTAGCTTTGTTTCGTGCAGTCTTAAAAAAAATAACTGAAACAGTTTTGTGGGTATCAATTCTTGAATTAAAATTTAGTTTTGGAATAAATGAAAAGACGTTTAGAAGAAAAATACTTTCATAAGTAAAAGCCAAGAGTTATTAAAATAAAAGAGGGTGTTACTTATTTATTTTTATTTATTTACTTACTTATTAGTTACTTTCGTAATTTTTAACATATATATTCTGATAAAAATTATACATAACATTTGTTAAATTAACAAGAATTATATCGAAAATAAGTTTAACCTTACATTTTGAAATTGGCTATAAAGGTATTATATATTTATAAAATAAAGCTAGTTTGGAATACTAATGATTAGATTTCTATACTTTGTGGTGAGAAAATAAACTTTGGGGCCTATTTTTTACGGCCCCCTTTGAATATTGCACTTTATCCTTGTGATATATTTATCTATTAACTATACTCTATCGAAGCACAAAGTTACGCTGAATTCTGTGACACAAGCCTCGTGTTCTCTCCTTGTAAATTAAGGAGCACGTAGTGTTTTTCTATGCCACACTGTGTTGTATACATCTCTGCCGCCTAATTATCACTATTTACATATTTATAACCAGTTGTTATGCCTGAAACCTCTTTGAAAAATAATAAAATTACTTTAAATTTTTTTATTTCATATCTTAATCGAAATAAACAGAGTTTTGATCCTAAGATTGATTGAAACTGTAGATTAGATCCTAGTGGACTGCAGACATGTGCTTGCCTTTACCTCGAGTCGATCGCATGACAAAATGGCGGTGCGGCATCTTATCCGCCAATATTTCATAGATGCGGAACCGAGGTTGAGGGACAGATGACGCAAAATAAATTTTTGTTTTTTGATTCATAAATTCATTACTACAAATCCTATAAAACTTGCAGCTAAATGAATTTAAATTCAGCGCATACTGCTACTTATCAAATTATTCCGAGCAAAAATTTCAGTTCAATATGTGAGATTTAAGGAAAGCATAGTCCTTTTATAACTATTACCATCTTAACTATCAAACGAAATACCTTCCATTCCAATGGTCAAAAGAAATATACAAAAAAGAAAAAAAAAAGAAAAAAGATGCAAATATTACAAGCATAGAATTCATAAACAAGAAAAAAAGTAGGAAATAAAAAGCAAAAAATGCTAGAAAGCTATAGGAAAGAAACTTATAGCTTGCGGAAGTAAAATGCAGAAAAAAATAAAAGGAAAATTCAAATTAAAAACTCTTCACATGAGAAAAAAAATAAAAATATGAGTCCATCTTTTGACAGTGACCAGATTGTTCCTCTTATGCAATCTGATGGTAGTATTTGATTGGAATAAGATGACTCTTAACCTCCTGATTAGAGCCGGCTGATTTTTTCACACACTAAGCTGCAGGTTTCACTGCAACATAAGCAATATTTAAATTAGTATAATTCCACAAATAAAACCCAGTTCTGAAACATTAAGTTAGGATTGATGCTATCAAAGATTATACACCGATATTAACAACATATTTTGTATCAGGTTGGAAAAAACATCTTTTTTTTAATATTTTTAATAAATTACACAGAAAACAACATTACAATATTACCCTTTGACTGGGCAGTCAGGGGGTCTTAATGAAATGAATATCTTGTCAAGCAACAAAGTCTTAAACGGACTTAATTCAAAGCATCGAATGCAATCGATGACTGCATAACACATGCACACTGTAATCTTGAAGCGCGAAGTATGGTGTTATTCTGAGTATATGGAATTGTAAATCAAAGAATGATAAGAAAGGCCAAAAATTAAAAAGACTAGGTCCTAAATAGAATAGTTCTATTCCTTACAGTAAAAGCAAACTGCAACATTCACATGGATGGAAACCAATGATTTATATCTATTTTATAATTATGTTGTCTATTGTTTCCATTAATTATGCTATTCATTCAAATATCTTAAAATAATCTTCTTTACATTATCATTATTTGTCTAAAATTTAATTTTTCGAGTTTACACTTTTGTATTTGCACAGGAACTTTTACAATTTAACGATACATGCATAACTTTTGCCAGTTTACTGTTATTTATTTTGATTTTAGGCGTATACAATAGCGTATACAATTATATTTATACACTAAGAGTTTCGAGATGATTCCTCATGTATTTTTCTAGATATTTAGTAAAATGTCTAAAATCGCAAGTGTCCAATAATCAATGGCAATATAGTGTATTATATTGGTGAACATGCTTCGAAACGGAACTACTATCACATTACAAAAAATCATGTAAAAATATGTATTTCTAGGATTGTAATATCTTTTTTTAGAATGAAAATATATGGGCGCAGTTATAGAATTTTTGCGATTTCCCAAAATTCGACTTTCTGTAAAAAGCAAACTTTGAAAAACACGTTCGCATTTGCATTTTAAATTTCTTTCGGAAAAAAGAAATCAGCTTTCTAATAAGACAATTTTTCTGTGGCATAAAACAATATCAATAAAAAATATTCTGATTCAATTTTTTTTCGGTTTATATATCTTTGTTTTTCGGATGAACAAGCGCTGATGTTTACGTATCTGGAACCGGCATCATAGATGTTGCTAGACGGCATCTGAAATATCCGTTGTAAAGTTTGATATTATTGATTGTGTACATACTCAGAAAATTTTGTCATATGGAAAATATTAATGCTGTTTAGTAACTTAAAAATTTCATCTCAAATGAAAAATTTCTGTCAGCTTGGCCTATAGGCGGAGGTAGATTTCGAAGAGTTCTCATTTCAACAACAAAAAATAAAATTTGATTAAAAATGAGCCCAGTTTAACAACTTTATTTGACCGCTTTTGAAAAATTTTTAATTTTATTTTTCTGAAAGAATTGGTTTTGTCAGAATCATCTTAAGGATGTATTCGAAAAAACGCATTTCCACCTTCAACAGCTCGAAATTTTCCGATACAATTTCAGACATATTTTTAATAGTAGAAACATGAAACTTGCTGAAGGGATTTTTGAAGAGACGTACAAGGTGCCGTATGATGTCATTTTAAGCTCCATTCATTAGAATTTGATTTATGAACTATTATCTTCTCAGTATGACACTTTTTTTTGTTCCCAAATCTCCTGCTTCGGAAAAATCTGTACAAAATGCCGTTTTTGATTGCTTTTTTTGCAATATTTTTTGCACTTATCAAAGAACCGACAGTTACGGCACCTTGTGTACTTTCTAAATAAAACAATTTGGCAGTTTGATGCATATGAGAGAAAAAATGAATTTAAAAATAAACCGGAAAATAAGCAGTTTTAATCGAAATACACCCTTAAGCTAAATTCGGCTCAAATGTCCATTTTGACAACATATTTTGAAATACATTTTGACTTTATTAAAAAATCGCCCAATACGGCACTTTATATAATTCCTAAATAACAAAAAAATGTCAATTGAATGAGTTTGAGGGCAAAATTGAATTTAAAAAGGAGTTATAAAATAACCAATTTGTTATTTGAATACATCCTCAATTCTTTAATCATGATCGCTTTGGGAAATTTTGTACGAAGTGCCCACTTTGACAACATTTTTAAAAAAAATATATTCAGCCTTTATCAAAAAACTGACCAATACAGCACATTATACAGCTCTTAAATAAGAGAACGTGTCAATTGGATGCGTTTGAGAGCAAAACTGAATTTAAAAATGAGTCAGAAAACCATAACTTTTTACTTGAATATCTCAATTTTTCTATCATGTTCTAGCTTCGGGAAATTCTGTTTACAATACCCATTTCGGAAGCCGTTTTTGAAATACGTATATTCTGCCTTTATTAAAACACTGACCAATGCGTCAATTTTATAAAGTTCTTAAATTAGAGGACCTGTAAATTGGAAGCGTTTGATATCAAAAATGGGTTTAAAAATGAGTCGGGAAAAAATGCAACTTGTTATTTGAATACTTCCTCAAATTTTCAATCAATATCACTTCGGGAAATTCTGTTCAAATTACCCTTTTTGGCAGCCTTTTTTGAAATATATTCTGCCTTTATAAAAAAACTGACCAATGCATCGCATTACACAGTTTCTAAATAAGAGGATCTGTCATTTGGATACGTGTAAAAAAAATGAACTTAAAAATGAGTCAGAATATAAGCAGTTTGGATTGGAGGTTTTTTCTTCAACTCCTATTTTTGTTTAATTTATTTTTGCTATACGAATTGATCCTATGAAAAACCTGTCAATATAAAAGTTGTAGTTATTATTGAGAAGATGTAAAATTAATTATATTTGGTAGCTTAAGAATTGACGAAGTTATGGATTTTTGTCTTTTTTCATACGTCTTTTTGTTTTCGTTTTTAATTTTTTTCACCTTTAAGAAATAGTCCTATCAAAATCTTGTAAACACAAAAGTTTCAGATAATGATGAGAACATTTACACAAAATTTAGTTGGATTTGATATCTTGAGAATTGAATAAGTTATGAATTTTTTTCTACCAAAAACTCTGTTTCTCACCCCTTGAGCCAATTTCTAAATTTATCAAAAATCGGTCATGCATAAATTTTTGGCCCATTTTTAAGAAGTAATATAAACTTAAACCGATTCGATATCTATTTTTATTAAAATGTTATGACGTTTTTTCGGTTTTCACAAAACCTCTCCTTATTTCCACCCCCTTGGACCTATTTTGCCCATTAACGAACTTAGCCAAGATTTTATACCCCTTGATTTTATGTATCAGTTTGAAAGAGATTGGAGCAGAACTATTAATGTTATCGTGCCCATAAGAAAGTGTGATATATATATATATATATATATATATATAAACTTTTTTACTGATGGTAATTTTGAGGTCAAGAGGTCATTTTCGGCGTAGATCTGCTAAAAAATTTTCAGAAATTCCAACATGGGTCGACCGCAAGAGGTAGTAATTCATACGAAATCTACCTAAAATGGCATACGGCTCGTCAGAATTTTTGTGCTGTGATTCACTACTACGACATTCGGCGGAGTGGTGCGTTTAAGAAAGCGTTTCCAAAATCGAATATCGTGCATGAAATATCAATGGTGTGACAAAATCAAGATCGTCGTGTGGTATACCGTGGGACTGATCCCTATGCATTAGTGTGACAAGAATTTTACAATAACATGTAATCGCAAGAAAGTTCTATGCCATTGAAATCTGTCGGATTTGAAAATAGCTTTAAAAGAGGCTCTTGACGATCGTTGTGAAACAAATTCTCAAAAAATGCAATCATGGTGTGTCAAAAGGAGTGTATAATATCTTTGTATATGGCCAATCTTTGATCTGAGTCCAAAAGTAAGCAAGTCATCGACTGTATAATTCTTTAAATATTAATTAGTCTCAATAAAATTTGTTCGCGCAAAAAGTCCTTTGAAGCAAATGGTTACATTTTTTGGGAGGATAAATAGGCACATGGTTAAAATGGCTCTAAAGAATACTAAAATAACATAATCGGAATAGTGGATAACCATACATTTTACAGAATTCTTAAAGAAACAAGAAAATAAAAACATTACTTCGTCTCATACTTCTTTATTGCGCTCCGATCTGGGATTCAGCGGCTAAAACCAATCTGCAAAAAATTCAGGTGATTCAGAACAAGACTCTCCGTGGTATTGTTCACTCTCCTTGGTATCACAGAAATACTGTTATCCATTCAGATCTTAATATTCCTCATATTCGTCCTGTTTTAAAAATCAAGCCTTAAAATTTTTTGACAATATTCCCTCTATCCCAAATCCTGCTTTGCACAACATTTCAAATTATGATGTAAACGCTCCTTGGAGACGACCACGAGCAACCCTACGTCTCCCTGAAAACATCGACCCAGGATGAATTTTCCTAGTTTTTATCTCATTGATAGGGTTATTCCTTCCTGAACGTTCACCATCTCCTAGTCTCTATTTTGTAAATGCTTTGTAAATACTTTTGTAAATAGTTGTAAATATTTTTATTTCTCTTATTTTTACTCTCATCTATTTTATTTATTTTGTATGGTACACTTAAAAAGCCTTTGGTTTTTTTTAGCATCCGGTTTCAACCCCCTCCTTTGTTTCTTACGTTCTGTTGGTCAGACTTTGGCTATGACTTGAATTCTTCCATGTATCATTTCTCTACTAGAGGTAAGGAATTGATCTCTCCAGCTACTCTGACAACTATTTCGTCCAAGTTCAAGTCAAACAAGAAAATATAGCCAGTGACGCAGAACTAAATCGTTATTCTTTGTTACGACAACCTGAGCTCTCACACTCATCCAAAACAACTCAACAGCTAACTTAACAAAACACCGAATTGGGGGATTATCCGCCATACAGTTCTGATTGTGTATTGCATGACTTCTTTCTGTTTATGATCGTGAAGAATAAACTACATGATATATGATTTTTTGATGCCAGAAGAAGCGGCCGATGCTTTAAAAATGCATATTTTGGAAATACTTCAATCAGATTGAAAACAAGAAAAATCATGCTTTAAGCATAGGTTATGAAACACTTCCCAACGCTTCCTGAAATCTTTAACGAAACTTTTTTATTTAGGGAAATAAGATGCTATTGTCCATAGCCAAACAAGTATTGAAATACTTTTGAACAGCCCTGTATTTGATCCGTCGGTTGATATGTATATATATATATATATAATGGGAAATTTAGTTTATCAAAAAATGCCTAACTGGCTGAAATTTCCCTTGCAGCACTTTATTCTAATAGATGGAAAATACTTCAATACTTTTGTTCAGCACTGTAATTTATCCAGTATCTTTACTACACACCAGTATTTCGATAAATTTTAGTTCAAACAAACACATTCTTAAAGCTATTTAAATCACATTTCCAGAAATTATCACATATGTGTGACCATTGACCATGCAGTTAATTCTTTGCGTGACTCTGTATATCTTTTATATATATTCTACAAACATTTCTTAGTAAGCTGAAAGCAGTTCAACGTAAAAATGCATAACTACTTCATTTAAGTTAATTACTCTTATATTCAGTAAGCTTTATGAGCTCTTTTGTGTAACCCTGTATATCAACTATAACATTTATATACACCATATAATTTGCAGACATTTTGTAAAACTTAAAAGCGCATATCATAGTTGAAAATGCATTTCAACCATCCATCAGCTGTTATCGATAAAACACAGTATTTCGGATAAAAATATAAAGTTTGAAATATTTTGTATGGCCCTGTAAAAGCTATGCACTTCATATTATGTGTTAAATATTAAGTATCAATGGCTTATATCAATTTTATGATGCTTGAAACCGTTTAACATTATTAAAATGTTTCGCAAACAATTCCCTCCTTCATTATAGTGTAATGGAATTTTTTGAGTGGCCCTGTAAATGAATAATAACTATTATTTTGACAGCATATTTTACAGAATGCGTATTTTAGTGCACTTTGCGAATCCATGTAAATTTGAATAAGTTTAATAGGGTGTAACACATTTAAAATTCATTTGAAACGATTTTTTCCCACTGGTTGTAATGTATTGGAAAGCTTTTAACTATACCTGTAAATAAATTAATTATAGTAGAAACTTCATTTTCAATAGGGTTCGTGTTAGGTTAAACATCAATAAAATATAAAAATTTAGAAACAATCCGAGTATATTTACGGGAGTTAGAGCGCAGACAGACGGCCAGACATACCGGATGCATAAACACTTTTCAAATTTGCTGGAAAACATTAATAAAAATTTTGAAACAATCCGAGTATATTTACGGGAGTTAGAGCGCGGACAGACGGCCAGACGGCCAGACAAATTGAATGCATAAACACTTTTCAACTTTGTTGGAAATTATTAAAAAAAGCACTAAGAAAATTAATTCAAACGTACCAAAATGCATAAATTACCACAAAGAATATTTTTAAAAACAATGAAAGCGCTTTCAATGATAAATACTTACTTATTTTTAGCATTTTGAATACATAAATAGCATCTCTCTTAAATTGTATTTAAATTAGATTTTTTAAAAAATTCTTAGTTTTAGTTTTATCCGTACATTTAGAGAAATTTTAAAAGGGGAAAATGTCTACTTTATGCCAGAGAAATTGTTTTTATAAAAATATTTCTCATCAAATTCATTTCTGATAAATTTATTCATTAAGCGTTTAAAGATTAACCGCTGACAAAATAATAATAGATTAAATTGTTAACGATCTAAGCTAAAATCTTACATATAATCATTGCTTTTGATTAATTACTATGAGTAACTATCCGGAAAAAGTCTGAACAAATATTGAAATAATGATAGAAATATAAATTAAAACAATCTGTCTAGAGCATTAATTAAACTATTTAATTACATCCTATCATAATTAATTAAATAAAACTTTTGTTTTACAATTACCCTAATTATTTACAGACAAGTGCAATGATATAAATCACTGAATGTTCTTATTTGATGTGTACAATAATTTTTTTCTAACTTTAAGGCAGTAATTTAGTTTAAATTATTTATTTAATTTATTTTATTAATGAAAAATTTCCTTTTTCTTTTATGCAGATTAAATTAATCACTTTAATAAAAATTATCATCAAGCTTTGTGTAACTAAGTTATTTAAAATATTTTTTCAACAGTATTAATTAAAATAATTTTATATTTTCCAGATTAAACAATTAAATGTTGAATTGCAAGAAAATAAAAGTCAATGTATTTTTTAAAAATATTCTTCCTTATTATTTTTTTCATATACTTGCTTCTTTCAATAAAGCAATGAAAAAATGCGTTTAAGTAAAACAAAATTTTTTTTATTCCTAATTATTTTAAATTACATGCTCTCATTAATGGTTTAATAATCATGATTTATCATTAAAGTCGGAAGAAGGTAATGACAAATTTTAAAATCTATAAGAAAGTTTACTTAAAGCTTTAAAAGTTTACCTTGTTTTAAAAAAGTGACCCTTAAAAAGGGTTTCTACCTAAGCGGATTAAAAGTTACAAAGTGTTATTATTCTACTAAATTAAAAAGTTACAAAATATAATGTTTAGGATCTTTTTTTGATAACCTTTTTTTACCCATTTTAATTTTATAAAGAATTAAATTACAATAAATGTGAATGTGTCTATTTCTATTTCCTATTACTAATTGTGGCTATAATAGTATAGACAGCAACTTTCTGTCATAAAGTTTCTCCTTTCATTTAGACATTTTAGTTATATGGGTGATTCTCAAAATAGGGGACAATTTATGTCTTTCGGCATACAAAAAAAATTGAGAGGTTTTCTGTCATGTTTTTATATTTAGATATGTTTGTCTTAATATTATCATTATTTGCACTCAAGAATTACTCACTTTTTAGTTAAAAACACCTTAAAATAACAGAATAATTGTTCAAAATGTCATTAGCATGGATGTCCACAGCAGCTGTGCCTTGTATATACTAGCTTTTTCAAGAAAATGTTTATGAAATAAAACAAATGTTATTCTTTCTTTAAATTAATCAAGGAGAGGATTTATCCAATAAATTTCTTTTTAAAAATAAAATTATAGTATATAAAATAAGAATTAAAGTTTGTCCTCCATATTCTATTTTCAAAACAAAGTCATACTATAACAGCTGGTTATTAATCAAAATTTCATTTTCACATATGTCAATAGTTTGAAAATATAAAGTTCCTCCATGGCAACAAGTAGCCATTTTATCCCAGCCTCAAAATAGAAGCATGTATTGTATTTTAAGAATAGAAGCTGAATATTAGGGGCCTACATCAATTGTATGTCATTAGAATGGATAATAATTTTCATGTTTATTTTATAATTAAAATTTTTATTTTACTTATTTGCATAGGACTTTTGTGTTTTAAAAAGCCCCAGAAAGGACTATGCATTAAATCTGTCAGAAAATCACTAAGACAGCTTCTTACATTGTTAGTGTCAGAATGTTGCTCATGTAAACAAAGTTTGCTCTTTGGTAATGTTTTTATTCTCCTTATATGCATATATGTAAAAATGGAAACCATTTGCTGAAAAGGAAGGCTAATAAATATAGAAAAAAAATATTTAAACAGGAAGAAAATAAAAATTTCTTAATATATTTATTCCATGCAATTTGTTTTGTCATTAGCATGGCTCAAAAAATACTAATTATTTTTTTAAGTTAATTTTTAAATATTTAGCTCTGCTGACTACATGTAAAGTATACCTAATGCTATATAAACAACACCTATTTTCTTCAGAAATTTTGCTAACAGTAATTTTTTTAAGATTTCACTTTTGAAATTGTCCTTTTATTTTGAGAATCACCCATATATTGAGATTTCAATAGTAAACTAAAAAAACCAATAATAAATATATAAAATAAAGTAAAAATTTTGTTTTCATTTATGATAAAATGTTTTTATTTAAAAATAAATAAATGCAAATACTAAATAAATACTTCCCTTTTAAATATACTAAATCATAATCCTGGTATTTCTCAGGTCCTTTAATAACCTCAAGTTTGTTTAATTTTACATCTTTAACTCCATTTTATCGATTTTTTACTTTTAAATTCAAAAATCGAGATAAAATATCTAATATAAAATGCGTGCTATTCAGTATTTTATTTTTGTGTGTGCGTAATTTTACAGTCTATACTACTGAAAGCGAACGAAAACCCGGATCAGAGAACAATTACGCCTTTTAAGATTTTGTCAGTTTGTCATCATTTTGTTTTGCAAAAAAATATATCTACCCTTTAAAGCATTTTAATTTTTTTGCAATTGATATAAATCTAATCGTTTGAGATGCTCTAAAAAGACTGTGAAAAAATAAGGACGTTTTTGTTACTTTAGCGTAGGAAAATTATGGTCTCCGTAAGGTGCAAAATCACCTGTGTTTGTAGGTATATTAAACGAAAAAAAAACACTCTGGATGTGCCCACAGAAGTGAAACAATTAGGTGTGTATTTTTTAATCGTCAGGACATATTTTTTGCAGGAAATACCTTTAAATGAAGTAATGAAGTATTTTTATTCATTATTATAAACTACTACTGCAAAAAATTATAGCACAATTTTCATTTAATGCACTATTGTACATAAAAAATGTAGCATATTGTTTTGCATACAAAAATTGCAATATATTGCTCAAAACATAAATTTACAAATACATGAAGTATGAAATGTAATTAATTGATATTCTTTGAAATGAATGCCAATGAAACTTGTGAATTTTCATCCACAATTTCAATAACTCTTCCATCATCAACATTATCATTACATTCCAGAAATGATACTACAGGTTTGTGGTAAATAAAATAGAAAAGAAACAATTTCGATTCAAATCTATTTAAATATCTTCTTAACACTGCATCAATTGTTGTTTTTCGATTACATCGTTTTGCTAAGATTGCAATCATTGATTATCGTTAAATCAAATTCTCCTTTTAAAAATTCTATTAATTGCAGATTTTATCATCCGCAAAGTTGTTGTCCACTATGATGAATCAAAATCATTGGCAAATCATCAAATCTCTTCCTAATTTTATCTTGAAGTAATGCAGAAGCGTCTTTAAAATAAATATAAAAAATATTCACACAAAAATTGTCGTATTGCACTTAAAGACTATTCCGGTGAAATATAAATGAAAACCATTACAATTAACTGCCCATTTTCAGAGTGATAACGAAAAACATATGTATCACCGATATCAGAAACATTAGTACTAAACATACTGCTGTACCTCGCATGCACATCCATAAGATTTCTGAATATATGCCTGTTATATCAAACAACCTTTTATAAATAGCTACTCCTGCTGCTGGATGATCGTGTCTTCTGAATCTTGCAACAAAGTTGAATAGCATTCAACTAGTATAAGTTGTAAACTTTCAATACAATTGAAAAATTTAAAACTTAAAAAATTGTTGGAAAGTGCTGCATAATTGATGTTCAATGTCACGTTTTTTCTTTCTTTACTTTTTATTGCATCTGGTAATAGTATACTTTAAAAACAATAAAAAAAATAAAAATGGTTAGAAAGGGCAGCATAATCAATGTGCAATATTATGCCTTTTTTTTCTTTTTTAACTTTTTGTTCCATTTCGTATTAGTGTATGTTGTTACTATTTGAATACAATAAAAAAAAGTGGTTGGAAAGTGCAGAATAATCGATGCACAATGTCATACTTTTTCTTTCTTAACATTTTATTCCATCTGGTAATAGTATAAGTTGTTGAACTTTAAACACAACTAAATTTTAAAAAATTGTTTGGAACATTCAGCATAATCGATGTGCAGTGTCATATCTTCTCTTTCGTAACTTTATATTATTTTGATAACAAGATAAGTTATTAAACTTTAAACACAATTGAAAAATTTTAAAAATTTTTAAAAATGGTTGGAAAATACAGCATAACCAATGTGCAATATTATGTTTTTCTTTCTTTACTTTTTAATTAATTTGGTACCATAAAAGTTTTTAGACTTTAAATACAATCGAAAATTGAAAAAAATGTTTGGAAAGTGCAGCATAATCGATGCGAATGTCAAGTTATTTCTTTCTTAACGTTTTATTATAAATCATATAAATATAATTTGTCACTATTTCAATTTTATTACGAATTTCAAAATTTGGTTGGAAAGTGCAGCATAACTGATCCATCCACCTCAAGGGTTAAAAATATGTTTTAAAGCGTTTAGCACGATCTAACAACGTAGAATTATGGCATATCCATAGTTTGCCTGCCCCTCCCTACTTCATATCGACCATACACAATATATGTACATACTTACAGTGGCGGTCAAAAGTTTCCGGCCAGCAAAAATCTTTTAGTCAATTTGTAAGTATACCCATATGAAGAGGAATCTCAAAGTGATACTTATACATCTTGTTGACCCTATTTATGGAATAACAAATAAATATCAATAAACTTATTTGACAAAATTAAATACAAAGGAAAAAGCATGTTCTCAAAAGTTTCCGGCCACCTTCACAAGTTTGGTAGAATATGGTATTGTATTAAAAAATTAAAGTGATCAACAACATTTACAGTTATAATTTTATCATAGTAATAAGTAATACTGTGGCGCAGCAACGTGATATTCATACAGTCAACGGTTAAAGACTGTGTAATGTTTTTCCACATTTCTTGAACTTTTTTGAAAATTTTGGCTGAGTAGGAATTAGAGGTCTGCACGGGCCGAAATTTCCAGGCCCGAGCCCGGCCCGAAAGTTAAAATTTCGGCCCGGGCCCGGCCCGGCCCGAACGAAAGAAATATTGGCCCGACCCGGCCCGGCCCGAAAGTTAAAATTTCGGCCCGAGCCCGGCCCGGCCCGAACGAAAAAAATATTGGCCCGACCCGGCCCGGCCCGAAAGTTAAAATTTCGGCCCGAGCTCGGCCCGGTTCGGAAAAAAGTTTAAAATTCGGCCCGAACCCGGCCCGGCTCAAGTGAATTTCTACAGAACATTAATCTTTAATCTTATGGAAGAGTTCTGACCAAAAAAAATTATACAGTAAAACCTCCATAACGGACACTCCCGAATAGCGGACACCTCTATTTAACGGACAATTTTCTAATCCCCACTCCCAAAACTTAAATTTTTCTATGTTTAACCTCTGAATAACGGACCTTCCGAATAGCGGACACTATTTTCGGCGATAAAGAATGAAAAAGTATTTTTTAACGAGAAAGGAAATTTTAAAAAAATTAAAAAGCGTCTAAATTTATTGGGGAAATGTGTCACAAATTTTGTGATCACAGATAGATGTAGAGGATAAGCTTAGGAAAGTCCCTCATCCCCCCCCCCCCAATGCTGAATTCAGGAGGTTGCCCGGGAGGAACATCTCCCAGAACATTCAAAATGTTTCCCCGGATGATTTTGAGATTTTATGTTTTTAATGTTCATAAAGTGCAATCCCCCGTTTTGTGTTGAATTCAGGAGGTTGCCCGAGAGGAACATCTCCCAGAACATTCAAAATGTTTCCCCGGATGATTTTCAGATTTTATGTTTTTAATGCTCAAAAAGTGCAGTCCCCCGTTTCCCGTCCGGAACTCTATAATGTCCAATAAGTCACATTAAAAAACAAATTGCATGTAATCACAAGCAAAAATAAACTTTTGTTACAGTTTTTTTCATAGGCGTGTAGCAGACAGTGGATGAGGGTATACACAATTTTATTGTAGTTTTATTGCTTAAAAAATAATTTAAATTTTTGATTAATCATATAATAGAAGTTTTAAGACATATAAAAGTCAATTAATGAAACATTAAGTATTTCTTAGTGTTTATTGAATCTCTGAGTTTCTCCCAATAGCGGACACCTCCGAATAGCGGACAATTTCTGCGTTCCCGAGGTGTCCGTTATTTAGAGGTTTTACTGTATTAGTCTTTTTTTTTCATGTTTATAATCTCCATTTATGCAGAAGTGCCGTAGGCTGCGATATTTACGCTTTTAAATGAATCTTTGTTTGTTGTATGTAAATGTTTCAGTTATCACTAGTATTATTAATCCATATTCCCTGTAATGGAGACAAAAAGTCGAAAAAGCGGTATATGGTAAAATTTCCAAAGACGAAATCGCTTTGGAACGAAAAAAAAAAAAAAAAAAAAAAAAACATTCCCTTCTTAACAGATGTAAATGTTTAATATATTTTTTCTCCTGTATTGTTGTATTCATTTTGCATGGATGAACACTTTAAAAGAAACTTTCAGTTTTCAGTTTTAAAAAAAATTCCGTCATAATCATGTTTTTTTTTGTGTGTGTGTGTTTAATTCTATTTTAAAACGCCTGGTAATCTACGATTCTTTAAAAGGAATAAATTCTAATGTTTAATTGTAGAATAATGACGGCTTAAAAGTATATGCCTTTTTTGCAAACATTTTTGGACAAAGCCAAATATTACTGATTTATAAAAAGTCGAGAAAAGGATTTTCATATAGGAAGATTCAATAGGAACTGATTATTTTGGTCCATGAAAACTAGGAAGAATGGAATCAGTCTCGGCTTCGTACGGAAAAAAAGTTAGGCCCGGCCCGTCCAGAAAAAAAATTAAGGCCCGAGCCCGGCCCGGCCCGAAAGATTAGTGACTAGGCCCGGCCCGGCCCGGCCCGAGTCTTCAGAAGTAAGGCCCGAGCCCGGCCCGGCCCGAATGCCATTATTGGAAATCGGCCCGAACCCGGCCCGCGGGCCGGGCCGGGCTCGGGCTTCGGGCCGCGGCCCGGCCCGTGCAGACCTCTAGTAGGAATATTTATAGTTTCGCACACGTTTGCCAACTTTTTGCCAAGATTTTCTATTGGATTCATGTCGATCGTTTGGGCTGGCCATTTCAAAAGCCTTTTTTTTTTGGACGAAAGCCATTGCTTGTTGAGGCTTGCATACATTCTTTAGGTCTTTATCATATTAAAACAAATAGTTGGAACCACATTTTGTGCTCTAATAAGGCAGAAAAAAATCATGCTAAATGTCTTTATACATTGCATCATTCATCTTGCCTTGGATTTCAAATAACGGACCGACACTTTTTGAAGTAAATACTCTCAACAGCATAACGTGTCCTCCACCATACTTCATTGTAAGAATAACGTAAGTCGAATCATATATTTTGTTGTTAGGTCATTGAACGTAGTGTCTTCCATCATTCCCAAAAAAACTTGAAATTCGATTGTTGGAAAAATAGTACTTTTGACCAGTTTTCACTTGACCTGACTTTGTGTTTTTTAGAAATCGCTAGTTGGATACGTTAAGATTTTTTTTACCTACGAAATATTTTTAAACACCAACTCTTCCAAAACGTTCTGCATCACGTCAGCATCTTGACACGATAGACCAACTTATTTCAGCAATAATTTTATTCCGTAAATTGCGGAATGTTACAACGGAACTTTTATGTGGTTCATCAATTGTTTTTCTTCCGATAATTCTGTCCACGTGAATAGCCATTTTTCAGAGTCTCCCGGACCACAGAAGGTCCTAAAGGCCACGACCATCTTTATTTAATTTTTAAATATCGTTCACAGTCAATTTGTCGATCCATAACTTTGCAGCAATATCTTGAAATGATCGACTTTTTGGCTACAAATTAATCAATTGTTAACAAACAATAATTGTTGATCTTCTTAGTTTTGAGTTAAACTATGCTATTCACGCTGATTCATTCACAAACACGACTTTAAAACACTTTACCAATAGAAAAAACTAAGGAATGATGAGTGGGCAAAAACTTTTGCACACGCGAACTTCGAATTCTACTCCTTTGCATGAAGCGCCTTCACTATCCAATCAAAATTATCACGTGGTCAGAGGTCATTCACATATTCCTAACTTTTGAAGCAATTGTGCTTTTTCTTTACCGAAACCTTCTGGTCAATAAATCAAAGAAACTAACTGGCCGGAAACTTTTGACCACCACTGTATATGCACAGTCGGTAACGCTAACAGTGTCGCGAGTTCAATGTTTTTTTCCCATCTCAAAAACTGCCCAAAGCGCCTAAAGAAGTTTTGACTACAATAAACGCAGTAGCGTACTGCAATGCAAATATAAATAATGTGTCTGTGATTTTTTTTGTAAGAACACAAAATTAGCGAAAAATGCGGTAAAACAGTGCCGTAAGACGTAAAAATTGATACTGAACAATGTACTAGCTAGCACCTCTAGAAAAAGTTAGTTTCTGCAAGATTCTTCTTTCCCCGCTTATAGAGGGGAACGAAGAACCAATTTCAGAGTGGCCGGTTCACGAAATAGGTAACACGAATAAGTGTATCGCGAATTCAATGGCTATTTCCCATCTCAAAAAATGCCCAAAGAGCCTAAAGAAGTTTTCACTTCAAAAGAAAAAAAACTGTGTAGTATTACAATCTATGTAGGATCAGCTCCGACAGTGCCCATCCCTTTTACTAGTCCCTAGGCCCCAAAGTCCTATGCAGCATATATTCAGGCAGGTGGTCAGCGTAACACGATACCCTCGGTGTTTAGTTCCCAAGCAATCTTGGTAATCATTTCATCGATCCCGAAGGGATTAAATTCTGAGTCACCTTGTCCAGTCGGGAGTCGAATTCACTGCGGCGCTGCAATCAGGTGAGCTGACATTTACGCCACTGGGCTTAATGAAAAAAATAGGGCACATTTAGGTACATTAGAAAAGGTTAAAATTCATACTTTTAAAAGCCAATTACATCATCAATTAGAAGAAGATTTCAGATTTAAAACATATTTTTTATTTATGTGTATTTTTTAATTTGCGCGCTGGAGATAAAACCGTGACAGAACCTATTTCGACGAAATTTCCACACGCTTTTGTAATGCAACCATGTACAATAGTAAAATTAAACAAATGGTAAATAGGAAAATAGTAAAATTAAACAATATTCATTCTGTATATCGCTAGCAATTGCAGATTCATTTCCATTTATAGTTTCTTATGGATGCATGGATAAATGGGACGCTTAAAATTTCAGAAAAAACAAAATGAAAAACCTTTTATTTATGAACAGTAAATTTAAATTTTGATCCTTCACTAAAATAACATATTTATTTCATTAATCTCTTAATATTAAATGAACTAATTTGTCTATATATCTTCAGAAATTGAAAATTTATCTTTATTTATTTATTTTCCAGTGGATACATAGGAATGTGATTCGTAAATTTTCAGAATAAACAAAAGGACATTTTTTTATTTATAAACAGAAAATGTTAATTTCAATCTTGAATAAAATAATATGTTTCTTTCACCAATTTGAAAAAAATAAATGACCCAATATGTCTGCATATCCTTCAAAACTGAAGATTTATTTTTATTTATTTATTTATTTTGGGATGCGAAGAAATGCAGCAGTTAAAATTTCAGAAAAAAAATTCTTTTAATTATAATCAGAAATTTTCAACTTATAAGTTGAAAATTTCGATATTCGGCGTACCTATAGGTACGCCGAATGTCGATCCAGGAACCTATTGATCAGCAATTCGACTTTCTCAGAACTGAGCAAAAATGAATACTGAAAAAGTACTGAAATTTTTATTCATTGCGATTCGTACCAGGCATGCAATTCGATGTCTGGGGATGAAATGGCTATTTCTTTATGTGTACGTGTTCTAGTTTTAATTAACTAGTGTACTGTGTTATAGATTACATAGTCATCGCAGACACACAGACAGGCGAAGCGAAGGATTTTTTTCTGTATACATATTCTAATTTTCATTCGTATATAAATTTTATTAAAACAGACATTATTATTTTTTTAAATTGGAACTTATACATACGTAGAATTAATTTAAAAAATCTGCAACTTCACTATCACTTTCTCCTCTCTTTACAAGACAAAAGTACAAGATTCGTAAAAGTTTTAGAATGCCGGTTTTCAAAAGATTTACACATTACATGTACCTGAGATCCCGTAAAAGATGTTTTCACATAGTGTCTGTCTGTGAGTGTATAATTCTATCTGCATGTAACACACTATTTTATTTACCCTCTCTCTCAAAAACTAATGAACGGAATTTAATAAAAGTTTATATTCAATTAATCTATTTGATTGAAAATTATGCTTATTTCTATTTGGAGTAAATCGCCCAATAAGTGGCCCTGTACATTTTTCACGATTTCTCAAAAACTAATGCACGGATTTTCAAGAAAACTCGGATTGAGTTGTTACTTGATATAAGATGGTGCAGGTTATGCTTTGATGCAAATTGTCCGACAAATACTGTTAATATGCCACATATTGCACGAATTCTGGATATCTCTATCTCAAGAACTGATTCGGAAATTTTGATCAAACATTAGATTCAGGATAAATATTGGTGATATTTATGTTTTTGTATAATTTTTTCAGTGGTTAGTGCTGCTATACTGGATTTTTCCTGATTGTTGGAACAGCTGTAGTTCAAGGAAAAATGCACACGTTTTCATCAAACTTTATATACAGGGTGAGTCATAAATATCGAAATAATTGGCTATCTCCTTAAATATTCCCTCTAGACCCATTCTTCCAATTGCAAAAAATCACAAAAAAGGTGAAATTTCTAATACGATAAGTTGCAACTCCATGGAGGGGTCTATTTGAAAACACACGAAAATTAAATTTTTATACGGCCCACGTTGAGCAAAATTCCCAATTAGGAAATTATTCCTTATCCATTCCTAAATTGAAAAAAAAAAAAAATCATCTCCGTATTTTAAAATCTGACAGATATATTAAAATCCAAAATTCTCCAAAATTCGTGATTTAGACCACTATACTATGACTATAAATAAAGATTTTTTTACTCATTTTCAAAGCAAATGAGGGATCGTCCACAATTTGTTCTTATTAAATGTCAATTTAAGACCGTGCCTCTTATTTGGACATAATAAAGCAGCGTATTGATTTAAATCAAATCTTGCTTTCAAATTATGCTAATCGTTAGCACTGGAGGTCTGCATGGATCGAAATATCTAGGTCCGGTCCCAAACCGACCCATAGGGAAACAAATTCTGTCCGGCATGGAAAAATGTTAAAGCATAAACCGGAACAGCCTGGAAAAAAGTTTAAATGATAGCCCGGCTCAACCATGAATTTCTACATTGTTTTTTACTTCAATGTAGTTAAAAATTGATTCGCGGGGAGAAGTTCTGACCAAAAATACTTATTATAGCTTTTCGTTTTTTATATTTATACTTTTTATTATTAAAGAAGTGCCAAAGGCTGTGATGTATTTATTTTATCAATGAATCTGTGTTTATATCTAAATGTTTCACGTATATTTTAATATCGCTAATCCATATCCCGTGCGATGGAGACTTTGAAAAATGTTATACGATAAAACCTTTTATGACGGAATCACATAGGAAAGAAAAAAATACGTAATAGACAAATGCCCTTCCTAGGAGGGTTAAATGGAGTTCTTTTTTTTTCTTAGTTGTTATTGTATTCATTTTGCATCGATCAACACATTTTCTGTTTAAGGCAGATTTTTTCTCCGGTTTTATGTGTTTAATCTTTTAAGATTTGAATATACTATTTTTAAACAAAATACATTTTAAAGGGTTTTTTTTTTTTTTTTTTTTTTTTTTTTTTTTTTTTTGTAAAATAAAAGCGATTTAAAAATCTATGTGGTTTTCGTAAAAATTTTCATTGAACCAAATTTACTTATTTCATGCACGTATTAGGTCAGTCAGAGACCGATTGTTCAAGACTGGGATTGAAAATTTCGTCCAGTGCAGACCTTATTAAAAGTTAAGTATTGTTAAAGAAAAAAAGTTCAAACTTGAAGCATATCATTTTTAATTATTTTACATTAGTTTTGTTTTGGGCAAAATTGAAAAATTATTTACTCTTGAAAATATGATTTTTTTAAAATTTATTTTATTTTTTTCAATAAATATTTTTAATAGTTCTGAAATTAATTTTGAAAAACTAAAACCCCGAAACAAAACTAAAATCTGATTTTCATCTTTAGTTAAATGAAAAGAGATTGATATCTGATAAATAATGCTTGGAGTTATGCGATTTTTAATCATCCCATTTAAACCAGTACTAATCATAAGAAAGTTTTATAAATCTTAGGATAAATTTTAGGATGCGATTTTCTTAGCAAATTATATCGCTAACCATCACAAAAAAATAAAAAAAATCAAAATTCTAACTCAAAAGATAGAGCTTTTACACGTTTCCTAGAACTGTTAAAGTAACATTGTCTTTTGAATTGCGCGCATTTCAATTTGGGTCTAATCCCTTAAAACCTGATGAATTATTCAAACGGCTATAATTCTGCAAGTTATGAAAATATGAAGATGCAACTTTTTGTATCCAATTCAGGACTGGATAAGGAAATTTTTCCTAATTGGAATTTTTTTCCTACGGGAGCCGTATAAAAAGTTAATTTTTGTACTTTTTCAAACAGACCCTCCATGGAGTTGCAACTTATCTTATCAAAAAGGTTACCTTTTTTATGAATTTATGCAATTAGAAATATGGATCTATTAGCAATATTTAAGGAAATAGCCTATTATTTCGATATTTATGACTAACCTGTACAGTTAGTTCCTGATACAAATTGCTCGTGATTAATTTTTCGTGTCAAACGTTCTATATGCAGGGAGCTGTTGTACCCTTTATCTTTCTTTCTTTCTAACTGATGACCAGGCCCCTACCTGTCGAGTTATCTCAGCTTAACCCTTTCCAGCGCAAGCAATTTCTATTAGTGAAATGAGAAATTGGCGATTGACACCGGAATTTATAAAGGACTTGTCTAGATATTGCGAATTCCTTATTTTAAGCTTTCATTGCAAAAGCAAAATTATATTCAAATATTACTTGTGCCGTTTGCAAGTTTGTAATTAAAATTAAGTGTTGCCGGTCCGGCAACCTGCGCAAGAGTTAACGGGTTAGATACCTGGTATCGGGGCGGACGACCGCCTAATTGCCGTGTAGCGGCAATAAACTTTGCTTCGCATGCCATCATTTATGCAGTACTCGCTTGTCGTTGAGCATACTTTGTTTCGCTTGTTAATTAATAGTACATCCTGTTGTTTGAACTGCAAATGACTTTGCAAGATGGTCTCGTAATTTAGAGCCTTGATCAGATGGTGAGACCTTCACCTGGCAAGGAACCTCCAGAGGTATAATTCACAGGTTACTTATTGTAGCACTGACCACTTAGCCTGTAGCGCTATCTAGAAGCATTTTATAAATTTTACTGCATTTAATGCACAGTTTCTTTACTAGAGGCCTTTTGTAATCTTCTGCGGATTATTCAAGTCAGATAGGATTCTTGTGATCATCAATAATACATTTCGATCATAAAAATGTAAGTATTTGTGTTTTAATGTTTTGCGTAATATTTTTTTGTGCTATGTCTTTGTTAATAGAAAAAACTTAATATGGTAGCTATAGACTTTTATAAATATGATCGGGATTGTGAAAATGAATATCTTCATCCTAAAACTGTAAAATGCTTTGTAATTTGTAAAACCATGGGTTATATCGCTGACCATGATCAATTTTTTTTCTTTTGATCAAGTTAAAGGTATAACACTTTTAAAAGATTTTCAAACATTTTAACTTTTACAAGACACACTTGCTATAACTGTCCTTAAATTAGTTAAGGATATATTTTTACTTCAGTTGTTCATAAATAATAAAGGAATAGGCACTATAAGCTTCTTCAAATAAGGATAGCTTGGAATCAGAAGCTATGAGGATTTCTGGTCATTACTTAGTTGATATTTTTTAAACAATAATTTGAATGCATTAATACAATCAAAATTATATTGATTGCTTAATCACGTAAAATAACAAAATAAAATGATAAAACGTAAGATAATGTAAAAAAAAATAAAAAAAAACTAATAAAAGTAAAGGTCAAGTAAAAAATTAAAGCATAATTAAATATGCGTAATAAAAAAGAGATACATTTTCCTTGAAATATTTAATTAAACTTTCCTTATAAAGAAGACACAAAATGAAAGTCTATAAAAATCATAAAGTAAAGATGTTTTATTTCACGTTTAGCCAATTTTAATAACTGAAAATGCTTGACTAAAAACTAAATACTAGTATATATGGTAAAAATATTGTGTTTATCAATGATATCAGCAATATCTTACTTTCATAGATAAAGAGAATATCTAGATAAGAATTGGAAATATGCCATTCAAACTTAAACTTGGACTTAAACTTCACTTGGAAGTACTTGGAATGTAACTTGGAATTTAATTTACTTTTAACGCAGATTTTCGTAAGTTTAATTGCTTGGTCAGAAAAACAAACACCCTTATTCAAAGATGCAACTATTTGTTGTATCTTTGACCACAATGTTATTAATTTTTTAAATGCCATGAAACACATTAAAAGTAAAACTAGAAACTTAAAAAATATTAAAGATGATAAACCAAATAATACTGATTACGATAAAACAAAGAAATTGAATTTAGTCTTAATAGTTAGGGAAGAAAAATTATATTTTTGCAAAATGGTCAAAGGAACAACACTTTCCCCCCTACCACTATTAAGCAGAATTTTTTTGCGATTTCCATAATTGTTCTCAAACAGTAATGAACGGATTTTAAGGGAAGATTCAGCTTCAGTTAGAAGATAATATAAGTTGTCGTCGTATAGATTTTAATGTAAATAGCCAAATCGGTGTCACTGCAATGTGGCATTATTCAGGAAGTTTTAACATTTGTATGAGGTAGAAGAAAGTTTTGGGATTGCCTTTAGAATATGTTGCCAAGCGATGGAAAATATCAGTTTTCATACTTTTCGCTTAAAATCAATATAAGCATACGTAAACTATTAGCAAATATCATAATTAAAACTATTTGAAAGTTTTTAATATTAAATTCATTTTTCTTTAAATAATTTAGAGCTTTTGTTCTTATAACTGTTCGCGTCGAGCGTTTTTTGCAGAATCTTTAATCTTTTATAATCGGTGTTCCAAAGCAGAAATTTTTGCCTATTTGAATGAGATAAATGCTCGGAAAATATGGAATAAAGCAAAATTTAGTGTAAAAGTACATTACAAGGCACGTCCCTCCAAGGGGTTGAAATATTTTGTTTCATATTTTCGCATTATCTTAGAACGTTTTACTGGATAGCATTCATCAAATATTTCTAAATTTACTCTTTTTATTTATTTATTTATTTATTTATTTATTTATATTTTATTTTATTTATTTTTGCCGATCTTTAATGGGTTTTTTAATAAAACTAAGAATTTTATTATGAACAAATGTGTCTTTATTTAAAAAAGTGACAAATTTTTGAAAATACGTAAGCTAGAGATAGAGCAATTGTGGAAATCGTAAATAATGCAGCATAGCAGCGCCACTTGTAGAGCAATATACATTAAATCTAATCAGCTGCAGTTCGTATGAAAATCTAACAGAACCAAAAGTTTTTGGAAATCATCGTGCGTTAATTTTTGAAATAGAATTCTCATAATATATTTGGTCATATACAGACTGACAAAGGGAAAGAGTAACAGGCAGACAATTTCTTAAAACCATTAAATCATGTTGAGTACCTTCTAAAACTTATAAATCCAAAGAAAACCGGAAGTCGAAAATTTTCAAGAATCCAATACTTTTTACTTGTAAAAACAGAAAAAATTAAAAACTGCATACCGGATGTCTTGAGCATAATCCAAAGAATATATATTCCAAAATTTATGAAAATTGATCAAATAGTTTCAGAGGAAATGGATATTAAATATCGCGCTTTTCCCATAGGATTGCACAGTCTTGACTGTACTTAGGAAAGGAGTTTTAGTTCGATGTAAAAATGTAGTAATGAAAGTAAAGAAACCAAATTCATATGGAAAATATCAAATAAAATTATTTAAATCAAATTTAAATATTGCAGTTAGTCGTAAAATTTTAAAAGAATTATTCATGTATGATTAAAAATAACATTATCTGCTTGTCTGTCCATATTACTTTATTTATTTTAAATTTATTGATAGTCTTTGCTCTCTCTATTATTGATATATATTATTTATATACATTATTTATTTTTACTTTCTTCTATCTTTATAAGAGGAACGTATTGGATTCATGAAGATATTTAAATTCCGGTTCTCGATAGATTTATATGTATTAGAAGGTCCATAACACAATTTGGTGGTTTTTAGAAAATGTCTGTGTGGGAATCCATCTATCACTCTGTCACTCCGTGAGTCTATACATGACAAAAAAATTGTGGATGAATCAGTCTCAAGAACTATTTCACGGATTATTAAAAAATTTTAGATTTAGATATAGCTTAATATAAGGAAGAACTGATTAGTTTTTAGTGTATATCGACCAGCAGGTTTCTTTGTATGTTCCATTATTTGCAATTTCCACAATAACTCTATCTTAAGAACTAATGCATGGATTTTTACAAAACTTTAGACTCTACTAATTTGATATAATTTGCTACTGTTTCCTGTTTGTAAAAATAGCTTAACAGGTTCACTGTTATGCTATTTTTAGCTTACAGCTATTTTACAGCATTGCGTGCTGTATTTTCGTGTTTATTGCAATAGTACTATCCCAAGAACTATTACACGAATTTTCATCAAACTTCAGATATCGTTCGTCCCTGATATAGAATAGTGTTGTTTCATTTTCGTTGTGAATCACCCTAGAAGTTCGCTTCTATGCAAAATTTTTCCTGATTTTTCAATAGCTGTATCTCAAAAACTAATGCATGGATTTTTATCAATCTTTATATTTACTTCTTGGTAAAAATAGATCTTAATTAGTTTTTGGTGTACATCATCCAACAGGAAACGTTTTTATGCAATTTACTTTTTGGCATTTTTCAGTAGTTATTCATAAAATTTCAGATTCAGTTAGAAGTTGACATAAGTTGTTTCTCGCTGGATTTTGTTTTAAATTACTTAATCCTATGGCGCTGAGAAACTGCATTTTTAATGAATTATTAATAGATATGATACAAAATAAAATATTGGGATTGCTACATCTGACTTTTTATTTATTAATGTTCTTTGTTTTTACTTAAATTATTTAAATTTTTATAAATTCGACACTAAAACTTAAAAGTTTTTTCAAGTGTTCTAAATTATATGAAAAATGAAGTTTTAAAGACTTTATTATAAAATAAACAGCCCTATAAAAAAATTTATTGTAAAATACTCTTTAAAAAAGTAGTTAAAAAGATAATGAGTTTTTTAGTATTCTCAATAGATTTTCAATATAGTTATCGTATGCAGTTACCGATTTTCTTTTAACGTAACAAAAGATCACTTTCAGACTGAAGAAAAATTCAAGAAAACATTTCGTAAAGCCTAATTAATTCATTAACTTAGTAAAACGTGAATAAAACTTCCTTGAACCAAAGCATTTTCTTACAAAATGATTTTTTTATTGATATATTTTTCAAAAAATATATGCTGGATATATGAGAATCATAAGAAATGATTTTCATAATATTTTAGAATTAAAAACAAATAATACAGAATGTATTTTATCGAAAAAAACAGAAAAACAGAGTATTGTCTCCATAAATATGTTTACAAGTATTTTTAAGATGTTTTAAATATAATATACTACTTAAATGCTTTCTTTTCACTTCTTATCGGTAAAGATTTGTGTGCATTTATTTTTTTTACTTATTTAGATCAAGTCATGCTCTAATTTTATATCTACAAGTTTGCGTCAAATAAATAGTTTTTTTTTCGAAATAAATTTTAATAAAGATTTTTAATATTGATCACCCTAAAACATGTCTATTTTATATTTACAAGAAGATCCATAAGAGGGACTTACGTCGTGTTGAGAGTGGTGAGAACAAGAGAACATCACCAGACAAACTTTTAAACTCATTTCATTAGAACTAACTTCCCATTAAATAAATAACACTAACTTCACATTAAATAAATAAATAAATAAAATTCAAGTATTGCTGATGTATAATCGAATCAAGAGGTTAAATATTGAAATAATAGAAGCGTAAACGTTACTGTAAATAATTAGTAGAATGCATTTAATATGAACGTACTAAAAATTATTTTCCGGTAGTAGGTGGAGAATTTACGCTTAAAGATTAATAAGAGCTTTAACTTAGTAGAACGTGTAGAAAACTTCTTTTAATAAAATAATTTCTTGAAAAATGTTTATTGAATTGATATTTTTTTCTAGATTTAAACTATTTAATAACAATAGATAACAATTTAATATCAAAATTTACTTAACTGAAAGTAATTGAGAATAAATTCTAAACTTTTCTAAATTCCAATTATCAGTAAAGATATCATACATATATGTATATGTAATAAAATAAAAAAATTTTCGCCATTTTTTTTTTTTTTTTTGTTCTCTCTTAGCTTCAATTCTTTTGGGACCCTTAGTTTCCTATTTAATATTGTTCATCATGATATGACAGACCAGCATGTTAAGTTTGTAAACGACCTTTTGGGACACCCTGTATATATATATATATATATATATATATATATATATATATATATATATATGTAATAAAATAAAAAAAAAATTCGCCATTTTTTTTGTTCTCTCTTAGCTTCAATTCTAAATTTGTGGAACATATTTCAATCTTAGTTTCGTAACTTGTAACAGCTAAAATTCTTTTTCTTACTTTAGTTATTAATAAATTATTTCTTGCTTCTCAAAAAGGCGGGAGGTATTTCGTAAGTTTTTTACTTTCTGGAATATTCCTGGGATTTTAATTTAATTTTTTATTTTTAACATCGCGTGACAGGTGTTACTACGCGTAGCTAAAGGGTTTGTTCTTCCGAGGAAAAAATATAGTTCTTGCCAAGGACCACCTGCTACGACCAATTAGAATTGATCATTTTTGTCCGTTTGAGGCTCGAGTTAATCCTAATTGGTTTTTTAAAATGATTGACGCGGATTAGGAGGGCGCTAGTTTTGTCGTGAAAATGATTTTTTCATTTGGTCTTTTAAGAGGTTAGAATGCATCTCTCCTTTAAACTACTCGGAAGCCATGTCACTTTTTCCGAGACTGCGATTGACTTTTAAAATATTAGGATGCTGTTTCTTTTTCCCCTAAAAATTCTAATATCTTGGAATGCAGCTTAATCACGAAGTTTTGGAATATTTGATGATCAGGCCAAGGTGAATGTGAGGAAGAACTTACGTAGTTTATGAGTTAATAAATAAAGGAATTGAAAGACTCATGGATTTTGTTTTTATAATGGGGAAATACCCCAATGCAACTCTTCCACTGCTTGCCAACTGCCGGAGCGACTACTCTGCTCGTGCTGCTGCTGATTCTTAGAAGTAACATTCTTGGAAGTTTACGAAACATAGCCTTCGTCGAATTATTATTACACTGAAAGCCGGCAGGATTTATGAGCCGGCGTGCATCTCTGGGAAAATATTAAACTAGTATGGTTTGCCAACTGCAGACTGTTCCTGTCAGAGAAACCTACAGCGATGAGTGTGTGCTCGCCATGTTCTAGGAAGAAATGTGTTTGTCTTACACTTCCCGTTCCAACTACATCAAGAGAACTGCACGCACCATTTTCGCCGAATACGCCGATTCTTCATGTGCATAAATGATAAACCCTTCAGCTGGGAAACGGATCGTCTTATAAAGTTTTGTGTGACTATGTCTAGCATCTCCAAATTTTTAAGTGTGAGATATGCCTGCAGTATTTTTTTTTTCTTGACAGCGATGAAAAACGTATGCTGATTATTTAATCTAAAGAACACCTGCACGACAAATTTCAACATCATTTACTTTTATTTATTTATTACTGTATTTTCTAGGTAAAAGTGCAGAAATATTATGATAAATTTTCATTTCATAATAAATGAACACTTCATCACGATTGCGAAACCACGGTTGATACCATCGGTAATATAAGCTAATTGAAATTTTCACCTGTGAGTCGTATCTACGAAGTGCTTTATTTTTGTTTATTTTAATAAATTTTAGGTATTTGAACAAGGCCACATCGAGGTGTCTGTAAGTTATTATTTATTATTTTATTTGTTTATTGATTAAGAAATTTTAATAATAATTTCTTTGTTTAAATTCTTGACTTTTTCTTTCTCTTTTATTACAGATATTAAAAAATAAATTTGTTCTTAATTTATAATTAATTGAAATTTTCTGCTCATAGAAATTCTATTTAGTTTTAAAGGTGTTTTTTAAATCGAAAGATGGATTATTTTGTTCTTAAAAAATACTCTGTTGCTAAATTTATTTTCAATACGTAAAGAAAAGTATTTTTGTTCTTAAAATTTTTGTTATTTCCCATGTATGGAAAACCGATATTTATTATTTTATTACTGATTTATTTATTATTTATTTATTTCACATGAATTTAAACAGAATTGATTTATTTATTATTTATTATTTTTATTGTTATTTATTGAAGTATTTGAAGTATAGTAATTGAATTTTAACAATTGAAGTATAGCATTTAAATATTTTCCATATGAATTATCCTTCTTTCATGTTATTAAGGTCAGGATTAGTAAAAGAAGAAAAAATGTCAGAAAATAAACTTGATATTGTCCCTTTTGACTTTGAGTCAGGCATGGACATTTTTAAGTGGTTTAAACACTTTGATAATGAATGTTCTGGAGAAAAAAAAGATAATGAGTGGAAACACCAAAATATTTCAAAATATTTAAAGGGGGAAGCGCTAAAAGCTTATATAAATGATTGTTTGGATTGTGCTACTTTAGCAATAGAAATTTTCCACAAACTAGACCTATGCACAATCCCAATCCTCAGCCCAGACATTGGACTCGACCTACTCCAAACAATCCATCCCAAAATTTTAATCCTAGGTTTTTCACTCCAGAATGCCTGCAACTCATTATCAAAACAACTACCCTAGTCGTCCGTGCAGAACATGTTTAAACAGAGGCATAGAAAATGCATATCATTGGGAGAGGAGTTGTATATTTCAAATTCCTTTCAATCTCAAACTCCTGCTCATATTCAACCACCCCCCTACTAATAATGTCTGACAATTATTTATCCCTGGATATGTGGACAATAACAAAGTGTATTGTGTGGTTGACAGTGGATCAACTGTCTCAATTTTACCCCTCAAATTTGTTCGATATTTAAATGGTAATTTTCATAATGTTACCCCTATTACTATTAGACAGGCACAAGGAACTCTTACAATTAATAAATCTTGTCGATTATGTATTAAATTTGGTAATATAAAGAGATATGTAAATTTTTTAGTAAGTAAGCTTGATTTGGACTATGCTATTTTAGGTTTACCTGATTGTGCCAAATTTAAATTGAAAATTGATTGTGCAAAAAACCAGGTGTTACAAGACAATATTTCGTTAAACCAATATGTCAACATATCCAGTGATAACTTAGAATTGATTCATTTTGATATTATAAAAAATGATACTACTGTGCAACCCGATTATGGAAATACCATAACTCCTCAATCCTTGCCGCGGACTAATAATGATGATTATAATCTATTGGGGAATCTGAATGCTATTCAAATTAAAAATGTAAGGGAACTTTTAAGGGATTATTTAGATATTTTTGCAAAAAATAAATATGATGTAGGGAGAATTAATATTGAACCTCAGCGTATTTATCTTAAATCTGACCTACCAATATCTTTGAGGCCTTATCGTACATCCACTGCTGATGAAAAAGAAATATCTTAGCAAATCCAATCCTTATTAGCTGCTGGGTTAATTAAAGAAAGTTATAGCCCATATTCTTCTCCAGTTACGTTAGTAAATAAACGAGATGAAGGCAAAAAAACCCGAATGTGTGTTGATTACCGAAAATTAAATTCTATTATGAAAAATGACGCTGAACCTTTGCCCCGAATAGATGAAATTTTAGACAAATTAAGTGGTGCCCAATATTTCTCTACACTAGATTTAGCCTCAGGCTATTGGCACAAACCTATTCACCCAGCCGATTCCGAAAAGTTAGCCTTTACTACTAATTGTGGGCTCTGGGAATGGAATGTTCTCCCCTTTGGTGTAAAGGTAGGCCCCCCCAATTTTCAACAGGACAATTAGAAGAATTCTTACAAAATATAAAATAGACTTTGCTTGTTATTATTTTGATGATATAATTATTTTTTCTAAATCAATAGATGAACATATACAGCATCTCATCCAAATTTTTGATTTATGCCGAGTATTAAATTTTAAATTAAAATTATCTAAATGTACTTTTGCTCAAAAACAAATCAATTTTCTAGGGTATGAAATCCAAAATGGAACTTTAACTCCAGCTAATACTAATATAGAAACAATTAAAAAATTAAAACCTCCTACTAATACTAAAGAATTACAAAGATTTCTTGGTTCTATAAATGTGTATCATAAATTTATTGACAAATATGCTGAAATTAGACACCCCCTAAATAAATTACTTAAGAAAGATACTATTTGGGAATGGAATACTGAATGTCAAAACTCTTTTCAAAAATTAAAAGATGCCCTCATTGCTAAACCAATTTTAAAGATTTATGACCCAAAATTACCCCTACACATGTTTGTTGACGCTTCTCAGGTAGCGGTAGGTGCAGTTCTTAAACAACCCGACCATAATAATTTTTTACATCCAATTGCTTATTTTTCTAGAGGATTGAGAAGTTATGAGAAAAATTATTTCATTACCGAATTAGAGTGTCTTGCTATCATTGATACTTTAGATAAATTTTATCATTACTTTCACGGTGTACAATTTACCATCCATATTTATCATGCATCTCTTGTTTGGTTAAAAAATGTCAAACATTTAAGAGGTCGATTATTTAGGTGGTCATTGAAGTTAAGTATGTTCGATTACAAAATAGAGTACTTAAAGGGATCTACAAATGTCGAAGCCGACATATTGTCCCGAAACCCTATTTCTCATTTTTGTAAACCCCTTACTTTTCTTCTTGACGTTAAAGAGATTATTGACATGCAAGAAAAAGAAAATGTGTGTGGATCAAATTATATTAATGACAATGGACTGATTATAGTTAAAAGAAAAGGTTTTCGTAAAGTGGTAGTTCCCATGTCCCTAAGAAAAAAATTGCTTAATGTTGCTCATGAACAGTTTGGTCACCCTGGTGTTCAAAAAATGCAAAATTTAATTTCTCCTAACTATTATTGGCAAGATATGACCCAAGACATTACTAACGTTGTTAAATACTGTGATATTTGCCAGAAAAATAAAAAACCTAGACAGAAAAAATTTGGCTTCTTACAAGCTATGCCCACTACAGATCAACCTTTTGACTGTCTGTCTCTTTATACTGTAGGAGGGTTCAATTATTATAATTCTACAAAAAAATATCTCCATATTATAATAGACCACGCCACAAGATA
Organism: Maratus speculifer; assembly: GCA_964019185.1. NCBI lineage: Eukaryota > Metazoa > Arthropoda > Arachnida > Araneae > Salticidae > Maratus > Maratus speculifer. The sequence continues at coordinate 80,759,861 of OZ025298.1, read as the reverse complement.
TGTTTGGGCATTCCCTTCCAAAAGTGTCACTACAGAAACTTATACAAATTGTCTGAAACAAATCTTCAATATCAAAATCCCTCAACAATTATTCTGTTTTAGTAAGATTTTAAGTGTACAGTCCCCTCAAAAAATACTTAGTGACAGGAATGCTGCTTTTACTTCTTCAAGATTCAAAAAATTCCTGCGAAATCATAATATTAAACAACTTTTGACCACTGCCCATCATCCACAAACGAATGGGAAATGAGAAAGAGTAAATCAGACAATAGTAACTAGATTAAAATGTAAAGTAAACTCCACTACCTCTAAAATTCCCCGGACTAAGCTTTAAACTGAGGTAATTAATGAATATAATAATACACCCCATTCTATTACTAAATTTCCACCTGCTTACTAGCTTTTTGGCCAATTACCCTATGACTCCCCCTTACAACAAAATTATTATCCCCCTGTTCATGAAGCACTTAAAATTGCTAAAGCAAGAACTGATGAATTTCATTTAAAAAATGAAAGATATTATGATAAAGATTATATCGAACCAAAATTTAAAATAGGAGATCTAGTTATCTATGAAGAATTTCAGTACCCTAATACTAGAAAGTTATCACAAGTATTTAGTGGCCCTTATAAAATTCTTAACAAATTATCCGAAGTAAATTTTGAAATTGATAGGCAAAACCAGTTCAAAAGTTCAGAAATAGTACATGTATCTAAATTAAGGCCTTATTATTCCCCTGATAAATTTAAATTAAGTCATGAGCAACAACCCCCTAATCAACAACAACAAACTCAAGTAAAAACTGTAGCTTAGACTATATCTCTAGTTTATCATTTTATAATTTTTTTTTCTCTTAAACAGTAAATTTCTTTCCATATTTTAATTCAGATAATATCTTGTAATTCTTACAGAATGGCAATGATATCTCTTGACTCCAGCGAGAGTGTCACTTGTCTGGAAATTTTTATATTTGTTTGTTTATGCCGGCGTAGACGAACAAAGTGGAAATTTCTTATTCTGTACTGAATTACCCTACTTAGAATAATATAATAACAAATAAATATTTAAAAATATATATTTTTCATCTGAACCTATTTGTAATATTAAATTTAATCTATCAATTAATAAATTAATTATTTGCCAAGTAACAAAATTTTTATCACTTTATTTTAATTTTTTTTCTCTTTCTTTGCTTCTGCATTCCAGTCCAAGTACATGTCAATTATAATATAATTTTGTTTCTTTTTCTCTTTCCTACTTGTATCTTGCAATGTTTTATCACACCGAGAGAATATTTATTGCGTAATTATTTGGCATGAATTGACATTAATAATCTTGTCTTTTATTTTTTTTATTTAATAATATTTCTTTTAAAGAGTCTTAGTAGTTTGAAGGTCACGTGCATTCTCAAACATGAACAAAATTTTTATTTATCTTTATTTTATTTTAATTTATCATATTATATTTTAATTTTTTTTTGTACATTTTCCTACTTAATCCTGTACTCGAATTACCAGATTAAGTAAATGATTAAATAATTGCTTATATTCTTTATAATATTCCACTTCTCTCTATATTTCATCCCAAATGCCTGAGATGAGATAAACGAAATTAAGTATTTAAAGAATGTCTTTTGTGATATTTATTATTATTTATTAAGAGATTTACTTATACCCATTATGAGATTTACTTATACTTATGATATTTATTATTATTGATATTTTTCCTTATTATGTTTCTTACTTATATTGTTTATTATTTACATTGTTAAAGTTTATTATTACTATATTATAAAATGTCTTACTATATTGAATTTGGACAATTAATAACGATATAATTAGACCTCCTTGAAAAGAGGCAATGGACGATACCACTCCAAATATGACTCTTGGACAATTAATAAGATATAATTAGACTTCCTTGAAAAGAGATCATGAATACTCCAAATATGACTCTTAAATGGATTTTTGAAACAAACTTTCAACATTGATTTGAAGAAAGTTCTATTAAATTCCTTTATTTCTAGATTTGACATTGTTAAAAAAGAATTCAACGTTATTGTTTTTCATTTTTATGTTTCATTTTTATGTTATTATTATGGGTAATTGCTTTATGATGTGTACTTTAAACAAGATTATATCTTGTATTTGTACTGATGCCTATTTTATTGTATTTAAATTTAAAGTTATTCCACGCATCACCTTGGTGTTCTTAAATTTGAATTCTATATTTATATAAAAAAGAGAAATTAATTTAATTTTTTTTTATTTAGTATCTAATTATTATTATTTATATCAACAACTTCGTGAGCTAAGTCTGCATCATCTCCCTTTCTGTGAAATTGCAGGTCTCAGACCTACTTTTTCACCCGTCTTTCTGGGAGGGGGGATTTCAGTGTAATAATAATTCGACGAAGGCTATGTTCCGTAAACTTCCAAGAATGTTACTTCTAAGAATCAGCAGCAGCACGAGCAGAGTAGTTGCTCCGGCAGTTGGCAAGCAGTGGAAGAGTTGCATTGGGGAATTTCCCCATTATAAAAACAAAATCCATGAGTCTTTCAATTCCTTTATTTATTAACTCATAAACCACGTAAGTTCTTCCCCACATTCACCTTGGCCTGATCATCAAATATTCCAAAACTTCGTGATTAAGCTGCATTCCAGGATATTAGAATTTTTCGGGGAAAAAGAAACAGCATCCTAATATTTTAAAGGTCAATCGCAGTCTCGGAAAAAATGACATGGCTTCCGAGTAGTTTAAAGGATAGATGCATTCTAACCTCCTAAAAGACCAAATGAAAAAATCATTTTCACGACAAAACTAGCGCCCTCCTACTCCGTGTCAATCATTTTAAAAAACCAATTAGGATGAACTCGAGCCTCAAACGGACAAAAATGATCAATTCTAATTGGTCGTAGCAGGCGGTCCTTGGCAAGAACTATATTTTTTCCTCGGAAGAACAAACCCTTTAGCTAAGCGTAGTAACACCTGTCACGCGATGTTAAAAATAAAAAATAAAATTAAAATCCCAGGAATATTCCAGAAAGTAAAAAACTTACGAAATACCTCCCGCCTTTTTGAGAAGCAAGAAATAATTTATTAATAACTAAAGTAAGAAAAAGAATTTTAGCTGTTACAAGTTACGAAACTAAGATTGAAATATGTTCCACAAATTTAGAATTGAAGCTAAGAGAGAACAAAAAAAATGGCGAATTTTTTTTTATTTTATTACATATATATATATATATATATATATATATATATATATATATATATATATATATATATATATATATATATATATACAGGGTGTCCCAAAAGGTCGTTTACAAACTTAACATGCTGGTCTGTCATATCATGATGAACAATATTAAATAGGAAACTAAGGGTCCCAAAAGTCTTCCGAAGGAGATATGCGCCATTAAAGTTTAGGGTCCAAAAATTCAAATGATTTTAAAAAACAGAAAAATTGGTCGATTCGTTTGCGGTTTTCACTAAAACTATTCTTTATGTCAGTATTTTCTTGAAAAAAAATTATAAAGATAAATTTCAAAAAATGTCGATAGAGGGCGCTTTAGACTTTGGAGTAACGATAAACTAGTTTTTACCATTATTTTTAGCTTCTCATTAAATTTTTTTAGAAGCTTAGACAGAAACTTAAATTTTGAGCTCAAAATCTAAATCGTTGGAAGTGGTTAAGGAGCGCAAACTGAATTGCGGGGGGAGGTTCAAATTTCAAATTATTATAAAAAACGGAAAAATTGGTCAATTGATTTGCGATTTTCACTAAAATTATTCTTTATGTCAGTATTATCTTGAAAATAATTTATAAAGATAAAATTCAAAAAATGCCGATAGAGGGCGCTTTAGACTTTGGAGTAACGTACAACTATTTTTTCCCGTTATTTTTTGCATCTCATAAATTTTTTTAGAAGCTTAGACATAAATTTAAATTTTGAGATGAAAATCTGAATCGTTGGGAGTGGTAAAGTAGCACAAACTGAACTGTGTTCAATGGGGGAGGGGAGGTTCAAATTTCAAATGATTATAAAAAGCGGAAAAATTGGTCGGTTTCCGCTAAAATTATTCTTTATGTCAATATTTCCTTAAAAATAAATTTAAAAAAAAAATTAAAAAAAATCCGTTAGAGGGCGCCTTAAACTTTAGAATAACCAACAATTATTTTTAACCTTTTTTTTTTTTTTTTTTTTTTTTTTTTTTTTTTTAAATCTAATTAAATGTTTGCAAAAGTTTAGACTTAAATTTTGTGCTCAAAATCTAAATGTCGATAGGAGGGGATAAGAAGCGCAAACTGATCTGTGTTCAGGAGTTGAAATGTTACCTTCCCCACCCCTCAAACGCAGTTCAATTTTTGGCCTCTTAGTTACTCACAACGATGCAGATTTTGAGCACAAAATTTAAGTTTGAACTTTTACAAGCATTTTATTAGATACAAAAAATAACGGTTAAAAATAGTTGTTGGTAACTATAAAGTTTAAGGCGCCCTCTGACGGAATTTTTTGAAAGATATCTGTAAAATTTATTTTCAAGAAAATATTGATATAAAGAATAGTTTTAGCGAAAACCGACCAATTTTTCCGTTTTTTATAATCATTTGAAATTTGAACCTCCCCACCCCCATTGAACACAGTTCAGTTTGCGCTACTTAACCACTCCCAACGATTCAGATTTTTATCTCAAAATTTAAGTTTATGTCTAAGCTTGTAAAAAAATCTTATGAGATGCAAGAAATAACGGAAAAAATAGTTGTACGTTACTCCAAAGTCTAAAGCGCCCTCTATCGGCATTTTTTGAATTTTATCTTTATAAATTATTTTCAAGATAATACTGACATAAGGAATAATTTTAGTGAAAATCGCAAATCAATTGACCAATTTTTCAGTTTTTTATAATCATTTGAAATGTGAACCTCCCCTCGCAATTCAGTTTGCGCTCCTTAACCACTTCCAACGATTTAGATTTTGAGCTCAAAATTTAAGTTTATGTCTAAGCTTTAAAAAAAATTAATGAGATGCAAAAAATAATGGTAAAAACTAGTTTATCGTTATTCCAAAGTCTAAAGCGCCCTCTATCGACATTTTTTTAAATTTATCTTTATAATTTATTTTCAAGAAAATACTGACATAAAGAATAGTTTTAGTGAAAACCGCAAACGAATCGACCAATTTTTCTGTTTTTTATAATCATTTGAATTTTTGGACCCTAAACTTTAATGGCGCATATCTCCTTTGGAAGACGTTTGGGACCCTTAGTTTCCTATTTAATATTGTTCATCATGGTATGATAGACCAGCATGTTAAGTTTGTAAACGACCTTTTGGGACACCCTGTATTTATATATGTATATTATATATATATATATATATATATATATATATACAGTGCGTGTCAAAAGTTTAAGCACAGCAGAAAATTTCAAAATAAAATTTTATTAATGAATGAAAGTTAATTTCTTTTTCACATAATCCACAAATTATAGTTTTAAAAAGATAGTTAACAGATTTATGTTATAAAATTTATCTTAAAAAATAAAATTTATCAAAACAACAAAAATGAGTGTGTCAAAAGTTTAAGCACAGTAGTTTTTAGTCTTTAACAGAACAATAATAATAATAAAAATAACACTTGATTGTTGCTCTTTTATACTGAATTACTTTAAATATACGGTCTTCCATCGAAAAAATGTATTGTTTCTCGTTCAATTTTAAACCAAGCGTTCTCATTGGCGTCTTTCAAATCTTTAACTGAAGAATATTGCTTTCCATTTGGATAAACGGCATGAGTGAGAATACCCCACATATTTTCTATAGGGTTTAAATAAGGACTAATTGCCGGCCATTTGAAAACAGACACTTTTTTCGACTTAAGACACGATGAAGTTGAGTTTGAGGTATGGATCGAAACATTGTCATGTCGAAATAACCATTTTTGTCCCCCCAAAAACTCAGGAACAGGCAGCCAATGATTGGCAAAGAATATTGCTTTCCATTTGGATAAATGACATGAGTGAGAATAACCCACATATTTTCTATAGGGTTTAAATAAGTACTAATTGCCGGCCATTTGAAAACAGACACTTTTTTCGACCTAAGCCACGATGAAGTTGAGTTTGAAGTATGGATCGAAGCATTGTCATGTCGAAATAACCATTTTTCTCCCCCCAAAAACTCAGCAACAGGAAGCCAATGATTGGCAAGTGTCTCTTGATAGTTTTCAGAGTTTTCACGACCACTGATGAATGCTAGAGATGTCTGGCCATTGAAAGAAATAGCCCCCTACACCATTACAGAACCACCATTTTATTGTCGGCTAAATACACTTCTAGGTTATTTGCGGAGATCATGCCAATAGTACTTAAACCCATCAGGGCCATCGAGGCTCCATTTTTTTGATCACTGAATATGATATTCAGCTACTTTTCACCAAATGACATATGCTCTTTGGCCCATTGTAATCTAGCTTCTTTATGGTGCGTTTCAGACACGGTAATCGAGCCATTTTACGGTATTTGATATATTGGAATTACAAAACTCTTCTATGAACAGTTTTTTTCGATATTTGTCCTCCAACTGCATGTTTTGTTTGAGAAAGGGAGTAATTACCAGTTGAAGCCAAATTTCTGATACGGCTATCTTCGCGCAAACTAGTCACTCGCGGCTTTCCTGTTCGAAATTTTCGTTTAAAATTATTACCACGAACCAAAATTTGATGACTACCTCGTTTTGATCTTTTTAATGTACTTGCAATTCCAAAAACAAACTTAGATTTTGCTCTCATCCTCCATATTTTATCACCTCCTTTTCTGAAAATTCTTCCGACCGAGGTATCTTGTACTAAAAAAGTAAACAACAACTAACAGCTTCTTATGCATCCAGAAATTGTGTGCGCAACCGCTTACGTCAGATTGTAAAATTTGCATAAAAACGATTTTGTGCTTAAACTTTTGACACGGTTCTTTTTGTTCTATCCTTAAACTCCATCGTTTGAAATAAAATTTAAAAGTTAATTTCAATGAATATTGTGTTAAAATAGATATTATTAACATATACAAGACAAATATTGAAATAAAGTGAATAATTAAAGTTTTATTTGAAAATTTCTATTGTGCTGAAACTTTTGACACGCATTATGTATATATATATATATATATATATATATATATATATATATATATATGCATGTATATGTATGTGTGCGTGTGTTCTATACACTGATAATTCCGTTAACATTTTGTTAAGTTTTAATTGATTAGATTGGTTATATTTGAAGGTAATCCTTTTAAGAAAGAAAATATGGTGTCCAAAGCATACACTAATTTTTTCTAAAAATTAATAAGAAGTAAAAGGTAATAGCTATTGTAATAATTTTTACAGAAGAATAATGTGTGAAGTCAATCATTCTTGCGAAACGCTTTCTTGTTTTAACACCAAATATCACATTTATTCGATGCTATACTGTCTCAAGGTTTAAAATATCCTGCCATTTTCGAAAAGGAAATATTTTTTAATATTGTAGGAAATCGAGAGAAAAAGAAATTATACACATTTTCCACAGTAAAACAACACACATTACTATAATTTCTAATTTTAAACACACTTATGATTTCTACTTAAATTTTTACAAAGCGTACCGTATTGTTCTGGTTGTTTATCAGATCCGGTAGCAGACGACATCTAACGCCATGTCTATGCATAATCCTGATAACATATAGCCACCTTTTTAATGACTCTTAAAACCAAAACAATGAAACCCAAATAAAGTAATAAGTTCTTAAGTTTGTATGCTAATAGCCAGTGAGATTAGTTCCTTCATTATTCATCATTTACTTATTTTTTAATTATTTATACGTGAAAGTACCGGATAATAGCAATTATAGATTGTTCAAAAGGATGTTGGAGTTCTATATCTTTTTTACTTTTACAAGTGCATTTTATGTATACATTATTTTGTATGACAATCAAACTGAAATTGTTATATTATATCGTAAAGCCTTATAAAATAGATCCATTATTTAGAAAATTTTGGACTTATGTCAGTTTTCTAATTTTTTTATTACATAAATCCTCGATTTTAATGTTTATATAATCATCATCGTCATACATTACTTTTGAGTAAAGGTATTAATGAGAGAAAACTAACAAACGTATCAAAAAATTAACATTTTTTCTCATTCAAAGCACCATAATTTCACAAATTATGAAAAATCACATTACTAATTATTCATACTTTTTTTTATCTAACTTTGAATGCTTTAAATCATATTATAAGATGATTAAATGAAATAGCATTCTAACACCACCCACCAGAAAGTTTTAAAATAAAGAGAGAAACATTAGTTATCAAATGTTTCACGCATCCTTGTAAGATGCAAGCTATGTCAAATTAACAAGAAATAGTACAAATATCCATATTGCACAAATTCTCCAAAATTAAATTGTAACTTATTCAAGATTCCGTATGAAACTACGTGTTATGCATTAAATCCTATTATAAAACGATGCAATTAAACAACATTATACTTTTCAGAAGTTTTAAAGTAACGAGAGAAAAATGTATTTAAACTCAACTTGAATATTTCAGACTTCGCTAATAGATGCAAGCCAACGTCGATGATTTTCTCTTTTAACAATGAAATGTATTGAAGATCGATATGAAACACGTGAATATTTAATGCCAGAATCATAAATCTCGCATGTCAAAAGCGTTCCGGATATTAAACGACGAACCTTAATGATTCCGAGCTTTTTGTAAAATTAATTCCTACCATCATATTAAAAATACTCGTTGATAAGAATTTAAAGTTTGAAGTGTGAAAGAGGTAGATTTTTAAACCGCAATGACAGCTGATTAAACTTTCTGGTTGAGCGACTGAGTGTAAGAAATAACCGGTTCTCATTGTTTCAAGCAAACACTTTTGTTCTACTGCGGAATGATTTATTACTTTCTGGATATTTTGGGAATTATTAACGGAAATTTAACAGTGAAAATTCTCATGCATATTTCCAGCGGGAAGTAATGAGTAAATAGAACTTTCATAGCGCACTTTTAACAAAGATAAAACCTGACTTTTATTTTAGAAACTATTTTCACGTTAATTAAAAAATAGTCAAATTTACAAATTCATTTGTTTTATTTTCATTTGTGAAATTTGCTTCATTTGTAATTTACTATGAGATAATTTTGTAATTTTTTCTCATTTTTCAATTTTGCAGAAACTTACCTTTTTTTTCTAAATAGCACTCAACAAATATATGGAAATAATGTATAAAAAATGTATTTTTCTAAGTTATGTTTATTATATTTAACTGTTATTTACTATATTAACTGCAAAATGCGTGAAATTATCTTCAACTTTAAAGAAAATCTGACTTTTTTTCTATATTTGTTTAACAGAAACATTTGAATTTTTAATACCGCTTCATATTTTCATGCATTGTATTTAGCATAGTTATATGAATAAAAATACATAGTTTTTAAATATACAACGCAATATTAAAATACATTTGGAAATTAGTTTTCTTCTAATTACGCACTCGAAAGGAAAAATAATACATATACTTTAAAAAATGGAATAGAAAAGTCTTTGTCATTTTGTAATTAATATTATAAAAGAGTAAATCCTATCATACTTTTAATACTAGCTACTGTAAATCATTAATATACCTTCTAAATAATTATTTTATATTATAATAATGCTACAATTATTTAATAGCCCTGTAAAAAAAGTAGCATAACCTGAATTTTTTTAAGTCTTTGAAAAATACTATATAAGACAATAAATACAAAATATTTAATATATAGATGTGATAGGTTTTAGTACATTGAGATCATCACAATGAATTTTTATGTATGACTTTATGTACACTTACAAGTTACGTAACATTCTTTTATAGTTTTAAATAATTAGTCAAACCAACGTATCTAGCTCTTTTACAATGGAAGAAAGAATATGCATAGATAACTTATGGATATCTGTAGAAAATTTTTCCCGCCCAATTTTAGGAATTTGAAATTTAAATTAATATTTTTTTATTCAAATTGTCTAAGAGGCATAAAAAAACAGGGTGAAATGTGTCCAAGTCAAGATTCGAGCTTGGGATATTGTTATTAAACCTTTTGCGTCTGCTGTATTATTAATAGTACATGTCTTTTAATAAAGAACTTTTTTGTTTTAAAAAATACTTTTGCTACTATTTACATTTAGTAATGTTAGTATATGCTTATGCATTTACTATATGATTTCATTTATGTTTAGCATTTAGTAACAACCATTATTACTTGTTTCATTCTCTTTGCGCCGTTTGCAATTAATTTATTTTAAAGATATATTTCAAACATAAAATTTAAAATAAAAGTTACTATCCTGAAAGAATCGTGTATAATAAAGGACAAAACGTATTAGAAAGTTGTAATATGAGTTAAATCTTTATGTAATGCTATATTTTGTGAACATCCCCAAAAATATTTCCTTTGAATATTATCATATGTATCTTAATTTAATAGTACGAAAAACAACAACATTCGCTATCTTTCAGACAATGAAATATTTATTAAACACTAATTAATCAATTTGAATAGATAGTTTTATTGTAATTAACGCAAAAGTATTTTTTTTCTAAAAATTGAAAAAAAATCGGATCCGAAAGGGTGATGTAAAATTACTCTACCATTGCACTGTACCCAGGTTATCACTTCTTGCTCTGTGAGAAGTTTTCCACAAATAATGTAAACTTATTTTGGTTTATATAATTCCTTAAAGACAAATAAATCTAAATATTCGCGGAAGTCTTATTAACTGTTAATCCATATCGCTAGATTTCTGTCTTTATAACTAAAATTATGAAATAAAATATAGAGAATTTTAAGAGTCCATTTGAAAGGAAAAAACTCAAATCATATTATTCACCTTATTTTTTTATTATTGATTGCCATAGTGTTAATTTTCCTTAAATGTTTAACTAATCAAAATGTGTTTAAATAATCTCCAGTAAGTCATCTGAATTGTGGGCATAACACAGTTAATGTGATGATTAACACAGATAAATGATTTAAATTCATATACCTTTGGCTTTAAAAAGAGAACCTTTTGTTATCAAAGTCGTGACACACAGCCAAGACATTAAGAATCTGCAAAAACTGACACGATTGGCGATTCAAGCGCTCGAATTCGCCATCTGGTGGAGAAAATATGTAACTTCTCGTTTCAGGATAATGCCGTGAAATCGCATTGCGTTACACGTACTTTAAAATCGTTCAGAATAATTATTCTTTTGCACAATGTCAGATCTATTGTGACATTTGTCTTCTGTCTTATATATCAAAGCAAAAGTTATCCGAATTTGAATATTTAACACTTTCAAATTCATTTGCAATAAAGAATTAATTCAATGGCATTTTAACATTAGTTAAAGGAACATTAAAGGGGCAGTTTTCCTGAATCGAAGGCTGCAAGCAGCGTCTCTAAAGGCCGTTTTAATTCCCAATACTATTTGTTTACTTACATAAACCTTGTTCCAGCGTATATTTCAAATTCTTTAAACCGTGTTAAGCGTGTTAAGAAAAACAGCAAACATCAACATGTGTCTTAGGCATGTGTCACTATTCTGATAAATAAAGGTATTCTATTTCACAGCAACAAAGGAAAACAATCAGTGTAAGACTTAAAAAAGGATTTGTGCTTTTTACCAGTGACGTAGCCAAGCAGGGGTCCAGAGATGCAAACCCATTGCGAAATCCAAACAAAGAACTAGTTTTCTGAATCACAGATACAACGATCAAAACGACATAGACGGAATCCCAAAAAACCGACAAAAAATTGCGTTTTAGACAGGTGTTCTTTTTAGAAGGTTTAATTCAAAAGTACATATTTCTTGGGATTATGGAGTTTTTCACTTTAAACAGGTTTCCGTTATAAACACTTTCCTTTTCCATTTTTTCAGTATCCATTAAAAGTGTTAAAATGTATTCACCCTTTAGTATAATTGTGAAAAGCATTAGTGTATTACAATAAATGTATAAAGAGGACCTTTCTCAAATAAAAACAGTACAATATTAGGCGAAATCAATGCTACATATTTATACTTGCTAACGTTGGAAACCTATCCGACGGCAGATTTTCCTAGATTATGCTCAAAATTTATAAATGGCTGTTGTGTATAGAAAGTGGATGGGAACGCTTTTAGTTTCGTTCCATCATATAGGCCAAGATCATAGTGGAACGAGTACATTGAGTTGAATGAGGGCCAGCAAACTACCCAAGAAGACATGACAAAAAAATATCTTAATTATTCTTCAAGGAGATATTCTTAATGATAATGTTAAATCAAAACAACACTTGTGAGGAAATAAAATAAATAAGAAGATATTACCTGATGCTTGAAGAAAGATGATTAAGACAACATGAAGAAAAGAATCACTTGAGACGATTTGTTGAAAATTGAAGAATAAACTTTTATTTATTATATTTGTTTAATGAAGAAAAATGAAGACATCGTTGTTATCTCATAATAATTTTCGTTATGAATTTGACTTGATATGATCGATCTATCATGATATCATAGATCACATACAAATTCGTAGAATAATGAAGACTTTGAATAATAAAGAATAATGAAGACATGGTTATTATTTCAATATAAATTTCGTTAAGAATTCGCTTGATAGGAGCGATCTATCGTAATATTATAGATCAAATACAAATTCGTACATCTTCAATTATAAAAGGAAAAATGAACTTGAATAGCTCTCCTTTTCTCCTGGGGATGCCATCATGAATAGAATTATATATATTTTTTAAAGCGAATCTTCAAAAAATCAAAGCTTCCTTTTTGCCAGAATAATATATATTTTTTTATAAGATATTCAAGGAAATGATCTTCGTAAAATTATGAAATGGAAAAGGAAAATCTTGAAGAGTTGCAGATAAGATTATACCGGATGGTGCCATCGAAATTGAACAATTACACACAAAATTTCATTCTATACGTATCAGCATATTCGAATTTTAACGGACAAAAAACCACCAGAAGGATTAGGCCGGAGCCGTGGAGATGTCTTACTCACTACATTACATCCACTCGACTGACAACCGACCGTCACAGAGGGGAGTGCAAAGAGAAAGGGTTGCTGTAATCTCGCAACACGCCAAGTTGGCAAGCTAGAATGAGCGAAGCGAGAGAGAAAAGCCAAGCTACGTAGAAATGCATAGGGAAAAATGAATTTAATAGGATAAATATGATAGTACTTTTAAAGAAGCAAAGCCAAAAAGGTGGCCAGGAATTTAACTGCTTAAATCACGTCATCAGTAGAATTTAATTTCATAGGCCAAGGGGAGGGCTTGAATAAACGGAAGTAACCACCCATAGAACGTTGGAGAAGCTTCTAGAAGCACCTTAAACCGGAAGGAATGAATTCAAACAACATTTTACCGTTTTAGAACATTCGAAAAGCTACGTAAGGAAGAAATATTTACAGGAGAAGGCATCAAAAGACGAAATCGAAATAATATTTAAAATGAGAACATTAATGAAAAAATGAATGATGGCTAATAAAATAGTTGATATAATTAAAATAAAATAAAATATGGCAGGGGTTTTCGAGTAACCACCACAATGGCAGTTTTTTTTTCTCTCTGAGGATAAAAGTTTTTTTAGAGCAATGTCCATTTTTCAGATTTTTTTTTTCTAAAACTAATTATTTTTTTTATCTGTCTGCCCTATATCTTCTTATATTTATGCTCATTCACCAAATAAGAAATTATAAAAATTGCTCAAGTGCATTATGAGAAAATTAGATTTTTACATCAAAGTACGATATTTTAGAAGAAACAAAAAATTTAGGCATTCCTAGTCTGTGTGGAATTCTTACATAATTTTATCAAATACATGGCACACTTGGGCAAAATTTAATTATATATAATAAATGATGTAATGTTTAAACCTTTATCGGTTTTATGTCCCTTCTCACGTGACTTTCGGACGAGAATTTGTTACACGAATTTAAACGGTTAGCACCACTTTTTTTTTTAATAAGAAATACATTTTTATGTACTTTTACTTCATGTGCACACTAGAATATATATTTTGAAAAATATAGTGGTGAGAGAAAATTTTAAAAGTATAAGTTTGAATTTTTACGTTTATATCTAATGGTCGAAATAAAGGGGAATACCAAATGATTTATGAAGGCTCAAAGAACATTTTAGGTCGAAAAACAAAAATTAATGTTTTCAAAAAATTTCACTTATTCACCCTTAGAATAAAACCTTTTCTCCAAAACTCCCATCGGAAATAAACGGTTCTTGCTTCACATTTATGTAAAATCATTATCTGATATCTATTCCACCACAAATTCTTAATTTAATGGCAACAAATTAAACATAGAAAATGCTGTTTTGAGCTTAACCTCTTGACCCTAACTTTATTGTACACAAAAGTTATGAATTTTAATACTTGAATTAAATAAATTTAACTCTTTAGTATGCGCTCAGTTCTTTAGATCTTAATGCTTGTAAAGTTTTTTTTAAACTGGTAAATATTAATGTAACTTCAGTGTATTATATTCTGCAGTTATAAAAATTAATGCTACATATTTTTTTCTTAAAAAAAAATTAAGAAATTAAATATATGTATATATTTAAATTCTTAAAGTTGCTAGAAATACTTTTACTATACATACAAAGTCAATCCTGTCAACAAGTAATCGCAAGAGCTGACAAAAAATTAAGTTTCAGACAGTCTTTCTTTAAAGAAGTACAATTAATTATACTTCTAAGTACGTTACCTGAATACGATCTCTTTTTCGTTTCATCGGGAACTTGAAACTCTTACTTTTGAGAAAAAATCCGTTCCACAGGTTTTACTGTGTTTTATTGAAGTGTGGTGAAAATCCCCTTTCATATAATTTTTTTGCAAAATTAATTATGTGGCAATTGATGTTAAGAATCTTTAACGCTTCCATTTAAGGAAAGGTTCCGTTATAGATAACTACAATTCTGAATGTACTACTATCAATGGAACATAAACAATTATATTTATGTAAATACACAAAACTGTGTAAAAATGGTACCTGCCTATAATGGAATTCTCTCTTAAACGTAAATTTTCCATAATGCTTTCAAAAACACTACTATGCAATTACATCTGCCAACACAAAAACCTATGTAAAACGGAATTTTAAACCAACATTTGTGATATTATCTTAAATGGTTTTACTATATAAAACCCGAAAGTAAAATTCTGCCCCCTTCCCTTTCCCCACACCAAAACGAAATCCTGGCTACGCCACTGCTTGTTACCAGAATTTTGCCGGCTTGTTGCCAATGTGTTGTTTTTTCTAGACTGCAAATTGGTCTACTGTACCTTGACGAAATAGAATTACTTGCTACACATCAGTATGTATACCAGTCGAGTATTCTATGAGGGTGATAAATCCTTTTCTCATTCAAAGTTTCCAAATGATTAGATTATTCTTATTTTTATAGATGTTTTAAATTAAATTCTCCAGATTCTAATCATTATTTCCCTTTGAAAATAAATCATCAATTCCATCAAATCCTACATTATATGACCAATAATGGCGGTCACTTGCGATTTTTGAAATTTTGTTAAATATCTAGAATTAACATGAGGAATTATTCTGAAAATTCCTGCGTGTAATCAATATAGTTGACATTTTTGTATTTCATGCATTTTCGTAAAGATTTTTTCCCGAAATCCCATTGGGGACTATCAACAAATTGAAAAAAAAAAGAATATCTTTTGCGTAAACCTGTAATATGTATGATGTAAAAGCATTGTTTATTACAAGAAGCCTCCTAATTATTTACTACAGTTTAAATGTTTTATGACATTAGTCTTTACACAAAGGATTATCCAAAGTATTTTCGTTTTTTATATTATTATTTGTTGACGGTTATCTATAAGGTATCGGTTAAAATCTTCGCCGGAATGTATGACAGGTACTATGCTATTTGCACGCCAAAATTTTCGGGATGATACCTGCTGCATTTTTATATATATTTAACAAAATGTGTAAAATTGAAAGTAACCCGTTTGACCATATAGTGTATAAATATAGCCTTGATTTAACTATGTTTACTTCAATATCCCTTATATACCAGTCAAACCCTAAAAGTCAGTGCAAAGGTTTCCTTCATAAAAAAACTTGGTAACTTCTCATTTAAAATTCTCCTTGAAAATGTCCCTTTTTCCGGTAAAAATTACAAATGTTAATTTAAACTTCCACACTTTTCTAAAAAAACTATTATTGAGTTTTTTTTTCTGATGATCTATTTGAAAAAGTTTCAGATGAATGTGTTTTTAATCTCTATTATAATATACGTATGTGCAAACATTTTAATATAACTATGTAAAAATATCTGGCCTATAGCGTTTTTAATTCCACTTATTAACAAACGTGTGCAGCCAAGCAAATTTGGACAATTAATGTTAAGGGTGATAGGATTACTTTTCACTACATTCTTAGGGTACATTTCTATCTCGCTTGTTTCTTTTTTCCCGGCAAGTGTAATATAACGAGAAAATAAAGTATAAGGAATGAATATTTTTTTTTTTTTTAAATATAGTATGAAATAACCAAATGTAGTAATTTGTAGCGTATCTGAATAATAACATAAATATTAAGAATAAAAGAAGTTCTTCTTAATTTACCTTACTTATTTTTTATGTTTTAAATAAAAAATAAATTGAATAAGTATTATTAAAAGATTATTTAATTTTTTATTCATGAAAAATTTTATAGTTATGACTCTGAAAATATTTGTGAAAAGAAAAATTTTAATTTTTTTTCATAAAGTTTTATTTTTTAAAACATATTTTTTACTACACTGATAAAATACTTAATAAATTAAATGTTAGTAAAATATTTAATTCATCAACAGCTTTTGTAAATATATATCTGTATCTATATGTTAAATAAAATGTTATTTAATTCTTCTTTGATTTTCGAATATGACATTTTAAAATAAAGCTCATTTTTTATCGAAAGGATCTCGTTGAATAATCATAAAAAAGAATTTTTAAGATCATTGGTTTTATGATCACTTTCTAATTAGCACTTAAAACTCGCATGCTTTATTTTTCTTCTATTCCACAGTACTCGAGGCAAAGAGTAAGTCACTTCTTAGGCACTTATGGTGTTACATCAAAACTCTCATTAAATAAAAATGTAGGAGCTTTTGCTGCATTTGACAATGAACGATATCTGAATTGATAAGAGAGCATGAATATGTAATGATGATATCATTAATCCTACTTTCCTAAAGTATTCTTGATATTACTCCTGATTTAGATTGATTAGAGTCTTTTTCTAAATGTAATTCGGAGTATCTCATTAGAACTGCTATATATAATTCATGTAACTTTCTTTTTTAAAGGAGATACTTAAAAAAATCAGCTTCTTTAACTTTGTTAGCGGTTGAAGTTATTAAAAAATGAATTTTTATAAAACATTGCTTCCTTTTAAACTTTTTAAAAGATTGTAGTATTTATAGTTAGATGTATTATTATTTAATAAATTTAAATTTATAACTATTAAGCTATTTAAGTAACTATAAATTATTAAACTATTCATTCATTTTCATTCTATCTCATTCATTTTTCGGGGAAAAGTTTAGAATTATCTAAAATTTAAGAAATAGTAATTTATTTTTTTATCGAATTTTTAATATAAATTTTAAAACAAAAATTTATTATTCTTCAATTAGGAATTTATTAACATGGGGAAGTGTTTAGAAAATATATCACTTGGTAGTTAAAAGAAAATAAACTGCTTTATTTTCAATCTGATAGATAGAATTTAAAATAGAATCTAAGTCATTTAGTCCAGACTTCTGCTCAAAAATCAGAATAACTTCTGATGTTACAGTCAAGCTCTCATTCACTTTGGTCTTTATATCTAGACTTATATTCCATCTGGACTTTATACTTAGATTTTATATCTTTACTTTAGTAAAGATATTTTTTCTATATTTAACATGAACGCTATTTGTAATTCTAAGAGAGCATGAATATTTAATGATGATATCGTTAATCCTTCTTTCCGAAAATGTTGTTGATATTACTCAAGATTTCTTTTGAATGGAGTCCTTTGCGAAATTTATCTCTGCATATATCATTTAAAATACTACATAAGATGTATAGAATTTCCTATTTGAAAAGGCTTTCTCACTAAAATCAATTTTATTACGGAGTTCTTCACATCAAAATTTAAAGTACTAACTATATAAATAAACAAATAAATTAAAAAAAAAACTCTTTAAATTTCTTTCAATATGATGTAAATAGCATATACTGTGACTATTTTTAGCATTACTCATATGAAAAGGATATTTCTTAAATACCTGGACGCATTAGGAGCTAATCGAAAACTATAAGATCCCACAGAAGATTTGGTAACAAAAATTGGAAGATTTATAGTGTGAAAGAATTTAATTATATTTCATTTATGTTGTGTTATATAAGTTTCGCATGAAACAAGTCCTTCTAGCTTGTTCTGGGAGGAAAAAGTAGCTTTCATATAATTTATTTTAAGAATTCAATTTTTTTTTTTTCACAAACGTACAAAGCTAAAATGAGTGAACCCGATTGTAGAAGATTTAAGCTTAATTTTTGCTAATGAGGAATTTGAACAAAGATTTTGCTGTAAGTTAGTCAGCTACATCTATGTTGTCTTCATTTGAAGAAATTTATGTTTAGATGCCAAATAACGAAATCTCCAAGTACTCGTTATATAAAACTACATTATGGATAAAAAACAATGAACTCGGTCTATATCTAGATATGCTTTGTACGCATACTTAATCACATTGAAATCAGTTAATGTATACGAGCTCGCTCGAATGATAAAATTCAGACTGTTTTAAGATTGAGACACCTTGTAATTTCAAACTTCTATATCTCAGCTATTTTTTAAGAAATTGGCGAAGCAAAAAAAAGCTCCGGTACCTTATTAGCAGGCTCAAACACTTAAAAGAAAAAAGTAGTTTCATTGCCTAATTTTTGTACTTGTTTTTTGATTTTTTTAAAAATTTTAAATACTCCCATTTTGAAACTAGAAAGCGCATCATGTTAACGCACAATGTGATCGAGATATTAGTAGGTCTATTGCACTAGCTTATTCGCATTCAAATCTGTCAATAAATGAACGCGCCATCACATGACAAAAAGTGTATAGTTTCTAATTTACAGCCATATTAGAAGTCCAAATTTCTATATTTCAGAACATTTTTAAAGACGAAATCAAAATAGCTGCAAAATTCCTTGTATCAAGTCAAATACAAGGTGCGTCAAATGTTGTCCAAATTAAAAACAAAAATCAAAATTGAAAACTTTTGCTTGAAAAAAATTTCGCCTGAGCACATATGATAAAAAATGTATGGGATTTCTTTGCCGCGTATAAAACATGTAATTACATAAGTAACCAAATGAGAACACTCACACGTATAACTGAGGCACTTCATTCAAATCGGGCTAGAATTAAAGCACCTGACAGGAAATTGATACATCACTCGATCTCAGTAGCATATTGTCCTTATGCAAGCACACTAATGTTTAAATTTTTCTACAAGATTTGTTAGTCCACAGTGACCGCATTGCGGACATTTCGTATGGAAAAAGTACTAAAGGCACAAAAAAGCCCTATTTGATTGAACGGAATCTGATTTCAGTACGACGTTTTGAGAAAAACGTTCCCCGGCAAGTGTATAATTCTTAATACCTTATTATTATAATACCTTATTATATCGTTAATCCTTCTTTCCGAAAATGTTGTTGATATTACTCAAGATTTCTTTTGAATGGAGTCCTTTGCGAAATTTATCTCTGCATATATCATTTAAAAGACTACATAAGATGTATAGAATTTCCTATTTGAAAAGGCTTTCTCACTAAAATCAATTTTATTACGGAGTTCTTCACATCAAAATTTAAAGTACTAATTATATAAATAAACAAATAAATTAAAAAAAAAACTCTTTAAATTTCTTTCAATATGATGTAAATAGCATATACTGTGACTATTTTTAGCATTACTCATATGAAAAGGATATTTCTTAAATACCTGGACGCATTAGGAGCTAATGTGTCCTGATGCGTCCAGGTTAGTGATGGGCGATTTCGATTTTTTAAATCGATTTAATCGATACTACGGCCAACTCCATTTAATCGATACTTTAAAATTTTTAATCGATTTCTCTGAAGGTAATATAATTTTCATTTTCCTTCAAAAGTCGAAGATAAAATAGACGGATGTGCCAATTCCAAAATTTCAATGTATTAGTTTCTAAGATAGAAGAATTAAAGAAACCTCAGAACCCGCCCCCCCCCCCCTTGCAAAATAGCGTTTTTTTTTTTTTTTAGTGATGTACACCAAAAATTGATCGGGATCAATTTTTATTAAGTACCAGGTGAATCTGAATTTTGATGAAAATCCATGAAAGCGCGAGATACAGCTATTGCGAAATCGTAATAAAAAGAATATTGCCCAGTTAAACTGATGGCATTGAGCTCACAGGCTACGCATACTAATTGTACATTACAGCCTTGTATTTTCGTTAATTCCGTTCGAAAAAAAAAATTAAGAAGGGGAAACAGCTCTCCCCTTTCTCCTTTTTTATACTTAATCATTGAACTTCTAAACTATCAAGTACATGCTTTATCATATTAAAAAATCTATATCCAAAATTCAGAGCAAATCGGATAATTCTTAATAAAAACCCATTTAGCATTTATATAATTTAAGGAGTTATTCCTCTCTTTTATACTTAACCATTAAACTTCCAAAACTATTCAGAGATTTGAACGAAATCTGACAATTCTGATTGAAAAATCCATTTATGCAAGTTAAGGGGAGGGGCATTAGAACCCCCGTTCCCCCTGTTTATACTTATTCAATGAACACCTAATAACAGCCACGGACTCGCCTCATCAGAATGATCCTATATCTAAATTTTGAACGAAAACTGTTAATTCTGCATGAAAATCCCTTTTATATCAATTAAGGGGAGGGGCATGAGCCCCCCGTTCCCCCTGTTTATACTTATTCAATGAACACCTAATAACAGCCACGGTATCGCCTCATCCGAATGATCCTATATCTAAATTTTGAACGAAAACTGTTAATTCTGCATGAAAATCCCGTTTATATCAATTAAAGAAGGGGGCATGAGCCCCCCGTTCCCCCTGTTTATACTTATTCAATGAAAACATAATAATAATCACGGAATCGCCTCATCAGAATGATCCTATATCTAAATTTTGGACAAAATCTGTTAATTCTGCATGAAAAACCCATTTATATCCATTAAGGGGAGGGGCGTGAGCCCCCCGTTCCCCCTTATACATATCGAATGAACTCCAAAAACTAATCAGGGAAGCGCCTTATCAGGATATACCTATATACAAAATTTCAAGTGGATCCGATATTTTTATCATGAGTTATCGCGTTACGCACGAACATACAGAACGGACGGGCACATAAGTTCTCAGGCTATGATAGCCTGTGAGCTAAAAAATGCAGCATATCAGCGTCACCTGCTGGGCAATTTACACCAAGAACTAAATAACACTAATCTATGTCAGAGATTTACTGAATCTGAATTTTGATGAAATTTCGTTCTTGAGATAGCGCTATTGCGTTAATCATGAATAATGCAGTATAGCAGCGCCATCTCTTAAGCGATTTCCACCAAAATGTAATTAGCATCAAATAATATCAAGGACTAATTGAATCTAAATTTTTATGAAAGTCCGTGCATTAGTTCTTGAGATAAAGCTAAAATGGAAACAGGGGCGTGCGAAAAGAGAACTGCGCCCGGTTCAAAGTTCCAATTTAGCCCTCCCCCCCCCCATTAACTTTTTCTTGTGATAGGCTAGAAGTGATGTTAGTAGTAAAAATTTGGCGCCCCCTAAATTTCCGTGCTCGGAACGACCGCTTCCTTTCGCCTCCCCCCCCCCCTTTCATATGGCGCTGAGTGGAAATTGTGAAAAATTCAGTATAGCAGCGCCATCTGAGAAGCTATATACATCAAAATGCAGAAAACATCAATTCATGTCAAGGACTAACTGGATCTAAAATGTGATGAAAATCCGTTCATTCGTTTATCAGATATAGCTGTTGCGCAAATCGCAAAAAATGCAGTATAGCAGCGCCACCTGTTAGGCTATATGCACCAAAAATTAATTAGATTCAGTTTATATCAAGGTCAAACTAAATCTAAAGTTTTGTGGAATTCCGTGCATTTGTTCTTCAGATAGAACGGTCAGAAATTTTTGTCGTATACAGACGCACAGAGTGACAGACACACACAGACAGATATTTCTTAAAAAACATGAAATCGTGTTAAAAACCTTCTAAAATATATAAATCCATCAAAAACGGGAAGTCAAAATTTTTCACGAATCTAATACTCTCTTCTTGTAAAGTTACAAAAGAAAGTAAAACTGTAAAATCGATTCTGCCCGTAAGATCGGTCTTTAGATTCGATGTCGATCTTTAGATTCGATGTCGATCTTTAGATTCGATGTCGATCTTTAGATTCGATGTCGATCTTTAGATTCGATTTCGATTTTTTTTTTTCTTTCTAGGCTAAATCAGTGTTGAATGCAAGTATCTTTCTGCGACTCCGGAGAAAGGCATCATGTTTTAGAGCTCTGTAAGAGAGGGGGAATCGCAATTTGTGCACGGGTGCCCAGAGAGGGGTTTGGTGACGCAAGATGCGTCATACAATTTAGTTTTTTTTTGGGGGGGGGGGGGAATTTGAGAAAAAGTACTTTTTTTTGGGGGGGGGGAGATTTTTAATTTTTTAATATTTCAAAATTTAATTCCAGAAATGTTCCTGTGTTTTCTTTCTTTAAATTCTAGATAAGGGCAATATTAGCTCATTCTGCTATTCTCATTTCGCTATCTCTTGAATGTGCAGTAGATTATAGGTAGAATATAATTTACAATTTGTATTATGTTTGGGGGGGGGGGGAAATGTTAAAGTATGAAGGGTTTTTTTGCGGCGGGGGGGGATTTGCGTCATTAGGTTTGGAGGGGGATGGTCACCACTGGGGAATCGCAATTTGTGCATTAAAAAGCATAAAATCTCATAACTTCTGGGGGGGGGATAATCCCCTGCGGGCCACCCCATTAATTCGACACTAGGTTAAATCGTTATATTTATTTTTAGATGTCCAGTTATTTGAAGTATTAGTTTATTATGTTTTATTTTTTACGTTTGTCTCTTCTAATCCCCCCTTTCACGTCAGTTTTAACTTACAGGGCCGTTCGAAATATGCATAGTTTTAAAAATGTCCGATTCTCGGTCTATTTTATTTTAGATCCACATTTTAAATCCTTGACAAAAGATAAATAAAAAGTCGCCCTTCCGCCCGTTTGGGGTTTATCTGCGCCCCGCCGGAGGGCATATTTTTTTGTTTCTTCAAAAGAAACAAAAAAAAATTTGAGGGGGGTGGGCTTGCACCCTCCCCCAATATACACCTTAAAATTTCGCTCATTTAATTTTCTACCATTTTTAACTTAAAAGTTTAAGCTACATGGCACCCCCAGAGCTGTGGATTCTCTCCCCCCCCCCCCTGTCGATCACTCACCTAATTTTGCTTATTTCTTCACTTCATTTCAATCTTTAAAAGGCTATAACTTTGCTTCTATAGGAATTACAGTGATGAGAAAAATTCTAGTATAGCTAACCATTTCTCGCCGTTCTTTTTGCTTTTCCATTTTCCCGGTTTTCCCTATAGGACCTTTTTTTTTGGGGGGGGGGGGCAGAGGGGTTTTTTGTTGATACAATATGTCCATTGAAAGCTTATGCTTCATACATTACAAATCTAGCAAAAGAAATTTTCTCCCATCATTTCAGGTCACATTACGGACCCATAATGTATTAAAATTTTAATTTTTCAAACTTCTTCTTCTTCAAAAAAAAAAAAAAACATTGATACATATCAGCGAAACTGGGGTACGAACCCGCAATCGTTTGATTGCACACATAATCCCTAAGCTTTTTGGCCACCGAGTACTCAGCAGCGCTATTATTTCTTTAGATTGTCATCTTTAAATTCGTAATATCTTTTGAATGGAATGTCCGATTTGAATAATTCAAAAAGTAATCTGCAGATATTGTAACAGGCATTAAAACAAAATGATTTATTTGGATAAGGATTGAGGTATCGATAGTATGGTCTAAATTTGGTTGGTGTATTTATCGCGTTTTAAAATGTAGGAAAGTAGTTATAGTGAGTTAACTACAATAGCTGGACATATGGTATCGCGTTTTTTTTTTTTTTTGTTGTTGTTTTTAGACACTAATATTTTTTTTAATATTATAGAACCTTTTTTTATTCATTTAAAAGTATTTCCTGGCGATTCAAAATTATACATCCTAACGATTCAAAAATGCACACGTAATTGTTCAAGGTTTCACTTCTATCGGCACTGTCAGAGTGCCACTATTTTTTTTTTTTCATGTTCGCCCGTTCTACTCCCCCCCCCCCCTTCCTCACCAATGTTAACTTACAGGTTCGTTCAAATTATGACTGCGATTTAAAAAAAGTCTAATCCTCGTTCTATTTTGTTATAAATCCATATTTTGAAACCTCAACAAAAGATACATTTGGGCCGGGGTCGCCCTTCTGTCCGTTTGGGATTCACCTTGCCCCCCTGGGTGGGGGGCATATTTTTTGTTTCTTCCACACCATCTCATGTAACATATCTTTATAAAGCTTTTATCTCCTCGTTTTTTTCTGTTACTACCCCTCTCTCCACCTAGTTACATGCTCTTGGCACTTTTTATAGTTTCAAAGAGTGCATGTTCCCCGCGGGCCACCCCAAGAATTCAACACTAAGTTAAACACTATATTTTTGTTTAGAAGCTCAGTTATTTGGGTTATTAGTTAATTATTTTTTTTTCAAGTTCGTTCGTTCTAATCCCTCGCCCCCCTCCCCTTCCTCGCTAATCTTTACTAAATGGGCCGTTCAAAGTATGCATGCAATTTTTTAAATGTACAATTCTCGTTCTGTTTTATTGTAAATCCTAATTTTGAAAATTCGACAAAAGATACATTTGGGCTATGGTCGCCTTTCCGTCAAGAGTGGGGGTTACCTGACCCCTTGGGAATGGGGCATATTTTATGTTCTTCCAAACTATCTCGTGTAACATTTGGTTGGCATTAGAAAAAAAAAAGTTTTTTTTTTTTTTTTTTTTGTCTATTCTCTTTGTTCCCCATCCTAGTTACACGCTCTTGGCACTCTTTATGCTCGGTTTAAGGCCAAGTTACTCAGTGTTGTTATTAGTTGAGTTATGTCTCTTAAATTTGTCAAAGTTTTTGCGTAACTGAAAACCATAAGTGACAATCATTTTAAATTTTGGGCTAAAATTCTTTTAAAATTCTTATTATCCGACTCTAAAATCTGCAATAGCTTAATTCTATGCCTCCCTAAATGGGGATGGGGGGGTGGGAGGCGGTAATTACGGTCCTGCTGATTGTCTAAGTTTTGGAATTAGTAATTTGGATCTTCTCTGTGTGAACCTAAATATCGAAATATCGATTCTAGTATCGATTCTAGAACTGAGAAATCGATTCTTATTATGATCGATGTTGTTTTATACGATATCGATTTTAATCGATTCTCAAAATTTCCAGAATCGCCCATCACTAGTCCAGGTCCTGCGCATTAGGAGCTAATGCGCGATGAGAAAAAGGTGAGTTTCGAGAATCGTCTTCGTTCACTCTTCTGTCACACGTTGGACACTTGTACAGAAGACCAAGTGATACGTAGAATTCGTGTATTTGAGTCACCATCACATTATCTTGATGTGACCCCGGAATATTTAGCGTCTTTCATCCATCTATGGTGTCACAGTAAAAGTCATATTAAATGAAAGTTAGAACTTTTTCGCTACGTTTGATAATGAACGATATCCAAGTTGATAAGACAGCACGGACATTTAATGACGATATCGTTAATTATACTTTCATAAAGTACTCTTAATATTACTCCAGATTTAGATTGATTAAAATTAGAGATCTTTTCTAGCTATAGCTCACAGTATCTTATTAAAATTTCAGTTTTAATGTGCATGTGTTACAGAAATAGTTTTCCTAAGTTGTACATACTAAGTTAGGATAGTGTAAAAATAGGTTAATTTTTATGTTTACTTATTTTCTTTAAATAAATTATTTAACTACTTATACATGATTATTAATATTTTTAATGTATATTTTAATGTTAAGTGTTATGTAACTTTACTGATGATAATAATTCTAAAGAAAAAAAAAGTTTTGCACATTGCTGTTGCTTTCGTAAAATTAAGAACTGCATAAAATATGAAAGCAACGATTAAATAATTGCAGATGAGAGATAATGATCCAATTTTAGCAACACTTCATTTTAACATCCTTTTCGTATTATCTGTAAGTATAAACTAAATGCTCAAAATTATGTTGTGGTTCGTTGTATGAACAGTCATTCAAACATGATTTTATAGAATCTTAAACCGTTTAGAAATAAGTATAGTAGGAACAAAAGAACATGATTTCACACTTATGAATAAGAACAAAATTAACATCGAGAACAAAACAACAGTAATCAAACGTAAAAGTGACATGCGGTTATGAAACTAAGATATTCTAAAAAATAATAATAAACATAGACGCACATAATCGTAAGGTTTGATTTGGTAAAAAAACTCTTTTTACCAGCCAAATTTATTCAATACATTATTTCTTAACTACGAATTACCAATGATGTGTTGTCTACTAACCATGTTTTCGTGATATATCATATATTAAATGGTGTACATGAAAAATAAGCTTTGCATGCTTTTCATTAAATTGTTATATGTTTTTTCTCTTTGCAGCATTATTAAAGTGCATAAATGTTCGTTTCTAAACGTTGGAAAATAGCGGGCTAATATCTTATTTAAAAAAAAATCAAAAGAATTTTGAATACAGCTATTTTTTGCACATTTCTGTAAAGATTGTAATAAAAAAAATCCAGCAAAAAATGCCAAATTTTTTAATGCTTTCACAAACACATTTATGAAAAAAAGCGGCCATGATTATTAAAACAATTTAAAATCAAATTTCCCTCTTCTTTCTCAATAGATTTATTAAATATTAAATTATTACACACAACTTTTTTTTGTCAAATTGTACCGAGATGTTACCACCGTGGAGTTCACTCAAAAGTTAAATTTTAAGGCCATTCCAGGTAATTTCTGCCTTTATAGCAGTGAGGAAAGATTTATTTGACTTGTTAGTAGCTAAATAGAAAAATTTGCTGATTGCATGCATTTATTTATTAATATGAACGTATGAAAGTTTCAAAAAATGGTCAATTTGTATTTGCATATATCCTTAATACCAATTTTTATACGACTGGAGGGCTCTGCCTCCTACGAGCTACGCTCATCAACCTCCATTCGATCATACCCAAGCACACTAATTTCATCAGGTTTAAAAAGATTCAATTATAATTTAACAGAAAAGTGGTAATCTCCCAGCAAACGAAATTCCATCCATTTCCATTTGATTGGAGATTTTTAAGGCCAAATCAGCCGCTGTTAAGAAATACAATGTCTGTTTTCGTCTTTAGTTTAAAAAAAAAAAAAAGTTTTTTTTTTTTTTTTTTTTTTTTTTTTTTTTTTTAATAAGCTAATGTAAAATTAATTACGCAAACAGAGTTAAGTAAAAGTTTGAAATAATTTTTCCGCAGTACTAAACGAAAGTCTAAAATACTGCAAAGGTCTAATCTTTTTACCTTTTATTTTGTCATGTATTGTATGTCCATCCTAGATCACAACGAGGAAATATAATTGGAAATGACATGGAATCTGCATGTTGTGTATGGTATACAATTTAAATGTACACATTGGTGGATAGAATTAATGGACACATTCTTGTCCATTAATTCTAGTTAATTCATGCAACATTCTATAATTTTTAGCATGTAGAATTATTTGTCTGAGAAGTTCACATAAATATATTTCACATAAGTATGTAGTTACGGATTTTGTAAATAGCTAGGATCTGCATTCAAAAATAACGTAGATAATCTTATTAAAATCTATTCGTAAGCAAATATTCGTTTTTATTGTATTAAAATATTTCAGTTTCTGCAAGCAAGCATACCTATTGTTTTTTATCTGATGACTAAGGGAACTTGGCGAAATATTAGAGATATCACCAAGCTGATACCACTTTTGGCAGGAAACTTTGCAACATTTGGCGAAAAAACCATGCCCCACCATTGCCTCAATGTCTACCCAATTTTTATTGGTCCATCGCACATACGGGTATTTGACCGATCTGGGCGGCCAAAAGTCAAACTTTCAAAGTACTAAAACCGTTAAACGAATGACAACCTGAGTTAAAGTACAGTTTTGTGAACAACAACCAACCATTCAACCTTTCCCTGGTCAACGCATCTCGTTAAAACTTTAGTCGGAATTCAAACATTCAAGTTGTTGTTTGTATCAGTTCTTGGCGTTCGTATACACCTTTGAAGACGTACCTTTGAAGTGAAGTATACAGGGTGAGTCATAAATATCGAAACAATAGGCTATCTCCTTAAATATTGCCCCTAGACCCATACTTCCAATTGCAAAATTTCATAAAAAAAGATGAATTTTTTGTTAAGATAAGTTGCAACTCCATGAGGGGTCTATTTTTAAAAATACGAAAATTAAATTTTTATACGGTCCCCAGAAGGTAAACCATCCAATTAGAAAAATTTTCCTTATTCATTCCTGAACTGAACAAAAAAAATTCATTTTGATATCTTCAAAACTCAGAGAGTTATGACAATTTTAATAAATCGTGAGGTTTCAAGGAATCAGACACAAATTGAAATGCGTGTAATTGAAGAAACAATGTTGCTGTAATGGGTCCAGGAAACATTTATTTTATTTATTTATTTATAAAGTTAGAATTTTGAATGTTTTGTGATGGTTAACCATGTAATTTGTAAGCATTATCACATCATAAGACTTCTTAATATTTTTATTTCAAAAAAAAAAATTTTGAGTAAATTAAAATTACTATAACTCAAAATATTATTTGTCGCGTTGAATTTTTTTCTTTTGATTAAACGAAAATGTCTAATTTTCAATTTTAATTCAGCATTTTAAATAATATTTATAAAAAAAATAAAAGTATTTAAAATAGCAATATTAAAAAAAAAGTAATTTTTGTAAACAAATCATATTTTTAAAAGTAAATTTTATGAGCTGAAAAGTTACCGTAACCGACGGTTATTGACGTATGTCACTTCAAAAATGAGAAATTCTGAAATAAAAATATTTGATGCAGTAAAGTGCATTTAGTTTTAAGATGGGCAAAGATGGGTTCCTAACGTTTAAATGCTGTATAGTTTCGATTTCAGATTTTAAGTTTTGCCATTTTCACCTTCTTTAATTACTGTTTAAATGCGTCAGTTGATTTAAACTTCATTTTTTTATCACGTCGATTTCAAATTTTTTCATTGTGCTGTGACTCACAGACAGACATTTCATAAAAACATGTTTTTCGGTATCTCTGAGCCCTAAAACGTGTGAATCCATGGAAAACCGGAATTCAAAATTTTCATGAATCCAATACTTTTTTCTTGTAAAGATAGAAGAAAGAAAAAGTAGTTTTAAAACCTTCATAAATTTTGAAACTGGATACAGTAAAACCTCTAAATAACGGACACCTCAAGAATGCAGAAGTTCTCCGCTATTCGAAGGTGTCCACTATTGGGAAAATCAAAGATATTCAAAAAGTGCTAAGAAACGTTTAACATTTCATTAATTGACTTTTATGTGTCCTAAAACCTCTTTTATATGATTAATCAGAATTTAAAATTATTTTTAAGCAAAGGGGCTAAATAAAACTGTACACACTGTTCATTACATGCTGTTGAAAAAACCCTGTTACAAAAGTTAACTTTTGTTTGCGATTACATGCAATTTGTTTTTCAAAGTGACATTATTGGACATTATAGAGTTCCGGTCGGGGAGGGGGGTTGCATTTTTTGGCTGTTAAAAGCATAAAATATGAATTTTCCGTGGGGATATTTCAATGCTCTGGAAGATGTCCCTCCTGGGCAGCCCCTTTAATTCAACTCTGAACGTGGGGGGGGGGGGATTTTCTTCAGCTCATTTATCACAAAATTCCCTGATAAATTTAGAGGCTTTTTTACTTTTTTTTCATTTTTTTCCTTAAAAAATATTTTTTCATCCTTTATCGCCTTAAATAGTGTCCACTATTCGGAATGTTCGTTATTCAGAGGTTAAACATACACAAATTTAGGTTTTGAGAATGGGGATTGAAAAATAATCCGTTAAACAGAGGTGTCTGCTATTCGGGAGTGTCCGTTATAGTGGTTTAACTGTAGTATAAAGTAGATTTTTGAAAATATTTCTATGTAATTTATTAAAATATATTTCCATTGATTCCGCTAATAGAAGAGTCATTTTCGCTATTACTATATTTACTAAACTTATTGCCTGCGCCAATAAGTTTTTAAGACACTTTTAATGAGAGTTTAATTAATATCACTTAATTTGATAACACTTTTAATAAGTATTTAATAAGACGGTCCGTTCAATGAGCCGTGCCAGTTACGAAGTTGGCGGCAAGGTGGAAATATTGCAGACATCTAGTATATTTCAACGAAGTCTAAAGCAAAAGCCTATACGCTTTTATTTTATATCTAAAAGTTTAAGTGTTGTCTTGGATCGACATTTAACAATACGTAAATTTATGGTCGATCCCTTAATTGTACTTCAAATGAACTGATTTTGCTGCGCTCAGAGTCATGCTTAAGTGGTGTAAGTCAGGAATTTTGGAAAACTTTGGATTTTAATATCTTTCAAGGATTTGCAGATATCGAGATGAGATTTTTTTGTTCAATTCAGGAAGGGATAAAGAAAATTTTTCTAATTGGAAGTTTTATCCTCTGGGGGCCATATAAAAATATAATTTTCGTATTTTTTAAAACAGACCCCCCATGGAGTTGCAACTTATCTTATTAAAAAAATTCATCCTTTTTTATGAATTTTTGAAATTGGAAGTATGGGTCTAGGGGCAATATTTAAGGAGATAGCCTATTGTTTCGATATTTATGACTCACCCTGTATATTATTTTACGTTTATTTTGAAAGTGCTTGTGATGAATCCTGATACAGAAGGTAATGATGCAAAAGTTTATTATATTTTTTTATTGTTTTATCGTTAAGAAGTTTAATTGATGCACTTTTAAGATACCCTCATTTTAGAGTAAGATTATTTCTAAAATAATTTATTTAATCGAATTTTTGTTGTATTGCTCAACCATATCCTGTTATAATTTTTAACTAAATCGAAAGTTACGGCCGAATCGAAAGTTTTGAGTAATGCAAAATTAAAGAAACTGCCGCGGAAAAGCGTGGATGTGGATTTTCTGGTACTTTGAACATTTTTTACGAAATATTAAAAAAAATTGACTATCGCATATAGCATTCTAAAAGAAAATATTTTATTGTAGGTTCACAAGACACCTCGAAAGTAAGAGTTGTGACCCGTAGATGTTTGTTTAATCGGATGCAGAGTTTTGATTTGTCAAACTTTGAACATAAATTAAATTTCTTAAAAGATCAGTTGATATCGAATGAAGATTACACAGACGACCAAATTGAGAGATTAAAACGCAATTTTTCACGATTTAAATCACAAATTAAAAAGAGATGGATAAAAGCACATAAGAAAGAAGACATATTTATCAAAAACAATCAATCTTGGCTAGAAGGAACATTTGATATACCTGCCATGCTACAACCTCGGCCTGGACGACCATCTAAATTATTTATAGAATCAAGTGAGAGAAATAAGAGGAGAAAAACAGAAGAAGTACG
This sequence comes from Maratus speculifer, assembly GCA_964019185.1. NCBI lineage: Eukaryota > Metazoa > Arthropoda > Arachnida > Araneae > Salticidae > Maratus > Maratus speculifer. Next base: position 80,727,942 of record OZ025298.1, on the reverse strand, counting down.
ATCTTCTCTAGAAAAGGAAGAAATAATTGCAGTTCAGATTGAGTTGCAGAAATCTGGAAAACGAGATGCTTCTGAAATACTTAAAGAAATCATAAGTAGTCCTAAACGCGCAACAAAATATAAAAAGGTGTTTTCTAAATCAGAGATCGAAAAAACTGACTCACTCACGCCAACTCAAGCATTGTCCAAGTTCGTAGAAGCCGACTTAACTCGTCGACAATACGAATTAGTGAGGAATATCAACAAGAAATTCTTTCTTTGTTATACCTTGCTGCAATAAGCGAAACAAGAATGCTATCCGCTCCCAGATTCATGCCGAGTAACAAGTATTTATGCCGAAACCGACTTACAGTCTTTGGTTGACCATACAGTTAAGCGTTTATCCATGTTCCTGGAAGAGGTTTTAACAACAGGTTTTAACAACAGGTTTTAACTTTATAAAAAATTCTGCGATGTCAATAAATGCCACAGTGGGAACAAAATGGGAACAGGTTTAAATGGGAACAGGTTTTCAGTCAGTTATGTCTTCATTATGACAATCGTAGATGGAAGGTATGCAACGCTGCGACTGGCACAAAATCCACAAGTCAATGCTACATATGCGGTGCAACATCTAAGGCCTTTAACAAAATTGATTTTCAGAAAGAAATTAATCCTGAAACTATCGAGTTTGGTCTATATATTTTACATCCTCGAATTAAACTTTTGAAAGCATTCTTCATTTAGCTTATAAATTGCCAATAAAGAAATACAGAGAGTGGAAAACTAAAGCTGGGAAAAAAATTTGAGATGGAAAAAAAACTCGAAATTCAGAAAAGATTTTGCGAAGAAACAGGTTTACTGATAGGCATGCCAAAGGCAAATATTGGCAACACCAATGACGGTAATACAAGTAGGAGGTTTTTTGAAGATCCCAAATTGGCTTCTGACATAACAAGCACTAGTTATGATTTAATATATCGATTAAAAGTCATACTCGAGGCAATTTCAAGCGGACATATAATTGATCCAGAAAAATACGAGAAATATGCATTAGACACTGCTCGCTTATATGTAGATTTGTACCAATGGCATCCAATGTCTCCAACTATGCATAAAATATTAATTCATGGTTCAACTATAATTAAAAATGCATTATTGCCCATTGGGCAGCTTTCAGAAGAGACCGCAGAAACGCGCAATAAGCATTTTAGGCTATACCACCAAGACTTCGCGCGAAAATTCTCGAGGGAAAGGTGCAACAACGATATTTTGAATCAGTTACTTTTAACATTAGACCCTTTTATAAGTAGCATGAGAAAAGTCATTGGTAGAAAAATGAACTCCTTTTTGCCAGAAACAATTGCTCTTCTTTTATCTGTGAAGCCCAATGTTAGTGATGATTCTTCAGAGAGTGACGAAAATGAATATTAGCATTCAAAAATGAAATTATTTTAATAAATCGTCTTTATAAATTTAATAAATGTATTTTTTATTTCAATCGTACCATTTAGAATAGATATATGCAATAAAATAATTTTGGCCGCCTAGATAACGCAAAAACCCCTATGTGCATCGGTTATCTACGTAGATTTTCATTGGTCCATTTCCAAATCATTCATTTTTTTATGCATAAGGATTCATTTAATCGGATCTAAAGTTTGTTAAATGTCTACGAAATGTTATTTTTTTAATTAACGATGCGTTTTTTAATCGCTTAATTATTTAAAATATTTAATTTAATAAAATGCAATTACATGCATAATAATTAATTTTGTAAAATTATTAAAATTATTTATTTAATGTATATATATACAGGGTGTGTCTAAACTACGGGGCAAAACTCTAAGGGGTGATAGTAGACACCAAGACAAATGATATTAAATGGAAAACTAAGGGTCCCAAACGTCTTCCGAAGGAGATAGACGCCATCAAAGTTTAGGGCCCAAGATTTGAAATGATTATAAAAAACGGGAAAATTGATCAATTCGTTTGCGGTTTTCACTAAAACTATTCTTTATGTCAGCATTGTCTTGAAAATAAATTATAAAGGTAAATTTCAAAAAATGCCGATAGAGGGCGCTTTAGACTTTGGAGTAACGAACAACTATTTTTTACCATTATTTTTTGCAGCTCATTAAATTTTTTTAGAAGTTTAGACATAAACTTAAATTTTGAGCTCAAAATCTGTGGTTAAGTAGCGCAAACTGAACTGTGTTCAATGGGAGTGGGTAGGTTGAAATTTCAAATGATTGTAAAAAACAGAAAAATTGGTCAATTGATTTGTGGTTTTCACTAAAATTATTCTTTATGTCAGTATTGTCTTGAAAATAAATTATACAGATAAATTTCAAAAAATGTCGATAGAGGGCGCTTTAGACTTTGGAGTAACGTACAATTATTCTTTACCGTCATTTTTTGCATCTCATTAAATTTTTTTAGAAGCTTAGACATAAACTTACATTTTGTGCTGAAAATCTGAATCGTTGAGAGTGGTTAAGTAGCACAAACTGAACTGTGTTCAAGGAGGGTGGGAAGGTTTAAATTTCAAATGATTATACAAAACGGAAAAATTGGTCGATTCGTTCGCGTTTTTCTCTAAAACCATTCTTTAATCAGTATTTCCTTAAAAATAAATTTTAAACATAAATTTCAAAAAATTCCGTTAGAGGGCGCCATAAACTTTAGAGTAACCAACAGCAATTTTTAACTGTTTTTCTTTGTATCTAATTAAATGCTTGCAAAAGTTTAGACTTAAATTTTGAGCTCAAATTCTGAATCGCTGGGAGGCGTTAAGAAGCGCAAAGTGAACTGTGTTCAGGAGTTCAAATGTTACTCTGCCCATCCTACGAACACAGTTCAATTTTTCGCTATTTAATTAATCACAACGATTCAGATTTTGAGCTCAAAATTTAAGTCTAAGCTTTAAAAACATTTATTTAGATAGAAAAAATAACTGTTTAATATAGTTGTTGGTTACTCTAAAGTTTAAGGCGCCCTCTAACGGAATTTTTTGAAATTTATCTTTAAAATTTATTTTCAAGGAAATACTGACATAAAGAATGGTTTTAGAGAAAACCTCAAACGAATCGACCAATTTTTCCGTTTTTTATAATCATTTGAAATTTGAACCTCCCCACCCCCACTAAACACTGTTCAGTTTACGCTACTTAACCAATCTCAACGATTTAGATTTTCAGCTCAAAATTTAAGTTTATGTGTAAGCTTCTAAAAAAATTAATGAGGTGCAAAAAATAACGGTAAAAAATAGTTGTACGTTACTCCAAAGTCTAAAGCGCCCTCTATCGACATTTTTTGAAATTTATCTTCATAATTTATTTTCAAGACAATACTGACATAAAGAATAATTTTAGTGAAAACCCCAAATCAATCGACCAAATTTTCTGTTTTTTATAACCATTTGAAATTTGAACCTACCCACTCTCATTGAACACGGTTCAGTTTGCGCTTCTTAACCACAGATTTTGAGCTCAAAATGTAAGTTTATGTCTAAACTTCTAAAAAAATTTAATGAGATGCAAAAAATAACGGTAAAAATAGTTATTCGTTACTCCAAAGTCTAAAGCGCCCTCTATCGGCATTTTTTGAAATTTACCTTTATAATTTATTTTCAAGACAATGCTAACATAAAGAATAGTTTTAGTGAAAACCGCAAACGAATTGATCAATTTTCCCGTTTTTTATAATCATTTCAAATTTTGGGCCCTAAACTTTGATGGCGTCTATCTCCTTCGGAAGATGTTTGGGACCCTTAGTTTCCCATTTAATAATATCTGGCTTGATGTGTACTATTACCCCTTAAAGTTTTGCCCAGTAGTTTAGATACACCCTGTATTTTATTTATAAAATCCTGCCTAAATAGATACTACAAATCGTTATATTGAGCTATCTATCACTAAAACTGTATTGTTTTAGCTCATATTAATTCCCATATAATAAAAAATAATTCTACATTTAAATAAAAGTTGATTACTATTCTTCATAAAATTAATGTTCCATAGTTTAAGTGTCATTGTAAATAATAAATTGTCTGTGAAGGGAAAATGATTGATGGATTACATTACTTTGAAATTTCTAATGACTCACCTTTCACACAATCAATGATTAATCACCTGAGTCTGTGTTAATGTATTGTCTTTTGTATCACAAACTTATAGTCTAATGCAGCTTTCTGCATATTTCACTTCAAGATATTATTCATTAAGTGGAAGTTCATAAAATTGTTTGCATAGATACTGCATAAAGCATCTCACTGCTTTTGTAATGAAAATAAATATAACTTTCTTCTATGCAGCAAAATCAATCATAATAAATTAATATAAATTGAAATACAGTTTCAATATCATGTGAGGTAAATAAATACAGTAAAATTAATTATTCTAAAATTAAGTTAAAGTTTTGGCAGAAGTGAAAGTTTTGCACAGAGATTTCCATATGTAATAAATTTCAGAGACTCATATTTATAAATGATGCTAAACTTCAAGTATTAATTACAATTAGAATATTAGACAATATCCATCAATATCCACTTGTTTAGACAGCTGTATAGCTCAACGTACTAAGCAGAGACACAAATTTAAAATTTCTAAGAAATCATAAAAGTACTTTTTTCCATTTCTGATATTTATTAATATCTAAAGTAAATGAATGTTAAAATATTACTTACAGCTCACCAATTTTGCAAAGATTTTAATACATTTAGTCATAAATTAAAAGTACATTTTGATAAATGCTTTAATAACTCATGAATAGAACCACCCTTTAACGTTTGAGATTTGAAAAGTTTTCGTAGAAATTAAACTCTTAATATTTAACCCTAATTAATATAATCATATATGACTGAAAAAGAAAATTTAAAAGTGTTAAGTTACGTCAATCCAGGAACTACACAATTGTGTGGTGTAGGTTGGGCTTTAACTCCCTGACCGCCGAGCAAAAGGACTAAATTGTAATGTTGTTTTCTCTGTAATTGGATTTAAATGCTTAAAAAAGAGTGTTCTTCAAAAAAATATAATTTTTCTGTTATGTATATTTATAAACTTTGAGAAGATGAATGATAACTTAATTTCATAAAACTGGATTATATTTGTAGCGATATATTAATTTAAATAATCCTTTAATTACAGTGAAACCTACAGCCTACACTGTAAAAAAAATGGGTCGATCTACTAAAAAAAATTTAGTGATCCTTGTAATTACTAAAAAAATTATAGTAATCCTTCTCAGTTACAAGAAAATCTGTAAGAGTTACTAGAAAAAAGCTAGCAATAAATAGAGTTAATAGTTTTATATTTTTAATAGCTATTAGTAAAACTCGCTTGGTGTGGCCGTGATAGCCTGGTGGTCATAGCACAGAGCTCCAGACTGAAAGGCCTCGGGCTCGAAGCTCGACACTGCCAAAGACGTACCGAGTGTATGCAGTGTAAGTATTTGTTAAGTAAAGGGGTTATGAAATCAAAATTGCGCAGGTGTCAATGTTTGATGCTGCCATCTATTGAGGCGTTACCGGAAATCTACCGCTGCAAAAATTACGTTTGGACTAGCTGCTAAGAATCCGTGAGTAAAAGTTACTAAAAAAAACCTCGTGAATTTTTTTTTTTTTTTACAGTGTAGTGAACGGATATATCTGGTTGCGGCAGTGGGAAGCTTAAATAAACAGTAAAACAGAAAATGTATTTTCTTTTTCCTTAGAGTAATTTACATATTATTTCTTATGTTAGATCCTAAAGAATTAACATTTTATGCGCCCTGACAAATTATTCGCCCCTCTACGCTGGCTAAGAGCTGGTTAAACAATTGCCTCACTCTCCCAACACTACAATCACAAAAAAAAAAAAAAAAAAAAAAAAAAAATCACAATTTTTTTCAGAATTTTTCAAACTTAACTAATTAGTAGCCTAGGCTATGCCCTGTTCTTTTTTCGTGTAGTGCTGCCCAGTGTCGCTATCGATTTAATAAATCGATAATTACCACTTCATTTGCAAATTATTCACAAAAATAATTAGATTAATTAACAAAAAAAAAATACTTTATGGGAATATCATAATTTTTTATGTAAAAAAACACCGTAAATAAATGTATAGTGACAAATCTGTAACTGAGATGTGTTTTATAGTTACAAATTTTCATTACAATTTTTTTACAGGAGACAGGCTACATCTGTGTGAATGGCTGAGAAAAAAAAACGTTTAACGTCAACTATATTTAATATCATGGAACAAAGTATTTTGTGTGGATTCTACTTTCATTATTAGAATAATTAAACTTTTGATATTGCGTATTATTTAAGGAGACACGGTACCTTGAAATTGGTCAAAATATCAATTTTCTTAACTTAAATATTAACATAAAGCTTCTTTAATATTGAATATTTTGAAACCTCATTTTAATTCATAATTATATTGCGAGATATTGTAGATTTTGTTAATAGATCCAGTGCTATTGCACATACAAACGAAAACTTTAAACTGATTTTTCTTCTTCTTCGTATTTTTTATAACTTGCTTGTTCTAAAGCTTTTTTGCTAATTTATATAGAGCTTTGAAATTATTTTACTTCTTCTATATGAGGTATTTAATATTTTTGTGTATGGATTTAACATTTATGTTTATAAAATAAAAATATTTAAAACATAATAAATAATTAATAAATTTTTAAGTTAAAAAATATTAAATCGGGAGTTTGTTTAATTTCCTTCATTTTTTCATATACACGAGAAAAAAAATTCGTATTAAATGTAAAATCCCATACATCTAAAATTCTATACCTTATTTTGTGTTGTATATTCTAATAAATTTGATAAAAAAATCAAAACCAAAATATTCATTGTTAAAAAAATAGTAAAAATAAAAAAAATAAGAAAAACACATATATTACGATGTTATTGAGATGGATCTTGGTGCATTATAATAGAATAATAAAAGTGTGCAATGTTCAACGCACCAAATATATTAAATTGGCAGCAAACCGGTTTCGGGATCATATTGCGTACCGTTGTCTGAGGGAGATAAAATTTGCTCATCTATACTAATAAAAGAACAAAACGCTCTGTTTGTCTGTGTGCGTGTCTGCGATGGCTAGAAAAATCTACAGGACGTACGAGGCTCAAATTTTGGTACTTCTAAGTTATCCCGTCGACCAAAATTATATCGCCAAATTGCAAGATCAAATGCCAAGAATGGATGATTGTAAACTCACATACAATGACATTTAATATGATACGCGTGTTTAAAACGTCTTTAAGGGATTTTTATTTCGACTTTTTATTTGTATTTTTATTAATATCTAATTTTTTTTTTTTTTTTTTTTTTTTTTTTTTGCTATTGAAAACAAAAATTATGTCAATATTTATAATTTGGCTATTAGTTTGGAGATTTGTATAATTTGTCGAAATTGGTACATGGGATAACCTAGAAGTACCCAAAATTTTTATGAGAGTAGCCCAATACCTCTCCTGATGCACCTGAAAATCAGAATTTTAATATTTTGATTAATTTCAGATATATTAATTACGAAGTGGAACTTACTTTCATAAAAAAGCCATTTTTTTAGTATTCGGGGATAGAAATCGTTTGCACATGCGCACAAACTCTTTTATGCACCTAAATGAAATAAGAAGCATTTTTCAGCGTTTATTTCTGTTTCTGGATCATTTTTTAAAAATCCAAATCAACCAAACTGCTCAACACAGTTAAACTTAACAGACATATTTCGAAGGATGGTACTTTTAAGTCTCAAATGCTATTATTAATTCGAAATAATGTTGTAGTTAACCCTTTAAAAATAAATATTTAAAAAGAATCGTTTTTCCCAAAACCATTTTTTCCTCTTTTGTCAATGCTCTTCCAGGGCATATTTTTTTAAAATGTAAACAAACAAAATAAAGGATCTTAAAGTTGCAACTTTCTTCTAACCGATGGTGTAATTGGTTTTAAAATATTTGGATTTTAACCATTTCAAATACACTGGCAAAAGAAGGTCATTTTGCGACTCGCAAAGAGGATATTTTTTCCATGCTAAAATTATCTTAACGTGTTTAGTTCAAATTTTGTCCTGCTTATATTTTCCCTGAAATAAAAAACTACAATATGTAAATTACAGTGGAATATTACATCTCATTTTTTACCAACTACTTTAATTGTGCTAAACTGTACTCGATGTTTTTTGAAAAAAAAGTAATTGTTGTAGAAATAATAACCGACAAATATACATTCTATACTTTATTTATGTTATATTTAAAAAAAAAAAAAAAACAAATATAATCATAGAAGAAATAACAACAATTACATAGTTAAACAATTAAAGCGTGCGTATCCGACAAAGATACAGAATTATTAAATCATTGAAGAGATCATTGATGCATTGTTGCTTAAATAAAATTATTCTAATTAATATGGGGAATTACAACAATGAGATCATTAAACATTGAAGATGTCAATAAAAGATATACATCCAAAAACATTTCTTTCTATACACACTTGAATACTTTACATTTCTCTTCATTACTCGAAATAAAATAAATACTTAAATAAAAGATGGAAGATGAATCAAAAAATATTTACTTTAAAAATAATAGATTATGTAAAGCTTGTGTTGATTGCGTTGATTATAAGTAAGTGCTTCTGTACATCTTTTTTTTCCGATTGTAACTATTTTAACTGGTTCAAATTATTTTTCAGAAAAGCTAAATAAAACTAAAAATAGGCAAACTAAAGGTAGGTAAAGAGGTTTATCAATTAATATTAAGATTTTTATGCAATTTTAAATATATCAAATGAAAAAGCATAAAAATATCTATATTTTAAAAGGCAATTGAAACAAATTGATTATAGAATTTCAAAAACCTCCGAATAACAGAAAAGATATATTTATATATGTTGATTTCTCTGAAAGGATATGAAATTAAAGTACTTACCGAAAAACACGGTAATTCAATCAATGATATTGTATGTCCGTTGTCTTGCCTAATGAAATGAAGAGGATTCAGTTCAGTGCTATTTCGATATAGATAAAGATAACCTTTAATATTTTTTGGGACATCATTAAATTCTAAATCATGGGGTTACATTGTCACGTTTTAGAGTCACGTTTTGGGGTTACGTTGTCACGTTTTGGTACATAAATTTTTCTTGTTCTTCGAATCCGGGTATTGACTTAACGACTGATCTCACTATTCTCGTCAACATCAAAGCAGATTCAAATGTAAGCAAGAAATATTTAAAAAAAATAACAAAAAATAGGATAACAAAGTTACCCCCTGGTTTGGAGTAATTTTGTCACTTAACTACAAATTGGCTTTGCAGGTTTGCAAATGGACAATCTAACAAAGTTACCACAGATATCCATGTAAAATAAAAAACTACACCACTTAATTATCCTAGCGGTACTTGACAGATTTATTGTAAAATATACGATTTTCCTTTTTTTTTTTCGTTTGAGTGAAAGCATTGGTAATACAATCACATGCAGTGTTTTATGCCAATATATTAATACTCTGAAAGTAAGGTATTTTTAACCTCATGGAAAGACAAGTTATGCGTTTCACGCGTGTCTATATATGTATGTATATATGTGGATTTCTTTATACCTTCAGAACATCCCAACGGCTTTATGGATTTTAATAAATGAGATCTCTATCTATTCATCTTAACCATTCAATGGTTATAAGCCACGTAATGTTTTCATAAATTCAAAATGGCGGTAGAGACGAAAAATGACGCACCAAGTTGGGTTGCATATCATTGGATAGGTCTTTAAAAATGAAGGCGAAATATATATTTGGCGTGTAAATTGAATGAAATACAGAATCATGAAAAATCGATGAGTATAGGAAATACGATTACAGTTATCTCGACAACTAACTATACGCTTGACTGACTTCATTCTTTATGCAAATTTTATATTTTCTTTTTCTTTTATATTTACTCCTTAAAATAAACAATTCCGTAATTGTTTATATACTTTACGTTAGAACGAGTAACTTGACAGTCTGAATAAAATATTTCCGTATAATCGAGGTTAGTGATATTCAGCAGACTTTTTTCAAATATAGTATACTAAGTGTACACTAAATTTCAATTCTCTATCTTAATTTTTTTCAGGAGATAGAGCACTTAGAATCACTCAAGGAGAATCTGTATTTCGGAATCTCTAGTATCTGAAACGTATAAATCGATCAATATTTTTTTTCGATTTTTAAAACGATTAAAGGACTTATCCTATATAATGCATGATGGATAAGTAATGAAAAATGCGATATCAATACATGAGTGTAAGTCAAATGTAAACTAGTTAAATTTTAGGAATTTTTAAACATTCATCAGGAGTCAAACACTTGCATTTAAGAAATTGTGCACAATTTTCTACAAGCTCTATTTTTTAGCAGTTTTAATAAATATTCTCTGCATACTCAAACCTTACAGTATTTGTACTTATCCATACAAAAATAATTTAAATAATTGTTAGATAATTTAATCTTATTTCTTAAATAAAAATAAATAAAAAAAATGAATTTCTAAAAAAAATTACAAATTTTATTGTTAGTTACACTGCAAAAAAATTGGGATTGATATAACTCAGTGATTGATTTTTTAACCGACTTCAAGGAGTAGGTTATTAATGGACTTCAGGGAGTAGGTTATGACTTCGACCTGTATGCATTTCTTGTTCACTCATAAATTCTTTAACACTAGAACCGCCGGAAAATTCAATAAAGATTTATAAAAATATTTCTCACCGGAATTTTCATTTAGAACTGTTTAAGTTATTTATTAAAAATATGTTTGCTAAGCATATATTTATTTTATTTTATTAAGAGTTTTCTGGTCCGAATCGACGTCTTTCCATATAATATGGGTCAAAATTACCCGTCGCCGCGGTTCTAGTGTTAAATATGAATCAATTTTAATAAATCTTTTTCTTTTGTTTGAAATTATAAGATACCCATGTGGTCCCATTTTAATTTCATTAAATTGTGGTGATTAGAATTTTTTTAGATTAAAAAAATGTAAATTTGATTTAAAAAAAAAATAATGATTTGGCGCAAATCATCTTTCATTGTTGCAACCGTTTTCAAATCATAAGCATATTAAAACTATGCATTCATAAGCGTTAGCGCCAGGTTGTCGCCAAGCTTGATTCTATTTTTGAAGTCGGTTAGTATTTTTTAAAGCATAATTTATTTATTTATTGACAATTTTTGTGACTTTTATAAATGACAATCACAAATTTTGCTATATATTTCTTTAAACAATTAAGAAATCTTACTTTTTTTAAAGTGATGGATCATGATTATATTAGACAGCAGAAGATTTTGATCAATAACTGATATTGACGAATTTCACAATATTTTTTCATGATCAATTTACAAAATTTGCATTTATTTTCAACTATGGCTTAAAGATAAGATATTTTTCTTAGGTATAAATCACTGAAATTCGCGATTTTTTATCTCGTTAGTCAAACATGAAATTTATGATGAAGAAAAGACTGCGTAAAGGGTGAACTAAAAAGAGGAAAACAGGTTGACGTAGGAAAACAGTATACTGTGAAATGGAAATCATTTTTTACTTGAGTAATTGCAGTTTGGGACATCATATTAATGGTTAGGTATGTACAGCGGCTCCTGCTACCTACATATGCTTGCCTCCGACTGCAATTACTCAAGCAAAAAGAATTACGATTGCGCATCTACTATTTTCCTACGTCATCTTGTTTCCCTCTTTTTAGCTCGCTTTTTTATGTAATCTTGTTTTTGTTTTTTGTTTTTTTAATTAATTTTTTATTTAATTGTCATCTTTACATCGTGCTTGGTTAAGAGAAAATTATACCATGACTGCTAAGGTCTTGAAAATCAACTGGTCTTCTTCATGAGTAAGAATGCTACGGACGACGCGCTGACCTGATGTGCCTTCGATGGCACTCATTGACAAGAGTACTACGTGATATTTGGAATGTTACGGTAGCTATTGCTTTACTTATGCTATAATTGACATCGGCCACTGCGTTTGCCACATTTTCTTCAATGCAACTTTGATAATATCGGACCCCATGTGTTTAGTTTTTTATTTTTCACATATTCCCTAAGACCTGATTGAAATGTGAAAATTAATCACATGAATTAAACAACCAATAAATATAATGAAAACAATAATAATCCAACCATCCAAACAACGTGACAAAATTACCCCGTGGTGTCAAAGTATCGGTTTACTGTTCCCGATTTACGGTACAAAGAATGCATGTCTGATGCAAATTCTGTTAAAATATAATATTTATGGCTAAAGCTCTGATAAAAAATACAGATCTAGATTGGAATGAAAACCATGCAATTTTTACGGAAAAAAGTTTCCTTAATCACTGACGAAAAAAAAGTTTTTTTTTTTTTTTTTTTTAATGCACGAAAGATCCTATTTAGTTCACATGTAGAACATCAAGAAATACGGCACAATGGGAAAAGACACTTTCAAATATTTATTTACTGTATGTTTCTTAACAACATTACAAAACAATCATAAATTACATGAACCAGACTAACTTTAAAAATTTAGTCAATATTAATTAATTCTTTTATTAACAGATAGTGCATTATTTACCCATTATACATTAAAGGGAAATAGTTCCCCAAAAAACGTTTTTATTTGCCAAACATGTTTATCATTGTCAACGGTAAATTGTTTCAAAATATTAGTTTAATATACACTTATTAAATATATTTTAAAAGAATTAAATATAAAAGGAAAATAAAGTAATAATAATTGTTTGGATAAAGCAAAGGCTAATACACAGTGCAGTGTTATTTTGGGATACATATAGATACAGCAGATAAAATCATTCTATTAACCTTCCCACTGTCGCGACCGGATATATCCGTTCACTAGGCAGCAGGTTTCATTGCAATTAAAGCTATTTAAATCGATATAATTCTACAAATATAAACCAGTTTTAGGAAATTGAGCTCTGATTGATACTTTCAAGGCTCATAAGCATTAACGTGACAAGACAATTATACTATGTTAGAAAATCTCTGTTTTATTAGCATTTAAAATAAATTACAGTGAAAACAACATTACAATTTCGCCCTCTTCCTCAGCGGTCAGGGGGTTAAGCATAACTCAAAAAATATATGTTTGTTGGATTACGTTCTAACTTTTAGAAAGTATTTTGGACCATTAAACTCTATACAACCATCTAAATTTCACAGTAAGAACTATGAGGATAACAGCGATGTATTCTATTATAATATGCTTCAAAAAATTAAGGCATAAATTTCAAAGATTTAATGCGTACAGATTATTGAAAATAAAGCCCTTTAAAAAAATCAGGCGACGTTAATTTTAATAAAAGTTGAAAACTTTAAATGTGTTTTCTGAAAAATTAGATTTTCATCGGAAAACTGTTCATGGCTATTCCGCTAACTCAATATTGTATTATAATACAGTCATCAAAGTTTTTGTGTAGCTTTTTGATAATATTTAGACTAATGTACAAACGAATTAGCTCTAAGTGGTGCACTCATTAATAATCTATTTTTAGGAAAAATTACACAAAAAATTACGAAAACTTTTTGTGTAATTTTATGTAATCAGCTTTATTACTTTTAGATTTCTGTACATTGAGTAGTTTTTAGTTCTTTAAATTCAAGAGTGTCTAATATGCGTACTTGAAAAAAAGATTTGAGTGATATGCGTTTTATTATTATTATTATTATTATTATTATTATTATTATTATTATTATTATTATTATTATTATTATTATTATTATTATTATTATTATTATTATTCTAGAGCCGTAGCCGTTTCCATAAAAAGGGTAAAAAGTGACCAAATATCTTCAAAGTTTTGTAAAATTGCAGAGAAATTAATAGTATATATTTATATTTATTACTCTGTATTATTTTACACTGAAAAATACCAAAAAATGTGTATTGTAGATAAAATATTTTATTTTGGTATGGCTAGTGGTATTATCCATTCTTTTAATTTCTTATCTATTTTTTATTTGTATTTTAAATAAAATACGTTAAAAGAATGTCTTTTAAATGAATTCTATAGGTATATTTTTAATTGATGTATTTTAAATAAAAATAATGCATTACGAAATAAGTCAATATTTGGAGATTTATGACTTGCGTCCGATTAACAATAAGGAACTTTGTTATCATGTAATCTAATATTCTTCACTTTACTACACAAGCTTCAACATTTAAAAAAATGGCGCAATTTTAATTTAAAAAATTGAGACGCTTTTGTCAAATGATATAAACAACTATAAGAAAAAAACTGAAGAAGAATTATAATGGTTTACATATGCATTAAATAAATGTACCTAACCCGCGAGTAGTCGCGGCTTTTTTCACAACGTCATTAGTCGCGCTCGGTCTTTTCGCTGCTGGCCCCTCGCATACCAAATATGTAAAATAAGAAATATTTTCCACCTAATATACGAAGATAACATTTCAATGAATCTATAAATCTGCAGTTTTCTTAAGTTATGCATTTTATTTATGAGATCTGGAGTAATTGGTAAAAGAAAAAATGAACTGACGTTAGTGATTGTTACGTAGACTTTTTCGCCAATGTCAACTTTGTTTCTAAAAATGTACCTGAAAGAAAAACAGAGGTGTCCTGTTACTTCACTAAGGTGGTGGAGAAACTTTCTAAGTCAGCTACATGGTAGATCTCCGTTGTATTTGCAATGTGATGCAAGTTATGAGAAAATAAGATATATGGGCGGCGAAAAGACCGACACGCGACTACTGACGGGCTAATAATACCTAATAAATTATATAATAACAAACCTAATTATATAAGAGGAGCCCAGAAGCCAAGGGGTATAAGTGACAAAATTGAAAAAATTGAGTTAAGTGCACAGGCTATCTGGAAATATGTCTATGTATTTGTAAGTAAAGAGTTAAAAGTGTTTTTTCATTATGTACTGAACTATAGGGGTCAGTTACTTAACCTCTTTCCTAAAACAGTGAAACCTTTGGAGGCCAAGGGGTATAAGTACAGTTGTGTCAGTTCACGTCTATGTAGCAGAAGCGCGAACAATAACATACAAAGCCATTTGCTTTTTTATGCATTAAATAAATACATTTTAACTGTTATCAAGTAAGAAAATCATGCGTTAAGCACAGATTATGAACACTTTCCAACACACTCTGAAATCTTTAAAAATTTTTTGCTATTTAGGGTAATAAAGAGTTACAATCTATTGCCAAATATGTATTCTGATTCTTTTGAGCAGCCCTATGTTTTATCAGTCGGTAGATATGTACTGTATAACGGGAAAAAATAGTTTAACACGATAATACATAATTGTTTAAAATTCCACTTTCAGCACTTTATACTAATAGATGGAAGCATACTTATATACTTAATTCTGTAGTTTATCTTGAACCTTTATTATACGCCAGTATTTAGTTGAAATTTACTTAGAACTAAAACACACTTAAGGCTACTGAAATCACATTTTCAGAAATTATCATCCATCGATGACCATGTATAAAATTTTGTGCGTGATCCTGTGTATCATTTTATCTAAATTTTACAAGCATTTCTTATTAAACTGAATGAAGTTCAGCATTGAAATACATGACTTATTTAAAAGCAATCTTTAAGAAAAATACGCTCATATTCTGTAACCTTTACGAGTATTTTTGTGTAACTTTGTATATGAACTATAGCATTTATGCATGTTATATAACATGTATAAATTTAGTCAAACTTAAAAGTGCAATTCAAAAATGGCATTTCGTCCATCCATCAATCATCATTGATAATATATACAGTACTTCGGATAGAATATACTATTTGAAATCTTTTTTATGTTCCTGTAAATACTGTGTACTACGTATTATATACGAAATAACTTATATTAAGCCTCAGCGATATATATGAATTTTATTACACGTGAAAATTTTAATATATTTAAAATAAGTCGCAAACAATTCCCTTTTTATCATTAGGTAATGCAAATCTTTTGTATGGTTCTGTATATAAATATTAAGTATTCTTTTCACCTCAGATTTTATAAAATGTTTATTTTAGTGCAATTGGTAAATACATATAAGTTTTAATATGTCACAAAGTGTAACATCTTTCAAATTCATTTAAAACGATTTTTCCCATAAACTGTAATGTAATGAAAAACTTTTGATTGTCTCTGTAAATAAACTAATCGTGTTAGAAACTTCATTTGTAATAAGTTTGTGTTGAGGTAAAAATGAACAATTCCCCAAAATTTCAAGGCTATCCGAATATATTTACGAGAGTTAGGGCGCGGACAGACGAACTGACAAACCAAAATTTGATTCACTTTTCAACTTTGTTGGTAAGTGTTAAAAAATATAAATTACAATGTTTCTAAACTTATAATAAAAATTTAAAACTTATATTAGAACAAAAGTTTTTCCTTTCATTTATTTATATCAACATTGTTCATAAATTTTTCGTAAATTCATTTTTTTATTTCATAATTTTTTTCTTTTTTAGAATCTATACTAAAACAAAATTTTGTCCTTTTACTTATTTGTATCAACATTGTTCTTAATTTTTTCATAAATACAACTTTTTATTTAATAATTTTTCCTTCCTTGTGTTCATTTGGCACTTGTACCTTTTAGCTTCAAGCAGTTTTCATTATTGCTTGGAAGCCAAGGGGTAGTAGTGCCGAATGACGATAAATATTGCTTAGTTATAAATAAAAAGAAAAATTGTATTCCATTTTTTTAAAAACAGTTATTGAAATAAGAGTTCAAAGATCACTAAGAAATAAGCAAAAGCTACTTATCTCAATTCGTTGAATTACAATTGATGTTTAAATTTGAACTCAATTTACTCGAAATCTAAATTTTGTCACTTGTACCCCTTGGCTTCTGGGCTCCTCATATGTAATAGCATATATAATTGTATATAACAACGGACAAACAATTTGTGTAACTATACTTTTAAAATAATATTACAAAGAAGTACCTTTTGCGCTTTTGCACAGACTCTGGAAATAAGAAGCCGATTTTACAAATATAGATGGGAATATACTAGAGAATATCACTGCTACAAAAAAGACAACACATGTAGTTTATATCGTTCCAAATGATTCACGAACAAAAAAGTTCTAAAATTGCAGTTTATATGATATTGTTTGGGTTAGAAATCTGAAATTTGATTTCGTGGTTATTTTTGTGATGCAAATGCTCGTTATAAAGTTTTCCAAAAGGTTCGAAAATTAATAGTTAAGACGAATAATAAAGGTAGAATGCTGTAGAAAAGTAAATTCGCGATTTCTTTCCAACATCTGGTAATAAACAAAGCGATTCATTTTGTGTGATACTGTTGAAAATAGAATTCAATTTGACATGTTAATTACTTATAATATAAATATACTAATTAAACAACGAATTCTGAAAAAAACCTGGAATTTTAAATGATATATAAAGCGAAAAATAATTTAAAGATGTTCTAAATAATGAAATATAAGCAATGTTCAAGGATATAAATATGAAACTTGACATATAATCATTATTTTTAAAACGTAAATATTTGCAATAGAATAATTCCTTAAAAACAGATTTTAAAAGGGTGTAAGAACAAAAATCTCATCAATCAACATTTTTCGTATCTAGGCACTGCAAGCGAGTAAATAACAAATCAGGATACTGATTTGTTTTGATTTCAGATATACGCATGTGCAAGTATAGTTGCACATGCGTATATCTGAAACTGTTTGGGTTACACCTTATTGAAAACCATAATCCAACACTCTCAAACTCTTGCAACTGATAATAATAAAATTTAACACTATAATACTCTGTAAATTCTTCACTGTACCGTGTACCTCATCTGAGATATACCTGAAAATACTATAATCCTCTTTATGTGCTATAAATTCAGCCAATATGATCAAATACAGTCCAATGAATGTAATAACACTTATTTTGTCCATGTCAGATGGCTGATTTTGGTAAAAAAAAAAAAAGAAAAAAATAGTATGTTTATAATTATTAAATAATTAATATTAGGCTTCGGAAGCAAAATAAAATTCGTTGAAGCACATAACTGAAAATTTACTTTTATTAATTTTCTTGAATACTTAAAAATATAATATAAATAAAGCTTCATAATTTTGTACACATCAAATTAATTAATTAAATCCAAATTAATTGCAAAATACAGTAATACAATAGTTTAAAATCCTGTTGTGTACATAAGGTATAGACCATAAAAAATCAAATCTTAGCTTAAAACTTGTTTTTTTTTATTATTATTATTTTTTATTCTCATTTTAGACCAATACATACATTTCAAATATTAAAAAAAATGTGCAAAGAAGGATTAAGGACACCTTGTACCATACAGTCATACATAAATGCTTCTTCAATTATCTTTAATAATTCTATTACTATATTACCTATAGGGGCACACTGTTGAAAGGAAAAATAGTTTACTATAATAGTACACTGCTCAAAACAATTAAAGGATATTGCAGTTTTAGGTGGATTTTGTATCTGGGAAACTTTTTAGCTGATTGATACATGGTGGACAGACATAGTAGGTTATATGAGAATAAATTACACATGTTTGGCAGAAAAAATGCATTTGATTGCGCATTTGTGTACAAAAGGAAAAAAACACAATTTGTGCATATGAGAAAAAAAGAATAAGAAAAGGTGTTTTCTTCAAAGAAAATCATTTTCAGTAGGGGGTATGGTTTCCACGGGTGGCCAGCAACGTTGAACACCTTTGAGGCATGGACTCAATGAGACTATAAATGGCGAGTCGGGGTATTCTGCCCCACTCTTCCAGAAGAGCTCTTTCCAGTTCTTGGAGAGTTTGTAGGGGTTGTTGGCGGCCAGAAACTCGTCTTCCTAGAGCGTCCCAAACGTGCTCGATTGGATTCATGTCTGGAGAACACGCTGGCCATTCCATTCGAACGATTCCTTTCCCGAAAAGGAAATCACCCACCGAGCTGTTAACGCTAAATACCGATCTTCATTGGGCGTTGTTGCCCGTCTACGACCTTGCCCTGGTCTTCGGCCTGCACATCCACTCTCCAAAAAACGGTTCCAGATCCTGGAAATGACACTTTGTGACACTCCAGTGACTTGCGCTACTTCGGCTTGAGTTTGGCCCCCTTCTAACCTATCAACAATTCTCCAAGCTTCTGAATCTGTCAAATGACTTCGCTTAGACATCCTACTCATCGAAACAAAGCAATCACTGAATGCCGATCATCCTTGTCTTCATTTTCTTTTATCCAGTTGAAAGTCAAATTCTGTTTTCTGCTATCAATCATCTATTTTCTTCAATTCAATCTTCTATTTTCGGTAAAAAATATTTCGTTTATATCTTTATTTTATATAAAACTTCAAATATCCTTTAATTGTTTTGAGCAGTGTATTATAGAAGCTATTTTTGGGGCTTCTTTATTTTGGTATTTATCTTGCACAGTTAATACGCATATAATAATGCTGATTTTCAAACTTCTTCTTTTAAGTTCTTCTCGTACTTTTAAATTGCTTCGCATAAAGTCCATTTCACATTTATTGAATCAGATTTTATATTTCAGGAGGGAACAACTTAACAATATTACTGTCAGAGAAATGATAACAAAAGAAAGCATGCTGATTCCCACTCCTGGTGTGAGATTTGCTAATCTGAATCCAGCTTTGACAAGACATCAGTAAGTGTAATATATTACTATTTAATTTTTTTAAAATGTATTATGTTTATTTATGTACATGCATGTAAGTATTTTATCACACAGTACCTAGAAGCTTATTTACTAGATATCTTTTCATAAAATCGTATAGTTACCTGTTTTAATAAATTTTCTTCGAAATACAATGCAGATTTATATTACTATCGAGCTGGGATGCCAGTGATCGATATTTCAAAACACGGACAGTACACAGATATAATAAAGTGTAAATACAATACTCTTATTCAAATTTTAACACACGTTTAGGCACATATATGGATCTCAGACGCACAGCCTTGACAGCTGTACTATAAATGTTGTAAACCGTATTATTCCACAATAACTCAATTCAAAAAATTTTAAAGTAATCAGTGACCTTTATTAAGACGTACTAAGAACAAAAATTTGAACTATTAAAAAAAATGATCAACCTTACGACAAATACAGCAAAAAAGGCCGGAATTGAAATCAAGATTGTCAAGATAGCTATGTGGACTGGATAATATATGTTTTCCTAGGGTAAAAAAAAAATAATAATTTTTTTTAAGATACAATAAAATATATATTAAAATAAAATCGTCATCTAATCATTAAATTACAAGCTGTTGTGTATTTCATTTTTATTTAAATTACATTCTCTGCCAGAGTCTTTTCATAATAGATTAAATTTATAAAACTAATATTGAATCGGTAAATTAATTATAACAGATGTAAATTTTCCAAGTAATAGATGAAAAAAGTCCAGGATTCAAACCAAAACTCGTAGCTCAATCGGAAGAGAATTGGTGGCTTCAATGAAAACATCCCTGATTCGAATCCTGGCCAGAACTTTTTTCACCCACTTGGGAAATTTATATCTGTTATCTTTTCGTAATATTCTATTAAGAAATATGAAATTGACAATTCTAGAAATGCATTTCTAAGCATGCGTACATGCCTACTGATACATCTGACCTAAAGCGCATGTTGATCATGTTGATCAAAATTTGCTGATACATCTTTCCTAAAGTACAATCTATCACAAAACTCTAAAATATATCAAAAAAAATTATTTTCCAGTGTATTGCAATGAGCAATAAATATCGTTAATTTTTAGCGTATTATAGGAAAAATAATTATAGTTATGCATTAATGTTGAGCTACACATATTTTAATGGCATCGATACGTAGATATCAGAAAAGTCAATTTCAAATCTCAAGCTTCTATTTCAAATACAAATGAACAGGTATAAACAGAAACTGAAAATAGTACAATATTAGAAGTAATTAAAATAATACACTTTGCAAAAATCACCATCAAATGAAAAAAAAGCAAGACGCGTTTTGAGCTAAAACAGCAACAGCTCGTCATCATCTAAACCATCACGTGCCCATAAGGGAATATCAGAGTAAAGAATCATTACTCTCTTGACATTGTCCCCTTACGGACACGTTTCGGCTCAGCTGATGACGAGCTGTTATTGTTCTAGCTCGAAACGCGTCTTGCTTTGATTTTCATTTTATTGTGATTTTTGCAAACTATATTATTTTAATTATTAATTATCACCAGTTTTTTTTTATGTTTTTTCACAATATTAGAAGCATAAAATGTGCTCACAAAAGTCCGTTGTCACCTCAAAATTTTTTGAACGATAAAAGATATATACGTAAAATTGGTGTCCAGGTGTAAGTGAATAGCCATGCATTACTGAATGAAGCCTTTTACGGCGCTACCTGGTGAAAAACTGCGAAAAGGAAAGAGAGAGGTAGAGAAGTGATTTACAAAATTGTAGAGTGTCATCATTTTAGTACGAAAAGTCACATTGTTACATGAATGCAGAGAATAGGATATGATTAAAATTGGAATCTGTTTTTTTTTCTTTTTAATAATAATAACTTTCTACATTGTAACTGCACAAAATTTAAACGGAATGAGAAATTATTAGTTAGGGCAATGCACGCAACGAAATGTGACAATGTTATCACTTGTGATCCCGCATCAAAAAGACTGCGGTTCAAAACCCGAGGTTTGCATCTAAATGTCTTTATAGACAAAGTGGACAATAGTAAATCATGAAGAAAGGTGCGTTTTAAGCGTTCAAATCTTCGCATTAATATCAACAAGGTATCCTTTCGTACTAAGTCAATGATATTATACTTCTTTGCGTCTCACTTTTTCTACTATCTCTTTTCGTTTACGAGATAAAAATGCTAATTCGCATTATTTCTATCAGGTGGCAATATAAACGGTTTCTTTGCGTTGCGCATGTCAACTTTACTATAACTTGACCCCACTTTTATGAGTATAGCTCTTGCCGTGCAAAAATTATCGGGATGTCAACGGACTTTAACGGGCACACTGTATATTAATAGGATATTTTTTTATCCATATGGGGACAATGGTTATAGGAAACACGTCTAGATGATAAAATTGCCGATGTTTTTTAAGCTATTGCATAGCTTTTATCGCGGGCTTTGAGCTCAGCGACCGAATCTAAAAATTTTGTAACGAGAAAACCTAACACTTCGTAACGAAAAAACCTAACACTTCGGCTAACGTCGTTTTAGTTCGGCAAACTTCGGCACGGTAGACTTCGGCAGACATTGACGCGGAATTTTTCAGATATTAGGATATCAAGTCTCAAACTTATGTTTCTTATGATCTAATTTTCATAGCGCGGCCAAATTTTGTTTGGTAATTTATTACGAGGCAGTGTTAATTTTTGGTGACAAGAGACCCCCACGGTAAGGGTAAAAAAATCTAAAATGCTTATAACTCGCGTTAATTTTTGGTGACAGGAGACCCCCCCCCCCCCAACGGTGAGGGTAGAAAAATTAAAAATGCTTTTAACTCACGATCTAATTTTCGTAGCCCGGCCAAATTTTGTTTGGTAATTTATTATGAAACAATGTTAATTTTTGGTGACATGAGACCCCACGGTGAGGGTCGAAAAATTCAAAATGCTTATAACTCGCGATCTAATTTTCGTAGCGCGGCCAAACCTTGTTTGGTAATTTATTATGAGACAGTGCTAATTTTTGGTGACGGGAGACCTCCAACCGTGAGGGTCGAAAAATTTAAAATGTTTATAACTCGCGATCTACTTTTCGTAGCGCGGCCAAATATTGTTTGGTAATTTATTATGAGACATTGTTAATTTTTGGTGACAGGAGACCCCTATGGGGAGGGTCGAAAAATTTAAAATGCTTATAACTCGCGATCTAATTTTCGTAACGCGGCCAAATTTTGTTTGGTAATTTATAATGAGACAGTGTTAATTTTTGGTGACAGGAGACAACCCACGGTGAGGGTAGAAAAATTAAATGCTTATAACTCGCGATCTAATTTTCGTAGCGTGGCCAAATTTTGTTTGGTAATTTATTATGAGACAGCGTTAATTTTTGGTGACAGGAGACTCCCCCCCCCCCACGGTGAGGGTCGAAAAATTTAAAACGCTTATAACTCGCGATCTACTTTTCGTAGCGCGGCCAAATTTTGTTTGGTAATTTTTTATGAGACAGTGTTAATTTTTGGTGACAGGAGACCCCCCCCCCCCACACCGTGAGTGTTGAAAAATTTAAAATGCTTATAACTCGCGATCTAATTTTCGTAGCGCGACCAAATTTTGTTTGTTAATTTATTAGGCAATTGCATAGCTTTTATCGCTGGCTTTGAGCACGGCGACCAAATCTAGAAATTCCGTAACGAGAAAAATCCTAACACTCCGGCTAACATCGACTCAGTTCGGCAGACTTCAGCACGGTATCCTTCGGTAGACTTCGGTAGACATTGACGCGGCATTTTTGCATAAGTTTATAAAAAATGCTAAGCAATAGCTTTACTGCGGCAGTCCTCGAGTGCCACACGTATTTTGGTTTATTTTTGTAATTTTTTTTTTATATTTTTTTACGTTAACTGCTTGTTTTACTTAACACTGAACCAGTCACTATGACTTTCTTGTGTTACTTTTGAAATAGTGTTCGTGACGGTGTGTAACACAGTAAATTCATGTGAACTATCTCAGTATGGGAGTGTATAAAGGAGGGGGGAGGTTGATTTTGTTTAAGACGGCCTATTATCAATAAGAGGAATGTACGCCCAAAATGGAGGGGGATGCTTTCCGTGAGGAGTTTTCTAAGGGAACCTAACCCGTATTTACGCAAGGAAGTCCAAGGTTCGAAGAAAACCACGGAAAACTCCGAACGGTTAGGCCGACGGTCGCGATTGGGTTCGAACCCAGCACCTGCCGTCTACTATTTTCGGAGGAAAAATCTCTCGGCCACGTGTGGGAGGAGGGGGGTAGGACGAAAAGAAATATCAGAAAAAAATCAATGGCATTTATCGCTTTCAATTCTTCGTAAAATTAGTTACGCCCATACACAGATTTTTTCATAAAAAAAAAATCCTTATGTATTGCTGCTCACATATCAATACTTTCCTTCCCTGTTATGTACTACTTATTCATCTTTTATGTTTTGACAATATGCTATTAATATTCATTTGAAGGAAACTAACAGAAGAATAGTAACAATACCCTTTCTTACACTTTCAAATGTAGCTGAAAAGTGTTTATTAATTTGATTTATCTGTCTGCCTTGCTGTTGTCTGTCCATGCTTTAATTATTGTAAATATGCTCGGATTTCTATGTACAGGATATATGTTATTAAAAATCATGTATAGCATGTTTGCTGTTGGAGAGTGTTTCATATTTGACTCGTTTACTGGGATTTTATAATGTTCTGTTAGTTTTGGACAGCATTTAATAATATACACCTGATGCAAGTTTTTTGATTCATATTTATTTTCGATTTCAGCAAATTTTTTTTTTTTTTTTTTTTTTTTTTTTTATCAATAAAGCAAAGCAGGGTGAATTTAATGTGCAAATCAAAAGAGAACTATGAGAGTCATATTTCACTAGTTAAATATAGTAAGACTAAATAAAAACAAGAAAATACTGAATAGCTTTATTACAGAAGAAAATTTCTTTATTACATAGGGAAGATTCGTAATATTTTTATGCTAAACATATAGTTTTTTTTTTTTTTTTTTTTTTTTTTTTTTTTTTTTTTTTAAGTTAGATTGACTGAAATATCAGATGTCTTACAATGTATGAGACTTCTGCATTGCGGATATAATAAAGAAACTGACAGTGCTACAATAGTTTCAAATTTAATTTATTTTCATTAATAGTATAAAAAATTAAATTTGCAAGATTTTGTAAAAGACTTTTCAACACATTTATAATTTCTGAACTTTTTTCAGAGATTCTCTCACTTCTACAGACAGGCGAATCAACCAAGGTGCTGACCAAATAAATGAAGCTCAAAAGGTAAGTAAATATTTACGCCTTAAAAATAAATAAAAACTTATCGTAGAAAATATATAGTATTTATTTAAGTAATTTTCGCATTAAAAAATATTTGTAGTAGGCTATATTAAAAAATGACTTTACATACATTTAAGTTTAAACTGTATGTTACTTCTTTTCAAATTAGATCTTTTTCGGCTTTTCATTGGGGCTGTTTCTATTGAGACATTTGATATTCGTAAAAACATTTATATTTGATGACAAAAATAGAAGTATAGATATAGGAACTTCCGTAATTTCTCTTTAGCTGATCACTTTTGGTGAGTGTATTTGTAATTTTATGATGTGGAGATTAAGAATCCGTTAAGGTGCAAAATTTATGATCGAGAATCTATCTATCTATAAATACAGGGTGTCTCAAAAGGTCGTTTACAAACTTAACATGGTGGTCTGTCATATCATGATGAACAATATTAAATAGGAAACTAAGGGTCCCAAACGTCTTCCAAAGGAGATATGCGCCATTAAAGTTTAGGGTCCAAAAATTCAAATGATTATAAAAAACAGAAAAATTGGTCGATTCGTTTGCGGTTTTCACTAAAACTATTCTTTATGTCAGTATTTTCTTGAAAATAAATTATAAAGATAACTTTCAAAAAATGTCGATAGAGGGCGCTTTAGACTTTGGAGTAAAGATAAACTAGTTTTTACCATTATTTTTTGCATCTCATTAAATTCTTCTTTAGAAGCTTAGACATAAACTTAAATTTTGAGCTCAAAATCTAAATCGTTGGAAGTGATTAAGTAGCTCAAACTGAATTGCGGGGGGAGGTTCAAATTTCAAATGATTATAAAAAACGAAAAAATTGATCAATTTATTTGCGATTTTCACTAAAATTTTTCTTTATGTCAGTATTATCTTGAAAATAATTTATAAAGATAAAATTCAAAAAATGCCTATAGAGGGCGCTTTTGACTTTGGAGTAGTGTACAATTATTTTTTTCCGTTATTTCTTGCATCTCATAAATTTTTTTTAGAAGCTTAGACATAAACTTTAATTTTGAGATAAAAATCTGAATCGTTGGGAGTGGTTAAGTAGCACAAACTGAACCGTTTTCAATGGGGTGGGGAGGTTCAAATTTCAAATGATTATAAAAAACGGAAAAGTTAGTCGGTTTTCGCTAAAACTATTCTTTATATCAATATTTTCTTGAAAATAAATTTTACAGATATCTTGCAAAAAATTCCGCCACAGGGCGCCTTGAACTTTATAGTAACCAACAACTATTTTTAACCGTTATTTTTTGTATCTAATAAAATGCTTGTAAATGTTCAAACTTAAATTTTGTGCTCAAAATCTGCATCGTTGTGAGTAATTAAGCGGCCAAAAATTGAACTGCGTTCGAGGGATGGGGAAGGTAACATTTAAACTTTTGAACACAGATCAGTTTGCGCTTCTTAACCCCTGCTATCGATTTAGATTTTGAGCACAAAATTTGTCTAAACTTTTGCAAACATTTTATTAGATTAAAAAAAAAAAAAAAGGTTAAAAATAATTGTTGGTTATTCTAAAGTTTAAGGCGCCCTCTAACGGATTTTTTTTAATTTATCTTTAAAATTTACTTTCAAGGAAATATTGACATAAAGAATAATTTTAGCGAAAACCGACCAATTTTTCCGTTTTTTATAATCATTTGAAATTTGAACCTCCCCACTCCCATTGAACACAGTTCAGTTTGTGCTACTTTACCACTCCCAACGATTCAGATTTTTACCTCAAAATTTAAGTTTATGTCTAAGCTTCTAAAAAAAAATTATGAGATGCAAGAAATAACGGAAAAAAATAGTTGTACATTACTCCAAAGTCAAAAGCGCCCTCTATAGGCATTTTTTGAATTTTATCTTTATAAATTATTTTCAAGATAATACTGACATAAAGAAAAATTTTAGTGAAAATCGCAAATAAATTGATCAATTTTTCCGTTTTTTATATTCATTTGAAATTTGAACCTCCCCCCGCAATTCAGTTTGAGCTACTTAACCACTTCCAACGATTTAGATTTTGAGCTCAAAATTTAAGTTTATGTCTAAGCTTCTAAAAAAATTTAATGAGATGCAAAAAATAATGGTAAAAACTAGTTTATCGTTACTCCAAAGTCTAAAGCGCCCTCTATCGACATTTTTTGAAAGTTATCTTTATAATTTATTTTCAAGAAAATACTGACATAAAGAATAGTTTTAGTGAAAACCGCAAACGAATCGACCAATTTTTCTGTTTTTTATAATAATTTGAATTTTTGGACCCTAAACTTTAATGGCGCATATCTCCTTTGGAAGACGTTTGGGACCCTTAGTTTCCTATTTAATATTGTTCATCATGATATGACAGACCAGCATGTTAAGTTTGTAAACGACCTTTTGGGACACCCTGTATATAATTTTTTTTAACTATGAAACGTACAAGATATTCCAATTTCGTCAGAAAAATAAGCTATTATCTACTAGTGCATGTCATACAATGCCGATATGTGTACATTAAAGCATCGGAATTATGTGTTTATAATGAATGCAAAACTGCAACCATCTTCATTTTTTAACTTTTTTTTTTTCAAGTCGACAGTTAAAAGCTCAAAAATTTTAACCATTTTATGTTCGACCTGCGCTTAATAATTTTCAGACTTTTTAAAAATATCACTTTCTTTGGCGTCCATATAACCAAATATGAAGTCAAATTCAAATATAATTGAAAAGTGCATTACAATTACAATATAGATACAATTTATCATGTTTATTCATTTAATTTTTACTTAAATATGAGGAAGAAACAATTGTTATTGAAATGGCTAATTTTATTGTACTATACACCTACCTAGTGATAAAAATGCACACGAAATTTAGTTTACATTCTATTCATTCTTTCTTATTCATGTCGTGTGCTAGTATTAATGAAGTAGTTCTATAACTAGATATACCTTACAGTTTTAACGTCTTAACTGCTTCTTTTTTTACATGCAATAAATTGAAAATATGGGATACGCACCACTTATTTTGAGCTAAACTATTCGTAATTTTCAGTCCAAGCATTTTTGTCATTAAATAATATGAAAAAAAATAGTGGCATTAAACAGCCTTAAATGATAGATCAAGCAAGCTCTTCGTGCCCGTATGACGTACGGGGATATTAAAGTAGCGGTTAAAAATATTTAGTTTAATTGAATTAACAGATATATAATACAAGTATGAAATTACAGGCTGTATAAAATTTCGTTTTAAAATTCCGTGTATGAATTTTATATTAATATCTGAAGTCTATTAGACAGATATTGACTGGTGTTATTAGTTATATTTACAAATTTAACGCATAGGAATAATAAAACTATAATTTAAAATTAGTATTGTGCTGATATTGTTCATTTACTTTTATAAGAAATAATTTAAAACTAAGAATACATTGCATATTAAAACAACCATTTCATAAACCGTATATTATGTAGGAACGCATATCTGAAACAAAAGATTCACAGTTGAAGTGCCTCAAACTTATCCCCGAATTAAGAGAAGAACAACAAATCAGAGACCATCCTAAGAAGCCTAAAGCTTATTTGAGCAAATATACAGATAAAACTGGAAGCTATCCTTTTTATAATGGGTAAGTTCGAGTGGAATCTATTTTTAGTTACTTCATCTTGTTATTTTATTGCATATTTGCGGAAAAAAACTTAAGCCCGATCTTAATAAATCATTATTCAAAGAAAAATGTTCTTTTCATATGTGGGATTTTTAAAAGAATGATTTGAGATATCAAATACAGTTGTTATATTTTTTTGGCATTTTTTGTTTCTAAAACGAAAAAAAGCAAAAATAAATTTTACATATCTTTCACATATTAAGTAAAATTTAGTTAATATATGGATTTCAGAAACTTGTTCTATAATAAAATGTATCTCGAAATTTTTCATGTTGAGTGTAAAAAATTTCACTTATGAAAAATATGGATTTCCACATTTTTAGTTTAAAATCTCTGTTTCTATAGTTTTATCATACATATATAGTAATAATCGAATATTTTGCATATTTTAAAAAAAACTTACTAATGTGCAAGATATACAGGGCCACTTTTATAAAAAATATATTAAATAATGTAATACATAAAAATAATACACGAACACATAAAAAAACATAGCCACGAGTTCATAATTCAATATAAAATATGCAAAAGTAATTCCACTCCTACCGGATCGTCAGCATTTGTATTTTCTAAATTCATACATTTCTATATTTATCATGTTAACCCCTTAACGCGCACTGTTGCCGGGTCGGCAACACCTAAGGTTCCCCCTGTTTAGACACACAAAAACTCCGTGAATATTTCAAAAACTACTCTAATGGCTACTTTAAAACTTTCTTATGAGTTCTAGATGGCAGCACCACAGAGATCAAACTCTACTGTTTTTAAATAATAGGTAAAATGTTTTTCTGTAATACGCGCTTCACAGCAATGTTCTTCTCACTGCGTTTATCAATGCTTTACTTATGGGAGGTTACCACTTCGACAACAGCTGTATAATTAAAATGGTTTGTGCAATCTTTACAAAACAATACCTGTGAGCTCCTATAGGCATAAATAGATTGCCTATATTTTTTCTTCTTTAAATTCCAACTTTAAAGAATAGTGCGCTGGAAAGGGTTAATGAGGAAATCGACTGATGTTAAATATGATAAGTACAAAAGTGAATGCGTTTAAAAAGTTTAACTGAAGACGCTGTGGTATGACGAAAAACGTTCTATTGTATATATAAAAAAATATATATATACAGTCGACTCTCGTTAATTCGAACTCGTCGGGACCACAAAAAATGTTCGAATTATAAGAAGTTATGGAAAGTATGAAAGACAGCAGGTTTAAAGGGGTACTATTACAAAGGAATTGATGTTTTAGTGTGTTTAAATTTATTTCGTCTGTTATCATCAGAATATGACTTAATATTAAATTAGAATGTATAAATACATAAAATAATTAAAAGATTAGAAAAAAGCACAATGGAAGAAAAATTTGAAGCGTCACTGATGGACAGACGGGGCACTAAGAAAGTGGATATCGAATGCATGAGATTATATGTATACTCATTCGGAACAATTCTCATAAAAATCAAAGAAAGAAAGTTATTCAAATGATCTGAAATCAGTGAGAAAGAAAAAAAGAATGAAAAATTGGAATTCTCGTTAGTTCGAATTAAACAAAGTCAAGAGAAAATGAGTTCGAATTAATGAAAATGTTTAACGTTATTCTGCCATTGAAAATTTAGGGACTTCATGTTTAGTTCGAATTAAGCGAAGATTCAAATTATCCGATTTCGAATTAACGAGAGTCGACTGCATGTGTGTGTGTGTACATTATATATTGTATATCTTTTTAATGTTACGCCTATTATTTTATGTTTACCATTCTTTAGTATTTTTTCTGTAAATTCTGATCTGTATATTCTATAAATAATAAAGTTTTAAAATATTCATAATGTTTGATGGCTGGTTACAATTGGTTAAATGGTAATTGCAAATAATTATGTAAAAGTAACTTCATCTTATGTTAAAACACATTTTCTATTTGCAGAAATATTTAAAACACATTCCACAGATAGGTAAACTTGTCACCATATTTTTTTTCACTAAATTCGATGTTTACATATATCTATATGGGTGATTCTCAAATTGGGGACAATTTCAAAAGTGAAATCTTAAAAAAATTACTGTTAGCAAAATTTCTGAAAAAAATAGGTGTTGTTAATATAGTATTAGGTATACCTTACATGTAGTCAGCAGAGCTAAATATTTAAAAATTAACTTAAAAAAATAATTAGTATTTTTTGAGCCATGCTAATGACAAAACAAATTGCATGGAATAAATTATTAAGAAATTTTTATTTTCTTCCTGTTTAAATTTTTTTTCTATATTTATTAGTCTTCCTTTTAAGCAAATGATTTCCATTTTTACATATATGCATATAAGGAGAATAAAAACATTACCAAAGAGCAAACTTTGTTTACATGAGCAACCTTCTGACACTAACAATGTAAGAAGCTGTCTTAGTGATTTTCTGACAGATTTAATGCATATTTTAGGGATAATAAAAGTAATACCTAAATTTATATGTAAAATTAAACTTTATAAAAGATACAATATAAGCAATAGTTACATTTATGCACATAGGAGTCTTTAGCATGGACAGAAAAACCATGCTAATGACACTGATATTTGTCCATGCTAATTACAAATTTTAATTTAAATAAGATTATGAGCCATAATATAATCACAATGCAATAGTCCTTTCTGGGGCTTTTTAAAACACAAAAGTCCTATGCAAATAAGTAAAATAAAAATTTTAATTATAAAATAAACATGAAAATTATTATCCATTCTAATGACATACAATTGATGTACGCCACTAATATTCAACTTCTATTCTTAAAATACAATACATGCTTCTATTTTCAGGCTGGGATAAAATGGCTGCTTGTTGCCGTGGAGAAACTTTATATTTTCAAACTATTGTCATATGTGAAAATGAAATTTTCATTAATAACCAGCTGTTATAATATGACCTTGTTTTGAAAATGGAATATGGAGGACAAACTTTAATTCTTTTTTTATATATTATAATTTTATTTTTAAAAAGAAATTTATTGGATCAATAATCCTCTTGATTAATTTAAAGAAAGAATAACATTTGTTTTATTTTATAAACATGATATTAACTCTTGAAAAAGCTAGTATATACAAGGCACAGCTGCTGTGGACATCCATGCTAATGACATTTTGAACATTTATTCTGTTATTTTAAGGTGTTTTTAACTAAAAAGTGAGTAATTCTTGAGTGCAAATAAAGAATAATATTAAGACAATTATATCTAAATATAAAAACATGACAGAAAACCATTTGCACGGTGTAATGTCATTTTTTTTTTTTTTTTTTTTTTTTTGCATGCCGAAAGACATAAATTGTCCCCTATTTTGAGAAGCACCCATATGTATCTCGCATTATTTTTCTAGTTTTGAAATAAAAATATATAGTTAGAAAAGGGAAAGTTTAGTATCTTTTGAAATTTTAGAAAGTTTTTGAGAAAACATATTTCGTAGGAAGTATTTTGAATAACTGTTATAGCACAAATTCAATAGATTTTACAAAAGGTTAGTTAATTTAAGATTAAATAAATAGTATGTGATATGCTTAAAATGAAGTTTAAAAGGGCTTTTTACATATTTTTTTTATTAAAAAATAACATTGTTTATTATTACCGAATCTGTGAAACTCTATTTTATGAAATAAATTAAATGTGTCATCAATAAACATTTAAATATCGAATGAAAAATAAATGCAAACGACTTTTTACTTAGATCTACGAAGACTTATCATTTAGGACTCTTTTTTACAATATTAAAAAAAACTTAAACTGACAGAAATAAACAGAGTGATATTTTTTTATGTTATAATACTGAATTGTTTAAAGAGAAATAAATGTTGTATAAGCCTTTTTTGTATTTTTTTAACAATCATATCCTTACACACATCGTGAGAATGCATATTCTACACAAGAATAAATTAATATCAAACAAAGAGAAGGAAAACCGATATTTTCGTCATTTTTTTCTCAATTGAGACAATGCAGTCCCATAAACTGAAATAAAAAATTTCGTTAGCCAATTTTAATCTACAGATACCAATATGGAGATTACCACAAAAATATTTTTTAAAATGAGCTGGGAAATTTATTCACATGCAATAATATCCAATGAAAAGATACTTAAATATTTTAACCAATATTAATTTAAGAAAAAAAAATAATTCTTTCTACTTTTCTTACACTGCAAAACATCTGAATAACGTTCCTCCATAAAATTGGTGGCAGCCAAACTTCCACCAATTTTATGGTGGTATAACCGATGTAACCGATATAGCCGGTGTAAAATGACACTAATATATAATGTTACACCAGTAACATATGTTTAAATTACACCATTATATAAGTTAAAAAAATCACTCCATAAAATGGCTGCCACTACTCAATTTTATGGAGTAACGTTACTCAGATGTTTTACAGTGTATAAATGAATATAAATGCTCTTGCATTTCTTCCAAATAAGAACAATTTGACTTCACATTTAAAAGCACTTAAAATTTGATGCCCTTATTGTAACGTTTTGGAACTAAAAAAATTTTAAGTAACAACGTTTCATGTTGCTTTCAAGTATTGGAGAAATATCGTGTGATTTATATAAGGAGAACCCTGATAACTTAAAAATAATGTTTGTGTATGTATATGTACTGGCATTTGTGTGCTTGTGTTTATGTGTAAGTCTGTTCGCAATAGCTGGGAAAATCGATTAGCACGTGACTGTTTAAAAATTACAAGTATATGGTAACAAGTGCAACACTAACTAGTTATAGATTTCAGATTTCTTTTTTAGAATTTTATATATTTATTTGCTATATGATTTTAAGAGTTTCTGATTGAATTGTTTGACATTCATTTAAGGATTTCCATTTTTCTGTTAGAGTCTGCGTAGAAAATTTTGTTTTCATATAAGCAAATTTTAGTCAATATTTGTATTTCGATTTTTGAATTTGAAACACTTTTAAAGTCACTTTTTGCCACATTTTTCTTTATGTCTGATATCGATTTCTAATAATTCTCATTTTTGTTTTGGTTGTTGTTAAAATTGGACAACGCTTAGTGCGTCTTATAGAGAAAAAAGATGTAGTAGTGATATAGTATTGTGTAATTGGGTAATTGTAAAATCTTCTTTCGTCATTGTTACCTTGATTTCTGTTTTAAAGATAATTATGCATACTATAAATACTATACCCTGTCCAAGGATAAAAATAATTTTCCGATGAGAAAGTTTTGTTTTTAGGTAGATTTCGTATGAAATACTATTGCGGTCTCCTTTATGTTGGAATTTTCAATCTATCCAATCGCCTAATTTGGAACCCCTATATATATATCACTTTTTTTTTGGACACGATAATTTCTCTATTTCTACTCAAATCTCTTCCAAACTGATACATAAATTCAAGTGGAATAAAATCTCGGTAAAGTTTGTTAATGGCCAAAATCGGATAGGGGGCGTAAATAGGGAGGGTTTTTATGAGAAATGAAATAAAACCCCATAGCTTCTTTGTTATAATAGATATCGAATCAGTTTAACGTTTATATTACTTCTAAAAATTGGCAAAAATTTATGCATGTAAAGTTTTCGATAAAATTAAAAATAGGCTCCAGAGATAAAAAAAATAGTGTTTTTGAAAGAAAAAAACTTATAACTTCGTCAATTCTAAAAATGTCAAATCCAATAAATTTATTATAAATTTTCCTGATAGTATCTTCAACGTTTGTAATGACAAGTTTTTGATAAAAGCTTTTCTTATCGAAAAAAGGGGGTGGGGGAGAAAAAAATCCATAACTTCGTCAGTTCTTAAACTATTAAATACGATTAAATTTAGTATACATCTTCTAGATAATATCTACAACTTTCATGCAGACAAGTTTTTGATAGAACCAATTCTTATAGCAAAAGCAAACTAAGCATAAAAGGGAGTTGAAGAAAAAATCGCATTAAGGGTGGACTAAAATCCAAACTGTTTATATTCAGGTTCATTTTAAATACATTTTTGCTCACAAATGCATCCAATTAGTAGGATTTCTTATTTAGGAAGTATATAATGTGCCATATTGGTCAATTTAATAATAAAGGCAGAATACATTTAAAAAAATGTTGTCAAGTTGGGCATTTTGTATTATAAAATCATATCAAATGAGATTAAAGGAAAGAAAAATTTATTACGTTACTGTTAGCACAAGTTACAGATTCTTAATTTTTTACAGATGTTGCCAGTTTCGGTTAAATATGACAATACGAAGAATTTATGGACACGTGCCATCCATGAACAATAAAGTACAGTTTGCTTTTAACACTCACCCCAAAACTTGGCTTTTCCTGAAATATTAATAATTTACAGTATTATGAGAGTCCAATATTAGCACTTAGTTCTTTTAAACGCAAATGACCCATAGGCTTGGTCATCATACACTGTTAAAAATTTCCGTTCAATGTTGAACCAATTTATGGAGTAAAATAAAGAGAAGCACCAAAATATGGTACTACTTATTTTTCGAAAACTCCATGTTATGGAGTAAGTTTGAAAAATAGGAAGTAGCACCAAAAGATGGTGCTACTTTCAGCCAATCAAAACACAGATTTCTGCGCATATCTATGACGCTTTTCGTAAAGAACAGAAGCAAAACAGTAATGGATGCCGATATTGGTGTGTATTAAGCAAAATATTTTTTAATTCTATAGTTTTCAATTTTGTATAGTTATTTGCATGATTTTTGGCTTTAATATGTAACATTACTATGTTCTATATATTGTTTAATTAACATCTTCCTTCATTAATGTTTTTGTCAGTTTCTGTACATGCTTTTAGTGCTTGTTATATAAGTGGAATATTGTATGTGTTGGTTCAAATATCAAAGTCTTTGTTAAATGTGTATTCTACTTTAATCATATCTTTTGCTTTAAAGTAATTTTTAACTTAGGGCTTGGAAAATGATTTCGGATCAAGCTCATTCTTAAAAAAAAATTTATGAATACGAACACAAATTCTCTACAGTAAAATTTATTAAATTAAATATTATTTCAGAAAATATATTCTCATGAATTATAAGAATGTAAGAATATTACTGATTTTGAATGTAAAAAAGGATAAAAGTATCGTTTGATAATAAACTTTTTGTAAATTCTTTATATTTTAATCAAAATAACTTACTAACCTGACTTATAGAAAATGAATCTGATATATTTTAGAATAAAATGATAAAATGCAATTTCGTAATTTTTTGTGCTTAAATAAGTTTTTAAAATTTAATAATAAATTTAAAAAGTGTATTTTAAATTGGTAAAATGATTAAGAAGTTCCTATTTAAAAAAATGCTTACGAATTAATTTCCTGTAGAAAAAGTTATTCTATTATAATTCAGATGTAGTAAAAGTTGTTTTATTTTAATTATTAGCAGTAAACTGTCAAAAATTTGGTGCTAGGTTGAACCAATTTATGGTGCTGCAGTAGCTGCCACCATAAGGTGGTGAAATGTTGTTCTAACATTTGGTGCTAAGGTCGAACCTTAAAGTGGTGAAATGGTGAACCATAAAGTGATGAAAGGTTGAACCATAAGTTGGTGAAAGGTTGAACCATTAAATGCATTCTGTTAAATTTAATGGTTCAACCTTTCAGCACTTTATGGTTCAACATTTCATCACTTTATGGTTCGACCTTAGCACCAAATGTTGGAACAACATTTCACCATCTTATGGTGGCAGCTATTGCAGCACCATAAATTGGTTCAACCTAGCACCACATTTTTAACAGTGTATAGACAACATGATTCACAGTGCCCACATACTCAATTAAGAATTTTTTCTGTCCCACTAATTCTCTTATATGATGGAATTTAATATTTATGTATATGGAGCGCCTGTGGTTAGTTGGATTATTGGCTAACCGAATTGCACTGTGATTATCAACAAGCAGGCGCCCATTTATTCCAGGATCGAATTCACGTATCAATTTGGTTAGCCAGACCAGCTCTTTGGATGCAGTTGATGCAGCCATGTATTCAGACTCTGTCGTAGAAAGTGCCACACATCCTTGACGTTGACTACTCCAAGTAATTGCACCATCACCTAAAGTAGAAATGTATCCTGTTGTGGATCTTCTGGTTTGCACATCACCAGCGTAGTCAGCATCAGAAAACACATTGACATAACCATCTGTTAAGCCACTCTAGTGGATTCCCATGTTTAACGTACATTTCAGGTACCTCAAAATATGCTTGATACATTTCCATGAACCAACAGTAGGTGTTAACATCCACTGTGCAGCTTTTCCAACTGCATATGCAGGGCTCCCAAATGGTCCCTTTTCCCCCCAAAAGTCCCCTTTTTAGAAAAAGGTCCACTTTAGTCCCCTTTTTTGTATTTTGGTCCCCCAAGTCCCCTTTTCTGTGTCTGAAAAAAAAAAAAAAAAAAAAAAAAACTGAAAATCACTAAAAGCTTAAAAATCTAAGAAGACAAGATTTTTCAAAGTGGGCATAAAAAATGCATTATAATGGGTATAAAAAAGCGTTGTAATTGAAATTCTTTCATGAATCTAAATGTTAAAAAATCACAACAGAATACAGGCAAATTTTAAGAATTTCATTAAAATTCTTAAAAATTAAAAAATTGCCGAACACAAAAGTTACTATATTAAACCACTGCTTGACCAGTCTTCAATAATGGGCCTTGGCATGCTTCACCCCCACCCCCCACCCCCTCACCTAAAAAAAGTGAAGCTTTTTTGAATGGAAAGAATCATTGAATTGTGTGAAAACAGACGATTAAAACTAAGAAAAATTAATTTAAAGTCCACAACTCTGAATCATATTAAAGAAAATGGTTGGAGTAAAATACCTTTTCACATTTTTTATTTTTACAAAAAGAAATATTGAATACATGAAATAATTTCGACTTCCAGTTTTGATGAATTTATACATTTTTTACATTTTGGTCCTGAACACAATTTTAGTAGTTTTTAGAAAATGTCTGTTAAAAAGCACTGTATCTCAAGAACCAATGCACAGATAATGCACAAAACTTTTGATTCACTTAGACCTTGATATAAACTAGAGCTGTTTAGCTTTTAGTGTATATCGCTCAACAAGTGACACTGTTATGCTGCATTATTCTCAATTTCATTAATAGCTACCTCAAGAACTAATGCACTGATTTTCATAAAACTTCAGCAATTTTCCAACTCAACCCCTAATTAAACTACAGCAAGATTCAATCTCAATTTAAGGGTTTACCGAAGGAGGTATCTCATCAAGCCCAACATTTTGCTAGGGTCTATTTTGACCCCAGACAATTAGGGGCATTTCTTCGTGTGCATGTGTATGTGAGGTTGGGAATCTGAAAATTGATTTTTTTTCACACATCCTTTTAAAACTCTTGGTTTAAGCAGCCATTTCCCATCGTCTTAACTCATTTTTTCACCATTAGTAGATGGTTTAATTTTAATTGCGTTCCTTACTTCATAAATTTTCTAAAAAATTAAGAAAAAAAATATGCTCAACATATCTCAACGGTTAGCATCTTTTCATCCCTTTCTGTCACCAGGGGACGCTATTGAAATAAATTTCCAAAAATGCAATCTACAATATGGCATGTAATATCTTAAAAGAAAAGCCAGGTTATGAATAATGTTATTCTTCACTCTATCTCTACCTCCATTCTCACTCTCTTATATCATCCCCATCTATATAAGGATTTAATCATTATAAACCATTATTAATTTTTAACAATTTTGGTTTATTAATTCAAGTTTAGAATGTTTTGAAAGGAATATTAAATAAAACCCTCTGAGTGATCTGTGATCACACTTACCCACTTGTTTTTATTATCTGATCACTATTATTACTTTCTTCTATCTTCAATAGAAGAAAATGTTGCAATCGAAATTTTTTCGACTTCCGGTTTTCAACGGATTTACACGTTTTAGGGGTCAGAGATTCTAAAAAACAAAATGTCTGTCTGTCCGTGTGTGTGTGTGTGTGTCTGTGTGTCCATATGTCACCATTCTACCATCAAAAACTGTATGGAGTTATGCATAGAATTGAACCAAATTTTTTGTGAATGTTTTTGGCTGAGGCACGCAAGTCCTCCTTCAGTTTTATGACTATAGCTCGTTGGTCCTCCCTGAATTTGAAAAAAATCCGCCGGAAGGGGCCCTGCAATCGTGATTTTTGTGCCATTTTCAATATTGTACCGACCAAAAGTATATGAAGTTATGCATCGAATTGAACCAAATTTTTTGTGTAAGTATCTGGCTATAGCTCGTTGGTCCTCCCTGAATTTGAGAAAAATCCGCCAAAAGGGGGCGCTGCAATCGCGATATTTGTGCCATTTTCAATATTGTATCACCAAAAGTATATGAAGTTATGCATCGAACTGAACCAAATTTTTTGTGTAACTGTATGGCTATGGCTAGTTGGTCCTCCCCAAATTTGAAAAAAATCCTCCGGAAGATGGCGCTGCAATAGCAAATTTTATGCCATTTACAATATTGCACCACCTAAAAGTGTATGAAGTTAGTTCTAGAACTGAACTAAATTTTTTGTATATGATTTTTTTTTTTTTGGTGAGGCAAATAGGTTCTCCCTGAATTTGAAAAAAAAAAATCTGCCTATCATTCTATTGTCCATCGGCTGGTGCACAGACAGAAATTTGTTTTTACTCCGATTAATTGACTAAAGCAGAAATTTAAGATGAAAATCAAAGTTGGTATGGATTTGAATTACA
Source organism: Maratus speculifer (assembly GCA_964019185.1). Lineage (NCBI taxonomy): Eukaryota > Metazoa > Arthropoda > Arachnida > Araneae > Salticidae > Maratus > Maratus speculifer. The sequence continues at coordinate 80,688,558 of OZ025298.1, read as the reverse complement.
ATTATTAAAGCATTAAAATGAGTAACTATTATTTTAATATATAAAATGTACGTATGAGATAGAAGAAAGTTTTGGGATAGGCACATCTAACTAGTTTTTTACCTGTAACGAGAATTATCAAGGTGAATGCCAAAATGTTGAATGCTTTATATATTTTTTCAGTAGCATATTTAAATGTGTTTAAATAAAATTGTGTACATTGTTTAATGAAATCTTATAAAGATAACAATCTAACATATTTTCTGGGATAATTTAAAAAATTTACTTTCTTATTTAGGAAAATTTGTGCTATATTTTTACACACATATGATCCTTATTTGGTTTCCGTTTTTAATAAAAATGGTCCCCAAAGCCCCCTTTTTAAGCAAAAATGGTCCCCCAAAGTCCCCTTTTTAAACAAAAATGGTCCCCCAAAGTCCCCTTTTTAAATGAAAATGGTCCCCTTTCCCCCTTTTTGAGGGCTAAAATCTGTTGGGAGCCCTGCATATGCCAAATCTGGCCTTGAAACAACAACTAAATACATTAATTTTCCAAAAGCTGATGCAATTGGATGTTCAGAATCTATTTCGGTTTCATTATAGACGATATCCAAGGAACTTTTATCTACTGGCACTTTAGCAGGTTTACAGTCACTCATTTCAAACATTGAGAGTGTTCTCTTAGCATAAGCTGTCTGATGAATTCTTATTTTATCTTTCATTAATTCAATTTGGAAACCAAGAAATTGTTTGACATCTTCACAAATTGTGATTTCAAATTCAGTTTGCAACTGCCTAGGAAGTGTGTGGATATCTTCATTATTAGTAGCAGCAATTAGCCCGTCATCAACATATACAGCAATTATGATTAGATTTTCACCAACATACTTCAGATATGCACAAGGACATAACCACTTACTCTGAATCCAGAATTTGTTAAAAAATCAGTTAATCTTTTATTCCAGCATCAGTGGCGTAGCCAGGATTTTGTTTCGGAGGGGGTCCAAAATTTTCTTTTGGCTTATATATATCTAGTAAAACATGTCAGCATAAAATGGCAAGTGTTGATTAAACATTCCGTTTTACACAGATTTTCCTGTTAGCGAGTGTAATAGTATAGTACTCTTTCTTTGGAAGCTTTGTGGAACATTTCCGTTTAACTAAGAATTCCGTAATAGGCAGGTTTCAAGAATGTGTTTCTATATTTCTATATAAATATGCATATTTATATGAATGGCAAAATCTGTTAAAATAGTAATTATGTACAACAGAATCCTGCCTTAAACAAAAGTGCTACATGGTCTTAATATCAATTCTGATGTAATTTAATTTGCAAAAATTTTGTCTGAAAGAGGATTTTCACAGCTTTTTAATAAAACACCATAAAATCTATGAAGGCGGAATGTTTCTGTAACAGAATTCTGTCTCAAAGAATTTCAGGATCCCGACGAAACGAACAAAACATCTTACTAAGGTAGTGTATCTTAGAAATATAACTAATTGCATAACTTTAAACGCATGTTAGAAGTATAACTAATTGCATTACTTTAAGCGGAAGCCTGTCTAAAATGGAATTTTTTTCTAGTTCCTTGAGATCACGTCTTGACAGTATTGATTGTGTATGTACAAAATAAGTATTTTGAACAACTTTAAGAATTTATTTTTATTTTTATTTAATTTTCTAAAGAAAGTATGAATAATAATTAAAAAAAAGTAAGGTTAATCTTTATAACTGATATTACGTTAAAGTTGCATTAATATTTACTAAGGACTGTCAAAAAGGCGTTGCAGACATTATGATGTAAAAATCTAAGCGCGTACTGAAGAGTTAAATTTATTTATATACAATTTCATATTACATAATATTTGGCAACAATAAAGCAAAGATCGAGTGGTTGAGTTTAAATTTCCAATTTTCATGTTTAATGTCTTGTCATTGAATTAAGAACTTGTGCTGTAATAAATATAGGATAATGATTTCACATAAGTGTGAATCGCATGGACTGTTAATTCTGCAATAGAATTTTTGAGTTTTAAGGTTTTAATCTTTTAGATAAAAATTTTGCAGTTTCAGCTACAGAAGTTACTGATGTAAGAAGCAAACGCATCATATATCATAGTTCATGCTGAAAAAAATAGCTGTCTTACGATTGTCTAAAACAGTCATAATTATTTTAGACATACTTGTTTAAAACCAAAAACCTTCTGCGCACATAAAAACTGGGTCAAAAACTTTCTGCAAATTAATTTAATGTTTAATAAATTTACGTGTTATATTATTTTGAAATGGACGTGTTTTTTACGTGATTGTGGACGTAATTAAAGTTTTTAAAGTATTTCATAGACGAAATTTGTGTTTTTTACGCGATTCATGGACGAAATTTGCAGATTTAGAGGATTTGTGGACGAAATTCGTAGTTTTTACACATTTCATGGACAAAATTCGCAGATTTACAGGATTCATGGGCGAAACTCGCAGCTTTTACAGATTTCATAGACGACAATCGCGTTTTTCGCGGGATTCATTGATGGCATTCGCATCTTTTTGTGCGACCCTTTGTCAAAATTCGTGATTTCCGTGTGATCCTTAATCAAAATCTGCTTTTCTCGCGTGATCCTTTGTTGAAAAATGAGCTTTTTACGCGGACTTTTATTGAAATAAGCGTTTTTTACGCGATTCTTTGTTGAAATTCGCAATTTTTTTTCGAAATCATTTGACAAAATTTGTGTTTTTTTTTCCGCCATCCTTTGACGAAATTTATGTTTTTTGTGATCCTTCGACGATATTTCATGCTCTTTCCACGGAACTTTGACTATTTTCGTGTTTTTTTTCGCAATAATTTGATGAAATTGAAGATTTTTATTTCTGCGAACGACTGACGAAATCGATTTTTTTAAGACAACCGTTTGTAAAAATTCGCTATTTTTAGTGTCTGAAACTTTTGACTGGTAATTTTTAAAGTTTTCGGCATAAAATTCCTTAAATTTTCGGAAAATTTGAAAATCGGCTCTGTTTTTAATTGTGCGCTAACAGTAAATAATTCGTATATAAAATTGAGGGAATATTTTTAATTTTTTAGTAATAAAAAAAGTTACAAAAATAAACATTGTTTTTTTCCCCAAAATTTTCTGCGCACAGCGTACACGCGTGCGTCTATATTATACATCTCTGCTTTTGGGTTTCATTGTTTCATGTCTCGCCTCTCGCCATTTTTTATACCATATATTTCATCTAATAGTTACATCCGACATCTGATCAAATTAACCACTTCACCGGCTGTCCCGATATAAGTCGGGGGTTTTGCAATAAATTTATTCGTTATTAATTAGCACTTTTTTTGGAAATATTAGGATGTGTAAAAAATAATGCTGGTGGTTCCTGTTATTGTACTTCCCAACCAATTTATTTTAGGTGGTTCGAAACAGTTTTAGAGCCTTCTCCAAGTTCTGCAGTAAACTCAGGGCTCTGGTACGTGAATTAACTTCAATTTAAACTTTCGATTTTTCATTGTTAAAGACAAAATGTCACCCGAGACCTTCTCCATGCACAAAACTCTTTTTGCCACCCTGAAATTTTGAAACAATATTAAACTGGACGTTCACAAGTCATAATTGATGTGAAAGGTAATGTTAAAACTAGACTTTTTTCCGGGTGAGATTTCTGCAGCTTTGAAAAATACACTTTTGAGTCCCGTTGTGGGCTGGTAGCACTTTTAGACCATTTATAAACAAAAAATTCCAAATATTCCGATTGAAACTTTAAACATCTTGAAAAGTGGATCAAGGACCTCATCTCTGTATGTATCAGCATTCCCAGTTGCACTGATAAAAACATGTTGGTCAGTACGGTCGTTAAAAATGATGCTCGCTCATACCATGATACCACGATCTTTGTATCGGTGCCTTTCACGGATGTTTGCGCGTGTTTTTTCTCTCCATGTGTACATATACCATATGGTAACACATCTGTAATAACTCTCCGAGCAAAACCAAGATTCATCGGTAAAGAGAACTCGGTTTCAATCGGAAATGCTCCAATGACGATAAGCGCATTTCGCTGCATGAGTTAGCGGAATATAAATCATGGTCTTCCTTGCATGCAGCCCTTTGCAGCCTCTTAATCACAATCGTGAATCTAAATAGTCAGCAAAAAATAATTGCTGCAGTGAACTCCCTTGTCATTTGAACTGATGTCAGTTGCCTGTTTCTTTTAGCAATCGTGTCCAAATTACTGTCCTGAAACTCTACTTTGGCGCGTTTTTTACCTTAATCTGATTGTCTGTGTACATTTCCAATGTCTTTAAACCATTTTCAGATTCTTGACATGACGCTTTTAGCTATTTTTAAGTCTTTAGAGACTCCTGAGAATGTCTATCCAGCTTCCATTCTCCCTATCGCACTTCGTTTCTCACAGTCTATCATATGTGTTCTTGACGACATGTTCCACCTACCACAAGCAAAATATGTTCCTAACCACATGTACAATCCTTGAAATTAGACTTCAAATCCTGCCTTGTGCTTTCCTTTTTATGCGTGAACCGTAAGAACGGGTTGAAAAAATTGCATATTTTTTTGTAGCAACGGTTGATTCCATTAGACTACATGGTAATGTTGACGTTGAGTTACTAACCAGTGTCACCTTTCAAGGAAGTTCCCATAATAGAACATAGAACTAACATAAAGCTCGTTTTTATAGTTGTTCCTTTAACCAGTGTGATTTGAAAGTGGTAACTAATAACCAGTCCAAAAGAAAAGTTTCTTTTATAATTGCATATAGCAAATTTAAAATTATTAATAATAATCCTCATTATAAACTCAACAAAAATAAGAGTCTCGAATTCACCAATGTGCCGTTATTGCTATTACTATAAACTCGTCTTTTCCCTTAAGTGTTGGTGTCGTTAGTCCCATCGAAGTCCAAGAGAAAGAAGTTTTACGTTTAATCTGGCTTCAGTAAACTTGTGTAAACGGAATAGCGGATATACATTCATAGTTATCCTTCCGTCTCGGAAGATTAAAATATTTCCGTTTACAAGAGGATTCTGTGTTCACAGAAAAACATTTCAAAAATGTGTCACATTTGGAATAATTTCCATTTTAAATCGATTTCAAACGTTAGCAAGCATAAATATATAGTGCTGTTTTCGCCTAATCTTGATTGTTTTTCTTTGAGATAAGTCATTTTCACAGGTTTATTGTAATTCATTAATATATTAGTCTTCACAGGTGTACTATAGAGTAAGCACGTTTTAGAGTACGTAGCAAACGTATGTTTAGAAAACCGAAAGGCTTTATAATAAAAACTTGTCTAAAACGGATAAGTTTACTGTCCCGGCGAAAGACAATTTCGAGTTATATCTTCTAAGATAAACACCTGTCTAAAGCGGACTTTTTCATAAGTCTTGTGTGTCCGTTTTATCCATTTTTACCGTTGTATCCATGATTCAATAAACCAGGTCTTCGGTCGATTTTCGGGGGGGGGGGGGGTCCGGACCCCCTGGACCCCCCCTTGGCTACGCCACTGTCCAGCATCTAGGTGCCTGTTTTAGGCCATACAAACTTCGAATCAATTTGCAAACACGTCCAGATCCGTCATTATAACCTTCTGGTTGCTCCATGTATATCAATTCATTCAATGTTCCGTTTAAAAATGCAGTCTTGCAATCAAATTGGGCTACTTTTAATTTCTTAAATGATATAAACAAAAATAGAAAACGTACAGTATCATACCTTATAACAGGAATAAAAGTCTCTTCATAGTTCACGCTATACTGGTGCTCAAATCCTCTAATTACCAAACGTGCTTTAACTCTTTAACGATCATAGCATTTTCTTTGCTAAGATGTCGAAATAAATGAATAACACCGGTAATTAAGAACAAATATATTTCTAAATAAGAAAACGTGATTTTTCGCATACATTATAAAAGGGATATTTTTAAATAAAAATACCGGTGCCAGTGTTGCATATCGGAATTAAAATTTTGTGGTTTCGTGGCGAAACTGATGAACGTTAAAGGGTTAAAGCGTTCAACTTCTTTATTTGCATTTGCTTTGACACGAAAAACACATTTAGCAGTCAATGATTTTATAGTTTTATCAGGTTTCACAAATTCCCAAGTGCCATTCTTTTGATGAGAATACATTTCATCTATCATAGCTTCAATCCATTTTTGTTTCTCTGGTGATTCCATAGCTTCCTGGTATGACTGGGGTTCGATTACCTTTTGACGCAGACGGGAATAGCGTATAGGGGGTTTTATTCTTGCTTGATCTCTCAACTGGTACTTCTCTGGTTCTTGTTGTTCTAATTGATCAACTTGGTCTTCCTTTTCCATCAATTTCACATCTTACTCTCCCTGGCTCCAATCTATCAGTGTATTAGGCACTGAAACTTCATGGAATTCAACATCTCTACTCATTTCAATTCGATTTTCACCTTTATATACTCTATAATTTCCAGTTACTTCTTCATGTCCCACAAAGATTCCACGCATACTTGTTCTACCAAACTTCTTGTCTGCACGTCTTTGCTTACGAATTTGGACAACGCATTCACTTCCGAAAATTCTCAGGTGCTTCAATGAATATTCCCTTCCATACCATGCTTAATAAGGTGTCTTATTTTTCTCACGACTTTTACCAGTATGATTTAAGATATATACAGAACACTTCAATACTTCAAACCAGAAGCGTTTTGGCAGTCTCTTTATCAACAACATTGTTCTTGTCATTTCTACCAATATTCTATTCTCACGTTCAGCACGTCCGTTTTGTTGAGGTGTATATGCAGGTGGTCGTCCAATTTCAATTCCATTTTTATTCAGGCAATCTAAGAAATCTTGATTTTTATACTCTCCTCCATTATCTGACATCACTGCCTTAACTGTATTTTTAGTTTAGAACATATGCTAAGTACTGTTGCAATTTATCTTTCACTTCACTCTTATGTTGCATAAAATAAACTTTACGGAATTGGGAATAATCATCTTTGAATATAACAAAATATTTAGAACCTTGAAATGATGGTTCTTGCATTGGACCGTAGACATCACTAACGATTAGCTCTCCCACTTTAGTGGCTTTTGGCATTTTTCTAAAATTAGTTCTCTGAAATTTTCTAGTTGCCTAACCATCTCAATATTCTCTCAATATTCCCATCTCAAGAGGGGTTGTATCCATATATTCATTGATTAGTATCAATGTACAATACACAATATGGGACGTACTATTACATTTGGATAAAATTCCTCATTCTCTTGCTTCATTTTGGGAGCAACTGATTTCCAACTTATTCTATTGACAATTATTTTCAGAATTTTCAAGCTATGATTTTGCGATTTTTACAAAAGTTGCTCTGTAAATTTAGCTAACATAATATGCAAATGAAATTTTGATATCGTTGACGCATGCGCAGTGAAAACTATTTAGTAAACCTACTCATTTTTCATACAATTTTTATTATTTTTAATTTTGATTACAGAGTTATATGTGTAATGTTGTTCGTCACATTTTCAGAAAAGAATATTATTTTACATTAAAAACTCTGCAAATTACAAGCAAAAATCTTGGAAAAATTTGGGACTATCCTTATAAAAACCTTAATTTTTCCATGAGTGTACATGCTATCGTCATAAAAATCAACATAGTTTATTACAACAAGCCACATAATCATAATCTTGAGTTTGAACGCTTTTGCTAAATTAGTTTTGACAGGGTAATCCAAAAGATATTCATTTTTTTTAATTTGTTGACGGTCCCCTATAAAGGTTCGAGAAAAAATCTTCACGGAAGTATATGACCTGTACTATTATGTTTATACACTGAGAGTTTCAGGATAATTCCTGGTGTATTTTTCTAGATATTTAAATAAATGTCTAAAATCGCAAGTGGACGATCATCAATGGCCAGGTAGTGTATCAGGAGATCAATTCGACCCTTTAGTTTATTTAACATTTTCTCATTCACATCAAAAAATTCTATACTATTTTTTCTTTTATTTACGAAACACATTTCATGATTACACAAAGTAGAAAATCTTCTTTGAATATTTCCGGTATGAAACTTTTGAAAATAACTCAAAACTGGCAAATCTGTAAAACACAAAAAATGCATGAGATTACGTTTATACAAACTCAAAAATTTCGATGTCATAACGGAAATTTTCAAAGAAGAATTTTTTCTTTATGCAGTCAGAAATTTCTTTCTTAAATAAAGAAAAGAATAGTATCGAAATTTTCTGATATGAATGCGAAATTTAGAAATAAACTAAAAAGCCAATTTGATCCCCTATTTTTGTACCTCAACGCGTCATTTCCGGTCATATATTCCTATACAACTGTTGTAGTATGTTATATTGAGCTGCGCTATTACCCTCTCACAGTTTGTCCTATGATTTTAGACTCACCCTGTATTTCAAAAATTGGCCACAATGAGACTTTAAACATCGTCAGTTTTGTCACAATTAAGTCACAATGCTAATGCCAAAGTAGTCACAAATGACACATTTGTCACAAATTTGTCACACCGTGACTTCACAAAATGGTCACAATGTGACGTCACAAACGAGCTCTAAAACAGCCATAACGACTTCACATTTTAGTCACGGTGACTTCACATCGACGGTCACAAAGTGACTTCACAACGATGTCACTGTGAAGTCACTATGTCTTACGGGCCGTTAGGCTTAACGATCGTCGTAGAACTCAAATCAAAACGTAATCAAAATGTACGTACAAGTTTTAATTTAAAACTAGCTAATCTTTCTGGAAAACAAATCTCACTTGAGGTCGCCTATGTGACTGGGCCCCATAACCTATTATAAAATTATATCAAGTGAGATTAAAGAAAAGAAAAATTTATTACGTTTTTGTTAGCGCAAGTTACAGATTCTTAATTTTTTACAGATGTAGCCAGTTACGGTTAAATATGACAATACGAAGAGTTTATGGACACGCGCCATCCATGAGCAATAAAAGTAAAGTTTTCTTCCAACATTTTGAACAGCCCGAAGTGATCGTGATTGGATAATTGAGGATGTATTCAAATAACAAATTGCTTATTTTCTGTCTCATTTGAAAATTCATTTTTGCTCTCAAAGTCATGCATTTGACAGTTTCTCTTATACAGGAATTATATAATTCGCTGTATTGATCAATCATAATATACTTAATAGAAATGCTGTAAAATTGGCTAGTTTGAACCAAACATCCCTCAAGATGATTTTGATAAAAAATAACTCTTATAGAAAAAGTAAATTAAAAACGCTTCAAAAGCTGCGATATAAAGTTATTGAACGGGGTTTAACTGTAATCATATTTTACTTTTTGTTGGTGGAATGAGAACTTTTTTTCGAAATCTACCTGCTACTGTAGGCCTAGCCGACAAGGATTTTTTTAACTTTGAAATAAATATATAACTGTTAAATACCAAAAGATAGAAAATCATGATAAGTGATTTTTTGAATAATGGCTTATTGTTGAATATATATGTTTTGTTTTTACATTTTAGTATGTTTTCACTCAGCTTTGCACTTATTTTAACAAGACATTGTGAAAATTATAGAAAATTCACAGAATAGAATAATTATTAACTCTTCCATAATTTGTACAAAAGTTTTTCATAGTTAACTTTTGCAAGATAGATTTAATTTTTTTAAGAATTTGATGGATATAACGATATTTCAGTAAGGATAACTAAAAGAATTAAATGTGCTGTAGTGGAAAAAAATAAAGCAAACAACCCCTTCTAACTCTCGAACTAATTACTGTAGAAGAAAGACCAATTGTTAAAACATATTAAGGCAGGTAAAGCTAACAGTGGTTCCATGTGGTCATTTTGTCATGGAACAAACTGTTACAAGTGGAAATTGTATATAATTATGCTAATCCATTTCAGGCTTAAATACACTTTTACAATGAAGTATTTTTCTTGTATTACTAACACTGCAGTTAATGCGTTTTTTCTGTCTAATTCCAGGAAATCATTTATTACCGTATCTTCTGGCAGTTACAGGAATGTTATGCAAGCAGCGAACCTCGTTAACTATGAAAAGAGATCGCGTTCCATCACCCGTTCGGATTTCCAACCCAAAGAGCTCTATCCTTTCAGTGAGTCATCAACAGAAGTAAGTAATTTTTTCTGCTCCCCGAAACATTTATTACTTTGTCATTCATTATTAAATCTATTCTTATTTTTTATAACATTTCATACTAAAAAAAAAGTATCATGATTTTTTAAAGAATAAAAAAAGTTTCTTACAAAATAATAATAATAATAATAATAATAATAATAATGGAGGCAATAAACCTGCATGTATTGTAGCGCCAAATCGTGATGAAAAATCATCAATACTGGTGCCGAAAATAAAATTTTATTGTATATGTCACCGGCCAAACCCAACTTGAAACAAAACTAGTTTATCCTAACGCCCATCTAATAACTAGGCCAAACCAGGTTATCCTAACGTCCATCTGATAAACTAGTTTTCCTATCCAAAACTAGTCTATCCTAAGGATAAACTAGTATTTCCTGGGCCAAACTATTCTATCCTAATGCCCATAAGACAAACAAGATTTTCCTTGGCTAAACTAGTTTAGCCTAATGCTCATGGGATAAACTAGTTTAGCCTAACGCTCGTAGAATAAACTAGTTTATCCTAGGCCGATCTAGTTTACTCTAGGCCAATTCAATTTGGCATAATTTTATTGAACCCAAAGACCGCCTAGGCACCAACTATCTAGTTAATCCTAGGATGACCTAGTTTATCCTAGGCCAATGTAATTTGACGTGTTTTTATTTCATTAGGCTATCAAAGCCTGAGAGCTAATGTGCCCGCAGGTTCTGTATGTATGTACGTATGTCCGTACGTACGTATGTACGTAACGCAATAATTCTTGATACAAATACCCGATTTGCATCAAATTTTGAATATAGGTTTAGTCTAATGAGACGCTTTCATAATTAGTTTTGGGAGATCGTTTAAAAGAATAAAATAGAGGAATAACGAGAGACTAATTCGCCCCTCTCTCTTAATTTAAATAAGTGTGCTTTCATGAATAATTAGCAAATTTCATTCAAATTTTAGGTATAGGAGCATTCTGATAAGGAGCTTCCATGATTAATTGTGGGTGTTCATTTTTTAACTGTAAATGGAGGAGGTAATGGGGTTAACCCCCCCATAATTTAGGTGAATGGTTTATCACACAGAATTTAATGATTTGACTCAAATTTTAGATATAGTTTTATTTTGGTAAGGTGCTTCCTTAATGATTTTAAGGGGTTAATTGGTTAAATATAAAGGGAAGAACGCTCCCTCCCCCCTAATTTAGGCAATTGATTTTTTCATGCAATATTACCTGATTTGCTTCAATTTTTGGATATGTTAATTCTGATGAGGCACTTCATTGATTAGTTTTGGTGGTTTTTCGGCTAAGTATAAAGGACAAACGGACAATTTATCTGCTTCCTTATTTTAGATAAATAGTTTTTATGTAGAAATATCCGATATGCTTCAAATTTCATTAAGCTGAGGCGTTTCATTAAATAATATAGTTTTTTTTTTTTTTTGGTCAAGTATAATAGGGCAGTGTATAAGGGCAGTTCCTTAAATTAGATAAACGGATTTTTATGTAGGATTATTCGATTTGCCACAAATTATGGATGTAGTTTTCTTTTTGATAAGGTCGATTCCTGAATAGTTTTTTGGGGATTTAATGATAAAGTATAAAGGGAGGAATGGGGGATTACTCTCCTCAAATTAGAGAAATGGGTTTGTGCAGAATTATCCGATTTGCGTCGAAATTTAGTAAACTGTACAATTTCATAAAGCGTATGTGTGATTAGTTTTGAGGTTCAATGGTCAAGTATAGGACCATTGGTAATGGGGTAAGATTAGTAATGGGGAAAAAGGGGGGAACTAATCCCCCTTACTTTTTCGAGGGGAGGTGTTACTTTTCAAAAAAATAAATAAAGCTGTAGTATAGAATTAGCGAAACAGGCTGTGAACGCAAAGCCATCAGTGTAATTGGGCTTTTCTTTTGGAGCTGCAGTTTTTATTTTATTATTGATTCCGACTTCCACTCTATTGCTAAGTTTGTGCAATGTGGTTTTGCCATCCGCCCTGTATAATATATTTTAGTCGAGGGGTAGTAGAATACTGTTAGAGGTCTGCGCAGTCCGGAATTTCGACGCCCGAACCCCGTACTTCCCGATGGAAAGTTATTTTGGCCCAACCTGATGTAAAATTTAAAAGTTCATCCCGAGCCCTGCCTGTTCAGAAATCAATGAAAAGAGGCACGGTCCGACCCGCTCTGGCACGACTCAATTTCTGCAAAATATTCAGATTTTACTTAACACACAATTAAGAGTCCTTAAAAGAATACTGCATACATATTTATGGGATAAATTAACAAGATATTTTAAAATTAAGCTGTGTTCGTAAAACAGAAATTACACAATATATTATTGATTACTTAGAATTTTAGACATTTCAACATTCAAATATGGATACATTAAATTATTAATGTAGTTTAGAATAAAGGAAAAAAGGAGGGCTTTAAACCTCATAAATTTTGTCACAAATCTACTTTTTTAATAAAACGTAGATTTGTGACAATATTTTTCATTCTCCCTAACACTTTTCTCAAATCCAAAAGAGCTTTTTTCTGATATATTTTTCAATTAATTCCTCTTCCGAAATACATAAGTTTGGCAAGCATTCTCATTTAGAAATTATGTAATCGACAGGGCCCGACTTAGACATTGGGGGGGCCCTGTGGCAAACATTATCAGGGGGGGGCCCCCTTCTATCTTAAAAATTTTCATAAATTGTACTAAAGTGACTAAAACTGAAATTCATAACTATTGTACGAGTACATAAATTTCGTACCAAGTATTATTCACATCTATATACATAATAGCAGAAGAAAGAAAACTTTAAGAAATTATAGAATACAGTTTTTTTTTTTTCGATTACAGGATATGAGGGCAAATGTGAGGCTTTAAGGAGACATTGAGTACGGAAACAGAGGGGGTAGGAGAAGAAAGACCCTTAAAATTGAAAAAAAAAAAAGAATTTTGGTCACTTGACCATTTTTTATCATTTGACACTTCTTTAACGAAAAACTTATATCTATCCTTGGGGAGGGGGCCTTAAACCGGGGGGCCCGGGGCAATTGCCCCGCATGCCCCTGCCTTAGTCAAGCCCTGGTTATCGAACGGATTTAATCATCTTTTGATAAAAGCAAGTAATTATGGTGCGATTGTACAAGTAGAATATATTGATGTATTATTGATAAATTGATAAACCAATATTTATTTAAATATGTCGTCATTATGTAGCAAAATCTCTAATTCTATTTTCATTTTATTTCTTAGGCCTACAATTTGGAGTCGAATACCAACGAGTGGCTGAAAAATCGCAAGAAAGTGTCTTTATTTTGTGATTATGATGTACCGAAAAGATATGGGTATTACAAATTTACAGATGATACAAAACCTACTTTGTAAGCATCTGCTAAAAATTAAATTGATCTGTTATTAAAATAACGGATTATTTCATAGCAATATTGCCAACCTTTACTAAATTTGTATCATCTGTTTGAAAATAAAACATCTTTGCAATAAGTAATACGCTTATTGAATTTATAGAAAAAAAAAACACTATAAAATATTTTTTTTTTTTTTTTTTGTAATACGTTATTTGTGTTAGAGTAACTAATCACAATTTAAATGTTGCAACATAATTAGTTCACGGGATTTTTTAATAAGTTCTGTTAGAATGCTTTTACATTTATTAAATTTAACTGAAAATCTAAGCGCGAGAAATATTTTTAAGCATAGTAAAAAAAAAGTTATGTAAAAAAAAATACTGAATTATGCGATTAATAATTTTACTTTTTGGAGTTTAAAATATTTCGTTGTTACACTTTCGTTTTTACACTTACGTTGCTGGCACCATTTTAGAAGGTGTGGTTTGGAAATAACTATGTTATTTTTTGAACTGAAAAACAGACGTAAAAAGAAGGTTATTTAAGGATTTTTTATATCAGTTTCGGTCGTTTAAACACGTTGAATGCCATGATGACTGACACAGGATTTTCCGTTTAAAACGCGTCAGTCACCAGTGACTGATAATCTAAAATATTATACAACATTTAAAAAATACATATTGTTTAAAATAATTATTAAGGAAGTATAATCCTGTAAGAAATAATAGTTAGATACATTTTTAATAAATTTTCAATAATTACTTAAAATAACATAATTGTTTTAGTTTTATATCATACTTTTGACTGTCAGTCACCAGTGACTGAGTGGCTGAAATGGAAAGTTCAATGTCAGACGTGACGCCCAACGCGTTAAATGATGTTAAAAAAGTTTTAAAAATGCCTTAAAATCGATTTATTGCTTTATTCCAAGTTTTAAAAATGAAAGTTTTTATTGTGTTCGTAAACGCACCTGTGCACATATTTTTAAGGGTTATAGTATACCAGGTGATCATTTAAAAATCAATTGCATATTTCAATCTTTACGAATAAAAAGCAATTTGGATTTTTAAAAAAAGATGGGGTAAAAACTAAGGAATTAGGAATTTTTTTCATTAATATTATTGAATGATTGTTTTTTTTAATTGTTAAAAGTATTAAATTTTGTTAAATGAGATAAATGTTAAATATTAATCAATTTTCTCACCATCCTTTTAAAGTTTTATATACAGATACATATGCCATGCAAAAAAAAGTTAACATACAAATTGTAATACAATTTAGACACAGTACTTATGCCATGCAATAATTTGCTTTTACGTGAACTTTATTAACTTCATTTAGAATGTCAGATAAACTTTACAAATTCTTATGAAAATTATGAAAATGACTCTATCACAATTAACGAACTGAATAAGGAATCAGTGTGGATGAATTTTACAAATTGGTACGAAATTAAGGAAATAGCTCCATCACAATTTATGAACTGAATAATGAATCTATACTAAAAGACATTGTAATGTACATGATCAATCATCATCCGAATCCTGCTAAATTTGCGAAAAAGTATTTTGAAAGGCTCGTTGTATCATGTGTGATTGCAATAAATGTCCTGATAAAAAAATTCAACACTACTGAAATTTCTGTAAGAACTAACAACATGCATATAAAACACCGAAATAATGTTAGTAATAAAAAACAAATCAAAAGAAAAAATCATATAAAATCGGAAACATATGTTATTCATGTCTACTGAAACATCAAATATCCAAAACAGTTGTTGATACATTAAATTAAAATAAATATATTTAAATTTAGGTTGCAAATTATATTGAAGAAGAATAGTAATCAAAATAAGTAGTATCTGTAAATATTTTTTTTTATCTAAAAGACTTTTAAAAAAAAATTTTAATTTTTTTTTCAAAATTATTTTAAAAAATCTATGTGGACTAATAAAACGCTTCCTATATATTTAAGTGTTTTGGTTTTGTTTCAAATTAAAATGACAAAAAATAAATTTTAATTAATAATTCTATCCCTTTATATACTTTCAGCAGTTATCTTGTACATTTTTTGAGTAAAATTTAAAATATATATTAATTGTATGTTATTCTCAATATTTCAAAAGCATTTTAATGTAAATCTTAAAACATTATTATTCAAAAGAATATTTACTATTATAATATTTTTCTATTGAAATTTAACTTGAATTTTGTAATAATAATTTTATGATAATAAAGCAATAAAATTGTACTAATTTCTCATTAAATGTAAAACCATATGGGGAAATTCGTCTCATCTACAAAGAAAATTTAAATATACTACAGGAAATGGACTTTGCCTAAAATAATAAATAAATATATAATACAAATATACTAAAAATATATAATTACTACAACTTTAATTAATCTAATTATTTTTAACTTTCTTTACAAATTCATATTACGCACGAAAGAGACAACATATGAATTACAATATACTATCCTTCAAAATTTAATCTACACGGCAATATTATAATGAACAATACATATGATGACCAATACCTTATCGCAGATTTTCGGACTTCAGGAAATAAAACTAATATTTTTGAATAAGTTTTCTAAAACTTTTATTTGATCAAGCGTCCAAAATTTTCAAAGTCAGCTTTCTTTCTCGCTCCGCATTAAAAATAAGCACAAATGGCGATAAATTCCAGAATGCGTGGCTATTTTTCACTGATAAATATGCTTTCAGAAGGAATGATTAAATTCACGAATGTTCCAACCCTTTGTGTTCGGCAAAATCAGCAATGGTCACTTTGAAAGGGCAAACTTGCATACTTAGCAGTTTTACATGCGTTTCCCATGGACAGGAGCTTGAAACTTGAACTTTTAATCTTTGTGATTGCCGACGAGAGGGTTGAATTTCGGCAGGGAAGCAATGAAAAGAAATTCTAGATATGAGGAGATTATTCAATTCGAGGTTAGAATTGCGTATGATTTAAAATAAATTTTGCAGCAAAAATGCATTTTTAATAACCACGTTATCTTTGAAAGCGATTTGTTTGAAATCTAAATTGAGTTATTTAAAGAAATTCTGTCTGCAAATTCTGTATGTCAAGTTATTCATATTTGAGTAAGTTTTAACTGAAATAGAATTTTACAATAATTGTTTCATCTTCAGAAATAGTTATCTTTAAAAATGGATTTAATGATTTTTTTGGTAATTACGTGTGCTAAATTTAAGTAATTCTGTCAGCGGATTTGATTAGATTATGAAAATTTAATTTAAGTATAACAGAAGAACAATGCTAAACCTTTTGTATTTAATAATTCTATTAAGTAATTCTGCTAACGAATTCAACTAAAGTATTTACAGTACCTGATTAATATTTAACAGAATTTGCCTTTTGAAGCACATATATACAATTTTAATTATTACCTTAAAACACAACTTCTGTTATATTTAAATTTAACTCTTTGCGAATTTTTCTACCTTTACCATATTTGAAAAAGTTTTAATAGAAATAGAATTTCACTGTAATTGTTTTAATTTTAAAAGTAAGTTAACTTAAAACCATATGCAAAACTATATTAAAGAATTCTGCCTGTGTATATTAGTATAGCAGATTGCGTTAGGTTTAACAAATATGCAATTTTACGCAAAATAAACGTTTTTAATAATTACTTCATTGATAAAAGTGAGTAGTTAAAAATTTA
Source organism: Maratus speculifer (assembly GCA_964019185.1). Classification (NCBI taxonomy): domain Eukaryota; kingdom Metazoa; phylum Arthropoda; class Arachnida; order Araneae; family Salticidae; genus Maratus; species Maratus speculifer. Next base: position 80,671,396 of record OZ025298.1, on the reverse strand, counting down.
AATCTGTAGGTTTTATGTGTTTTTGTCGCTGGGTTTCGTTAGATTATTTATATTTAAATTAAGAAGAAACGATAGAAAAAGTTAAATACTTGTTTTTAAAATTATGTTTAATATAAATATGGACTTTAATTAACTTTCTCTAGATACGAAGATGATTATTATGTTTGGGGAAAATTTAACTAAAATAAAATGTTTCATCAGAAGTATGCTTTAAATAATAATTTAATTTTAAATAACTATTGGTTTTAAACATAAATTTAGCTATTTTTAAAAAATTCCATCTGTGAGTTTCAGTAAGTTTCAAATTTGAGATCGCAGCAAAAATGCATTTTTTAAAATAATATACCTTTAAAAGGCATTTATAAATATAAATTTATTAGTTTTAAATATTTATTTTTGCTGATTTGTCTAAAATATATACATTGACGTAAATAAACTATTTAACTGTCATTTTATATTATAAAGCGATATCTATGAAATTTAAATTCAGCAATTTTACATAACTCTCTATGCAAATTTCGCTAGATTATTTATATTTGACTAAGTTATAATTGAAATACAATTTTCCAATGTTTTTTTCATTTTCAAAAGTGATTACTTTAAAATGTACTTTTCAGAAATTTTACTGGTTGATTCTTTTTATTTCCCTACGTCATATAGAATTATGTAAAAAAAATGCAGAATAGATATAAATAATTGTAATTAACACTTAACTGCTGTCAGTACTGCTTTTTTTTCAGAGTTTTATTCTTAAATTTAACTAATTTTTCATCATTTTAAGTCCTAGTACTGTTGTTTGAAATGTTGAAATTTCATTAGAAATAGTGTATTGTACATGTACAAGCAGTTTAAGACAAAAACAGTGTTTTATGATGTAACAATCAGTATCAACCGGCGTTGCTTTTGTTTCATGAGATAATACAAAAAAAAAAATGTTAAAATAAAGGACTATTCATTTACCTATAGTCCAATCTGAAAATTCAAATATTTCTGAATATTTCCTCAATTTGTACAAAACAGGATGTGCAAGAAGGAAAGAAAGAATTAATATTGAAAACCTTTCTTTCTTTTATTTTAACTCTTACATTATACATACCAGAGATTGTCTACCAGACACTACCATGTTACGGAACACACTAACCCAATGCGAGATGTTATATTAGTATATTTTTAATTCCTCAATACTTTTTGTATATTTAAAATAATTTTTAGATTTTTCATGAAAAAGGCCAAAAACCATTTTTATATAAAATATAAATATGCATTCGAATAAAATTTAGAAATTTATTAAAAATTGGCTATTCGTGATTAGCTATATGTTATTGGTTAATAAAAAAGAAATGGTCAACAATATCATCATTCATAGCAACCTTTTTAATTGACAAATTTTTATTTCTGTCACTTACGGACAAAAAAAAATCTTAGTTACCTTTTACTTCCACTATAACAGCCTTTGAAAATGTATAATTATTGATAATAAATTGATTGATTTAAAATAATTTTTAGATTTTTCATGAAAAAGGCCAAAACCATTTTTATATAAAATATAAATATGCATTCGAATAAAATTTAGAAATTTATTAAAAATTGGCTATTCGTGATTAGCTATATGTTATTGGTTAATAAAAAAGAAATGGTCAACAATATCATCATTCATAGCAACCTTTTTAATTGACAAATTTTTATTTCTGTCACTTACGGACAAAAAAAAATCTTAGTTACCTTTTACTTCCACTATAACAGCCTTTGAAAATGTATAATTATTGAGACAGCGGCCAACGCTATGACTTTCATTTTAATCGTTCTTACATCTTTTCTATGTGCATCATTTCAATTTTACATCATCGTGTGACAACTTTAAATGTATTTTTTAAGGACGTTTGTTTGAAATTGATGATCTATTTAAATGCATACCTTACAGTAAATAACAATTTTTCAAGCATAACGTTTTATCAAATTGTCTTATAAACATTTGTTTTCTAAACTAATGAAGAGTAGTTCATGACAGATGGGTTATAACAATGGGTAAGAGATTACTCAGCACAAATTCAAAAGCGATTATTTTTTTTAACGTAAATCTTCCTTAATTAAGTACACTTCTAAGTGTAATTTTTATGTCTGCATTGTCATTTCAAATGGATGGTAATGCCACTAAATATTTCAAGAACATTTTTGCATCAAATAGCACTTCTCAAATACGCTATTTTGCTTTGGGTCTAATTACGGAAGATTTACCGTAGGATAAACTTAACTATAAAATAGATCAATTTGGTACTAAAATGAGTTACTTTTTTCCCAATGATATCCTACAGTTATTTTATATCTACTCTAAGAAATATTTATCTTGGACAGAAAGCTCCAGATTTAGGAATTTTGGGGTTTTATTGATTCTTATTAATATAGTGTTTAAGTGCATATAAAATTCTTTTACATGCCTATTAGCCGTGTGTTTATCCCTCGTTTTCTTTAAATGCAATCCTGACTACGCTGTGAAATAATGTGCGTGATCTCAATAGGAAAAGGTAGAACTAATTTTATCATTTTACGTACTGGCTGGTTAGTCCTCGGTAATCGGACTATACGCTTGTTGGCATATTCGTATTTTAATGAAGTGCCCCACAACTATTACGTCATGCTCTTTTATTGTAAATAATACTGAATAATTTATGTTTAAGCGATTATTTGGTATGCAGCTCAATTACAAAATATTAGCATGCAATAAAATTAAAGGCAATTTTCCAGTTCCCTGCTAAACATAAGAAAACTTCCTGTCACATTTTCTGACTCATTAAAGATAAGGGCTTAAAATTCAAACACCTGGCTGTTGAAGCAATTTGTGATCGAAATGACTTTTCCGTTTTTCATCAGTAAACTACATTTAAAGTTACGAGCAATTGTAATCACGTGACGGCCAGCTTTTCTACTTTGTCGCCGTGTTGTATTTCGAAATTCAGATGAAAACGCCATTTTTGATAATATTTCCTAAAATATCTTTAAATGATAAATATACTTTAATTGTCTAATTTCTGAATAAGAATTCTTTCCAATATCATAAATTGTTGAACGACAACAGCAACAACAATAATAATAAAAAAAACCACTAGCACTTTTGGATTTTAATAATCGCTTTATTTTGACGTTTATGAAAAAAGGTCATAATTTTTGGGAAAAATAAATTATTTTTTATTCATTTTGGATCTGGCAAAATTTAAATTTAGAAAAAGTTGTTCTTTTGACATAAATACGTTAAAATTTTCCATTTTTAAAATTGAAATACATGTTTTTTTTCTTTTCATGTCTACAGAAGAATAGGCTGTCTCTCACAATACGGGAATAAATGCAAAAATACATCCGTATGCAGTAGCATTTTATTTGGCGTTGTTTAAAAGTAAAAAACATTCACTTTAGGTGAATTTATACTCTTTAATTAGATTATTAGATCAAGAAGATTTCCACTCTTTATAAAAAATCACTTTTAAATGTAAACTTAAATTTGTCATTAAGAGAAATTAAAATTACAAATATTCGGTGAAAATGATGTCATTCTTCCATGAAATTTTAGACGTGACATCAGTCAAAAGCTTTATTTGAAAAGAGAAATATCTATTATCATTTTACGCAAATCTAAAAAAAATATTAGGCTGCATCTAAACAAATAAAATATTTCGCTAAACTGCTTAACATTAGATATGTTTGTTATTATACAATTTAAGCAGCAAATAAAGAATGAAAGCAATTTATATAAAGTCAATTGGATTGCACGTTGAAACTGTAATATAAAATGTGACGTAATATCTATGCTATTTTTTTTTTCTTTTCTCTTTTTTCTAAATTGTTTTTATAAAACTGAAATGTCTATATGAAAGCAGATATTTTAATTAAAAGATCAAATTAAAGCACTAGGTAAATTTACTGTACATGTAACTAACGTTTTTATTTTGTTTATGAAAAATGTGCATTTCATGTTTAGAATGATGTCAATTTCAAAAATGCAAAAATGTAGCAATTGAGTTTGGATTTAATGGCATATAAAAAAAGTACACCTGTAAGGTTTTTTTCTATTGTACGTGTGTAGAGATTTAATTGCTTAAACTTAGGGAATTGATTTCTTATAATAAAAGAGAGATTTATTACCTGAAAGGCAATTCTTGTCGGCGACTTTCATAAGAAATTGTATGTTTCATAACTTGAATTCCAGTCTTCAAGTTTACGATTTCTTCATATCTTGAAAATAGTTATTTATGAATTATGCCTACTGGCAATATTATACCTTTTACGTATGGTGCTTCACAAACAAAAAAAAAATGATTTAGAGGGATTTAAAGAGGTTTAATAGACTTTGGCAAAACGTAAACATTCTTTTGAAACAGAACATTCTAAAGCAGTTCCGCAGTCAACTGCAGAATAAAGAATACAATCTAAAAAGATGGATTAGAGATGATTAAATACAAATTATATCTATGAAAAAAACATATTATGAATTTTAAAGTACAAATGGACAAGAAATTAATGAGAAATAATTGATTAAAAGTCATTACAGCTTCGTTCTGTCAACATCAAAGTTTTGGTGCTGCCATCTACAGTCATTTTTGCGAGTTAGTGTCTTAATTAGTGTCTTTTTACTGAATATTTCCTTTTAGTTCTTTTTAGGATTTAACATCCTCCACCCCCGGCAGTAGAGGGGATACCTTTGTAATAGGACGCTTGATATCACCGTCTGCTGTTTTAATTAAGACGACACGAACTCGATTGTCCTGTCCTGGGAAAGTTTGTAGAATGCGGCCCATTTTCCATCTCATGGGCACGGATCGTTCATGAATTATTACCAAGTCTCCTTCTCGTAGATTAACACTTGGAGTAGTCCATTTAGGACGCTGTTGTAGATGTTGGAGATATTCTCTTGACCATCTATACCAAAATTGGTTCTTGGCCCTTTCAATAAGGCGCCAACGAGCATTTAATGATAGAGCTCGCGAATTAGAAGCCTCTGGAATATCAAGGAGCGGTGCTCCGATTAGAAAATGACCTGGAGTTAATGCGCGCGGATCTGATGGATCTGAAGACATCGGCGTTAGAGGTCTGGAATTTATACAACTTTCTATTTGGCACAGTAACGTGGATAATTCTTCAAAGTTTAAAATACTTGATTTACATGCCTTTATCAGATGATTTTTTGTAAGCTTTACAGCTGCCTCCCATAGCCCACCAAAGTGCGGCGCATATGGAGGAATGAAATGCCAATTGATTTTTTGGCTCGAAAGAAAATCTTGAATTTCTCTGTCTCTCAAATATTGGAATAACTGCTTTAGTTGATTTGCTAGACCTACGAAATTTTTCCCATTATCTGAATAAATATCAGACGGCAGGCCTCTACATGCAATAAATCTCTTTAGGGCTGCTAGCAAGGCTTGCACAGACAAGTCTGATACCACTTCCAGATGCACTGCCTTAGTGCACATGCAGACGAATACTGCTATGTATGTTTTTAATTTTATCTTACTTCTAGGCAAATTTGGCTTGGTTATGCAGGGGCCGGCAAAATCTATGCCAACCTTGGAAAATGGACGGATTGGGGTGATTCTGTCAACGGGAAGATCTCCCATCATTTGTTGACAAGCTTGTGTTTTTAGGCGTTTGCAAAGTACACATTTGTTGAGCTCTTGTCGCACAGTAGAACGACCATTAACAAACCAAAATTGTTGACGTATAATAGAAAGTACTAGCTGTGTACCTGCGTGCATATGTTTCTCATGTACATGCTTTATTAATAGTTTAGTGACAAAGTTATTTTTGGGGAGTAGCATCGGATATTTTTTATCGAAGGTTAAAGACTGATGTTGTGACAAACGACCACCTACTCGAATGATATCACTTGAATCTAAAAATACATTTAGTGGTAATAGTTTACTATTGCTTGGTAAGGGTTTTCTTTCTTTTAACAACTTAAGCTCTGTGTTGAATTCAGAACTTTGAATTAATTTTACAATGCATTGAATTGAATTAGAGATTTCTTCTGAACTTAGATTTCCAAATTTTTTCGATGTATTATGTCTAGCATTATGAATGAATCTAAGACAATAGGCTGTGACTCTTGACAGCTTAGAGAATTTCGAAAACTTAAGAAGAAAGTCAGGAGGTGCACTTACTTGTGTTACATTACTGACAGAGTCAATTACTTGATTTAACTCATCTATTGGAGCAGTGAAGTTAGGTATTGGGATTTGCTCATTTGACAGTAGCCATGGAGGCCCATGCCACCACAGAGAAAGATTAAGAAGCTTTCGTGGAGGAATTCCCCTAGAAGCTACATCTGCAGGATTTAAAGCACCTGGAATATGATTCCATTCATGGGAAGGCATTAATGCCTGTATTTGACATACTCGATTGAGTACGAACTGATTTCCCTTTAAAGGTGGTGCTTTTAGCCAACTGAGAACAATTTGGGAATCCGACCACAAATAAATATTGTCAAATTTTACTTTTAATGTGTCGATAATTACAGGACATAACTTAGCTAGCAAAAGAGCTGAACAAAGCTCGATTCTAGGCAATGTTTGAGGTTTAATAGGATTCACCTTAGTTTTTGCAGCAATCAAATTAACAAATACCTTTTCAGGTGTAACCACACGTAAATATGTAACAGCAGCATACGCTTTATTCGAACCGTCGCAAAAACCATGCAGTTGAATTTCAACAACTGCTTCATTGAATAAATTTATGTATCTGGGAATTTCTAACGATTTCAATAAATGCATTTCAGATGAAAATTCATTCCAAACATGTTGTATGGCAGGTGGGATTTTCTCATCCCAAGAAATCTTATCCTTCCAAAGATCTTGCATCATGATTTTTAACTTTATTGTTGTAGGAGCTAGGAAACCCAGAGGGTCAAAGATTGTAGCCACTACAGATAACAAATCTCGTTTTGTTTGTACATCCTTTAAATCAGCGAACCTAATTTGTAAAATATCTTTGGAAGAGTCCCAAAGTAAACCAAGCACTTTAACAGTATCATCTTCCTGAATGACCTTTTTTGAGGAAGCCTTCATTTCATCAGGTAAGTGAGCAATTACATCAGGATCGTTACAGGCCCACTTTCGTAGATTAAAACCTCCACTTTTCATAATTTTAATTAGCTCTGTTACTAAATTCTGAGCGTTTTCTCTTGAGTCGGATCCAGAAAGGAGATCATCAACGTAAATTTCATCTTGAATAATTTGGCAGGCTTTTTGATTAGATTGTTCATTATCAATGGCCAATTGGCGTAATGTCCTAATGGCCAAAAAAGGTGCACAGGAAAAACCGTATGTAACGGTTAACAGCCTGTATGCTTTGATAGTGTCTTCTAAATTAAATCTCCAAAGAATGCGTTGATAATCAATATGATTCTGATTAACGAGGATCTGCCGAAACATTTTTTCGATATCAGCACTAAAAGCAATTGGATTCATTCTAAACTTTAATAATAAAGGAAATATTTCCGGCTGCAATTTCGGACCTATTTCTAGATAATCGTTTAAAGAGCGGCCTGATGAACCAACTGCAGATGCGTCAAATACTACTCTAAGTCGTGTAGTTGAACTATCTTCTTTTAGTACCCCGTGATGCGGAAGATAAAAATGATCCGGATTTGAGATTTCTGAATTTGGTACAAGTTCCATGTGCCCCAAATCGATATATTCTTGCATGAATGCTAAATATTGCTCTCTAAGCAAAGGGTTTTGATGGAGTTTCTTCTCCAATAAATAAAACCGCTTTAGAGCTTGAGATTTTGAATCACCGAGGATTGGCTTAGATTTAAACGGCAAGTTTACAACATATCGTCCTGATTCTGTGCGTGAAACGGTTTTAGAATAATTATCTTCAACAAGAGAAATTGGATCAGAACTGGGAACCGACTCAAGTTCCCAGAACTTTTGCAGCTGAGAAGTAATCTGCGTAGTAACATGACAACTAACAAATGAATTTTGGTTTGATTCATTCGAATAAATAATTCCCGATAGTATCCAACCCAGTTTAGAATTAATAGCACTCGGTGATCCTTTAGGTCCTAAAATAGACTCTCCTATTATGATATTAGCAAACAAATCTGCACCTATAAGAAGATCAATGGGACTGGACACATGGAAGTTTGGATCCGCAAGATTCAAGCCTTCAATATGTGGCCAAAACGTAGTCGTAATCAGAAAATTTGGTAAGTTTGTTGTTATCTGGTTAACAACTAACGCGTCTAACTGAAAGATTTCATCATTAAAATGAGGAGAGAATGTCAAAGAAACTTCCTGAAGAGATGTTTCTGCAACTAAATTATTTATACCTGAGATTTTATGATTTGTAGGCCTTGATGGAAGACCTAATTTTTCACAACAAGTTTTAGAAAGTAGGCTCTTTTGAGAACCGCTATCGATCATCGCCCTGCAAGGAATGAATTTGCCTGATTTGGATTTTACACGTATAATGGCAGTAGCCAACAATGTTTGAGAATCTCCACTAAATGATTGATTAGTAAAACAATTTGATTCATTTAAATTACCTACAGCATTTGGGGTTGTTACATGATCTTGTTGTCCAATAATTTGTTGTTGTGCAGGGGCAGATTGATCACGATGAAGGAGTGTATGATGTTTCGAATTACAATGTTTACATGTGGTATTTATCAAACAATTAGCAACAAAATGGTTAGAACGCAAACAGTTCGTACATAACTTTTTAGATTTTACTAAATGCCAGCGTTGCTCAACAGATAAATTCTGCATTAATGGGCATCTATGAAGTTGGTGCGGTTCATTACATTTTGGACAAATAATTTTTTGTGATTTATTCACATTATCCGTTACGACAGTATTCGATACCGATCTTTTTGGAAAATGTTGAGATTTAGGATCAAATTTATTATTAAACTTAGATTCAGTTTTAATAAATTCAACATTACAATTCTGCAGACTACGTGCTTGTTTTTCAAGAAAACTAATTACCATTTCATAAGTTGGAAAACAATCATTATTTAATGATAACTCCCACTGTTTTCTTAAATTATCATCAAATTTTGTTTGAATTAAATAAACTAAAATCAAATTAACGAATTCATTAAATTCAAATTTTAAAGATTTCAAATTCCGAATAACTTCATTACAAGTGTCCAATAGCTCTAGAATTGATTTTTGCGTAGGTGATTTTAATGATTTAGCATTAATGAATTTTGACAGTAATGAATATGCCAAATTCTTACGATTATCATAGCGATTAACAAGAGTTTCCCACGCTTGTTTATAATTATCACCGGAAATTGAAAATCCCGAAATTAATTTAGCAGGATAATTTTTTACACTCGCTATTAGATAAGAAAATTTTAACTGATCTGATAAATTTTCATTATTATGAATTGCAGTCAGAAATGTTTCCTTAAAGGTAATCCAATTGTTGATATCTCCATAAAATATCGGCAACTCAAATTTAGGTAACTTTAAAGCGTTATCCTTAACAGAAATTGAATTATTACTATTTTCATTCGTAATTTCTTGTATTTTTACAACCAAAAATTCTTCGATTTTTACTAAATCGTCAACAACAATGTCCTTCGCTTTTGTAAATGAATCGTATAAAGTATTAATACTTTCTTCTGCGATTCCAAAATAAGATTTCTTTAAATCAGCTTCTAAGCTAATTAATTCTTCTTTAAGCTTCTCAGTTAATTTAACATTTTTATTTTGTATTGATTCAGCTACTTGAATGTTATATCTGTTTATTTCTTTTATAGTGAAATTAAATTTCTGTTCATTTTGTATTTCTACTTTCGTTTTCATTCTGAAGTAATTAACTTTTATAATTAAACTTTAAAAATACGCTAGACGCTGCGGCTAAGGACGGACCAGAAAATTTATTTATGTAGAGATTTAATTGCTTAAACTTAGGGAATTGATTTCTTATAATAAAAGAGAGATTTATTACCTGAAAGGCAATTCTTGTCGGCGACTTTCATAAGAAATTGTATGTTTCATAACTTGAATTCCAGTCTTCAAGTTTACGATTTCTTCATATCTTGAAAATAGTTATTTATGAATTATGCCTACTGGCAATATTATACCTTTTACGTATGGTGCTTCACAAACAAAAAAAAAATGATTTAGAGGGATTTAAAGAGGTTTAATAGACTTTGGCAAAACGTAAACATTCTTTTGAAACAGAACATTCTAAAGCAGTTCCGCAGTCAACTGCAGAATAAAGAATACAATCTAAAAAGATGGATTAGAGATGATTAAATACAAATTATATCTATGAAAAAACATATTATGAATTTTAAAGTACAAATGGACAAGAAATTAATGAGAAATAATTGATTAAAAGTCATTACAGCTTCGTTCTGTCAACATCAAAGTTTTGGTGCTGCCATCTACAGTCATTTTTGCGAGTTAGTGTCTTAATTAGTGTCTTTTTACTGAATATTTCCTTTTAGTTCTTTTTAGGATTTAACAACGTGGCAACATTGAAGAAATGACTGAAATAAATATTTCAAAAGAGAAATACTTCTAATATGTTGAATTACGTAAGTTTTAAGGTATTAAAAAAGAATAAATAATTGTCCCTTGATTTTGACAGATCCATTTCCATGTTCTAAACGCATGTACAGCAAGTTTCATGTAAATCGATCAAAAAATGTATATTTGTATAAAAAACATGCGTACAGAGAACGGCTTTTACCGGGTGTCCCTAAAATGGCTGATGGATTTTAAAATTCAATAACTTGCAAACGGTGACAGCTATTTAAAAAAATTTTGCAGGAGAGTTATGTGTAATGTCAGGAGTTTTTTTTTTTTTTTTTTTTTTTTTTTTTTTTTTTTTTTTTTTTACCGTAATTTTTTATTTTAGCTCGCATATCAAACAATAGGTGGTGCTGACGGTGATTGAAGGCTAGGTGATCAGTGCTGAGTGAAGCGTCGACCTGGCCTTCAATCGCCGTCAGCGCCACCTATTGTTTGATATGCGAACTAAAATAAAAAATACGGTAAAAAAAACTCCTGAAATTGTACATAACCCTGCTGCAAAAATTTTTAAATAGCTGTCACTGTTTGCAAGTTATTGAATTTTAAAATTCATCAGTCATTTTTGGGACACCCGGTATATATAGAGATTACGCCTTTTATTCACCTTTCAATCGGATGGATTTGAAGTTCGCTCACAGTTGTTATGTAGCAATTTTCTGCAACATCAGTTAATTAAATGAACTTTTTCAGATGAATTGTCATGTGTAATATGCATAATCATATTTAGGACTATGGACGTCTCATTTAAATTTTAACTTCCATAAGTGCGACAAAAATATCCTAAATGCGACAATAATACATTGTGGTTTTGTGCTACATATAACTATTAAATTTATTCAAAACAAGTTAGTTTTTAACTAAAGGTTCGGTATTCAGTAATTTTCTGCTTTATAAAATACATATTTGTGTAATAAAATACCAAATATACCCTAAATGCGATAAAACTATTGGGAATTGAATTTCATTTAGGAACAATGATCTTACATTAAATCTGATTCATATTTATGTGTATCACTTGTCAATTAAATTTCGACTGTTCTTTTTATATTGTACTCGATATTACAGTTCTTACAGACAATTAGTTTAATTTGTTTGTAATAATGTGTTATGAAATCTACTTTTTAGTAGTTAAGCGTCGTTTACACGGAGCGAGTTTACTAGCTACAAGCCGGCGAGAAAAGTAGCGAGCGAGTCAGCTAGCCAGATAGTGGTGGTTTACACACGAACTTGTTTATTCGCTCAGTAGCCAACTCGCTATTACATCACTAGTTGCGTTCTAAAACTTAATTTTACGTTAAAACTAACAGTAATAAGCTTGATTTCGTCCATTAATAACTATATCGTAATATTAATAATATATATTCCACAAAAAAAGTAAGAATTTATATTACAAATAAATATTTTGCTTATAAGACGTTGTTGTATTAATAAAAACATTTAAAATACATTCAAAGTTTTTATTTACATGTTTCAACTCTTTTTAATCGACTCATCTTCAGAAAGTAATAAAGATTAAAAAAAATTACAAACATAATGAACGTGTAAAACTGGAATAAATAATTATTGAAATTAAATTAAATATATCACGCGCTTTCTAATAAATAATTATTGAAATTAAATTAAATATAACACGCGCTTTTTAATTTGGATATTGTCCGTGACTGGAATAAATAATTAATGAAATTAAATGTATCACGCGCTTTTTAATTTGGATATTGTCCGTGACAGGAATAAATAATTAATGAAATTAAATATATCACGCGCTTTTTAATTTGGATATTGTCCGTGACTGGAATAAATAATTATTGAAATTAAATTAAATATATCACGCGCTTTTTAATAAATAATTATTGAAATTAAATTAAATATATCACGCGCTTTTCAATAAATAATTATTGAAACTAAATTAAGTATATCACGCGCTTTTTAATAAATAATTATTGCAACTAAATTAAGTATATCACGCGCTTTTTAATAAATAATTATTGAAACTAAATTAAGTATATCACGCGCTTTTTAATAAACAATTATTGAATTAAATTTATCACGCGCTTTTTATAAATAATTATTGAAATTAAATTAAATATATCACGCGCTTTTTTAACAAATAATTATTGAATTAAATTAAATTTACCACGCACTTTTTCATAAATAATTATTGAAATTAAATTAAATTTATCACGCACTTTTTCATAAATAATTATTGAAATTAAATTAAATACATCACGCGCTTTTTAATAAATAATTATTGAATTAAATTAAATTTATCACACGCTTTTTAATAAATAATTATTGAAATTAAATTAAATATATCACGCGCTTTTTTAACAAATAATTATTGAATTAAATTAAATTTATCACGCACTTTTTAATAAATAATTATTGAAATTAAATTAAATATATCACGCGCTTTTCAATAAATAATTATTGAAACTAAATTAAGTATATCACGCGCTTTTTAATAAATAATTATTGCAACTAAATTAAGTATATCACGCGCTTTTTAATAAATAATTATTGAAACTAAATTAAGTATATCACGCGCTTTTTAATAAACAATTATTGAATTAAATTTATCACGCGCTTTTTATAAATAATTATTGAAATTAAATTAAATATATCACGCGCTTTTTTAACAAATAATTATTGAATTAAATTAAATTTACCACGCACTTTTTCATAAATAATTATTGAAATTAAATTAAATTTATCACGCACTTTTTCATAAATAATTATTGAAATTAAATTAAATACATCACGCGCTTTTTAATAAATAATTATTGAATTAAATTAAATTTATCACACGCTTTTTAATAAATAATTATTGAAATTAAATTAAATATATCACGCGCTTTTTTAACAAATAATTATTGAATTAAATTAAATTTATCACGCACTTTTTAATAAATAATTATTGAAATTAAATTAAATATATCACGCGCTTTTTAATAAATAATTATTGAAATTAAATTAAATATATCACGCGCTTTTTAATAAATAATTATTGAAACTAAATTAAGTATATCACGCGCTTTTTAATAAATAATTATTGAAACTAAATTAAGTATATCACGCGCTTTTTAATAAATAATTATTGAAACTAAATTAAGTATATCACGCACTTTTTAATAAATAATTATTGAAACTAAATTAAGTATATCATGTATTTTAATAAACAACTAAATTAAGTATATCACGCGCTTTTTAATAAATAATTATTGAAACTAAATTAAGTATATCACGCTTTTTAATAAACAATTATTGGATTAAATTTATCACGCGCTTTTTATAAATAATTATTGAAATTAAATTAAATATATCACGTGCTTTTTTAACAAATAATTATTGAATTAAATTAAATTTATCACGCGCTTTTTATAAATAATTATTGAAATTAAATTAAATATATCACGCGCTTTTTTAACAAATAATTATTGAATTAAATTAAATTTATCACGCACTTTTTAATAAATAATTATTGAAATTAAATTAAATGTATCGCGCGCTTTTTAATTTGGATATTGTCCGTGACTGGAATAAATAATTATTGAAATTAAATTAAATATATCACGCGCTTTTTAATAAATAATTATTGAAATTAAATTAAATATATCACGCGCTTTTCAATAAATAATTATTGAAACTAAATTAAGTATATCACGCGCTTTTTAATAAATAATTATTGCAACTAAATTAAGTATATCACGCGCTTTTTAATAAACAATTATTGAATTAAATTTATCACGCGCTTTTTATAAATAATTATTGAAATTAAATTAAATATATCACGCGCTTTTTTAACAAATAATTATTGAATTAAATTAAATTTATCACGCACTTTTTAATAAATAATTATTGAAATTAAATTAAATATATCACGCGCTTTTTAATAAATAATTATTGAAATTAAATTAAATATATCACGCGCTTTTTAATAAATAATTATTGAAACTAAATTAAGTATATCACGCGCTTTTTAATAAATAATTATTGAAACTAAATTAAGTATATCATGTATTTTAATAAACAACTAAATTAAGTATATCACGCGCTTTTTAATAAATAATTATTGAAACTAAATTAAGTATATCACGCTTTTTAATAAACAATTATTGGATTAAATTTATCACGCGCTTTTTATAAATAATTATTGAAATTAAATTAAATATATCACGCGCTTTTTTAACAAATAATTATTGAATTAAATTAAATTTATCACGCACTTTTTAATAAATAATTATTGAAATTAAATTAAATGTATCGCGCGCTTTTTAATTTGGATATTGTCCGTGACTGGAATAAATATTTATTGAAATTAAATTACATATATCACGCGCTTTTTAATAAGTAATTATTGAAACTAAATTAAGTATGTCACGCGCTTTTTAATAAATAATTATTGAAACTGAATTAAGTATATCTAGTGCTTTTTAATAAATAATTATTGAAATTAAATTAAATATATCACGGGCTTTTTAATAAATAATTATTGTGATTAAATTAAATACATCACGCGCTTTTTGCTATTCCCTGACATTTAGTATTTTAAATTATCTAAAGTAATTAAAATATTCATTTTGTGAATTTGTGTTTTCATTTTGTGTCACTAGAACTCGCAGCGATTTCACTAGCAGCAACGTTTACACACAGATAGTTTGCTAGCCAGATAGCTTACATGCCAGCGAGTAGCGAGAAAAGTAGTCGAGCTTTCAACTTTTTTCGCACTCGCTAAGCCGCCAGATAGTTAGCTAGTGAACCTGTTTACACGGGGCGAGTCCACTAGCAGCTAGCGAAATCGCCGGCTTGTAGCTAGTAAACTCGCTCCGTGTAAACGACGCTTTAGTGTTCCTTATCGTTGATTCACTTTCCAGAAATATTATCATTATACAATATGTATACTGAATGTAAAACTGAAAAAATTTTCAAAGAATAAATTTTAGCATAATTATTAGAAAAAGATATCGTTTTGTTTAAATAATTGCTAATGACATATATCTATCTTTTTTTTTAATTGAAAATTTTGCTGATAACATTTGAAATATATATGTATTTGTAGAAACATAAATGAGACACATACAGAAATTTTAAAAGACATTAATCATACTCAAAATATTTTGATTCTGAAGTAATCTCTTTATATTGAAATTAGTTTGTGAAAAAAGTTTTATTGAAAAAATGATTAAGAAAGTTTTATTTCTTTCAAAATCTCCATCAAACTAACTTATTTAATCGCATAAAATAAATGAAAGGGTGAAAACATTTCGTCGTCGCTCATTGTCGCAAACGAAGAAAAAAAAATGCTTTATTTTTTATATTTTAAGTTTTCATATGATAATCTAGTAAAAAAGAAAACATTTCAAATTAAACTAAGGGAACAATGTGAAGTTCAGTGATTAGATGTGATGGATAATTTAATTTAAACTATTTTTACTTTATGACAATGATTTATGACATAATTATGGCTCTATCATATTTATCACTATTCATGATAATTTCTTATGAATGAACGCATCGGATAAAAAAAGAATATGCTGAAGCCATTGTCATTACTTTTATTACTGGAAATTAATTGGGTATAAACTTACTTTCTCGATTGTTGTTTTAAATAATGTAAAACAGACAACAACATTAAAAAACAACTAATAATCTATACAGAAACTACAAAAATATCAATGATATCTTAATTTTTTTATCAATTTCAAAAATTTTCGGTTTTAAAAAACATTTTAGGTGAATTTCACATGAGTTTCTTATTTGAAGAATATTTAAAAGTAATATTTAATAATATAATATATTCTTCATATTATAATTTAAAACCTTGTTAATTTTAATAGCATAAATCTATAGAAAATTATTATTGAACATTATGGAATTTATTTATATAATATTCGGATTTGAAGTATAATTTTAATTTAAATTTTACATTTTTGTTTGAATATATTCTTAAAAAAATCAGTACTAATATAAAGCGAAATCCGTTTCGTAGTACCTAGAATCATATGATGTTAAAAAAAAAAAAAATGCTATGCTTTGATATTTTACATGAACCATGAAGTGGTGAAATGCTGAACCGCAACTTTGTTTTACATTCAATTAAAACAGTTTGTAAATTAAATTAAAAACAAATAAAATATTGACAAAGGAATTGATAGAATATTGGAAGAATAAATTGATGAGCTATGATACGAGCAATGACTATAACTGCAATATTTTTTAAGAGTGCTACCGACAATAATTAATGAGATCGAGACCACTGCCTAAGGAAGGGACGTTTATATTACATACTTCCGAAGGTATACGCTACGCGCAACATGATACAGGGTGCGTAGTCATCAAGAAACTCAGAGGATTTTAATTCTTTTAGCATCAGAAATTCTTTAAAGTACTGGTTGTTACATCTGAAAAACGATTTCTTTTTCATTAAATAAAACAAATATTATATTATAAAAATTCTGGTAAAAGGTCCTTACCAGGTGCTTCCAGACTACGCACCCTGATGATATTTTTTGAACATTACTCGCTGACATCCCACATAGGATATATCATTGGAAAAGAATGTGACCTCTTAATCATGTTACGTACCTTCGGTGTCTTGTTTGGGTACTTTTTTCAAAATTACCACATTATGATACATTAATGGAAGGGCCTGTTATCGCTTAACGATGTTATCCACCTCTGGTTCCCTCTCCCCCAATTAACCCCGGGAGAACATTTCCAAATTTGGCTGTATCTTCTCATGTAACCTATATTTGGAAATCTCTCTACCATTTATTCATGTTATGTACGTCCCCCTCTCGACTTTACCTCCTGGAGGAATTATTTTTTTAAATTATCTTGACACCCCTCATGCCATCTATCGTCAGAAAATCTTATGATTGCTTAACTATATTATGCAACTTCGGTGCTCCGTCCCCCATTTTGCCCTCCGCGGGGCACTCTTCAATATATGGTCGACAACTCTCATGTGATATATCATTAGTAAATCCTAAACAGTGTTATGGAATATTTTTGCAATGAGTGCGCAGCACGTTCGCTTTACGATGTCATAGGCAACGGGGATTTCGGTTTGAGGCTTGTTGGATTCGAGATTTAATATGAATACAAAAAAATTATTTTATTGACTTTGTAGTGCGTGTTCAGAACGCATGGCATAAGGAGCAGTATGCACCGGGGACAAGGTTTGAGGTTGATCTACTTCAAGATTTACATAAAAAATAGACATTAGTTTGAATACATACATGACTTTGCAAAGCAGCACACATCTATACAGGCAGAAAGAATAGGTTCATTTTGTTCTAGATATGTATTCAAAGAGCCCATTAAAAGGAGGGGTCCACTATCGAGTGAAGCCGGTTAGTTCTCGACTAAAGTTCAAAATTCATACATTGATAAATAGTCCAAATGCAAGCCTAAATACTATTCGAGCTTTTCTAAATTCGATTTAAAAGTATAAAAGTCTGAAATCCCACGTATTGAGAAACCAATCCTCTTTAGGGTAGATTTAAAACTGATTCAAATCTGGAGAAATTGGTGAACAGCAAGCAACGAACCTGACAAAAATGATCAGAGTTGACGAGAACAAACTTATGTTAACTTGTAATTCAACTCCAAATACCTATATCTGTTTGATAAAACTGCCCCTATATGTTATCTTTAAAAATTCTTCCTCCACCTATATCTGATATTTATTGTTAGCAAATACAAAATATGAAAAACAAGCAAAAAATGTTTGTCAGATGATTCAAGCAAAACTAAATTCCTAAAAAAAAAAACTAAATATGAACCTGATATCAATTATTTTATAACTAAGATGTAAAGCAGAAATACAAATACTATTTTTCACATTCGAAAACAGAACACTTAGATGGTTCGAAATTGATGCTTTTATGCTGTTACAAAATGTAAATAAACTTTACCTGGGTCATTCTATGCCAAAAGACCTAGACGTACTTACTCGATTTTGAATTTACTCGTACTTTGAAAACTATTTGTACTTTATATGGCAAAACAGCCGAGATACATAAAGAATATCAGTTGTAAAAATGTAGAAAATCTTCATTTTAGTATGAAATTATGTCTCAAGGTAATTATTTTAAAAGGAAGATTAATGTTTTTTAGCAATTCAATAACTTTTATGCATCATTTATTCTTTGTGAAAGTATTGTCTTATACGAAAAACTTGTATTAAACATAACGCCATAAATTTTAATAAGCTTACATTTGATCTAGTAAAATTTCAAAACATAAGTGTGTTATACTTGCTTTTATTAAGAAATTATAATAATATAAGCTTTCTGTGGTAATCATCGGCTGAAATGCGCATCTATAAACATTCATTTAGTTGTAAAGACATAGATAATTGACACTCTGAGAATATTTAACTCAAATTGAGTTATAATACATTGCTTGCCTATATTAGTAATGCCACATTTTTACAAGCAATTAGGGGCAAATTTAAGTGATAGTTAGCAAATAAAAAATTAATTTTCAGAAATTCTAATAAATGCTTCTTTTTTGCATGTAAGACGTAATGTTATATTTACAAAATAAAGAATGCCGTACCCTTTCTTTCAACTGGCATATGTGACCTGTTTTTGATATTTTTAGATATTAGAGTGGATAATCTTATAAGTATGCCCAATTTAGCTTATAAAAGTGCTAACATCACTCTCATGTGGTAGAGCAATATTGTTTTAAAAATAAGTTCATATGACTCCCAATGCATGTTAATAAATTTTATCCTTTAAATAAATAATTTTGTGAAACCGAATCTTAGTTTTCATTTCTATAGAGAGACAAATCTCACACAAGATTGAGTTTTGTACTTTGTTTTTATAGGTTGGAGCCCAGTATAAAACAATAATTTTTCGTTTGGTATAAAACAGTATTAATGGTAGTAAAAATGGAATTTCCCTTTTGAAATATGTTTTTTATTATTTTTTTTAATGAAGTAAACATTATAAAAATATTTTTGAAATCATTTTAAATACGGTTGAATTAATAAATATTTTGGCAGAAAGTAAACAAGAGCAGATTTGTATCCTGTTCCTCCATAATAATTTGGAAAACTATTTTTTAAAATAATTTATTAGATGGTATAGGTTAACATACCAAGGATTAAATTTGTACCGAAATATTGTATGGTCTAATTTGAGATCAACCGGTGATGAATATTTTGAATTTCGATCTTTAATATTACATTGCTTTTCAGCACAAAGTCAATGAAATGTTTGAAATGAATAAGGTTTTTTGTACCATGAAAATAAGATAAGAAAATTGGTGACTTAATCTTTTCCCTGCAACAGTAAAACACTGATTTTTAAAGAAGCACTTCTGATGTAACACAACAATACTAGTATTTAATCTGACAGCTTTCAGAAGTCCATTTTAGGCCGTATTAATCATATTAACAAATATGATTGTCAATATTGCGATTTCATCAAAATTGAAGGGTGTTGAGCAGGGACTATATGCAAACTTAGGCCACCTGATATGGAAGGACTCTACAGTCCAACAGAATGAAGGATTTGGTTGGTGGCACGTCCTAGATCAGACATTTTTTTCGGAGGGGGGGGGGGCAGGGTAATAGATGCAATGTTGATGAGAAATGATTCACCATAAATGCTGTAAGGGCATAAATAGTACAATAATTGTA
Organism: Maratus speculifer; assembly: GCA_964019185.1. NCBI lineage: Eukaryota > Metazoa > Arthropoda > Arachnida > Araneae > Salticidae > Maratus > Maratus speculifer. The sequence continues at coordinate 80,651,200 of OZ025298.1, read as the reverse complement.
TCCTGCGCCATAATTTAAACTTGACATTTATTCTCTAACTTGCAGCGTTCATTCTACGCATTAAATATGAGTATTTCTAAGTGTTTTTAATCAATTAATTCAATAAACATAAGTCTATTTCTTTCGATTGGTTGTTGATTAATTTCATTTTTAATGGATTTAATGAATTTTTAATGGATTGAAAAATGTTCAAGTTTGGATCATGAACAAGATTTTACTAAATTTAAAGAAAACGATACTATAGTTCATTTAAATACATTAAACCACTCAATTTTATCATTTAAAAAAAGAACAATATCCTATTTATTTTTATGTGTATATACTTGAATTCTAACAAGACACTAAAATTACAATTACGTTTATTCGAATCGTTTCTTTCTTCGCACTTCAACTGAAAATTTCAAGCAATCATCCTCATGAAATTAAAATTTTTAGATTAGATGCTATGATTGTCTCGATTCAGTGGTTTTATATAATTTTGATTATACAAAAACTCTACTTGAAATAGACTGTGTCCATGTTTTCTACCCACTTTCAAGCAAAATAGATACTAAAAGATTTAAAAATAAACAGAATTTTTAGAAAGACGTAAATTATTCTACCGGAGCTAACTTCTTATACAGTGTGTATCTAAACTATTGGGCAAAACTATAAGGGGTGATTGTACACATCAATTCAAACAATATTAAATGGGAAACCAAGGGTCGCAAACGTTTTCCGAAGGCGATAGCCACCATTAACGTTTAGGATCTAAAATTTCAATAATCATAAAAAACGGAAAAATTGGTCGATTAATTTGCGGTTTTCACTAAAACTATTCTTTAAGTCAGTATTTTCTTGTAAATAAATTATAAAGATAGATTTAAAAAAATGCTGATAGTGGGAGCTTTAAACTTTAGAGTAACCAACAATTATTTTTAACCGTTATTTTTTGTATTTAAATAAATGCTTGCTAAAGGTTAAACTTAAATTTTGAGCTCAAATTCTGAATCGTTGGGAGCGTTTAAGAAGCACAAACCGAACTGTGTTTAGAGGTGAGGGAGGAGGTTCAAATTTCAAATGATTATAATAAGCAGAACAATTGGTCGATTCATTTGCGGTTTTCGCTAAAACTGCTCTTTAAATCGGTATTTTCTTGAAAATAAATTTTAAACATGAATTTCAAAAAATTATAGAGGGCGCCTAAGATTTTGGAGTAAGGTACAAATATTTTTAACCGTTATTTTTTTTTTAGTCTCATTAAATGCTTTCAAATGCTTAGGTTTAAATTTTGAGCTCAAAATCTGAAACTTGGGAGTGGTTAGATAGCGCAAACTATACTGTGTTCAAGGTGGGAGGGGGAGAGGGTTAAATTTCAACTCCTGAACACAGTTCAGTTTGCGCTTCTTAACCTCACTCAGCGATTCAGAATTTGAGCTCAAAATTTATATCTAAGCTTTTGCAAGCATTTAATAAGATTAAAATTGTTATTGGTTTTTTGGTACGTTTAAGGCTTTCTCTAAAGGAATTTTTTTGAAATTTGTCTTTAAAATTTGTTTTCAAAGAAATACTGATATAAAGAATAGTTTTAACGAAAAGCGTAAACGAATCGACCAATTTTTCCGTTTTTCATAATGATTTGAAATTTGAGCCTTCCCTCCCCCCTCCAACACAGTTCAGTTTTCGGTTCTTAACCATTCCCAACCATTCAGATTTTGAGCTCAGAATTTAAGTTTATGTCTAAGCTTCTAAAAAAATTTAATGAGATGCAAAAAATCCTTTTATAGTAAAAAAAAAAAAATAACCTTAAACAAATCTCCAGGAATGATTCCTGGAATGATGCTGATGTGTAAGATTTCCGGAAGTAACACGTCCGGGTGGACCACATCTTCCATGAGTCGAATAGACCAATCAGGAAAGGGCTCCGTCTATGCTTCGACCAATGAGGAGAGGAATGAATTCCAAAATTGAGATGTCCACTGTTAAAAATCTGCTGCATTTTGTTGCAACGCACTCCACCGCTTGTATGTAATATCTCTATTCCAACCAATGTGAAAGCTCCATTTCACGGCCAAGTAACCACTTTCTATAAAAGCAGGGGAGTGCGTTGCAACAAAATGCAACAGATTTTTAACAGTGTATGGAAAATAAGGTATCGCGAAGTGATTCCATTCGGTATTTGCAAACGCAGCAAGCAGGGGTAGCCTACAACTTGGAATCGCGAAGCGATTACGCGGGGAGTTAGCGAGCGGGGGAGTTGGCGAGCGTAGCGAGCAGGGGAGCGGGGCCCCCTAGTAATGGTAAAAAATCGTTGTTCGATACTCCAAAGCGCCCTCTATCAGCATTTTTTAAAATTTATCTTTATAATTTATTTTCAAGGAAATAATGACATAAAGAATAGTTTTAGTGAAAACGGCAAATTAATCGACCAATTTTTCCATTTTTTATGATTATTTAAAATTTTGGACCCTAAATTTTAATGGCGGCTATATCCTTCGTAAAACGTTTGGGAACTTGGTTCCCCATTTAATATTGTTTGTCTTGATGTGTACTATTACCCCTTAAAGTTTTACCCAAGAGATACACCCTGTATAACCTAGCGTTTTATGTAAATGAACCACGTATTATTTGAAGAAGGATGTACTAAAAATGTAAACTCTACCAATAAAATGTCTCTAAATACTATCTTCGAGATCACAGCAAATTCATTTAAATGAAATAACGCTGCTATGCAGAACAAAAGCTTCTCGTTCCAAAGTTCTTTAAAACGAAATTTTCTTTGTTCAGGGAGTAAGTATAAGAGAAAATTTGTGTAAACAGATAAAAAACGCCAAAAAAATAATAAAAATAAATAATAAATAAGTAAAATAAATAAAATAAATAAAATAAATTCACTGCTTCCGCTGATATTTAGCATGAAATTACCTGCCTTAATGATAAAAGAATTTAGTTCATACATAATGTGGTAAAAAAGAATGCACGATATGTTCTCTGACCAACAGAATCACAAGAAAATAAAAGAAACAAAAGTTTAAATTTAGAAAAATAAATACAGAATTAATTAAAAATGTTGGGTAAAATTTCTGTTAACCAATTTTTGTTTCCCTTTTGGCTGTTAGTTTTCAACATTTTTTTTTATTGGTTTATGAATCCCTCCTACTAATCTGCTTCTTCTTCACATTTATTGTGTATAAGAAATTTTTTTTTCATTTTTTATACTAATGACATATGCTGGAAAATTTCTGAAATTAGTAAGAAATATGTTTTACCTTTTCGGTTTTCAAAATATTTATTCAATTATACTGTGCAACACTAACTTCTATCTGAGTTTTCGAGCACATTATATACTACATATGGCATCAACTTTGAATACTATAAAAAATAATACACAGTTGACGTGATCACATTGATGCCAGTTATTCTTGATCGGATGTAGAATAAATTCTACTATCATCTAGATGCTATGAAATAACTAGATATTTTCATATTAGGATGGGCTGAAAAAATTAAAATATTGTTTTCAAATCGGAATACCTCTAAAAAGTTGCAAATTTGATAAACAAAAAATTTTATTAAAAAAAAAAATCAGTTTTTATGTACCTGTTGTGCATGCGTAGTAAAATTTGCAGGAAGGAGGAAAAAATCACAGTCTTAAAAAGAAAAATTAAATTAGCGTATTCACGTGTGAAATAACTGAAATTCTTATCTATTAGAATAACTAAACATAATGTTGAACTATTATTTAAATCCACCAATACTTTCCGGTTGCACATGTGCTCTAAAGTTTCGCAAGAATTGCATTTTTACGATAATCTTTTACCTTACATACCTAGTTAATAATAAAGTGTAATAGTTTTTACAAGTTTAGAGTATATTCTCGATCGAAAAATGTTGGGGTATTTAATTAATATTTCAGTATTATGTTATGTGATTCTATAACATAAGAATTTAAGATACTACATACATGAAAATGCTAATTTTTATTTTTTTTAATAAAGTGAATTTTTTAAATCTTTTGGAAAATTTACAACCCATGCGCGATCAGAAGATACAAACAAATTTTATTTCTTTTGTTACCAAATTTTTAGTCTTCCAAATTCTAAACTTTTCTGCCCTATTACGAGTTGAAAAACAATTTTTAATTTTTTCGGCCAACCCTAATGTATAATTTACGTTACTCAAATAAATGCAAATTTCAGAATATGTGGCAATATGAAATTGAGTTTATTATGTTTAAAAACCCGCATGTGCATACATAATACTAGATTTAATTTATGGAAGAATTTCGCGACATCATTTCACATGACATGTATTCATAAATACATTAATATGTATCCATCTATAATTTTTAATGTTAACTATGTTATTTAAAAAAGGACGCAATTTTCAATAATTCTTAATGCCACAATTATATTTATTCTCATTAAATGTTTTTAAAGGTACATTGAATTTAAACTTATTTTTTAAGAAAAGAAATGACATGTTAAATAGAAAAAATTAAAAGATGTTTTAAATGCAAATTAATTACATTCAAAATATTTTGATCGTTAATTTATCTATTTGTCTTTTTTTTATCCAAAAACGATTTATTATAAAAAGATTAAGAAAGTTTAATTTCTCTCAAGAACTATATCAAAGTAATTTATTTAATCGTACTGAAACGAATGAAAGAACGAAAACATTTCATCGTCATTCATTGTCATAGGAAAGGAAAAAAAAATATTTCTTTTCTACTTGAAATTTCAAATGATGTGCTAGGAAAAAGCAAACATTTCAAAATAAGTTGAGAGAATAAAGTGAACTTCAAAGATTAAATGTGATGGTCAATTTAATTTTTTTTTTTTTTTTTTTTTTGGTTTCATGACATTGATTTATGATATCATTATGAGTATGATTTAATACCATATGTATTTTTTTCAAGTAAAACATTCGATTAAAATTAATAATAATAAAAATTATTTCCTCTTTTTTATTTCTGGAGTATTTTTTTAATATACACAATTTTGAATTATTTAAAATTTTAAATAATGAAAAATTGAACAACAATGTTTCGGAACCATTATGAACTTCATGCGGTTTTACTATCTTGAATTATTTTAAAAAGGCATTTGGTCGATACAGATGAAACACTGGATTTTGAGATAACACAATTTCCATATCATAATCGCCGTCAGATGGCGCAAGAAGAGTTTATCATAATAATGATGTTTTTGTATCCCCTGCTTAGAATCAGTCTTTATTAATGTACTACCTGATTTGTTAAAGCCTGTATGTCATGGACGTAAGGAACATACTTTATTCATACTTTATATAACAAGTAAACTCATACTTTATATAACAAGGCAATAGAAATATAGTATCTAGAATATAAAGTGTAAAAATCGGCTTAGCAAGGAAGTGCTAAAAATTTGTATCCAATAACTATTGAACGATGCTGAACAACAACTGACGATCGCAGTGATATTTAGTAATTCTAACGCAAATATCCGATAACATTTCAATTAATGAAGTTATGAGAAAAGATGAAGAGGCATATAAGGTATTGTCTATCAGTTGATAATGAAGTAACTAAGGATTGAAATTGGGAGGTTTTCACAAGATGACAGCTGTTTCTTTTAACCGGATCACCAGTTTCTGATTACAATCGATGAAACTTTCCACCAGCAAATTTGGGTAGGATGTTTCGTCTTATTTTAGCGCCTTATTGATAAGACATTTCTCTCACAAATACGTAAAAAAAATTACTTTTTACTGGTGTCAAGTTGCTCAGGTTTTAAAATCTTTTCATTGATACTAACTGGCAGTTGTTTTGGTTGTCGAAATGTGACGGAACTAATACAGCAGAAGTAAACTCCCACCAACATAAATGAATATCAGATTTTTCCATTATGTTTGATTAAAATTTCCATTAATGAACCATTTAAGTAAACAAAAAATTTCCACTTAAATTTACTGGTCAAAATTTGCCGCGGTGTTCATTAACTATTGAGGACATGTCAATTCCTGTTTATTAATTATTCTGTGTTTCAATTCAGAAAGTGTTTTACCACGTGTATAGCTAGAAGATTTTACTGCGACCGGCACTAATCATTCAGCACTGTTCAATTTTTATGGGACTAAATTATTTTGCAATTTTAAAGCATTAATGCAATAGCATTAACGGTTTCCACATAATACGTTTTAGACGTTAGAAGTAGAAGAAGCAGAGAATGTCAAAATATCCTTTTGATATGGCAGAATATTAAAAATAGAACTTCCGTCTGAAAGATTAGTCTGAGCAAGAATGCCCAGGAAAAAGATTTAATAACTTGCGATAAGTAAAAAAAAAATTGAGATGCTGCCTTCAATCGGCAAAAGATATCCGTATTTTTTCTAACTAAATTTTTGACGTTAAGAAGAATTTTTTTGAATGTAAATCAAAATGTCGTTTTTAATAAAGAACAAAGCAAAAATGTTGCATAATGGGTAGACGCAAATTATGAAATATCAAAAAAAAAAAAAAAAAGAAAGAAGCAATAATAGCTGAATGCCTCATATTACGTATCATATGGATTAAACATTAATATTCCTGGACCCATCACAAATTTTATATGAAATTTCAATTTATAATTTTCGGAACTGCAAATTTTTCAACTTCAAAATATCGTAATTTTTACATCGTTGCGTAAAGAAAAAAACGTACTTTTTAATGAAATCTGTTTGAAATCTTTATCATAATCTGCTGTTAAATTATTATTATTTTTTTAAAGTTTTAATTACCCTTTTTTGTCATTGTGGCAACAGAACTATTTCATTTTTGGACATTAAACTTGGACCAATCAGAAAAGGAATCGGAAAACCAACTTTATTCGGAATTCAACCAATAAAAAGATTCAGATATGCTTTAGATTTCCCAATTCTTTACTGAGAACAACTATTTTTTCCAAATAGTTAAAAAAAAAGACGGCGTATGAAATGTCGTTTTTTAAAGAAAAAAAAAACGAGGTCTGATTATCGAGCCCACCGATTACGAAATGGATGACGATCCCGAAAAAGGAAACAATCGAATGTCGAACCGAGTAATCTATACTAATAAAAGAACAAAACGCTCTGTCTGTGTGTGTGTGTGTCAGTGTGTGTGTGTGTCTGTGTGTCTGCGATGGCTAGCAAAATCTACAGCACGTACGAAGCTCAAATTTTTTTTGAGAGTAGCTCAATGTCCTTCCTGATGCACCTGAGGCTCAGAATTTCAAAATTCTATTTATTAACTGAGTAATTAATTAAATTCCAAAGCTCACTCTCATAAAAAATCGCCTTTTTTCGCTTTTTTTCCTTTTCATTTTCCTATGGTTGATTGGTAGCATAAAGTTTTCGCAGAAATAATTAAAAAAGCTGGGACAGACCTTTAAAATTCATAGACTGGCAAACTGTCAGTTTAAATGAGGATTTTTTTTTTTTTTTTTTTTTTTTTTTTTTTTTTTTTTTATCACAGCTGCTGTACACCATGGAGAAAAAGATAGGAGGCGAAGTAAACCAAAAAAAAGGTTTGCAATATTAAAACATTTATCGCTGAAATTTTAATGTCAAACAAAAGCACGAGGAAGGAATTTTGTATTAATAAAGCGAAATGAAAGAAATGAATTACAGCTGAAGCATATTTTACGAAGAAATAGTAATTTTTTAAAATGTTTTTTTTTCTGTTATATTATTTAGGTTAAAGTTAGGTTAAAGTTAAATTGCATTTATGTTATGGTTAGAATAAGGATATGTTACAATAAAGTGAAGGCTAGGTTACATTTCTGTTATATTTAATTTACGGTAGGGTACTGTTAAGTCGCTGTTAGGTTACAGACAGGTTCTGGTTACGGTACAAAAGTTTAAGGTTAGGAATTTATACACAGAGTGAACGTTACGCAAGATTTGATTAAAAATAACACTTACTTTTGTTAAATAGCTCTGAAATTATAATATTATATACCAATCTTTTAGCTACCATCGTGTATCGATTTCATTCATGGTATAGTCGGATTTAAGAGTGATATAATTAGTTTGAAATTCAAAATATTTCACTTGGGATTTGTATGTGAAAATAATAATTAGTTACGTGACTTAACAGTGATTTTTACGGGTAAATATTAACTTTTTAACACGAAAATTATGCAATCGTTGGATACATATTCCCTATTGCGTTTTTCATTGCTCATTTTGAGTATTTTTAGAGCTTAATATTAGTTGTTTTTAAAACCGATTTTTCACACAGTCAGTGGCTACGTATTTCAGACAATGCATTTCTGTATGTAACGAGTTAATGATAAAATCATACAAATTTCAAGTTCGTTTAATATTGTTAATACGGACCCGGGCAAAGCCGGGCGGGTCAGCTAGTTATAAAATAAAGTTTGTTAATATATAGTATAATTATAAAAATTGTTTAAGTCTTAAATTTTAGACTTTAAAAAAAAATTTTTTTGAAATAGTAGTTGTAATTTATTAAACTACACTTTTCTTTATTTACTGCAATTTATTATTATTTTTTTTTTAATTTTGTGCAGGTTTGGCTTTAAAAAGCACGCTTTGCTGCAAAAAGATATAAGAAGCTATGAAAACAAACCTGATAAACATTTATGCTTATTTTTACAAATAAATATGGCACATAATTCCTATACAAACCGAGGTACCCAATTGCCGCCAAAATAGCATTTATTTGTCTGAGATGGTTATCATATAAATTTTATTAGAAATTGTTTTGCTCTAGAACTATTATCATTTCCATATTTATTTTCATTTTAAAACAACAGAAAATATTTCGTTAATCACTTTTTTTTCTTTTGAAAAAAAAATTAATAACGTGCCATTATAGCATGCATGCTATATGTATCCCGTAATCAAAAAGGCTGTTTTCGCCAAATTTGCATAAAAAAATCACACCAAACCTAGTTCTTATATGCCACCTTTTTAAACATTTTATTTATAATAGCATAGGTTTTTGCATGATATTTATTTCTTTTTGTTTATAAAAATAGGTAAATCGTTTGTTTAAGCAAAATAAACTGTATAAATTTTTACAATTGGTGAAAAAATTTTACTTGTCTCGTCAAACTCATTCTCTCTACTTTGCCAAAGCCCCTGTACTGAAAAAATATCATTTTAATTTAAAATTCTGTAAAGAATGACATAAATATGTGTTTTTTACCAATTTAGTTTAAAATTTTAAAATATATAATAAAGGAAAATGTATTTTTTAACTTGCTTTCATTAAAATCAACAAAAAGTAGAATATAAATATTTTCAAATGCACTTAAAATTTGAAAACGTTTATAAAAAGAACCCTTAAATGCACGGAGTTTAAATTAATTTGTGGAAGATATATGGATTTCAATGCGAAATTTGCAAAATTAATCAATTACCTTCAAGTTGACTTCATATGCGGCAACTTATCTTTGTCACCATATTTGGCGATATTTCGCGACGTTGGCTAAAATTTGGCATTATTCTGGTAATTCTGTCATGAGTACTTATTCACAAATACTCATTGTTGAACATAATGCTGGTTTCTCCACAGTAAATAAAACGGAATCTTTATTCCCTTGGGGATGAGCGACTGGTATATATGCTTATTGAGGTGCCCAGAATATTTTATTATTCCCATCGGTTTTTTTTCTGTAAAATTAACTAATTTAATCAAAATACTTTAGTGATTCATTTACAGAAAATTTTCTTTTTCGAAAAACCGGTGGTAAAAAAATTAAACAATGGACTCTTATCCAAAGGGATTCATCAAATTTCAACTTCCCCTACTTAGGGATCGATTTTTTTTTAAATCAATGTCAAAATCAATGTTAACTCTATGTCAACAGGCAATGGATGAAAAAATTTCATTAAATGTATAATACGCATTTATTATAAAAGATTTATTTATTTTCATTTTATTTTTTTAAATTATATAAATTGTTTGTTTCTATAGTTATTATTTTTTTCCTTACTGTAAATTCCCTTTTAAAATAATAGAAAATAATTTAAGTATATGTAACCGCATATGTAACCGTATTCGAAAACGAGGTTTTCGTCAAACGGGCTTTAGAAAAAAATCGCGCTAAACCTTGTAGTCCAAGCGCCGACCGCACAAAACCTTAAGTCATCGAGGACAAGAAAAAATTCTTTATATTATGGAAGAATAGTCTTAGGTGAATAGAATGATCCATGTCTGCCGGAAGCAAAGTGGTGGTTAAGCCAAACATGAATACCACTAGTTGTTTCACCCGTAGAGTTAGCATAATGTTTTCCTGCACCCCATTTTCCGTGTTTTCATATTTTTGATCGTACGGCAAACATAATGATAGACCTATGAGTGAGCCACTAGTGTTATTAATTTTGGGTTTATGCACCCCTTCACTTCTAGCAGGAATGGATGATTAGATTCCCCTATGACTATTCTTCCATAATATAAAGGATTTTTTTCTTGTGCTAGATGACTTAGGGTTTTGTGTGGTCGGCTCTTGGACTATTGTCCGCAAGTGACATCTACGCCAAAATATGAGTCACGAGTCCACGCACAAACAAAATGTAAGTTAAAGGAAGCGTTTAATAGAAATAAATAGAATATAAAGAAACGATGTCATAAATCGAAATACTTCATTAAAACATACAATTGTTTTTGATTTTCACACGCGAAGTATGTAATATTCTTTTGGCGATTAAAAAATGCTATTGATGAGATTATCTTAAAAAAAATGTTTTTATTGCTTTTTTTCTTTTAAATAGAAAAAGAAAATCGATTTCTTTTCTTGCTTAAATAAATTTTAATGTACTTGATTCCACTTTAATATTAGTGCGTGTATAAATGTTTTCTATTTACTCCACATACTCTAATTCAGTTGTCTATGAAAACATTCAGCCGGTGAAAAGTGACGCATACCAAATTTAAGTGACATATGGAAATAAATATCGCTTTTCATCAATGTTTTTAATATAATTTTTAAACTATTTGAAATTAATTTTTAATAATAGGTGCATTCAGTAGGTTACTCTCATAGGTACCATCTGGACAATCAGAATTGAAATCCGACATGTATTTTTTCAGATTTGCTTGACGAAAGAATTATACTTTTGATATCCTTTTGTAGCTGTGTATTAACCTTTACTTTGCTCAGGCAATAAACCGTACAGCCATAGTTGCGACAATTCAATCAAGTAATATGAATCTCGAAAATAAACCACCGTATCAACATAGCATCAATTATAAAAAACAACAGATTAGCTGAGTCTGTCTTTCGCCAAACAGTTAAGAAAATGATAGAGCAATTAGGCATAAGTTGAACGGAAAATTTGTGAACTCGGTAGAATTAGAAGCCTAAATAAGTAGATTTTTTATGAGCTGATTACAAAAAAAATGGAAAACTAGCTGCAAGTCTGAAATTTTCTGTTCTCTGATTATCAAAATGTGTCGTGATGTATGATGAAAGGAGAATTTTTTATATCCAGGCACACATTTCAAAACATCCAGAAGACGGATAAAGGCACTGTTTGGTTGTGAATTCACATTTTGTTTTAGATATATGATGAAACTAATAATACAGAGAAATGCTTCAATCAGCGGAATGAAAGCATCAACTTTATGATTTACAAAACCTACGTTTCTCAATAAAAATGAATTTTTACTACTTCATGACAAATAGCACAGAGTTAGTCTGTCAAACGATGCTTAATTAAATACAAAGTGTTTTTAACGACGTTTTATGATCAGCTTTTGCTGTACCGAACAGCAAACAATTTTTCAAAAAAAAAAAAAAAATCCCAACAGCAGTTCAACCGTTAGCTGATAGTCTTGCTAAGTTATTTCAACATCTAGCTTCGTCAATGAATTTATCTGGGCCCACCGTGGCTGAGTCGCTAATGCACCCCACCGCCCCACGCAGATCTCTCTGGCTCCGTTGCACACTCTTTGTGGAACTCCGGGTTGTAAATTTTCGGTATTGTAAATTTCCTTGTGGCTATCTCGTGCCTCTTTATTGGCAATGACTTATAATTGGACACTCGATGTTAAGCACACAAGTCAGATGTATGTATTCAGTCAATGTGTTCAATATATATAAGATGAACAGAAAAAACACCATAAAACATTCTGAAATTCGCTGGGCCTTTTGAAAGATCTCAGTCTTTCATCGTCAGGTGTATACAGTTATTCTTATTGATTCATATTTTTTCATTTTCTGTTGATTTTGATTCGTATCATTTTCAAATTATTTTCTTTTACCTATATGTGAATTTAACTGCAGTTTCAGTGACTGATATTTTAACGTGCAAATCTAAACGTGCAAAGCATATATTTAAAATATATACGAGAAAGGATTCTTTTGTGGTCATCTAGTCACCATGTTTCATTACCTGGATAACTTCTTGATAGTAAAAACGCCATATTTTGCGTGTTAAAAAAGAAGAATATGTAGTTCAATGCATTCGAAAGTTTCAAATGAAAAAATAATAAGCAATAATTAAAAGGTTTTTTTCAACTTGCAAAACTATAAGAAACTTCAACATACAATTGCTATATTTTACTTTCCTCAGGAATTAATGTGATACTTGTTGAGAGACAAACAACACTGTTTAATTTGAGACAAACTTACATTTAAGTAAATATTGTGCAAATAACTTCGCATGAATTTGCTTATTAATTTTCATGCCTAGCGATGATAAGAGGGAATTTAATGATAATCAATAACATCTTGATTACAAAATTAGTAGTTTATACAAAAAAAAGAAAAAGAAGAAAAGAAAAGAGGAAAATGAAATGTATATGTTACAGGCCAAACCCGATTTTAGGCCAAACTAGATTGGCCTAGGCCAAACTAGTTTATCATAACGCCCATCGGATAGACTAGTTTTTCCTAGGACAAACCGGTCTATCCTAACGCCCACCGGATAAACTAGTTTTTCCTAGGCCAAACCGGTCTATCCTCACGCCCATAGGACAAACTAGTTTTTCCTAGGCAAAACTAGTCTATCCTAAGGCCCGTAGGACAATCTAGTTTTTCCTAGGCCAAACTAGTTTGGCCTAACTCTTATAGGATAAACTAGTTTAGCCTGATGTTTATTGGTCTGAACTAGTTTCTCCTAGGCCGATCTAGTTTATCCTAGGCCAATTCAATTTGGCGTGATTTTATTGAATTCAATGACGCCACAGCGCCAACATTCTAGTTTGTCCTAGGCTGATCTAGTTTATCCTAGGCCAATTTAATTTTACGTGTTTTTAGCTCGCAAGCGTCAAAGCCTGAGAAATAATGGGCTCGCAGGCTCTGTATGTATGAATGTACGTATGTATGTTCGAATGCACGTACGTAAGTACGTGCGTATGTACGTGCGTATATACGAAACACGATAACTCGTGATAGAAATATCCGATTTGCTTCAAATTTTGGATGTACGTTCATTGATATAAGGTACTTTTCTGATTAATTTTGGGTATTCATTGGATAATAATAAAGGGAAGCGGAAGAGAGCCTAATCCCCCACCGTTAATTTAGAGAAATGGATTTCTGATGCAGAATTATCAGTTTTCATTTAAAATTTTAGATATAGGATCATTCTGACTAGGCGCCTCCATGATTAGTTGTGGATGTTTATTATTTAAGTGTAAAAAAAAGGCAATGTAAGTTACCCCCCCCCCCCATAATTTAGATAAATGGTTTTTGACGCAGAATTTATGGATATGCTTCACATTTGTATATAGGTTCTTTCTGATAAGGCGATTCCCTGAATAGTTTTAGTGGTTTAATGGTTAAGTATGAAGGGAAAAATGAACGATTACCCTCTTACATAGAAAAAACTAGTTTATCCTATGGGCATTTAGAAAAACAAGTTTGGTGTAGAAAAAACTAATTTATCCAATTGGAATAAGGATAAAATAGTTTGGCCGAGGCCAATCTAATTTAGCTCGAAAACGGGTTTGGCCAGTAAAAAACATATATTTCACTAGAAAAAGTATAAATGTGTGTCAAGAGTCATTGCTTATAACACCAATACAGAAATTTAACATGTTCACCTTAGAGACATGATGCATTGGACATGGTGTTTGCTTATTCATGCAAATTATTATTATTTACTTTAATGTTATTTACTTTTGTACAGGTAGAGCTCTGTCTGTACAAAAATCAGTGAAAAAAGACTCAGTCCGGCTCGATCTGGCCCTACTCAATTTCTGAAAAAAAAATCAGGTTTTACTTCACTTATAAGTAAGATTCCTTTAAAAAATACTGCTTATATACTTATTGGATAAATTTACAATGTATTTTTAAATTATGTTGTGTTGACAGAATGGGAAATACACAATGTATTAATGATTATATAGATTCTTAGAGTTTTAATATTTAAATACGAATTCATTAAGTAACCAAAGTAGTTTAGAACAAAAAAAATATGAGAGTTATAAATATCATAACTTTTGAATCCGTTCAGTAAAAAGTAGATTTGTGAATATATTTCCCTGTAATTCCTTAAGGCTTTTCTCAAATCCTAAAGAGCTACATCCTAACACATTTATGAACTACTTCCTTTTCGGAAATGCATAAGGTTAACAGATTCAGATAATATATAATCGAATGGCGTAAACCATTTTTTCATAAAAGCGATGTATCTTTGAGAAAATAATAAAGCTACGTTTTGAATCAAATTTTCGGTTACGACTTCACGAAAAAAAAAAATGACGCCGTGACAAGAATAACTTATATGTCGACAAGTATTTAATTTCTCAAAAATGGAAAACACTGCTCGATTGCAAATTTTGTTCAGCTTCATTCTGGCTTGAATATGCAATAATAATAATAATAAATGCAAGTCAGATCTCAGTTGGCACGAGTGTGCAGAAAAAAAGCAAATACCATGTCCAATGCATCATGTCTCTAAGGTGAACATGTTAAATTTCTGTATTAGTGTCATAAGCAGTGACTCTTGACACACATTTATACTTTTTCTAGTGAAAGATATGTTTTTTACTGTCCAGACCCGTTTTCGAGCTAAATTAGATTAGCCTCGGCCAAACTATTTTATCCTTATGCCAATTGGATAAACTAGTTTTTTCTG